>OU342945.1:31616036-33080500 GCA_910592295.1 Andrena haemorrhoa | reverse complement strand
AAGCTACGAAATACAGTTAGACGGGAAACTTCTCCATATCAACGATCGTTCACCTAGTTGTAGTGAAATTAGATTCTTGGGTTTTGAAATCCAGAGCGCATTTGTTTGGATTATTACACGGCGGGCCCGGAAGATTCTCTTTCTTCTTACACGACCATCCTTCAAAATTATTCAAAGATTTAACTGGCTTCGGATCAGTTATCCATGTAAGCGCTTGAGTAGCGGTTACAAAGTACACGTCTGGCCTGTAAGTACGCGACACATGTATTCACTTCCTGAATTATTTACGTTGTCTTAATCATTCTGTTTCTTTAGTCGATAACATGGCGAAGAGGCATAACAAAGGTGGAACTCAGTTTCCGCTTACAATGTCACTGCCCAGTCGAGGAACTTGGATAGACCTCGTTCGAGTTCCTTTATTTGGAACCAGTTTGTGTGGAATGGCATCATATATGGTGCTCTGTTTTGTTCATAGTATCGATTAAAATCTTCTTGCAACCACTCAAAGACTTCTTCGGGATCGTGATTGTGAAGCACGCACTGATCCAAGTAGGGGCAGTGTCCTCCTTCATAGCTCTCGACGTAATGCGCGTTTAATGGTAATTCCCAGACGCCTGAAAGCGATTGGAACACAACTGGATTTAGAATATCTCGTACGTGTTACGTTTGCATCTGTAAATATAATTGTCACGTACCTGGGAATGATTTGGTGGGGCACGTGCCCGCTTTACATTCATGGGGGATCTTGTAATCAAGAGTGTAGGGCCAGATTGGTACTTTTAATGGAGAGATTCCAACGCTGCTGTCATATATATATCCAAAGTCTTCCAGTACTTTGTATTGAGTATTCCGTCCAGGTTTCAAATACGGAGCTCTCATACCCACAACTTCGCTGGTTGAGATGTTACTGAAATGCTTGAGTATCTCTCGCATTCCAATCATTTCTCCAACCCATTCTTCGTATCCTTTATCTTCTAATCCCTTTTGCAATCTAATAAGTCATCGATTAAGAGCGTAACGTTCCATTTAATGATTACGCGGGCTGTTGGCATTTATACTCACGATATAGTTTCAGTAGCCATCTCGTGCCCATCGTGCGCTAAACTCTGAACCATATTGTAATTACAGTACTCGTGTGAGATGAAGAAAGTGCCTTTCAAAGGACAATTGTTTGGGTTCAGCCTGTCGGTGTTGAATATCTTTTGGTAATGATCGAAATTATTGTGATTTACCGCCCCGTCGAATGTCATTATTATCATCTGGGGTGTCTGTAATCGAAGGGAAGCGTGTATAGAGCGGAGCGAAGATAATTCTCTAGGAAATGTATCAGAGAGTGGTATATACCTCCTCTGGATGAATACCGCCGGGGATTATTGTGCCATCTCTGGAACAGAAGCAGTACGGCAGCTGACAATTCGCGGTGTCGCACTTCTCTGCCAAGTCAGTTGGCGGTTCGGTCACTGGTGGTGGGGCTGAGATTGAGGAACTATAGATTAACGCAGTCAATGGAGTAAAGTATGGTTCACGGTGACTTCCAAAGGAAGTACTTACTCGTGGCAATGGGTCCACAGCGGGCCTCATTTTTGAAAGTGCAGAACTTACTGATGTCGTCAAAGTGCAATCCCGACGGACACCTGTTCAGATATGGGTATCCATCGACGCACTGTTGGGATTCAACGGAGAAGCTTTTTAATTGCAAATCGGTCTTTAAGATGAAATAGAAAGCAAGGTAGTTAATTACCTGATAAAACCTTCTACACGTCGCTGGATCTGCAAAGTTACCATTGCCTTGACCTTCGGGGCACGTGAACTCCTCGTCTTTCTTCTCGTCGTCTTTCTTAGCATTCTTTTGTCCGTAAACTGTAAAATCAGTCGCGCAATAAATTAGACGCTGACATTTTAAGGGCATTGTAGAAAAAGAGAAAATACACATGAGGCCATCGACACCGTGGAAGATTAGGATACACGGTTCTCGAGGAAAAGGTCAAGGTAAAGGCTCTCCTCGAAATACATTAACGTGTTCGTGTGTCTATACACGTGCACGTCGAATACTTGATTATTCAGGTTCGACTTTTATTGCATCCTTTCCTTTACCTCCTAACACAGCTTTATACATATAATACACTACGGTATGCAGAATTAATTTTCGATTATTCTAAAGCAACCCAATCTCTAAATAATTCTACGAAAAGGAGTGAATTGAAAGTTGAAAGATTCATATTCCTTGCATTGTTCTCTTAAAGGAACTTTCTCGTATGGAAATGTTTGCGTAGGTGTATAAAAGATATATTAGATCCCATCGATTTGAATAACTTCTATTGAATTCCTTACGTAACGAAATACATAATTCGATGTCGAGGTAACTGAAAAGAATTCCATTCATACGAAATGAAATAAAACAGTAACGCAGTGTGCGCGGGAAGGTGGAAATGCTTATAGAAAATGTCTGAGAGAAATTCCAAGGGTATCATAGGAAAGACGGTCGAGAAAGCGAGGAACGTGGTAGTAAGAATTCCAACGTCCAGAGGAGACGCATTATAGCTACGTAAGCGTAGAGATTCGAGCATTCTGGTTTATTTATTCTCGTCTGATCGGATACGTTCGATACCCCTTACGGCGCAAAGAAACCCAAACGACTTGCTTGCTTGCAAATTATTTTATATGCACATTAAGTTATCATTCTTAAATAAATTTCTCGATCTGTAATTTTTCTCGTGCAAATAATAGTCTGATAAAATCGATACAGTGCCATTTCGAAATATAATCAAACAGTAGATATCAGTAGCCGTTACTACAAAAATATCTAAAGTTTGCTATAAGGCAAGGATGAACATGCCACCCATATGTTGAGTATAGATCACTCGGGCCAAGATCAAGGATCAGCATTGACTCGCACCACAGCGCCAACATTGAGATATGGAGGCAATTATTTCGCAGATCACGAAATTCCTCGATCGATCATTACCCTGCATATGTGTAAAATATATTTCCTCTGTAATTAATAAACGAATGAATCATTCTCGTAACTAAATGGACCAAACTTAACATATTTTCTATTTAGAAGCGTTGGGAATGTAATAATTTCTGTAGAACGTTGGTTCGCTGCGGATTACTAAACAAGAAAATAATCTGAGCTATGCAGACTGTAAAGCGTAACGTATATATCTTCGGTATCATGGCTTTTATTTGTCCTTCGACTCCTTCGAGTCGATGCGCCGTTATTACAAGCGACGCGACGTTCTCGAAACACTGGCTGTTGGTAACCACGAGGGGAATTCATTATTGCGAGGGTTACTTTTTATTCCGAGCGTGCGCCGAAAGGGCGTGCTCTGACGCAATCGTATCCCTACCGTTTCGAGGTGTGGTTTTTATTTTAGAAACTTATCCTGCATTCATTATGTTCCTGTGCCCACTTGTATACCTGCTCTTATCGATTTCTATTTCAGGATTCCTTTATATTTGTAACACGGCTATTACCCAGAATCTTAATTCTATTAGAAAGTTCTTAATCTTTTAACGCGTTAAAGATTACAACTAATTCAGTACGCAGAAGAATGAGAATATTAATATACTAAAAGATCGTGAAGCTTTACAGAATGGTTATATAAATCGGAAAATGGATGAGCGTTTAATTCGACGTAGAGAGTGATCCGACTCAAACGTGTTGAATTCTTCTGTGGATGGGTGGATGGGCTACCAAGAGAAAGTAAGTATCTCAGGAAGATACTTCCCTGCGATCTTATAATAGTCGAGCGTGACACAAGTAATAAACTTACGCCGTAACACAGATAACGAAAAGCAACGACAAACGAATGTGTATATAATAAAATCGCATACACGAGCTGTACATTACGAGCGAATTAATAGAAACGATACCGATGGAAGAAAAGTCGCGATGCAGTTAATAAAGCAAGGCTCGCGCGCATGAATGCCAAAAAGATCGGTTTAGCGGCAAAGTGGAAAGTGAAGGTACCGCTCTGGCAATGACGTTGTGGTAAATCGTTCAGGTGCAACATTTCCATCGGCCGTGTACCATACACGCACACGCTTTTACCCTGAATTCAGACCCGTGTGTAGCGTGCGACGGCTGCCATATACGTGTAAGCGACGAAAACTTATGTAAACACCGGTGAAACCGCCAGGGAACCTAATTTAACGACGCTCCAGCGCGTCGGTGCGCTGCTTCCTCCCAACATCTCGCTTTTATCCGTGTCAACTTTATTTACAAGACGGGGGGGGGGGGCCTCTTTCACGGCACTCGGCGAGAACTTTCCAAGTGTCGTGGAAGTGATTCTCTATGAATCTGTGTCAATATACTCGCGTACGTGCTTACGGCAATTTATATACGGAGAGAATTTTAACGATTCTAATAGATCCTCTCGATCGATGATTAAGATCTCCTTTAGGACCTTTAGAACAGCTCCTCGGCTTGGGAATCTTTAAGTGGCTCAGAATGTTACAAGATTTCCTTTCTGCAGGAATTTCGCGAGACAACGAATTGCAAATTAGAGTACATAAGAGAATGGTTGCAGAAGGTCGTTCCTTCTTGCTTACCACCTACGTTATCCCGCTCTGTGGCGGCGATTCGATCATTTAATTCAACAAAGAAACTGCAGTTGAAAAATTTAAATTGGGAATAAACTCTTCGGTTGAAAAATTCATAGAATGGAGATCTGACGCGAGGTAACGAGTTTCTTTGTAAAGATCGATATAGTAAAGGGCGCCGCGTTGTAAGTCGTTCAGGAGCCCGTAATTAATCTGGAAGCGATTTGCAGGCGTGTCGTCCTACCTGATACGATCAAGACGGCGCAAAGAAGCAAGAGTCCCCTCCGTGGTGCCATCGTCGAGCAGCCGTGAGAGAAACGTGGCCGAAGTCCTTTTCCCCGCGTCTACCTTGAACTATTTCACGGCACTACGAATACGAATGGATTGTGTTATTTTTTTCGGTTGCACCGGGAGGCTTGTCATCGGCGATGCCACTGGTCGAGCCTACTCTCGCAGCACTGGTGACTGGCTCGAGGAGGGTCCTCGACTTCTGGCCATGGCTACAGGAGTCGGGAACCGGACGGTAGGAACCGTTCTTAGCTCATTGGCTGACCACTTTCTACCACCGTCTCGGCCGTCGAGAAATCTGCGCTTTTATTTGCGTTAGGACAGGCCACCGGTTCCGTGTCCAACAGGGTGGCTGTTATTTCCACTTAGTGAAATTTTTATTCACGATTTTCTCCGCGGCACCCCTCAGAATAATTCCAATTAATAAAAAAATCTGCGTAACCTTTTATCAGTTTTTCGGATTTTCCTCGAAAACCGTTTGTCGCGCGAGAAAAAGTAATAGAATATAAAATATGCTCCTTCTCTGGATCTACAACTTTTATTTCACATGTTTTTTCATGTAATCGATAACTTTGAGGATAATTAAATAAAATCGACTTTGTGCGCTTCTAAATAATTATTTAAGTGTTGAAGGGCCCTGGGGCTCAAACTTTGCGCGGATATTTTTTTATTAATTGGAACTATTCTGGGGGATGTCGCGAAGAAAATTCAAAAGTAAGAGCCACCAGGATCGTGATCTTTGCGAAAGGGATAAATGGAAAATATACGAGTAAATTATTGTTTCGTATATTTACATGAATAGGTTGAAAATAGTACAAAATAGTAAATGGATTCGATTATTTGGTAATGATAAATGTAAGTGGGATATGTGAGAAGCTTCACAACTCGATCTTAGTCATCTGAGGCCCCCTCTTCCGTTTCTCTTTCCTCTTCGCCTTCTTTGTCTTCGTCTCGTCTTTGTCCCTCTGTCGAGGATCAACAGGCCGCCAGTAGGGATTGAAATATCCCGGCTCGCGTTCCTTCATGTTCAGTTCTTGAGCCAGCAAATCGAGCATAGTGTTCGTTTCCTTGTCCAAAAAGTAGCTCGATCGATTTGTGAAGTCTATGGTCCAGTTTATCATTGTATACCACTTGCGCTGTGATTTCAGTATACGATGGGTCACGTGAGGAAAGTGGAGGACAATGTCGCCGAACAAGGCTGTGTTTTCTAACACGGTGGATATTGCTGCGAAATATACACACTTGACAATAAAGAATGGATTTAAAAAATTTTAAACATATCGAGGAGATTCCTAAAACATTACCGCTCTGAACAGTGACGTTCTGTGGCAAGGATCTATCGTCCGGATCAAAGCCCGCGGCCTCGATCAACGATTTACTCGCCTCGATCACGTCCATCATCTTTTCGCCGAGAACCGTTATCATTTTGTATAAACGTTCGTAGTTATCTATTTTCTTGAGGTGCCTCACAGCTAGTGCGTGCTCTTTGCGTTGAACACTAAATGCTTTTCTAACTAGGAAGATTACAGTTAAGGAGCATTCACCAGTTTGCGTTTAAAGCTACTCAAATAATAAAGCTACTTCGGCTTTATCAACTCTTAAACCTCATATAATACATCGCACAATTAAGTTTAGCTTTTAACAGCTTTGATAGCCATTCAGATTTACGAAAATATGAAACTGCTAATTAGGAAAGGATAACAAGGGTAATAAATTCCCCTCTAACATTTGTGTTCGTATTGTTTTAGACAACGCGACCTTAGCAGAAGTATCTACACCCTTATGCCTCCAATGGATACACAAATCCTCGTAGACCTTAATTTCGGATGGGCCACTTTTTCGCGGCTCTTCGCTGATTCGGTCTTCCGTTGCCGAAGTGTTCACCTGTTGCGCATGCGCAGTGCATGTCAACACCGACACGACTGCAATGTAAACGAATACGCGTGGCATCTCGCCGGACCGAAAAGCCCTGGAATTACAGAGTAGCACACCGATAAACAGTAACCGCACGCCAAGGTAATAAATGCTCGTTGAATATCAGACGTCCTTACATCCCTTCGCCAAAGATTCTCGCAATTTCAAGTGGCATTTAATCGACGAAGTCAAGCCGCAAGTTTCAATCGCGACACTGCCGCCATCTACCAATCCCCGTGTAACATCGGATGTGTCAACTTGCGCGACGATTCGCTTGAAAATAATTAAAACACTTAGCATTAGTTCGTAATTATACGACAGTTACGAGCATGTAAATCGTGACGCTCGCGTGCGCTGTTAGATTTTTTTTATTGACGTTTGCGAGTAGCGTTTAACTGTAGCAGCTTACGTGCGCGTGGACCAGTAAGCGTTTGACTGAAGCTATGACATGAATGTGTTTAATGGGAAAGATTTTATTAATGCTACGTACATATGGCAGTGATCTGACTTGATATGACAATACACCCTCGCCCATTAGCTAAGTTACATGTCTAATCTCTTTGTAATTAGAGTCTAGCACTGGCGACAAACATGGCAGCAGCGGATGAAACAAAGCTTGACGTAAGTGTGCAATTCTACAAGTGGTCCTTTACGTTTTGTTCGGTGTGCATTTTGTAGCTACGAGTCTCATGGAGAAGCATGTTAAACTTTCTTTGGGAATCGTTCGACGATCTTAACGTGAAGTTTCTGTTTCAAGTTCAAAGTCACGATGGAGTATGCCGATCCTCAAAATGTCGAGGGTGAGATGACAGTAGGAGCTAAGCGGAAATCGAACCTGGGAGAACCTGAATTTAATACTTTAGATGAACCAATCAGAGATACGATTGTAAGTTTGTTTAAAATAGTATCTAACGTTTCGACTGAGAACGGCAATTAGGTTCGTTTCAGTTGAAATATTTGGTTCTACATTAGTAATGTTTCTCGCAGCTCAGGGATGTTCGAGCAGTGGGCAAGAAGTTTTTTCATGTTTTATATCCCAAAGAGAAGAAAAGTTTGCTGAAGGAATGTAAGAGAATATTCTATGAGATTTACTTTACATATGATTTCGTGTGTACTGTTAGTTTCTAAAGAAAGAAACTGTTTTCAATTTCAGGGGACCTCTGGGGACCTTTAGTATTGTGTACGTTCATGGCTATGTAAGTCCAGTGATCGTAAGATTGAAACTTTTTCAAGCACAGTCCGTATAACTACAGTCACAAATTTCATTGTTTCAGAATATTACAAGGTTCTTCTGACACGGCAGATAATTCAAATGACGGGGGACCAGAGTTCGCAGAGGTTTTTGTAATCGTATGGATTGGATCTATGGTCGTTACATTGAATTCCAAATTGTTGGGTGGCAACATGTAAGTAATTCTAGTCGCTTAAGGGGCTGCTCCGGTCTAGAGCCCATAAAAATAGGTGATCTTTAGGATTTAATTAAAGGAAAACTACTGCATATAATTTCATGAGACTTTTTGCATTGTATTAAGGATGTCTTAAACCATAGAAATATATTTTTTGGTTTATAATGAATTATTGCAGATGGCACTGGGGAGTCGTTAAAGTCGAGGCGTCAAAAAATTCATCCAAATCGGTGGAACCTGTAGCACCTAAATTATTGGTCTGAAATGAAAAACAATGCTAGATTAATAAAGAGTATGAAACTCGCTCGTGGACTGGACCAGGAAAAATTAAAAAATGACATTTTCTGAGAAAATAACGCGTGAAGTTTGAAATCACTCTTTCCCTATATTTTTCGTCTTTTCAACGGCTTCAAAAATGATAAATTAAATTTTTTTTAAGTTTTACTGGTCTATCCTCGAGCCAGAAGTATATTCTTCAAAATAGAAAAAGTTTCAGTCGAATAGGATAATAACTTTTGGAGATACAGGTTCCACCGATTTTGAGAACACTGTTTCGAGAAAAACGCGTTTAAAGTTCTATGTGAGTGCCGAGTGGCCGGTTGTACCCATGCATTTGCCGCTACTCAAATACCTATAATTCCGGGAATTTTACGAATTTCAAAAAATCTTTTTAAACGCGTATTCCTAAAAGGTTGAACATTCAAAAAATGAAATAAAAGCAAAATCGATTTTTAGACCGGAACATCCCCTTAGGAGAAAACATGCGCAGTGCCGCAACGAACATTCATAACATAATTCAATGCATTGCAGATCCTTCTTCCAAAGTATCTGCGTCTTGGGATACTGTTTGCTGCCAACTGCCATTGCTCTAATTTTATGTAGAATCATATTGATAGTAGATCAGACTACTTTCTTATTTAGTTTAAGGTTCGTTATCTCCATGATTGGATTCGCATGGGCAACGTACGGTTAGTATAATTTTATTCCACTATTATATATTTGAAACCCTCGTGTACTGATGCAAACTATTCCATTTCAGCATCAATGGCATTTCTTGGCGATAGTCAACCCGTAGGGAGGAAGGCTCTAGCGGTATATCCAATATTTTTATTCTATTTTGTAATTTCCTGGCTGGTTATATCTCACACTACGTAAAATAAACTATAAATCATTTACAATAACAAGACTGTACATTGTTCCGTATTTGTGCACAAAGTAAACGGGAACTCGAAACTCGTGCAAAATGTAGCCTTGCATCGCACTTCGAAGTTCGCGAAGTCAAAGCGTATCTGTCGTGCTAAGTTTTCTCTAGATAAAACATACATTACTTACTCTGTTCGCTTTAGCGAATCACCAGTTTGTATGTCAATTATAATGACCTATATACAGAATGTATCGATATAAGGTGTAAAATGATGAATAATACTTAAGTAAATTATTGTCGTATTGTTATATATTTATATCTTTCGTTGACGTAGAATCTCGCTTAATCTTCCGTATTTCCATAGTTTAATGGGTGGCAGTGATTATCATCAACTGACTTCCAGTAACTCACATTCCTATTAAAATGTTCATTTTATTCGTCGATCATTGCAATGATTTACATCGGTAAAAAAGAGTGAAACAGCGTAGAGTCACGCGATATGTACTTTTTGCACATGTGTATTGTGTACATACTGTTATCTGTAAAGTTACAATGATACATTAAATAAATTTAGTCGTTTTGTATCATGCGGACAAGTTCTTGTCTTTTCGTCAGAAGGATTACGTATGTGAAAAGTATCTTTCTAATTTTTTGAAGAGAGTCTTGCTATCGCAGTGACCAGAGTAGGCGCTTAAAGATTTTTTTACCGCAGTGTAGCTTGTCTGAAGATCCCCCACCTGCGAAATTGGCGATGATAACAGCGTGATATTAGAGATAGAATGCATTGTACGTAATGTGCTACCTCGTACGCTAAGTAAGCGCTGTTGAAGTGAGGTTCGTAAATGAAATTAGCGATATTGGCAGCAGCATGAAAATAAGTTCGTGCGGCTGTTAAATTCCCATTTCGTATTTGTATGACTCCTAGATTGTTGTATGCTAAGGCATGTCTGTTGTCGCTTACGATAGCCAGTTTTAAACATTCCGCTGCCATTGTTACGTCGCCCACGGTCTGAAAGCATTTTTTAATAGAAGTTTCATTGAAAAACTAGATTGCTGTGGATGAAATACATACAAGAGCGATGTGAGAAATGTTGTACCACACGTCTGCTATATTTTCATCTGTGGAAAGATTCAATGCTCTCTCGAAGCACGATATAACATGGTCGTATTGTTGAGCATAGAAACAGCACAGTCCAAGATTATTGAACAGTTCCACATTGTATACGCCCATTTGTAGCAATCGTCTGTGTAAGCAAAGAAGGAAGTCCTGCGCTTCAGATTACTCTAAAATATATTTAGATGCGTGTTTACCTGTAGTAGCGTAGAGCCAGTTCTGGTTGGTCGTTATAGAAGTGATGCATCCCAATGCTGGCTATTGCCTCGGTCTGCGAAGCATCCTCTTGCGCCACAATTTTATAATACTTCAGTGACATGGTTGTATTATTTAGACCATCGAATATACGTCCCATTTCAGTGAGGATATTCACATCGTTAGGGAAATACTCGAGACCTCTTTTGCACGCATCCAAAGCGGCCAATGGTTGATCCAGCCTAATGTAAACTCTGACCAGCCTTAAGATCGTTTCAATAGCTTTGCAATCCTTCAACGCTGACTTAAACTGCTGCTCCGCGTCTCTGATTAATCCTAAACTGTAATAACATTTACCGAGCTGCACTTTCCACCACCAGTCTTTGTACTGACACACCTGCGTTGCTTGAACTGCCAGATCTAATGCCTATATTTTACAGTATCATGATACTTAATATCTAACAACTTTTTCTATGAAATTGTTGAACGAGACGTAGCTTCATACTCTGCGCATACTTACATATCTCACGTCGTGTTCGTGATAGTATATATATTCAAATAGTGGCTTCGCGATACTAGGCTGACCTGCATACTTAGAAATATTTAAACGCGACAGCTGTATAAAAGGTCCTCCAGGCTCTGTCAACATGGACGCTGTACCCAGTCTATGAATTATAGACGCATACGCATAGAAGAAAGTCAACGATGAACTTTGATGTAAAATCAAGGGTATACCTTACGCTGCGACCGGAGCTCGCAGTGATTGGCCTGGCGGTCATAGCAGTTCTGGGTGTTCGTAAGGTTTGCTCGACCGACTGAGACATTGCTGATTGAGTAGCTGGTCGTACGACTCCTGTGAGTGGCCTACCTTTAAAATTGATACTGCTTTTTAAATTTGAACTCGTATTACACTTTCGCAGCTGTCCTCTTGAAGCCGAAATGCACCTGATTGTGTTTTAGGCCGTAGGTATTGCCCTACGTGAGAAGTACCAGGGTTTTTTAACGATGTTCCTGGTCTAGGCATAGAGGATATCGTGTAACTATCCAGTAAACTTTCAGCGATTCCTTCTTCTTCCCCTTCTATGTCATCTACGTATACTTGCAATGTTAAGGCACGCATTTTTAACACCCAGACAGCCTGCAGCGAAGGATACTGTGCTTTAGTCAGGAATATATCGACATAAGTCCACGAGGAGCTTGCTCATACCTGATCTAACGGATTCTTTCTTAATAGCTCTGAACATATTGTTGCACATTCTTCGTACTTTCCTCTACTGAACAGACTTAGAGCTTTAAACAACTCCATTATTGGATGAAAGGCTTGGCAGGATTTGATTGCAAAAGCTCATTGAATTGTAAGAGGTGATATTTTTTCACAGTTCATACTATTGTACATGCCTATACTGTACATCTAAGTATCTAGTAGATAAACGAATTTCCCATGCAGGAAGGTATTGATTACTTTGCTTATAACCCAGACCTAACCCAGACCAAGGCTGAATCCATGAATATTTTTTTCATCTTTTTTCCTCAAGAGAATAATAAACAAATAAATTAATTGAGAAGTTATTGATAACATTTCAGGGCTTTAAGTAAACCTTGTTATAGGAGGTTCTTCTATTAAAACCATATATATACCAAATCTTTGAAACAAGAAAGCCATCTTTTATAATAATCAATTCTGTTTTGAATAACAAAGCACTATCGTGTAATCTTCATCGATCTTATTTTATATGGGTATCCTACTATGGTACATTTCTATTTATATTTCATGTTACTTTTACAATTAATATCACAGTTTACTATCGTAAATAATGGAAATTCTGGACAATACTGGCACCAGGTCGGTGAAATAGCACATATTCAGAATGGAACCATAGTTTTTATTATGTATATTCATATTTCTTTTTTAGCTTCCAAAAAGCTTTCGACGATTTCTTCAACAAGAAGACTGTAGTAGAACAATGCCCAGAAGAATACTTGATCCGTCTCCACGAAGCCTTTTTGGTACGTTAAGAGAGATTCAACAGTTTATCAACTAATTCCTACGCGATAGTTAACACGACGCAGACCAACTTGACTTTGTTACTTTGAATGATTAATTTACAGATTTCAGTGGACGAGGAAATGAACATTTCTCAGTTATACGATGCTTTCGAAAATATATTACATATTAAAATGCCAAAGGCTGAATTTGACATCTTGTTTAAGAAAGTAAGGAAGTATAGAAACAGGAATCGTTACTTGGTATCATATTCTTTACTGTTTACAGATAAACATGAAAAGAGATGGAAATATCACTTGGAACGAATTTATCTCCTATTTGTTAGTGGAGTTTCAACGGAAAGACACTGCCCTGCAATGGCAGATACTGAAACTTCCAATAACAGGCATACCTGAACTTATGAAATCGCACCATCGCACACCTATACACAAAATTACCTATTGCCCTGAAGTTCTGCCCGTATAAACACAGATATATTTAACGCACTAATAACTTTGACTCCAAATTCTTCTTCAAAACCTCTTGCCTCTGTCTGCAGGATAGAACTGTAGATTTTCAGAGAGGGTGCTACTTAACAGTCACTAAAGAAGGACTTATAAATTACTGGTCGCTAGACTTAGAATACGAGCGCACCGTACAATCTGTGAATCGTTAGTATTCCAACTCCTTAATCCATAATGTGTCCATATCTTTCTTGCGAGCTTTCCTCGTTTTTATCTTTACAGCGTACTTAAGAGTACAACAAACTTCGATCACTGACATGATCGTAATGCCCGACGTGCAAATAGTATGTACCAGTTCCACTGAGTGCGATTTGAGATTCTACGACACCGTGGCGAAGAAGTTCGATCTTCGAGTGCTGGTTCGTTGCGCTTTCAGTGAACGCTGAATACTTCAATAAAGAATACTTGGTTTGTGCTTCAGATCTCAGGCCTAGAGAGCGCAGTTACCTGCATGAGTTATTACTTCAGTACGAACATTAAAGAGGACTCGTACATTGTACTGGGAGATATGAGAGGATCAGTTAAAATTATATCTTTCAGTTCCATCGACAGAGGACCCTTCAAACAAGAACCTAAACGCGACACATCGTTTATTCGTTACGAATCTGTTCTAAAGGTGATTAATTCATATCTCCTTTCGTGTAATTCCTGTAACTAAAGATATTCCGTTACAGGGTGGACTGCACGGACTAAAAGTTGCAGAATATAAGAGCGTCCATACAGACTGGGTAAAGCAAGTAGGTTATTATAACAGCCTGAGGTCTTTCGTGTCTAGTAGCAGGTGCAACGTTTGTTCCCTCTTAGTCAGCGACCTCACAACATCGAAGATTCAGTACAAGTTTAAAGTGAACATGGGCGTATCTTGTTTCACTCTTTGCGAAGGTGTGTTCAATAGAGTAGATGCCTGTCTTCATATTAGCGAGCATAATTTTATTACTCTCCTTTAAATGCAAATGCGCAGAGAGCCAAACACTAGTAACTGGCGGACCAGATTGCATAGTCCGGGTTTGGAATCCTTTTGTGACAAGGCGAGCGAATAGCACGTTCCAAGGACATCACACACCTATCACTGCTCTAGTAACTCAAAATTCCGGCAAGCGTGTGTACTCTATATCAAAAGACAGATGCATCAAAGTGTGGGACGTATTAGCTCAATCTTGCATTCAGGTTTCTGTAACAATTTTAACAGGGCGTACATAGATATTCCTCCGAACATTGCTCTAAAGCTTTGGGAATTACTAGCAGCGATGTAAACCAAATGATTATTTTGTATTGTATAGACGTACACTGGCCTTCCCAACGAATTAGGTGAACACACAGCGATAACTATAGTTTACAATACGCTGAACCATAAGATGATCATTGCCAGTGCAATAATTGCGATAATCGTTTGTGATCCTGTGGTCAACGAAGAAACATCCGATGGTTATACGCACACGAAACCTGTCAGTTGCGTTCTATACAATCATCTTTATAAAGTGGTACTCCTTTGTGTATTTTATAATAGATACAATTCAGATTATGAAGCAATGTTTCGCAACCGGTGTGCCACGAGACAATGTTAAGGGGGAATCCTGTTTTTTGGGCTAAAAACAGCAAAATTTGGGATATTTTTTGTAAGAAACTAGCAATTCGATTCATTCGAAATTTGGACCATGTTTTTATACATCCTTGAAGAAGCTGCAGTTTTTTTCTTTCTTAATTTTTAATACAAATTTCAGATGAATCGAAGCGCTAGTTTCTTCCAAAAAATTTCAGATTTGCTATGGTTTTAGACCAAAAAATAGGATTCCCCTTAAGTGTGCCGCGGCGCAATGCCTCCCAGAGAAGAAAAAGCACAAGATCTTTTTTAATCAAGTTTTTCATAAATAAATGTAGTTTCCGTGTATACACTTTGTAACTTCTATATGTTTTATATTTTGTTGCTTGTGGCCTATCGCAGAATTCTAGGAAGGGCTTAGGTGGGCCGAGGGCGAGGAAGGCTTGCGGAGCACTGTTGTAAAGCATCTTGTTAAATGATTTATGCGTTCAGATAGTTTCTACTGGGACGGATTCTTGTATAATAGTTTGGGACCCGTGGCTTGGAACTCGTTTGTATTTAGTAACGCATGCACACAGCCAATTCTTGTACGGCCAGTATAATGATATTGAGATTACTGCAGCTTGCTTCGACGAGTCTGAGCAGTTGCTAGCTACGGGTGCTCGTGATGGGACACTGAAGATATGGAATTTTAATACGGGTACTTGCCTGCGACACATGGCAGTTGAATATCAATGGTACATCTCCGTTCCGTAGTAAAGCTTCACTACAATCGCGCATCAGTTCAAAATGGCAATAATCCAGCTGATCCTCCCTTCAAATATTTAAATGCAGTGAAATCACAAGTCTAGCTTGGCTGGAGAATCGAATTCTCTGCAGTGCCTGGAATCGTCAAGTCGTAGAATTTGCAACTTCCGATACGAATATATATAAGAAAAGTTGGGGAGTAAGGCACACGGATGATATTCTTTGCTCAGCGGCCTGGTTTCCCCAGGTTCTAGCCACAGCATCTTACGACGGGGAAATAATACTCTGGAGATTAGAAACAGGTCAACCGTTTCGGAAATATAAAGTAAATGATCCGACGTCAAGGTGAGATATACAAAATACGAAGAATGTAATGTACACTTTCACTATCCCTTGACGTCTTGTTACACAGATTCAACGTAAGGTACGAAAGGAATACTAAAGTTCATGAACCAAAGAAACCTAAAGAAGTTCTGAAAGAGCAATTCACTTTCAAATGGAGGTAACGATACCTTTTACGCTCTATAGCTAGAAGAATCTATTTAACAAGTTGATGAACTATAGACGCGTGTATAATATTTTATGCATAGCAAATATACCGCAGCTTCTAAACACCAGGAATCAGCGTTAAACATTGTACGCATCGTTGCTGTTCGAGCTATGATATTTTTAAGCGCACGACCAGTTGGGCCTCGTGTTGGGACATTATTGGTGTCCCTCGACTCCGGTTTAATACAAGTGTGGACTCACCACGCTGCTGGTGGATTTTTGGAGGCTTTCTCAGTAATTCATACAGTAGGTGACTGCGCGTTGTCATTAGCAACCGATCGTGATAATCATTTCCTTGTGACAGGTAAGAAAATGATCTATATACTTAATTTTCACGTTGAGGTTTATTCACTGTAAATTCAGCAACATTATACATCTATAATGTTAACATTTCGCAACAGTAGAAAAATTGATGTACAATCGTAATCGCTTTAAAGTGTAAAGCAAAGGACTTGTCAAGATTGCGGATTCATAGAATCTAAGTTTACATAGTAATTTAGTAAAATGGTTTAGGGCATAACGCAGGATACATAAAAGTTTGGCATCTTGTGAATTATTTGGTGCCAGATCCCCCCGAGGTAAGCATGCCTCTTCTACGATTAGAGTTTCCATTTTTATGGAAAGATAAAATTAACGGAAGAGCCAAAAGGGCAGTGCGAGACCAACCCCTGCCACTTCTACTTTCCTCTGTACGGGGACACATGAATTCTGTCACGTCTATTCAACTAATTCCTGATGCACGTATCGTGGTCAGGTAATTAAGCTTAATTTCTTTCATATTCATATTGTGGATATAAAAAATATAGTACTTCTTTGAGAAATTATTTGTTTAACGGGCAATGCCGCGATGATAGGCCAAAAATGGTAGGATAACTTTGGTGGCGATCTTAAATACATATATGATTCTTTTTTTATCATAAGAACCTTATGTTACATTTTGAATAAAGTTCACAATCATCGTGGCGTTACCCTTAAATGATTTTCAAGTGATGCTTTAGTATAAACCTTTGTGCTTCCAGAAGACAATTGCTCTTTTATTATTTTCAAGCGGGAGTACAGACCACACAGTACGTTTATGGACACTGGGGGGACGTTACATATCAACCTTTGGAACAATCAAATCGTGGTCACCAATTCTACCTACGATCCCAGCGTACACGTACTTCAGAGACTACAGATATCCACCGGATGTTAAGAGATTCGCAAGTTCCACTACTATGAAAGTAACCGAGTTCTCTTTCTTCAACAATATTGCATTCCCGATACGCAAGTTGCTCACCACGCCTTCGTACAAAGGTTCTTGACGGAGGAATACGAAAAGCAACTTCGGAACCTAAGAGCGATATTCCAGAGTTTATGGACTCTCTTACGAAAGCTCAATGTCCTGTGGTAGATGGAAGAAGGCTGACTATTTCTGTCATGGATAAATCAATTCTACTGATTTTCACGACTCGTCCGGTACTGGACAGTTCCTTACCATACGTAAGTACACTGTAATATAATTCTGCCAGAAGCGGATTCATTAGAAGTTATTGAATGGAGAATATACTTTAATAAAAACAACGTTACAGATACCTATATACACGCACTTAAAATTAAGGCCTTTGGAAGTTGTTCAGCCGCCAAAGTTACCATCGCTTCTCCTCAAGCAGAAAGAATTGATGTAAGGTCATTCAGATTCTATTTGTCGAATTGATATAAATACGCATCTATGTATCTTTATTATTATTCCTAACTTACATAAAAGCACGCATGCGCAAAGTTAATTGTAATCGTTTTTCCAGGAAGAAACGCAAGGATTTATAGCATCACTGCGTACGAATAAAGAGGGCAGACGCGAAGGAGAAGCTTTGAAAGATCTCAACATAAAAGATGCTTCGTTAACTGCGTCAACCGATTGCTTAAGAAGCGACGTGTAAAACAAACGAGACAGATCGAATTGAATGAAGACTATTTTTAAAAAATGACGTATCTTATTAATTGGCGTTAATTACATGACAATCCCGATTTCTTTCTCAGTGACGTCAGTGTAATACGAACGCCACATAAATAAGAAGAGCGGTAGTAAAATGGTAGACACTGGATCGAAATGGTAAAAAATAGTACATATTCGTGGAATACCTTGGGACAACAGTCTTATGTTCGTTAATATAAATGTTAAACCGCGTACTTGATCGCTACTGTGATATAATCATCGATCCTATATCACATACAATTACATACGGCATATTACAAACACTTTGATCATTAAGGCACAACGTGGAATTAACAACACTGCATTAACAAACTCTGTACCTTTTAATCCGTATCCATCATGGAATAACGCGGCGGCGTTTTCCAGATCGCGCTGGACGTACGTTTCAGTCTATTTCTGTCTATACCTTGGAACAATTGGGTCAAGTCTGGCGTGCACTTTCTGGTGTCGAAGAACCGGAAGACAACCTTCTCCGGAATGTATCGTTGTATAGCGAGTTGAGCTTTGCGCACGTGCGCTAAAAATCGACAGAAATTCTCAACGATGTTGCATGAAAAAAGGAATGTTGTTAACACAAAGAAATATAAGCGAGGTATGCTTACGTTGCGCCCAGTGTGGAATTACATGCTTTGGCTTGGATTCGTCGTCCGATTCTTCGTCGTCGGGTTCACTGTCCAAAATGTAATTAGTCGGACCGTGATGTTTCATCCCATGTTTCGCCTAAAATATTCAGTTAATATGCACGAGTTTCACTTAGAAAGAACATTTTTAGAAGGCTATATAAACTTACTTGTGCTGCGAGCAGCTGATTCTTGAGCCTGGACGATTCAGCAGCGGCCTGCTGCTGGGCTCTCGCTTCAACTTCTTTCCGTTTCTCAGCTTCCTGTTCCCGACGTCTTTGCTCGGCTAACAAACGCTCCGCTTCTTCTTGCTCTTGCAAGCGCTGTAAACGAAGGTGTTCCTCCTGCCTCCTCTTTTCTTCTTTCTCCTGCGATTTAATAGAGACACGCGACGGTCAGACAAGGCCAAGTTTACATTAATCTTACAGCTGTTAATCGCGTACCTGAGCTCGTTGCAACTGAGCCATACGTTTCTTTTCCATTTCCTCGCGCTGCTTCTCTTGTATTTGTTGCGCCAAACGTGCCCTCTCCTCCCTCTCCCTCTCAGCCTTCTGCCGTTTCTCCAACTCTTGCTTCTCTTTAGCTTCCCTCGCCAATTTATTCTTCAATTCTTTCTCTTGTCTTTTCCTTCGCGCGCAAGATACATTTTTTAATAGCATTTAAATAACACCGGTATAGAATCAAGTCAGTGATCGTCTTACCTCCTTTTCTCTTCCGTTTGCTGCCTCATGGCGTCCTCCCGCTTCTTTTTCGCGTCCTCGTCATTCATTTTACGCTTCTTCTCCTCCAATCTGTCTATCGAGTTACGTTTGTTGACGGATTTCGGATGTTGAAGGAAAGATTCCATCGATGTGATAATATTCCCGCGAGTTGCGCTTAAAGCCTTGGTGTGCTGAAGTGAAACCAGCAAACGTTAACATAAAAGGAAATCTAAGATAACACGAACATCGGAGCAATTAAATTCTTACGTTCGGGTTAATCTGATTGTTCGACGGAGTGTGTGGAATGCGACTAACAGGCATCGGCAATTGAATTTTCGATCTACCCAGCGGAGTCGTTTTCTGCTGTTTCTGCTGCAACTTTTCCAGAGTGACTACTGCTCTGTTGTATTTCGGTATTGCTTGCATCTTGTTCTAAAAACAAATTGAACGTAACATCAGTTTAATTCTTTAGCGCTAATCCTAGGCGAGAACATTTCAATTACCTCTTTGCTTTCATCAATATCCTTAGTATGCTTCGCTAACGAGATCTTCTTAGCTCTAGCCAGCGACTTCCGTGCCAATTTATGAGCGACTGTTTTCTCCGTGATCTTTGCGGTTTCGGAAGTCTCGGCTTGCGCGGCGGCTAGGGCCCGCGTCTTTGTTCTGGTGATCCTAGTTGGTGCGTCCGTTTCAACGACAGCTTTCGGGCTGTTCATACCTACTTGCTCGAACGCCTCGACCCTCTTCTTCACAGATTCCTTAGCATAAGGGCTGAACAGAGCGTTCGATTTGAATCCGTTTCTAATCTCTTGGAGCTTCGACACTGCGTTCACCTCCTTCAAAGTTGGCTTTGCAGGCGTATTAAGAACTTCGTCATCGCTCGACAACGGCTCTTTCACGACTTGCTTCTGTCGTTTCCTGGTTTGCCGGGGCCTCTTTATCTCCGGTGACGATTCGTCCTCTGTAATCAACTCGTCGAACTCTTTGTTCACCATTACTTCCTTAAACTGTTGCATCCTGGCCTGCAGGGATCTCGAAGACTCTCGGGGCGATTTAGGCCTCGCTTGAGCTGCTTTCGATTCACCGTCTTTGTCTGAACTGTTGCCAAGATTTTTATTAATCGTTACGGTTTCGTTCAGCCTTATTGCAGACAGAGGCTCCAAGACTACTGTCACGTTCATTATTTTGTGCGCGGCGGGAGTGGAGTTTATATTCATCGTAGAATTCATAATAGGCGTAGGCTTCTCGATTGCATCCTCGTACATCGAAGGCTCTTCGAGTTCATCATTCTTAGGTGCTATGACTGTATCATCGATGACTTTGGATGCGTTGGTACTTAAATTAGGACCCTGCGACAGAGTTCTGTTTCTACTGGAGCTCTGTGTTCTCATGGAAGAGTATTTCGATGTTTCGTTCGTTTCTTGATGAGTTATATTCGATTGTACAGAGACATCATCCTCTGAATTTGTGTCTAACGTCTTCTTCGCACTGCTTCCTCTCACGATGCTCCTTTCTGTTTTAACGTGCTTCGCAGGCCCTCGAGCTTTATCCTCATCCGAGCTACTCCTTGCAGATTTTTTCCTCTTAGTTTGGCTGCCACGTTTCTTCTAAAAAATTCAGAAAAATACAGTAACCGATACAAGCGTATATAGCATAAAATCGCTGGATATTAACGCGCAACTTCACCGCAGCATACAATTATAAAGATAAGATACTAACTTTTACCTTTTTACTTCCGTCATCGTAATCCGACGGTCTCCGTAGTTTCATACCAAGTGACATCGATTGCTGCTTTCTTATATTATCTACTGCCTTCTCCGAAGCTTTCCTTCTCGATCTACCAAGGGTAGTTTCCACGGCGCTATCTTTTCCTGTCTCTTCCATACTCTCTTTATGGTCCACTTTAATATCCACCGCAACAGTGTCTGACAGAGTTTTATCGATATCGATAATATCATCTTCCGGGATCGTTTCAATACGCTGCACTCCCCTTTTCTTTGATATCTTCGGCGTCTTCGTGATCAGAGGACCAGACGTAGATTGTGGTATCTGAGCGAGTAGAGCGTGGAAATAATCTAAGGTATCCTCTAGAATGTCGTTAATAGACTTCTTAACTTCTGTACAACGAGCGTAGATGTCCGAGATGTCCTTGGTGATCATCGCCCTAATTCTGTCCTTCGATCGAGTACCCATATTTGAAACCTGAAAGCCATCTGCATCTTTAATACACGTACATATATATATTTCTTTGATAAACAACAACGGAAGCTTACAATGAAAATATACATCGACCAAACACCAACCAAACACTAATTACAATTGATATCGTAAAGAGAATGCAGTTTCATCGCATATATGCTTTTCACGGACTGTTCTTATCATTCTTTTATTGCGTTTGTCATAATAATTTATACGAAAGTAACGTCGAACTTAATTGTCACACGTATGCATGCCTGAGAATGCTAAGAGACAAGTATCGTAGTAAGTACGTTAATGGGAAACGATGTGCAAAGGGGATGAATTATGCACTTATTCGCCAACGAAATTCCAGTACCTTCTATAGTTCCAAGAGAGAAATAAGTTGTCGATGCACAGTTTCTCAATGCGGACACATAAACTACGATATTAATATCTACCGATGACACAATACGCGAAGGAAAAGAAAACTTTAGAGACAATCTCCATTTTGTGCCGCGAGCGGGACGATACAAGTTTTGCTCCTCGAGTATTTAACGACTTTTCGGTTTAATTTGAATCTTAGATTCGAGCGCCCTCTACTCTCCCGGGCGCGCCACTTTTCTCTATATGTAGAGAAGTTCACAAGTTTTAAATTGCTTTCCGCTGCGTCCCCATTGGTCCGGGGAAGAGTTCTGTCGCTGACGAATTGTGAGCATGTGAAGGTCTGCAGCCTCTGACTGGATTTCTCTGACTGAAACACCCTGTAAATTTATTACTGTAATTTCTCCGAGTACTTGTCATTTTGAAAAATTGAACAACTTTCGTGTATAAAAAGTATTGGGAAGGATTATGGTGCAACTGAAAAGGCGTTGACCCCTTCCGTAAACTTAAGTCGCGAGAATAAAAACGTTTTGTAATACTTGGGTTTTTCTTCTTTGGGAAAATTGCGATTATGCTTTCAATTTTGGTAACGAAATTGTTTATTTATTGCTCGAGAAAAGTGTTCGGAAAATTTGACCGCGGGGTAAAGTAGAACGCTCACCACGGGTTTTGAAGCTGCGCCCCATCTAGCGGACGCTTGTGGAGTGCGCATTGTATCCGCGCATGAAACTGATTTATGGCGCGAAGTTTGATTTGAAATATTTCGTTTGGGAAGACAATTTAAATGTTTATACGCTTTACATGAAATTATGTTGTATTTTCTATAATAGGCAAGTCGGAATACAAAAAATATTTTTCTTCGTCTTACAGGTTACACTTTGGAGTATTTCTTCGTGGACAGGAGCTCGCCCCAAAATAATAGCATATACATAGGGTATGAGTAATTTATTTACTTATTAATTTAATCGGGACTAGCCCTTGGTACACAAATTGTACAGTATAATTATTATACGAGGCATTTTCTATATACAAAGTTACGTCGATCTAACAGCTCTCAGTTAATCGGCGAGAGGAATTTTATATACGCACAGCAGTTTGAAAGGACACTAAGTAGCGACTTATTAAAGAAATCTGATTCAGATATGTAGTAATGAACACGAAATGATGGATACAACAAGTTCAGTTTGTAATCAATGCTCAGTTCCTTTTATTTTAGAATGTATACAGTGTATTGTGTTTAATTGCGTGTTGAAAAAGATTAGAATTGTTTGTAGATATTTGTAATCGTATAAGATTAAACTCCTCTGTGTTACGGGTATTTATTGACACAGTATACAATGTAGGAATATTAACATTTCATTTATTTTATTTACTTATAGAGTTTAACTTTCATAAATACTGTTATCATTGTAAATATCTCCAAATAGTGAATGCTACGAGTAACTTCTAATCTGTAGGAAAACTTTGCAACAGCTATTGGGTTACATTTTGATTTCAGTTTCAGCATATGCTTTCGAAGTACAAATAAGATATTGATATAAGTATCGAAGAAGTGACAGAACTTGTATTTAGAATCTTTGTTTACGAGTGCATTTAAAGTTATCTCGAACAGTGTAAAGGTGAAGATAAAAGAATAAATATTTATAGTGTACCCTAATTATCAAGTAGATGCAAATGCAATGTATTTAAAAAATTGGATGATGAAGATTATAGAGTATGTAAATAGTAATTAAATGCATTTCATAAACTTGAGCATAAGGCTTTTCCTATATTTCTCGTAAAAAATTTACTTTGATAGCAGTAAAGTTCATTAGAATTTCTGTTTTCAACCATTTTTATCACTCGATTAATTATCACATTAATTTTTATTAAAATTTCGTAACAGAATACTAATGCGTTTCTTCCAATTGCACTTACATTTCTCCAACTCAACTTCTGAAGAAAAATATCGCACGGTTCTGCGATCTTGAGATGTATCGCAATTTCATTGCAATAAATCACAAATGTAACGTTAAACATTTAAAGTACGTACACGTATACGCATGTAACTCAAACAAAACTGACATTAAATAAAACTCGAATATACGTTTAACTTATAATAAATATGTAACTTTCAGAACGCCAGCGCTCTTATGAACAAATTTTGTCCGATATTTCTATATTTAATAATTCAAGTTGAGAGAGTTCGTCTATTGCTTTCGAATATATAAATTATTATAATCTACATATATTACAATTTCCTTTCCATAACAAAAATATAATTGGATCTCTATTCTCAAGTTTTCGTATCTTCATTTTGAACGTTGCTCTTTGTTTCGTTTAATTCTGATTCGACCACAGTGTTTCCCGCTAAATGATTATTGCTTTCGCTATAGACTTGTAGTACTTCTTGCTCGAAGGTCAAATCCAGCAAAATATCAATACCCTTGATTCCCGTTTTCGTGTACTTTTGAAAGATAGTTTTAGACACTTCCCACAAGTCTCGATTCTCTTTTAGCACGCGAACAAGCGGTTGTACCACCGGGAATAATGTAGAGAGATTACTAAACAAACGGAACAAGACAAAGAATAATAAATGAAATATGATCTAATCATTCATGTCGTCGCGGGGAATCGATTTCGTGCGTACAAAATTGAAGAATACTTTGATTAATGTACTTACACGAAGAGTGGAAGCACTATATTTGTGATAAATTGAACCTGAAGGTCCGGTATAGATGCCCGCTCTCTGTCCATCATTTCAATAGGAGAACTACCCATACTTTTTTCCAAGTCCCCTTGTGAGAAGAATTCATCATAAATTTGTTCCTAATATAAGATGCAATAAACATGCAATGTAATACATTAAAGTGTTAAACATCTAAACTCGCTAGTAATCTAATCTACTCCTATTTAAAGATTCACTCACTGCAGTCTTTTTGGAAACCTTCCACGGTTTAGTTTGATCGCTAAGATCGCAACACGTCATAAGCATATCAAAGAAGAGCTTCCGCTGTTTCGAGTCATCCTTATCGTACTTATTTCTAATTATCTCTGTCTGGCTTTCAACAGTGCGGAAGTGCGAAGCTAAATCAGTCGCAAGTATATTGCTCCTTAATAGGTCCAACGCTTCGCTATACTCCTCGCTATTAAAATTCTCAAATATATTGCAATCTTCTGTATTTAAAATACACATGGTCTGCGCCAAATGGTGTCTCTGTCGAATAACAGAAAGGTAGATTGTTACATTGAAAAGTTTCCGCGCAGAATTATTATTTTTCCAAGCTGTTAGTTTACCTCCATCACAGACCCCTCGGAACTGTAAAGACTTGCCAACACCGTGCTGCATTTAGTTTGAAAGGAATTATTGGTACCTCTGTGATCGATATCATGGCACAGACAAGACACCAGAAACACTAAAGCTTGCAAATGTGTCATATAATTCTCCGTGATAAGTTGCAAATTCTTCATCAGCAAGTATGCGAAGTGTGCCACAGAGAATGCGTGCACCCAGTTGTGATAAGGTGCATCTCTGTATCCTTTCTTAACGTACAGTATAAACCTGCGAGATTCGTGTGCATTAATTCTTTCTCCTACCAGTTAATTGTATAATAATTTATGCGCGTGGAAAGCTTTATTACCTAGCTAGAGTCGACAATTTCATTTTCCAATGTTTAATAAGGCCTAAGTCATTGAACATTTTTATCGTGTAACAGGGCATATGTTTGTAAGGTACATTTCTAGGAGTGAATTGGAATTTATTAAAATCTTTTATATTGTGTTCGTCCTTGCAATTCAGTAATGCTTGAACAACGTCTTCTTCTACCTATAATTGTAAACGTTTGTTCAGAGGCAGCCTGTTACAACTAATATTCGTTAGACTCTGACGAGGTTCTACCTTCATATGATACATCATCACTTCGTTACTGAGTTTGTTCCTCGCTTGAGCATCTTGCATCTTTTTGTAAACGATGCTATGCATTATAGAAATCCCACAGTAGATACTAAATGCGGTTGCAACTTCCTCGTCGACGACATCGAAGTAGAGTCCGTCTTTCTTGTTACAAAGCTGTGCAACTCCTACAATTTGAGGCAACTACAGTATTACTTCTATTTTGTTCCCTCGGATTGTCAATGATTAATTCATCTTCGCTTACCAACAATCCCATTTTCGTCCCTGATTGGGAAACATAAAATATTTCTAGTTCTAAAGCCTGTAACTTCATCTATTCCGCGATAGAAAAGAGGATGTTCATACGCGTTTCTAATATTAAGCAAATTACCCGTGGTCGCGACGTGACCCGCTATACCTTGTCCTATCGGTATTCTCATTTCCTTCACAGACTAGAAACAATCAGCCCTTTAACTTTATCTACGAAGTGCAAAGCTTCAGCTGCGAACCTTCAACTCACTTCTTTCATGGCAATACCATCGAACACTTTAGCGACTAGATCTTGCTGATCAGGGTCCAAAAGGAATAACGAACATCTCTCGGCGTTTGTTAGCTTCCTAACTTCTGCCATTATTTCTCGCAAAAGATCAGGAAAGTCCCCTGATTCGCAAACATTTAAATTTAAGTATTATAATAATTATTTTATGGATAAATGATATTACCTAAGTGTGTAAAAAGTTTCCTAGAAATAGCGAGTAAATTTTGACACTGCAGTTTCAGTCGAGTTTCCTCGTAGCAGGTAAACGAGTTGAGGAGAAATCCCAGGCAGAATCTATGTCGAAGGAAAAAATTCCTAATTATGCCTGAAGAGAAATATTTCAAATAGCGAGTGACTGCTTTCTTAAAAATCCCATATCCTTTGAAAGTGTAACTTCTTTGGAGGAGAAGACAATTTACCTAAAACACTCTTGAACAATTTCTGTACACTTGTTCGTAGTTTCATTTCTGTTGTCATCGTTGACCAACGAAACTACCAGAGCTATGTGGTTCCGCTTAGGATGTTGTACGGGAATCATCAGAAATGAATTTGACATTGGACATATTGATTGAAGATGACGCAATAACTCTTCGTCGAGCGTTGCGATCTCTGTGACAATTGGCTCCTCGTTTTGTACAGTTGTGTATAAAACATTGTTCGATACCTGTAAGAAAAGGTCTTTAAATATGCGAGCTTAGTGAACATGATTTGTTAATCTCCTCTTTACCTAGTATCTTATCGCGAGAGAGAATTTTTAATTGATCTGACGCTTCCATAAAGATTGGAAGAACCTTTGCGAATCAATAAACCTAACATCGATTGGGAGAGTATGAACAATGATAAGCGCTATCATGTGCAAGCTTCTATTGGCTTGCATGAGAAGTTTTACAGCGTTATATCAATAAAGCCTTTATGTATGGCTTCTTCCACGTGGGTTTCTAAGTATTCTCTTTGAGGATTAGACACCCTTAAGCGGACTTTACTCACAATGTGGGACAGTCCGTTGCGCTTAGGAAACTAATTCCATCAACTTATCGGTACTACCCCGTAAACATTAAATCGCAGAAACTCACGGAAGCAGTTACAGTAATCTAATACTGAGAAAATAAATAGCGTAGCGTCGTACGATTCTTACTTACTGGAAATCTCAATTGCCTGTCTAAAATTTTCTCCCCTATCACATGTATCACCATCTCCTCGGAGTTTATCAAAATTGGTACAAGGAAAGACACCGTTGCATTTGTTGCTGTCTGTATCTATAACATTAAAAGGGCACAATTATAGTCAATAATTTTACGGAAAAAAAGCGTCCATTCTTATCCTTCATGCAGACAAATACATGTCAGTGTTACATAACATATTCTCGCATAAAAAACAATGCTTTAATCACGAGTCCCCGGAGCAATAAAAAAGAAAAGCGTCAGACAGTGGCCTGCACACCAGCAGCGTCGACCATTAAAGATACACAATAACTAAAGGTGGAAAATAATTTAATACAAACATTCCCCAGAACTCCGTCGTAGAAGTAGTTTTTCCCGCCCAATGCGTGCTCGTGAAAAAGATTCATGCTGCGAGGGGTTAAGGATTACCATCGATAGCCAGTCGCGACGTTTTCAAAAGGGAAGCGTGCGTGCCGCGAAAAATCGTACGCACGAAAGAAAGAGAGATAGGGAGAGGGGAAAAAGGAGAGAAATACAACACCAGCGTTACTCACGTATTTGTTTAACTTTTGCTGCACCTGGGGATAGGAGAGGTCGCAGAGTTGCTCGAGAAGCAGAAGAATTTTTTCGGCGTTTGGCACGTTCGGATCGAGGGAGCTCATTCTCGCTGGTTCCGCTGCACTCTTTTGAACGGCAATCGTTACGGGCACGCGTATCTCCGTACTATTGCGATGATGTATTACTCGCGCTCGCCCTGAATCGCATCTTTTACGACACTGCACCGCGGACCAATTGTCTGTGAAAATGATGTGCGATAACTTCAAAACGTATGAGAAACGAGCGAGTCGGTCATCGCGAGGATTTAAATCGGCTGTCAAAGCGCGGAACGGGCGTGTGGATGCGAAGTATCGCTGCAAACCTCTGCAGAGGTCTGCATCATGCACAATTGCCCGATCATGAATAAACAAGTGACGTGCGCAGCGCGAGCCTTACTTACGTCGTTAAGTTTTACGATCGGGCACGGCCGAACGATATTTTAAATGCGACGCGAAAACGCGGGGATCGAATGGAGTTCGTTTAATATTTAATTGATGGGAAAATGATAGCAGGATATATTATATATCGGTTTATACTTTTCAAACGCCGAACGAATTGTTCTATTTTTAAATTCGAGGCATTAGAGACATTTGGAATGGCTTGTAAATTATAATGCTTTGCGAATATGTCGCAAATGTTTTTACTGGCGGTTATTTGATCGACTCACGATTGTACAAGTTATTCTTGGTATTATTTCTCGATCATGAGTATAATTTGTACGCAGCAATTGTTTGCGTAATGTTGGCAACACTTTTGAATAGTGTTTGCAGTTGATGCGAACGCTTTTTTGTTCAACGGAGGGTGCAATAATTAGCGGCGTTGTTCGTGAAAAGTAATGAACAATAATGTACTTGTATGACGTGGGAAGAACAATTGTCTTGGGGGAAGAATATGCTGCAACAGGTAGATCAACTTGACGAAGGCTGTTGCAATGCTACTGTAATATCTTGGTTATATTATAGGCATTTGGATGTAACATATTTTTAAGCCCTTAGTCTTGATTGTACATTAAAGAGTAATCTTAGAATAAATTCTGCGTGCACATTGGTATTTTATAATTATCGTTTAAGCATGTACGTTACGATAAGATTTGTCTGAAGAATAATATAAGAGAAAGTTTTTATGAACTCTACGAAAATGAGTGCCGAAGATGATTTTAACGTAGCCACTCGATATAGAACCGTTCGCAAGCATTTAGATAGCTTAGGATACAAACAGGCGCTTACTTTGGACGCGCTGCCTCTGATAGAAAAATTATTGGCTGACCTTATCCAGACGACAGAGAGTTTGAAACATTTTAAGAGCATCGCGCACGAAAATATCGAGGTATGTGTGCTTACGATTCAAGACTTTTACGTTGCAACTTCATTTGTACTTTTGTAACACCCTTTGCGTGAAGCACTTGATATATTATCAGACTTTTTATAATTCACGAATGAAATCTTATTTTCATAGAGTAACTAATTGCGAAGGTTTCTCTGTAATTGTTTATCTCTGACAAACGTATAGGCACATTCTCAATTGCAATTGGCAGTTGATCCGTACAAATGCGATAATGTGAGGCTGGTACAAGAATGCAACCAGCTTCACTTGGATTTGATAAAGGCGAAGGAAAGCCACCAGAAGCAAATCAAGGACCTTAAGAAAGACGTGTGTAAATTGGAGCGTGAATGTAACGATCTCCAGCTGGTGTCCTCGCGTAATTTACATAGAATCAAGGAACTGGAAACCGAATCCTCTAAGAAGTCGAAAAAGATTCTGGAGCTGCAGGGGAAATGCTTGAAACCAACTATTAGCAATGTTGGATTAGGTTTGTTAACTTGTACTTTCGTAGAATCATAATCGTCAAGGTATGAAACGTGTCTTTTTAGTAAATAAACTTAACCCTTAATGAATGACATATATTAATCTTAACCTAGCGAAGGTTCTTTAATAAAGGTTTGTACGATACGAAGCATCTTGATTCTTCTTATTCCTGCAGCTTCTAAAAAACGTCCCTGTTATCCGCTTCGAAGGCCAATCATAGAAAGCGAACCGTTACCGAAAGCAGGGGCTAAAAGCAATCTGTTGCCAAATTTGAGCGTAGCGGAGCCGAAAGTTGTTGATTTGTTAAGCATGGCTGATCACAAATTGAATTGTTTGAACCACGAGGTAACGAAATTAAAGGGCGAACTCGCGATACAAATTGACAATGCGCAAATGCTAAAAAGTCAGGTATATTAACGACAATTACATCCGCATGTGTTTTGGGTGCTGGTAGTTATACTTTAAAAGCGCTACTATGCTGCATGCATTCGCTTGTAATAAAAAGTCGTGTTATATTTATATACGAGTAAAAAGAAAGCTGTGCAAACAGACATATATTATGGAAATGTGTTTATAGCTGGCTACTAAGGAGAAAGAAATTATACGTTTGAAGAAGATGTTAGAAGGAGGTAGACCGTATTTGGCTGTTTCTAAAGATTGCGCTTGTAAAAAGACGGAAAGCAATCTCGTAATGTCAAATGACAATTCCGACGCTGATGGATTGATGATTCTTCAACAAGAGAAGCTGGAATTAGAACAGAAGTTAAAAGGTAAGGGATACAGAGATGCGGTGTTTATATATGTGTGTATATGTATTTTGGGGTCTGTACAGAAGCTTTAAATAAGCAACACGATGCCATGTCTCAGGCGCTTAAACTCGCTGATCGAAACGAGGAATTGGAGAAAGAATTAAGGGACATAGATCACATAGCGTTGGCAGTAGAGGCCGATTGCAATTCAGCGGTCAAAGAAAATAATAAAAGGGTCTCTAAGCTTCAGGTATTACTAATATTTAAGGTTTACGATGTGAAAGCGTCTTTAAAAGAATTTAATATTTATAACACTTGCTTTTATTCAGCAAAAGTTAGAAGATGTAATGACGCAGGTGCATGTGTTAGAAGGTGAATTAATTGTTGAGCGTAGAGAGGTGCAAGAATTGCGAGCAGATCTCGAAGCTTGTAGGCTGGAGAAGCGTAACATTCAAAGCAACTTGGAGTTTACGTTAGACGAGAAAAAGCAGATGACTGATAGGATAAATGAGCTAACAGTAATCGGTACGGAGAATTTCTATTACCTACTTATAATTCCTAAGCAATCGAGTGTCTCTCTTTTGTATCTGCTACATGATTTCCATGCGACTTTACAGAGAGAAATTTAAATGATGAAATAGAAAGGTTGGCAAGAGAAAACGAGAAGCAGAGGCAAGATGTTATTCAGTTACAGTATAGCAATAAATCGTTGAAGGAAGAAATGCAAAGGAAGGAGATGTTACAAGACAATGGCGCAGCTAGCTTGAACGGGTATAGAGAAAAGGGGAAGAAGAATGATTCCAATAGAGGTGATATAATAAATCATTGGAAAAAGATGGTAGGGAATTAATTTAGCATTCTTTATCAGGGCGGAATGGAACAGAAGTCCAAGACGTACGTAAAGAGAAACCTGTTCAAACCCTGAATGGTATTGGATACGAATGTATGCTGAAACAATTAGATGAGAAGGAAACTCAAATAAACAATGTATGTATCTTAACATCCCTTCTTGAAAATACTTATTACGTACAGAACGGTTCGAATATGTTACCTGAAATCTATTCCAGTTAGAACACGCAGTTGACCAACTGAGGAGAGAACGGGATTTCTACAAGGATGAGTATAACGATGTAAAGGAGTATCACAGTAAAGCGATAGAGAAAGATCATGTAAGATATATAGACTCTTTTTGGAAAGCATGAAAGTATTAAATCGTTTGTAGTTACTTCTCTTTTTTGTTATTGAACACAGGTAGATCTATGGTCACGAATTCGAGAATTAAAATGTCAATTGGGTGAAAGAGAGATTGCGTTGGACGAGGTACAACGACAAAAGAACGAACTGTTACGCGAGAAGATTAATTTAGAAGCTCGAATGCAGAGCTGCAAAAATGACCACAGAACGTCTCATCGGCCATGTAACGTGTGTAAGCGCGGTACTTCGTGCAGTTGTTCTCCTTCTAGTAAATCGAAAGTAAGGATTGATCATGATTCTCTATAAACTCCTGAATTAAACTTATGAAAGTGTGATTCGTTAGGGTATCATTGATCGTCTCGAGCATGAACGGGACATTGCACGAGCTGACGTTGAACGTTTAATAGAGGAACGTGATGCCCTGCGTGAGAGATTAAAGGTACATAGTGAATTTTACAGCGAAGAGTGTTTAATACTTTTGTATCTAGTGTAGCATTACATACTATGAATTAACATTAGATGGCTGCGGAGGCACACACATCCGAGCAGCGCCGCTTGCGAGAAAATTTAAACGAGGTGGAAACCCGGCTGAACCAGTTAGAGAAGGAGCGCCAAGATCTTTTACTTACGCAAGGAGCTCGGAGAGCAACAATCAGTGGATTGGAGGATCAGTTACAAGACTTGAGAGAAGAGTTGAAGCGGACCAAGCAGGAATTAGGGACGCAACGCACACAGTACTTTCAACTTCGGTATCTATTCTATTTATTTTATTTACAAAATTAAACAAATAGATGAAGTTTTCGCGAGTCCATTTACTAGTTATTTATGGGAAAGCCTTGAACATTCGTGAGTAATAATACTCGAGCGCTTTTGATCGAAGCCGCCGGCTTTTCGAGCCGAGCGACATTGTATCGTTCACCCGTCTAAACTTCAGCGCAGAGTTGCTCGGCGATGTGTCATCGATTATACAGAATTTCTTTAATTTTTCATCGTATCAATATGAAAGTGACGCCAATGGATTCTTTGCATTCTCCCGATTAAATTGGCAAAAAAAATATTTAAATCGGACTACTTTTAACGAAATGGGCTTTCAATTCTGCAAATTAATTTTATGCGTAATATCGTTTATTATAGTTCAAATTATGTCAGTTTGTTATCATTTTCATCGGGAAACCACAAGGTGTCACTTTTTTGCAAATCCGATGACAAATGCGGAATATCAGATTTTTCCGTTTTTATGTAATAGCTAGTGGCTTACATGAGTTATTTATATAATTTGTTATTTAAATAATGCCCATCTCTGTTTTAAGTAGGGCTGCCATCCGTCCGGGTTTCCCCGGATTTGTCCTCTTTTGGGTGTCCGGGGACGTTCGGGGAGGATTTTCTGTAGTGATCCGGGTTTTCCGATGCTGCTCGCTCAAAAAGTCATAAATATTTTATCTTTATTTCTTGATTGCGGTTACACTCTATAATTGGCAGAAATTTTTATCTTGGGATATTGTACCTAATATAAGAAATAGTTAAAAGTGTCGTGGGTTCAAGTGAAAATGTCCGGGGTTATGCTCTTTGACCTAGATTAATAATTTTACGGATGGCAACCCTAGTCTTAAGTGATGTATGTATTTAGGGCACTACAAGATCAGACCGACCAGGCTCTAGGAGACGCGCAGAATCAATTAACGCAATCAGAGTCTGAATTGAATAAGGCATTGGATCGCAATAGAGCGATGGAGCGACAGCAGCTGCAGCTTGAAAGTCGAATCCATGAATTGCAACAAGAAATTTCTAATGTCAAAGCGAATATGACGCACCTGGATCGGGAGAAAGATCAATTGCTGGTAAGTCACGTGCGATTCTTAAGGATAGGTGTGTAATAAATCTATTGCATGAAATAATCTTCTGGCAGATGGTGTTGGATGAGAAGACGGAAAGAATAGCCGGCTTGGAGAGAGAAATGATGCTGAAAGAGCAACAGGTAATGGACAGCAAGCAACAGATTCTCGATCTACAGCACAAAAATGGGTGAGTACCCTTTATTTTTATAATATCCAGCGTGTTCTAGAGAATCGTGGTACTTATCAAGGAGATTGATTACGTTCCAAGGTATCGCTATAAATTACGTATATTTACAAAATGATCGCCGAGTACCAAATATAGTGAAATCTTTGTGATTACAAGAGAAGAGGTGAATTTACATAATAGGATTTGAAATGTCTGGTAAATGGCAGGGTCCGATCCAACTCCTTCGCCACTCTGGGCAAAAATTGATTATAAATAATTATTTAAATTTTTTTGTAGGTATTTGTTGAATAACAAAAGCCCTACCTACTTTTTCCGCTTTTCATAAAGTTTTACTTTTCTATCGGTATCTATTGATTTTGATTTTTTCTTTTTACCAAATTTTCCGCTCCGGACAATGGCCCTGCTCGCGCCCTAAAGAGATTTAAATCGGGTCCCGGTAAATGGTGAATCGAAATGACGAGAATTCTCATAGCGCTAATAAAATAAATAGGAATTATGATGAAACTGAGACGAAGATAAAACTATTTTACGCACAATATTTGTACAATACTATTTACACACATTGCGCTATCGCACAAGTAGTTCATCTTATCACTAGCGCGCGCGAGAGCGCCCAGTCTCAAAAATTCACAGACTTCACATTCTCATTGAGAAACTTCGCTAAGCTCACCGTGGGTGGCTGGCACCCACCCGGAGAAAGTAGATTGTTACTTTCCAGTTCAGAGATTTCCGAGCTTTCATTGATTCTCTTGTACCCAGGCCTGCATTCGCACCTAGCCCTTGGCTCCACTTCCTCGTTCTTCCATAAAGTTGGTTTCGGCATCCTCCTCGCCACCAACCACTCCCCAGCTGTGCACGGGCCCTGAGTGTACAGCTTGTAACAGGTTCTGTTTATCACCACCATCCCTGGCGTAGACTCACAACTGTCGTTGCTGTCGTCAGAGCACTTGCCGGAGTCCCTCGGCGCACTGGTGCACCCGCACACTCCGTTGTAACTAATCCCATCGACGGACGGCCGCACATTGTAATCGTATAAAACAATTTGCCCACTAGAGCACGGTCCTCTAGTTCCTATTTTATAACACGTCTTCTCTTGAGCGAAGTACAGTCGGCCGCGCTTGCAGGGTACGGGAATACAAGTGGTTGAGTTCATCAACATGTGGCCGTATTCGCAAGGTCCCCTGGTGTAAAGTCTGTAGCAGAATCCGTTCTCATAGAGCACGTGACCTGGCTTGCACGCGCACTTGGCTCGAACCACATCCTCGTTGCCCATAGTATTCGTTATCACGAAGTGGTGTCCTTGCGGGCATGGGTCGAGTCCACCTGCAGACACAAATATGCTATTAACATTACAATCATTACAGAATTAATAAAGGAAATGGCTTATTTGATTTTGTGTCAGTTTACCTAACTGGTAACACATCCCAGTGGGTTCGTGATAATGAGGTAGCTTAGAATGGCAACCACATACACCACCCGGTAGATACAATTCACCAGGCTCTGTACATGGACCTTTAGTGTAATGCTCGTGGCACCCTCCTACACTTCCCGGCCAGTGGTACCTTCCGAGTTCACCAGTCGTAGAGCAGGAGCACGCTGCTAAGCCATCTTCATCTACAGCGAGAAGTTCACCTTTGGGACACGGTCCCTTGCTGAACTTTGGGTAGCATTTGCCATCCCTGGGCCAGTACACTTCTCCCCTTTCTGGACATGGCTCTGGGTCACGGCAGACGCCCCATCTTTATTTAAAATTGCAAGATCAAATATTAGCTAGCACTGTAATTTACACTGCTCCTAAATCTAATTATTAGATTCATTAAACACAGCTGCTTCGTACTACCTAGACTTGCCAGAGGTCTCTGGCACTGGCGCGAAGTACTGCCCCCTCGGGCAGGACGCTCTCGTGTATATCAAATGGCACAGAGCGTCCCTAGGAGACTGAGCAGTCCCAGGCGGACACCTACACTCTGCCACAGTCCCACCGCCACCCGCTGCTGGGCCCAGCTCCATCGTCTCTGGACACGGCGCGCCGATCTGCTCAAACGAATCGATTAAGAGCCGCAGGCAGTTTGCATCGCGAAAGAAAGGAGACACTGAAAGACTCTTTCTAAGTCTGATCTATTAAGCGGACGCCGTGGTCTCTGGAAAGAGAAATGCAGCACCTGCCTGGAATATTTTGTAACACTTTCCATCGGCCGGCCAAAATAACAATTGCCAACCACGTGGCTGGGCGGCGCAGGGATTGCTCGACGGGTTTGCCCACGGTGGAGGCATGATCGCCGATCTCACGCGAACCGATGCTATCCAAACGACGATCAGCAGATTCCTCAAGGCGCTGGAATATTGAACAGATTTACAGTTACTTGTCGCTGAGCATGGAAGTATGGTCTGCTTAGTATCGACAGCTAACGACTCTTATTTTTAGCTGACAATGCCCGCCGACGCTGAAGCAGAAGGAACATACATTGAGAAATGTTTAACATTCCTCTTGGAAACAGGGAAACAGCGATCGAGGTAGAAAATGCTGTCGCGTGTTGGCCCGTACGTATGTCAAGATCGAGGGTACCGCGGCAGGGGAAGAGCAAAAGCACGACAGAAATAAAATGACCATACTTTCACTGTTTCACTATGGCAATGGCATTGTCCCTGGTCTTAAGATGACGACATGCATGTGGAATAAGAATACCGTCCTGTACGGACGACCGTACGAGCTGCAAACTGAAAGCAAAAACACTTTTCTCTTTTTTTTCGCCCGTCGACATTGAGCATCGCAAACGAGGGGGCGAGTTTAAGCGGTATCCGGTGGCTTCTACAGAGACAGTGCATGAGAATGTTGCATTCTCGAGTGCAGCGTGTTTCAACCATTGAAAGTGTATGGAAATCTTTGTTTGGTTAAGAGAACGTGGCCATTTCTTTACAGAGATTTCTGAAAGCTCTTAAAGGTACATGTAGGATCGGTACTCTTCTTCTCTGCAGTTCCCAAGAATTTAAGCTGTTTAGAGCAGGGATGGGCAAATTTTTTATTAAGTTAAAAGAATTAAGTATTCGTCATTTGTTCGTTAACCCGAGTTATCATTTTTTATCATTTTTAAACGATTTTATATTAGCTTCACTGCTTTTAACTTTTATTCGTTTTTAAACGTTTATTTCAATAGACATTTTGTCCATCTGTGGTTTAGAGTAATTCAAGGAATCTTCCCTCAAAAATCGAGGAAGTAATCGCGATGAAACTTGGAACTTAAATTCTAACAGTTGCTAGACAAGTTTTCTTCCACGACTTTCCACTGCACCGGCAGAACGTGTTCCGCGGATCGCGTACTATCGTTTTATTAATTACTCCTCGTGGTTCTGGCAAGGTTGCCTTTTAATTATAATTCCCGTCGAAGAAATTGCCACTTAAACCGCCATTTATTAAGGAGAGTATACTGATACACTTTATTCACTGCATTCGGGCAGATAAACAGCTGTTTGCGACAATTTTCATAATCACTCAATTAATATTCCTTATTCCACATTCCAGTGATTTTCAGCAAGTAAAATTTCCAGAAAATGCCTTTCTTCTATATTTAACCCACTGAACATTGAAGTATTTTACCTCATTTGGTATATATTGCATAATTTAGTACAGTGTTGCAAGATTTTCAAGGTATAGGTTGCATAAAATGAATTCATATTCTCTGTTCATTGAAAAAGGAATCGCTGTCTCGCTTTGAATGGAATCATTAAGAAAAGTCGCACGGTCGCTGCGGAACTACCGTGCACGTTGCGGAATGTCACGCTTCCCTTTCCGGTGCAATTATTGCTCTTCGTTATTAGACCAGTGCAACGAGTTTGCGCAAACGAAACAGTAGAAATAAAAAATCAGTATATGAGCTGGGCCACATGACTGGATCATCTTCATCTATTTCAGTGTTTCCCAACCTTTTTTGAGTTGTGATCCCCTTGGTAAAGAAGATACATTAAAAATAGGTAATTCAGAATATAATTCTAATTTTACTTAATACTTAATAATATTTGTATTTTTACTTATTTTACTTAATTACTTAGAACTTCTAAATTCTAATTTTACTTAATACTTAATAATATTTTGATGTTTACTTATTTTACTTTTTTTATTTACACAATTACTTACAATTTCTAAATTCTAATTTTACTTATACTTAATAATATCTAAAAAAATCAAAAAACCGTGACGACCTTCAAGAAACACTTCGCGACTCACCGGTTGGGGATCACTGATCTATTTTCAATATTAGTGGATCAACATGGGACTCTTTTTATTTTGGATACTTTATCTTAAGGAAGTTTAAGCACTGACTTTCTTTCCCCTAATTGAAACCCGCACCTTCGTAATCATCATTAAATTACAAACGAGCAGAAATGAAAAACGAGCGAGCCTTCCAGCGTTTCCTAAAACATTCTACAGAAGCCACACTCTATATCCCTTATATAAACTTTATGCCAGCGCGATATCATAATTTCGCCCGCGATTATCATCGATAATATGAAAGTTGCCCTCGTGAATCGCAAGAGGAACCTGTTTCTTCTTCCCGGTTAACCGCTTCGCCGCGATTTTACGCGGCGTGTAAACGAAAAGTAAAAGTGCTTCTCTTAGGAACTCGCGCTACTCGCGGTGTTATCATCCCCGCGACGTGGCGTTCGTTAATTAATTGCTCGTTGCGGCGACGGTCTAATTACCGGCTGCCTACGAAGACGAATGGGGGTGCGTTGCGTCAGGACTTTCATGTTCCCCACATTTCAATTTGCAAAACTAGTATAAATCAAATTGTGGTCAAAGCTTAAGCAGTTTCTTTTTTTGTAAACCGAAGTTAAAAATAAAAGTGTCTTTTAACGTGTGAAGGGTAAGGGGGGAAACAAGGAATGTCACAAAGCAGCTTTATATAGAAAATTAAGTTTTAATACTTTAGTCCATTAATGAAGAATCAAGGTTTAATGAATTTAATTTTCTTGTCGGTAAAAATCAGTTTATAAGGTTGGGTTTTTAATATACTTCTGAATGAACAATTGACCATCGGAGACGTGTAACTATGGTGAGCGAAGTTTGCAATAATGCCGGCAGTATTCGGTACAAAATTCTTAGTACAGGTGTTCGGGCCACCCTTTGTCCCTTCTACGCCGTGATAATCGCGCGAGTCGAGGAAGTATAGTCGAGGGAGTGATTTAGTGGCGTGGTTTAGTAGCGGTCATGAATCCTTTGAAGGGTTGCCCGCGTTGCTGCTCGGATCGCGGCGATGACAGACGGTATAGGTACGATTCCTCTTTCTTTTATTTCTCAGTGAGCGTGCTATTGCCTATTAGCAATCTATATCTATTGGGTTCAGAAGCCAATCAGTGTACGTCCATTAGCACTAAAACCTAGATTTACACTGTTTAGCCTCTGCAGTGGCGCACTAAGGATTTAATCAGAGTTGAACGGATACAAATATTTCTGTTGCAAATTCAATAAAATTTATTTAAAGAATAAAATCCAGTTTTCTTTTTACAAAAATCCCGTTTTTGAGTGCGTCACTGGTCCTCTGAATAATTTTGCCTAGTAATTCCGTGATCAATATAAGTACCACCATTTATTACTTACGTATGAAAGTAGTGACTTAATTTTGAACTACGTAACTCATCTTCAGGGAAACTTGGACGTATACTGATTGGATTCTGAATCCTCTATATATATATTCCAAACTAATTTATAACCAAAAGAAGACGTTTTTCAATTTATTCTACTTTAATGTATCGCAAAATTCTAAAACGTATAAATAATTGAGTATCATAGGTATAGTAAATATTCGATACATTAAATTTATAATTCGATTTAAATTTTAAAAACGTCCACAGCATCCCTCGTTCCACGCGCCTTCCATCCCTTCTCCTTCAACAACTTCCCGTCCCAGCATTTGCATACCACTTTTTCGTCCAGACTCCCTTTTTACCAGTCGTTACGCAACGCCGTCCGTAATACGCGATAAAAATCAAAAAAGCGTTATGTCAGTGCCGTATTATTACGGAGCGGACGTTTCACGAGCCCGGCGGCTTCCTGAAGCGCTTCAGCTTGTAATCACGCGACACGCTTCGTATCCTGCACGCGCTAGAGTAGAGGATCAGAGTAATTGTTTAACTATTCGTACTTTCATTGCCAACACGCGCTTTCTCCCTGTTCGCGCTATGCAAAGCGTAATGATCAGTTGTCGTTCGCCCCTCGTTATACCGAACGTGCTCGTTCAGCCTCTACGAGGATTCTTTACGAGTAATTAAGCGTTCGATTACAATGGACACGTGCGTGCGGAGAACGCTCGCGGGGCGTTCTTTTTAAATTTTAATTTTTTGGACGCGATTTTTTAATGAAAAGGAAAGAGTATTTTTGAGATTCGACTTACAATGGGCTTTTCATTGTGATTTTTAAATTCGAGCGTGTGCACCGTTTCCGAGTTATCACATCACAGACACACTGATACGCTTTTCACCGTGTCCTTTTATCGTGACCGTTTGGCATCCTGGGGAGCGACCACGAGACCCCGATGACCGATGGTGTCGACTCGAGCACCGCGGCAAGACTGAACATTCCACATCGAATCGCCTCCTCGGCTTCGCGCTCTTACCTAACTTCCCCGTGACAAGAACCGAATCTCCTAGTGCACGCCTACCGCTGGCTTCTTTTGGTGGCTTGGATTGCCCTGACGAATCTGATGAGAAATCGGGAAAATCAACTGCGAATTCCTCGGCATTTCGTTTCTTGCAGCCACCTGTATAGTATCCTTTCTGCACTCGTAACTGTGTATGACTAATGCAAAGTACTCCCCAGATCAGAATATTCTTTTAAGCAGAAGGGTATAGGACACAGATGAGCAAAAATTTTATTTAAATAAACATCTGGAATAACGAGTAAAAGTTAACAAAATTATCGTCGAATGAGAAAATTAACTTTATTCGTCAAATAATCTAAAGTTAAAGTCAATTTTATTTGATCCATTATTTAAATAATTTTTTATTTAGTTAATGCCTAATTCTGGTATAGCAGCAGCTAGTTTCATTCAACTCGTTTTGAGATCCAATTTGCAAGGGAAGTTCGGTTACTCGAATATTCCGATTTTTTTTTAAACTGTGCAGGCTTGTAGAGGAAACGAAAAATTGTGAAGTTTATATTCCAACTGCATGTTGCAAGCAGCTCTGCCCTTTTCAAAATTCTTAGAAACAATGTCCTGTTCTGTATGCATTCCCTAAAAACTACTTCCCTGACACAAGCATCCCTTTGAAAGCAACAACCGTTGACGCAGGATACCGTGTATCCGGCTGCATATCTCGGGACCGATGAATCCGCGATAGCTTCGCCACGAGAAGGAGCAATATCGTGCGTGGGCTTTCGTAACGTTCGACGTACAATAGAGAATGAAATCATGCCAGAACGTTTCCCAATCCTATTGGAATCCGCACGATCTTGGTCTAGTAGTGACCAAGCCGTGGGCGAATCTTTCAGAAACGAATGGAATGTGTTGTTCCAATGGCGAACTTGCGAAACTGCAATTTTTGCGAATCCGAGATAAATGCGTGATTTTATTCGCTTTATAGTTAATTAAGCTCTTGGGTTTCGCAATTTTGCGATGAATATTCAGATTTTGGGGCGGGAAATTTTGGTCGAAAGAATAGATTTAAGCAGAGACGCCTGAGGCTACTTTAGAAACAATTCCCCCTTTTTCATGTAGCAAGTTAGCCCTAATTAATTTTTTAATTTTCTGAACTCTTTTTAAATTAAATATCTTTTGAATATTTCACGGAAAGGGTGACAGACGCTTATCAGTCTCCCAAACCCGCCCCTGAACAACGCCTGTGTTGAATATTGAACCATTAAGTACTTTATTCTTCCATCACAGCAAATTACTATTTTCAAAATGGCCCCATGGAAAGGGGACCACTTAAACCAATTTCAAAACTGCCCACTAAAAGCGATTTCTGTTTCGAGCGGCATTTACATAATACCAGTCCGCGCGTTGCATTACTCCCCTGGATCGCGGATCCCCTTGAAAATCCCCAGTTGCGAAATGTTTCGCGCAATCGCGCGGGACTTTCATCGCCGTCCGACCTCCGAAAGGTCGCTACCCGGTGGACGAGCGACCTTTCGAAAAGGAGCATCGAGTTGTTAGCGGCTGACTCGGTTGTTACGAGGTGTTGCATAATTCGAAACCAGCGAGGAGCCAGCCTCCAGAGCAGGCCCATTAACGGGAAGCGCATAATCGTCTTCTGTCGTTCCTTGCGCTGAGACGCTATTACGTCAGAAGAGAGTTGTCTTTGAGAAAGGACCAGAACCCTGAAGGGAGGAATTCATATGAAAAGTTGTGTTTTTTCAAATTGTTAGGATATTTTTTATGCTTATGAAAATGATAAAAAAACATCTATACCAGGCTAGTCGTCTATACTTAACAGATAAAAAGTACAGAGGCTCGAAAGCAGGCACAGCTTGAGTGCTCAAGTACCCAGATGTGATGGTGCAGTCTTGATTCTGAGAAGTTCTAGTCGCCACATGGCCTAGAATAATACACTTCCGCTTAGTCGGATTTTTTTCTGGGAGGAATCTTGTATCTTGAGTCAAGGGTCTGTGAAAGATCACAACGGTTGCCTCCTGTCTCGCGTACATTTCGAAGAACCGTGCAATGCCCTTTACCAGTAACGGTAAAGATGAGCGGCAGCTCTGAAAAGGGCGTTCGTTTTGACATTGGGGGATCGTGTCGATAGAATTCCGGCGGCGGGCCTCATCGGTATAGGTGCGCGTGTTTGCCTGCGTGTGTTTAGGGCGATGCACTCTGTCTGGTGAAGGATTTTGTGAACCTGGGGCTCCTGCCTCGCCTCACGAGTCCCCCTTTGTTCAGGCAACAGATATAATCGATCGTTCGCTTGAAATTTATGTTGAAGCTACTATCGATGCCCTTTAAATTAACTTTATGCAATTTCTGCGGCCTCTTGAGCTATTTGAATAAACGTAAAAGGCGCTGTCCTTGATATTATATCATTCTATCTAAAACACATTTCTTGTAGAGGGACATTCAAGGCTTCGTTCCTAGAAAGATGTACAGTTAGTAAAAAAAGTATTTGGACACTTTTTAAAATCGCATAACTTTTTAGAATTGGCCCAAACGACGTGAGTTTACTTTTAAAAGCTAGAAGGAAGAAAAAAATGCATTTGGTCGGAGTAGCAGAAAGAAAATAATAAAGGTCGTTTTTTAAACTGATTTCGGGAATTTCGCGATTTTCGACCTTATTCTGCGATCTTTAAGCATTTATAGCTCAGAGCAACGTTAACCGATTTTGATGAAATTTTAAGCATGTATATAAAATACTTCAATCTACAAACGGATTTTTTGAATTTTCATTACAGGCTCACAAAAAAAGTTTAAAAAACGACTTTACTATTTTTTTCTTATTCCGACCAAATGCATTTTTTTCAAAACGACGAAACACGTCACTTAGCAAACTAATCCATCTAATTTTAAAAAAGAAGCTCATGTCGTTGGGACCAATTCTAAAAAAGTTATGCAATTTTAAAAAGTGTGCAAATACTTTTTTTAGTAACTGCAATTCAAGATTGGGACAATTTCTAGTATCGTTCTCCCTCCATGACGCAGCCACTTTTCGTTCAAGGACCAAAGATCGTTGCTGTAACAGTTCTCGTAAGTCCAGTTCCATGAAAGGAATTCGAAATCCTCGAGAGGCTCGAGCGACCGATTGCAGTTGGGGAATCTCGAACGCGTAATATAAAATTCCATGCCCACGCGATTGGCGTTATCTATCGCGACGGTGACTTCTCAGGGACATTCTTCAGGATGAGAACGAAAGTATATGTGTCTTGCTCAATGGCGACGGCTAACCGGACGAAACGCACGCACGATGACCTTCGTTGTTATACTGGAACCTTGAATTTAAGTCGAGGCGGATCTTTGATCTTCTTTGCTTCTTTCTTTTCGTTTTAATTAAGTTAGCATTGCGTGACTGGGCACTGGGAACGACGCAACCAGGGCCAAATTGTGCCATTACGAAAAGCGAGTCTCCTTTTTTATTTTTCTCCTTTATTTTCTTCTTTTTTATTTTTCTTCTTTCGTCTTCTTTTTATTTATTTTTAATTTCCACTACATCAGTAATCAGAATCGAAGAGTCATCGTAGAGAACACTATTTAAGTGCCAAAATTTCTCCCTGCTAATGGAACTTCCATCGAAGTGACCTCCTGTCCCTCACCTAAGGTCGATTAGCCAGTGTCTTCTCAATCTTCGCTAGTCCTGTTGCTGTAGAAGTGATTGCACGAGTGAATAAGCGTGTGTTTCCAATTTGTCACGGTGTAAGTCTCCCTCTGCTCCTCTGTCTCTTCCACTCAACAAGATCCATTAGTCCTCTCGATTTCTAATGCTGAAAAATGGCGGGTCGCGAACATTAGCTTGCAAATATGTAACCAAAAGGTTACGCAATGCCACGAAGAAAATATGAAGAAAAAGTGTCGCCGCTTTCGTATTTCGTAGAAAGCGCCCTACGTCTTCCGCGCTTATCAAATTGAATTATAATCAGATGCACTTAAACAGCTCCCGATGCCTCGTCTCGTTCATTTCGTCGAGGTCGATCGGTAAAAGCCCGCTCCAAGTCTTTCTTCCCTCGTCGCGGGTTTAAACGCACACGCGAATCGAACGTTTCCATCCTCGATCCGGGATTATGAAAGTTCCTTACCGCGGGGGAAAATGAGCAAACTCTTACCGTAATTAAACGAGAGGGAAATGGATACCCAGTGAACTTCCGCGATCGTTTCATCGGTGAGCGTGACACATATGAGAACTTACGTTAACAGCAAAGCTGTAAGTTAGCTTTTTCACTTTAATTCTTTTCCCTAATAGCATTTACGGCTGGCCCGCAATATCCCCAAGTTGGGAATTAGTTGGCCCTCAAAATGCCAACAATAAAATGCTACTAAGGTTATGTCCTGTTTCTCAGTTTAGTCACAAGTTGACCGTCGACCCTTGCGTTATGCATCTACCGTAAATTCCCTCGGCGAAACATTCACGTGAATACAACAGAAATTCACAGTTTCAGTATTTTATTACGTAGCATTTTATTATCAGCATTATCATCGCGCAACGACAATGTGTGCATAGCAGTTTAGACATTAATAGAGTACTCCACCCAACCCATATACTCCGCTTTCTATGATACCTTTCCTCTCACTCTGGCGCGCAGTAAGTTCACTTTCCTTGTATACCTAACCTATGCATGTCAAATACCATAGAAAGAGAGATTGGGATAGAATTAGCGATAGAAAGGAGAGAGAGAGAGAGAAAGACAAACGGGTGGATTCACGTAAGTGCTTGGGCTTGTGTTTACTGCTAGACGTACGCGCATGCGCTTTCCATTCGCGTGTGCATTAGATTCTTGCGTTTGAATCTTCCGCGTCTCGTAGTACAGGGGAAAACGTCAGGTTGATGATACGTGACAGCTCGACCAGGTTAACAGCCCACTTGAACTCGTAATTATCGAGCAGGATAGTTAGTTTAATTCGGGGGATATGAAAGTTTCGTGATAACGTGCTCGGGACGTGCTTATAAGGCAAGTACACACGGAATAGGTTTCATAATGATTTCGACCAATTTCGCGATGGTGTCGAGGTTATTTTCACTTTCGTGCGAGGGAAAAGAGGATACTGGACGGGCACGGAGCAGCGGAGGCAGCTGCTGATGTCGAGGAAGGACGTCGAGATGAGAGAAAGCCGCCTGTTCGATGTACAGGTCGCTTGGAATTTTTTCCTTTTCGATGCTCGGCGACTATGCGCCCGAGCGTCACCTCGGTTACGTAATGCGCAGACGCGTAATCGAGACGCGGGTAGTCGGTGCTCAATCATGCAGCGAGAGAACGCTGCGTAGCGTCCAGTATGAACGTCGTCGACAATCACTGTCTCCGTTGAGTTAATTTAAATCCTCTTCGGTATTATATTTTTCAGATTAAGTTTCTTAATTTCGATTGAGGAATTAAACTAATGCTTTAGGAATTAAGCCATGTATTAATCTCTGATTATCGCAGCGTGCGATGTTTAAGTTGTATTGTAGATACTGTTTAAGAGATTTATTGTAATTTTCTTACTGGTTATGATTTAATATTCTCTTGTAATGATTGTACGTGTGCAACAGGTAGGCAAGAATGTGTAAATATACTGTTGGAGGAAGTTTGGTTCCGATTGTTATATATTCTATATATGCTACACCGTTCCCACACAACTTCTATACTTCTCTGACACGCTTCCTACGCTACTTCCACACCTCTACCACATTACAGCCGCACCTACTCCACGCATACTTTCACACCTCCTCCATATCAATCATATGGCCACTCGCCTGTACAACAAAGTTGCAAGCCACAAACTTGCTTACCATACAACATACACCACACTATACCAGTTGATACACTGCGGCAAACAGTACGGTAAGTAGATAATTAGCTCTTTGTGAAAATGCACGTGTAGTGTAGTGATTTATGTGATGTGTTGTGGTCTGTGGTAATATACTGCGTGACGTGTGAAGTTACTTACCTGGCGTATACAATCATTTGTGCTTAGCCACGCTCAATCATCGCAAGAAGATAATAAATTATATCAACAGGAAGAAATCAATCTCGCTAAACTCCGCTCGATTTCCCACTTCTCTCTTTCTCAATCCTGCCAATTTTGCTCGTAAAAACTACTCACGATCCGTGTCTCTGATCTTTACGTATTCAGCGTTTAGTTCCTAATAAAGTCGTTTTCGAGTCTACGTGACCGCCAAGCGTAAACGGAATCTGTCCACGTTGATACGTTCTTGAGAAGGGATTAAGCAACTCCGGCACGATAGGCGCCCAATTCGTTGCTGCCCTTGTCCCCTTTCGAGAACGCCGCTTGCGCCACGAGGGATGTACGTGCGATTCGAATAATCGAGCAGACATCGGATTAAATATTAATATCACGATGTAACCTTCGTCGTGTTAATCACAACGAAAACATTCCCCGCGTGTGTAAATTTTAGAAGTGCAATATCAAGCCAAAAAAGAAATGACAATTCCACGCAATTGATTTTCAAACGATGATTACAGATCACAATGCAAAACACTTTACATGTATTATTTAGCTATACGCTTATTAGCGCACCCGGGACGAGGGGGCATGGGGCCCTGGTACCCCCAAAGAAGGGGCTTTGTAAAAAGAAAAGAAAACTGGATTTTATTCTTTAGATAAAACTTTAAAGGATTATATTAGATTTTATTTTAAATTAAGATTTTTACCGAGTTAAAAATATTTGTATCCCTTCAACTGGGCTCCCCCAAAGATTAATAAATCTTAAGTGCGCCACTGCACTAATCTGTATTCCCTAAAACATAGACTCGAAGCGCCTGTAAGTGAGCAACCACCTTACAGCGGTGCAAGTCGGGTTGCCTACTACCTCGTACGTATCCCTTTTAAGGTCAAACGACCAGAGGTTTAAAAAATGGAATAAATGAACTTTTAAGTTTTTCTAATACGAAAGAGAAAGTTGCTAAAAATCAGGATGTTTGATTAAAACATCTTTTTAGACATAATTCTAAATCTTGTGGTCCTTTAATATTACCTTTGCTACTATTATTTATACTGCACTATTACTTCTACTTTTCTCTTTTTGTAATTGCAGAATATGCGTGGACGAGAGCGCAGACCACGAGAGGCAGCTAAGATCGATGCAGCTGGAGCTGGAGAATCTCCAGCGCCAATTGCAAACGGCGACTTACGATCGAGAGAATGTCATTCAGGAGAATCGAAGGGTTCAAGACGACTTAGCTGCGGTCACTTGCGAAATGAGGAACATGCAGCGCGAATGGGACACTTGCCGCGCGGAGTCTTTTGATCTGAAGAAGCAGCTGCAAACTTACGTCTGCGAAGTGCGCCGGGCCGAAGAGCTTCTCAATAGAAAGGTATTTTCTATCACGTGTATTGTCTACAGTTCTTTGTTTCAATAGAAACCCAAGCTTCCAAAATCATTCAAGACTAGCTGACCCGTTACCCGGTTTCACCCGGGAATTATTTAAGATGTCTCCAAAATAACAAAGCCGAAAAAAATAGCGTATAATCTAATCTGGGACGAATGTAATCTATACTCCAAATATCATTGAAATTCATTCAACCGTTTAGGCGTGAAAAGACAAACAAACAGACAGACAACGTTTCAATTTTATATATTAGTACGGATTACACTTAATAATTGTATTTGCAGGACAACGAAAGAACGGAAATGCTGAACCACTTTAGAAGCTTGAGCTTGGAAGCGACGGTTCTGGAGAACAACAACCACAGTTTGGAGTCAGAGGCGGCTGAAGCGAGAGGAGCACTTCAGTCAGCCAGGGATCGGTTGTTAGATATGGAGCGACAGTTGGCTGATAAGGATGGCTTGATTAGGGGCTACGAAACGCAGGTGCTAAATATTGTTACATATTTCATCATAGAATTCTTGTACAACTATGTTGGTAGAGAATGTAGTAAAGGTGTTGAAAGAGAGCTACCAATTTGTCAAAGGAATATGTGAAATCTTACGTAGGTTTTATTTCTCAGATCTGCGAGTTAACGCAAAATGTTGCCAGCATGGAGTCGCAGGTGCGTCAGCAGGGAGAGCAAAGGCACAAGACAGAATCCGACTTAACTGCTGTCAGAGATCTTTGTGTAAAATTGGATCAGCAAAAAGACACGCTTATGCAAGAGCTGGATGATAAGGATACGTGTAAGACAAAGGTAAACAATCTTGCAGTGTTAAAGACATGTTTCTTGTTAACCAGAGTTAACTACTTGTGTAGAACTACGAAAGGAGGTAATTCGCGTTTAATTGTTTTCAGTACGACATGCAAATCGCGAAATTGAAAGCGGAGCAGGCTATAATTCAAGATCAAATGAGCAGAGATCGCGCGATGGTTGAGAAGCTCGAAATGCTTTTGGACCAAGCCAGGCAGGAGTCGATGACTACGCAGGCAAATAATCAGGAGCTGCAGAACGAGGTGTCCAGATTGAAGCAGAAAATGTCCGAGCTCCAAAATAAACTGTAGGCTGTCGTTCTCCAATTATTATAGAATTTCGTTCCACAAATTTGAGAAGACAATTTTATTTTTTACTCGACGTTACAGATGCTCGGAGACGGCGAAGCTCCGACAATATCAGACTCAGGCTGCTGAGTACTGTAAGCAGATTAGCGAGCTCCGTAGACAAGTGACGAACGAGAGGTTCGATCGTGCAAGAAAGGATGAAGAAGGTCGCAGGTATTTTCATAAAATTCTTCACTGTTTACTATCTGTAAATCCTGAGAACCGAAGTTCGGAGCGGTGTTAATTCGAAGCAGCTTGCTTGATCATGCATGGTGTGTTTCTTTTAGACAGTCAGAAGGTCCTCTCGATTCGTTCATGCAAACTCCAGTTTCACTTCCTAATAACCAAGCTTCCAATGAGTCCAATGATGCCACGCACAGGTAGAAAATTGCTCCGTAATATAATAATAGTATCAACTGCAGAGGTGGATTTGTCTTCTCGATTATACTAATGAATATTTCTAGCTTTTTACCTCCCGATTATTCCGTTTGTATCTCATTCTACGCAGGACCGCCGTGAACTTTTGCGGGGCAGAGTTCCATAAATTGGGCGGGGTCAAAAGAAGCACATTTTTGGGCCGAAACCTGGCTCCGCAAAAGTTCACGCCGACCCTGATCGTAATCCAGTTGAGAACTCTAGTTTATTAAATGAGCCTCGAAAAGACTAACTTACTTTCCAGTTCTGCATCCATTCACGCTTCGCAATTAACGAAAGAAATTACACCTGCCAGGCAAGTAGACTGGCTGAAGAAACCTTACACCGCGATTCCCAAATACTCCCGTGTATTTAGTCCTGCTCGATTAACAAACGAGAGACACTCCTTTCCCTTGGATTGCAAGTGTCTGCCCTCGAGAAGCGCCTCGCAGACAGCGCCCTCGATCAGACTGCCACTTGTTTCTTCTGTCTTGAATAACAAAGTGGATGCTTCAAAGCAGAGTGATTCTCAGAACAGCAATAGTCGTTCGAAGCCTTTGTAATTTAATAAACTGTTTTGTACATTGCCTTGTAGCTGTTCATGTGATAGTTTTGATACGTGGCCTTTTCGCAGAAAATAAATCTGAACGTAACACTTTTATGAAACTTAAATTAAACTCTGTGGTAATTTAGCGGTAGAGCGATAACTTATAGCCTGTATTTAATTTCTATGCGATTGAGATTCTTTTTTTTTATTTGCAGGTCTTTGAATTCGACACCCGACAGTTTTAACGTAGACTTAAATGTTGTTATATGAAATATAATGGCTTAACATGCTCTGGTCGATAGATATTTGCAGAATGAAAGAACTGGAGAGTGCGGTGTCGTTGGCGAGAGCGGCGGAATGAAAACAGTGAATAGTTTTCCTATGTCGCGCTCGGAATACTTAAGCGAAGATCATTGCAGATGTGGTAAATACTTGAAGGAAGTCCAGCGTGATTGCCCCTGTATTAACATAACATTACATTCAGACTGCAAGACGCGGTCAAATCAGTATCTGCAGAAAGAAATCATTCTGAGTGAGAGCAAACCAGTGCTGAGGAACACTGAAGATTTAAGTAGAACCTATTCTGTTTTACCTAACAGGAGATACGACCGCACTGGCCTTAATACAGAAGATCATTCACATCTATCGCAATCGTTTGGAACACAGTACGAAAGAAAGTACGATAGGAGTAATGAAGAATCAATCTTTAATAACGTTCCACGAATTCCATATACGAGTACTCCGCTACCTCCTTACCATTCCATTCGTACAAACGAAGTGCTGAACGTGGACAAAGCTTTGACTGATCCAGTAAAAAGGAGATTAACGTATTCCAAGGATAATGAAAAAAGTCTGAGTCAAGCGATATCGTTGCAGAAGGAAACAAGTATCAGTACAAGCATGCATCAGAATGAAAACCCCATGGGAGCTTATAAAGAATTCTCCTCGAAGACTCTTCCTGTGGCAAAGTTAGGGAACAGTATCGAAGTCGTAAGCGAAAGTAAAGAAGCCTCTACGAGATTCAGAACAGACTTATTACCTAAACTGGACAAAGCTGATGAAGCTAAAGAAGACTCTTCAAAAGCCCAGCGAAGAGGTTTGAAGGCAAGTTTAAGAGCAGCGATCGAAATGAAGAAAGGTCCCGTGACGTTTACGAACACCGACTTCAAATTGAGCTCTACAAATACATCGCCAAATTCTGAAGTTAGAATGGAAAGTCTACCGCAGTCTGCAACTTACAGGCCACTCAAGGAGTACTCTCGAATCGATTCTCTTAGATCGACTTACATTAATAATTTGATCGAGGGTAAAGAGTTTGAAAACAATGTTTTCACTAATCAATTGGCCCATATTCGTGCGAAGTGCGTTTCTGATAAAATGACTACTAATACGATCGGTGACTCCGTTCACTGTTCTACGTTCAATACCGGGCGAGATGAAATTAAGGATATAAAATTTACTGATACTGCTACGACAGGTAGTTATTTAGAAGCTCGGAAGGATTTCCATTGTAGCAAGCCGGAAGCGAAACCTGCGTGTACCGTAGATACTACTTCGGATACGCTGCAAAATATTCTAGAGTCGAAGAGATTACATGATAAAACCCTAATGCAACACGGATTTCAACACGACCAGTGTCGGAATGTAAAATGTCAAAATATAGATTGCGGTTACAGAAATGCAAAGACTGGAGGAACAGTGTCACACTTTAATCATAATTCCCTCGTGTCAGCAGAGTTGCTGAGAATGTTAATGGAAATCAAGGAGCATACGAGAACTTTGGAAGAGCAGCTAATGATCATGAACAGGAACATAAGGATCAAGAGAAAAGCGAATGAGAAGCTCATCGCTTCTCCGTCTCCTGAAAGAGGCCATAGTAAGCAACAAAGAGATATAATTACACAGGAGCCGGAGAAGGAAAATGTCTGTACACAAGAGCCTAGTCAGGACGATATCAATTACATAAAATGTGTACAGGATACGCCTGCGAAATCTGATAGCAACTCTGAATCCCGAGAAGTTAAAAACCGAGACTCGGCTCTTCAGAAGAGCGATAAGAAAAGGGTGTACATAATGGAGGATGCGAAAGAGAGTAAGAATTATAAAGAACAGTTTGTCGATTCCGATACCAAAAGCAGCGTTGACACGAAGTCACAAATTCATCATAGATACTTAAAGCACTCTAATGTTAATAATTTAAGTAGAATACCGAATGTACCGAATCAGTGTGTAAGGTCTACGTCATCCTTTACTTTTAATCATTCGAATCCCAGACCAATCGCTGCGTCGACGCCTAAAAGGGTAAACTTGCCAAGAGAGAAAGAAACTCTTTGTTGTATGCCGTGTTGTAAAGAGAACAACTCTCTGCGCGATGGAAATTTGCAATTGAAGGCTAAGAAAACTCAGTTAAACGAATTAATATGTTGTCCTTTGAGGAAGAAGGAAGATGCAGTTAATTTAACGAGTGCGAGCGATAAGGGGGAATGCTCAACCCCTCAAGAGAAAACTATCGTTATGCTGCTTTTGACGAGAGGTGTAAATAACACATATTTGAAATCAAAGTACAAAAAACTGGAGTTCACGAACTTCAGACCGAAATGCATTATTGATTCGTGTACGTGTGATCAGGAATCGGTGAAATGTAGATCGTCGAGGCGTAAAGTGCAGATACCCACTGTGTTCAGGCAATTGAAATCTGTAACGTGTAAAGCAGAGAGATACGGCGAGTCCGGCAAAGGTAGTCGCGACGAGTCCGCGAAGCAGGCGACGAAAGGTCGCGAAGTATCAGATTTATTGGCGACTGTTTGCACGCAGTCGTCCAATTTGTATATCACAACCGCCACCTCGATTTCTTGTGTTACGTTTAACAATAGAGAGGATTTAGAAAATTACAGCGAAGGAATGAGGCCAGGAGCCTGTATATTGAGTTAGAGTAAAAATTGTAAGGTTCTAGCTTTTAAGTAAAGTGTTTCTATAAGTAACGAAGTCTAGTTATTTATGAGCGAAGCTCGAGTACAACTGTGAGTCATAGTTTTGTAAATTTATGGGGCACAATATTAATTGAAAGAAATGAGAGAGTTTATATATTATCGTACCAAGAGTTGGCATTTAATGCTTCGAGATGCAACTATAAAATCATTAATGACGCGTGACGTTTTTGTAAACATAGCCTTGCGATAGAATACTCGGAATTGTAAATCTGACAAATTGGAAGACTGTATTTAAAACGAATTGTTATTGTATTGTACGCGTGACTGATATCATAAGGGAATACCATATTTTATTGTGTTACTTTTATATGCCTACTGCTGAATTAATAAAGACGTGATTTGGTTACATAACGAAAACAAATCTGTGTTCGATCTAAATTATATACCTGTTTTCAAATTTCCTGCGAACAACCCCGAAGGATTACTTTGTACCCTGGCACATTGCAAACCCCGAGAGCTTAAACTGAGAATAATTACCGATCGACTGAATCTGTTCAGGTACACCGAGATTACTCGCTTCGACATTAAGCGCACACAGAAGAATAAATGTGTCCAATCGATTCTTGCATGTTCAGTTTTAATAGTTCTCCTTCGTATTTAGTAATTTATTATATCATTCTTTTATTCCTTTACACATACGTTTATGATCTCGATGATCGTACGAAACGTTGAACATGTAAACTAGGTAATTACAAATAATAAAAATAAAAAGCCTCTCGTAAGATTTCTCTTCGTCCTAAACGTTCAGCTATTCGATTTGATTTATGTATATATGTATACTTGTAATATGTATTTTATATATACATGTATGTGTGTATAATTTATATATAAAATACATAATAGAGGCTCGCACGAGTTTCATCGTGTTTTACAAGTTTAACGATGCTTGTTTATAGATTCTCCGTTACAATAATCGGTACCAGCCAGTTTCTTTTTCTCTTTCTCACTCTCACTCTCTCCCTTTCTCTCTCTCTCTCACACTCTTTCTCTCAACGTCCGCTACGCGTAATCGGTTCGATTAATTACAAAAACGACTCATTACCTTGCAACTCCTACGTCTTGTCATTAATCCTATTATAATACAGAACTTTCTCACTTTCCTTCGCCCAGACGTTTTAATCTTACACCCTTTAAGAAAATTTATACAGAGCTCGTTTAACATCGTGAACGAAATACAGGCATTATGTACAAATATTTATAATTACATATTTATATATATAGTTTTTTTCCCTTTTACTTTTATTTAATATGATCGTCTTAACCGTAAACTTGCGGCCCCCGCCCGAGTACCTGGGTAGCTCGACGAACGACCCCTATTATTATAAATGCAAAATCATCCTTGCGAAGTATAATCCGTGACGTCCGAGACAAACATAAAGATCGTTCCGAGGAACGAGAAACAAAATGGGACAATTCACGCGAATTCACAACGAATCCGAACGATCACAAACCACAAGAAAGAAAGAAACAGGAGAATTTGGTCGATTTTTTTTCTCATTCACTCAACTTCGCAGAACAACCGAAATTACCATTTCATGGTAGACTTCCTCCCTCAAATCTTCGCCTCCCTTTTATACATCAACTTAAAGATCTCTTGGCTTCGAGAATTGGCGTTTTCGAAAATATTCTGATGCATCGCGTGCGAAAAGTTCCTTCCCGTTTGCTCGCTTCGTTAGAAACGTCATCGTCCAGGGTAGAAAAGAATCTCGAAGCGAATGATTGTTCGAACGTTGCCTTTCGAATCGCATAAAGAAACACGAAGTGCGTATGTGGCTAGCACGTGCCGCTGTGACTAACTTGTTCTGTTATCAGTAGTTCTATAACTGCGATTTTCAGTATCGATATCCAATCCATGCGCTGGTCAGAGGAGGTTTGTATCGTAAAGTGAAATTAATGAACGTTGAAATGGAATACAAGTGGAAACGGTTTCCCAGCTGGAGAAGTGCGTGCTATCGTTTCCCTTCCTCTTTCTGAAAATTTCAAATACACTGGCTTGAACGACGTTTAGGCCCTTCCTGATTCCAATATAAGACTCCAAGTAAGAGGTATACTTACACCTGCGTGTTTACAATAGACAGCTCGCAAGCGAGATAATTTCGTCAGCCGACTAGATCGAACCGAAGTGCAGTTTCGTGGATGATTCCTGTCGTTTTCTCTGGCTTTTACTACTGAACGCAGAACTGGGCTTGTTTTTTACAAGCTGCCTCGAAACTGAGTGGAAACTCAAGTGTACAACAGAGATCGTGAAAATGAACGCAAAGGATCTTAATAAACATAAATGGCACGGAATAATCTTCATGAGTTTTCAGTGAAAAGATATTTTTAAGCTTCGTAATACACTCGACACGGAGACCAATGTTTATCAGAACCTTTTCATTTATTTTCGTGACTTTCGTTGACCAGTTGAGTCTGTACATGTTAGTTCCCAGGCAACCTGTACAGTGCGGGCGACAAAGTAAATCGGGGAAACGATCCGTTCGGGGCAACGCGAGACGCTAATGCATGTCGAAAAAGGTATAAAAGATTTTCCCTACACGAGTATCTGATAAGTCACTGAAGAGTCGAAGAACCACAGCTAGATGTGTTTTTCCCTTGAGCTAAAACTGATCTAAAAGCAGAAGAATCACTTATGTTAGATTCACGACGGATTCTCGGCCGGTATATGCCAATGACGTACATTCATTAAACTCTATGTGCGATGCCTTATTACCAACGTTCCGACCGTAAGAATTATTACTCGATAATAAAAACAAAGAGAGACGATAATGTATATATAGCCATGTAATTGCAATATGCAATTATAAGCAAATGATAAAGTCCTAACAAATACATTTCATAAAAAGGTTTCTTTACAATCTAGGTTTTCTTGGTGACTTATGAAAAAAATACAATAATAATATTAATAATAATTAATAATAATAATATAATATAATAATCATATAATATTGATTGTAATTAACTATAACGTCCATAAAGTATTTTTTCTTCGCCCCCATTTTTTTTGTACACGATTACTAAAAACATTTCTTCCGCTTCTTGTTGAGAAAATAAATATTAATATTAAATTTGAAATATCTCGTTTTTTGTTTCTTCCTTCTTCATGTCATCCGTTTCATTTTCTTTTCATCATTTTTTATCACTGATCTCTGCACCACTTCAAACTACTACTGTCTTTCGTTCGTGTTTTACTAGTTTACAGTACATTATTTTATAGTCTAAGTCGGCAAATCGGCTTGCCTAGTAAGTTTATAGGCCTCTTTTAATAATATATGGAACATTGCCGTATCTCCTCTTCCTTAGTACATCACCCCCTCAATCTCTCTCTCTCTCTCTCCCTCTTTCTCGCTCGCTCACATGACCATTCCCGTTCTCTTTTAGTTAACACACAAGAGCACACTTTTCGCAAATTAATTGCAAATCTCGTACCTTACATTCATTTGTATATATATATATAGACTTCTCTGCCCCACCCCCCTCTCACTTTTACACTAGAATTCAAAATGAACAGGTTGATCGGTGCTCACACGACACATCAAAGAGCTTTCATTTAGAGGCCCGATTCAAGAGGTCACCTATGGCTACTGCTGCTTTGATCGTTCATATCGTACAGAACTTGTGCGATTGTTCTCGATGATTCGACATTACTTAATGCCACACCTGCCAAGTGCGGTTCGTATGCTCTAAGATGCCTGGAAAAAAAAAGAAGATACGTATGTGGATATCAAATCGCTTTTATATGATCGAATAAAATGATAAAGTAAGTACGGTAAAGGAGGATTGTCACTAAACTGCGAAGAGATTAACATGTATTCCAACCGGGGCCGACGTGAACTTTTTCTAAATTTTATAATAATAAATATCTATGCATAGGGCCCCGCAAAATTTAACGCGAATGCGTTGAACCCGCCTCGCGCCGGCCCTAATACCAATTATTATAGACTTATCGGAGTCAGTTAATAAGTAGCTTAAAACAAGATTTTACCTTCTGCCATGCGTTGAATATATGACTAGGTTTCTGAGAATAAGAGCTGCTGTCAAGCGAATACTTTTAGTCACTGGACCTTCGTTGTCGTCCTGTTGAGAAAGTGTAAAGTACTTTAGATCTCGAGGCATCGAAATGTAGATCACGTATTACGATAAAATGTATAAAGTCAACTAGTCACACTTCTGATTAACACTAGGAACAAATGTAATTTATACACAAATGTGGCAATTACTTAATGGTATTCGAATTAATTAGTTGCAGTAGCATTGACCATTAGTAAACTATAGCTGTGAAAACAAAATGGAAACACTGATTTAGACGATAATGTCGTACACAAGTAGATTATATGATTCAGTACAGAAAATACTGACTTTCCATACTTATACGTCGATGCGATAAGCATCAAGAAACTTACTTAAAGCTATAATATACTGAATTTATACATTTCCAATGGTGATAATAGAAAACAATTCGTCGTAAAATAAATCAATTATACAGCATGCGACGGGAAGATGGAAAGAAAATTACTTTCGCTAGAAATCGCATCTTAAAGTGTGAATTACAGAATATAACAGCGAACGATATTTCACAATTGTCATTACCACCTATCTTATTTACAAGGCAATCATATTATCGCAATAACAGTTATAAACTGATACAATTACGTGACTATACACTCATACTAACAAACTAACGCCCTGAAATGGGTCCCTCGGATCTTTCCTGCTATCGCACGAAATATGCAAATTCTTATATTCAGTTGTAAGCATAAACGCGGGTCCGTTTGGTCCCTGAGTTAAAACTCTGAAGTGAGAAATTTACGTCTCGAATGACTCCTATCTCGTAAGCACAACAAATACACTACAAGTTATGCTGCTTAAGAGTAAAACATTATACCAACACCCTGTCCATTGTGAACACTTCAACTGCGTAATGAACACATAAAATTACAGCTGCGCTAGCTACGAAATGAGAATAAAATGAACTCCATGCCAAAAAATATACGTAATAATCAGAAACACAAAGATTAAGAATTGATTGAGTTAAAAAAAAGTAAAAAAAAAGTAAATAAATAAAACAGAACCAGCACGGTGCGAAAACAAAAAGGAAATAAAGCGCAAAAATAGGTAGGCGGCAGGAAAACAGCGCACAGGGGCTGTGGCTGTGTGAAAAATCAATGAATCCTTTTTTGTTCAACTTTCAACACGTTTTTTACCTGTTCTGGTGGAGGATTTTGCCCAGGTCTGGGGGAAGAAGAGCTTGAGGTGGCTGCAGCGGGCTTGGTCGGCCTTTGCTGCTTCGCCAAGAGAATAAGAAATTTCATTACATTAACAAAACTCGATTAACTTCAAGAGCCATTGGGGGGACTATAAAGGATTCTCCAACACTATATCGACGCAGATTACAGATACGCCCTCTATCTTTCGCGCTATTCTTACGCTGTCTCGTGTACTATATTCAGCTTATGTTATCACCATAACAGAGAAGTGCTTTGTGTCCCTTCTTGTCAAATTTACCGCTCAGCTTACTGTGTATGGCTAGACTAAGTACGCGATGGGTATGAAAGCACTACTAACCATCAGCTCCTTCGGATTCACGAACTCCAGAGCGTGCCGCTTGATGGCATGGAATGCTGCGTTCGGCGCATATCCAGGGTGGTGAGGAGCTGGCGGCGTCAGCGTGGAAACCTCCGTCTTCCCGGTTACCGTTAACTGTTTCCTTCTCATCGACATGGTCTGCGGAACGTTCAATCGTCAGTTAAACCCACCAACCACCAACGCATCGAACAAGTAACAGTCTACTTACTTCCGCGTTACAATGCCTATCGTACAAATGCGTCATTAGGGAGAACCTACGCCTCTTCAAGGCGTCGCAACTCGCCCAAAGACACAAGATCTCTTCCCCACCGGTCGGACAATGCGCCTCGCACACGTGGAGGTAAACCTCGTGCGGCGTTTTGAATTGCCTGTGGACGGACCAGCAGAATTTAAACGTTGCTTCTTTCCTTCTCGCTCTTAAACCTAAATCGAACCCGCTTACCTTAAGCATCCCCGCCATTCGCACAGGTAGGCATTGGGATCGATCTTTATCGTGATAGTTTTGTTCTCCGGTGGATTCTGACTCGTAGACGGCTTGGATTCTGGGTCCGTGGAGGTGGAGGAACTGACAGTCTTTATAAGCTTCGCCGGCTGTTTGGCGGCCAGGCCGTGGGTCGCGGCCGCTTGGTGGGGCGTGGTGGGTCTGGTTGGCGGCGGGGTGGACGCCGGGGTAGGCGTGACCACCCTCGACGGCACGCTCGTCGACACCGGCGTCTGCTGGGCCATCGCGGGGATCGTCACTGTCACTGTGTTTGGATTCGTTTGCGCTACCGAACTGTTCACTATTATGGAAGTTTGCGGGATTGTGCCTGACGTCGGGACGAGCGGCGGGGGTATGTTGCCGAGGGCGGGGCTCTGCAGGATGGGGCGCGAAACTTGCGTAACGACCACTTGCTGTCCCTGAGGCGTGACCGCCACCATTTTCTGCTGGGTCGGCTGGGCAGCGGCTTGAGGCTGCAGGATAATGATGGTCTTCGCGCCCGTTCCCTGCTGCTGGGTCGTCTGCGCCACGAGAACCGTCTGCGCCTGACCCTGCACCAGCGTCGTCTGCGGCTGAGCGAGAACGTAATTCTGACCGGGAACGCCGCCAGAGACGACATACTGTAATTGACCGCCAGCTCCCTGCTGTAATAAAACCTGCGGCTGGGGCTGTGCTTGCCTCCCTTTCACCGCGGCAGCTGGTATTATCACTTGATTGTTCGGCTGGATCGTCTGTTGCACTACTATCTGCCTGGGAGCCGTGACGATCAGTTGCTGCTGCTGCTGTAACTGCTGTTGCTGCAACTGCTGCTGCTGTAATTGCTGCTGCTGCAATTGCTGCTGCTGCTGTTGCAATTGTTGTTGCTGCTGTTGCAATTGTTGCTGCTGAAGCTTCTGTTGTTGTAACTGCTGCTGCTGCTGCTGCTGCTGTAATTGTTGTTGTTGTTGCTGCTGCTGCAATTGCTGCTGAGATTGTTGCGCCTGTGACTGCTGCTGATTGATTTGATTGACGAATATGTGTGGCTCCTGCTTTATCGCCGGAAGAGAAGGAGGCTCTTCCTTAATATTTACATTAACGTTCTCGTCAAGGTCGATTTCATCTTCTATACAATCCGCAGCCAGGGCAGCGTAAAGGTTCGCAGCGGTAGACGAGACGGTTGCTTTTTCACTATCCTTATCATCGTCTTGTTCCTCAGACTTAATACTCGAGACTGTGGATTCGGCGGTCGTGGAGTCGACAGCTGGATCCGGCGACATCGTTCCGTTTGAGTACTTCACTTTCTTCACGTCCATATCATCTGCGTCGCTGGCCGCTCTCTTTATCCCCCTAGGTGCCTCGATCAGGGTGTCCTCGGACACTTCGGTCTTCATCACGTTACCCTCCTCTACTTCTACTTTTAGCTTAATGTCGCTAGGAGATTCTTTTAGTACTTTTTTAATGTGGTTCTCCACTAGGTCCATCCCTTTCTCCATGATCGAATTCTTCCCTAGAACGCCGTTCAGGATGGGCTCCTTCTCGACCTTCCTCTCTAGCAGATCCGCCAGCATCATACTCTGCAGAGGCTTCTCTTTACAAGTCACACTGGACGAGTCTTTCGAGGAACCATCGTCCTGCGCGTCGATGTCCATGTTGCTTGGCGCGCCGTTCAAGAGGATTCCTTCGAAACTCGTTAGGGAGTTGTCCTCCTCGACACCGACACCGGAACAATCCCTACTACCGCCTATGCCACTGCTGGAAGCAAGAGAGTTGTTGGTAGAATCGGAGTCCTCGGCAATCGACGTGCAAGTGGAGCGTTGATTCGTCTTGTTCATGCTAGTTGCGATTGTGGTTGGAGGCCGACACACTTTTATGGTTGACGATATGTGATTTTCCGTCGAGTTCAAGACCGCGGTGGAAGAGGTCGATATTGCGATTTGGTTGACGTTTTCATTATCATTTACTTCAGTCTGAAATATAAGAATCTTATTTGACAACTATGGGGCAAGTTTTTGAATAGCTTTCTTTGAGGACAATATACCATACCTTGTCACAGTTGTTAGTCATAACAAACTTGGCTCCGTTAAGCCTTTGTATCTTTTTGGCAGGAATGGGTGTAATAGCTGGCTTTTGTTTCGAGTTGACAGGTGTCTTTGGGAGTATTGTTGATGTAGTGATTGTGGTCGCAGAAGCTTGTGATATATTAGTTAATTGTTGCTGCAGTAACCTCTGCTGCTGTTGGCGTTGCGCAACCTATGAAATTACAAGCATTTAAGATCGGGTAACAGATTCGTTGGAATTTCAGAGAATCTCTACTTGTACTTTATATTTCCTTAACTAGTATCGGGGGAAAATAATTTCAATCTTGAAAACACCATGCTTTTGTTAGTACAATACAAAATATTATTATCTTCAATTGAAAACTAATAATTTTGTTAAGTATTACTTTAAAACTTCCAGGTGTAAGGTAAACAATCAACACGAGTGAAACGATCGAAGATAGTTTCACGCAAATTCGCGTTCCAGATCAAAATCATATTACCAAAAACGGAGATCCGTGTCTCCTCGAAACGCAAACACAAAATACAAATTCGACAAAACATACACTCGCAAGATACTTTCAAGTGAGATCTTAGCCTGTAAAATATTTCTCCCGCAATAAACTACTGCCCCTTGTATCAATATACCTCAGGAGTTGGGCATTATTCGAATAAATTTTTATTTTGTGAGCAAAATGAAGTTATTCGAGAATATTATATCTAATAATATAAAATGAAAATAATGGTAAATTAATAATATTATTTTAATATTATTCGTTATTCTCGAATAACTTCGTTTTATTCGCAAATCTTATTTGAGATCATTCGAATAAAAATGTATTCAAATAATGCTCAACTGTGATATACCTCACTGCCTAAACAAATAACTTATTTTAAAATAACATTCCCCAAATGAAGCAAACATGCTTCGCTTCATAACATCTACTTTCATATAAATTCCCCATACTAGGAAACTATTTCCCCAATCGTCCTACAATCTACAAGAAGTTCTTTTCAACCTCGATTCTTTTCGAATGCACTATTCAGAGAATTAATTTACCACGAGAAACTGATTTCACTAGACAAGATCACCGTCAAATACGTTATACGAAACTCAGCAACCTACAGAACAAAAACAGAAAAGAAAGGTACTACACTTTTCATTGTTAATGTACAACAATGATACCTGGTTGCTGGTTATTAGCTGGTTGGCACTGATGCTGGATGCGATGCTAGCAGTAGTGTTTGTTACACAGGCAGTAGGGGTAGACACACAAGTCGCAGCAGTACTGGGCATGCAGTCGCTGCTGACCGTTACCTTAGTAGCCAGGAGGCTTTTTATTATGGAACTGGATGTAGTACCACTTCGATTATCTTCCTTTGCAACTACCTGGATAATCTGTGACTGTTGCTGCACTTGCTGCTGCTGTTGCGACCCGCTGGACAGCAGCGCCTGACTCAGATGCGGATGCGATACTGACACCTAGTCAACAGTAGTTGTCATAACGTAAATACGATATCATCACAGTGCATTGCGTGGCAATAAAAATATTATTAAGTGAGAGTATTTATTTACGTTCAAATCAAAATTACAAAGATGTATATACAAGTGCCTACATACAGTTTAATAGATTGGTTTCAATGTCTGATACAATGAGATGCTTGCTCTTTAAGTATGCCTTACCGCGAATTAATGATTCATTTAAACGTATTGAACGCTCTTTCATACTGACCGTGAGGTTCTTCAAAGTTCGGAAAAGAAATTTCGAGAATCCATACTTATAATATGATGAGACGTAAGTAAGACTGATTAATTGACTCTGTGTCTCGTGAAATCGATAATATAATAGTTAAACACTCTTTCGTAGTGGCATCGTATTTATTATTAAGCATGATATGAACACTTGTTATAAGAATATAAGATAGTAAGAGTACCAATACACTATGATACAAATTACAACTGCTTGAAATAGATCTCGACCGAGATGTAGACATTTGGGAAATGCAGAATCTACTTTAATCATGCAGTAAACACGACTTTTCAGCCTCGATCGATTATTGATAAAAAAAAAATACAAAGGATAGAACTGTAAGCTTTGGTACACATAAAGATGAATCGTATCAAGCAAATCGTTCGAACCTCGAAACACAAAATAACGTTCAATGGAGATAAAATATAGTGTTTGAAGTAAATCTGCCTGTGTTATAAAATCTCAGTGCTTATAATCAGATCATTTTTATATCACACACAGTAGGCTAAGGATCGATATACTTGCTAATCATTTGTGCTTAAATTAATATCCCTAGTTTATAAACTTTTATAAATCTGTTCATGTAATCGTATATTTCAAAGTACAGTTGAGTCCTGCTCATTCGAAACTTATATAAATATAAAGTGGATAAATTCCATGGTACTGCGCTTACGTCGCGCAGCTTCCAATAGATTTGAAAGCGAAGTTTCGACGAGCCGGACTTCACTGTGCATAGTTTCTACTTATCCGCATGCATATGTGTAGCGATGGGATATACATAGGATTGAAGGCATGCAAAGTATGTAATTCTGTTAAGGAAAGCCCATATTATAATAGCGCCGTGAAACCATAACCAAAATAAGAATCAAGGTCATGAGTGGTAGAGAGAGAATGGTAGAAAGCTAGGACTCGGACCCACCTGACTTTTAGAATCAACCTTCGTGACTGGATTTTGGGATTGAGTCGAGGTGTTCGAAGTACTGGAGGGTGGCTTTGGCGGGGCAGACAATTGGGCTTTCAGGATGGGTGACGCCGGGGTGGGAGTTTTCGGAGGCCCAGATGCAGGATTGTCTAGGGCCGTGCTATCAGGAGCAGGACTTATACTCTTGATTGTACGCTGTTGTACGGGAAGCACCTTTACTGGAGTTGTGTTGACTGCTGGAATTGGAGCTGTGTTAGTCCCAACCGCAGTTTGGCTCGGATAAGTTACTTGGGGAGGTGTGGCCCGTACTCGGATTCCTTCGTAATACTGAGCGCTACTTGTTTCGCCTTTCAATGGGTTTGGTCCGACGCTACCACCAAATACAGATCTGCAACAGAGATTAATTCGCGGCGATAAGTGGATGTTCAAAACTCAACGCGATCCGGGGGATTGCCGGGGGAGACTTGATAGCTACCTAACGCATCTTGGAAAGTGAAGCGGAGCGATCACGCCCCTTCTGCCGATCTTGGTGCAGCAGCCAAGGTACTTCTTGTACAACTCTTCCTGCTCTATGCGCACACCTGGCGCGGGCTCGAAGGTAGCTCTCAACCAACCCAGGGCGAACTGCTCGTTCTCTTGTATGATTTGCTGGTGCGCGTGTTGCTGTTGAAGCGAATTGTTCGTCTCCACTGCTTCTGAACGCACATTAAAAAGACCAATGTCACGCGTCGTTCAAACGTTGTGGTAAGCGGAATAAATGGGGCTTCGTTTTAAAACTATCGATTGCTTACTGTGCGTTGCAGTTTTTGTTACAGTCGCAGCTGGAGTCGTTGGTCGCGAAGGCGCCGGGCTAACGGGAGCTGGCGTTGCAGTGATTATAGCTGGGGTAGGCGGCACAGACGAGGACACTGTCGCCGCTGGAGCGGCAGCGGTGACCGGCGTGCTCTGAGGAGTGCTTGGCGGCGCCGCTACGGTGGACACTGTCTCGATCACTCTCATCAGAATGCAAGCTTTCGGTCCATAACTCTGCGCTTCTACAGTAACAAGGGCAACTAACGTGTCGATAGCCCCGCGTACCCGCGCGACGCTAGTACATGGCCTTTCACCCAGAGAAGTCAAAGCATATAAACATTCCAAGGTATACACTAAAAGAGCTATGTCGTTCAGAGCTAAAAACCTGTAAATAAATACAAATTCATGTATGACGTACTCTCTCTCTCTCTCTTTCTCTCTGTATTCTGTGATTCGCATTGAAACAAAAATAGTACTACGAATAAAATTAAATTTCCCTTAAAATCAAGAAGTTAATACGCCGAAGCTTATTACAGAATATTCACCTGCATATGAGTTCGTACACATTGTCCTCTAACCCAAACGTAACAATCTCCTCGTTGCTGTCTTGCTGGCTGATTTTATTAAGCACCTCCAAACAGGAGATGACGATAAACCTGTCCTGGGACTCGATTCCCCTCGCCACGCATGATAATACAACATCTGTTATCCTCTCGCCAGCCTCTTTCAAGATAACTTCATTCGCTATGTTCCCTAGTATGTCGAAGCCAAGCTGGTGCAGGTTACTCCACCTCGCTCTGACACACAGCAGTACGAATCTCAAGAAACACCTATTCCTCCCCAGTACGGCAGCATTTTCTGGAGTGAAACTTAGATTCCGTAGTATGGATGCTATCTGCAGCACACGTTGACCATATGGGTCCTGCGTCCCCAGCGTTCGCCCCACACAGAACAAGTCCCTGTCCTCCTCCTCAAACTTTATCGAGTTCTGGTTCTGGTCTTTTAAGTTCTCATCCTGAAGCGATCCCATCGGATCCAATCGTGGGCAATCTGGGAGCACCTGCAAGTACAACGAGACAAATTTGTTCCACCAGCCTGTACGCAAAGCTCCATGGTCTAACAAGCCTTCGCTTGGCACAATACGTCAAGAGGACTGAGTGTAAAAAATTTTAAACTTGATCCTAGACTATAACAGGCCACCGTAACAACTTTCAGGTACCTATCGAAGGATAATGTTAAGTACACCCTTGCTATTAGCGAAAATACATTAAATACTGTAACCGATTAAACTCCTACTCTATCTATCGAGCCTATTTACCTTCGCTCTATGGTTGAAAGGATCCTACGAAGGAGTTTTAACTTAAACTTGGCAATGTACGAGTACGATAGTCTCCAATTAAAAGCATTCTACTGTTCTGACACCTCAGTGGACCACCAAGAAAGCAAGCAGCTTTGAATTTTGAAAACTTGACCCCATCGGAACCTGAATACTCCAGCATTAACTGACAAGGGAAGATTTCAACCCCGGAAATTCAAAAAATTCTGGAATTTCGTGAATATGTAGGGGGATTTCCTCCTGATTACAACGCAATTTTTATTTGCTGGCCAAATTCACTCGAAGGGGGTGAAACGAACCCCTGAAAATTCGACAATTTCCCGAGTTTGTGTTATACCTCGCGAAGTGTAAGAGATAGAAAAAAGTTTCAAGACAAAAGATACTTCTTTTAATTAGATCCATCATTTGGTAAAAAGAATATTTTACACTTCACGAGTTATAACGCAAAATCGGGAAATAAGAATAATAAAATTTGGAGAGCAAAGAAAAATTGCGTTGTAATCGGGAGGAAGTGCCCTACATATTCACGAAGCTTCAGAATTTTTTGCATTTCCGAGTTCGGGATGTTCCCTTGCGAGACCGTTCGGGCCCCAAGTTAAGTTTCCTTTCTAAGAAGCATCCGCTGAGTGATGTACTCGATTATTTCGCCCTTACCCCGTCGACGTCCATCGACGTGGAGGCCTCATCGTTCTCCGTCGGCGCGGCGCTTTTGTTCTGCTTCTCTTTCTCCAAGATTTTCCGCCTGGAAAAGGTCTGCGGCCTGCCGGTCGGCTTCTTCATGAACGTCCTCTCATTCGTGAGATCGATCACGTCCTGGGAGTCGAGGACGTCCGACCAGAAGGAGTTGATGGAGTAATTCCTTACGCGGGAGTAGACCTCGATGAAGAGCTGCCGCGTGCCCGGCGAGTCGAACACGCCGGCGTGGGCTAGGAGTATGTTCACCAGCCGCGGGTACTTGTCCAGGCGCAATATGTGCTTGCCCTCGTTCGACAGCAGCGTGCAAACGTTGATGGCGAAGTCCTGCTCGTTTGGAAGCGGCGAGAGAAGAGACAGTGCGAGCTTATCGTAATTGGATGGCTTGTAGAGGTCCGACGAAAGGCCGTTGTAATCACGAAGAGATTCTGCAAGAAAGAGGAAGCCAGGATTAACGTTTCACCCGCAACGTGGATCTGAAAGTCAGAGAAGAACTCGTGAGAGATCGAGAACGTTTCTTATCGGTCGTAATAAGTGTTCGGTGGCTCTAAGAGCGCTAGAAAAATGGTAACGATTCACCGCGAAAGGTCATGGTTGGTCGGTGCCACGGGAAACAAAGGCCTCCACGTGATGATACTTGGGAGGGGTCGCTGTTGGGGGGCTGAACGAGGCACAGTAGTCTTTTAAAGTGTCGTGGATAATTAATTGTGGGGGTGTCTACTTGAAGGCACAATCTGGAGAAGGATTAGAAGGGCTGGAGAAGGTTGCAGACAGTGGCGGATTTAAGGAAAAAGGGCCAGGTGGCAAACGTTCCGAGAGGCCCGTTTGTTTCGGGCGAATGAAGAGGTAGCTTACTAAATACAGGAAAAATATAAGCAGTGTCTGGATAAAATCATAAATTTTTTGAAGATCGCCCGTTAAATCCGTCACTGGCTGCAGAAATGCAAAAGATTCACTTTCCTACTCTGAGCTTCCTTTTCACTGTCTCTTAAGAAATGGACCTGGTCTGAAGATCGGTTATTTATTTAATAGAATTCGGGAGAAGTGGTGTCTTCTTTTGTGTCGTGTACTGTAGAAGCTTAACAAAGGGCAAATACTGTATATAAATATGCGTTGAGTATTTAACATGCAAATAATCCTTGGATAAAGAGAAGAAGAATGGAAGATACAGCAGCGGCGACCGACGACGCTCCGTGCAACTGGTGTGATCGACAAATCACGAGTGGAAGTAGGTTGTACTCGGTCAGGGTCAGATTTCTACGGAGCAATGAAAATACCTCGATCGAGCGGAAAGCGCTCGTGCAATTTTAACCGAGCGAGTCGTACCGATCGCCTGCGGATAATTGGCACCAATTTTTTTATTCTTAATTGACAAGGCGGCTTCAGACATATGTTGCAATTCAAACTAACAATAAGTACCAGAAAAAAAACAATTTTTCTAATATCATTACATCGTAAATGAATTTTCGTTACGGGGAAGTTTATAAATCGGCAGAAGGAGGTATAAAATCGCTGACATAGTTTGTCCATTGCGCGTGCTTCGTATATACGTGGACTTTGGATACGAAACGAATTCTCGTCGTTCCTAACGGTGCGCGGGGCCCCTCGAATCGTTTCGAAGAGACTGGAAAGGAGCACGGATTACCGCCTGCGGAGCAGCAATGTTATCGCGAATCGCGGTAATCTTTTTCAGCCGCAAAACCGCGATCAATATCGCGTCCCGGGAGAAATGTTGCTCTTTGGCGGAAACGACGGAATCCAGGGAGTCCGTAGGATGGAACCCCGCGAGGAAAGGTGCAAAAAAAGAAGAGGTAGAAAAAACACGGGAGAAAGGAATCGGTAATGAAATTACCGCCCGGTCAGCGACGTCCAGTCTCGCTAACCTCTAAAAAAAATTGCCTGCTGCGGGCGAAGCAGAGAGAACGGAAATATGTACGATGCTTCGAAGATAAAGAAAACTAGATTCGAATTTTAATTACCATAAACAGTAACCGTTACATTATCCGCGCCCTGTTTGCCGCTGCGACGTAGCTAGGGAAGCACTTCGCACATTCCCCGCCGCCGATAACACAGCGAGAATACGACCCACCGTCATTCGTTGTCTCTTTTCCCGCGCGTCCTGTCAATGCACTCGCGTGCAAATGAACGGCCTTACAAGTGAGGCCGATAAGTGATATAGGGGTGATTTAACCTCCATTGTGCCCCGTCGCTGGCAAACAGCAGGGAATGTAGAGAAAAACCGAGTAGATCTACATTCCGAAACACGATTTTATCTTTAGCTACTGATATTACAAACCAATCAATCAGCAATCCCAAATTCAAGCCCCTGAGTATATCTCGGAAAGGGTATATCCCATCAAAATATAAATTTCCTAGGTTAAAGTCGATCCTACAGATCCGATATACTTGTCTGACAGGAAGCTAATGAATCTATTCATTAAACCGAGAATAACGGTAAATCAGCCGCGTCGTAAGTAACGCGTTAGAAAAGCCCAGGGGAAGTACGAAATTCGTTGGAGGTTAAGGCTTGTCGTTCGGCGAGAGCGCGATGCGTAAGACGGAGAGGGGGCGTTGCGCACGCGACGGCGCTAATTGGTGTTAAAGGATGACAAACGCTGTAACGAGCTACGCCGCGGTGGCATGTGCAGTGGGAGAGAGCATCCGTGTATATCGATAGCACGCGGTCTAAACGTCACCAATCGCCGTAGTGGCGGTTCTCCTGGATGACGGCAGGATTCAGGCGACGCAGCAACTGTGAGAGGGGAGGTGAAAGGGTAACGAGGGTGAGAGAGAGAGAGAGGGAGAGAGAGGGGGCACGCGTAGCGGACAGAAACGGCGAAGAAGGGGGACAGGAATCGGGAGTTACGAAGCACCACGCAAGCGCGGAGAAACGCTGTGTTACGCCGGGGAGAGGATCGAGGACTCACGGAACACCTATCCCCGCAAACGCTTATTGATTGTGACTCTCGCATCGTGCCTCCCACTCTTATCTATGCGACCCTCTCTTCTCCACCTTGCCCCTCCACTCCGTTAATTCTCTGTTTACTTTCCGTCTCTGTCCCTCGCTCCTCCCTGGACCCTTTCGCGTTCGTTTTTCATTTTTTCGGTAACACGCAGTTTCGACAGCGATAAGTAGATCATGTACACAGTTTTCTTTGACGAATCAATTCTCTTTGTTTTAAATATGACTGCCAATTTCGCTGGGAATATTTGAGCGATGAGCTCGGAATGACTGAACCGCAGAAGAAGCGGAAACAAACGTCGAGAGCGCGGGTGAAGCCCAGCGGCGTCGAAGCACCCATTCAATGATTACGCGCCGCGAATGCTTAACAACGGTTTAGCGCGCGTGTCACGCGACTTCGACGCCTCGATATAACGTTACGCATGAACGCGCGAGCGCCCGCGCGCATGCAAAGCGAGACAAAGCAGGATTTTGTCGTGCACAGACACACGCGCTTCTTAAACGCGGTGGCATCGATTTTGCGGTGTACGCCCATCATTCCATCACCGCAAATGACACGCCGATGGCAAACGATTTCAGAGCCGCCAGGCTGTCGCTGAATCCTTCCTCGCGGCTCTTACAGAAACCAGGCAGATTAAATTACGTTAACGCAGTAAAAATGGTCCGGTGATCTATAATAAAAAGCCAGCAATCCTATGAAAGATTAGAGTAAAAAATTCGGTCGCCTCGGAATTGCATACGTTTACCGACCGGTTAGAAATTTCAGTTCCAACTCCCCGCAAGTTACCGACCGTTCGGCACCCGTTTCCCCGTTGAAGCCCGTATCGTTAAAAAGCGTGTAGGTTAAAGGAGAGAACAGAGGGCCGCCGAGGAGCGTTAAAAAGAGTCGGAGGAGTGGGGAAGCCTCGCAATTCGGCACGGCGCGGCGAAGCTGCGATAGTCAATCATACGCATGCGCACGAAATATAGACCCGCGTTCCGACAGTCGGAGCGCGACTACGGAGGTGTATGCGCGGTTCTATGTGTGTCATGATTATTGCCCATTAAATTATCTCGCGCGCAACGTGCGCGCTCTACTCTCGCTCCTGACGGGCGATCACGCGAGCGTATGCGTGCCGTGCAGGAGGACACACGTACTGCGTGCACGTATATATAGCAACGCCAGCCGCTTGTATAACTATATAGACGCCGCACGCCTGTATCGTGTACACGTACAGGCGTTTATTCCCAGCCAGACTGGCTCTCTATCTCTATATCCCTCTCTCGCCCGACAACAGCTCCACAGAAGCACGTCAATAACCCGTTGCCGCCTCGACATGCTGCATATAGCGCGTTTATAGCGCGCCCAGCTACGCGCACATGTGCTCTGAGCGCGCGCAACACACTTCTCGTCGCCCGACGATGCTTTTTTTACGGAACGAGTTTCGGGGGCTTTCACCTGTTTCCACGGCGCCTCGATTCTCGAGCGAGCCCTCGCGCGCCTCGCAGACGCACTTCAGCAGCTTCTTGCCGCATTTAACTCGCTGCTATCTCTCCTCCTCTCACTTTTTCCTCCCCCCCCCCCCCCGCCCGTGCTTTCTGCGATCTTCTTCCTTTCATTAGGTGTCTCTTTCGCGGTTTTTCTCGGGCGACAGTGTCACTTTGCGGAAGGCACATAAATCGCCACCCGAAGAGTTACGGCGAAACGTGAAACGATAATGGTACACGGGCACAACACGCGGCTTCGCTGGCAACTAATTGGGGCGGGATGTAATTATACGGGCAAGTATATATTTCTTCGCGCGAACTAGGAATTTGTAATTGAATACCGCGCGCGGATGTTCCGGAGATTAGATGTAATTATAGAAAGGGTGGCTCGAGGTGGGCGGCGCGAGGCAAAGGTGATTGTGCTTGGAAAGTTGATTGAAAAGTTGTTTTATGAGAATTGGCCTACTAACGGAGGAGGTAGAGTTGACTCGTCGGGAAGTTTAATTGCGCTTCTGCGAGGCATGCGTCTGAAAGCGCGAGTGCAGGTCTGGTCAGTCAATGAGAGGTTACGTGGTCCAGGCGAAGTGCCCGCGCTTTTTCCAAGTTCATTTTCTCAATAATATTGGCTGGCATAAAAAGAAGCTTTGTAGAGGGTTGTATACATAACAATCACTAAGGGCAGGGTCGGATTAAGGCCCTCAGGGGCCCTAAGCACATAAAAGATTTTGAGGCCCTGTTATACAGGGTGATCACTTGAACAGGGTGCACACAGGGGGGCGAGGGGCCCTAGCACCCCCACAGAAGGGGCTTTGTAAAAAGAAAAGAAATTATTAATTATCTACAGGGAAACCCAGATCACCCTGAATATATTTCTGGATTTTGTTACACGGTTAGAATATTCCCCGGGCCCATTTTTGTCAATGGAAAATGTTTTATCGCGGGCAGGCCACACAGATAAAGCCCCTACAAACGGAAATTGCTAACACAGCGAATTATTGAACCGTGGCACACACGCACACACGCACGGTCGCGGGCGTGCACGTGACCGCGGGACGGAGGCAGAAAAATCGAGGGACAATGCAATGGTGGAAAATGCATTTGAAAGTCGGTGGAGCGTACGGACGTGCATGCGAAATGCGCCACGACGAGAGCACACGCCGACGCGTACACGCTGGCGAAATACACTTTATCGAGGGCGATCATAAATTCAGTGGGCCTCGCTTCAGAAACCGCTGCGGGTTTTGCGTGACAAAAATACAATTGCAAACCGCTGTGACGTTCGACCGTCGAAACCAAAGCAATTGGCCACTCGAGATTCGAGAGTTCTGTCTCTGTGGCACAAAGGGTGGAGCGAAAAACGAGAGGCGAAGTGGTAAGGGGTAGCTAAGTGATACGGTGGGCGTGGCTGGAGGGGATAGAAGGGGGAAAGTGAGCGTATGGTGGGGGAATACGGACTCTATAGTCTTGGGCGCAATTGATTTTGTTCCTACTGTAGGGATAATTTAAATATCGGATGAAGTCGATTATTTTGGTGACGAAATTCAGGGGGAGAACCTGGTTTAGGTGGCTGAATAAAGCTGATTTTCGAGAAATTTGTTTAACATAGATATATAAAGTCCATCTTTCCAAAACATTACATATAACAAAAATTTAAGTTGAAAATTTTCAAGTCCGAAATTGCTGAAATGTAAAAAATAAGATTCACATTTTGAATTTTTACATTTTTAAGAGAAAAAGGAACCTGCAGAAACGAATATTGTTCCAAATTTGTTTACAGTTGTGTTTGATTAATCAAAAGACAACTATCCCGTACCCAGGCCAACTGAAAATTCAAATTTAAACTTTCGCCTATATAGTAGATTAATCATATATGCCTCTCGTCATTGGGAAAAATGAAGTCTTTAAATTTTGCCCAAAATAAACAAACCGAGGTTTGTCTTAGTTTTCGTGAACTTACATTGTCGATGAACTAAAAAAATTAGAAAAGAGTCAAAAATTGACAAAATTGTGGGACTTTAAAGGAAAAGGAAATATTTCGAATTTCACTCTGAAACTTTAGGAATTCTCTAAGGGTATTACTATCGATTAAAGCAAAACAAAAATCGAAAAGTCACGAAACCAGGTTCTCCTCTTAAAACGTCCCTTTTCTGTACCCTACTGTTTATGATGTCTGGAAGATTCATAGACAGAATTCAAGGCGAGAAGCCCCGAGAGCTTGGCTCCAGTGGAGGTGGTGAAATTGAATGATTACCTGCGACATTGTGTTGATGATGATTATAAGTAAGAGGAACGGAGTGTAATGCCCTGGCAGACCACTTTCTGTGTCTGGAGTCCTCGTCATCGTCGTCGGCTTGCTGGCCATCCTCCCCCAGAAAATGTACCTTTTCGTACCTGTCCAGATACCTGAAACAGAACCAATGACAACTGAGTGCCAAGAAACCTTCTTGCTCGTCGGGCATTAAAACTCCGCGGAATGCGAGGAACGGAAACGTTTCAGAGGTGAAAAAGCCGATTGCTTTCGAAGACAATCGCTGCACTGTTCCCGACTTTACAAATATAAAAGAGAGCCGAGCCCCGCCGCTGAATACAAATGCACGCGGTCCTCTGTTCCCTTAACGAATGGTAATAGCTGAAGAAAATATGACCGGAACGCGTTGCCTCTGACAACGTCCATTACGCTCTCGCCTTTTCACGCATTTCACCGAGACACCTGCCCTTTGTCCGCTGAAATCTTTTTTGAACGCGGAACAACCCTGAAACTCGCGTCGAGAGACGGATCCTTCGCCGGGGATCTTGCCACCCGTTGGGTTCTAGAAAATAATTATTCGTCATTCGTTCGTTAACCCGAGTTAACTTTATTCGACACATGGCGAATAATTCTTTTGTCTTTTATTTGTTATTCGAAATTTTATTTAATTAAAAATTTTACCCATCTCCGCCAGAGTTTGGCACTGTCTAAATAAAATTTGTTTTAAATAACGTATCGGATAAAAGATACTTTATCTTTATCCGTTATCGAATAAAGATAACCCGAGGTATCTTTATTCGACAAGTGGCGACCCCTCGGAAAACCCAACACCAGGAAATTGTGTTTACAGAAGATGGAAGATTTGAACGTTTTCGTTTACCATTACAAGCCGATTAAACCAAGGAGATTTGCAGTAGGAAATTTAAACTGTAATTTGCCGCAATCCCTCATCCATTCTTCATATTTTTCACCTGAAATGTTGGCGGAAAATGGCGCGGGAAGCGCTTATGATCCTTCATCTTCGGAATACTAAGCAGGAGGAGTATCGGTGTGAAGTTGTATAACACCTCGTCCATTAAAAAACTCAGATCTGTATCATTCACTTCGCTAATGCCTCAGGGAAGGTGATACATAAATTTGCAACTTTTTGCATTCATAAAAGAGCGCAGCTCCCGTATACGCGTTTCATTTCCATCCCGCGCAGCAGTCTCGACAACTACATAGCAGCGTTAACATATCCCCACAGACGGTTCCTCTCGAGCCCGCTAAATCCCAAACGATCAAACGGAGCCCTCGCCGAAAGAAGCCCGAATTACAAACCCTCCACTGTGCCCCGGGTCCACCTACGAGGCTGAACGTCATCTGCCACCCGATCCCCGAGCCAGGGAGCGACGAGAAACCGCGCGGCGGCGCGAGGATCGGCGCGTGCCAATCGCCGTATGAAGCCGCGGTGTAACTAAAGTTCGCGACGGCCGCGGGAGATCGACCGAGCGACCGACTGAACGACGAGAGTACGACGAACTCGTGACTAAACACGCGCGCGAATGGGGTAGCTGTGGACACAGAGAGACAGAGAGGGAGAGGGAGGGAGGGAGAGAGAGAGAGAGAGAGAGGCGAGGCTCGCGCAAGAATAAGAGGCGAGGGGGAGGGGCGAGACGGCGATGATGGATGATGATGATAATATTAATAAGTGGAAAAGAGAGGGTGATAGGGAAGCGAGGATGGAAGGGGGGAGAGGTGGAGAGGGAGAGAGAGAGAGAGAGAGTCGTGGGTGGGCGAAAGAAAGTGGTGGGGATAGGTGTAGTGGATCCATTCATGCACCAACGTAGAGTACGGAAGGTGCAGGCGTTGGAGCACCCAGCCAGAGCCTGATTGGCCGTTGCTGGGTGCAGACTGAGCACAGACACTTTGACTGCTACTCTGTAGCTGCCGGTGGCCGGTGCACGCTGCTGACTACACCGTATAGATCGGGAGTAGGAAGAGGAGCCTAGGCAACCTAGCGCGTGCCGGTGACTGTAGGGTCCGGCCCGAGTCACGTGTCCCCGGCTATGAATGAACCAGCCCCGCTTCGCTTTCGAATTTCGCGGCCGCCACTGCTCCCCACCCGCGGAGGGGGGCATCTTGGGCAATTGACAGGTCTGCGGGCAGGCTTCGGCGACGGTAACTCTTTTGCTGCGGTAGCTGGAAGAGGCGTAGAGGGTCGCAGTAGCGGTGGAGGGTTAAGTGAACGTGTTTCCAAAGGTTTGTATAAATAAATTGACGGGGATACGAGAAGACAACGGCTCGGGATTTTAGTAGGGGCTGGTGCGTCAGCTGGTGCTCCTTAATGTGGGATTTAGGTATACATTTTCAAGCTACTGTACGCCATGCGAGTTTTCTAGGGCGTGGCAAGCAAGGCAGAGTGAATTTTTTCTAGTTCAATGGACATAGTAATATAGTAGCGCATTTGGTGTTCTATGACAGTGATTCCCAACCTGTGGGTCGCGAAGTGTTCCTTGGTGGTCACGCTTTTTCGTTTTCTTTTTAATATTATTAAGTTAGAATTATATTCTGAAATACTTATTTTTAAAGTCTTTTCTTTACCTTAGGGGGTTGCATGTTAACTGAATATTATAACGGGCGATCGTGACTCAAAAGAGGTTGGGGAACACTGTTCTATGGTGTGATTGGAATATTAATCAGGGTTCATTGACAGTGATCGGTCAGTACTGTAACGGTAGAGAGATAGGGAAGTTTCTGAGAGTTCAGAAATGTATTTTCTAGGGTTAAAGAGTTCTGCACGTGGTCAGAGGTGGGATTTAAGCATGTAGGGAATATTATACATTGAATTTTCTGTAAACCGATCAGATCTTTCTATCGCGGGTAAAGGATTAGACTCCCACGCGATAATCTAAAGGTCAGGCTTTAATGATTTCCAATCAGTGCCTCTAAGTAGAGGAAACCCACCGCGAAATGATTCCTTTCAACTGCAAGAAGCCTACTAGAATATCTAGAATCTAGAATAATCCTGGGAAGGATTCCACCTGAATCAAGCCTTAACATTGCGCGTGCAGCGAAGCTTCCTGAAGAATTATAAAGATAAGAGGAAGACGTTGTTGGAACAGCAGGAGTCATGTTCTATGTATATCGATGAATCTCGTGGTGGGTGTCGAGGACGTGCTATGTTTACGAATGCTAAATTAACCGCGTCGACGCCTAACGTCTTCAAGTGTCGGTCTCTGTTTTATCTCTTTTTTCCCCCGGTTCGCCTACAGCGAATCACTCGGACACTGTGGGCTTCATCGTTCAGGATTAATTAGCTCTGTGTGCTGGCTCTCTGGGAAGGGTAACGGAGAAACCGAACCGCTTTGCTAAGTGCTTATTCACACAGAAAAATAAGTCGTGACCGATGGCAATGGAAGGTGAAGCAACAACTCTGGAAATCCCAGTTTCGATCGCGAGCTACTTGAGTGACGTTCCGCTTATGCAATTATTCACTTTAGATCGCATCTTTTCCCAGAGTGTTCTCGGAAATCGTACGTACTTACATTGCTATACTCGATCTTTTCCTCTGAATCATAAATAACAAAAAAAAAACAGACACCAATCCCGTCCACTTGGGTGAGTCAACTTCGTACTTATATGCAAATGCGCTGTGCTCAATACACTTGTCCGATTAAAATATAGGTGACCCTTTATCGCCCACTGCGGCATGCATATGATTCCCTGCTTCGATTCGTTATCATGTATATGTATATGTACAAGAACATCAACGTCAAATTTATTTCTAAACCCTATTCAGAAGTTTCACAGATATCGAATGTTAATTACAAATTTGACTGCCAAAGGTGGAACCGTTAAACTGTGAAGTAGGTACTTTCCACTATAGTAAATATAAAGCTGCATACACTGCACCAAATAATATAAGGGGGAGAAAAATGATAGGGGATAGAACTACCCTACCTTAAGTCACCAGCAGAGCTCTCGTGGAACACAGTAGAACTTTGATAGAGCTCTCCTAGAATTCTCACACGACAGACCACAGCAGAACACAGGGGAAACACGAAGAGTCACACACGAAGGACGCGGAGAGGGATTGACCGCGTCCTTGTTTGCAAGCGGCGCACGATGGTGTATGAAACAAGGTTGCACAGAGCTGAACCGTCGCGAGAGAGAGAGAGAGAGGGAGAGGGACAGGGCAGCGACTCAGGAACCACGTGGGCACGTCAGCGAGGCCAGAGCATGAATGAACCGAGGAACGTACGTACTATACGATACGGAAAATGGTGGCGGTGGTGGGGGATAGAGGTAGCAGTGCCGATACGCGGTGGTGGCCACGCGGTAAAACGTCGCTGGCTCTCCTACTCTTGCAGACGCTCGCGGACTGCCAGACATAATGGAACATCCGTGTGCTATGACAACGAAGGGGGAGGAGCCCCCTCTCTCTCTCTCTCTTCCCATCCGAGAAAGTTGCCACCAAAACCTCTCTATCTCTTAAGACCATTCCCGATCGCTGTACACGTGCACGTAGATTCCCGCGTTAATCTATTTAAATTGAGGAGCAAGTAGTGTTCCTAGAAAATCGCGAACGTATAAGCACATCTACAATTTATAATGAATCTTATTAGTAACATTAGAACCTATATGAATTACAATAGAACATCTGAGTAGAGAACATTCAACAGTATTGACTGGTGAAGGTGCTCTTAAATTCTTATTTAACAATTTAGAAAAATTGTATGCCTACTGAGTTAAGTAATGAGTTTCTTGTGGCTATTAAAGAAGAAATACCGAAAAGAAGGGACAGAACTATTTTATTCTTTATAAAATTTTGGCGTAGGTAATCCAGAATCTCTTCAAAAAGATTAAAAAGACGCGTTTCCTATAGCTACAGATTTTATGACAAAAAAGAAAAGAATACAAAAACGTAATGTTTCGCTTTGCACAAATTTTGTATTAAATTATCGAGAAAATATCGAGAAATCAGGAACACTAGGAGCAAGATTAGTCATCGCCGCACAATGCCAAGAAAAATTAATAAATGAGGCTTTCAGAGTAAAAACAGGCTAACCCACATTTTTTGCGAAATTGAGTTAGTAGCAATAATGTATTCCAATAGGTTCTACTAATCATATAAAATTGGAAAAATTAATTTCTTTTTCAATGTGGGTTAGACCTTTTTTGTTCCCCGTAATGCCTCAATTAATAAATGTAAAGTAGAACTGAATTCTTTCGCTCGCGTAACGTGGATCGAAGTCATGAATTCATACGAGATATGCGTGGAGCAGGGGAGACTACTATGAAAGAAAATAAGAGAACCACGCATGCATAAGCGAGTCTCGTAAGGTAGGTTTTCCTACATCCGACTGAACGCCACATCAAGAATTTCGAAGTCGATTTCCTAGAAAATGAAGCGCGACATCAAAAAATTGTATTCCATTTTCTAGACTTATTTACTTGTTATAAGTCGAAAAGAAACAGTAAGGTTTTTTCATATCGTGCCTCATTTTCCAGAAAAACAACTTTGAAATTGATGTCGTAGCGTCTCGGCGCATATAGGAAAACCTACCTTAAAGAAAATCGCAGGCGATTTGAGCGTAAGTGGCATTCGCCTCGAGTAATCTCGAAAGTAACTTGAAAGCAGCTGACCCTACTGATCACAAGTTTGAAGTCAGTATACTTGAATTCAAGCGACTTGAAGTCAGTATACTTGAATTCAAGCAACTTGAAGTAAAGTGACTTGAATTCAAGCAACTTGAAGTAAAGTGACTTGAATTCAAGCAACTTGAAGTAAAGTGACTTGACTGATGTGAACGGGGCTTTAGGCGATGCGAGAGCGCCAGTCGCGATTCACCTGCTACTTGAACGGCGCGCAACGCCGCGCCGTCGCCGCCGGTTACTAAAATAAGGTGATCGATGGGAGTAGCCCGTCTCAGATACTCACCTAAGGTAAATTTGTTTAAGGCCAACCCCGCTGTTGACGCAGCCGCTTGGTAGATGGAATTGTTCGCATAGCGATGCCCACTCGTTCCTGGTATTAACCTGAAACGTGAATGCCAAACAATATTAATATCTTCCGCCGCATATATCCGGGGACTCGAAGAGGCACGTAAAAGTAGACATTTGCATAATTCGAATATCGCGGAAGTGACAGCAGCTACACGATACCGAGGAGAGACTTTCTCACACTTCGCGTTTCAACGAATATTCCTTAACGAGGCTCGTTTTACGGCTGGTCGAGGGATTTACATAGATATTTATAACTTGCATTATTTATAGGCGAGTGGCCGTTTGGACAGCGGCGAAGAGGCGCGATACACGCGAGTATCGAAATAAGTTTACCCCAAGGAATTCTCAATTTTTTCTCTCTGCTTGATTTTACGTGGCAATTACAGTCTTGACTACGGAACGCGGTGTTTTAGAGACCTCTAAGATCAAGGATTAATGGCCCCTACGTAAGGCTATATTTTTACCGAATATCATTTGTCAATGCTCGATAGAGCGACGAAATGATATTTCTAGTATCATAAATTAATTTTTATGGGTTTCAAGTCTTCCCATAGGTACTAGTTCTCCTAGAATTTTTACGTAATAAAGAATAATAATACTAATAATAATACTAATACTACTACTATAATAATAATAAATATATCAATTGCACCCTTCCAGAAAAGGACACGGAAAGTAGCCAGTAAGACTGCGAGTGAGGATTACGACACGCTTGGGGCGCGCGCGTATCGCCAAATGATCCAGCCGTAACGCGCGCACAGTCTCGAGTATACATACCGAGAAATGATCGCAGGGGAGGGGGAGTATTCGAGGCGCGGTGGCTCGTTTACGACTCGGCGCACGGCCAACGGGGTTTACGGTTCCGTTCGCGATAGAACCAGCCGCGGAGAACTCGAACGCGCCACCGATAGATCCACCTCTCTTTTTCGCGGCGAGAGATGGATACACGCCGACGTGAGCCGAGGATGGGTCGGCATCGCGCTCTTCCAAGGGAATTCCTGGTAGCCGTGGATACACGGAGATAAAACGCTCCGGCGGGATATAAATTTCCTCGCGGCGCTGAAAAAATAACCGACGACTCGTGTTACGCGCGCACATGTGCCCCGCGCGCTGACACAGCCGAAGCAGGGGCTGGAGTGGGGCCGAAGGCAGAGCGGCGCTCGTGAATGTGTGTCGCGCGTGTGAACAACACTCGCGGGTATGCACGCAGTGTTATGAATAGAAGCGGTGGTTGAAAGGCTTAAATCTTTTTTATGCAAGTATCTTATCTTTGTCGCTGTTGATACGTTTAACTTCCTCTTGACCACCGCTGGCATATTCTGACGGGTATGATTTAGGCATGCGAGACCATTCTGAAAGATGTTTGTTAAGTACTTCCCTTCACCCGAAATTTTATCGCCCTTAATTGTGGAAGGGTGATACCCCACACCGGGTGGCTTTTGTAAACGAATCGACCACATACGTCGCGATAGCATTCGCGAATCTGCAGTTCCAGCTAGCGGCTGAAACGTTATTCCGCGTGGAACGGTATCTGGTTACAAACGTATCGCGTCGACGAACACTTAGCACTACGCTTATCGCGTGAACTTTTCTGCCGTTTGATCCTGAGAAAGTTTCGCTCGCATGAGCCACTTCTCCGTTTTAACTCGCCAGTATAAAACCTGCGGAACTTCTACGGTAGTAGAAGACTTACTCGAATTCAAATAACTATTTTGCGCTACTATAGTGTATTCAACCACTTCCCGGGTCAAACCACAATCAAGTGACCCAAGCCGGGCGATTAGGAAGAATGTCAAAAGAAAGGCACAGCGTTGAGACTCAACATTCCCTCTATGAACCCAAAACAAAGCACATGAAGGATATTATGTAACCATTCCCAACCATGTATTTTACATACATACTATTTCAGCGGCGCACTGCCGAAATTTCGAGGTTAAGTTTCCAGGGAGCAGTTGCGTGGCGGTGCGGCAGGCGTCGCACTCGGGGGCTCTTCCTAATGCATCGGCCGCCGTATTAATTATTCGATGGAAATAAAATTGAATGGGCCGGCGAGCGCGCGGATGCCATGTGCCGAGCAATAGCCCGGAGGCGTAATGAAATATAGTGTCCGGGGGCTCCCCCGCTATTGCACGGCGCGTTAGTGGCGGACGCAAGAAAGGAGCGGGGGAACGACTCGTGAAATCGACGACGGACGGACATACTGGGTCAGTGCTCTCTGGATCCGCGCCCGTTTCTTTGCTATTCTCGTCGCCGCGACGCTCAAACCTTATGAATCGAGAATGTGGCGCCCCGCCGTGGACGACCTCGCGACACCTCATCGGCCTCGTCAAAACTGCTCGAAGAATGCGCCTTCGCGCAATAAAGAAACGTACTTACCCTTCTGATAGAAATTGAAATAGTTTTCCTTCAGAGGAATGAAGGAAATTTTTTTTTTAAGGGGTAACTATTGTTGCAAGGAGTTAGTGCTTTGGTGGAGGGAATTAGCGTCGTTGACACCTCGCGGGCCACCTTCACATTGGCGTAGCCTTCGACGAATTTCTTCTGAAATTCAGCTTCGAGCTTGAAGTTTTATGATGACTGAATAGGACACTGGATATGTACTTCTATTTCACTCAATAGTGTAAACTGAGTATTCTGAAGAGGGTGTACACTTGGTCGCTGATAAGGGGTAGATATATCGCCATCTGTCGATTGCGTTCAAATTGCCTTTAACGGGGGGTTACGTTATCTTCTGAAAATATATGAAAACCGTGGATCTGCACTTTTGCTTTGTTTTATGATGTTGGAAGAGCTTTCGATAATTTCTGTTTAAAAATAAAAGCTTCATATATTAATACGAGGAAGTAGGAGCGGCGCGTGTTAATTTTCGAATTTAAACAGAGTGAAGGGGCAAATTTATGATAAGACAAAAATATCGTGTCGGACACGAGACACTATTTCTATTATTTTTAAAATTATTTTGTTATTAGTTTCATGAGATAAGTTTTCGGATATATTTTTAAAAATCTCATCTCTCGCGACTATTTACATTTAGTTGTTGCTAACAAGTGTCTGCCGCCTTGTCCGCGAAACATCGTCAAATATTTTAATTTAAAAGAGTCGAGACAATTTGAAAATTAATTCAATATGGCATTCGCTACATGCAAGAGAAGTGGTTGTCGCTTAAACTCTAGTCTCATGCTAGAAAAGCCTCAATTAAAATCTCATCATGGATTCGCACCATTAGAAACTCAAAGCGCTGAGATTATATCGAACAGAGAGGTCCGACACCAATTCCCCAGGTCTAAATTATCTGGACCACGGATTGTGAAAATTGGGGCGACATTTAACGCGCGAAAAGCTGAAATTAATAGGGCGGCTCTTACGTAAGCAGCCTTAAATCATCGTGTATCGGTCGACGCGACTTTTCCGTCGCGGCTCACGCACAGAGCCACGCGGATCCGGCCTGTTTATACAGTCGTGCATCAAAATTTTCCTCAATCAAGAGTCTCGCATAATCCACCGTATCAAAAAGTAAACAACGTTCCCGACACCTCCTGAAGATTAAATCCACTTTTACAGTGAACTTTCAGCAACACTTGGCTCGGTCGTTTCACAAATTGCTCGGGAGCACACCGAGCACTGCAGCGCGCGCGCTTTCCCGCGTCCGAAAAAAAGGAGAAAAAGCGCGTAATAATTCTCTACGCTCGATTCCCATGCGGGCCATAAAGAAACCTCCGTAACAGGCCGGCTAAACTGCAATTACGCGTTTAAGCGTGGCATCAAGCACCCGTGAAGTAGTACCTAATGATACAATGTATACCGCCTCAAATTGTTGTAAATTATCCACCGCGTGTGCTCTGATTACGCGTTTCGCGCTTTTAGAGATTGTAACACGTGGACGCTTATAGCACGCCCCCTTCTTCAGCAGGGTTGGTATTCTTCGCGGGAGGACCGGGAGTGACTACATTTATAAAATCGCGAAAGATAACCATGAAAGGTGTCTGGAGCAAAAGATAACGGAATTAAAAAAAGAAAACAGTCGATGCAAATACGGGGGACGCGTTACGGTTTACCTGATCCCTTATCGGGCATTCTACGCACGCTGCCGTGGATCGGGCCGTTTATCTGGCACAAATACTCGGAGATACGAGGGATTTATCGCGATACAGCGCCACGGAGCTGTTTTTCTCAAAGAGCTACCTCAACTTCGATAACCCCTTAATTAGTAGCACCCCGATTGAATTCTGGGCAATCTGTACAAGATTGGTGTCCGATATCCAAGAAAACCGAGGCGAATACACTTCGCAACACCTTAGAGCAGAGATAGCATTTTCTTTATTAAATCTAAAGTTACAAAATTACAATTTAATTTAATTCTTTTTATTTAAAGTAGCGGCTACATGATTAAATAAAACTTTTCGCGCACCGGCATCGGGCGAAAAGTACTGCCTTAGAATGTGATTCGTTAAGGGAGGACCGCCGAATACTCGCACGCAACAGTCCCCGAGAATTTCAAGCCGCAGCAGCGACTCCTTTGATTAGGAGAAGCCGTAAGAAAGGAAGTTGCACAGAGGAACCACTCAACCGGTTGCAACAAAGGAGCCAGCGAGTAATTGAGTGCAAGCTGCAGCAGCAGCTTTTTGCCCGATCGAGAGGATTTCCTTTCGCAGGCAAGGAAATTGCAGCGAAGAATTCCTGCCCGGGCACAGCGGGAGGACCGAGTGGAACTCCGAGCCGTAGCAACTTTTCTGTCCGGTAAAAATGGCCACCAGAGGAGGACCATGGAAACGAGAAGCAGCAACAAATGCACGGGTCGGTCTCTTGATACCAGTGGCGGGTCCTTTCACCTTGCAACTTCCCATTGAATAAAGTAATCCCCACACCCGAGGCCGAACTACAAAGTAGGGAGCCAACAGTCCTGATTAAATCGAAGGGGCACAGGCTCCAGGGCATCGCGAGTCGCCAACTGCATACAGAAACACCGATCACTTAAGGTCCGTTTGCACGTGACAATAAATCGTGACATTTACGGTCATGACTTTTACTGTGGCGTGAAAACGTACCTTTATCCCTGGCCCGAGTAGCTACCGATCCAGCGATCACCGGAAGAACACCTCCCCCCCCGCCCTGAGTAGGAAGAAGCTGTCTCTCTCGAGGAAGAAGGGAACTCGACGCGGCGACCGGTCGCTATCGGTCACGGTACCGCTGAAACGCGCACACGCGATGCGATTTACCGTCGCCGCCGATTAGGTAGAGCACAGACCGGCGCGGGAGAAGGGGAGGCGGGGCAGGTATGGGCACAAGCGCGCGCGGGGAGAGATCCTCCGTGTCTCGCTTGTAATCGCGCGACTTTGCTTGACCTTGACAGTATGAACCGCAACGCGCACGCGCGGGGACGTTCTTCGAGAGCGTCGAACGTAGTATCCCCCACGTGTTCGTTCGGCTACGGCCGAGGGACTACATGATGAAAGTGTCTTTGCCGCCACGTGCTCGTTGGGGTAGGACATGGTCTCTCTTACACACTCTCTCTCCCACCCCCTCGCGCTCTCTCTCCCCCCGCCCCCCGGCCGTCGCGGTTTGCGCTGCAACGCCCGCCCGCCCCGCGCGCCGGCAACTTCTGGCCTATGCGACCGGCTCGCCCGGCGGCTGGGTCCGCGCGCACCGCGCGTTCCGTTTCCTTCTGCCTTCTGTCTCGCAGCACGCTTTTTCGTATTTCGGTCAATCTCCCGCGCCGCGCCGCGTCGCGGCGTCACGCGACGCCTCTGCCCGCTCGGCTTGCGGCAGACTTCTCGAAGGTATCCCGCGAGGCGTCACGAGTTTCTGTTGTGGTGACGACGTCGGCTGTCCATCAATGCGTTCCTTGGTTAGGTGGATTTTACTGATTTCCATAGGTGGTGACGAGTTGGCACTGTATGGCGATCGGAGGAATGGGGTTTGGTTGCTTGAGTTGTGGAGATTCCGTAGGCTATAGTGATGAGCAGCCTTTGGCCCGTGGTGGGCCAAAAATGGAAACTTAATACTCTACGCGGGCTGCTATATTAACGGGTCGAGACGCTCGTCATTTGCCGAATGTGTTGCTCTGCCTTGACAGAACAGTTGCGAAAAATCCCTTCATAGGTATAAATATATCTACTTCTAGAACTGCCGCTCACACCTAGGCACCGGTCCTCGGTGGTATTATTATTCCTGCAGCGCTACTGCGTGAAACTGTACCGAGGGATTCGCCAGTCGAATTACACAGAGCTCTCCCATCCCGGTATTATGTGATCGTACCTCGTCGTACCGCGTCACGTATAAACGTAACTATTTTTACGTGGAACATTATGCTCCCGCCGCGGTACGACCAGTCGCGCGCGAATAAACCTTCAGCTGGAACTCTGTATTGTAACAATGGCCAGGTTAATTACGATCGACGAAATAAATTCGCCTGATCGTACCGTTCAGCACCGGGGGATTTTATTATTACGCACGGGTAACTGCTGCACGGCCAATGCAGGGCCGGCGTACATTAATCGCGCGTGTGATATCCGAGTAATGTTCTAACGTGTACTGATTATGCGCCAGTTAATTGCGAATCGTAAACTAAATAAACAACATTTATAGCGAGTAAAATGTGTAATAGGATTCTGGTGGTCGTATTAACCCGGGCTCCCACGTGCGCAATGCGTGGCATAAAGACACATGTACCCACGTTTCCAAGTGTGAAACCGTGTGGTATTAAAAAAAATTGCTAAACGACACTTCATTCAAATACGATATCTACTTCCTGTAGGCAGGGTCGGCTACAGGAGTGCGTGGGTGCAAGGCATACAGGCCCCCGGCCTGTACCGAGGTCCCAGACATGGGAAAAATGAAGAAAAGAGAAAAGTGAGGACATTCTTTTATTTGATTGAAATTAAGAAAAATGAAATTAGAACAAAATTTCTAATATAATAATCTAATATTAATAATATGGAAATAAAAGTGTCATATTTAAATATATTAATGTTTATTTCTTTTATTTTTTATTTCATTTTCTTTATTTTCATTATTATTATCCTTTTCTTCGTGATTTCGTTCTGTAAAAATTTATAGAGCCCCTTTATAGAGAAGATCGGCTCATGCCAATACCTGATTTAGGAAATACTTCCAATACTTTCTACACTAAATAAATACACGAACCAAAGATCAACCAATCGCTAGATCAAGATTTGAAACACAACTCCTCACTATTGTACTTCACGCGTTGACAAATTTAACAGAGAGGAGGTACCTCTGTATTCCCATTTTTCCTTCTTCTGTTTCTACTACACAACATGCAAACGTACACAGAACACGGAACTAGTAATCCCCGCGCAAAGCTCATTCGACGTTATTTCTCAATCTCTCCGGAGGCCGGGCGCCCGGCCGGAATTACGAGCAGGCCGCCGCATTTATCTCTCATCGACTATTAAGTAAAACCAGTATCTAGCGTACCTCGTACCTCGGCGCAGGAACCAGTCGCGGCGCGTTCGAAAGTGGCTAGTAGCGGAGTCCGCACACGCCGCGAAAGAAGATAAATCTCTCCGCTGACGGTTCGGCTGACACGAGTGTTGCGGATACGCGGCCGAACGATATTGATGGCGTTGCGGACAGCATGCATCAGCGATATTGATGGGAGGGCAATTTTCGCGAAGGTGATCACTGGATTGGCGAGATCCTTTTTCCGCGGCCTTCCGATCGATTTAGGGTAATTACAACTCCGCGGGGTACGTATGTTGCCTCCGCGCCCGTTATGAATCATGATAACGAATACCGGGGAGTGGAGGAATCGCAGATGCCCATGATTAATTACTCGTTCATTACGGAGCTGTTCCTTCGAGCAATACCCATGGCAGGTTTCTACGTCGTGCACTCGCGATGCGTCGCGATTAAGGCTGTCGACCGCTGAGCGGTGTCGTCGCGAGTTGTATAGGGTTAATGATTGGCAATGCAAATAACAAGCGTCGTCGAACGTTTTCGATTTAACCGTTGTATAACAAATGCGGGGTCATTTTGATTGAATTCTGATTGAGGCGATTATGATTTTATGTTTCTGTCGAGAAGGGCAGAAAATATAGTATAAGATGCTGGCATTGCAGTAACCTTATTTGTAAGAATCGTAGATACAGGAGATACACCTATTTTATTTATCAAATGTACATAAATATATTTTTTTATGTATTTCTGTATTACTTATTTATTTGCGATTATGTATATACCAGACTTATTGCTCGGCTTCGCCGGAATTTAGATTCTGATTTTATAAATTTTTTTTAGTTCTTTGTGAAAATAGTTACATTCATCTGGATTAGCTAGGGATAATGAGGTACCCAGGTATTCAGTGATCCCAGAGTTTACCGTTCGAAAGTTTTTAGTCGACAGACAAACACACAAGCATATAAGCTTTGTGTTTTATAGTATAAATTGTGTTTATAATTTTAGTTAATTAACTCATTTTATATTCAATTCCTTCTTGCGTTATTGGTTAAAATGGCCCTGCATTCGTGTCACGCGACCATGTCGACCATTCTTCTTGCGAGGGTTAATCGACCGGACGACGGAATACCGACGGCAACACCTGCCAATCGCGATCGGCGATCTACGGGCGCAGAGACGATAAACGGATCGTTATTGCCCCAGCAGTTATTACGGATTCCACCGGCGACTATCCAAAATAAACACGGAGAAGGGAGCCAAATGCCCCGTTCCCAGAATACCGGCCAGTGACGGCCGTTTTGATCAGCTCCCCCCGCGGCTTTCCAATTAACCTGATCGTCGCTTTACTTTGAACCGCGCCGAGCGAAGCCTCAATGATAAATTTATTTTACAATGGCCCGCGATCATTGCAAAGCACCTCAGAATAATCGGAGCAATCCCAGTCCGCACGCCGCCGCGTTATCGCTCCACGCCTCCTGTGCCCAAACAATCCTCGATAACACCTTGTCGTATCCCACGAGCCAGACAGCCAACATTGATTAACAGAGCTCGTGATCGCGGTGTAACCTACATACATGTTGCGAGGCGATAGGAAACTCGTTAACTCAGTGTTTCCCAACCTTTTTTGGTGAATATTCAAATAACCTGCGATGGGGGGATTAGTGCCCAAGAGACCCCCAAAGGAAAAATGAGATTAATGTAACCACAACTGAGGTAATTCAAGAACTTTGTGAAAAGAAAAGAAGACTGGATTTTATTCTTTGAACCAATTATTATAATCATCTAATGAATTCTATTGTATTTGCATTAAAAATATTTTTAACTCTTACACTCGGCTCCCCCCAAGATTAAATCCTGACTGAGCTGCTGCCCCCCTTCCACGTAAGGTACGGTAAATTTAATAAGGTAAAGAACACACATTAAAAATAAGTATTTCAGAATATAATTATAACTTACTAATATTTAAAAAGAACCGTAGCGACCCCCCAGAAAACCCTTTGTGACTTACCGGTAGGGAATCACTGCGTTAACTCAAATCACGCGGATCAATTAATTGCGCGAAATTAAAGTGACTCCTCTTAATGATTAATTCTTCGATCAACCCTTCAGTACCTATACACCAAAAACTTATATCAGTGCATTCTGGCTAACCCAACCTTACAATTTGGAACGTAAGTCGGTGTAGCCCCAACGTATTCGCCACCAGTCACTGTTTGCACCCCCCGGCGCTGTTATCTCTCGCAAAAATGTCCTCCAGGCGGACGAGTTACCCAAGAAGCCACCCCGGGGTCCTCGCAAACCACCGCCGCCGCGAAGTCCGCGCAACGGTGTCGCGGAGAGGCCTCTGCTCGAGATCCGCGCGAGGTTTGACTATGGGCGCGTCGCGTCGCCTCGCGGCGGCCCTGCGGTGGCAGAAAAGCGACTTGGATCGCGGAGAGAGCCCCACCATCACGTGGACTCGCAGGCCCACGACTGACAGTTCCCAGTCAGCTGATCGTCCACCGGGGGGGGTGAGGGGGGGCAGAGCAGCAGCAGTACCAGCAGCAGCACGAGGAGGAGGTGGTGTGGAGGTGGCGGAGGAGGATGAGGAGGAGGGGGCCGGGGTAGAAGAAGGGAAGGAGGGCGGAGGGGTTGGCGACGCGCAGTCTGCCGTCGTCGTCGGGATCAGCTGATCGGTGGAGGTGTGCTGGTGACTGACTGACTGTGAACTCTGAATGAACGAACGCGGATGAAGAAGTCTTCGCGTGCGTACACACGTACAGGGAGAGCTCTCGTTCGCTCGCCCACGGGGGAGGGGGAGAGACACTAAGAGAGAGAGAGGAGAGAGAGAGAGAGAGAGAGAACGCGCATATGCGCGCGTGCCTGCCTAACTATGCGCCAGGGCACTCGCGAGGGAGCGAACGAGCGTTTAGTATCAACGGAAGTGGCCCAGGATCAGGTCCATCGTGGCCACGCGAACAATCGATCCGGGGAAGGGGGGGGGGGGGGGGCACGCTCTGGACCCGGTCCTGGACACCTGCCTCTTCAGGGATGCCACGAGTATCAGGCGATCGGTTCGATCGAGGCACCTCTGACCGCTACAGCAAGGGGAGCGACTAGTACCGTCTCGAGTACTTGTTAAGTCCTTGCTCATCTAGGTCTTTGTAGGAGTGGCGACTGAGAATGCCTGATTGGATGAGGAGGGAGGATTGATTGGCCGATGACAGCGGCTGTTGCTTTCTACTCGTATATTCATGAAGCTGGATCCTTTTAACTTTTAACCGGTGACGTTTCCTATACATTTTCCTTCTTTCGACCTTGATTTATAATATGTCTTGGCATGAAGATAACTTTCAGTGGTTTTGAACGAAACATGCAAAAGTCGCTTTTTAAATATGTAATACAGTCTCTAATAACTCCAATATATATGTTAAAAATAGATTTAGGCTTGACAATGGCAAGTTATTAGAGAAGAGTGACTCCGCGTCACCGTTTATGTTACTAAGTGGAACGTCACCGGTTGAGGGTTAAAGAGTTCATGGGTGAAATTGTTGGGGAAAGATCCACGTCGCACTGCTAATCGCAGAATGGGAACTTTGTTTCTAAAGAATCTGGCCACGGAAGTTGGAAACGCAGCTGTGAGTTCTGCACCGGGCTGGGAGTCGCGTTTACTTTCTTCTAGTGCGCAGTTTCACCCAGTGAGGAAAAAGGATGATTATTCAGAATGGCCTCCTCGATCGAATTTTTTATTAATATTTAGGAAACTATTAAATACTCAAAGCTACAATTTTAGATTTAGGGTCAAAGGATGATCGAAAAGGTCAATTCGCAGTTTGCGTAATGTGGCACTAACGACCATGTGACAGGTACCTCACCCACGGCGACCAGAAGAGCGGGTTTATGTTAGACGCGGAGTACCATCGGCGAGATCAAAGTCGAAGTTTCACGGAAGCTCCTAGAGGAGAGGCTGCGAAACGTCGTAAGTTGCGCGAGCGAGATGAAAGGCAACAGAAACGGCAGATATTTCTGTCCGCTGGTCGAGGTTTAACTCCACCCGCATCGGTTAAATATTAACACGTTGTCGTCTGTTTTCCGGCGTCATCATCAATAAACTCGCCGTCCACGCGTACGCGGAACGTCGTGGACCGATCGTCCAACCGTCGGAGCACGGTGACTGCACGCCTGTTTCTCGGGCGAGCACCGAAAACCTCTTTTTCGTACGGCAATTCCGGCGACGTTCACTCGTAATTGCTGTTAATTAACCGCAGCCGTGTCCTGTCGCTACCGCACAGTCGCTCGATTGACTGTCTAATCTAATGGATGCGTGGAGCATTCGGTTTCACGGTAGCAAGAGCCTGACGACCGTACGCGTAATAAGCGTGCATGTAATCGTCGACAATTGAATACGCGATACGCGCGGTCGAGGGGGCTTGCAATCTATGATGGAAGGAACAGGCGCTCCTTGTTCTGTCGGAGACGATTGTGACGCTGTGATGGACCAACTATACAGCCCGCAGTGGGTGGAAGAAACACGGCGAGGTTGTGAAAGAGGGTACTTGAAGATAATAATAATCTCTATAGTTGCAAGTATAAGCGTATTAAATACCTAGATTCAATTAGGTAACTATTATTTTTAATCGTTAATTGAATCCTAAGCGATGTTATCAAATAATTACTGCTGGAATTGTTCCTCGAAACCTGTCGCTAGTGTGCTACTTATTGGTCACACGGTATATGAAGCAAATACACGTTCGCTGTTAAACAGTGACGTACAGTATTTCAGATCTTCTGTCAATAAGATCCGCGAAGTTTGCGCAAGAATTGTTTACGCGACCTGCGATGAAATTTACCTATGCACACATGTAACCGCCGCTACCTAAGGCGGTAAACTTCACGAACGTTTAACACTTGCATGCTCATTCTGCCTCGGCTTGCCTCGTTCGCGTTCGTGCCTCAAGTCTGTACCCGGCCTAACGTTTCAGCTTCCTTTCAGCGGCGTTTGTTGAAGTTTCAGCCTCGCCAATGTGACATCTGTGAACGCATGCGGGTGCCACGTTGTGCGGCTGGCCGTCGTAAGCCAAACAATGGCCACACTCTTTTCTGTCTCCACACTAACTCGTTACATAAGATAAAATAATCTACAAGAGTCACCGTGTGACGACTTCGCCGATGAGATATCGCGGCTACCAGACCGAATTTATTACGGAGACCGCCCACGATGCATGCCTGTCGGAAGTTCCCCTTGCCGTGAAATGAATGCGGAATTGTGTCGCTGGGTGTTGTAGGAATTGGAATATCAGATATCTCGTTTAACTTTGGTAATATTGATTGTCGCATTGAAATTAATATGGAATACTCGAGTCGATTATGGGGGGAATACCTGAAGAGTGACTAAGAAGTATTTTAAGAGTACCGAAGAAGTACTTGAAGTGTGACCAAGTACTTGAAAAGTACCGAAGAAGTGCTTGAAGAGTACCGAACAAGTGTTTGAAGAGTACCGAAGAAGTACTTGAAGAGTACCGAAGAAGTACTCGAAGAGTTCCCACAATTAGGTACCCGAAGAGTACTAGCTCGGAGTCCGAAGGGTGACCACAAAGTACCCGAAGAATATTCCCGTTGAATACTTGAAGAATTATTCCACGCAAAATCCGCACACATTCACACTACACACTTTGCAAATGAATTGAAATTGGTTCAGTGGAGGAACGGCTGAGGGAAAGGTGCAGTGACCTCCAGCGATGGCTCGTGCTCGAATGATGGCCTACCGACTGCCACCGTCGGCCAAGGCCATTAGTGTCGATGCGATTTGCACGCTGAGGAAATACGCGCAGGGCGCGGAGAAAAAGTCACTCCGAGCCGTGTTTGTCTTTTGCCACCTCGTATAACGAACCTGCCTCTCCGAAAGTAACGCGAGACTCACGCGCGTTCACGAGATTAGGATAACGTGCTCTGTGCTCGTACCTCGCTGGGTGAATAACGTAACGGCTACTTTCTATTAACGTAACTGGAAAGTTTTGAGTTTCTTCGGAAGTGCCTTCGAATTTGAATTTGAAACTCCGTGACCGTTACGGCAAATATAGGTACAGCCAGGTATATTGGAAGTGTATCGAAAGAATGTTTGGCGACTGCTAAGCGCGTTGAAGAAGAAAGCGGATTTCGAGTCAGCTAAGGTGACAGTACCAAGAATTTTATAACCTGCCAACTTAGCCCAGCTTATTTCTCGTACCATGAACGAATATATAGACAGAGGGAACTGTTCTCTTACAAGTTTCCCTCGCCTCATTATCGTGCACGCAATAGCGGCGTTAGAAATAAAGTTACAATGCAATCACCTGTTCATATTCCCCGATCCTGTTCGATAATACACGGATCCGCTATTTAAAGCACGGAAACGACATTCGTATGTGCGAATTTTATTTCTGACTCGTTTAATTCCAAGTCGGCAATTGGCCGCGTCCGATCCCCCAGCACTTCTTAATCGCCCTCGAGCAATTCAATTTACTTGGACACTTATCTTTACTCGTTCGGTTCAATTTATATTCCGCGTAAGGCCAGTTCGGAACACCTAACATGCACGGCATACGCGTTAAGTACACATTACTCCTAAGAATTTACGAGAAACGGCGCGGAAGATGAGGGAGGCAGCAACGACGCATTCGAAATGCTGGCGAAACGTTTTCGCGTCGCAGAGGAACGATCGACGAGTTTCGAATCGAGGCGATATGCTTTCCTTTGGCTGTCCTTTATCTGTCTCACTTCTTCCTCGACTAACGGTGAGCCCATCTTACGACGGCGGAACGTATACCTCAGGCTATCTCTATTTAATCTCGTCGAGGCAACGTTGCCGTCCCGCCGCTGCCGCGAGCCGTGCTCTCGGAAGTGGTCTGCCCTCGACTGGTAGAATGGCAACGTCGCGGCACGGCACCTCTCCTCGCGCGGCGTCTCTCTCCCACTGGTGTACGCCTCGCTTGCGGCCTCTGTCTTCCTCTCTGCGGTGCACGAGTTGCGTTACTTGGTACCTCGACCGCGCGGCCTCACACGCGACATTCGCGAAGGAGGTAGTAGGTGTCGTTACCTACGATTGAGGGACGAGTAAAGAGAGGAATGCTTCCAGTACGAAAGGCGGATCGAGGCAATACTGCCCGTCCAGCGGCGATCTGATGTTCGAGAACCTTTGAAACGAGGTTATGAGCTCCTACGACAATGTAGTTTGGTTTGCTCGGTTTGTTTCAGGTGTTACTTAGATCCTGGAACCGCTAATCACGCTACACACGTCTTGCTACAGGGATATTTCAGTGATTGTACTAATATATTTATATCCATTGTATTCAATATTTTAAGCATTTCGTTAGGCAGACCACAGACTGCTTCAAACGTACTATAACGCCATATGCGCATGACTATCACATACCATAGCGTTTCTCTTTAATATGGAATACACGAAAGGTAAATAGTACCCTATAATATCGCATTGTTCTACCACCAAACGATATTTACTCGCGCGCGTTCGTACATCCACGAAAGGCGCACCCGCCAAAACAGGAAATACAGAAGAACATCGCTTGGACGTCACATCAGTACCTTTCCAATAAATTCCATCCTCATGGAAATGGGAAATTATGCTTTATCCTCTAATCAAGTAACCACACCAGTTCCATAAACCTGTTTCCCAATAAAACATTGTTCAACAACGATCGCTCTTATACAGCATAAAATACGATATGCAAAATTCTTCCCCACCTCAGTCCTCTCAACAATTTCCTCGGATATTTCGTGGAGAAGTCATAGAATAAGCTAAGCTGAGCGAAAGAGTAGGTGGAGGAGGAAGAGTGGATACCTATTTTTTCCCCCCGCAGCGAGAGAAAGAATTTCCAAGTGAAAAGTGCTTCGCCAATTTGGAGACGGGGGTGCGCGTCGTTGAAGCGCGTGCGTGGGACAGTCACAAGGAGGCAGGCGGGCAGGCAGGCAGCAGGCAAGAAAGCAAACGAGCCAGCCAGCAAGCGACCAACCAACCAGGCATCTCTCAGTCTCTTCGGTGTCCCCGGGTGCACATGTGTGCAGGGCATGAGGTCGCTCTCCTCGTCGTTCGATGTGTGAGAGCCTGGCTGCCCTCTCCCCCGCACACTGGCGTAGCGGCGTTGCCAAGTGTCGGACGGTTGGGCGGGCGGCGATGCCGGTATGCGTGTGGCGGGGCGCGGCGTTGCCATATCGACCGTGCCTCATCACCGGGGAGCGAACGAGCGAGCGAGCGAGCCCCCGCGCCACCTCTGCCCCCGTAACACTGCTCCATCTCTTGCCCTATCCTTCTCTTTTTTCATTTCCTGCCTCTCTTTCCTCTATTCCCGCCCATCTCTCTCCCTCGGCACTTTTTCTCGGATCCTCTTCCCCTTTTCGTTCCGTTCGGCTCCTTTCTCTTCGTCCTCGCCGTCCTCCGCGGTGCATCCAGGACGCTTCTAGCCCCGTCCCTCTTTCAACCGCGCGTTCCGACTACTTCGGAACGATGCAAGGCGCCGCGGCACCTGACTGACTCAGCATTACCGACTTCGTCGCGGATTCCTCGCACGCTACACGCACCGCGTATAGCGAGCAGACCAATGCCAGACTACGGTGCGTGCCCATTCGAACGATCTTCGCGCGGCAGTCGCGCCCTTGAACAAGCCGGACACTTGCACGGACCGTACCGCCGCTTTCTCTCTATCTCGCGCTGCCCTCCGCACCACGCGATCTCTCGGTCCATCCTACCGAGACTTTCTTGTTACCGGGAATCTTTGTTACATCTCCGAACGAGGGAAAGTACATAGTAACGTACCGAGGAACGTACGTGGAATAATTATGTCACAATAGAAAATACACTTGAAGACCAACAGAAGCCGTTTCACGTGGTTGCCAAAAGAGAAATTAATAGGTCCAACACGTCCGTGCGCACGGATCGACGCCTCTCGTACCCATCCCCTATTACTTTAGTTGAAAGACAAAAGCAGGTGACGAGTCGTGCGTTGCCACCCGATTTTCTTACGGCCCTCGAGCCAAGATTCCTGCATTTGTTAGATTATCCTCTCCTCCGTCTACTCCCTTGCCCCTCACACTTCTTGACAGAACCGGTAGGAACGCGGGGACGGTTCCACCACTGGTTCTTTGACGAGACGTTACTCCACGAGACAACGCGACGCTACACCGTTCATTTTCCGTGCGGTTTACGCGAATGTTTTCAACTGGTTGGCGACTCGGGTCTACCCCAACGCGATTCAACGACTCGACGCGCTCGGTGTCACACAATCACCCGGATTCGGTGAAAATGCACGCCGAAACTAATCAATCTCCTCGCCTATTAGGTGCCTCGAAATTCCTCGTCTGTTATATCGGCGGTGGCGAGGCGAAGATGAATTGTTAAGTGGATTAATTTTCTACTAGCTGGCGGTCGGTCTCGAAATCCGAGCCCAAGATAAAATATTTAGATTAGCCGCGAACTATGCAAGACTGACGAACTCCGCGCGCCTCGGTATGCCACGGTGAACCGACATGCGAGCCGACGAATCGTACACCTCGAATATTTCTGTACCCTTCGCTACCTCTACGAGTGGATGACCCTGCACACTTGCACCGACCGTCATTCTTTTAATGCGGAATTAATCACACCATCTGTCCCGCAGAAAAATGCCCCCGCATTTATATTGTCACTTTAATTCGACATCATATCAAACTTAATTTATACGAATTTTGCGAGAGATCGTATCATCGGATTTATCGGTCCAAATGAGATTTATTATTTTGCAGGAAGTACGTACAGAGCTCGCGCCTGACTTTGACATTTACCGTTTCCATCCGCTCAACCGGGTATTAATAGCGTTACGTGTTTCAAATCTGACGGAGATATGTATTTTTGTAACTGAATTAATAAAATGAATGTGCAATTTGAAGTGTTTTATTCATTATGGGAAAGGTGTTTTTTAGTTATCATTACAACGAACGGGGCGGACTTTAATAATACTTAATAAAGCTTTTAGCAGTGGGCTATAAATTATGTATAATGAAAAGCATATACTCGATGAAAGTACTGAATTTATCACGGAGAGAGAATATTTAAGTGATTATTAATAAGTGGGAAGCTTCTCAAGCGGAAATGGAATCGGTAAGTTGCAGCTCTATGTCCGTTGCATTTAGTAGACCGCTTTTAACTGCCTGTCAGTGGCTATATAAATTAGAAAACTGATCGAACATATCAGCATCAGTGTATAGAAGAGAATTTATTTAGTTTCTCGCGGCCGCGCGCTTAGAGCCTCCAGATCGGTATCTACAGAAGGGGAGCGTGTTCCGAGTGATCCAATCGATTTACATCGCCGTAAGAATATCCCTGCATCGACTCTCGCTAATAATTTCCACCTCTCCACTTTCACTTTACCACGAGACTATTCCCCAGTGGGAGATAATCTTTTCTCAACTTTGCATCTGGCAAAACGACGTGGCTGAGAAGTAATAGACTTCTCAACGCCGGAAGCATTTTACACTTCGTGACACGTCTTAATGACTTCACTTCGCCCCGTGAAGTCACGAAGAAGATTTTAATGAACGCATTTAATAACTGTACCAAAAGGAAATACTACTCGAAAGATTTCACTTTACCAACGATAGAAATGCCTGGCAAGATTCATCTCGAAACGATAAATCGAAAACAATGTAAATCTGATGTGCCTTCGTTCTCAAGAAAAATCAGCTCGAACCATTATTTCCAATTGCTATCCTCTGTAATCCCTCAAGTATCAAAATAACCAATTCAACATCAACTTACGCTTCTCCGCGAGCACAAAACCTGCAGCTTCGTACACTTCGCGCATAAACACGGCGAGAGCCCCGCAGGGAGGCCCCCGAGCCCAGGACCCGAGCCGCGCAAGCGCGCGCCACGCGCCCATTCAAACTCGATTCTCTAAAAAAAAAGCGGGGGCTGGTGCTTGGAAAGTTCGCTCTACATGTTCAACTTATCGTTCGCAGTGGAATCGACGAGCCATCGTGCGAGTTCGCGGAGTGTCAATCGCGAAACTAAAGGATTGACTTTCTCCTCATGGCCAGGCTCTTGGCAACGAGTCGACGCGACGGCCGGCCGGCGGCGGAAAAAAAGGATGACGTCAACTTCTTCGAATCGAGAGAACCGCACACTCCGCGATGCATTCTGAGCGTAGTCGCGACTCGACCGCAGGTTATATAGTCTAGCGGAGCTTCGATCACACTTGTTGAGGGGAAGCCCTCGTGAACAGCCACTACCTCCACCTCCTTCTCGCGCCTGCTATTATCTCTCTCTCCCTCTCTATCTCTCTCTCTTTCCCTTCGCGTCTTCTCTTTCGCTCCCACCCTATCACCCTTGCCTGCCCCCCCCCTCCCCCCCACACGCCCCGCGATTCCCGCGCGCACCTTCTGCCCACCTTCGGTTCATGATCTATCTCCCCCACCCCGGGGCACGCATCGGGGGGGAACAGTGGCTCTGCAAATGACCCTGACCTTGCCGGCCAACTTCCGTATTGTCTCGATGCTCTCGAATTTTGGCCGATTCTGACGTTTTCCGAAAGACACGCCCCCCAAGGTTCTCGGGAACGTGGAACGCGGCGCGGACTCGCGTGACTAGCGCGCGCGCTCCTCGATGACACATCCAGCCGGCGATTAATTGGACGAGAATCGTGGCCTAGATTGGGATTTATGGTGACCGGCGACCAGACTCGATTCTGGCAAGCCCGGGGCGATATGTACGTTTTTGTGGGTGGTGTGTGGAGAACTGAGGCGCAGGGTGTCTATTATAGATCAATTGTAGAAACAAAGGATTAACCTTCGTATCGCGTGCAAACTGTTTTTAGAAGTTCTGTGGGAAGGGTTACTCGCATATAAATTTGCGGGGACTGTTTCCTTCAAGTAAAGCAACCCTTCGTTGCATTTTGTTGCAAATATGACGTATTCACATAATTAACAATATTATTTCTTTTTAATATTTTTCTTGTAGGATACATATCCTAGTTTCTAAATTTTACGTAGATCTCGCTGAACGTCGTAATTCCGCGGCTTTTAAGTAATCAAAATCCTAATGGCGGAAAAATCATTCCAGAACACACATTTTTTAAATTATTTTTCCTTTATTATTGTCACCTGCACGAGTCGAGAAATGTATTTTTTTCTCAAAATCGAAGAAGTTATGCAACGCAAGTTTTCTGAATATTTATGAGGGCGGCTTATAAATTATCCTTCGAGGCAGTCCTCTTCGTATTAAAAAGTTTAATTAGCTAAGTAAAAACAAGCTCAAAAAACTAGGCGAAAATTGGCTGGGACTCGGAAGCGATGAGAAGCTCCAGCCATAAATATTCTACGGTTTCGCGACTGCCTTAGAAATCCACCATGGCCCCCACTTTGGGAGCCACTGCTGTGGATTATATATACGTCTCTCTCAAGGGGGTTATACCCTTGACGATAACTTCGAACGATGAACGCCCAGGCTACTTGCCTCTATATGTGGCCGCACTTTTTCCACGGCGTTCGTCACGAGTTGAAAGAAGAGATTTCAAGCATAAAGAGGGACAGGCCCAGACATCTCGTTGCGCGGAATGCGTGCTCTATAGAGTCCGACTTTCTGTGAAGGCGACTTCGGCGCAAGTATTCTTAACGGACAAAAGGCGACCGAAAATGGCCACAACGTAAGTATTCCGATTTATTCGGTTCCAATGGATTAGTGGAATCTTCATTTACGTCATCCGCGAACCCATACACTTTAATCGAACCTGTTATTTTGCTTAAAAGAAGACAATGCTTGAAGTAGCGCTATTGATATGCAGAATATTCTTTTGTTTCTTAATTCTAACGTTCTGAGAGGATCTATAATTATGTAAGAATGTTTAGAACCCGCAACGGATCTTCCTCCATACAGTCTGGACTTTTGAGTGAAACCAACTGAAATAGAATATTGACGGTTGATAAATGAAGCTGGTACGAGATGCGACGAGAAAGATGAGGCGAAAAGCTCCGGCCGCGTTTTACCGCAGCGTTACCGCGAGAAGTACATACGAGACGTGTGTGCGTGGACGTGAGTACATACACGTCTAGTCGAATCCGTCGTTCGGTTCTTAAGAAAACACAGACCAATGGTTCTTAGCCCGGGGAAATAATCAGGACAGAAAGCTTCTGTTCGGTTGCAGATCGAGTATCTAAATATTCATACCATTGCTAACACTGTACCGTTTGTATCACTATAAAGGAAAACTTCTATACGCCACTAAAGTAACATGGACTGCTTAACAGGGGTTGCCATCTATTTTTCGGGAAAATATAGTAGATACCTTATGGCCAAATGTGATAAACAATATAATACGTTGTGAAAAATATGACACTTTTCAGAGGAATAAAACTACATTAAAACATCTTATTTTTTAATGTATATTTTTTGTACATTTTAATTTATTGCCTTTAATACATTTGTCAAAGGTTTGATTGCACTGGAAGTCCAAATTAGCATATATGAGGAGGTCATTTTTCATGAGAGATAGACTGGCTCTGATTCTCTCCTTCCTCCACTTCATATTCATTATTAGAAAAAATTCTCTTTGTAAAAGCTAAAGTGGCGGGGATGGAGAGAAAGTATGAAATTATTTTGTATAAATTTTGCCAAACAAATCATAGACTATCTCTTTATTTACTTATTATTTCAATATAAAATTATTAAGTTATTATTACTAAGTTACTATAGTTATTATAGTACACTAGACAAAAATATAGTACAGTACTATATAAGTATATATTATAGTACGGTTGGCAACCCCGCCCTTGACAGAATCCGTTTATGGAAAAATATCGAAGGTTCAATTGAAAAACTACATCTCTCCCGTGATTGTAAAAAAAAACATGTGGCTAGACGAAAAAAGTCATCCTTGGTTTCTTCGCCGCTTTCACGCGCGCGCGCAGTAACATTGTAGTCAATTCGAACATAAAAATCACGTCCCCCAATAAATTACCGTAAACGGGCGGGTGAGTCAAAATGCCTCGACTTTAAATGCGAAAAATATAACTTAGACGTGTTTCGCATACGATGGAAGCGTAACTCTTGGGAATGACGTAAAAAGCTAGCATCAAAACCGAACCTAATCGAATAACTCCTGCGATGCTTTAATATTAATTTCTCATTAATCATGCATTCGAGCGAGCACTCGTTATTTATCAATATTCCTGGAAAATATAATTCCTTCCACTTGATATACCTCGTCAGTGCCATCGACTGTAATGTACGTATTGGAAATTTCATTATCTCGATTCAACTTTGAAAAAACACTTCGCGGTATTTTGCTCGAGCCTCGTGCTTCGAGGTTTCCATAAAAATCCATCGATCGCGATACGATCGCGTGCATATCGATATAAACGAATAATGACACGCGTGAAAATGACTGTTGGTAAACGCGGTGGCTCGCGGGCGCGTTGTGTAACGCCGCTGGGCGAAATAGAAGCATGATAGTTCCTTTTTCTTTGGCGCGCGCGGGAAAGATGATTCCCAGCGGTCGGTGATAACAAGCTCGACCGATCGATTCCTTGCGCGCGCGATTCTTCGAGACTCGGCCGTTCCGCGGAACAATCGTTTTCCCGCGTTTCCGCGGAGTTTGTCGCATACCTCGACTCTTAATCACGCGCGGCGCATAAAGCGTACTGGGTGTCCCGTGACCACGCGGCAAAAGTCTTCCTAGAAAGTTGATTTCGAAAATTATAATCACTCTGTAATCATTTACAAGTGTCTTCCCTAATTATTTAAGGAGAAGATGGAATACCGAAATTGCGAATTGAGATAATCTTGTGGTACAAGATCGCGTTATGACAGAGATTAATTTTTCAAGCTGCTAATATAGACACTCTTGTTTCGAGTCGCTCGCTATTTTTATCTTAACACGAAGAATACTATGCCTGCGAAAATATCGGCTTCAGAAAAAGAACATGAATTTTGATGTCGATACCATGATTAAAACGAGCTATATAATATTAGTTGTTATCCTTGGAAGTTGTTTGCTAATTGGCTATAAAAATGGTCGTCGAAAAATATGTTCAAAATACTTCGAGTTTGTTGAGGGCACAAATGCCTTTATGTGATGAGAGAAGTTCTCGAGATGATCGAATAACATTGTGCGTGTTAAAACATCCCGACAGTTGACTTTACTTCATTATGCGATCCGAATGCACCGGTAACGCATGAAACGCACGCGAGAGTATAAACAGTCGATGCAAGGGTATCAAAGCCACGTTCATACGTCGCGCTAACGATGCACGAAGAGACAAATTACACAGACAACGCGATACCTCCTGATTTTTCGCTCGTTACTCCTGCTAGGAGATCACATTGCCCGAAAGTGCACCGCGAACAACGCGCGAATACTTGTCCCTCCAAGGGGAAAAAAACGCGAAGCAGAAAATTGAAACAAATCGACTCACCTTTATCCATCCACCATGGGCAGTAACGACTACGTACAGCAAGTACAGATCTATATCTTTCCCGTTGACTTTTGGGCTTTTCTTGAACGGAGTCCTGAAAAAGACATCAATTGTAAGGACCACTCTAAAAGAGATTTACAATGGGATTGTAATTACCAGAATTTAAGAATGGGGTAAAAGTGGAGGTACTGAATAAGGTTCAAATGTTTTTCGCACAATAATGTTATCATAAAATTAATATTTCATGTTTCAATTAATGGCTGCTAAATATTTAATAACCTCGAGAGACTCACGGACAATAACGGCGCGGAATGAATTAACAATTGTCGAGCACGGATGAAAACGAACAAGTTGAATTTTTTTTAATCCGCGCAAATTGAACGTACCCATTTTCGGTTGCAACAGTATCTTGCCGAGCACAGTCGCGAAACGCTTTGTTTCCGTTTCCGAATCAAGTAAAACACGCGAACAATGACGTAATAAACGACAGCGTCTTCGCGTGAAACGATCTTCGTTTACTCGATCGTTCGATCGTTCTTAAAAATACATATCTCCGATTCAGAAAAAGATGGAAAAAGATGGACAGAGAGGTTTACAATGATCGCGGAGAGACGCGTAAATCGTTAGAGAAAAAAAATCAGCAAGTTCATCGTAATATGGTCGTGTCTCGATCGTACGCGTCACATAACCTCAAATCGCAATTAAGATACGCGTCTGGACGATCGTCGACAAAGAAAACACGGGACACGGGTAAACAAATCGCTGGCACAAAGGCGAGAGCCTCTGTAAAACTTGTAACCCGAGCGAACATAACCTCAAACCTCTGTGTCCACGCATTCCAGGCAGTAACGCCAAACCCGATTTACTTTCCAACATCGACGCGACGATAGAGCTCGAGATAAATGGAACGACAGAAAGATCGTTGGACGGCGAGGCGTGGAATGGAGATCGAAACGATAAAAAGTAACGAAGAATAAAGAAAGAATTGTGAAACTATCGAGTCGGGATGGTGCAGGGAGTAATGGAGAAATTGGTCTTACCCTCTGGTCTCATGAAAGTGACGGAGGTCTTTCATGAAGTTTTCCCTCTCCCTCTCGTAGGTGACGGGGTCCTTGTTGAGGATCTTGGCCATATTCGCGAGCGGTAGAGTGCGTGGGCGTGCTAATCGGGGTGTGCTCTGAGTTTACAGGGCACGACGCAGGGGCAGCGGGCAGAAAAATAGTCGCGGCAGCACATGGGCGCTCATGAGAGCACATTTACGCGAGAAGCGTGCTGGTGCTACGAGACAGTAGATGGAGGAGGATAGCAGCGGACGAGGACGAGGACGACCGCGGGTCGACACGGGGTCGCGACCCGCTCCCGACATCGGGTCGTCTTGTCCTAGCCCCGAAGTGTGCCTGGGGCCGGTGGCCTCTGTGTAGCGCGCGCCAAACGATACGGCGGCTTGGTTGGCTTTTCCCTGTCTGGCTGCCGTGCCGTGCCGTCCCGTGCCGTACAGCACAGTACACACCGCCACCCCGGGGGACACGATCCGGCGGCGGGCGCACCGATCTACAACACGCACGAGTACTCGGGCACAGGAGTCGTCTGGCGGTGCGTGTGTCCCTCGCTCTCACGGCGCGGCCGAGTTTACTCGCCACGCGTGGGGAAAAATCCGAATCTCCTCCCGGGTATAGCACACACTGGGTATAGCAGCAGCAGCAGAGTTCCACACACCAGTAGTCACTGACTAGCGATCGACCGCGAACAGAGCGAACCGCGTTGCACGGGCACACGGGGGGGCCGCAACGCGACTTTCCTCGCGGGCCCGCGGATCGATTCACCTGTCACTTGTCAACGAAACGCTCGGCTCTCAGGCCTCCGGGATACGTTGCGCCACGCACACGTATTACCAACGATAGAACCGCCAACCGTACCCGTGGGGCGACCAATTTCCACCGCGCGGTCCTTACGCGGAACGGACGCGGCTTACAGACCGACTCACGAGAGCGCGTTTCCCTTAGAGCGAACGCTTGACGTGCGCCCGTATATCAAAATGGCGTCTTCTCCTGCCTGGCATCCATTGGCGAAGCCACGGCCAATTTCCCGTGTACGCGCTACGATAGCTCTACGAGCAGCGCCGAGCCTGCACACACCGTCGCGACACCGTTTCCGCTCTGCACACAACCTCTCCGTACCGCGCGCGGCACACCCTTACGCACACTCTCTCTACGTCATTTTACGAGCGACACCGCGTTGCCCCGACTTACACCACGGCCTGGCCCTCGGCTTTTTTACCCTCGCTCTACCGTACAAACAAAATCCCGGGTCGCGCAGTATTTTTACTTTCGAAACGGTTGTGGACCCCCCTCGCCAGTGGCGCACCGTTTGTTTGAATTGATCGTACGCTTCGCCGATAGAGGCGCGACATACTCTGCCGCACCGTGGCGACATCTGTCGGCTCTAATCCCCCGTTACTTTCCATCCCAATGCGCATGCCTAATTTAGGGTAGCTTTACACTGCCCCGAGGATCTGTTGCCTACTGCTCCTTTGTAAACGCATCCTCACAAATCCACCTTTTTTCCTTTCAATTCTGCTCAAGATTTTTGACTGAACGTCATTCTTCTTTCTTGCGTCAAACGTTGAGCACTAAACGATACATTTTAATCTGTGCTTCGTTAAAGTATATCTCATAAATTTATCATTTATGGCATCGTTTTTAGTTGTGTGCTTCACCACTGAAGTACTTTAAGAAAGTTACATCTAATTTCAGTGTTTCTGGCTCTTCAGAAAGCTGTATGAAATAGTTACCACAACAGTGGGAAAGCGATGAATTCTAATGTCATTTATAATGTTTACGATGGGAACCTTTGTCACCATTATAACCTGTTTTACGAGGTTTTACGATCACGAAGACAGGGTCGCCATGATGTCGCATCGTTTGACCAATACAGAAGCAGAAAATTCACTAATAATCCTCTGTTATCCTCGTGAACTTCAAATACTTCTACATATACTAACAAACGGGCAACAATTTATGTGTGAAGACTGTAAAGAATATTCCTACAATAAACATATCAGATTTCGAATATAAACGTATTCTGAAACTAACAGAAAGGTACTTTCTATGAGCACGACGAAAAATCAATGTTTCGCCATAGAAACGCTTGCACCTCCTATCACTCTTTGCAGATACAGATAACCGACGAATGCATATTTATATACATTTATTCTTGATAATACACTGTCGATAAGATATTTTTACCTTTATATTCATTCTTGTATTCATAATGCATCTCTACGAGTCGTAGACTACGACCATTCCTTACCGGCCTGACCTATTCCTGTTTACTTTCCTCATTCGATTAGACCATCTCCGCGCACCTTAATCAACGTGACAGCATTGCAGCTCAATTTCAGTTCTTCGATTACTTCGCTCAAAAAATGACATACAAACGTAAGAAGTATCACAGGGGCGATACTCACTTAAAAAAGGGCTGGCGCACGAAAAGAAGAACAAAAGATTTGGACGAGGTGAAACAATACTTCATAACCCTCATTTGCGAGCAAACGTGTCACGTGGTTGACACTTCGCGATAGGCAATTATTATGTGATACTTTTTATTTTAGATCGACGAGGATTTGAAAAGTGAGAATGTGAAAGGATTGCTAAATCAAGAAGTGGATTTCGATAAACCTGGAACGGGCCAATATTACTGTGTACATTGCGCGTAAGTATTCGCGTTACGTGTGCGTTGCGTTTAGCGACATAACCTGCATTTTAAATTATCGACTCAAAGATTTTATAAGGAACCGCATTGTGCACTGATTTTGAAGAAACTTTATACATCAATAGAGAGCCGAAGAATATTCCGCTCTTATCTAATCGTTCGTACAGATATTTCGTAGTTTACGAAATATTTAATAATAAATATCACGCTTCGGCTGCTAGCGTGCCGACACGGTCATTAATTCAAGTTCCGTTAAAATCGTTATGTAACTCTGCAATGTGGCTCCTTCGTCACAGGTTCCATTCCCTATGCTTTAATTCTTCATACATCGAAAGTTTTGATCAAGCAAATTAAAAAACCGTACTTTTTTGCAGGAGGCATTTTATCAACAACACCGCTTTGCAGGATCATTTCACTACCAAAGTTCATAAGCGCAGACTAAAAGCTCTCGAGCTAGAACCCTATACCGTAGAGGAATCGGAGAGAGCTTCTGGAAAAGGGAATTACGTTGCCCCGCAGAAGCGTAAAATTGAAACACTAACTCGGGACGATTTTAGAATGGACGCAGAGTCAGAATTTGCGTCGCAAGCCAAAGTAGCAAAGATCAGTGCGTAGGCGCAAATGTCCGTAGAATGCTATGTATGTCTCTGATGCGGGAAATTGTTTGTACAGCGCGAAGAAAATTATAAAATTCTGTCCCGAGTGGTTTGTTATCTAAGCACAATGGCGAATTATTTACAACAATTCACGCGAAGATGCATGGTTCTCAAGGGTTTAAAACAAAGCATTTTCAAGCATACCAGTGGGCTGTTGAAATGCGTTAGACGACACAGCTCTGTGTTATATATCTCAGGCAGAAGGGGCATGGAAGTCTTCTCGTACCTATCTCCATATTTAGATTTCGACAATAAATTGCAAGACACTGACAAGTTACAGAAAGAGTTGGCATATCGCGGAGTGGACCTGGATGCCGGGGAACTTAAGAGGATGTGGGAGTTCTATAAGTCTGTAAATGCAGACAACGACAAGTTAGAACTGAGGAACACAGAGTTGACAGAACAAATGAGAAAATTTTACCAGAAGGAGAGTTTGACCGAAACGGAGGAGCAGCAGTTCGCTAAATTGAAGCTTCAATCAAAAGTATTGAAGCAGGATTTGAAGGGTGTGAAAAAAGCCCTGTGGGATTTAAGCGAAACTGTGATAGAGAAATTGTTGAAGCTCCCGAACGAAGTGGATAAGAAGACGCCGTTTCAGTCTCCTGTAGTGGTGAAACGATCTGGCGAGTTAAATGAATTCTCCGGTGTCAGGAGGAATCACATTGAGATCGGGAAGACTCTTGGTCTGCTGGAATACAAAAACCCTATGCAATATTACCTGTGCAACGACGCGGCGTTGTTCGAACTTGGCGTATTGAACTACGCAGGGGAAGTATTCAGCGCCGACGACATGATCAGAGTAACGGGCTCCGATTTCAGCCGCAGCTTAGTGGTGGAAGGCTCTGGGTTGAATCACGAGGATCCAACAGATGCTTTTATAATCAACAATCACAGCGATGTCGAGGACAGTTCTCCGAATCGTATGCATCTTGTGGGAGGAGCGAGCTTGATATCGTTCTTAGCTATGCACGCGAAGCAATTAATAAATCCGAAGCACTTTCCGGTGAGATACTTTTCTACTGGGAGACAGTACACCCCCTTTCCACCTGGCTCACCACAGATCGGCTTGTTCACTGTCTGCCAGACCTCAGCCGTGCATACTTTCATACTGGTGAAAGATGCGAACAGTCCAGAGTATCGTATGCAGTTGGAGAAGCTATTGAACAGTGTTTCTAAATTGTACGACAATTTATGCAACCATTACCAAATTGTGATGAGACCAGCTACAGAGCTACGACGTTGGGAAACAATGCGCCTGTCCTTCGAACTGTGGTCCTCGTTCTCGAAGCAGTACATAGAAGTTGGACATATTTCTCTGTGCGGAGACTATTTCAGCAAGAGATTGCGGATCGCTTATCAGACAGACACTGGCAGAGACTTCCCTTCCGTGATATCCGGCACTGTGCTCTCAGTCCCACGCCTCTTAGGATGCCTGCTCGAACAGAATCCGGATAAATTCATTGTTCCATCGAAAATCGCGCAGCACATGCCTGCAGACTACTCTGTGTTTTGAGACTAGGAAATTTAATTCCTAAATATTACGTCCTTGTACATATGTAACGTTGCGAACTCACGGTGTCCTCGCGTCTTGTTCTATTACCTCTGGTAGTATTTATATTTGTAGAATTGTATGTACATATTTTTGTACAATAAATAATAGTGGGAATGTAAAGGAGCGTGAAGTAACTTTTTGCTGTCTTATTACATCGGACCACCAAATTTGTATCTCGCACGACCGTGAATTTATATTTTTAATGGAATGGAGGAGTTTCGAGTTTTGTACGTTCCTTTGTTTTACATAGATTTTGTTAATGTTGATGGATATTGATGGTGCAGAAGTATCCTCGAGAATTTCAATCCACCATTCGCCATGGGTTTAGAGTTCGGCGAGTTACCAGTTCGAATACGAAGAGTCGTGTATTACACCTTGACTGCAATGGAACAGAAATTTTGGGTAAAATCGGTATCACACGGTATACCGAATCTGTTCCGACGGGCTAGGCAGGCTCTTCCAACCATGGCTCCAGGTATTATAAATTAAAACCAAGAACCAGGCCTCTGAAATTATATTTCCCTTTTCAATCCATCTGCGTTTACATTTCTTCTTTTAATCTTTCATTCGAATTCAATGCGCAGGTATAATAATGACAGTGGGTACCATGGCATGGGGCACAGCGGCGAATAGAAAATCAAAAAGGAAGGACCCAAAGTTATACGAGAACGACACCTAAACCACTTCAAGAACTTAAATGGATAACTCTTTGATTCAATAATTACACAATAATTCTTTCCTTCGTTCGCACTGTTACGCCAATTGCATTCCAGTAAACTAAAGTCTAATACTCTCGAAGATTATTCTTTTAAATTAGTAGAGTATCACTTTTATTTCAAATTCATTACAAGCAAAATGAGCGACTCTGAGGCATCACTAGTAGTCCAGGGCGCAGATCAGAGCTACGCCCCTCTTGATCCAATGCGACTGAGGCTTTTCACTCGGAATCTCCATCGGCAAAACAAAATTGGTCGAGTGTCCAGTGGTGCTAAGCGTGCCTGCCCGAGTGATCGTTTTATAAACGGGGCAGATGTAAATTCCCATTGGCTCTTGATGGTTCACCTCTGGCAGTAGCAAAATCGGCGGCATATCTGCGAAAAGAGTGTATAAAGTCGTATTCCACGTCGCGTTACACTTTGAGTAATCGACGAGTATTTCTGTCTCGATTTTTACATGACAGATATATTTACTAGTGTACAGCTCTTTTGGAAAAGACTCGTTCAGATTGCTCCCGTCCCATCGACACCCCTCAAGGAACAGACCATAAATAACGCAACCATCCAGCGGTCTGCGCTTTGGCAACGAGCTTAATACCTATAACGTTAAAAATAGCCATGTATTTGTCTGTTTTTCTACGGAGATCTATCGTTCCCGCACAGGGTGGTCCAAAGAGCTTGGTTAACACTTTGGACGCCACATCTGTGTACCAAAACAACACTGTAATTAGTTGCTATTACATAGCTTGAAATCTGAGGGTATCGAATTTTTATTCAATTGGAGCAGTACTTTAAAACTGAAAGCAATCGTGTCGATAGAGACCACGTGCTTCCGCGCGAAATTCTGCAGAGTTCCGGTTAGAAATGCTTGGGGGAAGTAGAAGCCGGAGATCCAGAAGGCCGCTGGTATACCGCGGTTCTCCCAGGACCTCAGGAACGCGATCCTCTCCTTCAAGTCGAGGAACCAGGCTCCTGTATTTTTAGTTTACAGAATCACTGTGACATATCGACGTAAGAATCGTCGAATAATTAACTCGGGGTGCTTCAGAATCTTAGGTATCAGCCATAGGCGACCGTAGACGTAACCGTGACGGTAAAGAAAACCCATTAAACCCATTTTGTAGCGCCAATTTAATTAAAAATTTAAAAATAAAATCACTTTTTTAGTATAAACTTAGTAAAGATTATTTTTTAAAAATAAGCGGTTCTTTCTGCGGATGCCCATGGTATTCAGCTTAGAGATTTAAAATCGAGTAGTACATATTTTGGTATGCTCCAGTTCAGTGGCGCACCCTGAGGGGAGTCCAAGGAGCCCTGGCACCCCCCAAAGAAAAAGGAAGGAGATTAATGTAAAAAAAAAAGAAAACTGGATTTTATTCTTTAAATCAGTGATTCCCAATCGGTGGGTCGCGAAGTGTTCTGGGGGGCCGCCACGTTTTTGGATTTTTTATTTATTAAGTTAGAATTATATTCTGAAATATCTATTTTTAACGTGTTTTCGTTACTTTATTAAATTTACCTTAAAAAGCAGATCGCGACTCAAAAAAGGTTGGGAAACACTGTGCCAAATAAACTTGTCTAATCACCTAATGAATTTGATTGAATTTGCAGTAAAAATATTTTCATCCCTTCAGCTCGGCTCCCCTAAGATTAAATTCCGAGTGCGCCACTGCTCCACTTTCTTTGCAGTAATAATTCTGAAGCCGCGGTTCTGAGTCACCCTGTACACTTCAACAGCTTTAACGTCAAATAGACGAGCCACTGGAGTTCGATTAAAAGCAAACAAGGGCGGCAAAGTTACCGAGCGGCTTTAACGAAGGGTAGCCTCGATCCTGCCAAAGTTTCGGGATTCTATTGTTGTACAGACTGTTGGACACAGTTTCCAGTTGCTCGGACATCACCACCAGCCCCTTCAAGGCGTTCAAGAGGTCCTGCAGTGTTCCCTTTATCACATTCAACAGCCCGTTATAGCGTATTGCCTCTTGCAGCAACACTGTGTTGAAAGACTCCTCGTACAGGACTGGGTACCTGAAGCGTCCCAACTGTTTTCACATTATCCATCGCATACAGCTTCCACGTGGGTTCGTTAACGCCCATGGGTTTAACGGATCAATAAACCGATCGATATAGTGGTAATCGGAATGTCTCCAGACTCGGCCAGGATTAAGCTATCGGGGGTTAAACTATCAGCGTACCTTAATTGCAGGGTCGCTAAGTTGAATGTCGTCGGCATGGTGGATATCATCTCCTCGGCTAATTGGGTCGTGACCTCTTCGACACTGGAAGCCGCTGCGCCGACTTCCCGGGGCTGTAGGGCGAGAAGGGTCTCGATGCAGGCGTAGGTCTCACTCTGCGCGCAGCTTATGTCTGCATTCGGGTGCATCCCGAACATCGACGGATTGTCGTTCAAGGGTAACGTGTTCATGTACTTGACGTACTCTCCGAACGACGCAAACTCCGACAACTATCGCGCAAACAATAAGGGGGAATTAAAAGGGGGCTTCTTCGTTCGAGGCTCTGAAATTATTATTACTTATTCTCACAGCGTCGAACTAGGGGGACATGTGTTTTTTATTAACAAAAGAAGATGATAACTTAGGTGGATCACATTGTCGAGTAGCTGCCATATTTCAGAAAATAAATTTTTTCCAAATTGGCGCCGACGAGTACTAGATTAAGAATATTCCTGCAAAATTTCTTTTTGAAAAGAATACTGCTTAATTTATACTCAACAAGGTGTATATATTGATTTTTAAAGAAGACGTTTCTTTATATGTACAAAAAATAAATACAAAATGACCCTATTTTCCGACCTGTCAAGGGTATGTAACCCCTTAAAGGAGCAGGAGGGTCGAAGTGGAGACATCGAAAGATGTTGCACAGAATAGATGATTGAATACAGAATAGATGTACGCCTTTGTCTCTGTACTTGATAGTAATGTCCATCGTCGCTGAACTTATGGGACGATGAAAGAATCTCAGGTCTGTAAAAGTCCTCAAGGATGGTTAACACGCATCGACGATCCCAGTCGTCTGTTATTCGCCCGCCATAGTTGATGTGGCCCGCTGTGTATATGAGCACCTTCGGGATCGAACATTAGCATTGTATTTTCATGTTACGATGGAACTGTGAATTCAATGCATCTCCGAGGAAAGCTGACTTTGAATGGAACGGTGTCGTATTCCAGGAGGAACATGTGCAGCTGCGATAGGCATATCCTCAGGTCGCCGTCGGTGAACTCGTAGGGGATATTGAAGCCGAGGGGGCCGAATTTCCTTCGTTCGAGGAGGACCGAGTGGAACAGACACAGGGAAAATACGAGCCACTTGAATTGCTCGACCTTTCCATGCCCGGACTGGAGGAAGGCCTGCATCTCGATCACTTGCGTCATATATGCGCGGGACATGTTTGCCTGGGGAGAAGGAAGGTGGTGTTTCTCATTTTGCACGTTTGCAGATTTATTCTATCGCCCTTTGAGTAGAAACAAAATTTTGCAAGAAAAAATCCCCATTTATAGCGGAATAGGAAACTACCCTTAACAGGTAATAGAATAAACCTACAAACGGGCAATATTTGTTTCTTTTTTAATTCCCGAAAAAATTAAGTTTTTTCAGCCGTCACACTAGGAACACCCTTTAAGGAATAACCGACACGAAGCGCGAAGTCTAGGTAATTATAGGTGGAATTTTAATATTTTTACCCTTATGCCTCTTGGGGGCTCGATCGTCATTTTGCTGCTGTTTTGAAGAATACTGACGGGGAAGGATGGAGAGGGTGACGAAGTCAGCCACAGGCGGAAATCGCGATGACTTCTTCCTCTGGACAAAACTTCCACCAGTGTGTCCAGTTCTGGCATCCAACTTGGCGCCAAATGGCAATTCTACGAAAGTATATTTTGCTAAAATAATTATACCACTCACTGCCTATTTTGTTACCATCTAAATACCATCCAAAGTTCACTTCATTTCGATACATGCCTGAAATCAATTTTTTTCTTTCTACTTTCTACTTTCTACTACAACATCCTAAAAGGCACAAATCTGTACAATCAATTAAAAGGAAACTTTAATATCCTAAATGGTTCATTAACCCTTTTCAAATTTCTTTCGCCCAAAATTTGCCGCCCCAAAATTTTCCGCCCCAGCCTTAATTAGCCCATATGCAAATCTACCCAAGATCAAAAATATTTCTACACAGCTTGCCCATCTTTAAATTCCAGAAACATCTCCGCATATCCGAGCAACTGGAAAATTCCATCGAAAATGGAATGAAAACTAACTGCAATTGCGTTCGCTGTATTTTTTTACGAGCAGACAATGGAGTGGAAAGTTATTGGTCGAATACACGCTGCCTTTGTGCTCACCCCTGTTCCACTGGCAAGAGAAATGTTCATTACGTATTCATTGTGTCGTTAGAGCGTGGAAAGACAAACGAACAAGGGGAGACAAAGGCAATGCAAGGGAATTGAGTAAGTAATTGTGGCGAGGAGCGCGAACAAACAAGGGGCATCAATTTCCTATTTAACGCGACCGGCTCTTGTCATCCCCGTGAAAATACGCTTCTTTGCCTCTTTGTTTCGTTATCAAGTGGCACGAGCCCCATTCCGTGATACGATAAATCATTTCCCTGCTCGGCGGCCTCCTCCCCTCCTCTTTACATATATTCCGCAGATAAAGGAGATAGCTCTTTTTCTCTGTCCCTTCTTTTATCGCCTTAGAAAGGACCCGTAGGATATTCCCTCCTTTCCTTTCTCTTTTTAAACGAGGATGTTCGTTTGATCGACGACCGCAATATTTCGCGGTATAAGGCGCAACAAATCTTCCCCTTCAGCCGGGAATCGTTTAGCAATTTGCCTGGACATTCGGCGTTATGATGATTGATACTTCCGCCTACCGAATGCCCGTCCCGCGATACTTCTGCCATGCAACTCTGGATAGGAGTCTCGAAGTTCCTATTAGGTCGGTGGAAAAGTTTGTTGGCTATATTGGACCACAGTCTTTATCTTTGTTAAAAGTAAAAAGGTGTTACGTGTCTTTCTAGTATTTTACAATTTTCCTTGGCTATCTATCAGCGTTTGCCACTGTTCTGGTACAAGTAGGTGTAATAAAAGAAATCTGACTTTCTCAGCGTACGTCTGTCCATTGTCTGGATCTACTTGCTAACAGTGGCGGAGTGGCCAGGGTGTCAGCGTGCGCCATGGCAAGTGGGGCATGTGGACTCCCTTAAACATTGTAATTACCAATAAATATGTATTTATTTCACAAATATTTGAATTTCACTTTTTTGCCATTTACTATGTATTTTGTGAAAATTTTATTTATTTCTCATAAAAATGAGTTGATAGTTCAATATCTTTAGACCCACTCCGCCGCTGCTTGCTAATCTCAAAAAGCACTGTACGAAAACTGTACTGCATTTCGGGACGTTGTATCGTGTTACCGCTTAGAATCATTTTCTGTGCAAAAGATTCTTCTCACCTGGAAGAAGCACCAGTAGCCAACGTCAGCGGACAGCTGCATCAGGGCCGCTGCTCTTGGCCCCTGACCCTGTCCGAGCGATATCGAGCGCAATTTCGTCCCCATCTTCAACCTATCCGCGAATTTGTACAGTTCCGCCGCAGGGTCCGTGCCAGTGGATAAGATAAAGACGATCGGCGTGGTCGGCGAGGATTCATTGTAAACCGCCGACAACTCGGTGGTTTGGGGCTCGACGAACTCCCGACCCAAATATTTGGCCAGGAAGAGCTGCATCGCGTTCGTCACTTTGTCTGGTCGGAGACACTTCAGGACCAGCATCTTCTGAAACTCGTCCAACTTACTTTTCCATGGCTCGGGGAAGGGGGCCCTTGAACGAAAAGGAATTTTAATAAAATAAGAATTTGGGAGATTTTAGAAAAAAACTAAGATAATTTTGGCGATTTCCCCCGGTATAAGAATTCGTAAGATTTTATACTCCAACCCCCTCGAGCTCCGTCCTCAACGTAATATTTTTTTTATTGCATTTTGCAGGTTCCTAAGATTCTTTCAAAGGTTTATATAATTCATATAACTCGAAATCGGGAAATTTAAACTAAAAGTACTTTTCTGGAACGTTAATGATAGAATTTGTATTTATTAAAAATTGGGATAAAAAATATCACGTAAGACTTTTCTCCTCAAAAGCCATACTTAATTTAAAGACGACTCTTAAGAGCGTGGCACATTTCAGAATTGATCAAAGTGGAAGATACGAATGCAGAGGATTTGAAATGAAGCCGCGACGATTGGATTTTAAGAGTAATTTTATACGACGAAATGCAGGGGGCGTTTCGACTTAATAATTCACCCCGTCTATATCTTTTTACCCTCGGTTCAAACGCGAATAAATTATCGCGATCTAAAAGCTAAAGCGCAGCTTAAATCTCACTCACACATGCGCCTCTTGAGCGTCGAATACCAGCTTAAATTGGGCCAGAGTTTTCGTGAAGGACTCGACGAACTTGTCGAACTTCGGAAGGTTCTCGAGCCCCTGAAGTTCTTTCCAGCAGCGCGGCGTGATCCAATCCGTGGCCGGATTCGGCTTGTCCTACGGCGACAGAGAAGGCTTTATGCGTCCGCGTGATCCTCGGAAACCATTTCGCACCTGCCACCCTTTATCTATTTCGCAAATCGAGGATCTTTGCCACTGTCTAACCGCGAAAGGCTTTCCCTGTTCCCTTTCATTTCCAATCCGTTTGATCCCTCGCGGCTGGTGTTGCTGCTTCGCCGAGATTTATTCGCAGGATCTCTCTGCGAAATTCATTATCGTGCTTCTCGCCTTTTAAACAGGCCACTGAGGATCAAACGATGGAGAAAATTCTCTACCCCGCGGCTTCGGCCTTCACCGCTCGAATATTTATTGCCAGCAGCCTCGCTTTGAAATACTCGTTGCACGAGTATCCTGTTTGTTCCGCGCGCTTACGTTTTTTTGATTCGGATTTTGATTGTAGGATGTTTTTTTAGATTTATTGGTATTAATGTCTTTTGTAAAAAATATTGGTTCCTGTACTCCTACTCGTATGTCACGGGGACATTTCTGAGAGCTCTTTTACCCATGCACGTTTAAGATCATATTACTCTCGCACGAGATACAGAAATCGCGCTCTACATAGGTTCAGCTTTTATGGAAATGGATTTCAGTTGTGTGGGATTTTTAAATGACTGTTGAGACTCAGCGCGTTTGATGAGTTAAATAATAGATATATATGTTTATTATGTAATAGCATAAGTAATATAAAAGGAAAAGACTAAACTAGACTAAACTTTCACTCAGAGAAAATCTCTCTCTTGACCGCCTCTTGCAGGTCGAAGTTTCCTCGCGCCTCGCTAATACAACACTGCCTGCTTTTCGCCTTTTCCAGGCAGTCACCGTCACGCACTCCTCATTCACGCGCACACACACAATCACCCGTCTTAAAACTACACGGAGCTCGACCGACACCCAGCGCATCACTCCTCGGCGGCCCCTTAGCCTGGGTCGCTCCGGCCCAAATTTATGACACTACAGTTGTATCTCTGTATTCAGTGACAATGGATGAACGGTTCGATGAACGCTTTATGCATCTTACTTCGAATGGCTCCTGGCCCGCTAGGAAGTGCCTCCATTCCGTTGCGTCGATTAAGTTGTTGTTCATTCGTATCCGAGCGCAGACGAGAAACGCGAAATGCAATTTGTGCCTCTCGAACAGGCTCCGGCACACGTTCGTGAAGAGGGAGAACGTGAACTTCTGGTTGATGCCATCTACGCGTTTCTCGATGTCGTCTGAAAATTCATTTTTCATCACGTCATAGTATTTTCCTATTCTCCTACTCTTCAACTACTTAGCTTTTTTTTATCTTGTTGCTACCCTCAACTCGCCAACTCTTTGATTTTTCAACTTATCTCTATTCCCTACTCTTCAACTCCTCAATTTTTTCCTATTTTTCAACTTATCTCTACCCTCTACTTTTCAACTCCGAAATATTTTCTTATTTTTCAACTTAACTCTACCCTTTATCGTTCAACTCCTCAATTTTCCTCTACTTTTCAATGTATCCTCACCCTCTACTTTCCAACTCCTCAATTTTTCAAGTTAACCCTATTTCCTACTCTTCAAGTCCACAATTTTTCCTATTTTTGAACTTGTCCCTACCATCTACTTTTCAACTCCTCAATTTTTCCCTATTTTTCAACTTACCCCTAGCCTCTACTCTCCAACCCCTCAATTTCCACCTATCTATCAACTTATTCCTACTACACATCCTCCACTCCCCAAATTCCCTTTTCTTTTTCCTCCCCCACTTTCCATCATCCTTATCCCTCTATCATCCCACTCCTCTAACCCCAACTCGGAGTTTCCCTATGCCCCATAATTCCCTCTACTGTCTTTCTCCCACTCTCCGTTACTCCTCCCCAAAACAGTAATTAATTGGTGACAAAGGATGCGTTGCACTGACCGCTCTTGTCCGTCGCGATTATGCTATTGTTGAAGATCTCGACGAACCATTCCAGAGAGTACTGGTACATCGTGTCGACGAATTGCAGGTCGGAGAGGCAGAAGAAAAGTATTTGCGCCCGTACTGCCACTGGGATGTACAGGGACCTGGTTATTTCGATGTCTGCTTGGGTGATCGCGGCTTCCTCCATTTTTAACTGCGATGCAAATGATAAACTATACGAGAGGCGAACCGAGAACCACTCGCCAGTGAATTGGGGATCTCGAATCCCTTAATCGAGGAACATACTATGTATATTATTTTGCAATTCAGTGTTAAAGCGCACCTTGATTTCCTCGCTCTTAACTTTCGAAGCTTCCAAGGTCAGGATCAGATCCATGTCGTCTACGGCCGAGCCTTCGGACACCGATAATCTGTAGAGGATTCTGTCTTCAATTTCCATTAATTCCCTTCTCATCTCAGAATTCGATATAATCAGAGCGTTTCTTGCTTGCTCGAGGTCGGGTCGCTCTTGAATGGCGACCAACGAGAGCATCTGGTCTTCTAAGCCACTTTTATAGTCCAATAAAGCACAATGTTAATAAATACGGTGCCTCTCAACATTTACAGCAAGGTACATTAAGAAATATTAACACAAATGCACACAACTAATCAGGAAACTCGAGGAAAAACTGACGATACAGTGGGAAATTTAAAAAGATTTACACAAGCCTATTTTATTAGATAATAGTACTAATATACGTCTTTATTACACCATTTTAATTACAAATTATACTGGCGAATGGGCGAAGCTCCTGCACTACCTAACTCAATGAGACGTATAAAACAGTTAAAAAAGTAGAAAGACAAGAAAGAAGAAAGAGAAAATATTATTATTATTATTATTGTTATCGTTACACATAGAAAATAAATGAAATAATACATACAAATGTGTAATAATAAAAGTAAATCTAAATATTAAACCGAATGAGTGATTAATCTACGAAAGACACGGTAGAAAGAAGTTATTACGTCCCAAGAATGTGTACAACTTACGTGATAGTTAGGGCAAAGTTGACTAGTAGTATTTTCACGGTCACTTCCGGCGTGTAGTGAGGATTAAAGAATCTGGTGGTGAGAAAAAGACGAAATTCTGGATTGTAGGGGATGATGTTCTCCCCGACCTTGACGCACCATACACCGCCATGCTCGAACAACGATCTCATAAGTATCGGATCCAAGCCAGCCTCCAGCTCCAGTGCGACATTCTCTATGAGGCAGGCTCTGCCGAACCGGACGCAGGTTTCGAGCACACGAAGGATTTCTTTGTCCGACATTTTCACGATGGAAATCCCGTTGTCCTTGTACTATTTTCCACCGGAGCATCCACGAAATGTTATTTTACTCTAATAATATATCTACTCAGTGGCGAACTTGGTCTAAAAATATTGATTGCCAGGAGTCAAAGGCGGCCCACCCACAATTACAAGGCTGTCTTTAATTTGTATAAGGAAGAAAATAAATAAAATTTTAAAAAATACATAAGTGGCGAAAAACTACAATTAAAATTTCTGTGAAACAGATGTATACTTTTTAGTAATTACAGTGTTTAACCATTTAGCGCCGGACTCATATAGGATACCTTCCCGGTTCCGAGGAATTTTCCCTTTGAAAGTGGAACAAATTTGCTGTTTGCACCAGATTAGTACATACGTGTTCAGAGTTGTTTTATTCATTGAAGAAGAATGGATCTACCTGAACCATGTATCCATCTGGTTTATGCATTTTAACCTCTGAAAGGAAAATAAAAAATAGACCATTTCTAACGATAAAAAAAGAGATATTCACCGGCGCTAAAGGGCCAAGGGGGTTCGCAGGGCCCAGTTGCCATCAGGCAACCCGACCCCCTGGCCAGTCCGCCACTGAGTGTACTTGCTACCGATACAAGACTCAAGCAGCTGTAAGATTTAATCAAAATTAATGGATAATAATTCGAGACCGCTGAAAAGCAGTTTAAGCAGCCTCCGACGATAAATTCTCCACGGTGCACGCTTGTGTTTATTTCATAACCGTCAGATACCCTTTTCATGCACGTCACGTTCTTTATACTCCTTTCATGTTTTCCGTTCTTTCATCCGCGCGCTTCCTATTTTCCCTTTAACGGTTTAATTACGGGGGAGTGAGGCGGAGAACGACGCTAAACGCGCTTTAAATCACGAAGGCCTTGCGCGAGATATATCGACGGTAATTTTCGCCCGGCGGTGCGGCCTCAGGTGGACCTCATCGTGCAAAACACCGGTAACACCCGATGTCGCCGTGAATCAGTTGCCTTCTGGGCGCAACGCTTCAATTAAATGGAAATATTCTCAATCTGCATTCCCTTATATCATCCCAACAACACGAAGCGTAGGAAGTCTACGAGGTAGTTAATTCGCAGATTCTTCCATTTCTATATCCTTCACCTTTAAACCCTCAAATCTCTCGAAATTTCATCCTCTTAAACTCCAATGCACAGTCTGATGCGCACCTGCAGTTTCCCAACCAGCGATCGCAGTCTCTCGCACAATATCCGACGGTCTATTTAAATCGAGGCCTGTGTTCGCCTCGCAAACAGTTTCCACGCTTTCCGCGAAGGGAGTTCAAAGTGGCTGTCGAGTAAGAGGATTCGTTTCGAGGCGGGCACGTTTACGAAAATAATAGCCCCGTCGTGTTTTCTGAGAATTTAGAACTGGCACGGTAACACAATTCGCAGGATCGTTTAAGGGGTAAAGAGGTACTTTGTATTGCACCTCTTAACTCAATTTTGGATTGTCTGAAACAAAAGAAACAAATTTGTCTATTAAATATAACGCAATGCCTAAGCATTAACCGGGCTGTTTTTTTTTATATTTTGAAAATTCGCTGAGTAACATGTGTTTTGATCGGCATTTTTCGGCACTACACTTAATAGACAAATTTGTTTTCTTTCTGTTTCAGCTAATCCAAGGTTACCCTGCGTAAAAAGAATACCGTCAGCTCGGAGCCACCTCGTGACATATATCTACATGTATTTTCTTAACTTCTATAATTGTTTTTAACACTTTCCCATATGGTAAAATGAAGTGCCGAACCGCAATTTAAGTTCCTCTATAATTTGCATCAGGAGGAGCGTATTCGTTCCTCTACTAACCATCGATCGTATCCACTTGTTGGCCTGCCCTTGTGGATCGATAAAGAGTGGCCAGCGTTTCGAATGCATTGCCAGCACAGCGTTCTCCACGGATAGCGAATCCCTGGGCAAGCCCTCAATCTGCCATTTCCTTATCTCCACCTGATCGCCCAGGGTGGAGACCGGGTCGCTGCCAGGTGTGTGGGGCACACCTTCGCCGAGCACCTTTTTCCAGGACGACAGCAGAGTGGCTCGGTACTTGTCGGTGAAGGGTGTTAAGTAGGCTATCGCTCCTGTCAAGCAAGCATTCCGTTTGTGAGTACAAAAGCGCGGAAAGTCTTGTTTCTCAGAAACGTGGAAGGAAAGCTTTATGCTGTGACTAGATGTCGAGTAGTAGTATGATTACTACCGGTTAAATTAAGTCGCAAAAATTCTGAGATAAAGTTTGAACATTGTAGAATATATGCCCATCGTTGAAAGTTGGCATTTAAAGTGTCATCATGCTTAAAAAAAAATTGGAAGTAATAAGAGTTCCGAGAAAATGTGTTTTGCTTAAAAAATTGCAGGGTCAATTTGACCCAGTGTGACAACCGAGGGTTAGAAAAAAATTTGAAAGAAAAAGAGTTCCAGAAACAATTTTCTTGCTTAAGAAATCATAACTTCTTTAATTTTTAATATTTATAGCTAAAAATTTAAGGGTACACTCTTGAGAAATGTTACTTTAATAAAAATAAAATAAAAAAGATTTAATATATAAAATTCTCACTCGGGAAGCTGCTCTCCCTGTAGAGGATACATGAAATTACTACTAGTATAATTTTCAACGATGCCTCAAAGATATTTTACCTCAAAGTCAAATTTTTAGTCATTTTGGCTCAGTGTGACGACCCAGGGTTAAACCAAATTGCAGAAAACAGAATCTAAATTCTAAATTTATTCTAATTGACATCCAACTGAGAATGTTTTATATACATTTATCACCACAGAGTACCCCCCATGAATCCCACCCGTGTCATAGAATCTCTAGGTCTCCAAATCTCCAAATCGGTCAGTCCCTCAGCGCCATGCACAGCAGTTTTTGCAGCCCCTTGAAACCACTCGCCTCCCCTTTCCGAGACACTTGTAGCGAAGATGGAAGAGGAATTCGTACCGGAAGCGAGGAGAATATCGCCGACGGCATTCTTCAAGGACTTGTTTAAGTCAGCGACGGTCGACAGCCAGCGTATCTGTTCCCCGGCCAAGCCAGCGACCAGCCTGACAGCTCTCTCCATTCTATCCTCGCAGAGCTGCTTCTCTCTCTCCAGTTCCGCTTTTTTCTCTTCCTCCACGCGAAGGTACCCACGCAGCGTCTCGATACCCTCTTCCACCTCCTTCAGCCTTTGTATAGCGGCCATCAAGGTCCTTTCCGTTTCCAGTAGCGCTTCCTCGGCCATGGCCAACGCCTCCATCTTCGGTTTCACTTTCAGGTTGACGAAGTAGTAGTTGTACATAGCGTGGGCCCACAGGCACAGCGAGTAGCAAGCCTTTGAGACGTATTGGATCTGAAAGGACGTTTCCAGTGAGTGCACCGAACCTTTCGCCTTACAACTTTGCCACGCATCGATGCTGGTCTGTAGTATATTGGTTCCGAAACCATTCATCCTACGACTAGTCTGAGAATTTAGACTTCTTTCAGTGGTGTTCCCAGTTCAATGGAACTTATGCGTGGGGGGGCATGGATGGAGTGCGAAATTATACTTGCACAGGAAATGGGAAGTAAAAGTGTGTGGAAAAGGGCACTCGTGGGTGATATTTATTTATTTATTCATTAGAGGAATAACAACCGTTTAGTTCATTTTAATAACATGAAGAGACATAATATAAAAAACGGACAAATAAAATAAAGTAACTAATATCAAAGTAAGGAATGAAAAAAAATCGTTTTCGACTCCCTTCGCGAACCACGTCCGTGTCAGCTAAAGACGAGCAAGTAGTAACGCCACGTGCATGGCCAGACGCGGTTAAGTGGTCGCAGAACGTTTGCCACCCAGGCGTTCTTTCGTAAATCCGCCACCGTTAATCGCTACAATATTGCGCGTTGGAAAGCAAACCTTGTCCGGCTGAAAGTCAGGGTTCTCAATGTAGGACTTCAGCTTGTTGATCATCTCCTCCGTGAGGCTTTCCTTGTCGTAATTCTCCATCATGGCTAAAAAGTGACCTGGATCCGCGAGCATTTGGCTGCCGGGCCCCCAGTAATCCAGCTTCTCCTCTCCGCCGAATTTCCCTTTGCCTGTCTACACCGAAAGCGGACGCGGATGGATAGTATTTCGCGTGCAATTTGGCAGACAAGGGGAACAGGAATGCGAAAGAAATCGAATGAAACGCTCCACGTTCGCTCGCAACGAATTGACAAAGCGTTTCAATTATAGCTATGCTGCTGCGATGTAATCGGAATCCAAAGCTGCGAAACTAGCTTGTTTATAAAACAATCAAGCGCTTATTCGATGCGCTCTTACTTAGAGCATAAATTCCTTCAATTGCAGCGTCTCTACTTGCTTAAACGCTGCGCAGGCTATTTCATTAAATGGGTTACAGATTCCAGTGGCTGTACACCTACACTAGCGGACAAAAAAGTTACCACTTTCTCGATTTGTTCTATTTTTGTTATTTTTTAGCATACATTTGGGACTGTGGAATGTTTAATATGCACATTCTGATGGAGAATTTAAAGCTGTATAAAATCCAGTTAAATTTGAATTTATTTAACAAATTTGGGTATTTTTTAGCAGAGTGTGCTTAAAAAAACTTGAATACAGGGCTCTAGGTGTAAACGGAAGTAAGAAACGCCCCGCTTCGGAATGCAAAGTGTTGTTTCATCGATGCGCCGTCTGCAGAGGGGCGCGTTGCCGAGTTGTTAACTTTTAAAAAGTCATTTACCACGCAGACGAGCTTCACCTGCGTTTTTCAAAGCTAAAACTGTGCTTCGCCAATGGCGTACATAACTCGAGTTTCATCGATCGCCAAAGTTCCTCCTGAACATCCCTTTCAGCGGAGCAATTAAAATCCTGCCAATTCCGACTCCACTCGCGGCGAAGCTAATTCCCACGAATGAACGTAATTTCCATTTTAAAATACGACGATCGATAATACTCCTCGAAATAGATTTACCAGAACATTTTCTCAGTGTACACTTTGGAATTTAAATATTCCGTTTTTCCATCATTGGGATTTTGTTACTAGTGCCGCTGTTAAATTGCTTTTCGGATGTTTCATTCTATAGTGACACGTGTAGTTAATTGATTTCTGTGCAGCAAATGATTGAAGCTCTATGGCAGTGTTTCTCAACCTTCTTTGACTCCCAATCGACCCAATCCCCTTTTGGAATATTCAAATACCCTGCGACCTCTCTTGTCCATATAGGGTTGAGGTAAATTTAATAAGGTAAAGAAAACATACTAAAATTAGGCATTTCAGAACATAATTCAAACTTAATAGTATTACGAAAACTAGAAAACACTTGTTTTCGCGACCCACTGCTCTATGCGCTGCACGTTCCCCTGGAATGATTAAACATTTTCAACAAACCTTGACTGGCTTCACGTTGTTTATGATACACACAACTTCGATGACCAGTAGCACGCCGACTGGGGGCCTTTTCATCGCTTTCACCTCGGTGATGTCGTTCCTATTGAGGCTCCTTAAACTTTTCTCCGCGGCGATCAACATAGGACGCGCGAGGCCTGTGGTAAATGGGATATCGATTCAATCGTTAAAAGTATCTGCAACTATGCGCAGTGACTGGATAACTTTCATCGCGTTCATCGAAAATTCGGGAGAAAACGAAATTGTACGTTGTACGTGACTTTGACGGGACAGAAAATCAGTAGAACGACAAAATATCGATATTCAAAACAGTATTGGTATATGTGCCAATAGTGAGTCTTGGAGTGGAATTGACACGAGGGGGCGGGAGACATAGGAGATAATGTCTTTGGTCCCAACCACGCAGGATTGGTAGTTATTTATTTATTTATTCATATATGGGAAAATCCTTTGGTACACGGAGAATAGAGAACACCAGTAGAGGACCAGCACATACAGGGTGAGTCACCTAGCATTTAGATCTGAAATATCTCAGTTGTTCTTAATGATGCGAGAAAATATCTAAGGAAAAAAATGTTTGCTTCAGACGGACAATTATTGTGATGGAGAAAATAAATAATACCTAGATAGAACCTGAGCAAAAAATGCAATGAAGAAGAGAATTGTTTCCCGCCTTCCTCAGTGGGTGGTTAAAAGAATATATTGAGTGGCAGCAGAAATAAACTAAATTGGCTGCAGTTATCAACACAGTTGTTCATGCCAAAGGCAATACTACTTAGCACGGAAACTCAGCCATTGTGGAACAAGTACGTAAAAAAAGGACTGAAAAGCGTACTCAAGTCTGCTTCAGCGTCGTCCTTGATCATCTGATTCTCCACTTTCATCTTCGTCGCTCTAGCTTCCTGTTCCTTGGCCTTCGCCCTTGTCTCCTCTGCTTCCACCTGTCCAAGATAGTCAAGCTTTTAGTTCGCATCCGTACAAAAGGTCGCTGAGAGGCGTGCAATTCTCAAGGCGACTCGATAACACCAGCAACACCAGTGAATGGAATTCGACTCCTCTGAGGTGTGTCTTGAAGAGACGACTTTAGAAGCATCTCGCCTATAACAAAGCTCGACGCTCCTTTGGCGATACTAACGGTGTCGTGGGTGATTCTCTCGATCATCTTGGCAGTCGCCTCTGCTGCCGCTATCAACTTAGGTTGCATGTCCGCTAGTAATTTCTGCATGTTTTTCACCTCCACTTCTGCACTCGCGAGTTTATCCAGACCTGTAGGGAGGACCAATGGAAATGACGGTGGAACGAAATGAAAGGGAACTTTCAAAGTGGAGAGTATTGAGGGTGCATCCTCGTGTACTCCCTTAAAAAATGTAGGATTTTACGATTAAAATTTAAATTTTGGTCTTTTTGGTATGGATTTATAAATATTTTAAGATGATAAACTAAAATTTTATTGTTCTTTTCCAGAACATTCTCTTGTCGGAACTGTTTACTTTTTTTATTAAAAGTTAATTACCGATCGTTTAACTTTTAAATCATTTCTTTTCTGTTTTAAGTTAACTTTGTACATTAACACAATCGATTAATAAAACTTCTGGATCTGTAAATTAATACCAAAAAGACTTTTTACCCTATGCGTTATAGTTTCCTTTCAAAAAATCCTAAATTTTGGAAGGGATTACAAGATAATGTAGGTTTAAATCACTCGAAAAAGCAAGATTGCCTCTCCGCATCGTAAATTCATAAAATCACAAGCTAGCCCGGTATAATAACATATATGAAGATTCACGAGAATCTTCTTCACCCTTCCCGCCATTTTTACCCTCTATCCGCCACATTACGAGCGACTACGTAACCGTCTATTCCAACCGAGCCTCGAATTGCGGGGATTAATTAATTCGCGCAAGCAGATTACGCGGAATAGGGAAATTGATAATTTCCATCGATTATACGCATATAAAGACTGAATTACGCTCGCGCGCTAATTTATGCGCGCTGCAATTACGTGTCTACTCGTTTCTCGCCCCTATTCCCGTTTTAAACAACGTTGCCGCTTAACTTGATTAAAAATTCATCAAGAAACATAGGCGAAATCACATGGAAATGTATGGAAATCCAGGAACAGCAGAGGTTCCTCGGGAAACCCGCCTGGGCGATTAAAAATCAAAGTGCCAGCTGGCGAGGGCGGGACGAGAAAACAAAGAAGTCTCGTCGCAGCCCTCCCCCTTCCCGGGCTTCGTTAATTAACCATATCAAGCCGGTTCCGGCCGCACAAAGGGGATGGAAAGCGTTCAATTTATCGATCCAACTTTTTCGGTACCGCTCCCTTCGTCTTCCTGGCTGGAATTAAATAATGTTTACACGGCCTAGTCCTGTGGGTCCAACGGAGCGAGCCTGACGTCTCGACGTAATTTCATTCCGTCCTTTCAACGTAACAAAGAGATTTTAGGGGCGAACCGAGCATTTTGGGAATGGACGTTTCTCTGCAAATAGACACCGAGTGCTTTTGATCCAATGTTTTTAAGATTTTATATGAGTACAATTGGTAGCGTAAATAAAGGTACCTTTGCTTCTGTGATAAAAGAATTTTATTGTGCACCTTGCAGCAAGAGGGGTGCAGTTCCAGCTTTACTAATTTCGAGTAAATTAGAAAAATCGCTTTACAGAATTATTGCTTTGAATTATTGCATTAAAAAGATAACTAATTGAAAAATATATATTTTCACAGAATAAGTAGTAGTTATTGAGTTGATAAGTTATTATTTCTATTTTGGGGAGAACATATTCTATAATAATAAATATTCTATGATGCTTAATATTAATATTAATATTCCTATTTTTATTTATTTGCAATAAATCGCTCATTTATTATCGGATATTTCACGTCATAACTCAAAGACTGTAAAAAATTGCGCGCCTCTCTCGCTGCAAGGGCCTCGATTGACTGACAAGTTAGCTCGAAGAAAAAAATGGGATAACGAGTTGAGAAAGAAAAGATGGAGGTTTGCAGAGTGTCAGGGAGCAGGCGAACTTTGGGCAGAATTTATGCACTGCATTGATTAAGTAACACTATAAATACGTCCCGTCAGTTTATTCCCGTCGATCGTTATTTAATTCTCGTCGCTTTTAAACGTCACGGCACGTCCTACGAACGTCACTGTCAGTGCTGCAGAGTAGACAAAATCGATAGTCTAAGGTTGTCGCGTACCACGAGCTTCCAACAGACGGGCCATGCTTAATTTAGTAGCTGCAAAATTACCCAACACCTGGGGTTATTTACCTTTGACCCCACGGATCTATGCAGCGATCCTTTATCACCTCTTTCCAACGAAGCATCTGAAAACGACTCAAGCTTCATCTACGAGGATCGAATCCACATAATGTCTTGCCATTGTTATGCATGCTCAGCAGATTAGAAATAACAATTTACACTTTAGGAACATTGATCATCAGCTCTGTGCTGGCCATTCTTCAACTTGCTTCGAAGGGACGTTGCTGTGTGAACAGCTTGTGCGCTATTTGCTCGCGGAATGGAATTCTGTGGTGATTGCTTTTCAGTGCGCCTTAAGCAACCCATCGTGATTGAATCTCTGGCTGCAAGCTGCACTATTTTCTATTCAGCACTTGGGAAAATGGCAGGAACGCCTTAATGGCCAAGCGTTTGATGGGGATGAGGGGGTGAAGGGGGACGTTGGTATCTGGTCGACGAGGTCGAAGGACAGATATTTCGTGGATGATTCGAGAAGTACTTTTCGAGTTTGTTGATTTAACTTACAGTTGTGGGGATGGACGCATTGATGGCTTAGTGCTCAAATATTGTGTCTACTTTTAGCGTTTTCAATGAAGAAAAATATTATTTTTTGACAAATTTATGAAGCAGATATAAATGCGATTTTTATACAGCTTAAAGAAGCAGTCAAGAACTATTTGTTGCATATTAAAACTCAAATTTCAGAAAAAGGGTGGCATAGAATATCTGCGCACTAAGCCAGCGACATTATGTCTTATTTGATTAGGTTATTCAGTTTCTATTATGCGATTCTATTTCCGAGGGGCGATTAGGGATTAATAGGTTCACTGTGGTTGATTAATTCGTTTAAGGTGATCCCCTTTTTGGAAAATGGGGGTGTTCTACGTGGCACACGATCCGCGCTGATGGCACTACATATTGCCTCTGCAAACACCGACCTGATCGAAAACTGGGTGGCGAGAAAATTGCACTTAATTCGAAGGCTCTCGAGATTTCACGGTCACCTTCAGCGTTTCGAAGAAGATCGATTTTTGGTACTATATATTGGAGCGGCGAGGACCGTTGAGACGAGTTTCGCACCGATACTGACGGCACAATTCATTTCACCAAGTACCGTAAACTGGGGCAACATTGACAGTTAATGAACATGTATTAAAAAAGGAACAGGCCAACATTTTTTAAAAATTTGTATTTTTAATATCATCTAATCGAAAGAAACGGTAATTCTGATTCAAAATTTTGGCCCGACGCGATTTGTTTGTTTGGGCTATTATGCGCTTTTTCTTTTACGAGTTTGCGCCATAAGTGTCTGAAATCTGGCCACACTGTGCAATCGTGATCATATAACGATTTCTTAATATTCAGAAGAAATGAATTTCTTTCACAAATATTGAATGTTGAAAATTTTTAGTAGAATATTAATGAACACTGCTGGAAGCTTCCCACACGCGTGGAAAAGTATTCGAATTGAGATTAAAAACGAACCACACCACTTTCATTGCAAGCCACACAGACTTTCTCCTCAAAGAACTTTAAAAGAACTGTGATAAACTCGATTTACTCTCACGAACCTGTGGTTAGACGCTCCGCCGCCGCCTGTAACTCCCGTTTCTTCATTCCCAGAAGATCGCCGTAACTGGATAGCAGCTCCAGGTACGATGTTGGCGTAACGTAATTATGTCGATCTAATTCCTGCGCGACAAAACCATGTATAAATACACCGCATTAAATATAATACAGCGGATTTCTTCGAAGTTGGATGCTTGCTAATAACCTTTCAACAAGCACCAAGAAGCTTATTAAAACACAAGGGCCTTTTGAGCTGCGTACAGATTTACATCGTAACCATGAAGCGTAACACCGTACGTTACGTTGCAAAACGAAGGTCATTTCGATTTCATGCGTCGTTTCTTTTTCCCCCGTAATTACTTCCAATCTACGAAGTCTTTTCGCGATCGTATTTTTACACGGACGATTTGATTGCAAATTCCTGCAGGCACTTCATAGTTTACAGTGTATCTGTATGTGGGAATTAAAAACTGCTTATGCAAAATTCCCAGGGAATGCTCCGTGAAGGGAGGCTTGTGCATGCGCGCGTTTAATCTCGGCAATTCAGAGTAGCAGCGTTAACGGTGCGTTCCAGTTCCAAGCCACCCGGGGATTACCTAATTGAAATTCTCTCGGTGAATCGAATTTTACAATGATTATGGTGCGTAAAGTATTGTTTTGATAACTACAATGGACCTTACGTACTGCAGCGTTGGATTATCCCCGTGGAGCGCAACAAAAGACTCCCTCGCGTTGTTCTGTTAGTCGAGAGGAGAACTATAACGTTATTCTCGCGGAATAATTGAAACAAATATTCGCAAATCTGTTTCCTACTGTATTAACGAAACACCCTGTGCGTTTCACTGAGAGGCACTGAAGTTTCAGCACGAAGAGGAAGCTTCGCGACGAATTCCGGAAGGTGAAATTAGGGTTGCCAAAGGGGGAGGAAGATTAGAACAAGTGTCAGAGTCACTGCGGTCAAAATAATTCCAAACTTGACACTTGACACTTAAAAATTTCCAATGAAACTTTCATTCTAAATAACCGTCGATGGAACAAATTCCCCTACAAATCTGCTCCCTTATGCACCTACTAACAGGACACCCCGTACAGTTCACAGTGAATCTTAATGCCGACGAGTTTGCGTACGTCCAGCGAAGGACTTGGTTTGATCAAACCCGGATTCGTTCCCCTTTTAAATTAACAGGAGCCCCTGGGGCTTTCCTTGGCTACCGTCGCCTTTATGTGACTCCATTTTGTCAGCAGAAGCTCTGCGGCAGATGCTTTCCCCGTAAAACGGTAATAATTACTTTAACGGTTGTCAATAGAGGGGAAGACGCGCTCGCTTCCCTATTCCGTTCGTCGCGCGTGTTTGTCCTGTCGCGGAAATGAGATTCCATCGCATCTGGCATAAGCAGAGAATGGTCTCTCCTTCTCACCTTCAAGTAATGATCGCTGGCCTTCGTCACGCTGGAATGCATGTACTGGCACAACCTGACGATCGAATGCAGCACGTCCTCGGTGATGGACTCGTCCTGGATGTCGATGAGGAACTGCGTCGCGACGCTCTGGAAAAACGCGGAAAAACGGTGGGTCACGGATAAGAGACGATCAAGTTCGCCGCGACTTCGGTGCGCTAGTCGGAGGATGCTCCGGAAGTGGATTATGAGGGGATTCTCGTGTAACTGATATTTACAAATTTTATTGTAAAAAAACTATTGTTAATATTGGATTGAACTCTTGTGAGATATAAGGAGGTATCTTTAAAATTGAAGAAATCTTTTTGATCTGTGGATCCTTCTAGTTATTTACTAATTATCGTGGGATCTTGTTAACGTCTTCGTCATCTGATTACAAAAAGGAGAACAATTCACAAAGTTAGCTAGTTTACCCTGGACTGGGGATAAACATGAAATTTTAATTTTATTTTTTATTTATATTCCTTTTTCATCGAGGGAAAATCAATTTATCTAACAATAAGGAAAATGTTACTTTTCCTTAGATAATACTATAAAGAATCGACATAAAAAAATTTGCAAGTTTAAAGATGCCTCCTTACATCCCAAAAAGTTTAATCCAATATTAACACTAGTCTTTTCCAAAAAAACTCATAAACATCAGTGGCTTTTGGGGCTGTTACACGAGAATCCCCCGGTAAGTGTCATCGAGGATGAACGAAACATGATTCACGCGACTCTACCTGGCAGGTTTCAAGGAGCGGTGTTGTTTTAAAAACGCGGGTGACACCCAGGTTTCCACGTCACAGACCGTTTTTTTTCTGTTTGAAGCTCGAAAGGCGGAAAATGCGAGGGTTGCAGTTTAACGTTACAGGATTCTAGTAATAGACCGTCGCGCATAACAGAAGCTGGGAGAAGCTTTTGGTAATTCGAATCTGTGGTCTTGGAACTGTAGTAGCATTCACCTTCCCCACTCGCGTTTCATATTACGTGGGGAGTTTCTAGCCACTTGTAATACGGAAAACAGTGGTGGCTGTTGGAGCGCCCTAATGGAACGCTGCGCGTGTCAGAATTGATAGGATATCGAATGGGTTGCGATTAACGGGTGCAGCGGAGCGTCAGCCTCCGCTCGCGATTAAATGTACGTTTCGCGCAGCGCTATTCCGTTATGCGTGTACACGTAATATATAATGCGTTAGCGGGCCATTAGTAGTGGCGCGTTACGGTTACGAACCTGGAGGGCTGCTTCCGGCCACGGGCAAAACCAATCGATCGTGCAGCAATTCACCAAAGCGGGAAACTGTCTGATGCGTGCTCGGAAAACCTCCCCTATGGGGCTGCGGGTTCACAGAAATGTTATGCGACGAAATTAGGTCGTGTCGCGTCGGCTAGAGGCCAATTAGAGTATAGGGCTTAAGTAGAGGGAAGCTGGCCGCCTCTGTTATTCGCTTGATGGCGGTTGCCGTGAAGTTGTGTGCTTACGTTGCAATATTAACGCATCTGTAATGTCTCGGGATTTAGGGGACACGGATCATTGACTTTTGGCCATTTCATTTTAATTGTTATGTACGGATAAAAATATTTAATAATTTATTACATTTCCCCCTCTAGAGATATTTTATTAGTTAAAATTTAGGTAAAATTAGTTAGAATTTTTTATTAGATTAAATATTTTTATCCCTACATAACAGTTCGAATAAAATTGGTTGGTATATTTACGACACGCACTGTATAATTAACGTGACAGTGTCTCAGCACCTTTGAAATTGTATCAAAGTCATTATACTCCGATGGAGTCAGCTTTTCTGTAGTGTTAGAAAGTTTTCGTCACTGGAGGCTCGTAGAGGTGAGACATTCCGCTGTGGAAGCCCAAAAGCAGGCAATTCGAAGTGAACGCCCCTGGGAACATTGCGCGACAGAAGGGAAGACGATCCTGTATCGATGATACCCTAGAAGCGGTAGTTTGTCTCGGGGGAGCAATCGATGACTGCCACGCGTCACGTCGTAAATCACAATTTCCTACAGTCTATTTACATTTTACCCCAAAGTAACGATAAATCCCCATTCACCCAAGGTCGCGCGAATCTCGTGAAAGTGGAAATCCCTTTTGATAGACGCGAAGGCTCCCTTCGTATACGCATACAGAACTTTCTCGCACACCCATTAAAAATACCCCAAAACTTAAGGGGTTACATACGTTTAGTCGCGGATAAATTGAATGATTTTAGGATTTTTTTTAGTTTGATTGACAAAAATAAAGCAAAATATTTATTACACATGATTGCATGTTATAATTTTTTTTAATTTAACAAAAATAAACGATTTTTGCCACTATAAAGTTAAATGAATTTTTATCATGCAAAATTTTGCTCCGTATCGAGGATAAAAAATGAATTAAATGAAATATAAAAAAAATGGCTCGTCAACCCAAATGGCAATATTATTTTACCAGAATATCATCTCATTTTTCAGATCCATCGATGTTTAAAAGATATATTATGCTGACGATTTTTTCGGCAGTGGTTTAAGGAACCTCAAAAATCATAAATAATTTAATACAAAAATTATTGTAAATAAATTTATGGACTAATAAATCATGTATAATAAGTATTTTGCTTAAATCATTTTAATAAGACTCCTAAAAAAATGTAGGGGTTTTGTAAACCCTTATTATCAAAAAGTAAAAATGACAGGAGCTTGAAAATATCGAATCTCCTCATCAATCTCCACGCGCAATTGATTCCGTGCATTTCCCACACTCGCACCTGCACACCCATACCCCCGTTAATCCAGCTCATTCCACGTGGAGTCCCTTCTCCACTCCCTGCAACGTGGAGCCTCCGGCCACTGGAAAAGGAAGACATCAAATCTGCCTCGTACCTGTGGGTGTCCCAGGCAATCTTCTGGAATCTCACCAATTTTCCAGGAAGAAGCCTTTCGAAAAAATGAACAGCTCATCGCTGCGAGCCATTCCACTCCTACGCTCTACTTCCGACATGCATCACACCCGACACACTTCCACACGCGCACACAACAAGCCCAGAACGAAACGCGCGCGTTATTAGGCGTCGTTAGTCCCGTATTATTTGACCCGCGTCTCAGCTGTCGCGGAATCGACGGGCGTCCCTCGGGACGATCCGAACCAGGAAGAAGCAGGATTACCTCATGGTGATGACGACGTGCAAATTGTTCCGAACCGTCCTCACGTAGGCGGAGAACAGGTTGCTCCTATTGATCTGCAGGCCCGCTTCTTGCACAGCCCCGCGCATCGATTGGTATATCCTCTCCATCTCCTCCACCTGGTAGATGTTCGGCACGTCGCCGTTATTCAAAATACTGTTCAGGTCCTCCAGCATGCCATCGTCCTTTATCTGGCAAACGGAAACCGACCCTTTGATGGCGGAGTCGTGGAATAGGGGTCGGGTTTCCACCGTAGACATTCTTGTGCGATGCAAGGGGTGAGACAGTGGTAACCACCCCGTTTCGATTTGTGTTGTTGGGTGGAAGGGAGTGGGTTGGATGGAAGGTGCGTGGCTTTCAACAGGATACGTGTTTCTCATGGATTTGAAGGTGAGCTTTGTGTTTGTTTTTGAGTGGGTGTAGTGAGTGGGGGTGGTGGTACCAAGTGGCTCACCCTGTACACGATTTCACGTGTCTGTCGCGAGCGGAAGCATGGGAGGGTGGAGGCAAAAGAATCGGGGCTATGAATACACTTGCTGCACAGTGTGGGTGTATCGAGAGCGATGGTAAGGGTGAAGCAGGAAGTCGGCGGTCCTGGACGATTCTTTTCAACTCTACCTAACTCCTTGTCGTACTTTGACGAGTCCGACTCGTGATAACGATTTCGGGCTAAACATGAACGTCACGAGTCAGGCTCGTGAAATTGATTTGACAAGGAGAGGTTCTCATCTACCCGCCCCCGATTGCTTTGGTTTTTGGATTTGTTTTAGAGGACCGAAAAATTAGAAACAGGTGTTTGTTTATTTTGGCACGACTCGCGGTGTCAAGTTCGGGCCACTAGATATTTTTGCGATGAAGACAACGACTGAAACCTAAACAATCGGCTATCCTCCCCTCTCGGTTGGACCCGAATTTTACCGAGGTAATCGGTACGGTGTAAGGGTTACACCGCCGGGGATCGCGATTTTTATTCTAATATTTGCTAAAACGAAGCTGGAAGCTTGGTATCTTCGAAGCTGCATTGTGATAGGAATGCAAATCTGGGACTATTCTACGATCTAGCCAGCCGTTAATCAAGCTGCGCTCATATCCCCGCGTTTTCATTGTCCTCGATTATTTGCACTAAGCACACCCACAGCTGAGGCTGCAGAATTGCGGCGCTGGTAGCGAGTAAAATTCATTTCGACTTGAATCGAGTCGAGTAACAGGTGTGCGTGCAGCTATGTTGCAGGTGGAACAGGATTGGCGGTGAATTGGATATGGAAATTCGCTTATACCTGCGTGTCGGAGAACAGAAAGACGGAAAACTGACTCTGCACGCCTGCTTTCATCATGCAGGCTTTAATGTCGTCGTGCCAGTCGCTGACGGTGTAAGCGCCGCTCAGCTCTATTTGAAAGCACGTGTAATCTTGCATGTGGGCTGAGAGTCTTGTTAAGCTTTGTCTACCTGAAGTGCAACAGGGTATACGATTATAATGGCATGAGATGTAGCGTGTTTAAAAATTTCTGGTACCACTAGCACGCTTCTTGTCGTTCCTACCACTGCCAACGTTATCATTGACCTTACTACTGCAGCTACTATTTCACCACTAGTAGAGCTATCGTAGTACACTCAGACGGAACCCATTATGCAAGTCATGCGCCGCATAAGGGCGCCAACCCAAGGGGACGCTAAAAAACTATATCCGCACGATTAATAATAAAGGAATCCAACTCTCACACAATCAAAATATAATCGTAATTCTTTTTTGTACTCTGTAAGATCAAAACTTATTAATTAGAAAGCAGTTGAACATAATTGCGAGCCACTACAAATTTTCTTGCATGAGGGTGCATCCTCGCGCCGCTGCACTCACAATGAGTTTAGCACTGGTAACAGCAGTCACAGTAGTAGGGTCAATAATAACTCCGACATTGGTAGGAACAACATAAAGTCTGCTACTGGCAATACCAATTCTTGAAGACACTATAGGTACTGTAACATTATTGATTTCTCTTCTGGCTCCCTCTTGAGAGATTCAAAATCAGTGCATATCGATGATTCACTTTTTGTGAAATTTAAGTTTTTATATGCAAAAAATAGTCTTTGCCTATTTTTTTAAGCTTCATACTTCATCAATTTGTCAAAAATAATATTGTATGCCCTTGAATCTTACGTACCATTGCACGTTTAAACCACTTTTTCTCGAAAACACTAAGAGTGGAGAATGTTTCTGAACTAAACCATCAATGTGTTCTCTGTGTACTGCGTAACGTACACAATAATTTGCGTTGGTTGTTACTACTATCTTGACCCTTCTCTTTTGCATTCCCTAACAGCTCTTTGCCCGTGTACATACCGATTAAAAAAATAAATAAACACCGCTTATCCTGCAGACACACACAGGGTTGAAAATACAAAATACATTTTATGCCTCACCTGAACCTCCCACGCCCAGGAGCAGAGCGTTCCCGCGGGGCTGCCTCAGGATACGATTGATCCTGCAGATGTGATCGATCGCGTCCTGAAAAAGCACCAGCTTCACTGGGGCCGTCGTCGACTCGTTGTAATCCTGCAGAAACTCGTCCAGCACGTTCGCCATCTAGTTGGGTACCAACAACATCACGTCAGAGCCGCGCGACACTGGAGGCGAATTCTACTCCGCCGCGAAACGTCTTCGTCGATATTATTTCCAGCCCGCCGTGGCGGGCACCGGCGTTCCCCCGTGTTTAAAGATAGACAGGAATTCTTGAAAATAGCGTCGTATAAATAGCGAAGGGACCAAAGTGGTAAGTAGATACGCGCCTTCTTCAAGTTGGTGATTTGCTCGTACTCCTTGCTGACTCCGCAAAAGTCGCCGTAGAACAGCACCGTGTCGCCGATCACTTGGTCGGGGTCGCACTCGAAATTTTTCATTAGAATACTACGCAGGAGATTGTCGAACCACGTTCGATCGGCGTCGTTCACCAAACGGTCGCTGAACACTCGCACGTTCTCGTGGTACCAGAGCAACAATAATTTCTCTCGTACCTAGGAAAGTATTATATGTAAGAAAAAGTGGGTCAGAGAATTTTAACAGATTGGGAGATCGATACTTCGTTATGGATTCAGATTTGAGCTCTTCGGGTGCCGAAGAGACCGACTCTGGAAAGAAAGAGCAGAGGAAATTGATAAGTTAAACATTAAGTAGCTGTTTCTTGAAAACTCGTTAAATTGATTAATTGAAGTGGAGGGTGAATTTCTGCCAATTTCAATTCTTGGGGTGATAGATCTATGAAAGTATGATACAATAATGCGATAAAAAAATATTTCTGAAATAATAAATAAAAGTACTGTTAGTTTTCTTAATTTTGTTACTGTAAGCGAATGAAGACAATGAAATCTGCTGCCTCTGTTTCAATTTATGGGGCACAGTGGAAAATGAGCCCATGCCACTTTGCTCCTTGGGGACATGTGACCTGAAATTGGATAATAGTTGACATTTACCATCTAATTTCAAGTGCCGTTTTAAATAATTATAATTTTGTATCGCATTTCGGCTTATAGCAATTTTTCCTTCAACTTGCTTTCCTCTAAAATCATAAAACCGTGGCACGTGCCTGTTTTCCACTGGACCCCTCATGTTGGAATACTAAGATTGAGAAATTTGCAGAAAGTGGAGTCGATCGGTTTGGCATCCGAGAGGCTCGCATGTCCCTCATCTGCTCGATCTCTAATATAAACTTCGATCTATTCGCGTGTGCCTGCACGAACCTCGACCTTCTTCGGGTTCATCATCAGCATTCCTTGGAACACTTTGCTCAGATCACGCAGGTTAAACGTGTAGTGGGATCTATCCGGGGTCGGGAGCAATTCGTTGCATATCGTGGTGTATAAATTCAGCGTGGTATTTATGAAACCGTCCAGCATGTGCCCGAAACTCGGAGTCTGGGATAGCCAGGAGTTCAAGATTGTGCCGAAGATGTGTTTCTAACGTGAACGGTAAATGGTACCCAGTAATTCTAAAAATTAAAGTGACTTGAAGCGCATTAAATACAAACTTAATATAACCTGCGCTCTAAAAAAAAAAGAAGAGTATGTAAAAGTCAATAAACTAACAATAAACAGAACCGACGAAGTTATTTACAAGGGAACTTTGGTTACCCGAACATTCCGACTTTTTTTAAACGCTGCAAGTTTACGTAACCGGCAATTTTTCGTTTGTAACCATTTTCCGTTCTTCAGGGTGAAAACACCCCTTAAAAATTAATGTGTCATCTACTTTCCTGTATATCTTGAAAACTATAGTAGATATAAAAAAATTATTGCAATGAAAACTTAACGGCTTTTTATGCCCTATAAAGCTGTGCAATGAATTTTTTAAAAATTTGTAGTCTAAATAAAAAAACCTTCCCCACTACAAATTTTAAATAATTCAATTACATAGTTTTACAGGACATTAAAAGTCGTTAAATTTCGTAACTTTTTTGCAAAAATACCTTAACCATTAATATGTGTTTTCACCCCGAAGAACCGAAAATGGTTACAAACCAAAAATTGCCTGATACATACTTCTATCGAGATCCTCTGCAAACCTGCACAGTTTAAAAAAAAAATCTCTCCAACTTTGACAAAGCTATCCTTTCAACCAATCTCAAACATTCTTCGCTACATCAGTCCTCCAGTTCCCCAAACCCTATGGCTGGTAGAGTGTTCTACACCCGACTCTCGATTCCCACGCTATGACAATCGTCTCAGTTACGTCAGCTGATGGTTCGTTGCCTGACACCGCAACGCGAGTAGATTGCTGTTTGTTTGCAGATCAGAGCGCATCACCGTAGAAGAGACACAGTCTTACTGCAAAGGTTGATTGCCCGGAAGCGTCTCCTCGTCCTAATTTCAACTATACACTCATCAATTCTATCACTCAGTTAAACACGTATTCAGAGTAGCGAAGCACGGCGTAGTACAGACCTACAGCTCGCGCTCTCATCAAGAACAGAGTAAATTTCCATATCTGACCGAAGCTCGCGTTCTGGAACTTTTTCCAGGTTTCTCGCGCCAGGGGAATCTTCCCACGTAGTTGCACGCGGCGTAAAAGCGTTCTTGTAATTCCAATTTCCCCACGAGCGAGGAAAATTTCCTCTGAACAGCTACGCCGCGCATATACAGGGTGTGTCGAAGGAAAATATCGACAAACGCTCCCTGCACGTGCCTCCTAGTTATTCAGAGGAATTAACAAGAGGGAAAGGAGATTCTTACAGGATCTTTGCTTGCCATCAATATAATAGCAAAACCTCTTTACTAGACCACCTTCCAAACCTCGAATCTAGTCAGCTCTACACCACGGAATTCGTCCCGCCATCCGCACTGAAGACCTCCCCAGTGCTTTGAAGTCACTCCCACGTTGAATCGCGTGAACCAAATCAGATTCTCCAACGGACCTTAATCAACTCTCCGAACATTCGTTTTCCTCCCCAGACACCCTGTGCACCCGTGAATCATCGCAGATCCGACACACGACCACGAACATACGTTTTCCACGGCTAAAGCGACACCCGCCCTACGGTCGACCTTGTCCAGCCTGTCGAAAGCGCGCGAGGGAAAAGAGATTCCTGGCGCGGCCGGTCGGTACATAGGGGGTATAGTTATGGCCGCTCATTATTGGCCGAGCAGGTGATTAAGATAAATTATGGCGGGCACCGGGCACGATTTACGAGACCTAATTGCAGCGGGGGAGAGGGAGGGCAAACAGAGGTCTGGAGCGCACACACCGTGGTTCCGTCTCTCTTTCACGAGCTCCAATTATTCCTCGTGGGCGTGGAACGACGACTCGCTGGAATAAAACTGGTCGATCGAGGGGGACAGAAAGAGAAGGTGTGCGATTCGCGTATCGGAATTTGCCCAAATTGTCCGATGTCCAATAAAGCAACGACGAAACGAGACTCTTCTCCTTTGCCTATCGCGTTACCCTCCACTGGTCGGGATGACGAGCAGCATACACCGGTGCATCCAGAATTCATGGATCCCTGCTCCGGAGCAATGATTAATGGTGATATCCTATTTTTTCGGCTAAAAACATAGCAAAGTTGGGGAATTTTTTTGAAGAACGTTGTGATTCGATTCATCTGAAATTTGGACAATGTGTCTATGCATTTTTCAACAAGTTGTAGTTTTTTTTTCAGTAATTTTATTGAATTAAAAATCGTTGTTCGATGGTGACCATGATATCAATATTCCAGGTAAACTGAAGCAGAAAAATGAAACGGAGTTTTAGTTTATACATATGTAGCATCAGTTTGGCGAGCCAGAATAAAATAATAAAAATTCATTGAGGAGAGTGGTGAGTTTTCAAACTGAAAGGCCAGAACCTTTAATTTTTGCTATTCAATCTTGCGCCAATTTTCTTATATAACAAAAGAAGTATATAACTTATCGGTATTCTGGTTCATCAAACTGAAACTACATATGCGTGGAATAAAACGCCGTTTCATTTTTCTGTTTCAGTTTACCTGGGGGATAAATATCATGGTCACAAAATTAATAAAAAAAAACTGCAACTTCTTCAAAGATGCATATAAACATGGTTCAAATTTCAGATGAATCGAAACAGGAGTTTGTTAAAAAAAATTCCTAAACTTTGCCATGTTTTTAGCCCCTAAAAATAGCATTCCCCTCTTAAACCGAAATCCACTCGTTAACGTATTTAGGCTGAATGTTTATCGAGCTGTGGACACTGTCACTCGCCAGAGGCGTCGTGCAAATGTCACGCGACCACTGCGGAGTCATTTGTCCCGAGAAGTGCGCGGGAGATGCAGCTGACACGAGATCGCCGTCAATTTACCGTGTCCTCCTATTCACTTCCTCCGTTAAACACCGGGGAATTAAGTTTTAACGCCTCGGCAAGATGGTCGCCGGTGAAAGCGGCGCGAGTTTATCTCCATCCAGCAGCCACAAATGTCTAGACGCGCGAGATTCGGCCGGGTCGTAAAAAAATAATAAACCTCGCGCCCTACACTCGGCGAAAGGATATTTTCGCGCTTTATTGCCAGCACGGCCGTGAATCTACCCGAACGGTACGCCTTCGGGCTCTTTCTTCCCGTTGAAAAGTGGCGACTGTAAATGGCCCGGGCAGACTGGGCCGCCACGAAAATCCACCGCCACACGCGACCCGCAAAGTCAATTTTAGACCCGACAGGTGGGGACGAGAGTTGGGAGTGTCAAAGTTTGAGAGAATTTGAGCAGCGGCTGCCAAGGGCCAAGCTCTGGCTCACCAGACGAAGATGAATTATTCCCTTCCTCTGATTCTTTTTTACTCACATCCCACTTAATGGCTCCCTGTCCTCTTTACAAAAATTCCCAAAGGGAACTTTTAATTTCTGCTGATTCTCACCACCTTCGCTCTCCCTTAATTTAATACATAGTCGCTGGAGGAATTACCTTGGCGTCGTCCTCCATTTCCGGGAATGCAATGAAATGGAAATGTCGCAACAGTCTGGCAGTTATTGGATTCCTTCCGCCCCCGGGTGGCCCCATCGCCCCCACGAAATTCACGTCCTCGATCAGTCGGAACGACCCGATCTCCTTTAGATCGTACCACCCTGAAAAGTGCGTCGTCCGCATCTTTAATCGCGACCTACGAGGTCGCGTATCATCCTACGCGGTCCACGGTTCTAATCTAATCCCCACTTTGGCCGGGAAAGAAGCGCAAGGACTTATCGGTTCTGGGAACTTGTTGACGCAAAGTGTAATGCAATATAAGAGGGTGGATTCTATTTATACGAGGCGTTACGCGGAATCTACCGATGGATGTAACTCGAGGATATTCAGCGCGCCTGGATGGAATAAAGAAGGAGATATCTTTTACAGGTATTTTTAGAGCCACGGTAGCTTTGAATAGGCGTTCAATTAATATGATTTATTCCACTTGGACGCCGGTGGATTTCTAAGGGTTCTGAAGGTCCTCGGGTGTTCTGCAGTGGCTGGTAGAAATTTGAGGGCATTTTCAGCTTTGCTGATGGTGGCATGGGATTGAGGGGTATTTGCGGACTTGAGGTTTCAAAGAATCTTTTTTGGGGTGTATAGATCGACGGTATAATATTTTAAGAATGTTCTGTTAAAATTTCATAAAGAAATTGGAAATATTTTCGAAGGTATTTCGTTGAGAAACAAAGCAGGTCTATGCTCGGTATTCAGGGGATATAAAATATACTTACTGAAAGGGGATAATAACCATCCGAAGGTTAAGTCTATGTTACTTCAATGGGATTTAATTTGAAAGAGAAGTGCTTACCCCGGAAATCCATAAACTGACGAATCAATTCAATGGGAGGCTGAGCTCCGTAAGTATCGAGGGCAGGCATGTTCAAGTCATCGATGAAGAACACTTGCTTCCTTAAAAGAGGCGGTCCGTAGACGTTAGTGCGTCTCTTGCCCAACCTTTCATCGATGAGGTCCTATACACAGAATATAGGATCGACTTCAGTGCACTGATTCCGTCATTAGTTTCGATGAACAGATGTCAGGGTGCACCTGGGTCTGCCTTGCAGTGGTTCGGGCGGAGAAGGTTATGAAATCGCAGATGAACTTTTTGGGCATGTGCGCGGACAGTTTCCCAACGACGGTCAGGGTCTTCCCACTTCCGGTGGGACCGACGCAAAGGACGTTCGTGTTGTTGATTAAAAGATAACCCATCAGGGTCGCGCTTCTCACGCTGTCCATCGTTGGTATTTCGATATCTGCGCCAATTATAGATTCCTTTGGTTATGATCGTTATTGTTAGTTGAGTTGCTCGAGGATCTTGAGAGAAAGTATGTCCTCGATCACTTCAGCCGCATATACAGTGTGTACTAGAATTACTTGAATATTTCTGGCACCGTGGAAGTAAGACAAAAGAATTTCTAATAAAAGGTATTTGGTGTGAACCAATTATTGGTCCACCCTATGTAATGAGGAAAGAGTCTATTGAGTTAGAAACTGAAGACCTAAAAATCCAGAGCTAAAGTATCATCTTTTTCCTATCATGTATGAATTTATGTTCTTTAAACCGTCTAACCTTCTTTAAGTATTGTTATTTTTTTTGGTCGGTCTCTTGTACACTAATGCGACTTTATCCCGTACCTATCAAATATCAAATATCAAATATCAAATATCAAATATCAAATATCAAATATCAAATATCAAATATCAAATATCAAATATCAAATATCAAATATCAAATATCAAATATCAAATATCAAATATCAAATATCAAATATCAAATATCAAATATCAAAAATCAAATATCAAATATCAAATATCAAATATCAAATATCAAATATCAAATATCAAATATCAAATATCAAATATCAAATATCAAATATCAAATATCAAATATCAAATATCAAATATCAAATATCAAATATCAAATATCAAATATCAAATATCAAATATCAAATATCAAATATCAAATATCAAATATCAAATATCAAATATCAAATATTAAATATTGAATATTACAATAATAAACACCTCGATTTCTCTTCTCTTATATTCGGTTTAATTATTCCCTGCATTGTGTGTTTGCAATCTATGGTAGTAGATTGAATCTACTAATCTCTTCCACAGTTTCATCGACAAATACACGCACTATCTTCGTATACCCAGCGCACAGATTATATCGAGCCGCGAAGCGATTATTCGGTCAAAGTTATGAATAGCTTCGACCGCCTTTAAGCTACAACACAATATTTACCAGCGTATCTCATCACCGGCGTTATACTGACGGACGGAATATCGTCTAGCCATTTGTACCACTTAGGTGGAATCGGGTCCTGGCCGTCGATCATGTCGGTGAAGCCGCCATCGTGTAACCTATCGAGCAACGAGAAGCAACATTGTTATGGAAAAATGGAATCTGGCCCTCGAGGCACACTTCCCTCGCCTGATCACCTGTAATCGAACACTAAACCGTCCTCAGGGAAAGGTAATTGGTGCTTATGGTCGTTTTGCACCTGTCTGATCCACCCGCTGAACATTCTTCGACTCTTGTAGTCGCTGGTCGCTCCTAGGCTCCAAACAGCTGCGAAACCCGCCCACGGCGACAGCAACTCAGCTGGAACGATACAAGAATCGTGGAGAATTCTCGAGGAAAAAGCGGAACAGTGGTTCAGACCTGTGGGCACCGCGAAAGAGCTATGAAATTTCGTCTGAAACTTATAATTAACAGTTGTGTAGGTTTGTAAGTGCAGGCAGCTCTCGATTAGTGCGATGTTCGATTTAGTACGTATAAAAAAATGATATCAGGTCGTATTTAATTGGAAACAAAACATCAGTTTAATGCGAGGTTCGCGAGACTTCCTTCATTCGGTACAACTGTGTAAACAATTAGTGTTTTGTGACTTGCATAAAGTACTGCGGATTTATCACCACAGATACGAAGATACGAAAAAGCAGAAAGCATTACAATCAAGACTGATAAAATGTTTCGAAAAATAATAAAAATATTTAAAAATTTGTATTGTATATTTTCTTTAAATTATTACCAATCGAAGTGCGAATTCGAATAACAAGATCAATTTCTGTTACTTATCACTCACACTAATCGATACCTACCTGTATTGAGAGGTTGCTCATGTTTTACCACAGTAATATTGAATAATATGAAACGATCAAATAGTTCCATGTGAAAACACAATTATGGAACTGTGCAATATTGAACCGACTGTCTTTCAACGCCACAGGCCTTAGACCACGCATCGATGAGCATCTAATGCCAAAATTATTCCGAGTTTGGAATGGATGCAGTACGAGGTATGAAGTTACAAAGCGATTACAGATCGTTGTACGTGATTGATGCAGGAAATTTGTTTGCCACTGCATCGATGCCAACGGATTGAGGAACGAGGGGCTGTTTATTAAATAGCATTCTCGGAATAAGCCGATGAATAGCCGTCAATAACGGAATTAGGGTAATATTCCTGGCCACAATCAAGCAGTGCGTCAATAGAATTTTCATTCGATTATCCCTCGAACTTCTGACAGGCTTCGATCGAAACTGATTTTCCTTCGATTTTATTTAGGGGTGTAATCGAGCGTCCCTTACCAGCCCAATGAGTTTCATTGTACTGAAATTCTTCCAAAGAATCTCAACACTCTTTGCCAACGGCACACTAAAGCCACTGATGCGTTTGATTCTTTGGACGAATATTACGCTCGTTTGTGTGTTAATCCTCCCTCCACCGTTAACTAATATCCCCGAGGAACTTGTTGCTCGATTAGAAGCAGAGAAATCACGCGGGTGGGAAAGTAATCACTGTAAGCGCTCTAAATCGTAGCTAAACCAAAGCGGACATTGACAAATGACACTGTGCTACCTCGTGGAGGCAGAAGTAAACATCACTAATCACCGGCAACTATTAATTAACTCGCTTGGATTCCGAGAACAGTAATAAACGCAACTGAACAGCTGTATCACTTCGATCTGTATACATAGATGAAAAATCACGAATTGTCTCTTACTTGTTTACATTTCAAACATTCATTTCACAAGCGCAGTGCTCTGCACGCGGTGTGCTACGGGACGATGCAATGCCTCCAAGAGGGAAAAAAAACACAATGTTTTTTTTAACACAGTTTTTCAATTCTAGTTTTAATAAAAAATAATATCCAGTCGTGCTTGAAGGGTCTTGACCAAGAACTTGAAGTTGTTCTGTCAAATATCGAGTCGAATATAAAACTATTGTTTTCATTAAAACAAGCACATAAACTGCGATTTTCTTGCGCACACAAAAATTACGAGAACCGCAGGAAAAAATAGTTCTTTAATCAACTGTCATTTTGTAGAGTTTTTCAGAAGAAGCTTCTTTTATTGAGCTGTGGCACCGCCAATTTGTATTAAAAAAATATAAAAAAATTGTGATCATACCTCAAGGTATGCACAATAAAGCCCTTCGAACAGAATTTGTATTCCATTCACTATACTTGCATAACAAAATCTCAAAATCAGGCTGCCTTTCCGGGCTCTACAGTGTCATTACCCCTTAAACGCGAATACCCGAATTATTGAACCTTAACAAAATAAATCCCCCCCGTGCCACAGAGCTATTATCCATGTCCATAAAAAGGAAAGAAAGGCCAAGAACCTCTACTATCACAATAATTGTCGCGCTCACAGCGATCCGGCAGTTCAACAGAAAAACATCGCGTTAACTCGAGGCTCGTTTGTTCGCTGGTCACGTAAATGGCCCCGCGCGAGATTTTCCCCGCGGTTGTTCCGCCTATTTCCGTTTTTATTTCCCATGACTGGTGGGGGATTTAAAGGTCACCGAATCCGAGTGGAGCGTCTGGATGGTGAGACCAAAGAGCTCCGCGGAGACTCTTAGTAGTTTAGCCCGAGCACCGCCATCTCTCCCAACCCAAGTAATTACGCGTGAGGAAGAGCCAGGGACCGGCGTTCTTTTGATTAAACGAACGAATGAATGCTGCAAAGTCGAAGAGAATGAAATGGATGCACTGTGCTGCCGCGTCCCTTCTCTCCGCGATGGTAGCTCGTATTTTATACAGTACTATTAATCATCGCGGCGGGATAACGTCTGTAACGTTGCACTTGAACGTTAGCCCGGGCGAAAGGGAATAAAGTATGCTGGAACGTCGGTTTTTCCATCTTCCGAGAGGGATTTTTTGTCTTATCGTGCGTTTTACTCTTCTGGGATTCTGACGTATTACTTATATTCTTTTCCTCTGTGCAGGTGGAACGCGGAACTTTAATTTTTAACGTCAGAGGGAAGCTGGCTACGTTCTTCCTCTTTTGGTTTAAGGATTAAGCTCTACGCAGACATATCAGTTTCGTAAGAAATGTCGTTTCAGTCTCAGTTACTGGTAGCGAACCACGCGGATGTGATATGTGTGCGTAGACGTTCGAAAGGAATTTAATCCCCCGTGGAAAGAGAACTTGGATTTGGAATTTCAATTTGGGTGACAGGAGTCAGAGTTGGGCATTATTGGAATAAATTTTTATTCGAATAACTTCGAATAAGATTTGCGAATAAAAGTTGTTCGACATTTTATTAACAATGTATTCCAATAATGCCCATCCCTGACAGGAGCGTGTCCACGAGAATATTAGCGAAAGTTGCTTACAAAGGAAACAGGATTTTACGATTTCAAATGCCACTTACGAATGAGCACTTGAAAGGACGAGGCAGGTGGAGGCCTCCCGTCTCGACCAGCCATGGGACCGATACGAAAGTTCATCAGGTTTATGTACGATTGCACCATTCCAGAATCCACCGTGCTCACAATTTCCCGCAAGCTGCTGCGCAGAATCTTGAGGCCGGGGAGCAAGTAGTGACCCGTCAGCCGAGTTATTTCCCTCACGTGTTGGCTCATGTTCTGTAATTAATTAATTACAAGACACCAAAGCGTCGGCTTACTCTGAAACTTGTAGAGACGTTAAAAGCTGCACGAAATGAAATCAATGAAGTCTCCCTCTTCGTATGGAAAAGCTTTATGAATTAATTATAATTAAATACTTTTTCCTTCGGGGAATCAATGAAATTCGTTTGTATACCTAATAAAAACTATAGCATGTGTAATACTATGGAATAATGATAAAGGAACAGTAATTAAAAGTTCTGGGAACAGTGTGCTTTTCGTCGAATTTGGAGTGGAGAGTTATCGATTGTCTTCGTCCAGCTTTTTGTACCCCTGCGAATTTGTCAGACCGCGTGGAGATCTAATTAGCACGAGGTAATCCATAATGTACTCACTGCGGGCAGAGATTTCAGCCAGCAGTGAATAAGCGGTTCGAGACCAAGAGCCGCTGGTTCCATGTAAACCATACCGCACCTGTGGAAAGAGGATTGATTAAATACGATTTGTGTGATACCTTCTCGTGAATAGGTTGCGGTGCAAGCTCCTTGACCACTGTTCGAAAATGTTTATTGGTAGATTTACCACTAGTAACTTGATTCCTACACTATATACAGTTCATAGTCTTTAATCATTTACAATGCAGAATGTTCTGGAATAAAGTATTATACAGAGTTCGACATTAACTAAATAAATAATTATTTAAATAACGGACCCAATAAAAGTTATTCGACGACTAAAGTTAATTTCTTTATTCGTCGGGCGTTTCAACTTGGACGTCGAATAAAAATATCAACTTTAATGTTAACTTTAACTTTCTTCGACATCATTCGAAAATTTATTTAAATAAAAATGTTGCCCATCTCTGACTAAATTGCATCCAACTTAATAGTCATGGTTCATGTATTTAATTATTTATTCTAATTTTTCTACTTCCTACTAGTTTTCTTTTTCTTTTTTTTTTACGTCTACTGTTTAACTGTCTCTAAGTTAATTAATTCTATATTTATACCGTTTTGCTTGTTTTCTCTTTTCTTGGTATTCCATTAAAGCCTGCATTCCAACACCTATATATATCGAATACATGAATAAATGAATGAAACATTGGAGTTTTAATTTTTTGTCCCTTATTTTTCTCCTACAATCGATTTATCTTCTTTTCGTGTAATACTTTGGAAGTGTATCAAGGGTAGTCGAACATTGCGAATTTTTTCATCACATCGATGGAATCTCAAGGAAGAAATTCAGGAGGTATGTATATACATGAGGTTTCGGTGTAAGGTGACTCACGCCGTATCGTGGCACTCATTTATTACTGGCCGATGTGCTTTCTCATTCCTGCCCTTACCCGTTCCCCACAGGGCTTCATTTTTTATTTATAGCGAACGGTGATTGATGGGAACGGCAGTTTGACGGGAATCGATTACACCGAAACTCACACTTGTTTTGTGTCTGGCTTTGACTCCAAATAATGGCCACCTCTCGTGTCCCAGACGCGAAAAGAGATTGGAAAAACAGGAGGGAACGTAGGTTGGAGAACGTTTCGTGGAGAAACGCTTTCCGAAATCCCCACCGTCGAATGTGACGAGAAATATGGTTAGACTGTTTACAGTGATCGATTCGTAACGAATCGGGATATTTCAGTCGATCTTTATTTTGCAAAACGAAATTGGAGGATTTCGAACGTTTCGAAAGGTTCGCATCGATGGATAATTTTAGAATTCCGTAAATGAAAGTTTTAGGTTGAAGAAGTTTGCTCAACTTACTCAACTTTCGTTGATACTCAACTCCTACTTCACTCCCTTTTCAGTATGTATTCAACTTTCATTTCATTCTTTTACCAGTACTCAGCTTCCATTTGAGTCTTTTTCAAGTACTCAATTTTCACTTCCTTCTTTTTCCAGTACTCAAGTTTAGTTAATTCTTTATCCAGTCTTTAACTCTACGAGCAGTGGCCATCACCCAAGTCCTACTGTAACACTACCTTGGAAATAGCTAAATTCCAAATTTAAAATTACCTCGACACAGTGGCAGGCGAGGCAACCCTCAGGTCAGCGACTTCGAACATCATCGTCATCGTCGACAGAATCGTCATCATCTCGCCAGACGACAGGCAGAGTTTCTTATTGTCGTCCAGCACAGTGTTCATGTTCTCGATCCAAAGAGCGTCCACCGGCCCGTCGAATATGTACCAGCGCTTGTTCTTATCAGGCGCAGCAATTCCAGCTCTCAATAGCGTCGCGAAGATACCATCGGTCCTGAACACCCGAAACACACAATACCGTGATTAATTACACCCAATTACACGACCCACTCTACGCCCGCCGAACAGAAATAAACGTTTCGTGCATGGTATTTCAGTTTCCCACAACAAGCCCCTCGCACCGCCGCACTATCTCACAGTAATTCATTTCCACCCATTACTTCCCCGAACAAAAACAGCCATACGTCATAAAATCGCGCGGTTGGTTTCGGGAAATCAGCGCTTTCAACCGCGAGCCCAGAAATTCGATTACAGCAACGTCCCCGTGATGGATGGCGCGAAAGCTGACAACGCGAGCCAAATTACGCGGTTTCGTGGAAAAAGAAATCGAGGGAGTGAAGAATATGGAAAACACAAATGTAAGCTACTTCTTTTTATTCACGCAGGATTTTGACAGAGAAACAGGATTTTCGGCCGCGATAGTTCACTACTTTTTATCGTTTCGCTCACGCCAGGTGGCAGCTCCCAGCAAACGTGCTTGTCGCGTATTTATTTTCCAGAGTAACAACGACACCTGACCGGTTTCCCTCGCCCCTTTTATTTCCGACATGGAAATATCAATTGTACAGCGAATACATAAATGCAGAGTGAGAGGGGTAGGGAACAGAACGCGGATCGGTTTAAAAGCTCTCGAGGGTCCAGTTTCGTTTGCATATGGAGAGATCGCTTACCATTCGCGCGTGTTCAGATCGTACTCGCCGTAGAGCTGGCCCATCGTGATCGATTTCGGATTCATCACGTACGTGAGCACCGGGGCGAACGGTCTACCACTTGGTTGGGGCTGTCCTCTCAATTTCGTGCTCGCATCCTTCAGCACCTGATAGCACTGTTCAAAACAAAACGGACTTTCAGAGGATTCGGGTGTCAGCATTCAATTACTTCCAGGATATCATTTTTTTCTTTGCCAATATTTCTGTAAATTTTTAGACCTTAATAATATTAAAATTCAAAAATTTGGCGAACTTTAACAAAAAAATAACTTTTTCCCACAACTATTTTTTTTTAACTAGGAAAATTGCATCATATCAAAATTTACATTTCTTGAAAAAGACTATTACAGCACGATTGCTCATAAAATATGAAAATGGTAACGGAAATGGCACGGGGGTGTAGCGAACCCCGTGTGTGACTATGATGGGTTAAGCATCCCCAAGTAAAAATTTGTTAAAAGCATTGCCATTCCTATTCCAAATTCCATCACTCTTGAGATCGACTGTCCTTACTATCCAGCTATCAAATCAAATTTGCCAAAGCCTGACAGGAGGAATGTAATCCAAGATCTATTATTCATAGATCTCATAAATTGTTTTGACACGAAGCTGACCCCCGTCGAAGTGTTTGGCGAAGAATTGACCGGGCGACGTGTTTGCACGGTTCGTCGCGATAACGCATGAAAATGGGATGGGATTACGGAAAGGAGCTGATGTAAGGGGATAGCCAAACAAGAGGAAGGTCGAGGAACGTGGAAAAATCACGCGAATTAAGAGAATAGGAGGGGCTCCAGTTCCGAGGGCGAGAAACCCATCACGGAGAGGTGTATCCTCCCGATCGTTATTGAAATCCAATGATAACAGCACGGTCGGAGGAACTGTGTTCGCGAGGACTTCGCTACGCCACGGCATCGAACTTTCGCAGGGTTCGTGTCCATTATTCATCGCGCCCCCCCGGCTCCTCGCCACCTCGCCACGTATTTTTCACCGATAGAGTCGACTTTCGCGTCTTACTCCGCGTTGACGAGAAAAGAATCGTCCTGAAGGGGAACTGAATAACCACGGGAGCCTTGCAGCGGTTGGAAAGGGAACAACCATCGTTCCTGGAAGTGGTTTCAATGAAAAATATTCTATTTGAATGCCAAGTGTGTGAATGTCAAGTTGTGGGAAATTTGCATCAACATCGAGAAGGCCTTAATGAAATCTTCAAGGAGGACAACCTTCCCCTCGACTTGTTTACAGCTTTCGATTAATGTAGTGTATGGGATGTCTCAGAAATGGAAATTCGAACTTTAATAAGGATAAGGAAAATTATTTTTGCCATTATTTTTTCCTGAACGTACATATAATTTAAAAGTATTTACTCATTTATTATTTTTAATGTTATTTCTACTTATTTATAATTATTCTTTGCTTGTTTCTGTGTGTACGTACAGGTGTTCTCGATAAAAGTTAATATTACCTGATTGTGTCCGTATTATAGGTACTTAATAGGAAATATTACTACAAGCATATATTTAGTACAAATATGTACACACTTATGCAATAATGCCGTCCTAGAATCAGGGATTCTCAAAAGACCCGTTTAATAAAAGTTAAAAAAAAATTCTCCTTTCGCCTTCAATAACAGGGATGCCTCACACAAAAAGCACAGAATACCACTTACGTAAATTATGATATTAATAAACAATATTGCTCCGTTTCTCAAAAGAACCGCTTAACAAATATTAAAAAATTCTCCTTTCGGGTCCCAGGTGCCTCTGTCATTGGCACCAAGCGCTCCTCTGCCTCGCATAGGCTGCTTAGTGCATTCCGCCGGTCCTGGCCTGCCCGCCACGATAACGAAGAGAAATAATAAGCAAGCATTTGAAGGGACGCTTGAGTTTCATAAGCTATTTTTAATATTCGTTTGTCGGCTTTCAGGGGAATGAAATAAGCTTCCATAAATTGGCCATTCTTTGTTAAAGTAACAATACCTCCAGAACAGGTTTCTATTGAAGGTTTCCCCGGGAAACAGATATTTCTCGTTTCGTTGAGCGGATGAAACTGTCTGGAACGCAAGCGTTCGAGCGAGCGATTCGATTACAATCATCAGGGTAACCAATGAAGCGAAACGTTTTTAATATCGCCGGAGCAATAGCGTTGTTTTGAAAGGCGCACGTGCCATCTATGTGCCATTGGTAAATAGGTGTTTCATTATACGTCGACTCGTTCCACTCGCAGTGGAGTTTGTCGCGGAAGCTTGCCCGTGCGAAACATGAGTGGAGATGACATGAATCACGTAATCCCTGTTACCATGCTTGCAAGTAATCGCAGAGGGAGGATTTAAGTAGCAGCAAACTTTGGCTCTGCGCCCAGACCTCCCTCAATTACCTTTCTTATTCGATCCAACTTTGAGACTTTATCTCCCGATATCCTTTCTTACCAATAATACCAATTGAATTATCATTTCACATTCTATTGTTGTATAAAAATAGCACCTCGCAAATCAGTTACGGCTTCTTTACCAACAATGGTTATCGAAGTAATTAATGTGTTAATTATTGAAACACAATGATAAGGGTGTAATTCTTTAAATATCGATTAAACCACGTTCGTTTCGCAGATGTTTAATCGACCATCGAGGCTCCCCAGTGCTACTAGTGCCACGTGTCCGCGATTCTTGGTCTTTTTCCAACCGTCTGCCGTGAATAAATAAAATCGAGTTCGCGCACGTAGGCGTCGTTAAGCCGGACAGGAAGCATTAGCAAAAGGGAGCGCGATAAAGGAAGCGTTCCGTCGACGTGGGTCCTTGGAAAATTTCCCCGCTCGTTGGCATTTAACGTCGCGACGGGAAGCTGGATTGTTAGCCGCTACCATTTTCTTTTCCGCTACGCGGAATAATCGCGCGTCTCGGGAGGTAATCCACACCAGCCCCTTTATTAATTCTGATTTAGATAAATCGCCCGAGGGAGGCTCGCTTGGAAGCTGCTTCCCCATAGCTTCATTTCTTCCGTATTACGATGCTGAAAGCCTGAGGAACAGCCGCATTGATGCCGTTGGACTTGATAGATGGGACGTGGGCACCAAAGCGCGACCGGAAAGTCTAACTTTCGAAGAAATTTACGCGTGGAATTCTTTGCTCGCTGGATCAACACGTTTGACACTGTGTGTTATAGCAAATAACAGTTGTAGGCCATGTGATAGATAGAGTACATGGTCGCGAGACTTATACGTTTGTATTCTATGTTGATAAAACAAAGTGTAATGAAATGTTGAAGGCAGGACGTGATTCCTAAATTATTCACGTTTGACATAATAGATTGTTCTTCTTTCATCGAGATGTACCTAAGTACTTTTACCAGAAATGTGGCAAAGGGTTATACATAGATAGCCAAGGAAAATACTTTGATTAAAAAAGTAGGTATGTACCTATTTGTATTTTTACTTTTAACCCTTCGTGGCCACACCTTCTTATAATCAGAAATTGGTCACATGGGGTTCAGTGCACCGCAGTGTCATTTCGGTGGTACCATTCTTGTATTTTTGAATCTTTTAACTTTTCACTGATAATTGCACTAATAGACTTTTTCTAGAAATATAAGTTTTGATATGATGAAATTTGTAGTTCAAGGAGAGCGATTTTCCACGGTTGTGGATTTTTTCTTGCGATAAATCCCCTTTGGAAGTCGTAACGGCGCGACATATGAACTCCAAAATTGCTCTTGGGGTCCGATACACCCCGCGTGACCACGAAGTGTTAATAAAGAGTTTAGTTCAATAAAACAAACGAACCTTTGCACCCAGCTAATACTACTCAAACGAAAAACAAATTTATTATTATTATTACGACTTTTTTACTCATAGTCCTGTTGCTAAACCCAACCATATTTCAAGCCACCGTTCACAAAAACAGCTGATTACCAAGGCGCCTGGTCCAGAATCCATTTATCCCCATCACCCCCTACATTTTGAACCCCATTTCCTCCCCAAAAAACCGCCCTACCAACTTCAGATCCAGCCGCAACCCCTTCAAGGCTTTTTTCACATCCCCACTCTCCCTTCCCCGCAATCATCGTCAGACCACATACTTACTCCCCTAATTTCACAAGTAAATGAGCAACTAAAACAACTCCCCCAATAAAATACCAAAACAGAGCCTCGATCGAAATTCCCTAAGCTCCCGCCGATGATCCTTGAAACGGACGACGAGAGAGGGCCGTGGACCCTCCGTGGGGGCGAGATACATGAATGAGCGAGGCGTCGACGCCGGCGTCGTCGAGCCGACGGTATTTCCAAAGCGCATGCGACGGAACTTGACCGGCGGCAAACGCGTCGAAACGGCGGATCGCGCCTCCAGTTGATCCGACGTCGTTTACCCGTCGCGCGACGCTCCGATTCCGCACTCGACGAGCCCCCGTTTATCCTGCTCCCTGGGCTAACCAGGGAAACCCCGAGATCCATCAGAATCTTCTAAAAATCACGCAGCCTCCTCAATTCCCTTCTTTCGAAATGGCAAAAGACAAAGAATCTTCCCCGTGAAATCAATCACCGGCAAAAAGTACTTCGACTATAAGTGTCTCCGAGGATCGAGGATCTGTGTCGATCGACCGGGACGTTGCTACCCCCTGACTCAGTGATCGAAGTGATAGAGCGAGTAGACTGAAAGAAAGCAAAGTGGGACTAAAAGTTTTCTATCGTCGTTGGTATTGTTAGTATAGACTGCGGAGGGCCAAGGGCCCATTCTGTGCGCGGTGAAAGTACCGAAGTTTCGACGAGAAGTGAGCGCGAGTCACCGTGACCGAAGAGGGAACACGCGCGATTGAGAGGAGGTTGCGGAGGAGCCTCGCGTGTCGTTGAACCCGCGGCACACATCGCCGTACCGTATTTTCGACCTTGCTCCCGGTTTCTCGGGAGGAGGATTTATGCCTCGTCGCCGGTGGATCGTCCAAGGCCGAGGATGAGCATTCTCCGCGCGTCGAACCTCGAGAGACACGAGTGCTCCGATTAATCTCGTCGCCGGCATGGGCGGACCCACGCGCCAGATTCCTCGCTGCGGACCGAAGCGCGCGTTGCCTCGTCGCCTCGTACACAAATAAAGAGGAAGCCTGCGACTCAACGCCCGACAACCAGTAAACGAGAGCATCCCGCGGTTCAGGAGATTCGAATATCCAAAGGGATTCACTGAAAGCGAAAGCGCGCATGAGAGTTCGCTCGTTCTAGCGTGTGCCGCGAAATTCGCGTGACGGCTGTAGAAAAGGTGGCAGCTGGAAAAATAGAAACTGCGAAGGGACAAGCGGGTTTTCGAGCGGCGCCAACGATAACAGAGGAACTTTAAAAGTATAGACTCCGCGCTCGTCTCTGTTCGATGCGTTGAAGTTTCCGCGACGGATACTGCGCGTGGGCTGCCTCCGCGTCTGGGCCAGTCGCTCCAACCTCGACGTCTGACATAATAAAGATTACGGTGTTATTCAGCCGGCAGAGGAAGCATTCCCCCGAGAGAACGCAAACAAATCTCCAAGTTGCCGCACGAGCGAAGCCTTGGCAGGTTTCTTCTGGATAATCGCGGTCTTTTAACGGCGATTGTGCCGCACACATGCGAGGAGTGGAAAGGAAGAGGGCTCGCAGGCTCTCGAGTCTTCGAGTTTGTTTGCGCAGCGGGATTGCGGGGCAACTCGATGGAAAATTGAGCAAACAGGCCGCGCCGCGGCGCTCGATACGAAGATAGTTTCCAGGGAAAAGGGGTTTCCAATCTTCCACGCGATCGATACCGAGCACCCATCTGGGAAGCGATCGAGCGGAGGCCAATCGGAGGATTATTCCAAAGCAAGGTCACGTTCAGGGAGAGAAGAGGAAGATTAGAAGAAGCTCGAGGGAATGGTCCCATTCGGAGTCTGTCCTGGCCTTCGAGTTTACATTTGAACTGGAAGAGCGGTAGATCGATATCTGGCGGCCTAAGGTACACTTTGGCGAAGTAGAAAACGGTGTACAAAGAGAGCCGAGAGCTACAGGTTGTGATTGAGTGGGACGCTTAACATATTTCCAGAGTCTGTAGGATTCAACAGGCTGGAGAGTGGCTTTGCTTATTCCACGACTTATTCGATTCCTGCGGCTGAAGGCTGGTCTCGTTGCGCCCATAGGGACAGAAAGTGACTCGAGAAAACGAGATTGTACTAGTGTGTCTGTGGAGAGGCAGTGTCCAAGGACAAGGGTTTTGACATCAGTGCGAAGAGTATTGTTTAAAATGAGGTGATCGGGTAGAAGCCAATTGGAGAGCTTCTTGGAGCCCAGGCACCCAGAGTGGAGCAGCTTCCGACCAAGAAGCACGCCAATTCTGCGCGACCTTCGAGTTTATCGCCCGACCGAACAAATACATCGATAAATCACGGCTATTTGTTGCTCCTCAGTTTGGAGGTATAGATCCCCGCGGTTTTACCAGTCGAGTAACCTCGGGGCTCCTCTTTTGAGCGTAAAATCGTGGAGAAAACGGGCGTGGAAAGGACCTTGAGTGGTGTAGGTTACGTGGACGTTCCAACGAATTCATTCACTCCGAAGAACTCCAAGAAGAAAATTCGAAAAATTCGAAAAACACTGAGAAGAAAATTCTAAAAGTTAATAAGACTCCTTAGTGAACTTCTATATACCTCTTCAAGCTTCTTCAAGCTTAGTTCTTCGTGGCCTAATTAGTTACGACGAACCAAAGGAAGAACTCGAGATGCAGGATAACGAATAATCCCACGGTTACTTAGCAACGATTCCTTAGAATGTCTCCGGACCCTGAAGCACGAATCATGCGTGTCACCAGGAAGTATCGACTCCTCCAAGCAACCGAGACGTTGGAAGACTGCACGCGCATCTGGGGAACGGTTCCACTGGAAAAGGGCGCGAGCATTCCTCGAGGGCGTTATTAATTAGCGCGGTGAAGTTAGTTTAATCGAGAATTCTATGCCACCGTCGGCTACGTGTCCCAGCGAGCCGAAACTTCTAAACGACCAGGTAGGGTACGTGTGCGCCAGCCGTGAATCACGCTGCCCTTATTTATCATATCCTCGTTATTACCTCGGGGCTTCCCATTAACGTCATATTTCCAAGCTGTCAGCTGGAATTACCTAACCAACGTTTGTTCCGCCCATGGCGGCCGACGGGGGAGCTCGTTCTCCAAATTGCCTGGGAATATCGGTGATTTGAACGCGCTGGAGGGAATTTTGCTGCTCGCGGCTGAGAAATAAAAGCCCCCAAGGAGTTCTATACTCAAAAGGATCGATCACAGGAAGTTACAATAGTTGTACAACTTACAAGTTGGATCTTCTCCCACAGTTGGAGATCTTTGAAAAAGGGACATTAAGGCACCGCGAGAATGTTCTCGATCACGCCAACGTTCACCCTGAATGCCGGGTGCGCTCAGGAGTCTCTATCAATGGAGATAATCCCCTCTCGATTGAGGCGATCGGTGTCCCCCACGATGCTGGCCAACCTGACCCACTACGGGTACAGGAACCGCAGCTACGAGCCAGGCTTAGACCTCGAGGAGAAGCCCCCGGAGGATTGCCACTCTCTGTACTTCCTCCTCGACTTCTTCCACCAGTACTACATCCCCTTCATCATCCTCCTGGGCCTGGTGGGCAACCTGCTCTCCTGCATAGTGTTTCTGAACACTCATCTGAGGATACGCAGCTCCAGCTACTACCTGGCTGCCTTAGCCACCGCTGACTTCGGCTTCCTAGTCACTCTGCTGCTGGTCTGGCTCAACAACACTCTGGGTTGGAAGGTGTTCAACAAGGATGGCTGGTGCGAGACTCTGGTGTACGTGAGCGCGGTGTGCAGCTCGCTGAGCGTGTGGCTGATCGTCGCCTTCACCGTAGAGAGGTTCATAGCTGTCCAGTACCCTCTGCACCGGCCTCACATATGCACCATCGCCAGGGCCAAAGCGATAGTGCTCGTGCTGGTGATCCTGGCGCTGGCTAGTCACTCCTACTCCTTCGTCACGGCTGGCGTGGTACTCAACAGAGACGGCGAGGAGTACTGCGACCTGAAGGTCGAGTACCTGGAGACGATGAAGATCATCAGCATCATAGACAGCATCGCCAGCCTCATCGCACCGCTGGTGCTCATCATAGTGATGAACACCATGATCATGAGGAACCTCCTGAGGTTCAGCAGGCGGTTCAAGCAGACCTCCACCGCGTCCACCGACTGTCCCAGCAGGGAACAATCGGACATCAACTTGAATCAGATCCCGGTGAGTCGAGAATTTTATTTTGGCTTCTTTAGCTTCCTTCAGTCGAATTCAGGCAGAATATTTGCCTTTTCGATTTTTTTTATGTGAAGATTCTGGGGCTTCTTAAGGGAACGACAGGTTTTCTGTTTGAAACTTGCAAGCACTTAATTTGCTTCGATGTTTCATTTGAACGATGCATAAAGGTGTGAAGGAGCTACGTGCTCTTTTCCCCATCGAAATTTGTAGGTGCGTTACTTGAATTTTGCCAACAAGGAAGCGATCCCTCCGACCGCGACCATTCCCTCCGAATGCTTCACTTCTTTCGGCCCCGTCGATGGAAGAAGAGGGTTCTGTAGCTGAGTAATCTGTTTTTGCTAGGTTGGCCCAAGTATTTCGAGCGGCGCCGGATGAATCAGCGAGCAAAAAACTACGCTCGTTCGTCTAAAAGTTCGACAGCTAATGGACGTCGCTATTTTGAAATGCATAGTGTTCCTTGGGCTCTGTCTCTGCTCTATAGCACCGTGGACCTCTATTTTTCTTACCGACCAAAGAAAACACGGTGAAATGCACGCTGAGATACGCCTGATCCGAGTCGACTTCTTTCCCCGATAGGAACTCAGTATTAAACATCTCGCGTGTGAATTATAATATTTTTTTCTCCATTTCTGGCTATGGTTCCTCTTCTGTCGCGATTCTGAACTATTTTATTATTTAGCGACAGACCTTCGCCATACCTTTTATGGAGCTTAAATTTAAAAACCTTGCTATCCATCGCGAAAAATAAATTACTATTTTTAAAGATTTTTTTCTCAGTAAATACAACATGTAATGAAATAAATCTTTTTGGTATTTATTACGAATATACCTATTTTTTAGGTGTCATATTGCCGCTATTAAAACAAATTAAAAAGAATCTTTTTAAATTGTTTTGTATAATATAAGAGTAGCTTAATAAATTCCAGAAATATTCATTTCTCTATATGTTGTATTTATTGATAAAAAAATCACTCAAACTAGAATGACCCCTTAGTAAACAAGCGCGTCGGTGATTCTGAAAGTGATGGAATAAAAAATCTAAAAAAGTTGAATTCATCACTCACTTTGTGTCACATCACAAAATAAGTGATAAATTGAATGTTTTTAAATTGTTCACCTCTGCAGCTCTTTCACAATCACCGGCATATTATTGAATCGATCGTTTACGGAAATTCAAATTCCATGGACCAATTGGAGGAACCGATATCTCTAATTAACTGGCTAACTGATCGCTCCTCGTAATCACGGTCGACCAAATATCCCGTTAATTCTAGAAACCGCGGGTGTCCGCGTTTCTACAGTCACGATATGTAAATAAGGAAGTGGCGGAGGCATTCCGGTCACGCGAGTAGATGGCTCGCGTGCGTGGATCAACGTTCATCAACAATTCTGAAAATAGTTCACCCGTCCTTGCGTTTCGTGAGAGCTGCTTCACCGAAAAACACTGTACACCATACGAATACCGAATCGAGGAAGCGCTCGGTCACGTCCCATGCGCGTCTTTGACGTCCAAAGAGACACCCGTCGACCTGGGGCTTAATTTACAGATTCCTTCGTCGAATTATTTCGTGAGGGCATTGGGGCCGATAATGGAGCAAGGGGTGAGCGACGGGAAATTTATCAACGCGGAACTGTGATGCATTTAAAGGGCCACGATATCGATTCCGAACGCGGGGGAATTCGTGGAACAACTTATTACTTTTCTAGATAGTTTAACCGCTCACTAACATTTCGAGGACAGTTGTATAACTTAAACATTGCACATAAATTGACAGAAGCATTTCAATTTCATTTCATAAACGTTTATAATGGTAAAATAAGGGTTTAAGGTTGCTGCGTTACAATTTATTTGTAATAGATGAATATGGAACTTTTATGAATTACCGTCTATAATATAAAACACAGATAATTTGATATGCTACTATAAAGTGTTATAGAGGGCTAGTGTGACGGCCGAAAAAAACTTAATTTTTCGGGTATTTAAAAAAGTATTGCACTCTTGTAGCTTTATTCTATCGCCTTTTAAGAATATAAACAGAATTTTTACGAGTAAAAATATCCATTTACAGCCGAATAGGAGCATCGTGAAGTGATACTTCTGGATACAATTGTTTTTTTTTAATTCCCGAAAAAATAAGTTTTGAAGGGGAGATCCCTTAAGCTGATGTTCTTTTTAACTAGTGCGTCTACTAAATGAATGTACACCTCGTGGTTCACCGTGTGCAGTTGATAGAAAAAGCACGTAGCAGTACATACGTGATTCAAGGAGTGATTTACGATACTGGCTGATCGATGGGGAAGTAGTAACAGTAATTTCCGAGGTAAATAATAGAGCACAGTGGTATATGGTTGGACAAGAAAGCTGTGGCTCCCGAAAATTCTGCTGAATAATAGAGCACAGTAGCGCGTGACTCGAACGTTGAATACCGCACTCGGCGTACCGAATTTTCTCCCCGATTAATAAACACAGTAGATACGAGGCATTAAGAGCAAAAGCGGACCAAGCCACATTTCTCACGAATTTGACTTATTAGCAATAATGTATTCCAATAACCCTGTACCTACTAATCACATAAAATAGGAAAGATTAATTTTGTTTCAACGTGGACTAGACAATTTTTCCTTTCAACGCCCCAATTACGTACAGACTATAAAGCACCTCTCATTTAAAACTAACAGAATGTCAGCCAGCGTGACAATTATGCCCGTAATATCAATTATAAAGCATGGACAAAGGACGAACGAAAAGTGAGTAGTTGGACGAAACAGGATATATCAATTCGACGAATGACAAACGAAATACTGCCAATAAGTTTCATTGCATCATTTAGGTTTATAAAAAATAGAACGACGAGTGACAAAGGCCTGCGTCTGCGGGACTCCATTCGGCTCGCATTTATATTTCATTGACTCGCCGCGTACAATCTGTGTGCACGTTGCTGTTGGGTAGACCGTGGTCACCGCGAACGAGGTTTCTCAGCTATTTTCGAGCGCCGTATAAATATCTCCAGCTTATGTAACCGTCACCATTCATCTTTATAGATTCGAAGCCTGAAACGTTCCCCCGCGAATCGATCTGTTCGCAGTGGCGCGTCGAACCGCGCAATTTCCCTCTGCGTTAAACGAGCCCTCCCCAATTCTGCTCTGACATCGGGGAAACGTATCGATAACACTCGGCCACGTAATTGACACTTGGTAATTGGATCATTAGCTAATATTTCCTACAAGTCTCCCTTCATGATTACGCGATATTAATTACGTACCTAATTATCAAAGTCGTGGTTTGGGAATATTGTGACAGCGAGGTGTGTTTACTTTCTGCGATGAAGGGGTGGGATATACCGCGCCAGATCGTGGTCAGTCGGTGGATATTGTTCTCTTTCTTATATCCACAAAACTGAGTAAGAGTAAGGATCGGTGGTGGGGTAACTTGAAAATGATGGATTTTCCGATAATTCTTTTTACTCGGGTTTTTAGATATAAAAACAGATGCAACTTTTGTTTAAACTTCTTTTGGATATCTCTCACCGTTCTCGAGATATTCCACGAAAAAGAACATGCTGAATCTTTTCCAAGGGCTGATTTCACCCTCCAAAACTGCACTATGCCATCAACAAAAAATAGGATTATTTTACGCGTGAACTACTCTACTTGCACACAAAGTTGCATAATCTTCTGAATTTCCGGGTTGCCTAACTTCCCTTGTTAGAAAAGAATTGTGTCCAATGAGGGAGATTTATACGTCACTGCTGGAGATAGAATTAAAGTTTTCGGCAAGAAGTGTTTGGAAGTTAATATCGGAGAAGTTTCGAGCAAGAAAGACTTCTACATTGTCAAAATGGTGGAATGGTGTCATCGCTGTAGTATCGATTTTTCTCGACACGTGCTGTGTCTTCCAGAAAGACGGGAAATAGGTCTAAGGAAATCTATTTTCGAAAAGAAGAAAGAAAAGGCAAAGAAAAAAGGAGAGGAAGTAGGCGTTCCGCAACGTCTGGAAGAACTGTTTGCACGCTGTTCTTTGAATTTCAGGATGTCTTCGCTAAAGATTCAAGCGAAATCGGGAAATTCGACGATGGTCAATGAGAAGACACCTCATCGGCGCAATAATATAGTATGGTGGTGGAAAGAAAGGTTGAAGCTTCTATTTACTCGCTGTAACCTTTTTCCTGTTTACTACCCCATCTTGTATCTAAATCTTTCTACCCTACCTTTTGTCTTTTCTATCTCCATTTCTATTTTAATCTACCTGTTCTCCCTTATCCCTTATCCCCATTCTTCTCTCCTCCCCCCATCTTCCCAGCCCCTTCATCTACCCTTCCGCCGTTCCAGTGTCGTCCGAAGTGTCCCTTATTTTCTCCCCTATTACTCTTCCGTCCCCTGAATCTCCACACCTACCCAATACATGCTCCCGTGCTCTTTCTTCCCTCTCACACACCCTGCACTTTCTTTTCCCACCCTCGTCCCTATAACACCCCCATTTCGTTTGCCAGTTTAAACCTTGCCATCCTTATCAGTCTTCTCTTTCAGGTATCTCGGCAGTCCTACTGGTGCTACCTCCCTATATCATCGGTTAAATCTTGCTTTCCATTTCCCACTTGCTCGTTCCTGTCTCTTTCCTGCAACTTCTCCTTTATATTCCTTGCTTTTTCTCTCCGTCTTTCTGCATACCTCTTCCGCTACGTAACCTCTATCTTCATAAAGTCTTCTCCTCTTTTTCCCATTCTGACTCTGCCTCCCTCCTCCCTTCTTTTAATATTATATAATACAATATTCTAACTTTAATATAATATCTTTTAATATAATATCTTTTAATATTATATAATTTAATATTGAAAGAGGCTGGCGCCTCGCTCTTTGTGGGGCCACATTTTAAAACCTTACTCCTCAGAAACAATCGTATAAAAACAGCCTAGTGATAATTGCGAAATAAAATACTTCTTTTTAAATATTAAATTCATAATATTATAAAATCTAGAGGCAGCTGAAAGGCCTCCTACCTCACTTTGAAGTGCATCGTTCTTTCCTGAGAATATAAAACTAATAGGAACTGCTGTACATATTGCATAAAATTCACGAACGCGAGCGTACCTACCAACGTGGCAAACAACTATTGGGGTAATAGCTATTTTATTCCGTATAGGTACTATATCTATATATTTCACACAACTATAGAAATAGACTTGTTCTTTCGAGGCCTCATAACGATGTAGCGCCCGGGGCCTCCAAAAGTACAAGCACGCCTCTGATTACATTACTATCACTCTCCCATTCTGGCAATCCCCAATCTAAAGGATACAAATTTTAAACCACCAATTAAGGCTTAAACTTCCTTTTAACCACCTGCAAAATGGTTGATTCGTTAAGTGCGGTTCCTTTTAGCCTCTCTATCCACTTATCAAGTGGAACGAGTAAAACTAAACGGAAACTCCATCCTACTTTTCAAGGTTCCCTCACTGTTAATTCTTTCCACCCCGCGCCGCCCTCGCTACTTCCTCCCGTGCTCTGATGCTCAGGTTTCGTGACTTACTTATCGAAGGGGGCTGTCAGCCGTCGATTTCCATCGCGAATCGTTTTGTCTTCGGTCAACGATACCGCGAATCGATAGTGGGCGTACACGCGGGGGCGGAAACAGTCCCGAATGAATCGCGAAACCATTCCGTGCCACGTTGTTGTGTACAGTGATAAATGGCGATAATATGCCTGTCTCCATTCTGTTCCACGACAAACGTCCACACGAACGTGTACCTACTCGGTAAACATTTGTCAGAGCCTCGCTCGATGGGTTGACAAATCAATGAAACACTGCTACACGTTAATTAGATACATTGCACAAACACACGGGAACTGAAAAGATATACTTTTCGCAGTTATACTCGTGTCTACGAACGTGAAACGTTCTCAGCGAGACAAGCTCCTCAATTCGAAATGACATTCGTGTAGCTGGTTCCAACTGGGGAAATTTTTCCGCGGAACGTTGAACGAGAACTTCTCGCCTGGTTTCCTTCCAAAGTAAACATTTCTTCACTTTCCAGAAAATATCGACGTGAAAGAAGGCCAGAAGTAGTGATGGGATGAAGTATATTGGAAGTAGGTAGGTTCGAATTTCACTGGAAAGATTCGAACAGTTTACGAGAAGTTTGAAAAATAGAAATAGAAAAAGAATACTTTTAAGTAGACTCGAACCTTGATGAGATAGTTTTGAACTCTCTACTTGTACCTACCTACTTTGAGAAACGTAAGCGGTACTTTCAAGTATAATCGAAACCTGATCAAGTAGATTCGAAGCTTTTATGATTCACAGCTTACCTATGATAGTTTTCTATTTAGAATATTGAACTCTAGTGTCTTTTAGGGCTTGAATATTAATTTTAGAGTCCACTCTTTTAAACGACAAAGTACTTAAGTAGTACATTTTCGAACTCTGCAGGCTCTTTTTCTGAGGTTCGACACCAGTTTATGTAACCCAAGTACTGGGGAGTGCACAGAATGAAACGTCACTTCTTATAAATAATATTCGAATCCCGTGAAGGGAAACTTTTGTATTAGAATTGACTCGGATTCGTGAGTACACATTGAACTTGATCCCATCGAAGCGTTGACCACGTTGCACTGCTTCTAATTGGCTGATTAAATCCAATTACATTTGAACCTCGTGGGAGTAATCATTGCGTTCGCTCCGTTTCGAGCGTTTAATATTATATCCGCGCATATTCGCCGTTCGCATCCGCGTGGGCATATAGATTGTAAGCAGCTTGATAGGTGTCTTGATACTCTTGATCTTTGATTGAACGACGACTATCGTTAATTGCCAAGGCCTGTACAGGAATAGGGGCAATCGTGTTTATTGGCTTCTGGGATTCGCATATATGGAAATCGACTTCATAGAGAATAATATTTTCCATTCAACTGTATACTATTATTGGCAACGAGCATTTCCTCCCTCGGACATATCTTTGAATTTTAAACAGGGGTGATTTCGAGCTCAAGTACTATGCAACGCAAACAGACAAACAAACTGGGGGAATATTGGCATGTTTCTGGGACATTTTGTTATATTAATGGCGGTTATATTAATTCCGGTAAAGGCTTCGTTTTCAAGAAAATTGATTTTGAATTTTTTGAAAACGAAGCCTTTACCGCAATTTCGTCACTCTTCATTTTCGTCTTATTTTCGCCTGTAAAATCACCCCCTAAAGTATTGACAGTAAAGTAACACCCGTAGGGGAGACCGGGGATAGTTGATACAGGGGGAAAGTTGATATAGACGAATTATCTCGACATCGTATATATGTAGCTCCATTTGAGCGAGATATGTGAAGATTGTTGTTCAATTCTTTCCTACGATCCAGCGTACGTGTGTGTACATTGACGTTAACAATCATTTGTGATTGTACTACAAGTGTAAAAATGCATAAACATTTGTTCTTTTCCTCCTTTAATACATGCTAAGTAACTGCCAACGTTCCCTCGGTTTACAGTACCTAGGTACTACTTTGTTTTCCGCTTTATCTGAATCACTGTCCAGGATTACTATTATCTATGAACCTACAATTAGTTATCTCGTGCAGATAAGAGATCAAGTTTTTTTTTAGAAATGGTGACATTGACGTGTTAACAGACAACAGTCTCAATTTTCTTCCTTCTCCCTCCGAGATGAGCGAACTTTTTCATGTCATCGCGCGTTGCATAACGCACTTATCATTCCTGATAGTTGCAGCACCTCTTCGAGCCGTACTCGCTTGCACCTCCGGATGCAACTTCGCGCGCACAGTTGCGGCGCAAAAGACGGTGATCGCTTCTCAAAAGTAGGCGCGAATTTGACTTCGCCTCTAATTTAAGTGGATCCATGCAAGCGCGCTGGTTCGCTCTGAATTACAACGTATCCAAGGCGAAGCGGAAAATCTCCACGTGGTGCGCTCGCGAGCGACGGAAGCCTATAATTGGAACAGAGCACGGTGCAACCGTATCGCTGTGGCATAGATATGTCCCTTTTTTAGAGAAATCGACACGCCTATCCGTCGCAATTAGAACACGAGGCAGGTCAGGTTTTCTCGCAGGTCATCTCTCTCCCTCGCTATTCAAAGAAGAATAATGAAAAAGATAAAGGTTACCGAATGTGAGTGATCATCTGCGCGGCTCTTACAACAAACTTGTAAAGAGCAAACAATACAAGATTTATTAGTTCATTAGTTAAATTATTTTTGCACTGGCATTTCTCTTTTTTCCCACTGTTTCCTTGCTAACTTTATTAACTGCATCTATATTGTAAACTAAAGGGTCTTTACCCGTGGAATAAATAATAATAATAATATGTTGTTCAATAAACAGTGTTATAAAGAAGAATCTTGCAAAGAGTTTGAAAATTTTCCAAAACCTCTGCACTTCTACAAAGAGTATCTTCGATTAAGGCCCGAGGGAATCAGCCTTATCATTTGGCAAGAGATAATCCGTATAAACTACTGATTAATCGATGCACAGATCCGGGTAAACACAATCGTTTGAACATTGGCCTCTTAAATTCGTATTCCTCAACACAAGTGAGACTTTTCTGCAATTACGATCCACTTAACAAGTGGACTATCATCAATTTCATCTATGCTATTACAAATCGAAATGCTATTGGAAATATTCGAGAAGAAAGTGACCGAGATACAATACTCGACTTTACGTTATTAAACACGATACCAATATCTAGCATTCATTAAATGCAATCTGCACTACCGCCACCAAGGTCGACTGCTTCTCAAGACTTCATTGCATGACACAGGCGTCTGAAGTCGCATATTCACGGAGCCCGACGTATCTACTGACAACTTTATAATAACAGCCTATTGTTGAAACTGCTCGTTGTTGTCACATGTTATCCGTCCTCATTTATTGCGCGTTGTCTCGCATATACTTCCGAGAACATACCGCCGTCCAGTTCAGTCACTGCGCACTGGCAGTCTCTGCTCGGTTAATAGGAGCAGTCGCCTCCAAACTTCATCTTTGACATCCATCGCCATGGACCTGTTCACGGGAGCTTTGCTCGCTGCGATCGCGATCCTCCTTCTCTGTTACTTGCTCTGGCATCCACTGGGCTACTTCAAGAACCTGGGCGTCCCCCATGAGCGGGCGATTCCAATTCTGGGCAACATGGCGCCGATCATGTTCCAGCGGAACTCCATCGCGGAGGAGCTTGAGCGAGTGTACCGCCGCTACCCGGAGGCCAGATATTTCGGATTCTACAACTTCAGCACGCCGGTGATCGTGATTCGCGACCCGGAACTGATTACTATGATCGCTGTGAAGCACTTCGACCAGTTCCCCGACCACCAGGGTTTCGTGGACGAGGATCTAGACCCTCTGATGGGGGGCAACCTGTTCTCCCTCCGCGGTGACCGTTGGCGGGAGATGAGGAGGCTGCTGAGCCCAGCCTTCACCTCCAGCAAGATGAAGACCATGTTCACCCTGATGTGTGACTGCGCGGTGAGCTTCGCCGAATGCATCGCGATGGAGTCGAAGAGAGGAAAGGTGTACGATCTGAAGGATATCTTCGGTCGGTACGCTACTGATATCGTGGCCACGTGCAGCTTTGGGATCTCTGTGGACTCTATGAACAACCCGGATAACGAGTTCTATAGGTTTGCAAAGGAGACGATGAATTTCTTGTCTGGTTTGTCCATCAAGTTCTTGATGGGCAAGAACTTCCCGACACTGTTCAAGCTGCTGGGCGTCAGGTTCTTCAGCGACAAGGCTCACAAGTACTTCCTGCGCATTGTTACCGAGACGGTTAGGATGAGGGAGGAGAAGGTAGGCAGTTTTGTGCAACACACTGTCCCGACATACCATTCATGCTTTGCGGAACTTGTAAACGTTGCTAATTCCCTTGTCATTCATGTCTGAGAAGGTTTATGGGGATTGGAATCAAGGAAACATTGGAGACTTGATAGTAGAGCGTCCTTGCTTGTATTTGGTTGGTGCAAAAGGTTGAAAAAGGAATTCCAGTTATTATTTGATACTCGAAGCACTGCTCTGTAGCTTAGATATGTTTTTTTGTATCTGGAAATAGGTTCTTCAGACCCTTTTGTATAAAGCTTTAAATTTCTAGAACAGTGATTCCCAATCGGTGGGTCGCGAAGTATTTTCTGGGTGGTCGCCACGGTTATTTTTAGTTAAGGATTTTTAGCACTTCTTTATTTTAAGTATTAAGTTAGAATTATTTTCTGAAATACGTATTTTTAATGTGTTTTCTTTACCTTATTAAATTTATCTTACCTTATACGGGGGTAGGGGGTGTCGCAGGTTATTTGAGAATTATAAAAGGGGATCGCGACTTAAAACAGGTTGGAAAACACTGCTCTGGAATTTATAAACGCCGAACAGCATTTTTACGGAACCTTCTGCTAGAGAATTTCTTGCGATGTAACAATTCACAGTCAGCGGACGAAAGCATAGGAGAGTATGGCGCGTGCAAACTCTAAACTTTAATTAAAATAATCATCTCATCTTATTACTTTGGGTAGCTAGTTAGTTTTGGTTGCAAATGAAAGTGTCTTACGATCTATATTCAGTCTCTCACACCAACAACTCTAAATCACGTATAAGATCCCCACCAGCCAAGCCTAAACTCATCATCATCTATCATCCCAGCATTATCACGTCACTCAGCTCCAACAGTCGAAACTGCTAACCGCTTGAAAAAGATACCCACGACACATTACGCTCCAAATTCTATTCCCCGTAATATTTCATCCAGTTCACGTTCTCCCCAAGCAATGCCCCGCACGCAATCGCTGGCTTCCCTTTCAATCCTGGCAGTCGCCCAGACAAATTCGAAGGGACTCACGAAAATCTGTCCTCAAACACTTCGTAATGTATCCAAAAACAGGGCATCCATCGTCCCGACATGATCCAACTGATGATGGAGACGCGGGACAAAGACGGCGGTGGTGGGCTCTCCATCGAAGAAATGACGAACCAGGCGTTCATCTTCTTCTTCGCCGGCTTCGAAACCACTTCCAGCTTCCTGTGCTTCGCTACTCACGAGATCGCGGTGAACGCCGAAGTCAAAGCGAAGCTACTGGCGGAAATCGATGAGGTTGGTCGGAAAACAAACGGAAACCCCACCTACGAAGCCATCAGAGACATGCGATACATGGACGCTGTGTTGAACGAGACGCTCAGGCTCTATTCCTTGGTCTCGTTTCTGGATCGTGTCTGCGTGAAAGAGTTCCAGCTTCCCCCAGCGACGCCTGACTCTAAGCCTGTCACGATCAAACCAGGCGGAGTCGTTTGGTTCCTTCCCTTCGCCCTCCAGCGCGACGCCGGGCTCTACCCCGAGCCGATGAAGTTCATGCCTGAACGATTTTTCGACGGGGAGATTTCCCCGCCCAACTACGTGCCGTTTGGCGTGGGACCTAGGGTCTGCATCGGGAACAGATTCGCTCTGATGGAGTCCAAGGTCGTGCTGTTTCATCTGCTGTGGCGCTGCGACGTGGAGCCCAGCGCTGAGACCATTGTCCCGATGAAGCTCAATAAGAAGAGCTTCGTGCTGGCGGCGGAGAATGGTTTCAGGTTGAACTTCCGCACTAGGGAACAGGGGAGAGTAGTATCGTGAAAGTATGTTAGTCCATCGACTGTGCTTGGAAAACACTCTGGCGGTGTGTAAAATAGTCCCCTTGGGGATGCAAGCTACAAATGTAGTACCAGTACTTGACCGCCGAATGTGGTATCGGTTTCGGATGCTTGTTAAATTCGTCTGTGTTTGTTTTACCAAATTATATGTAACTTTCAAGTATGCTTGTGAACATTTGTGAGCGACGCATGCTCGAGAAAAACGTTTTGTGTTAATTGAGAGAACTCGACGATCGGGAGTGCATCGAGAGTGGACGTTGATAGAGATGACAAATAAAGTGTTTTGTATTTGTTATTTTGCTTTTATTTGTTCCCTGTCCTCCTCTACTGATCTTCAAACATCGATGATCTTGATGTTGTAAGGAAGAGCATCGTGGTTACAGATTTAAGCCGATGTACAGATGCTTTTGCATTTTCCAAGCTTCCAAAGACGGAATTCGACTCTGTCGTGATGTTAGGTTCAGGAGATGGGAATATACATATTAACGATAGGAGACTGCGGGATTTTTGGAAGATAAAAGGCGATGCGATTTCAAAGTCGAATGCACTGAAGATAAGAATTGGTTAAAGCAATTCCTACTCTCAGAATTTCCTTCAAACTATCAGACTAGTAAATAAACGCTTCACAATTTCGCCTCATTTAAACGATAAGACCATTGAGATTTCTCTAAATAATAACGTTTGCACGATTTAAATATACATCACCCGATTACTTATTTCGCGCAGCGTCTTGTATCGCTAACTGTGGGATAAGAATCATTTATCAAAACCGATTTCGTATTGTCGAAGGTCACATGATCATCCTATATTTCGCACTAAACACCATTTATACCGACGATTTTGCTATCATCGCGTTCAGTTACGAACAGAGCAGCAGTCTTTATACGTTTATTCGTACATCCCCTTCAAGACCAGAAGCCGTCGACACCAAGCATCCAGCTACATCCATCTCCATGGATCTGTTCACGGGAGCTCTGATCGCTGTGATAGTAATCCTCCTCCTCTATTACTTGCTATGGCATCCACTGACCTACTTCAAGGACCTGGGCGTCCCCCATGAGCGAGCGATTCCGATTCTGGGCAACATGGCACCGATCATATTCCAGCGAATCTCCATGGCGGAGGAGCTTCAGCGAGTGTACAACCGCTACCCAGACGCCAGGTACTTCGGATTCTACAACTTCGGCATGCCGGTGATCGTTCTCCGGGACCCAGAACTGCTTAATGCAATCGGAGTGAAGAACTTCGACCAGTTCTGCGACCGTCGCGGTTTTGTGGACGAGGATCGGGACCCTATGATGGGGGGTAATTTGTTCTCCCTCCATGGTGACCGTTGGAGGGATATGAGGAGGGTGCTCAGCCCTGCCTTCACCGCTAGCAAGATGAAGACCATGTTCACCTTGATGTGTGACTGCACGGTGAACTTCGCCGATTATATCGCAATGGAGTCGAAGGGGGGAAAGGTGTACGAAGTGAAGAATATCTTCCGTCGATGTACAACCGATATCCTAGCCACGTGCTGCTATGGGTTGTCTGTGGACTCTATGAGGAACCCGAACAACGATTTCTATATGTTTGGCGAGCGGTCGCTGAATTTCCTGTCTAGTTTGTCCATCAAGTTCTTGATGGGCAAAAACTTTGCGACACTGTTCAAGCTGCTGGGCGTTAGGTTCTTCAACGACGAGGCTCACAAGTACTTCCTGCGCGTCATCACCGAAATGGTTCGGATGAGGGAAGAGAAGGTAGGCAGCTCTGTGATACGCACTGTCCTGACATCCCAATTATTGTTTGTGCAACTTGTGATCGATGGTAATTCCCTTGTCAATCATTTCTGAGAAGGTTTAGGGGGATTGAAGTCAAGGAACCGCTACATTTTTAGGGGCTAGGGACTTCATAGAAGAGCGTTCTTGTAGTAGATTGATGCAAAAAATTTGTCGTATTTCTTAAAGGAGGTTGAACATGGAATTCCAGTAATTGTTTGATACTCAAGGTACCACCCTGCAGCTCAGATATAGTTTTTGTATCTGGAAATAAGTTTCCGAGACCCTTTTTTATACAACTTCAATCTCCTAGAATTTATGTATCCCACAAAAGTATTTTCACTGAATCTCTGCTAGTGAATTTCTTGTGCTGTAAAAAGTGACCGAAAGGTTTAAACATCTGACAGTCAGAAGGCGAAAGATTAGAACAGGCTCGTGTCGAAATATCTGAATCATAAACCCCGAACTTTGTGATATCCGTAATATTCGCGTTAAATATATTTGATTAAACATTATCTTTAAGCTTAAACTCATCATCATCTATCATCCCAACATTATCACGTCACTCAGCTCCAACAGTCGAAACTGCTAACCATTCGAAAACGATACCCACGACACGTCACATTCCATTAACTCCAACCACGAATCCCCTTAGCATTCCATCCTCCACAAACGTTTTCTCCAAGCAATGCCCTGAAGCACTCACTGCCTTCTCCAAACGAATTCGAAGGGACCCACGAAAATCTGCTCTCATACCGTTCGTAATGTATCCAAAAACAGGGCATCCATCGTCCCGACATGATCCAACTGATGATGGAGACGCGGGACAAAGACGGCGGTGGTGGGCTCTCCATCGAAGAAATGACCAACCAGGCGTTCGTCTTCTTCTTCGGCGGCGTCCAAACTACCACGAACATCCTGTGCTTCGCTGCTCACGAGATCGCAGTGAATCCCGAAGTCAAAGCGAAACTACGTGCGGAAATCGAGGAGGTTGGTCGAAAAACAAACGGCAACCCCACTTACGAAGACATCAGGGACATGCAATACATGGACGCTGTGTTGCACGAGTCTCTGAGGCTCTATTCCCTAGGGTTCATGGATCGAATCTGCGTGAAAGAGTTCCAGCTTCCACCAGCGACGCCTGACTCGAAGCCCGTCACGATTAAACCTGGCCGAGTCGTCTGGTTCCTTCCCTACTCGCTTCAACGCGACAGCGCACATTTCCCTGACCCGATGAAGTTCAGGCCTGAACGATTCTTGAACGGGGAGGTTTCCCAGTCCACCTACGTGCCCTTTGGCGTGGGACCTAGGATATGCCTCGGGAAGAGATTTGCTCTTATGGAGTCGAAGCTCTTAATGTTCCATCTGCTGTGGCGTTGCGACGTGGAGCCCTGCGCTGACACCAGCATTCCAATGAAGCTGAATAAGAAGAGCTTTGTGCTGGCAGCGGAGAATGGTTTCTGGTTGAAATTCCGCACTACGTAGCAGGGGAGAGTAGTATTGTGAAAGTACGTTAGTCAGTCCCTCGACTAGGTATGCTTAGAAAACACTCTGGTGATGTGTAAAATAGTCCCCTTGGGGATGTAAGCTGCAAATGTTGTAACAGTTCTTGGATTGCTTAGTCTTGGCTACCGAATGTGGCATCAGCTTCTGTTGCTTGTCAAAGTCTCCTGTGTTTGTTCCACCAAGTTACTATGTAACTTTCAAATATGCTTGTGTGCATTGGTGAACGACGTATGTCCGAGAGAAATGTTTTGTGTTAATTGAGACAACTCGACGATGGACTACATTGAGAGGGGTCTTTGATTGGAAAAGGAAATAAAGTGTTTTGCATTTGTTTTGTTTTTGCTTGTTCCCTGTCTTCCTCTACTGATCTTCAATCATCGATGATCTTGATGTTGTAAGGCAGAGCATCGTGGTTACAGATTTAAGCTGATGTACAGATGCTATTGCATCGTCCGAGCTTCTAAAAACGAAATTCGATTCTGTCGTGATGTTAAATTCATCAGGTGGGAGTGTATTAACGATAAGAGACTACGGATTTTTTGGAAGATAAAAGGCGATATGATTTCAACGTGGTATGCATTCAAGATAAAAATTGATTAAAGCAATTCCTACTCTCAGAATTTCATTCAAACTATCAGACTTGTAAATGCACTCGTCACAATTTCGCCTCATTTAAACGATAAGGCCATTTCTCTAAAGATTTCTCTATATACATCACCCGACTCCTTATTTCGCGGAGAGTCTTGTATCGTTAACTGTGGAATACGAACCATTTATCAACACTGATTCGTATCGTTAAGTGTCACATGACCATCCTGTACTTTGCACTATATAGCATTTATACCGACGATTTTGCTATCATCGCGTTCAGTTACGGACGGAGCAGCAGTCTTTATTCGTTTTCGAGAAGAAACCGTCGACACCAAGCATCCAGCTACAGCCATCTCCATGGACCTGTTCACGGGAGCTTTGATCGCTGTGATAGTAATCGTTCTCCTCTATTACTTGCTATGGCATCCACTGACCTACTTCAAGAACCGGGGGGTCCCCCATGAGCCGGCGATTCCGGTTCTGGGCAACATGGCGCCGATCATATTCCAGCGAATCACCATCGCGGAGGAGCTCCAGCGAGTGTATAACCGCCACCCAGGCGCCAGATATTTCGGATTCTACAACTTCAGCACGCCGGTGATCGTGATTCGCGACCCGGAACTGATTACTATGATCGCTGTGAAGCACTTCGACCAGTTCCACGACCACCAGGGTTTCGTGGACGAGGATCTAGACCCTCTGATGGGGGGCAACCTGTTCTCCCTCCGCGGTGACCGTTGGCGGGAGATGAGGAGGCTGCTCAGCCCAGCCTTCACTTCCAGCAAGATGAAGACCATGTTCACCCTGATGTGTGACTCCGCGGTGAGCTTCGCCGAATGCATCGCGATGGAGTCGAAGAGAGGAAAGGTGTACGATCTGAAGGATATCTTCAGTCGGTACGCTACTGATATCGTGGCCACGTGCAGCTTTGGGATCTCTGTGGACTCTATGAACAACCCGAACAACGATTTCTATACGTTTGGTAAGGAGACGCTGAATTTCTTGTCTGGTTTGTCCATCAAGTTCTTGATGGGCAAGAACTTCCCCACACTGTTCAAGCTGCTGGGTGTCAGGTTCTTTAGCGACGAGGCTCACAAGTACTTCCTGCGCATTGTTACCGAGACGGTTAGGATGAGGGAAGAGAAGGTAGGTAGTTATATGCTACACACTATCCTATGTAGAGTAGCCTATCCACACTTTCCCATTCATGCTTTGTGCATCTTGTGATCGTTGATAATGTCGTTGGCATTAATTTCTGAGAAGATTTAGGAGAATTGGGGTAAAGGAAACGCTAGTTTTGTCGTATTTCATGAAGAAGGTTGAAAATGGAATTCCAGTAATTGTTTCATACTCAAGGTACTGGCCTGTAGCTCAGATATGGTTTTTATATCTGGAAATAAGTTTCCGAGACCATTTTTTTATAGAACTTCAATCTTCTAGAATTGATCCACCCCACAATAGCATTTTCACTGAATCTCTGCTAGCGAATTTCTTGTGTTGTAAAAAGTAATCGAAATGTTTAAATATCTGACAGCCAGAAGGCGAAAGATTAAAAGGCTATAGCGCGTGTCGAAATATCTCAATCTTAAACCCTGAACTTTGAGATATCCATATTATTCGCGTTATATATATTAGATTAAACATTATCTTATAGAAGGTCTGCCCCTCCAACAACTCGAATAAATCATGTATATGTATGTAGGCGATCGCCATTTAGTTGGGAAATTGTCTATCCTGCAGGTTTGAGCAGATAAGTGGCGCTCCGTTAATTTGGGTGTAGTAAGTTACTTGGGGAAGAAGAGTTGTCGTCGGGTCTGGGTAGCTAAGTGGTTAAACCAGTCGCCCGGCAAGCGAGTGATCCGGGGTTTGATTCACGGTACAGGCACCCGATCGGCCGACTCTTTTTCTCCTACATATAAGATCACCACCCATCAAGCCATCATCACATTCCAAACTCCAACCACGAATCCCCTTAGAATATTTCATTCTGCACAAACGTTTGCCACACGCAATGCCCCACCCGCAATCGCTGCCTACCCCTTTAATCCTGGCAGTCGGCCAGACGAGATCGAAGGGACCCACGAACATCAGCCCTCAAACAGTTCCTAACGTATTCAAAAACAGGGCATCCATCGTCCCGACATGATCCAACTGATGATGGAGACGCGCGATAAGGATGGCGGAGGGATCTCCATTGAAGAAATGACCAACCAGGCGTTCGTCTTTTTTTTCGCCGGCGTCCAAACTACATCGAGTTTCCTGTGCTTCACTTCTCATGAAACCGCAGTGAACCCCGAAGTCAAAGCCAAACTACGTGCGGAAATCGATGAGCTTGTTCGAAAAACAAACGGCAACCCCACTTACGAAGACATCAGAGACATGCAATACATGGACGCTGTGTTGCACGAGGCGCTGAGGCTCTATTCCCTAGCGTTCGTGGATCGAATCTGCGTGAAAGAGTTCCAGCTTCCACCAGCGACGCCTGACTCTAAACCTGTCACGATCAAACCAGGCGGAGTCGTCTGGTTCCTTCCCTTCTCGCTTCAACGCGACAGCGCGCACTTCCCTGACCCGATGAAGTTCAGGCCTGAACGATTCTTGAACGGGGAGGTTTCCCAGTCCACCTACGTGCCCTTTGGCGTGGGACCTAGGATGTGCATCGGGAACAGATTCGCTCTTATGGAGGCGAAGGTCTTGATGTTTCATCTGCTGTGGCGCTGCGACTTTGAACCCTGCGCTGACACCCGCATTCCGATAAAGCTCAATAAGAAGAGCTTCGTGCTGGCAGCGGAGAATGGTTTCTGGTTGAACTTCCGCACTACGTAGCAGGGGAGAGTAGTATTGTGAAAGTACGTTAGTCAGTCCCTCGACTAGGTATGCTTAGAAAACACTCTGGTGATGTGTAAAATAGTCCCCTTGGGGATGGAAGCTGCAAATGTTGTAACAGTTCTTGGATTGCTGAGTCTTGGCTACCGAATATGGCATCAGCTTCTGTTGCTTGTCAAAGTCTCCTGTGTTTGTTCCACCAAGTTACTATGTAACTTTCAAATATGCTTGTGTGCATTGGTGAACGACGTATGTCCGAGAGAAATGTTTTGTGTTAATTGAGAGAACTCGACGATGGACTACATTGAGAGGGGTCTTTGATTTGGAAAGGAAATAAAGTGTTTTGCATTTGTTTTGTTTTTGCTTGTTCCCTGTCTTCCTCTACTGATCTTCAAACATCGATGATCATGATGTTATAAGGCAGAGCATCGTGGTTAGAGATTTAAGCTGATGTACAGATGCTATTGCATCGTCCGAGCTTCTAAAAACGAAATTCGATTCTGTCGTGATGTTAAATTCATCAGGTGGGAATGTATTAACGATAAGAGACTACGGATTTTTTGGAAGATAAAAGGCGATATGATTTCAACGTGGTATGCATTCAAGATAAAAATTGATTAAAGCAATTCCTACTCTCAGAATTTCATTCAAACTATCAGACTTGTAAATGCACTCGTCACAATTTCGCCTCATTTAAACGATAAGGCCATTTCTCTAAAGATTTCTCTATGTACATCACCCGACTCCTTATTTCGCGGAGAGTCTTGTATCGTTAACTGTGGAATACGAACCATTTATCAACACTGATTCGTATCGTTAAGTGTCACATGACCATCCTGTACTTTGCACTATATAGCATTTATACCGACGATTTGGCTATCATCGCGTTCAGTTACGGACGGAGCAGCAGTCTTTATTCGTTTTCGAGAAGAAACCGTCGACACCAAGCATCCAGCTACAGCCATCTCCATGGACCTGTTCACGGGAGCTTTGATCGCTGTGATAGTAATCGTTCTCCTCTATTACTTGCTATGGCATCCACTGACCTACTTCAAGAACCGGGGGGTCCCCCATGAGCCGGCGATTCCGGTTCTGGGCAACATGGCGCCGATCATATTCCAGCGAATCACCATCGCGGAGGAGCTCCAGCGAGTGTATAACCGCCACCCAGGCGCCAGATATTTCGGATTCTACAACTTTAGCATGCCGGTGATCGTTCTCCGGGACCCAGAACTGCTTACTATGATCGGGGTGAAGAACTTCGACCAGTTCTGCGACCGTCGCGGTTTCGCAGACGAGGATGTGGACCCTGTGATGGGGGGTAACTTGTTCTCCCTTCGTGGTGACCGTTGGAGAGAAATGAGGAGGGTGCTCAGCCCTGCTTTCACAGCTAGCAAGATGAAGACCTTGTTCACCCTGATGACGGGTTGCGCGGTGAACTTCTCCGATTATATCGCGATGGAGTCGAAGCAGGGAAAGGTGTACGAACTGAAGAATATTTTCCGTCGATACACGACTGACATCGTGGCCACATGCTGCTATGGGCTGTCTGTGGACTCTATGAAGGACCCGAACAACGATTTCTATACGTTTGGTAAGGAGACGCTGAATTTCTTGTCTGGTTTGTCCATCAAGTTCTTGATGGGCAAGAACTTCCCCACACTGTTCAAGCTGCTGGGTGTCAGGTTCTTTAGCGACGAGGCTCACAAGTACTTCCTGCGCATTGTTACCGAGACGGTTAGGATGAGGGAAGAGAAGGTAGGTAGTTATATGCTACACACTATCCTATGTAGAGTAGCCTATCCACACCTTCCCATTCATGCTTTGTGCATCTTGTGATCGTTGATAATTTCGTTGGCATTAATTTCTGAGAAGATTTAGGAGAATTGGGGTAAAGGAAACGCTAGTTTTGTCGTATTTCATGAAGAAGGTTGAAAATGGAATTCCAGTAATTGTTTCATACTCAAGGTACTGGCCTGTAGCTCAGATATGGTTTTTATATCTGGAAATAAGTTTCCGAGGCCATTTTTTTATAGAACTTCAATCTTCTAGAATTGATGCACCCCACAATAGCATTTTCACTGAATCTCTGCTAGCGAATTTCTTGTGTTGTAAAAAGTAATCGAAATGTTTAAATATCTGACAGCCAGAAGGCGAAAGATTAAAAGGCTATAGCGCGTGTCGAAATATCTCAATCTTAAACCCTGAACTTTGAGATATCCATATTATTCGCGTTATATGTATTAGATTAAACATTATCTTATAGAAGGTCTGCCCCTCCAACAACTCGAATAAATCATGTATATGTATGTAGGCGATCGCCATTTAGTTGGGAAATTGTCTATCCTGCAGGTTTGAGCAGATAAGTGGCGCTCCGTTAATTTGGGTGTAGTAAGTTACTTGGGGAAGAAGAGTTGTCGTCGGGTCTGGGTAGCTAAGTGGTTAAACCAGTCGCCCGGCAAGCGAGTGATCCGGGGTTTGATTCACGGTACAGGCACCCGATCGGCCGACTCTTTTTCTCCTACATATAAGATCACCACCCATCAAGCCATCATCACATTCCAAACTCCAACCACGAATCCCCTTAGAATATTTCATTCTGCACAAACGTTTGCCACACGCAATGCCCCACCCGCAATCGCTGCCTACCCCTTTAATCCTGGCAGTCGGCCAGACGAGATCGAAGGGACCCACGAACATCAGCCCTCAAACAGTTCCTAACGTATTCAAAAACAGGGCATCCATCGTCCCGACATGATCCAACTGATGATGGAGACGCGCGATAAGGATGGCGGAGGGATCTCCATTGAAGAAATGACCAACCAGGCGTTCGTCTTTTTTTTCGCCGGCGTCCAAACTACATCGAGTTTCCTGTGCTTCACTTCTCATGAAACCGCAGTGAACCCCGAAGTCAAAGCCAAACTACGTGCGGAAATCGATGAGCTTGTTCGAAAAACAAACGGCAACCCCACTTACGAAGACATCAGAGACATGCAATACATGGACGCTGTGTTGCACGAGGCGCTGAGGCTCTATTCCCTAGCGTTCATGGATCGAATCTGCGTGAAAGAGTTCCAGCTTCCACCAGCGACGCCTGACTCTAAGCCTGTCACGATCAAACCAGGCGGAGTCGTCTGGTTCCTTCCCTTCTCGCTTCAACGCGACAGCGCGCACTTCCCTGACCCGATGAAGTTCAGGCCTGAACGATTCTTGAACGGGGAGGTTTCCCAGTCCACCTACGTGCCCTTTGGCGTGGGACCTAGGATGTGCATCGGGAACAGATTCGCTCTTATGGAGGCGAAGGTCTTGATGTTTCATCTGCTGTGGCGCTGCGACTTTGAACCCTGCGCTGACACCCGCGTTCCGATAAAGCTCAATAAGAAGAGCTTCGTGCTGGCAGCGGAGAATGGTTTCTGGTTGAACTTCCGCACCAGGGAGCCGGAGAAAGTGGTATCGTGAAAGTATGGGCTTGGAAAACACTCTGGCGGTGTGTCAAATGGCAGCCTTGAGCATGCAAGCTCTCTCAAGTCTTCTTTGATCTACCAAGGTATATGTAACTTTCAAGTAACTTTCAAGTACGCTTGTGTGCATTTGTGAGGAACGTAAGCTCGAGAAAAAAACTTTTGTGTTAATTGAGAGATCTCCATGATGGAGTACAATCGAGAGTGGACGTTGATAGCGATAACAAATAAAGTGTTTTGTATTTGTTACTTTGTTTTTATTTCTTCACTGTCCTCCTCTACCTTTCCTCAATCATCAAGGATTTTGATGACGTAAGGAAGCATACCTGCTAACTATAAGAGATTTCAGAATTTATGGAAGATAAAAGGGGACCATATCAAGGTCCTATGGAAAGATGATAAAAGTTGGTTAAAGCAATTCGAATTCTCAGTAATAATTCTCCTTAATAATTCGACACTTGTAGGTATAATGGCGAAGATACTAATGTAAGCGACACAGTTTCTAAGGAAAGATTCTCGTGTAATCCTATATAAAAATAGTTTTTCTTTACGTTTCATTTTAAAGAAACCTGGAACACATAGGGTAAAAAGTCTTTTTGGAATATATTTATAGATATTTTGAGATGACAACAAAAATTGTATTGCTTTTTTCCAGTGTAGTCTTGAATAAATAGCTATAACTCTGACGATGATATAAACACGGCACATGATATTTCAAGATAGGCTAATGTGAAAGCAAAAATCGACAGCTTTTCTTAAGATATGACTGTGATTATTGTATGAATTGATATCGACGAATGAAAATCCGACGATTGATACTTGTTTTACTGTACTGGTTTCGGAGGACGTTTCTTAATAACGTTAGTTCGTACGATAACCATAAGGAAATATTTCGATTTCTGATTACATATCAGCCTATCTTGAAATATCTAGCCTATCTTATAAATATGAGTTACAGCTATTGATTCCAGATTACATCGGAAATAATGTGAAAAACAATATTATCATCATCTTAAACTATGTATAATCAAATACCAAAATGAATTTTTACCCTATGTGGTACAGATTTTTTTAAAGAAATCCTAAAAAACAATTTTTTTATTAACGACATTATTTATTAAAGATATTACACGGGAATGTATCCCGTGTAATTAATTGTAATTAAGTCGCAAAAAATACTTGATTTCTCGAGCGATGTAACTGCCTACTTAAGTAAGGCCCCCGACTTTCTTTAAGCCCCCCTGCCGTCACAATTTCGTACCATTTACACAATAAAGCCATTAAGATTTCTCTACATAATAATGTTAACACGATTTAAATATACATCCTCCGATTCGTTATGGCACAGAGCGTCTCTTATCGATAACTGTGGAATAGCAATTACCTATTTATCAAAGACGATTGCTATCATCATAAGTCACATGACCCTTGTGCGCACTGTACGGCAGGTATACAACTGATCTTGCTACAATCTCGTTCAGTCTTGGACGAGCAGTACCTAGTCTCAATTCGTCCTCCTAAATCTTCTTCAAGACTAGAAGCCGTCGACGCGAAATATCCAACAAGTCCATCTCCATGGATCTGTTCACGGGAGCTCTGATCGCTGTGATCGCGATCCTCCTCTATTACTTTCTATGGAGTCCATTGACGTACTTCAAGAATCTAGGGATCCCCCATGAGACACCGCTTCCAATCCTTGGAAACGTGGCACCGGTCGTGTTCCAACAAACCACTATGGCTGAACACATTGAACGAGCATACAATCTCTTCTCAGAACACAGGTACTTCGGATTCTACAACTTCGATACGCCAGTGATCATGATTCGCGACCCAGAACTGATCACAGCCATCGCTGTGAAGCACTTCGACCAGTTCACCGACCACCGCGGCTTCGCCGACGAGGATCTCGACCCCTTGCTGGGGAGGAGCCTGTTTAGCCTTCGCGGGGACCATTGGCGGGAGATGAGGAAGCTGCTGAGCCCAGCCTTCACCTCCAGCAAGATGAAGACCATGTTCAGCCTGATGAGTGACTGCGCGGTGAACTTCGCCGATTATATCGCGATGGAGTCGATGGCGGGAAAGGTGTACGATCTGAAGAGTATATTCGGTCGGTACTCGACAGACGTGATCGCCTCATGTAGCTATGGGATCTCTGTGGACTCTATGAAGAACCCGAACAACGAGTTCTATACGCTTGCTAAGGAGACGATGAACTTCATGTCTGGTTTGTCCTTGAAGTTCTTGATGGGGAAAAACTTCCCGATCATATCCAAGCTTTTTGGAATAAGATTGTTCGGTGACAAGGCTCGGAGGTACTTCCGGGGCATCGTCGCTGATGCGGTTAGGATGAGGGAGGAGAAGGTAGGTACTTGGGCAGTGTTAGATGTCTTAGATTTAACTTACAGTTGATATTGCTAATTAGCTATGCACGATTCGCGATACCTTCCGATTGCTTTCTAAACGAATACCTACCATAGTTCTTTTTCCGAAACGATGATTTAGAACACAATATCTTATTGCTGTTGCCGTTCAGAGTTTAAACACCTTCCCAAAACAGGGCATCTATCGTCCCGACATGATCCAACTGATGATGGAGACGCGGGACAAAGATGGCGGAGGTCTGACCATTGACGAAATGACTTATCAGGCGTTCCTCTTCTTCTTGGCCGGGTACGACACAACCTCCAGCTGCCTCTGCTTTGCTGCCCATGAAATCGGCGTGAACCCTGAGGTTCAAGCGAGACTGCGGGCGGAGATCGAGGAGGTCGTTCGTAAAACAGACGGAAAGCCCACTTACGAAGCCATCAGAGACATGCAATACATGGACGCTGTGTTGAACGAGACGCTGAGGCTCTATTCTGTGGTCACGTTCTTGGATCGTGTATGCGTGAAAGAGTTCCAGCTTGCACCAGCGACACCTGGGTCGAAGCCCGTCACGATCAAACCAGGCGGAATCGTCTGGTTCCTCCCCTTCGCGCTTCAACGCGACCCCGCGCTCTACCCCGAGCCGATGAAGTTCATGCCTGAACGATTCTTGAATGGGGGGATATCCCAGTCCAACTACTTGCCCTTTGGTCTGGGACCAAGGTCATGCATCGGGAACAGATTCGCTGTGATGGAGTCCAAGGTCGTGCTGTTTCATCTGCTGTGGCGTTGCGACTTGGAGCCCAGCGCTGATACCTCCGTTCCAATGAAGTTCAACAAGAAGAGCTTCGTGCCGGCAGCGGAGAATGGCTTCTGGTTGAACTTCCGCACTAGGGAGCAGGAGAAAATGGTATCGTGAAAGTATGGGCCACCGGGTACGTTGATGCTGTTTGTCCCATCAACTGTGCTTGGAAAAGCCTCTGATGTTGTGTAAAATGGTACCCTTGGAGATGCAAGCCCTCTCAAGTCTTCTGATGCATGTAAAATTTTTCTATGTTTGTTCTACCAAGTTATATGTAACTTTGAAATATGCTTGTGTGCATTTGTGAGGAATGTACGCTGGTTTCCTTTTAATTGAAAGCGCTCGATGATGGAGTGCGTCGTTGAGAGTGAACGTTTATAGGGAAACAAAATAAAGTGGTTTGTATTTGTTACGTGGTTTTTATTTGTTCACAGCGTGGTTAGAGATTTGTGCATCTGTGTACAGATGCCTTTGCATTTTCCAGTCTTCCAACTTGAAAGTATCGGATTCGATTCTGCCGGTATGTTAGGTTCACTAGGTTGGAATGTAGGTACTGACGATAAGAGGCTTCGGAATTTTTGGAAGATAAAAGGGGTCGCCATAACAATGTTGTATGCAAAGAAGATAAATATTGGTTAAAGTATTTCCTATTCTCAGATTCCCCTTTTTCTTAAGGGTACTGTCATAGTCAGCTAATTACACATGCAGCTATAGTAAACGTTAAAATTGGTTTAGTTTTTTAAATGGAACCACCTAATGGTTCTTAACTTGGACCGATTCAAATTATAAAATGAGCACAGCGAAGAAAACATGGGAAATGACACAGATTATTGTACACGGTTCTTCAAGTGACGCAGAGGATGAAGAGTGCCTTTATGAAGGAACCTTCCCCTAACATTAGCACATACGATAACCATACTTATACTTATATTTTAAGTAAAAACTTTCGATTTCTGATTACAGAACAGCCAATCTTGAAATATTATCTTGAAATATCAATTTTTTTTTATCATCTCAAAATATGTAAACATAAATACCAAAAAGACTTTTGCCCTATGTGTTAGAGATTTTTTTTAAAAAAATTCTAAAGATCGATTTTTTAAAGGGATTACACGGAAATGTATCCTTAAGCCGCCCTGCATTCGTCACAATGTCGTCTCATTTACACGATAAAGCCAATAAGATTTCTCTGAATAATAATGTTAACCCGATTAAAATATGCGTCACCCGATTTGTTGTGGCATACAGCGTCACTTTCCGATAGCTGTGGAATATGTGTCATTTATAAAAACCAAGTGATAGCGCCACAGGTCACATGTCCATCCTCTACAGCAGTTATACGACTGATCATGCAACAGTCTCGTTCAGTTTCCGACGAGCAGCAGTCTTTATTCGTTCTTCTAAATCACCTTCAAAACTGGTAACCGTCAACGCCAAATACCCAGCTAAACCATCTTCATGGACCTGTTCACGGGAGGTTTGATCGCTGTGATCGCAATTCTCCTCCTCTATTACTTTCTATGGAGCCGAATGACCTACTTCAAGGATCTGGGGATCCCTCATGAGCCACCGATTCCGATCCTAGGAAACATGGCGCCCATCGTGTTCCAACAAACCACCATGGCCGAATGCCTTCAACGAGCGTACGACCTCTACCCAGAACACAGATACTTCGGATTCTACAACTTCGGCACGCCGGTAATCGTGATTCGTGACCCAGAACTGATCACATCCATCGCTGTGAAGAACTTCGACCAGTTCCCCGACCACCGCGGCTTCGTCGACGAGGATCTTGACCCCTTGATGGGGAAAAATCTGTTTAGCCTTTGCGGAGACCGTTGGCGGGATATGCGGAGACTGCTGAGCCCAGCCTTCACCTCCAGCAAGATGAAGACCATGTTCACCCTGATGTGTGATTGCGCGGTGAACTTCACCGATTATATCGCGATGGAGTCGAAGGGGGGAAAGGTGTACGATTTGAAGGCTATATTTGGTCGGTACACGACAGATGTGATCGCCTCGTGTAGTTTTGGCATCTCTGCGGACTCTATGAGGAACCCAAACAACGAGTTCTATAGGTTTGCTAAGGAGACGATGAACTTCGCGTCTGGTTTGTCCTTGAAGTTCGTGATGGGTAAAAACTTCCCGACCATTTCCAAGCTTTTTAGAATAAGATTGTTCAGTGATAAGGCTCGCAGGTACTTCCGGGGCATCGTCGCTGATGCGGTTAGGATGAGGGAGGAGAAGGTAGGTATTTGGGCAGTGGTAAATGTCTTAGATTCAACCTACATTTGATAATGCTAATTATCTGTGCACGATTCACGCTTCCTTCGGGTCGTTTTAAAAAAGAATACTATAGTTCTTTTTCCGAAACGATGATTTAAACCACGAGATCTTGTTTCTGTCACTGTTCACAGTTTAAACGTACTCCTCACACCAATTGCACGCATATCAGTCGCGTAACGGTTCAGTGCTATCAGTGTCAATGGTCTCCTTGCTTCAGTACCACATGATCGTATGTGTCACGGACAAGGGTGAACTATTCCATTCGAAACACGGGGGAAGGATATGTTTTACCCTTAAAGCATATAAACGAAAATGTGGACGACGCTAGAAATAGAAAGATATACATTGGGGACACCCTCTCTCTTTCTAACATCAAAAGAAAAACACTGTCGCCCCTGGCGCTAGAAAGAGAGAGGCCGTCCCCAATGTATATCTTTCTCTTTCTACCGCCGTCTACATTTTCGCCCATTGCATACTTCCTCCATGTTTATATGCTCTAAGGTTTTACCACTCAGACTGACCGCTCTGATACGTGTGCATTGGCCTTAATCCTGTCAGTATACGCTCATTAGACCGTTTCAATTGTCCCAAAACAGGGCATCTATCGTCCAGACATGATCCAACTGATGATGGAGACGCGGGACAAAGATGGCGGAGGTCTGACCATCGACGAAATGACCTACCAGGCGTTCGTTTTCCTCTTGGCCGGGTATGACACGACATCCAGCTTCCTCTGCTTCGCTGGTCATCAAATCGGCGTGATGCCTGAAGTTCAAGCGAGATTGCGGGCGGAGATCGAGGAGGTTGTTCGTAAAACAGGCGGAAAGCCCACTTACGAAGCCATCAAAGAAATGCAATACTTGGACGCTGTGTTGAACGAGACGCTGAGGCTCTACGCTGTGATCGCGTTTCTGGATCGTGTCTGCGTGAAAGAGTTCCAGCTTCCACCAGCGACATCTGACTCGAAGCCCGTGACGATCAAACCAGGCGGAGTCGTCTGGTTCCTCCCCTTCGCGCTTCAACGCGACCCCGCGCTCTACCCCGAGCCGATGAAGTTCAAGCCTGAACGGTTCTTGGACGGGGAGATTTCCGCCCCCAACTACATGCCCTTTGGCGTAGGACCAAGGATCTGCATCGGGAACAGATTCGCTCTGATGGAGTCGAAGGTCATGCTGTTTCATCTGTTGTGGCGTTGCGACGTGGAGCCCTGCGCTGACACCACCATTCCGATGAAGCTGAATAAGAAGAACGTGGTACTGGCGGCAGAGAATGGTTTCTGGTTGAACTTCCGCACCAGGGAGCCGGAGAAAGTGGTATCGTGAAAGTATGGGGCCAGCGAGTTCGTTGATGCTGCTGGTCCATCGACTGTGCTTGGAAAAGACTCTTTCAAGTCTACTGATGCTTGTCAAATTTTCCTATGTTTACTCTACGAAGTTATATGTAATTTTCAAGTATGCTTGTGTGTATTTGTGAGGTATGCTTGAGAAAAACGTTTCGTATTAATTCAGAGAACTCGATGTTGCAATGCATCGTTGAGAGTCGACGTCGATATGAAAGAAATTAAAGTGTTTTGTATTCGTCACTTTGTTTTTATTTCTTCACTGTCCTCTTCTACCTTTCCTGAAACATTGACGATTTGGATGGTGTAACAGCAGCGTGGTTAGATGTTAAAGCAAGAGTAGGTACAGGCTCTTCTGCATCTTCTAAATCTTCCAACTTGCAAAGAAGGAATTCGACTCTGTCACGATGTTAGGTACGCGAGATGGAAATGTACTAACGATATGGGACTTCGGAATTTTTGGTAGATACAAGGAGACGACATATCAAAGTCGGTTGCAAAGAAGATACAAATTGGTTGAAGTAATTCTTATTCTCAGATTCCCCTGAATAATTTAGGACTTATAGACACAGTTGCGAGGATGCTATTCTAAACGATACAGGTTCTTAAGAGGGGGTATTCTCGTCTAGAGGGATGAGATCCTGTATTCTCTTTGGGGACAACCAACAAAAAATTTTTACTGACAAGCATTATCCACACGTATTTACTAACATTTCAATAAATTGTAAAAAAATTTCAGCCATATATAATAAAAATTAATGGAGATACGGTTTTTTCTAAAAACGATGTTTTTCATAACGGTACACACGATATCTCAACTTTTCGTGGGCCAATCTGGTCCATCTTTTTCGTACATTTTCAGAAAACATATAATTCTGGCCGGTAGTAGAAACAAGGCGAAGTACATTTTTTTTCACAAGTTTAAGGCCGCTTAAAGACGAAAAAAAACACGGAAAAGATGAGTTGTAAATTTAAAGTCCCGCCATTTTGTGAATTTTCAATTTATTTTCATAAATCTGCTATCGGCTGTAGCCACACTCTTTCTGATTAAGAGTCTTTTTGATTTTTTCGTTTTGGAACAGCGGAACAGCTGGTATCGTGTGTCCCATGAGGCAACTTTTTTTTGTACACTCTTTACCAGATGACCCATATATCCATTAATTATTATTATATATGGCCGAAATTTGTGTACAAGTAAGTGAAATGTTAATAAATACGTGTTCTCCTCACTGATTCTACCCTTAGCAACCGGATAGCTCGACACACGGCTGGTTGTTCGCCGCTAGGCGCTGAAAACAGCACCCTGTGCAGCCCTGCTTTAACATTCTCGTGTAATCCCTTAAAAAAAACCCAGACCTTATTGGTTTTTTCCGACGTAATCTTGAATAAATAACTATAAGTCTGACAATGATAAAAACGCGATACATGATATTTCAAGATTACACTTTCCTTATTTCACGCAGTGTCTCGTATCGCTAACTGTGGAATAAAAATCATTTATCAAAGCCAATTGATAGCGTGACAGGTCACAAGGTCATCCTACACTTCGCGCTATACAGCAGTTATATGACTGATCTTGCTACATTCTCGTTCATTTACTGATGAGCAGCAGTTCGTTCTCCTAAATCTCCATCAAGACCAGAAGCTGTCGACGCTAAACATCCAGCTAATCCATCTCCATGGACCTGTTCACGGCAGCTCTGATCGCTCTGATAGCCATCCTCCTCCTCTATTACTTTCTATGGAGCCGAATAACTTACTTCAAGGACCTGGGGATCCCCCATGAGCCACCGATTCCAATCCTTGGAAATATGGCGCCTGTCATGCTTCAGCGAATCTCCATCACGGAGGAGCTCCAACGACTGTACAACCGTTACCCAGAGGCGAGATACTTCGGATTCTACCAGTTCGACACGCCGGTGATCGTACTTCGGGACCCAGAACTGCTCTCATCCATCGCTGTGAAGAACTTCGACCAGTTCCCCGACCACCGCGGCTTCGTCGACGAGGATCTTGACCCCTTGATGGGGAAGAATCTGTTTAGCCTTCGCGGGGACCGCTGGCGGGAGATGAGGAGGCTGTTGAGCCCAGCCTTCACCTCCAGCAAGATGAAAATCATGTTCTCCCTGATGTGTGACTGCGCGGAGACCTTCGCCAATTATCTCGCGATGGAGTCGAAGCAGGGAAAGGTGTACGATATGAAGGCTATATTTGGTCGGTACACTACAGATGTGATCGCCTCGTGTAGTTTTGGCCTCTCTGTGGACTCTATGAAGAACCCAAACAACGAGTTCTATAGGTTTGCTAAGGAGACGATGAACTTCGCGTCTGGTTTGTCCATCAAGTTCTTGATGGGTAACAACTTCCCGACCATTTCCAAGCTTTTTGGAATAAGATTGTTCAGTGATAAGGCTCGGAGGTACTTCAAGGGCATCGTTGCTGATACGGTTAGGATGAGAGAGGAGAAGGTAGGTACTTGGGCACTGCTAGATGTCTCAGATTCAACTTGCATTTTTCATATTGCTAATTAGCTATGCACGATTCACGCTACATTCATATTGCTTTCAAAAAGAAAACCATAGTTGTTTTTCCGAAATGATGATTGAAAACACGAGATCTTATTTCTCTCACCGTTCACAGTTTAAACGTCCTCTTCACCACTACTGCGATCCTCCACCGAAACTTATTCTGATTCATAGCTATGCATCTCACGCAAATTGCACGCTTCTTCCCCTTTAAATGTCTACTAATTCTGTCAGTCCACCCTCACACAGTTTCAACTGTCCCAAAACAGGGTATCTATCGTCCCGACATGATCCAGCTGATGATGGAGTCGCGTGACAAAGATGCAGGAGGACTGACCATCGACGAAATGACCTACCAGGCGTTCATCTTCCTCTTGGGAGGGTACGACACGACCTCCAATTTCCTCTGCTTCGTTGCTCATCAAATCGGCGTGACGCCGGAAGTTCAAGCGAAATTGCGGGCGGAAATCGAGGAAGTAGTTCGACAAACAGACGGAAAGCCCACTTACGAAGCCATCAGAGACATGCGATACATGGACGCCGTGTTGAACGAGACACTGAGGCTCTATTCCATAGCTTCGTTCTTGGATCGTGTCTGCGTGAAAGAGTTCCAGCTTCCACCGGCCACGCCCGACTCAAAGCCCGTCACGATCAAACCCGGCGGAATTCTCTGGTACGTTCCTTTCGCCCTTCAACGCGACCCAGTGCACTTCCCTGATCCGCTCAAGTTCAAGCCGGAACGATTCGTGGAGGGAGAGTTTTCCCATTCCGCCTACGTGCCCTTTGGTCTGGGACCTAGGATGTGCATCGGGAACAGATTCGCTCTCATGGAGTCGAAGATCTTGCTGTTTCATCTGCTACTGCGCTGCGACTTGGAGCCTAGCGCTGATACCTCCATTCCGATGAAGTTCAGTAAGAAGACCTTCGTGCTGGCTGCAGAGAATGGTTTCTGGATGAACTTCCGCACTAGAGAGCAGGAGAAAGTGGTATCGTGAAAGTATGGACCGCCACGGAAGCTGTTAGTCCATTGACTGTGCTCGGAAAACATTCTGGCAATGTATAAAATGGTACCCTTGGGGTTGCAAGCTCTCTCAAGTCTTCTGTTTCCTGACAATCGACGTTTCAAACAATTTTTCCTGTGCTGGTTCCATCTAGTTATATGTAACTTTAAAGTATGCATTTGTCAGCGCCATATGCTCGAGAATAAAGTTTTGTGTTAATTGAGAGAACTCCATATTGGGTTGCATCGTTGGGCGTGGACGTAAATAGAGAAAGAACATAAAGTGTTCTATGTTTGCTACTTTGTTTTTATTTACTGTACTCTTCTATCTTTCCTGAAACATCAACGATTTTCATGATGTAAGGAACAGCCGCATGCTTAGAGATTTAATCAGGTGTACAGATGCTTTTGCATCTTCCAGCCTTCCAATCTAGAGAAACAGGATTCGACTATCTTACTAACGATAAGAGTTTTTCAAATTTTTGTAAGATAAAAGGGGATACATTGTCAAGGTCGTACAAAGAAGATGAAAATTGGTTAAAGCAATTCCTATTCTCAGAATTTCCTTAGAAACTTGGCACTTGCAAGTACACCTAGTGTCGAAGATGTTAATCTATGCGAGTCATTTTGTTAAACCGCCCTGTACTCGTCACAACTTGGTCTCATATACCCGTTATAACCATTAAGATTTCACTAAACGTTAGCAATAAACATGTCAGCAGAATTTAAATACAGCTCACCCGAGTTGTTACTACGCAAAGTCTCGAATCGCTAACTGTGGGTGGCCATTTATCAACGCCGATTGATAATGTCACAGGTTACATCATGACCATCCTATATTGGGCAATATGCAGTTGCTCTGAACTAGTTCAGTTAAAGACGAGCAGCCGTCGCTATCGGTTCTCGTAAATACACTTAAACACCAGAAGCCTGTCACCGCCAAACATCCAGCTACATCCGTCGCCATGGATCTATCCACGGGAGCTCTGATCGTTGTGATCGTGATCCTCCTCTATTACTATCGATGGGGCCGAATGACCTACTTCAAGGATCTGGGGATCGCCCATGAGCCACCGCTTCCAATCCTAGGAAACGCGGCGCCGCTCGTGTTCCGACAATCTTCCATGGCTGAACACCTTCAGCGAGCATACAACCTCTATCCAGGACACAGATACTTCGGATACTACAACTTTGACGATCCGGTGATTGTGATTCGCGACCCAGAATTGATCACAGCCATTGCTGTGAAGCACTTCGACCAATTCACCGACCACCGCCCCCTCACTAACGAGGATATAGACCCCTTGATGGGGAAGAATCTGTTTGCCCTTCGCGGGGACCGTTGGCGGGAGATGAGGAAGCTGCTGAGCCCAGCCTTCACCTCCAGCAAGATGAAGACCATGTTCAGCCTGATGAGTGACTGCGCGGTGAACTTCGCCGATTATATCGCGATGGAGTCGAAGGGGGGAAAGGTGTACGATCTGAAGAGTATATTCGGTCGGTACTCGACAGACGTGATCGCCTCATGTAGCTTTGGGATCTCTGTGGACTCTATGAAGAACCCAAATAATGAATTCTACTTATTTGCTAAGGAGACGATGAATTTCATGTCTGGTCTGTCGTACAAGTTCTTGATAGGCAACAAATTCCCGACCATTTCCAAGCTTTTGGGAATAAGATTGTTCAGCGACGAGGCTCGCATGTACTTCCGGGGAATCGTCGCTGATACGGTTAAGATGAGGGAAGACAAGGTAGGCATAGTTAGATGCCGTATATTCAAGTTATACTATTTGATATTGCTAATTGGCTATGCATGATTCACGTTACCGTTAGATTGCTTTCCGAAAGAATATCATAGGTCGTTTTCAGAAATGATGATACATATAAAACACGAGACCTTATTTCTGTCACCGTTTGTTTGCGCATCCATGACGATGCTTCTCGTGCAAATTGTACGCTTCTTCCCCTTTAAATGCCTCCGCACGCATACCAGTCCCGTCATTGCGATGATCTCCTTGTCTCAGTATTACATAATTGTAACTGTCGCGGACAAGTGTGAGACGGAATCATTAGACATCAGTTCAGTTCAGTTCGCGGATTCATGGAATTTCCTGATAACATCTTTACTTGATAAACTTCTTTCTCAGTTACCGCATCTAAAACGTCTAATAGTGTTTGTCTATGAAAAAACTAAACCCTAGTGGCGTAATACAAGAGATAACATACATTTACGCTGAAACTTGTAGACATGCGTATCAGTTGCACAGTCGAGATATAAACGACCACACCAGCAGATTCCAATACATACGTTGGTACCGAGATAGTCAAATACACGTTGAGATTTGTATTTTGTATCGCGATACTAATCCTTGCAACTAAATATTCCATTAGAAAACACGAATTCTCTTCGAAAAGAAATTATATGTCTTAAGAAATGGTACCATAGCAGCCCCCTCCCCAAATTCTTCTGTATAGTTACAGCATTTGCGGTGCGAGATAAATTTTGCATGAATATTCTTAAGACTATAATCTAGTACTTACTACCACTCACACTAACGGCTTCGAAACGTGCGCATAGACCTTAATCCGGCCAGGCTACCCTAGGCATTTGCCGTTACACTGTTTCCATTGTCCCAAAACAGGGCATCTATCGTCCCGACATGATCCAACTGATGATGGAGGCGCGGGATAAAGATGCTGGAAGACTGACCATCGACGATATGACCAACCAGGCGTTCGTCTTCTTCTTGGCCGGGTACGACACGACCTCAAGCTTCCTCTGTTTCGTTGCACATCAAATCGGCGTGATGCCTGAAGTTCAAGCGAAACTGCGGGCGGAAATCGAGGAGGTCGTTCGTAAAACAGACGGAAAGCCCACTTACGAAGCCATCAAAGACATGCGATACATGGACGCCGTGTTGAACGAGACGCTGAGGCTCTATTCCATAGTTTCGTTCCTGGATCGTGTCTGCGTGAAAGAGTTTCAGCTTCCACCAGCGGCGCCTGGCATGAAGCCCGTCACGGTCAAACCAGGCGGAGTCGTCTGGTTCCTTCCCTTCGCCCTTCAACGCGATTCTGCGCACTTCCCTGACCCGCTCAAGTTTAAGCCTGAACGATTCTTGAACGGGGAGATTTCCCAATCCACTTACGTGCCCTTTGGCCTGGGACCACGGATTTGCATAGGGAACAGATTCGCTTTCATGGAGTCCAAGGTCATGCTGTTTTATCTGCTGTGGCGCTGTGAATTGGAGCCCTGCGCCGATACTCTGATTCCGATGAAGTTCAGCAAGAAGAACATCGTGCTTAGCGCGGATACTGGGTTCAAGTTGAACATTCGCGTTAGGGAGCAGGCTAAAGTAGTGTCGTGAGAATATTTGGAGCATCATGTGCGGCGCTGCAGGTTGCTGTGTTTGAATGTATTTGTGAAGTATGGATGCTTGCTATCCATGGTAGAGTGGATCGGAAGTGCGCATTCGGAAAATTAGACAACAACCCTGTCATGTCTGTACATAGAAGAAGAGAATAAAGCGTATTTTGTTTGCTGTTTTACTAATTCTCGGACACGTGATTTTATTCGAATTAATTCACCCTCTTCTACCTTTTTCCCCGCGAGTATTCTCGTGTTAATATTTCTGTGATGATAAGTGTGACGTTGGCTTTGACGAAAGAAGGAAGAGTACAGGAGCTGTTGTATCTTTTAGTCTTCAACCTTACAAAGAAGGAACTTGACTCTGTCAGAAATGTTAGACTCGTGAGGTGGGAATGTACACGTTACTACAGTAGTCAGAGACTTTGAAATTTTTAACAGGTGAAAGGTGATGCCACGTCAAGGTCGTGTGCAAAAAAGATAAAAATTGGCTCAAGCATCCCTTGCGCAGAATTTCCCTACAACTTTGGGACTGTGGGACAATTAGGAAGTACACTGGCGAGAATGCAAATCTAAGCGACCGAGTTTCTTAAACCGCCCAACACTAATAACAATTTCGTCTCATTTAAACGATAAGACCATCAAGGTTTCACTAAACCTCGATTTAAATATATATAGCTCACCCGAGTCTTGATTTCAAACGGCATCCTATATCGCTAACTGCGAGATAAGCACTACATATAAAAACCGCTTGATATTATCGCAGGTCACATGACCATCGTATACAGCGGGATATACGTCCGCGTTATGTAGACTATTTAGTTATCATCTAGTTCAGTTACAGGCGAGCAGCAGTTTCTATTCGTTCTCGTATTTCCCCTTCAAGACCAGGAGCCGTCGACGCTAAACATCCAGCTACATCAATCTCGATGGACCTGTTCACGGCAGCTCTGATCGTTGTGATAGCAATCCTCCTCTATTACTTCCTATGGGGTCGCATGACCTACTTCAAGGATCTTGGGATCCCCCATGAGCCGCCGATTCCGATCCTAGGAAACGCGGCGCCGCTCTTATTCAGACAAACCTCCACGGCTGAATACCTTCAGCGAGCATACAACCTCTACCCAGAATACAAATACTTCGGATACTACAACTTCGTCACGCCGGTGATCATGATTCGCGATCCAGAACTGATCACAGCCATCGCCGTGAAGAACTTCGACCAGTTCTGCGACCGCAGCGGCTTTGTCGACGAGGATCTGGATCCTCTGATGGGGGGCAACCTGTCCTCCCTTCGTGGTGACCGTTGGCGAGAGATGAGGAAGCTGCTCAGCCCATCCTTCACCTCTAGCAAGATGAGGACCATGTTCACCCTGATGTGTGACTGCGCGGTGAACTTCACCGATTATATCGCAATGGAGTCGAAGAGGGGGAAGGTTTACGACATGAAGGATATATTCGGTCGGTACGCGACCGATGTGATCTCCTCTTGTGGCTTTGGGATCTCTGTGGATTCTATGAAAAACCCGAACAACGAGTTTTACGTATTCGCAAAGCAGACGGTGAATTTCATGTCCAGTTTGTCGATCAAGTTGTTGGTGGGCAACAACTTCCCGACCATTTCCAAGCTTTTTGGAATAAGATTTTTCAGTGACAAGGCTCACAGATACTTCCGGGGCATCGTCGCTGATACGGTTAAGATGAGGAAGGAGAAGGTAAACACTTTTAGATGTCGTAAATTCAAGTTACATTAATTGATAGTGCTAATTGGGTATGCGCGATTCACGCTACCTGCAGATTGCTTCCAGAAACAATACCACAGTTCTTTTTCCGAAATGATGATTTAAAACACGAGATCTTATTTCTGTCACCATTCATAGTTTAAACGCCTTCACCACTACTGTACTTCAACCGAAACCTTATCTGATTCATCATGAAGTGTTTCATGCAAACTGCACACTTCTTCCCATTTGAAGGCCTACGCACGCATATTAGTCCCGTAATGGTTCAATACCATCAGAGCCACAGACATGACGATACTTTTAACCTTTCACACTGACGGCACTAATACATGTGCTAGAGCTTAGTCTTATCAGCCTACCCTCACACCGTTTCAATTGTCCCAAAACAGGGCATCTATCGTCCCGACATGATCCAACTGATGATGGAGGCGCGGGACAAAAATAACGAAGGACTGACCATCGACGAAATGACTAATCAGGCGTTCGTCTTCTTCGTGGCCGGGTACGACACGACCTCAAGCTTCCTCTGTTTCGTTGCCCATCAAATCGGCGTGATGCCTGAAGCTCAGGCGAAACTACGGGCGGAAATCGAGGAAGTCGTTCGGAAAACGGACGGAAAGCCCACTTACGAAGCCATCAGAGACATGCGATACATGGACGCCGTGTTGAACGAGACACTGAGGCTCTATTCCATAGCTGCGTTCCTGGATCGTGTCTGCGTGAAAGAGTTTCAGCTCCCACCAGCGGCGCCTGGCATGAAGCCCGTCACGGTCAAACCAGGCGGAGTCGTCTGGTTCCTCCCCTTCGCCCTTCAACGCGACTCTGCGTACTTCCCTGACCCGCTCAAGTTTAAGCCTGAACGATTCTTGAACGGGGAGGTTTCCCAGTCTACCTACGTACCCTTTGGCGTGGGACCTAGGATGTGCATCGGGAATAGATTCGCCTTAATGGAGTCCAAGGTCATGCTGTTTTACCTGCTGTGGCGCTGCGACTTGGAGCCCTGTGCTGATACTCCGATTCCGATGAAGTTCAGCAAGATGGGCCCCGCGCTGGGCTCGGATACTGGGTTCAAGTTGAACATTCGCGCCAGGGAGCAGGCTAAAGTAGTGTCCTGAGAATATTTGAGGCATCAAGTGTTTGTGCTGCCGATTGACTGTATTTCGAAAATGCTCGGGTTGTTGTGCTTGAATGGATTCTTGAAGCATGGGTACTGTGTAAGCAGAAGAATTTGTAGCAATCGTGGAAAATGCATGAGAGAATGTACCAAAAGTGCGTATTCCGAAAACGAGACACAACCTTGTCATCTCTGTACATAGAAGGAGAGAATAAAGCGCATTGTGTTGGCTATTTTACTAATTCTCGGACATGAGATTTTATTTGAATTAATTCAATCTTCTCTACCTTTTCCCAAATAATTATACTCGTGTTAATATATCTGTGATGATAAATGTGACGATGGGATTTCGTGGGGTGGGAATGTATTAATTGTAAGAGACGTCGATAATTTTTTGAAAGATGACAGGTGATGCCATGTCAAGGTCGTATGCAAAGAAGATACAAAATTGGTTAAAGCAATTTTCTATCTTAGAATTTCCTTAAAAAATTGAGACTTTTAAGTACTGTAGGAATAGGTTTCTTAATTTCTATATGGTGGGGAGCCACGGAAAAAGAGAGATGGGGAGATGGGACTCGAACCCACGATCTCTGGGTCCCCTGCGCAGTAGCGCCAGTAGACCAGCCGTTTTACATATGTCGCCAATCTGACCCCTCGAGATCTCATATTCCGGGCTCCATCTTATGAATGTTTCAGACCCTACAGTACCGTCGCGAGAATGCTAAACTAAGTGACCCAGTATTTCAAACCGCGCTGTACTCATCACTATACGGTAGCAGTTAAAATGTCATCCGATTTACATATAGCTCCCTCGAGTCGTTACTTTACACAGCATCTCGTATCGCTAACTGTGAAATAATAACTATATATCAAAGCAAATAGATATCGTCATAGGTCACATGATCATCCTATACTGCGCAATATACGTCCGCTTTGTATGAACGAATCTGCTATCATCTAGCTCAGTTAACGACGAGCAGCAGTCGTCGTTTGTTATCGTAAATCCCGTTGAATCCAGTGACACTCATCTCCATGGATCTGTTCACGGGAGCTCTGATCGCTGTGATCGCGATCATGCTCTTCTATTACTTTCGATGGGGTCGAATGACGTACTTCAAGGATCTGGGGATCCCCCATGAACCACCGATTCCGATCCTAGGAAACATGGCACCCGTCGTGTTCCGACAAGCCTCCCCGTCCGAATATCTTCAGCGGGCATACAACCTCTACCCAGAACACAGATACTTCGGATTCTACAACTTCGACACGCCGGTAATCGTGATTCGCGACCCAGAACTGATCACAGCCATCGCCGTGAAGCACTTCGACCAATTCACCGACCGTCAAGGCTTCGTCGACGAGGAGCTTGACCCCTTGATGGGGAAAAATCTGTTTAGCCTTCGCGGGGACCGTTGGCGGGTGACGAGGAGGCTGCTGAGCCCAGCCTTCACCGCCAGCAAGATGAGGATCATGTTCACCCTGATGTGTGACTGCGCGGTGAACTTCACCGATTATATCGCGACGGAGTCGAAGAGGGGGAAGGTGTACGATCTGAAGAGTATATTCGGTCGGTACACGACCGATGTGATCTCCTCGTGTGGCTTTGGGATCTCTGTGGATTCTATGAAAAACCCGAACAACGAGTTTTACGTATTCGCAAAGGAGACGGTGGATTTCATGTCTAATTTGTCAATGAAGTTTTTGATGGGCAAGAACTTCCCGACCATTTCCAAGCTCTTTAGAATAAGATTATTCAGCGATAAGGCTCGCAGGTACTTACGGGGCATCGTCGCTGATACGGTCCGAGTGAGGGACGAGAAGGTAGGCAGCGTTTCATTCGAGTTACATTTGACAGCTATTGTTAATTAGCTATGCACGGTTCACACTAGTGTTTATACAAAAACTGACTTTAGGAAAAACCGGTTGCCGAATTTTTACAAAACCTTACGTTGATCTTGTTTTTACTAACTAATACCAGCATAATAACAAGCATTAACATAAACTAATCAACTTCCTATTCCTGTTTGTGATCAAACTGAAGTAAACGGAGCTTTCGCAGCGCGTTGTGTAATGCGTAAGTAGTATGGGTAGTTCGCAGGGCTAAACTAAGGTAGGTAGAGCTCACAAGCAAAGTTAGGCAACTCGGAAATTCAGAAAATTATGCAACTTTGAGTGCAAGTAGAGTAGTTCATGCGTAAGACAAACCTATTTTTTGTTGACGTCATAGATCGATTTTGGGGGTTAAATCACCCCTTGAAAAAAGTGCAGATTTTTTTCGTTGAATATCTCGAGAACGGTGAGAGATATCGGAAAGAAGTTTAAACAAAAGCTGCATCTGTTTTTTATACCTACAAAACTCCATAATTTTCAAGTTACCCTCAACACGAACCCGTAATTCGATAATTGAAGGGTTGGATGCAATAAGGGGACTAGCGCTCGAAAATGGAAAAAATTATTGTCCAAACGCTAAGAAATATTGGAAAATTAAATGTTGTTAAACTGTATTTGGAAAAATATAGTGTTGTAAAGCTCGTCAGGACACACCTTTTTTCTATTTACAATTTGTTTATCGAATCATTACTATTCGAGTTAAAAATTATAAACAATAAACTTTTCATGGTTCAAAATCATTATTTCTTTAAACATAAATTGCGATAACTTGAGTAAATATTAACGGATCGCTATGAGACTTAAAACATAACTTTAGAAAACTCTAGCGAAGTCGTAGAATGTATGCACAAACCCTTATTCAATAGTTTCTACCATTCATACCGACGGCTCCGATACGCGGGCATAGAGCTTAATTCTGTCAGTCCACCCTCACACAGTTTCAACTGTCCCAAAACAGGGTATCTATCGTCCCGACATGATCCAACTGATGATGGAATCGAGGGACAAAAATGACGGAGGCCTGACCATCGACGAAATGACCTACCAGGCGTTCATCTTCCTCTTGGGCGGGTACGACACGACCTCCAGCTTCCTCTGCTTCGTTGCTCATCAAATCGGCGTGATGCCTGAAGTTCAAGCGAAACTGCGGGCGGAAATCGAGGAGGTCGTTCAGAAAACAGGCGGAAAGCCCACTTACGAAGCCATCAAAGACATGCGATACATGGAGGCCGTGTTGAACGAGACGCTGAGGCTCTATTCCATAATTTCGTTCCTGGATCGTGTCTGCGTGAAAGAGTTCCAGCTTCCACCAGCGGCACCGGGCTTGAAGCCCGTCACGATCAAACCAGGCGGAATCGTGTGGTTCCTTCCCTTCTCTCTTCAACGCGACCCTGCGCACTTCCCTGACCCGCTCAAGTTTAAACCTGAACGATTCTTGAACGGGGTGATTTCCCCGCCCACCTACATCTCCTTTGGCGTGGGACCAAGGTCATGCATAGGGAACAGATTCGGTTTTATGGTGTCCAAGGTCGTGCTGTTTTATTTGCTGTGGCGCTGCGACTTGGAGCCCTGCGCTGATACCCCGGTTGCGATAAGGTTCAGCAAGAAGAGCATCGTGCTGAACTCGGATACTCCGTTCAAGTTGAATATTCGCGTCAGGGAGTAGGATAAAGTCGTATCGTGAGAATATTTGGGGCACCAAGTATGGCGTCCATCGATTTCACTTGGAAAATGCTCGAGTTGTTGTGCTTGAATGGATTTGTGAAATATGGGTGCTTGGTATGCATGGGTGCTAGATAAGCAGAATAATTTGCTGCAGTCGGGGAAAATGCATGGTGGAGTGGATCAGAAGTGCGCATTCCGAAGACGAGACACAACCTTGTCATCTCTGTACAATGAAGGAGGGAATAAAGAGTATTGTGTTTGCTATTTTACTAATTTTCAGACACGAAATTTTATTTGGATTAATTCACCCTTCTCTCCCTTTTTTCCAAACGAGTATACTTGTGTTAATATTTCTGTGATAATAAATGTGACGATGGCTTTGATGAAATAAGGAAGAATAGCAATGATTTTGTATCTTTCAGTCTTACAACTCGCAAGGAAGGAACTCCACTCTGTCGAAATGTTAAAAACGTGGGGTGGGAATGTACTAATTGTAAGAGACGTCGAAACTTTTTAGGTAAATGAGACGGCCTTGCACGAAATACATACACACAAGATTAATAGTTGAAGGAGCTCTTCCTGATATACCTACTAGCTCAGGGGTGCACAGGGAGCTGTTTTTAGCGCCTAGCTGCGAGCAACCCGCCTGCCAAGTTGCTAAGGTTAAAATCGGTGAGGAGAACTGCAGTAGTGTACGTGCATTTGGTATGACTTGAACCTTGCCATATATACTTACCATATTCTCCTCACCGATTCTAACCTTAGCGACGAGACAGGTGGGTTGCTCGCAGCTAGGCACTAAAAACGGCTCTTTGTGCACCCCTGTACTAGCTTCTACTGGGTAGAAAACTCGATCGGCCTATGTTGAGGTTGCCTGTGTCCACGAAGCATCGTGACCGGTAACAAACCCCCGGTCAGCCGGTGTTGTCGTTTCCCCTGTGCCCACAAAGCATCGTGATCGATAGTAAGTTGAGTGTCGCAACAGCTTCAATGAAGTATAGCGCCAAGGATATTGGTCCAAGCCAGTGTTGACTTTCCCCTCACGCCCAGTGTTTTGAGATGCTTCCATTTTACGTGAGGATATTGTTTCCAGTAAACAAGAACGTTGCTGAAATTGTTAAGCAACCTATTCAACCTCGCGGAATCAGGTATTGAACGTTTTTGAAAAAACTGAAGAGAATCCGACCTCAGTATCGTGCAGGAGAAAAAGGGACAGTTCCACTGCCTAGATTTCCCTAGTGAAAGAAGCTATGCATTTCCATCTCGCGAGATTAATATTCTGATGAAAGTACCGAAGATCTTCTGAGATATACTAATACAAGTAGTCACCCCCAAAGCCCACGACCACTTAATCCTCCGCCTACATATTTTGCAAAGCCATCGAAATGCATCCCATCCAAATTGCACGCTTTCCCTGTAATCCTGGCAGTCTGCCTAGCAAATCTGAGGGGATCAATGCAAACCAGCTCTCACGTGCACTGTCCCGACATGATCCAACTCACGTTGGCGCGAGACAAATATAGTGGAGGGCTTTCCATTGAAGAAATCATCAACCAAATGATCCTCTGATTATAGGCGAACATTATATTTTCTCGTCGCATTGGATCCACAGAGTAGCGGATCGGAAGATGGCAGAGTTTTAATAAAATAAAGTGCAATGCAAGTATGTCCAAGTCTTCGAGTATCCTAGCTGCTTCTGCTTCCAATTTCTAGTTTCTTCGGTTCGCAAAATGAGCTCTGTCCACGTTCTCTGTCCACAAGCCACCGAAACCATTATAAACTTCGGAACATAACATGTTTACAGTACGAAAGAAAAATGGAGCACCAAGAGCGAGGAAAAGGAACAGGAAGTTTCATCCATCGAGTGCACCATGTATCTTCGCTTCGTGTTCCACAATTTTTCCCGTTTCATAATTCAAGATCCTCCATATTGTGGTCTTAGGATATCCACGAGGAGTTGCGACGATTCTAAAAACTCAATCCAAACTAAAATTGCGGACAAACAGGGGGAAGGTTTACCCAGATAACTTGAGCCAGTGTTTCTCAACCTTTTTTTAGTCGCGATCATATTTTATAATATTCAAAAAACCTGCGACTACCCCACCTCCCCTTCCAGGGAAGGTAAATTCATTAAGGTAAAGAAAATGCATTAAAAATATATATTTTAGAATATAATTCTAATTTAATAATTAAATAAAATGAAGGCGGTAATTCAAAATGGCCCCAGTGGCCGATCGACACGAGGTTTGAGGGGAGGAGTGGACAGGGTGTGTGGACCCTAAGTCTAGAATTGTAGCTTCAGGTATTTATTAATTTCCGAGTTATTAACAAAAAAATATTGTTTTTTTTACAAACATTTACAGTACACAACGGTACAGTACGGTAAACAGCTGTTGTGTGCAATATTTTTGATTTCATTGGTACTAATTGCAAATTAAGTCCTTTCATCTCAAAGACACGCGCGCTCCTCTTTACAGGAACAAGTACTTCCTGAGCATCTTACTGTCATCTCGGAAATAGGAGTTATTTTTATCGCGGAAATAATCGTAGAACCTAACAACGTTTTTGTCCCTTCACTGAGCAGATGCTGTGCTTTCATCTTCGCGGGGGAATGACAGCTTAAGCCGCGTAATCTCGTTCGTCCTTGTGCAATGCGAAGTAAACAAAGCGACAGCATCAAGTGGAGGAATTTATTATTATTATTATTATTATTATTATTATTATTATTATTATTATTATTTCGACGGGAGAACCCTTTAATTTAATTGGTTTTTGTATCGCGTTATGACATGCTTTATTTGATTCCAGTGACGTTTTAAGGAAAAGAGAAGAGCAAATACGAGTTTCATGTCCATACATTGAAATCCTCGTACTCGGTGTACAAAGAATATTAGGAAGAACCTATTCGATATTTTCAAAGAAGATGCAAGTCATATGCATTATGCAATGCTCGATTTTCTTACGAAATATTTCTGACATGTCACATGGGCTGTTCAAACCAAGATACCCACTGTAAATACTCAATGAGGGATTTTCTCAGAAGCTGTTCGCGAGAGAAAAACGTGTATCTTTGTATCAAAAGGCTGTCTCATGCTTCCGAAGGAAATAATTTAACTTCATTTCAAAGGATGTTGAAAGCAACCTATGCGAGAACTTTCAAAATGAACTGCATCCATTTATATCACTCAGCTAATATCCCGCGAACTTCCTCCACTGTTTATCACAATTATCCCTGAAATTCTTTCTCCACTTTCTTCGAATATATTCCACAGAATATATTGCGTTCTAGCATACGAAATTTCGAAAAATCTACAAATCCATTTCTAACTCTATAGGCACTCAATTGTTCACTTCAGGGGTTTCGTTTCCCATCTCCGTCATATTCAATTTGCAGTACAAACGCTCGTCCAATTCATTAATTCGAGTATGAAAGACTGAGCCACACACAATGCTAGTCTTTCATAAACAAAGCACTGTGTCACAGCTATTTCTTCTCTCTATATTTATGACTAGGCAACTTTGTTCTCTTCGGTATACAGTATAACAATAGGTAAACGAGTTTCCCTCGATTTATGGTGCGATGATGAAAGATTCGAGGCCCAGAGGGACGGGGTTTCAGAGGCGTCATGGTAATACATGGAATATTTCAATAGATCAGCGACGCTCCGTCCGAATTAAGATCGATGACGGCTCGTAATGACTCGCCCGTGGAGACGCGTGACATTACGCGTGTAAATGATCGATCTGCTGTCATCGCACGGGGCATTCCACGAAAAATGGCCCATATAGAATAAAAACGAAAGCCGCGCTGTAAAAACAATTCACTGGAGCTGGCTCGTTGCGTAACTTCTGTCCAATTAAATTCTGAATTCGAATAAATTGCATCCCAACAACCTCTGCCCAATTAAAATTTACATTTCGTTAAATCCTCGCGGAGCAGCCTCGGCGCAGTTAAATATTTAACTGCAGTAAATCTAGTTTACACAAATATTCGCAGCTGCGGGATGATAAATGTCGAGGGGGGAACGAAAACGATCAGGAAAAACGATTCTCATTATTTTACTGTTACGTCGGTTCACCGGGCAAGCAGCAGTTTCGCAACATTATACAATAAGGCGATTCCTCGTGTCATCCACGCCAGTATCAATTACGGGATCTCGCCGAGACTAAACATTACTCATCATGTTTTTCATTACGCCAGATTGCCTTCAAATGTGTAATGTCGATTGCCGATATCTCGGCCGATATCTCTATTGCGCTCTACCGATACTAGATGTCAAGAACTTGAAAACGATACGATAACACTGTTCGGTAGTCATCTGGACTTGTGGCATTTAATAGCCATTCCTTATTGATTTTTTTTTAAATTTTTTGTGTTTAAACAGTAATAGTTATTCGGTTGTCTGTTACGGTAAATTATTCTATGAACCCTCCCGAATAAAATGATATAAAATATTATCGCATTATGAAAATTTAAATATGTTTAAGGAGGCTAGGTAGTCAAATCGCTCGAAGAACAAATATTATTGGGGGGATTAATTACAAAGAAATGAATATAAGTTATGACTAGGACTTTTGGGTAATGTATATCAATACTATAAACTGTAAAAAAAAATTGTGCAGGTTTTTCCTAATTCATCCGTTTCCTCTGTCATTGCTCCCCAGGTTCATCCATGCTCACGGAAGCGTGCGCTACGTACAATGCTCCGCCTGATCCAGTGCCTCGCTACTCTTCTGGTTAAATAGTCTCGCGAGATTCTCTGCACTCGGCTCGCGTTCATGCTTTCTCTACGCCTTTTCTCGTCGGCCCCGTTTCAAGGACTCCCCCCACGCAAGGACCGTGACCCGAAAAGAAGATGGGGGTCGATGATGCGCCGCTCTTATCTGCCGAATCACCGGGATGGAAGTGTTTGAGGACTCGTCGAATTCCGTTTCGTTCGGTCTTCTCTACTACAGCTTCGAGGCTCGTTCCCGTTTCGCGGCCCGCGTCGTTGAATTATTCATGCCGCCTCGACCTTAAACACCCTCCCCTCGAGGACGTTTTTTCCATCCAAGCGCAGAGAAGTGCTTATCGTCGGCTACAGTGGTCAACGACTTGTGAAAAACTCTCGCAAGAGCGTTTAAAGTTTGAAGTTTGAAAGTGTGATCGGTCACGGGGATAAGGGATTAGGTCTGATGGATTGGGGGGTTGTGAAATAGAGCAGTGACATTAGCATAAGTAAAGCCTATTTAATATTAAGTTTGTTACGCTGCCGTTAAACTTTCTACTGACCACCGGTGTATATTTTACAGTGGGGGGTCTGTGGTAACATTATTAGAGTACTCTCGATTCTGACCAAGCAACCCTTTCACTCCCAAGGACGGCTACAGAATAATTTTGCATCCAATCTCCCACGATACCTCTGCCTCCTGTCAAAATGTCAAGAGACTTCCCGGGTTTCCAAGTGTCCACATCGTCAAAAACCTCCACCGTTGGCTATTCCTGAATCCTTTTGCTTCTTTTGATTCAATTACACCGTGAAAGGGTTAACAGCTAGGCCATCTCTTCCAGATTGCAGATATCCTGTCCTTCTATGTTTCTTCTTTGTTAGCAGTTTAATCGAATTCAGGATTAACGAATTCATCAATGAAATTGTTAACGATGAGCAGCATCATTGAAGCTGATAGCGTGTAGGCAATAATTTAGTGCATTCTCATGCCAGTGCTGCTGACAATACTGATAACGTCTCTAACACTGACGATAAGGTTATACATAAGCTTCGCAGCGAATTAATTACAGCCGATGATATTGTGCAGTGTCATCGATCACGAAATAGTTATATTACATATGTCAAGTGTACGGAAATGTCTCTTTTAACTACACTTACTTGCACTCTTCCCAGAAACGTGGCACGAGCTCATAGCTACTTGAAGAAAATACTTAATTTTTAATTTTAATAAAGCATTCGGTTCGAATTTTTCCACCGATCTAACAAATAATTTCCAGGCAACTCTTCCGTAATCCGCCCCCGCGGGACAAACGATGGGTATCTGTTGTGCGTCGCGCTATCGATTTTTTATTAAAGTTGTTATCATGTTGAATAGGGGCGCGAGACAGCTGCGACACAGGACACGCCATTCAAAATAGGCCCATTCATATTTCAAGTTAGAATTATTCAAGATTCTCGGAGGCAATTCGATTATGAGATTGAATTTTGAAAATATCCTACGAGAGCTACTGTATCTAAACCCACCGTGCATAAATATTGTGCAAAGCCGTCTAGTAACGAAACGTGAATGACTAAAAAAGGCAACATCCCTTTTTAAGCTTTCTGATTACAAATTCATTTCACACACCTGTTCAACCGCTCGTTTGGAAGATTACCATTTGCGTAATAACATCCAAAGCTCTCCACATTGCAAAGCAACATTTCCCAACTGCGAATCACGCTACTGGAGGAATCCGGGATAGTCTCCTCGGTAGCATCGCAAACGACTCGTCCACTTCAAAGGGGAGCCACAAATTCCAGGTCTTTCCTTCTTCTTCAACTCATTAAAGCCCGTCGCAGACACCCGCGACGAGCTGCAGTAACCTACATCCGCACCCTGTTGCACGGTGTTCCCGTTGATCAAAAGCAACGATCGCTACGTTTCTCTTATTTATTTAACGAAGAAGCTCCGCCAGGGAAAGCAGGCTATCCTTCCCTTTCTTCCCGGTTTCCTTTCATTTTCTCCCCGCTGATAACACAGCTACCTCACGATATCATTTTTCCCTTATTCAAGGCGCAAACAATTCCCTCGGTAGTTTCCTAGAACGGCCTCGTTGCTTTGTGGCCATCAGTGCCCGAGTCTCGCTGAGTTTATGAGCTTCCAACTGCTTGGAAGTTCCCCAAAGCCCGTTGCGTCGTGGAAAGGTAAAAATAAAGAATGGCAGACTGTTCTCTCATTACGCCGGGGCACATGGACTATTGCGCCTTCTGGTTCTCGCGCAATTCGTGCCTGCGAACTGCGATCAGTGGATGGTGACGTTGATTCACGCGAAAAGAAGCAATCTGTGAAATGCAGCCTGCAGCCAGTTTCGCCTCTAAAGGCTTCCACCGATATACACGATCCTCATTTTGCGGGCCCAGCTGCTAGTAATGAAATGCATTATGCACGAGTTTCTATTAAACTCGTTGGAGCTGTTCGAAAAAGGGTCATGTGCAAACAACGCTTTATTGGACACCAGTTTTCGCCGGGTGATGGGTGTTTGCGAATGGCCCCCGTAGCAGACGGTTGCTGGAAGATTGGAGGGATTAGTGTGCTAATTTGTCTTCGAGATAAGCAGTCATTAGCCCCTGTAAGCTGTCAGCTTCTTCACGAGCCGAGATTACTCGCAAATTGAAGGGAAGTATTTGTCAAGCTGCTTTAGAAAAGATTCCTGGAGTTTAAGGTCCATGTAAAAAGGTCTTGCACGCAAGATTCTGGCATTTAATATATCCCCTTTAATTACGTGCTGTTACTATGAAGTCAGAACTCGCTCAAAGGGAGCACCGAGGGTAATAAAAAATAAAGCGTGGAAGGAGTAATTAAGGGTTTCAGTAGGTCGCTGATAGCTGAGGGCTCTCTTCAAAAGGGAACCTTGTAAATGGCGGAACGAGCATCGCTTGATGTCTAATTCATTACTAAACCAAGAAAAACGATGATCCAAAAAGATCCAGTTCATACGCGATAAGCCTGTTGTGTCAGGGAAGCAATACGATATCCTATCTAATACGATGTCCTATCAATAACGACGAAGATGACACTCAAAGACTCCGAGGAGGCGATATCGTGGCTGAAAAATTATTGGCACCCTGGGTGCCGCCATTACAGCGTGTTCCTTCGTATCGCCACAAGTATTGCGTAATTCAATTATCCGATACACCGTAGCTGCCCTTAGGACGCGTTTCCATTTCCGCTAATTGCGCTCCAATTACTCATACTTCTTCAAACAAATTTCGAAGAAATTTCAAATATCACTTTCGCGTACTTTATAGAACAAAATGAGCGGTGATAGACTTCCACTCGTGTTTTGTCAAGCGAAGTTCTCATGTTTCAATGGGAGGCGATTTACATAGGGGGGAATGTATTTTACCCGTCGACACGCATCGCGACCGTTCCACAGCGAAATTTAATTAAACTGCAAACCGTGTGATCGACGATCCCGCTGCGAATGCAACCACTTATGCAATTATCAGCAATCGACGCGTGAATCGCTTCAAGCCGAAACGATGCCGTCATTTTTCCTTTCTTTGACGCGCGAGCATTATTAATTAGGAAGCATGGCTCGAAAATTCGAAGGTATTTCCCGTAGTTTATGATTCGTTTTATTATCTGAAATACGAGCGATGTTATTCGAGCGGCGCGACATTATCGAAAACTGGAATTATTGTAAATTATGTTCGGGGGGAACTGGAGCGTGGGGTGGCAATCGCAATAACGTGAATCTAGTTGATATATAGGCTGATTTATGGCCCTCTCTTGCGACTTTCTCAAGATAGTCGTTAATCAAGGTGAGATCAATATTTCGCATACTGAGTATTTAGAAATAACGTGAAAGACATCTGGAGTGGATCAAAAAGGCAAATATGAAACTTTTTCTGCATTATCTACTAGGGTGGTGCTTGAAATCCAACTTTTAACATATTGCTGGAGCACCCTAGTATTTTGTTCTCTATACTGAAAAAACGTCCTGGTTAAAATTTTATTACATTTCATAATGTTTTGGAGGTTGCTGCGTCGCTTATTAATATTTTAAATAAAATTGTATTTTTTACTTAAGAGAGTCGGATTGCCTGGCGTCATTACGTCAAGAATTATCCCTCGAGAATAGTACATGGTAACCCACCTTACCAGTTCTAGGTAGTAAACATTACTATACTAGCCTTTTTTAAATATGAATTCGCTATATTGAAAAGTTGCTGGTTCACAAATTTCCTTTGTAATAATATTCCAATATTAAGTAAATGTGTTTAAATAATATAATACGTCGAAAAGAAAATTGCATTTTTCCCTTGCACCACATTGCTTATAAGGGTGAATACATTGATATGGCGCTCCGTGACAAAATACAAGAGAAATGTTTGTGGTCAAATAAGCATCAGCTTATTATCTACGCATTATACAAACAAAAGGTCGTTACATATTTAGAGAATTACGATGCCAGGGTTCTACTCCATAATTTTCCATTTCATTCCACTTCCCGGCAAAAAGGAGACATAACCCGTGCCACTGGCGTGGGTGGTCCTGTATAATAAACAGGCACGGGATAATCCCATATGATCCCGATGGTGTGAGCCTGATAAGCTCATAACATCCTATACACAGCCCTCTTCTTGTCACGTATGAAACCCCTGTGTCCCTTCCTCGCTACCTCTCTTAATGATGTGATGGACGAGACACTTAAATAGTCCTCTGCTCGATGGACCCCTAAATATCTCTGCTATTCAAACGTTTGCAGTATGCTGGTTCTCAAAGAATAAATTACCACGATATTGGCGAAAGCTGTAAGTTTCTGGGAAAGTTTCCATAAATTATATCATCGAAAATGTTGTAACGTATACGTCACACTGGGCGCTGAAGGGTTAAACATCAAACTCCTATATGGTCCGCCATTACAGACTCCACTGAGCTCGAAATTCCAGAGGCACGTGGAATTATTCTACCATCAGCGCTCGATCAATGATATTTGCCAATAAGCTCGCCGTGTAATTCCCAAAACATATTCTGTACTTGAAACTTGAATTAGCTCTACCAGCTATGAGTTACGAATGGCTGCATGTTTCCGCCTCAATTTGCAGATTGCCAGCAGCAGTAACAACGGCGCTGGCGGCATCAATATGGGACCAGTGGTCGGAGGTCGCAGGCCACCCTCCCAGCAATCTTTTCACTCGTCGAAAAGCAACCATTCCCATCACTCTCGCCATCAGACCACTTCTGCACCGCCGTCCACGCCACGGAACGCCAGCCAGCAGCCCGAAATAGCGGCTCGCTGTATACGTAAGTACAGAATCCTCGCCGCAGCTTCTCCCCTTGGAGTAATCTCGCCCCATAACTTTCACTCGACCCGACGCCTCGATGATCCAGCGGTACCGTTCTACCTATTCCTTTCTCGCGTCTTCAACGAGTCAGACGCTGTCGACGATGATTCACGCGCGGTTCTACGTCTTCCCTTGATGGGACCAAGTACGGTGGCTGGCAAACCAAATGCTTCTGGGCTCCGTAAGTGAATTCACGTGTCTTCAAGCTTTGGCTCCAAGTTTCTCTTTATTCGCGTGTATTCTGATTTGTAACAGAGATCTTTTCGAGTAGAATAGTGTTATGTGGCGAATTAAAGTGGGAGCTCTCAGCTTCACTTTATGTCACTTTATTGCAACAATGAAACCTGAAGAATAAGGTACAATTATTATCAGGATAGACAAGAGGATCCTCAGACACTCTACTGCATATTCAAAATAACGACTGCTTGTATAAACGGGGCTTTTTGGAACTGATCTTCCTCCTATTTTGGGTCTTGTTATCTATATGTGCCCATTTTTGTGGCGGGGTAGAGGGTGAAGTCTTCGCGTTGTAGTCACGAGCGAGTCTAAATAATTTGTCACCGAGCAACCCATTGGAAATATAAATAAACAAGTCATGATGCTAGGAGTGAAAGTAGAAATATTCGATTTTGGATCCCACGGTGCATTCCATGCTAAAAGTTCACCTAGAAGTCTAAATTCGTCTGTGAATCTCTTACTTTTCCGCAGCCTTGTACCTTAACAATTCTAAACGTCCGAGAGACTAGTGGGCTTACAAGCCCTTAGAAGCTCTTAGGAAGGCACGAGTTGCCTGGGTCGATGGGACGTTTCGATGCCTCCGATAGGCCTAGGAGCTGATGGAGCTGTCAGTGTTGAACCCAGAGGCCGCGCAAAAAATGGTCCAGTTACTTGGCAGGGCTTCTATACTCGACAGTTGAGAAACGACCCACACTTGCAGGAAGTAAACTCGGAAGTAAGAGCCCGAGATACGCCGTAGCTCCAGCAGTCATACTATTTCTTGTTCTCTTTATTCGCGACTCGACCCATCGGCTTCAATCGAAAGTTTCCTAACACTCGTACTCCCCCTAAAAAGTCGTACATTCCAAGAACATTCGTCTCAATTCCCAGAGAATTTAATTAAATTTTCGGCGAACTCGACGTTTCGCGTCTCCTGAAAGGGATTAGGTTAGGGGTGCTAATTTCCATGCAGGGAGCCACACAAACGCTCGATCCCACCCTCCCGTGGCTGGCCTTGATGCGGCATCCAACTTTTCCAGCCGCTGACGAGTCTGGTTAAATTACCAGCTCTCCGATTTCACGTTCGTCCCGAAGTTGGTGATCCGCGCGCGGCTGGCACGAAAAACAGGACATTAAGGGCGAAGTTAAATTAGCTGGCATGACGCAACCCCCGCAAATTCGACCGAACGAGCGCTTCCTTTTATTCCCCCTCTTGTGTTTCTATTTCGCAGATATCAGGTCGTCCTCGAGGAATATCGTGTCGACGAGAAACCAGCAGAGCATCACGAAAATGCTGCTTCTGATAAGCAGCGTCTTCATCCTCCTCAACTTACCGAGGCAAGTGATATTGCGTTCAAGAATCTTTCGAAAACTTCGATTCAGAATTAGTGTAGAATGAAAGATTGGAATTAAGTTACGGGGGAAATTATGAAGAATATTAGAATGTTTCACAAAAAATTGCTGTTAATTGAATAATAATTGATACTTTTGTGTGTAATTTGTTTCAAAGTAGAGAGAAATTATTCGTGTTTCGTGTAGCACAAGTTACAATCGTTGAAACTTACAAATTTTTAATTACGACCAAAAAATAAGACATTCAAAAATCCGGTTTTGAACCAAGTGCACTTTAATATTGCCTATTCAAGAAATATTGATTAATTCATGTGTATGAGTTTCTAAATTTATTTTCACATGTGTTCCTATTATTTCTTGTTATATAAATGTATTTTTATCAATTATTTGATCAGGATTAGGGTTAAGAAAATATTTCATTATAAAAATATAGAAATAGGATTTTTAAAATATTTTATTCTTTTCGTTTGGATTTGCGATATTAGGAATATGGGCCGTAGATACCTTCACCCTATGCATTAAGATCCTGACAGAAAGGGAGTAAAGAAGTTAAAGCTAGCGATAGTAAAAATTGTAATATTTTTCATTCTATTCGCGAGCAATTAGGAACAAGTAGTATAAGTCAGCAAAAAAGGGGGCGTGTCTGACTACTCGCCCCGTTTGTTTCGCTACATGCCACAATGTAGGTACATACTTCAGTCAAAGCTTCCTGAATTTCTCCGAACTGGGCAGAATTATTCCGGTACTCTCCATAAACCGATTTAATTCTCTTTTTTACCAGAAAATTCCATTTCCACAAAGCTACCGCATTCACCATTCGCTACATTTCCTCAAATAAATCCAGCAGAGGGAGCGCCAAAATATTCTCCCGCCAAAAAGTTCGCACTTCAGTCACGTTCGTCGGAAAAGCCCGAATTTCCCGTCAGTAATAAATCGGCGTATCTCGGTTACCAGCCGAGAATCCTCCAGAAGCACGATTAAGCCGAAAGCATCGCGCTTGCCCCCCCATAAAGTGCAGACTCCGGTGCACCGCGATGAGTCGCGCCGCGTTAACGATCACATCGATCATCAGTGGTGAGAAAGCAAACGCTTGTTTTCCAGCTACGTGATCCGACTGTGCGTCTTCTTCTTCACCCTGGCACGCAAGAACACGCCCGACCTGCTCTGGTGCCTGCAGCAGTTCTTCATGCTCCTCTACTACACCAACTTCAGCATCAACTTCTTGCTGTACGCCATGTGCGGGATCACGTTCCGGAGTTGCCTGCAGCAGCTGCTGCGCAAGGTGCTGAAGAGCATGACCAGGTACCACTGCAACCCGCAGCGGTACATATAGGTATTGCTGCGGCCATTCCGCGGCGCGGACCGCGCGGATTCGGTGGACCTGTGATTAAACGCGACATTCCACGTGACGGACGGCGCTAGTGGCGAGGGGACCTCGCTCTGCCACGTAAATCCGTGGCCATCGAGCGTCCACCCTCGTGGATTCTATCAGCGGGAGAGCGCCTCGCTGGACGACAGATTGCTAGCGACCGCGTCACGTTCGACTCGTTTGTAAGGCCTAACCGCGACTCACGGGCAAGTCCCAAAGGGGACGTGGCTCTCGCGGCTGATTTGCCTGGCCTCTGTAGTCGGCTCCACAGAACCGGAAGGGCTGCTCGGAGGTTTAATTCAATGACTACACAGATCGTGGACTGAACGGCTTCGTGGAGACTGGTGATTGAAGATGAAGGTTTGATGCACAATTACTAGCGGGTGTGTAGATACTGAGTGAATCGTTGGGTGGATCGATTGATCGGGGTGCGATCGGCGGATAATGGTCACGGGTTTAAGGGTCTTGTACTTCAGGATACAATTCGCAGAGGATATTGTAAGGGAAGTGGAATTGTAAACGAGTTTCCTTCGACGAGTCTGCAATTATTTACATAGACCACCATGACCATTCTCCCTTTATCCCCGCTACTCACTTTGCTGTAATTATTCGGTTGGTGCATATTAGATTGCCGATCGCAGATAGTGGGGATACAATGCTAGTTACGATTTGAGAAATGTCAGAGAAACTCAAAGAAATGAAATTGCGACAATTTCATATGCGCCAATCTTATTTGATACCTCAAGACGTAGGACAACTAAGAACAATAATTATAAAATATCATTGCTTGTTGAAAAGGAGATCGGTGTTTGTAATTTTAAAAGAATTGAGGGGATCTGCAGAAGTCTCAATATAAATTTATATTTCGAAACTCACGTGTTAGAATATAAGGCTTCGAGCGTTGCGCGGGGTGTTAATAATTGATTTGTCTAGCCGTCACTTAATATCTAAACACTTTGCGACCGAGGATAGAGAAGCGATCGTAGAATAAAGTTCCAATCGCAGTTGATCTACGGCGGCAGTTGATCTATCATTTGGCGGCTCGAATAGGGTCGAGCAAGCAGATTGGAAATCTTCCTCGAGGCGACGCTTCATTTCCTACTCAATTTCTCGCCTTACGTTTGCCACACCTGACATTGTGACATTCGGGACAGGAATTCAACTAAACACAGGCATTTCCATGCAAATCGTCCTCGTATTTTATTCGCTATCACCATGCTTTTGTTTGACACTTCGAATTCAATCTATCATTCGAATGGAACGCACAAGGACTAAATAACTAGATTGATTGCGCTCGAATGCATTTAGTCCTACACTGGATCTTCTTTCCTGCTATTAAGAGCAAGCTTTTTTTAGCTAAATTCCACTTGCAGGTTCTATCTTCCTCATAAATATTAATTCAGAATAATCAGCAGTATTAGTTCAATTTCTCCATGGGGGTAAATCGTCCTTACATTACGTAAGGTTTTTTGGGGGGAGAGGCTCGCGAATTTCTCACGGTTTCTTAGAAAGGGGGGCGAGGAAGTCAGGTAGCGTCTTACGTAACATTTTTTAACCTATTTTTCCAGATGAGTAGCCTAGAAGCAATGCGAAACCGAGTTAAATGAATTATATAAATCTTTACAAGAATTTTAATAATTGAAAATCTGTAATGTAAAAAATATTACGTTAGGAAGGGGAGTGGGTGGAATATAAAATCTCGCGAATTTCAGGGAGTAAGAAATCGCCCGAATAACTTTTACGTAATTTAAGGATGGCCCCTAAGACGCGCAAGAGTCGTCGCTTTTCGGTCCAAACACATCCCACGAGTATAGGAAATAGCGAGTTGTTCCATGTGACGAAGTGTTCTCGTTATCGGTGCCTCCATCTCTTATCAGATCGCTTTATCTACCTTCTGTTCCTCTCAGACATCGCGCAAGTACAATTTTCACGGAAAAGGTGGCTGGATCGAGGGTCACAGCTTGGGTGGCTGCCATTTTAGTATCAGATTGGAGAGAGAGAGGGTGCCTCTATATTTGAGCTGGTTCCGATAGTTTAACAAAGAAAATATTTCAAACAAAATTTTATCAAATGAAGAATTTGTTCTTGCAAGTTGATTCGAATCTGATTAGATTCTGGGCTAAGAAAAGTAACGCTTCAGAGGTCGAGGATTAAGAGTACACCCTAATAATTGAACGAGGGAGACTGTCCAGGCCCTGCTCGAGCCTTTTTCGCGCCCTACGCGAACTTGCTAAATTGTGCCCTTTATTTATACTTATTACATTTATTTCAGCTTTTTGATCACCTTACTCTGAATTTTTAATCGTAGCATAACACATTTATAGTACAACTTGTAATATTTCATTTAAAACTTTATTTTAAAAAAATGCCCACAATGCAATGACCATTTTGTGCTCCTTGTCAACTCTACGCCCCAGGCAGCTGCCTAACTTTGCCGAAAAGGACGATCCGGGCCTGGAGCTGGCGGATTTTTTGCGTACAACGACGCAATTTTTTAAATTCATCCCCTCGAGCGACCTCTTTGGTTTCCCTCTGTTTCTTATCGAACGAGGAAGAATCTCGCTGACGCTTATAGAAGTCAGCAGAACGCGTTTCAATTTGTAAAGCCTCGACTTTCATGGGAAAAAACTCAGTGATAGATCGGAATGTTATTGGAAACTCTGTCCAGGTGATTTGTCGGATATCGAGTGACCCGAGTGTTTTCATACAAAAGATTTGTCAACGCTACGGTTCTGTGACCTGAGAAGCTACTATACGACTTCTATTTAATGAATCTACCTCTAGAGACAATCCAAACTTAAAAACTGGTTCCAAGTGCCACGTAGTGCCAAGAATCTTCCACTAATATTCCCTTTTCTTCCGACACAAACATCGTATTTTCCACAGAGATGTTTGAAAAAAATTGCTCCGAGTCCCGTGCTTCTAAGAAGAGAGGAAGCATTTCCTCGAGTGCATCCATCGCGATTAATCGAGTGACAGAGGCACGCACGCGGATAGTTCCGATGCACCCTTGAATCCCTTGATCTCCATCGAATTGTAAAACGGACAAATCCCTCTGCGACAGTTACGGATTCCAATGCCAACCAGTCCGCTTACTACAGTTGTTTGAATTGTTATTAAGTAGATCGCGTTGAATATTCGCAGGATCGATCTAGGAGAGCCTCAGCTTCTATCAAGTGTGTTACAATACACAGGGAACTGGTGCGGGAGATTCGAATTGCAAATCCAGGATTTGTGGTCTCGTTTAGTCAAAGTCCAAATCATGGCTGGATCAATGGGGTGGCTACTGGGGGAGGCTTTCCAGGGAGGGCCCGTTCTAAGCCTTTCCATCATGTAAAAAAATAATTAAATTAAATTTTGTTTACCACTTCCCTTTGAAATAATTAGAAATTGCACTAAAAGTATATTTTAAAATATTTGTTCGATGTTTGTCCTTTACTATTATTTATTTGTAAATCGTTATTTTTCGTTATAGTTAAATGTTATTAATTTTATTTAGAAAAAATTTCAATTTTAATGATTTACATATTTTATTGTATATTTTATTATAAAAGAACTTGCACCCTCCCTCCCCCGCTTTTCAATCAATGGTCCCTCGAAGGTTTTATAGCCCCGGGGCCCAAAATCTTAATCGGACCCTGGTTCAAATAAAATATTTACTAGGAGAGGAGCTAAAACGGTAGGTGCTCTGGAAGAAAGGATAACATTTACATTTTAAAAAGAGGATGGGGGTGATTAATATTTAAGGGACCTATAGTATAGGTTTATCTACTGTTTATGGAGATAAACATGGTTTTTTAAAATCGAGTCGAGTAATGTGGGGCGGAATGTGATAATTAACGGAAACCGACCTCTGACCTCCTTAAATGGGGCGAAATTACTGCGGTAGGTGCTTGGGAGACATGGGATTAGTAGATCGATAACCTGCCACGTAATTGTTGATGAAGTCTATTATCTGTAATGAATATGAGAGGCACAATATCTCGTTTAATACCCGAGGATCTTATCGGCGTTACCCAGCGCGTTATCGCCCCGGGGGGAGATAATAAACAATTCTTTAAAGATAAAGTCGATGGAGCTTCTGGGTCGATGAAGAAATGCACGGCTGCCAATACCCGACGAATTGGAATCGATGGAGAGAGAAGGAAAATTCGTGTCAAGGATAGTGGCGGGCACTGAGTTGATGCTAAGAACAGTTTTTCACCCTTCTAAAGCTTATTTTCACCGACTTTCTTCTGTGCGTCTTCTAGTTTGCAGACTTAGTCGAGGTGACTCGAAAATTCTCATTAGAACTTGGAAGACTTGGAAAATTCGAAAAAATTTGACATTATGAAATTTGCGAACGCTCCTAGGGGTCCGAACATCCCCCTCAAAGAAATTGTGCTTTTATTATCAGATATATCTGCGAAACCGTTAGCTTAATTTAAAGTTTTATGGTTTTCGGTATCCTATAAAATGGTGATAAAGAATTATCGAAGAAAATTAATTATTTCATCCCCGCCGCCCTTTTTCCTGCAAAGTTTCCAAAGTTTTTTATTTTTCAAGTTGCCGAGCATCCCTTGTCAGTTTAGTGAACACAGAACTGCAATAAAACGACAAGTTTGTAGGGTTGGAAGTTGAAGCTGAAGTATGAGACGTTTTTTTCAGAATTCCGGCTCTTCGAGATACCCCTTGAGAACGTTTAAGGGACACCCGCAAGATTTAACGTCTTGGGAATGTTTGCTCCACTTCCTCGTAGAAAAAGTTTTAAAAATTCTGACACCTGTCCCAGGGATCCATGGGGGAAGAATAAACTTCAAATTTACGACGATCCTCCGCGGGACGTGGCAATTTGATCGTGATATATTACCCAGAATAAAATGTTCCATAAAACCACAGAGGATTCTCTCTTGGACCAACGTCTCCTGCTCCGTTCAATAAATCGAGGCGCCAATGAATTTCATTCAGTGAATCTTTCAATAGATAATTCCGCGAGACTTATATTCTCTGCGAAATTCGAGTCCACTATTTCTCAGTTAATCCACTTCGCGCTCATTTATCTTTTGTTACCTCTGCACTTAATCTATGAAAAATTCTTCAGCTTCAATTGAAAAAGTTCTGAGTGTTTTTTGACCCAAGCTGAGGCTCCCGAGTATAATACTGAATAGTAATGGAGGAAACTTCAGTTATCGATAATATGAATTCTGCCGTGTTAATTAAAATTGGTATCAGGTCAAAAGGTGATTCTGAGAAAAATGGCCTTTAATATTTTGTGTTATGCTATCGGTATTTTATATAAACCGAATTGGGTTAAATATTAATTCTAGATAAAAAGGTATCTAAATAAAATTTAAATCTTTCTTATTTAATTAATTATCTTTGTGCTACCTGACTTGATTTAAGCGAGAGTTGCAGATACACCTTATTGAATTAACACAACAGAATTGCTTTAACAAACAGAGCACCTAAAATAAATATAGTAGGACAGTTACTAAGGGTCCAAAAGGACCCGACTCCTCTGCAATCTCTTCGAACAGTTCGCCGTTCGTGAGTTAAGCACGTCTCCCTAATGGAACAAACACAGTATCAGTGACTCGACAGAAGTTTGACAATTCTAACTAGGATGTTAGGGAAAGCAGGAGGAATAAGTAGCAGCCCAAGTCTTCGAGCCCTTAAATACCTGTCTAACTAGTTAGTTCTAGTCATCATTTACCTCGCTGCGCTTCCCCGTGGCTCTTGTAAATTGAGTGCTCAAGCTAAATCGACTCCCTTCAACCCTTGCAATCTTACAGCCACCTCGTGTGCAGTTCTGTCACGCGATGTGCACTTAAAGCTCCACGCACATATATCAATTCCACCAGGGTTCAGTAATATCACTCTCAGTGGTAAACAAATAAAAAAAAATATCGTTTCCCTGTTTTGGAATGCAGCAGTTCAAACTTGTTATGCAGTTAAGCCGGGAATCCACCTGAAAGTTAAGCTAAACTATGCTATGCCAAGTTTGAAAAAATTACCTTCAATATATCCTTATTTCCGTTTCCACCAAAAGCTAAGCTAAGCTGCGCTATGTTTTTTCGGAAGCTATGCCCTGCTACGTTTCCAAAAAATCGCCCGCGAGGGAATCTCGTGCTACGTCAAGCCAACTTAGCTTCCGAAAAAAACAGCACAGCTTAGCTTTTGGTGGAAACGGTTCCATAAGGATTAATCCCTCTTTGGAACGCGCTAGTTCTCTGAAACGAAATGGCTAACGAGGATCAACCAACGAGACCGTTGACATTACGCAACGTTGACTTAAAGAACTTGTGGATACAAACTCGCGAAGTAGATTCAAGGTGATCGATCCCAACTTGGAGAGTGCACTTGGTCGCAAGATGCAAACAGAGGCTGCGAACTTTATCCAAGTTTCCTCGTCTTAAAAACGAATGAACGACCCAGGCTACCCGCTGCCAACGTCAATATTTGAATTGGCAGTTTCATCCTCATGAAAACCTTGGTCGTTATGGCTGATTTACATTGTTCCTGAACAGTCTCCGCTTTCCTCGACGGTTTTACTAATTGACCTGTCTACTGGTAGTAATAATACCGAGGAATATTTAGTTTATTTGAAATCTGATACGACGAGAGCGAGTCTGGTGGAAAGGCATATGGCAGAGGCTTTCGTGGCCTCGTGGATGGATTTTGAGGAGTTTGAAATCTCGATGATGGATGTTTGAGGTCCTTCTGGGTTGTCGAGCTTCTGAAGCACTTTTAAACCTAAGAGATGGGATTTTAGGGATTCTCATGATCTTGACCATAATGTCAAAAATGATGTTTCAAGGTTCTGCGGTGCTGTCAATGGAGTTTAAGATTCTAGAGTCTTTGAAGTCGGAGTGGAGGTAGTGGCACGACCTCGGAAACTGAAACTACAACTCGAAACTTCCTTCGTCATAAACACATACACATATCGCTCACTGTTTCTGGTAATTTTTACCCCGAATCTCCTAAACATTTCCTCCTATGAACCTAAACTTAAATTCGATACTCAAAATTTAGAAGCTGCACTAGCGAGGACGTAGCCAAATATTTTGGTCCCAAATATTGAAATTTATCAGGTCATCTCAACATGTTTTCATCTCCACACCAGGGCACAGTGTTTTTGTCAGTTCCATTCGAAGCTCGAGTGTGCTTCACTTAAAAAATATTCGTGGTTAGAATCCGCAATGAAAAACGTACCAAAAAAATCGCACAGTCCAAATATTAAATTACCCTCCTTCAAAGTATCCCTCATAAACCACAACTGATCCCAAAACAAATACAAAGAAACACTATGCATAATACTACATAGGTGCTTTAAATTTAATCCAAGACTGTAAACGGAAGAACGGAAGGGGAACAAGAAATTCAGCCAAGCATATCATGCTTCGGTTCGTTCGACGAGGTTCAAAGTATTCCGAGTTCCAAAGGGGATCTTCGCGGATGTCGAGGGCTTTGCGTCTTCGCGACTTTCTCAAACCGCGGAAACGATCAGAATCTGCGAAAGCCTTCGGGAAGCTCCGAACAATGCTCGCGACGTCTTAGAACTTGTGGCTAAGTAAGTTCTAGAGAGGTCTCGACTTACGGGCTTCCAGTTCGCGCGAGTATAAGCAAATGGCTCGACTGTCGTCGCCACGAGCCACCTTCATTCCTGTGCACGCGACCACGTGCGCGAAGCAGAGATGGGCAAAATTTTAATTTAAACAAAGATTTATAATACCGAATGAAAGCTAATAAAGTTAAACGTGGTTAACTTCATTCGACGCATGACGAATAATTTTTCTACTCTAACTTCTATTCGTTATTCGAAATTTTTACTAAATAAAAATTTTTACTAAATAAAAATTCTTCCCATCTCTGGCGCGAAGCAACGCGTTAAACGTTAAGAATTAAATTTATAATCGATGTGACTAAGAATATACATGCATAGCGTATACACTGTAAACGTAGTCGATGTCGAGGAGTTTTTGTGTACGGTGAAGCTACTGTAAATGCGTAATAACTAATAAGCGACATGTGTATGCGTACAGCGTAATTCGATCCTCAACGAGTCAACGTTTATAGTTGCGAACCGTCGATGTATATACACATGATTTGTAGGGTTACGTGTGTATGTAATATAGAACTCACGACTCTTACTGATTAATGATAATTGATGTCTTTAATGTACCTATTTTTCCCAGGCACCGATATGTCGTATGTAAATATGAGCACGAGCACGAAGTAACGTCTAATTAGGTGTAAGAATGTAACTTATGTCGGATCTCAGTAATGTTAATAATCGTTCGGTTCGGTGCAATTCGTGGTCCTTGTGGTATTTAATTTTATATTGCAATTTGGTTTTGTTAAGTTTATGAATTAGTTTCTTAAATGAGGTGATTAGAGAAAGATAGAAAGTGGTTTACGGAGATGCCTGATTTAAGGGAAATAGTCAATTATTGGTCAGACCAGTTGTTATTTTTGTGGTGCAAGGATCTCATCCCTACACTGCCAGTGGCGCACTCAAGATTTAATCTTGGAGGAGCCGAGTTGAAGGGATAACAATACTTTTAATGCAAATTCAGTAAAATTCATTAGGTGATTATAAAAAATTTATTTAAAGAATAAAACTCAGTTTTTATTTCTTTCTTACAAAGCCCCTTCTTTGGAAGGTGCCAGGACCCCTTGGGAGGTGCCACTGGATACTGCAATAGAGAAATTCTATAACAAATATTCGTAGTATCTGTACACAGTCAATTCTGTTATTCTCTATTCTCAATTAATTCTAAAACTTTACCAATTTCACACGATCCTCTAACTGCACCGAACAGCGTATTAGGTGACATCGTTGTACAAAATACGTAAATTTTTATTACCCTTGCTACGGAGAGGTTTGAGCTGGCAGTTAAAATGGAGATTCAAGGACACCTTTTACAATCGATATTGTTTAACGAACCCTTAAAAGCTTTCCGAGACCCCACACCCCACGCTAGAAGATACTGAACGTGTACGTAAAACCGGCACCCCTACCAATGTATAGTCTCAGAAACTGTAATTATAGTTTACTACTGCGAATAAAAAGTCGAACAGTGTTAACAATGGAGCACTTCAACATCCCTCCCCCTCTATCTAATTATATGTAGGCATGCCAAGCAGCAGCGAGGTCTCCAAAGAAGAAGATAGAAAGCATTTCACTGCACATCGAATTCTAGTTTCGAGGTTTGCCAGATGACCTAGTTTCGGGGCTCCATTTCCTTTTTTTTTCTCCTCGCCAAGGACATTAATTTATTGGGACATTATTTGCATGGGTTGACGCAGGAACAAGCGACAGGCAACAAAATATGTAAAATCTTTCGGTTTATTACAGAATAGGCTGAAAGCTGTGATTTCCACCACGTTTGCCTATTTGTAGCACATAGCTAAATTTTTCAGCATGTATACAATTCACTTAAATCGACAAACAGGACTTTTTAATTTTCAATACAGATTCGGATAATAAAATTGAAACAGCGACATTGCCTATTTTCTTCGCTATTCCAACCAGTTGCATTTCTTTTCAAAACGACGAAATACGCCAACTAGTAAACTAATGATTCTACCTTCTCAAAAAAAAACCCAAGTCCTTTGGACCAATTTTAAAAAAGTTATGCTGTTCTAAAGGGTATCCCAATACTTTTATCTGGCACTGCAGATTCGAGACTGTCCGGGATACACCAGTGATACATAATACAGAAAGGCTAGTATTAACTTTGTTATGCAGACACGTAAAAAGATGACTTTTAGACTGCCTTTGGCTCATCACTGTAAATCGTAGAAAGGTTTGTCTCAGAGATTGAGGTTCGATGTTAGCGTATAAACGAGGGAGTTGAAGAAGGGACTCGTGAGCACCCTATCTGTGGAAGATCGTTCCCCGCTGTCGGAACGAGGATCACTCTGACAATACCATTTGTATAAAGCGCGCTGTCGCTAAGCAAATAGCCTGCAAGGAGACTGCGTGGGATCGAGTAAAAGCGAAAAGGTATTTCGTATATTCGGAGTATCCTTATTTGAATACGTGGGGGAACGGTAGGTGAGCGACCTTTCTGCTGATTACGTCGCGAAACTTTCGTAAAGTACCAACGAGTCTGGCTTTTCGTTCCTTTGAAACTGAGATTCTTGTACAGGCTTGTGGGGGAGAAACAAATTTCGTGAAACATAGAATAGGTATGGAAACGATTTGTCTTGGGTTTAAAGACTCAATTTCGAATTGGGCAAGTTGCTTTGGCTTTCTAAGTAGATTAGGGTGTAAAAGTGGGGTCTACGATATCTCTCGTATTTATTGAAAATAACTTTACGCTTCTTTTCTTCGAATGTGATGTCAAAACTGATCTCCCGTACCACCCTTCCCCTTTTCAATAGGATCTAGGCTCCAAAACAGCTATCAAAGCTGAGCCTGGTCTTCCTACATTTGCAATATTATGATTTTCTGTTTCTCTTTCTTCTTATGATTTTCTGTTTCTCTTTCTTCTTATGATTTTCTGTTTCCTTTTCTTCTGATGCGAGTGTAATAACAATAGTAATAACTGGAAGATATCCACGAATCACAACATTCCCTCGCGCCACAGGGTTTCCAAAGTTCATTAGGATTGATTCGTTGCCCAAGTTTCAAGCGGGAAGGGACAATCGAGGGTTGAAGTTGAGCGACCACCGATAACCTCGAGCTTTATGGTCTTATCGAACAGTGAGGAAGTCGAACACAGTTTCCACATTTGCCGAGAAAACAGCGTCAGAGGAAGCAATTCTGCCGAGGAATACAGCAAAAGTTCTGCTATACACAGAAGGGGAAACGGAGGCCTAACTCGGAGGAGCACAATGTCTTAGAGATGCGATTAATGCGGAAGAGGCATTCCGAGGGCATCAAATCAACCCCTGTAGCCATTTCTGGAAACTTTTCTGACGTTGATATGCATGTAACAATGCGGAAGAAAGGAAGAAGAATTGTTTCCTTCGTAAAGAGGGATCGGAGGTCAAACAATCCACCCAGGTAATTCAACCAATCCTTGCTCACAAAAAATAAGCATGCAGTAACGAAGATCGTAGATAAAAGAAAATCTGTGAAATTACAACGTCGAGTTTTCGTGAAAATAAAGCAACGAGACTAAAGCTTCTATCGACAAATTTCAGAATACGTGTGACAGGAAGGGAAGCTACTCGTTATTACAGTAGTTAGACACTGCAGTTCGACGAGCTAAGCCTTTTAACTCCGCAATAAATTGCTGTCGTCCACAATACAAAAAATAACGAACAGCACCTGCTTCAAATTAAAAAGAAAAGAGGGAAATCGTTGTTCAGCCATGCGACAAATGGTTAGAAAGCTCTCGGGGTGTTTTAATAATTTTTGTACGCTGAAAATAATTCCGCAAACCGTTCCTCAGTTTTCGAGAAATTCGATTTGGAAAAAAATGCAATCCATTCATGGAGGAAAAATGTTTGCTGCATCGCGTGGAGTAGTCAGCTTTTCTCCTAGACCCTTAGCTTTTGAAATATATAAAAAGATATCTGCAAAAATTGGTCTGGGTGCATTTCGGGTGTCCTTTTCCCTTTGATCGTTGTTTAAACATATTTAAATGTTTATGGAAAATGCCTGTTTTAAATATTTCTTGCGACCATTTCTCGCTGAGATAGGCATTTGAAAATGACCGGAATTTTCGGGAAACTATAGCGGCCCCTTAATTTTGTCCAGCAGCGTAGAATTAAATCTGCACGAGAATTTCGGAAATTTCAAGCATAAGAAATTAATTTGAACGAAATCGAGAGAACTTTTCGCGGCACCCCGATGATGCTGATAGAAAGGCTTCGTTGAGACGCGAACAAGTAGACAAGATGAATAGAAGGGTGTCATATAACGCGTGAGCTTTTCAATTACGCGGGATCCGGTGATCGAGAATCCTTACACTCGAGTTAATTCAAGTGGGCGACCCGAGTTTTAGAAAACCACTCACCTTCGTCTTCCCCGACCCGGTTGGACCTACGAGCATTAATCCGTGTCGCACAATTGTCGTCTCGTACAGCTGTATAACTTTCTTCACGAACTCTGCAATCAAAGGGACGAAATTTAACCGAGTGCCTCGCCTCCCAGCCTTCCGTACACCCCGAACGAGACTTTGTCTCACGAGATTGAAGTATTATTCAGGCTGCTCCGCCGTCGCGTCGAGCCAAATGCCTTTGTTATTTTTGTTTTCGGCAAGCAAGGAATCCCGAAAGGAAGCTTGAATAATTTAAAGCAGTGAATCGATGGCTCGTGGCACGCAGGGTGTCCCTTCGCAATCGCGATTTCTAAGTCAGTATTCCATTACCTAATCACTGCGAAGTCATGAGAAACTACTGGATCGGTCCCATCGCTGCGCTTAAGGGCTTCAATTAACGAGCTCGATTATTCAGAGCCTCGGAAAGGCTGCTGTTGGACATTAATCGAAGCTTAAGCTCAAGTGTCGTATGAAAACTCGTGGTTTAATAAACGACAGCAGTTTCGGATAAAATGGGGGGATCGAACGGGAAAGTGGAGCGAGGGCTCGCTACAGCCGCGAAAAATTCATTTCGATGGAAAATATCGTTTTTCGGAAAAAAGATTTTGAGCCAGGCTATGTGCGATCGGTGTGTAGATCACTGTTCGTTAAAGTAATTTCGTTCTCACGGGTGAAAAACGAATTTGTCGAACAAAAGGGGAGTTCGATTTTCAGGGACGGAAGTCGACCAATAATGAAAATAAAAGTCACCTGCTATCGTGTCAATTTAAAGCTTTCGATCGTTACGCGGATCTCTAATCAATTCGAGACTGCTCGGCTCGATAATGCTGCTCGGAATAGAGGCTACACAAACCAGGCAGCGTTTAATTCGCTTTTAATGTAGGTACGTGGATAGGTGTTTTACGGAAACAAGGGTACTTGGGGAGTGTGTAATGACACCTATACGTTTCGCGCGCGGAAATAAACGATCTCCCGTTATTTATTCAGCGGAATGCATAAACTACGCCGGCACAGGATCATCTCCTTTCCCAGGTGATTAATTAGACAGCGGAAAGCTTCGAAATACAGATGTGCACGAGTTATTCAGTGGCGCGACTGTAATATTGTAATTAGAACGGATATTCCCAATGTGCCCGATTCCTCTAATTGTATAAATCCTACGTTACATGATCCTTCAATTAGGTATTCTGGTTTCGGAATCGTCGATGCTGATTCATACACTGCGAAATAATTTCATAAGCTTTAAAATGTCCCTTTACTAATTAAATTTCGTATTACTTCAGCTTCAATTCTGAATAAATTATTAATAAACTCAATTGAGTCGTTACGATCCAACCTCAATTCACTTCCAGTTAATCACTGTAGTTGTTTAGAACGATTAATACTTTGGTAGAGGGATCGTGTTTAATCTGTTTGTTATTATAGCCATCGAGTTCACTGAAATCGCAGTTTTATAGCTTTCAAGAACGTAGATGCGTCAGAGGTTGTTTGAATTATTTTCACGACACTTCGCTGAGAGATGCAATAAAAATTCATACCCTCAATATCCTCCAGGCCCATCTTTAGGATCGCTGCACGAATCTCCGCCTCCAAGATCCCGTAGTCCACCGTTTTCTCCTCGAGAAGCGGGAAAAGGTCAGACGTGATGCCTGAACGAAAAAGCAGACCATACTTAGAAGGTGAATAGCGTTGTTTGCTTTAATATGGTGTTTTTCGTGACTTATAGCACGACTGATAAGTTGGTAATTTTATGTCAATAAATAGATCGCGAAGTTGGAGTGACGTTCTTCTATACATAAAACTTCGAAGGCTTGTATATTAAGTTTCTTTTCAGAAAGTATCGACTGCACTTCCCCGGTGGCTTCCAGTTTCCCATGCTAATTAAATTTATTCGTGAAGTTCTGGGATACTCTGTGTCGTCGATGCGTAAATTGGGCTGAGTTGTGCAGAAACCTACCAACCCTCAAAATGGCAAAAATGAAATAGTTAAAAATTACAAAATTAACAACCCGTCGACAACTCTTATTCAGTTATTGATTATTAAAACTACCACGTCATAGTTTCAGTTTAGGCTTACAAACCAAAAACTACAGAAGATTTAACACAATATTAATTATACTACCGCGCCATAATTCCATTTTAGGCTTAAAAAACAAAAACTGCACAAGATTGAAAGTACTTAATATTAATTATACTACTCGCCATTAAATAACCCATTAAAAAACATTGTAAACATAATAAGAAGAAATAAAATATACCCAATAGAAATAAAGCTATTTTTCTTTAACAACTAAAATCTTCAAACTAAAACTCAATTTTAGATCATTGAGGATAGCTTTCTGCATAACTTGGCCCAATTATTCTAAGTGAAAATTCGTATGTAGTATACGAAATCGTCAGGATCACAGAAAGCAAAGAAATGTTGCAACAACGAAGCGGAGAGATGCATGTGCACAGAAGAAACAATGACTGGAGCAATAGGTATTAATATTTGGTGAATGAGTGCGACGGATGGAATTAGGTAGGAGAAACTAACCGTTGAAGAGAGTCAAGTCATCCTTCAGGAACTTCGGAACGTTTACGTCTCTGAGCGCACGTAAACAGATCTGCTGTTCGTTCAGATCCTTCTGTTCCCTTTTTAAGTTCCCCGCTACGGCGATGACCGTCTTCACCGCCCGCATTCCGAAGTCGTAATGATCCTGTACAAAAATAGATCGGCGTCGAAGAAGACGTAAATCCCGAATTGTTTGTATGAACGGTAACTCGAATCGAGGGTACGGAATGGCACGAGAAATGTTGCGTCCGAAGTTCAATATACAAGAGGCTGAATTGATCGAGAAGGAAAATGGTACCGAAAAGGGCACAAGCGACAGGAAAGCGGCATTGCAACCTAGATACACCGCTGTTCATAAGAATCGGGACACCTGCTGCATTTGCAGAACATGTGATACTTGGCACAGATTGAATATTTAATTTAAAATATGAAAGGTAAGGGGGAAAAATAGGGAACGTCACAAAACAGATTTATCGAGAAAATTCAGTTTTAATATAATTTCCTTCTTAAATAATTTCTTGTGTCACATTTCTGATCACGACAGAAGCGAATGCATAGGCAAGAAGTGAGGACATTCCGTATTTTATTCAAGTGCAGAGTGGATATTTCCTGTCTTTAACCAGTATACCAAATTTTTAACGATGTCTTACAGGGGTATTTGAACTTTATAACCCAGTGTGTCTACTCAAAAGTGCTCGAAAGAGTATGACCCAGATATGCGCTCAAAAGTGATTAAAAATAGAACTTGGCACTAATTGGAAGTTCCGCTAGAAAAAATAGTAAGAAAGCTTGGGACCCAGGAGGGATTTGGGATCTAGAATCACTCTTACCTGTGAACTTAACTGTTCCGAGCTTAATTTGAACGTTGACGTAATCTTCCCCGCCAAGGGCTTGGCGTCGGAGAAGCCATAAGAGAACAGTGAAATTTCAGCGATCAGAGAGTAATCCGGCACCATCATGGCGACGGGACGGAACAGAGCCTTCAAATTGTCCGGCAATTCTGTGCGACCAGCGTAACCGGGGTTCATCGTGATGAACACCGCGTAAGATGACTTTAATGCGGTTTCATCTCCCTCGAAAATGAACCTGCACGTTACATCACAGAATTTCTGACTCGCAATCATAGCAGTCTGCAGTTTCTACGAGGTCAATTGCAATTAATTGGACTTTTATTCTTCCCAGATTTGTAGTATTTCATTGCGAGCTTTTATATATCCCAGATTTATAGTATTACATTGCACCTTCCTTTTAACGAAACTTTGAAATATGCTGTACCACTTTGAACATGTTTCAGCACTCACGTTTCAAGCCTCATATCCTGCGCCTGCTGGATGGTCATGATCTGCTGGGCGATCACGGACAGCACTTCGATGTCTATCCTATTGAATTCGTCAAAGCACGCCCACGAACCTGCACTGAAATCACCAAACAATAGAAAGTCAGCAGCCGCGCATTCCACGTTTATTGTGAACAAATCATCCAGTACCTACACAAACCCCTGTTCCCACGATTAATCAGGATTCAGAGATTTAATACTCGTCATTGGAGCGACAGATAATTAACAAAACGTATGCGCCGGAAAATATTAAAATTTTAAGGAGAATCTGTAATGGGCACAAATGCAACCTATTGGCTGCGATTTAATTACAAGGGAAGCAAAGATTTACTTTGGTTGGAAGTAATAAACCGATCGCTGGAAATCGGATCGTCCACGAATTTCGAGATTTTATTTAGCACAGTGTTTCTCAACCTTTTCTGAGTCGCGACCCTCTTTTATAATGTTCAAATAACCTGCTACCTCCCCGTATAAGGTAAAGTAAATTTAATAGGTAAAAAAGCATTAAAAATAGGTTTTTCAGAATATAATTCTAACTTAATGATAGTAAAAAAAAAACCGTGGCGGCTTCTAAGATGACATGTCGCGACTGATACCTTGTTCAGCATTTCTTTTGGGAGAGAAGAATTACCTGGCGAGTCCTTTGAAGAACTTGCCCATCGACATGAAGTCCAGTTGATCCGAGCAATTGAACACGACGCACTGCCTGGCGAACGCTTTCGCGAGATCCTTGACCGTTTCCGTTTTTCCAGTTCCGGCTGGGCCAGCGGGCGCACCGCCGAAACCCAAATGAAGAGCGCCAGTGAGAGTTAGATAGCATCGATCGGTTAGCGGGGTGATGACCAACCTTCCAGTGTTCCCCAGGTACTCGTATCTTCAATAACGCCACGAACACAACCGGTATTATCATTTGTGCGAAGATAACGCTACACTAGAGCAGTGTTTCCCAACATTCGTTGAGTCGCGATCCCCTTTTGAATACTCAAATAACCTGCGACCCTCCCCCCGTGTACTTAAGCTAAGGTATATTTAATAAGGTAACGAAAACACATTAAAAATAGGTATTTCAGAATGCAATTCTAATTAAATAATTAAATAAAATAAATCAGGATTAAAATAAATAAGTGCTAAAAATCGCCAAGTAAAAATATCTGTGGCGACCCTTCAGAAAACACTTCCATCGGTTGGGAACCACTGCACTAGATCGCAGATAGCAGCCATTGGATATTTGGCAAAGCAACCCTGTGCAAAAATATTTTTCAAACTGATGTAGATAGGTAAACAAAGCTTCAGCTGTACTTTCAGTAACTTTCGCAAGTTATAGATACTGCCAATTATTATGAAAGTACTAAACCATATAAATAATTATATGGAATACCTAGGTACATATACGATATTGCAACGGAAATATTATCTGCAATAGAAAATAAATATTCTTCTCGTATCTTTCTCTCGTTATAAAAATTCCCAGCTCCAACCCCTGTAATTCTTGACGGTCCAGAGTACGCAAATTCAGAAAATTTGAACGAGTTACCCGTATTGGAATTCCGCGTTCACAGCGCGCAGTTTAAGGTCGGTATCATCCACCCAGTAATATCGGATCTGCGATATCCAATCGAAGTCATTAACGTTCGCCACCTTGCCCTGAATCAGCGTGTACTGGACGTCCCTGGCGTGCACTTCAATCGTAATTACAGCCTCTAGCATCAGCCTCTGGATCTCGGTTTGGGGGCCGCGCACCAGCTCTCGTAGATTGTCGAGCTACGCGTGAAATCTCTTTAAAATCTCATAAACGATCCAACTAACCACAGTGATCTACTAATAACGAAATAGCTGGCCTTCATATATAAATCTTGATAAATTAATATGCTCAAATTCCCTCAAAGGCGTAATCCTTCGAGGCCACACATTCTTATAATCACAAATTGGTCCATACACCCCAGCGACATTTTTAAGTTACCATTTTCGTATGTTTGAATCGTTTAACTTTTCAGTGATAATTGTGCATCATTCCTTTTCTAGAAATGTAAATTTGCATACGACGAAATCTGTAGTTGAAAAACTAAGTAGTTGCGGACAAAAGTAACCTTTTCTGTTAAAATTCGCCAAACCTTTAAATTTTAATATTACAGTCTAAAAATTTACAGAAATTTTAATACACCCCGGGTGACCACGAAGGGTTAATAATTCCTGACTAAAAAAGTATAATTAATATTTTCAAATCCTTTCCAAGACTCCATTCAAGAGTGAAGATTACAAACGTAACGAACACCTATAGAAACTTTTCACCTTCCACGCCAGAGAAGCTTTAGATTACTCTGTTCCATATCCCCGACTCATAGGAAGCTTTCATCAGATAACTCTCTATAGAATTACAGTATCATTTTCCGACATCCACCCCAGAATTCCACCACCGAACGCTGCAAAGAGAGGGTGAGATATGTGCACCTGTCCCAGCAGCTCCTTGTAATAAGCAGCAAGGGTGTTGGTCCGGATCCCATTCTCGACGTGTGCAGTCCAATAAGTCTGGCCACAGCACAGCGTCACCTGTCCCGGCCACATGTAGACCCATTCTTTCCTCGGGGTCGAATCGATCACATCCAGAGCGTCTCCGATTATCTCCCTGATAGTGTTGCACATCACTCTCTCCAAATCGCTCAGCCAATACTCCACGCTCCTCTCCGGGTACATAGGCGGACGGAATATCACCTCCTCCCCCTCCGCGGAGTACATCCTCGTGATCTGCAGGTCGCTCTCGAACCTCACCATTTGTATATTCTCGAAGCACTTGCGGAGGTGAGGCTGCACCGCTTGGACGTTCTTCGTCTGCGCCAGGATCTCGAGGAGCTCGTCGTCGCTGAGGAAATAGAACCGAGGGAACGCCTTCCGCTTTATTTCCAGATAGTTCGCCAGGCCCTTCTGCACCACTTCTAGCAAGCTCTGGCACTCCAGCAGGCTCTCCAGAAGGGTCTTGTCCGGGCATATTTTCATGATCTGTGATTGCGAGAGGAAGAATGGAGATTCGAGGGAGGAAGGATTTGGGTATAGGGGTTTTCTTTATTTTGCAATGCTGAGGGAACGTTGCAATAATTTCAATACAGATTATAGTTGGAAGCCTCATAGGGTAAGTCCGGGATAGTTGGACTACTTTTTGCAATAGATATCGTAGCATTGTTGTCTTTCTGATTTTTGTTGTTTGGGCAAATTAACGCAATGCCCAAGTAACTTAGAGTATACATAAGTTATACTTTGCGATAAATTAAAATATTTATCTCCATTTTCAAAGAAAAACATTGACGTCGCAACTGACCGGTCTCAGCTAACCCGGACTTGCCCTACCAGAAATATAATCTATGGAACAGCAAAATGATAAGTACATAAGGGTTTTCCAGGGCATTAGTCATGATCCTTCTCCAATTCCGTTCCATGGCGTTGTACTTTCTCGTCTCCATTGGCAACTGCGTGCTGATGTCCTCAGAAGTGAAAATAGGCTCCAAGTACATCCAGTCCCTAGATAGAATCAATATTTCCACCATAGAAGCATCCTTGGCCACAATTCTGCATCTTACCTCTGCACTGACATCCAAAGAAGCAGTACTTCTTGAGTCAAATCCAGCTTGAGCTCCCATTCGTTGATCTCGTCCTCGAAAACAGTCTTCAGTGGGCTGAAGCCGAGCTGCTGGACACTCAGAATGTGACTCTCCAGAAGCATCATCGTCTCCTCTGCTATCTTTATAATGTACGTGCCTGGAAATAAGGATGAGGTAGGTACATTGTTTTTATTAAATAACATCGTCTTAGTAGTTTTCCTCTTATCTTCGCGTTACCTCTCGCAATCATGGGTAACTAAATTGAGAATTATTTAATGAACGTATCCAATAAAATCCGGGTTAAGCGTTACAATTAAAAAGGAAACGATGTAGATCCTGCATAGGGAATAAATAAATAAGAGACCCACCAGTGGTCTTAAATGGAAGTACTTCCATGACGATCGGCTCCCACTCTTCGATCATCTTATTCAGCGTCCTCTCCGTTGCGTATTCCTTGGCGGCCGTGTCGGCGACCGTTTTCACCAGTTCCTCGAACTGCTCGATACCAAGCACTAATAGAGACTTGAACGTCAACGCAGCCGTAAGAGACATTTGTATCCCAGTTTGCGCGCTCAGTACTTCGAAGTGACGGTCTTTCATCCCCGGATTACGGAGCGACTGTATCAAGCCCACGTACGGCCTGAATTGGTCTATTTGCTCCCTTATTGTAACTGCTATCGCTTGCACCTCTGCACGGTGAAGAGTAATTGACGAGGGCGTTCACCTCTCACGCAACCGCGAATAGTTTCATTGAATTGTCAAGTTACTCGGCTGCTCCACGAACGTCCTCATGTTTCGGGTCATCACTCTGTACATGTCCATCACGAGGATGTCCACTTGGGTGCCGTCCACGTTCATCAGGGGATTTTCCATCCAGATCTCGTACCATTTGAGCCAGTCTGAGAATTATAACAAACCAAGTCTCGCGCAAGGTGTCGTCTAATTCGCGGGAATGAAATTGCGTGGACAGGACTTTTGAGCAGAAAAGAAATTACACCCTTGGAATTGCGCCACCGCGAAGGGAATTGTACAGACAGAACTTCGAGCAGAACTGGCTGCTCTGAGGAAAGAAATTGAATCCTTGGTTCCCAAGAACTTTGTTAGACTGTATTGGGTTTGAAGAAAAGTTAAATTTTCTAGAAAAAGTCAGGTCCTCGGGCAGTGCTGACTGTGTTAAATTGTGCTGGAAAGTGGTATCTGGCGGTGTAAGTTTTTACAGAGGACGGGAGAGAACGAAGCTTCTGAATGGGGATTACGCGGCGAGTTTAACATTTTGCTGCTTGCCTGAGGCGGTGACCCAGAGGCTCCTGTAGGGCTCGAACTCCCTTATGAGCCTGTGCAAATGCTCCCACGGCACCACTTTCATGCCAAACAACTTTTGCCGCTCGTTGAGCAGTAATCCTGTTTCCCTGCACTCCGTCATCGCTTTCCACACCCGCTTCACGTCCAGCGCGGTCTCGTGTATATGCGCGAACTCCGTTTGCAGTGCTATGTTGTTCACGTTGCTCACCAGGGTGTCTATCTTCTCCAGTAGAAGCACCTCGTCCTGCACCTGGATCTTGTAGAACTTCTCCTGCTCCTCCTCGAATCTTAAGATGGTCTCCTTGATCTACCATTTATTATGCCCTTGTAAAAGCGGGTGCCAAACACGGGTGTCATTACAAAAGTATATTTAGGGCAAATGGACTAAACCACGTTCTTTGCGAAGTTAGACCCAGCAGGCAGTAGACCTTCACCTCCATTTCTATCCGAAGCGGAGACCCAATAGCTTCCCACTTGGCCTCAAAGTCCTCGTCGGAGATGTTCCACCAGAAGCCGTCTAGCACGTCGAAGTCCAGCTTCAGGACCTCCATCTGGTCCTCCAGGTGCCTCACGCGGAGCGGTATGGTCTCCATCCAGTCGCGTATCTCGAAGATGTGCTCGATGCTCTGCGGCACCTCCCTCAATTTCACCCTTATCTCCGTGTATTCCTCCATGATAGCGTCCACGTCCGTCCGCAGCTTCTCCGTGAGCATAGTCAGCAACCCAGTAGCCGTTTCCTGGCGTTTCTGCGTGAGGAATTGTTTCAGCGGTTGCACGCGAACACTGAACGAGCCGATGTGGATGTGATCGGGCAACGTGGCCTGCAGATTCTCCTGCATCGCGATCTGAAGGGCCACTTCCTCCTTCACCTCCGCCGTGGTCAGCTCCTCCTGCTTGCACTCCCTGAACACCGGCACGGAATTTAATTTACCCCCACCGGCCGTCGAGAACGCCATGCTTCGAGCACCATCAACCACGGAATACTTCCAGGTGCGATATTTTATTCATGAATCGGCCGGGAACGCGTTTAATTCCCTTCTACCCCCGCCGCACCCTCCACTGCACAAGTATTCGCCTCGAGCCTCTCGAACCGAGGAACAAAGACAAATTGAGCCGAGGGCAAGGCTCGCCACTTACTCCACGTATGTCGCCACGTCCAGATTGAAGATGTCCAGGTATCTGTGATACTCCCTCGCGTACGCTTGCAAAGGTATCACTGACTTCTCGTAAGCAACTCTCAGGCGGTCTCGGACCCGGCACACGTTCTCCTCGAGAAGCCCGACCGAGCTCAGATGCAGATCCGCTGGGAACTTGAGCGCCGGGAGTAGAAACGGGTGTACCTGTCTGACTTGGTGGCAGGCGGCGATGGCGTTGTCGTATAACGTGATAATGGCTTCCTTCGCGTGGAACGGCATTAAACGATGCAGCGAGAAACATTTCAGATATTTTAGGCACACTTAGCGCAAAATTACCGATCAATTCGAACTCGGACCCTTCGGTAATACCGAGGGGTTTGTGTGGAGGAAATTTTGAGGATTAAAATTGTTATGACAAGTTTGAAAAAAATAAGTAAAATACTGTTATTATTGACAGTAGCAGTGTGAATGTGTTTAACGATTTCTCTGCTACACTTTTCGGCTCACAGATTTTTAGGCTAGCGGTCGCTGAACGCTGGCCTATTAATCGGCAGCCGGCGAGCAGCGTTAAGTAACGGATCAGTTAACGTTGTACTACATAGATAAAATCTCGTTTCGAACGGGGGTGATTCGATTTCACAGCCAGCATGGGGGTGGCGAGGATGGTCAGCGGACCGACTTACGGCGAACTCGGCGGGATTCGTTGAATAGTACGCCTCCGTGTCGTTCATTTGAATGTCCACGGTGAAGATAGGATTACTGGCAGTCTTGAATCGACTGTCGATGAGATTTTCGCCCCAGATAAAGGACTCGTCCACGTTTAAAACGCACAGCGCCGGGGCTTCCAGGGTGTCCCCGTAGGTCGCGATCGAATGCTCCACGAGATTCCGAAGAGCGTTCTACACGGATCAGGGGAAACGTAACGTGAATGCTACGAGAACTCCTGCCAAATGCAGAGTGGTTTCTAAAGCCTGGCTGACACGATCGACGTCTCGCAGCCACCTTTTTCCGGAAATTCTGAATTCTCCCTACAATCTGAAAGTCACTTTGCCTTATAATATTAAAAGATGATCTTTCTGTAAATAGAATTTCACCCCTTTAAGGGGACTAGGCAGTCAGAAATTCGATTTTTTTTTTATTGCATTTTTCGAAAGTACCACCCTTCCCGAGTAAAATGCCGTTTGGTTTATGTCAAAACTCGTAAAACTAAGGATTTTACAGTCGAAAAGGCCTGCGCGCACGCAGGTAGATTAGTTCCTCTTCTGAAACTTTGGACGCGTTTTTCTCAGAATCACATTTCCTCTTCGTTTTGCAGTGATTGCGAAAAAACGGAGGTCCAAATCAATTTGAAAAAAATTGAGCATATGTAAAACATGTCTTGTTACGACCCAAACCTAAACATAAGTCTGAGAAAACTTCTGTTTTGACAAACAAAAAATAAAATGGCTCTTTTTCCTGGCGAAAAATCACGTTTCCTTAAAATTTGCCGTTTTATAGCCGCCATTTGTACAATTTTGATTTTTTTTCTTTTTCAATAGGTTCAGGGCAGAATGGGGCTAGGGCAAAATTTAAATTTGAAAGGATAGGTCAAAATTCAATTTATTACGGCCTGCAGCACTGCCAAATTACAGCGGCTCCAGAAAAAACGCTTACACATCAGATGACTGTAGCGTTGTCATACATATATATATATTATTGAAATAATTTTTTTTTTACTGTTTATAGTATTAATAAACATTACCCAAAAGTACTAGTCACAATTTGTGTTCATCTCCTTGTAATTAATTCGCAAAAATTACTTGATTTTCGAGCGATCTGACTGCCTAGTCCCCTTAATCTACTCGAAATAAATAAACGCGTCGCGACTAAACGCAATGAGATAAACATATTTTTCTGGAGCCACGTTATTATTGGACGCGATAATTAAACATCCGTGCCGTCAATTCTGCAGGACTGAAATAGAGCCTTTTCATAGAGACAGCAAACGGGAATTTAATTGCGCGAGAAGTCAAACACCGGGGCGTTCATACGTCCGTTCGCTCGTTAATGTTTTTAACGACCATCGCGCACCTGCATGCGGAGAGTGGTGAGGTCCATGAAACGCTTGAGCTTCATCACGTCGTACACGTGGTGGATCCTCTGCGCGAGATTGAACCAACCCTTGCCAAGGTCCCTCAGGCACATCCTCACCGACTGCGTGATTTTTTCCAGCCACGGCTCCCTCAGGTACTTCACCACCGTCAGGGCCGCCTGGCTCTGCTGCTCCTCGAACTCGTACAGCCTCGCCTGTTTCCCGTGATGCACGGAGAACAGATTCATATTCGACACGCGGATACACTCCGCCACGACGCACACCATGGCGTCGTAAACTTCAGGTAGGACGTACAGCGTTATCCAGTTAGTGAACTTCATGGTGCCCTAGAAGCGACGACACCGCTTCAGTTCCCACCGGTGGATCATTAAACGGGATATTAATTATTAGGTGGCTGGAGAGAAAATTCTCCGAGGGGTTGTAACTCGAAAAGGATTCAGTCTGTGTTTGGTGGGATTCGAAGGGGATTATTTATCATAAAATTCTGGAAACTGGGGCATATGTTATTGAATAAAATGGTAATTCTGTAAAAAAACATCGCTTCTCAATTTCCCTGCGATTTCTCTACGAACTCTCTGTATAACCCAGCGTAATTAGAACGGTGAACATTAATTCTCTTATTTCCATTACGGTCAAGCTGACAAATAAATGCTCGGTATTTAATTATTGGTGCACGAACCGCGACGCTCCTCGCGAAACTAAGACGTCACGATCCGTCTCAATATTAATCTTCCTGAACGTCAAGCTCGACGTGCATCCTCGAGACCATCCCCCATCGAGTTTACGACGAGGGTGACGTGGGCGATCAGCGAAGTGATCCAGCGATTTTTACGCGACGTTATCAAGAGAATTAAGTACCTCGAAGTCCTCCATACACGTGTCGACTTTCCCTTTCTCCGGTGCCTTCATCTGCTCCTCGGATGGTATCCATGTGACGAATTCGAACATTTCAGGATTTCGCTGTATCATCTGCCTCCACATAAGGTCGCACATGGTGCGCTGATAATCCAGGGTGATTTCATCCATCAACTAGCGATACGAATTAACAAGGCAGTAATACCAAAGAGCAGTTGCTAAAGTTAACAACGCGGCGGTCTACGGTTCCCTTTCAGTACGAAGAGAAAGGAAGTGGATACTTGAAAAAAAATAGCTTAACGAGGATCGGTTTCCCGTAACATGAGCTTCCCTCGGGGGCCTTTTCGTAATTCGGTGCGCAATTGTGCGACGTGTACCAGAAAATCATTAAAACGCGATGGCAAGACAGCGGGAAAGCGTGTGCCGCCCTTTGCGCGAAGTCTCATCAAATATTTTAATTTAAACAAGTTGAAAGAATTTGAAAATTAACTCAATATGACAACTCCCGTATGAGTTATTGCTAATTTGCTAGGTGAAAGAAAAGTGAATTGTGTTTAAAGTTTTATCAAGCCTCTGCGTTTAAAAATTTTTCAATTTCTTTTGCCCCAAATTTGCCGCCCTTGGGGGTCGTTCGTAAATTACGCGAGGCTTTTTGGGAGGAGGGAGTCGCGAATCGCCAAAATTACACTTACATAATTTAAGAACGGCCCCCAGGCTGCAGCCGACTTAGCCTATATACAAATCCGCGTCTGAGTGTCAACGTATCTACAGATCTGAATAAAAGAGATTCATGTAGACAAGCTTCTACTCACTGCCAATATCCTCTTTTCCTTATACCTCCCGCTAATCTGTTTCATGAGTGCATGTATGATAGCCTGCCTCTTCTGCTCGTTCAGACTCCGCATGCCATCCAATTGCATGCAGTCCAGATAGAAATTGTATCTACAGAGGGGCCATTTACATCTTGAAATACGAATGAGAGCAAATTTGGAAGTGAAAATTCCTGCAGTGTATCCGGTAAATCGCGACACTATTGACACACAGGCTACAAAGAGTAGTTTGAAACATTTTCGCGGGAAATAATGTTCTCTGGTCTACCGTGAAATTTACTCAGGGCCCGATCTAGTTCTTCCGCTGCTCCAGGCAAAAATGAGTTTTCTCGCCCCGTTATAATTAAATACAAATAATCATTTTAAAATATAATTTTTGACAGTGAGTGAAGTTTTTTGTAGAGATCTTTTTATGGGTGATTTAAATGAAATTTATAAGTGTGCTACTAAATTCAAGCACGCATTACCTATTTTTTTACAAGTTTTTCAAAAAGTTGCACTTTTTTATTGGCTTTCATTGATGCTAATTTTCTACTTCTACCAAATTTGTCGCTGCCGGTAGTTCGGGCTCTGAATTTACTGTACACCTCGCAGAAGTGTCTTAGCAATTTCGTAGAAGAGTTATAACAACTTTATAGAAGCCTCCGCTATCCGTCTCCGCTCCAAGGTCGCAGCCATCCTCTTGGCGAAGACTCTCGGGTCCTCCGCGTAGAATCGGATGTAGATTCGCGGAATGAAGTACTTCCGTTTCCGACCGTCGAGCGTGAGCACGGTCCATAATTTCCTCCTGTCGTCGTAATCGGTCACAGCGGCGTTGTGCCACGCGAACAAGTTCTCGAGCTTCACGGAAAACCTCTCGGCCTCTTGTCGAAATCTCGGCACGAATACCGTAGCTGGTAACGGATACTGCACGCCATCGATATTGCCCAGATTTATCCAGTCCTCCGTGGTCCTGTTATGCGAGCACGGAAAAGTCGATACGCCCACCGTTATAACGCTGCCGCGTTCTCGGGATGCGTAATACAATGCGGGGATGAAGGGGAGCTGTCACGCGAGCTTATTGCGGAACAGGGCACAGTTACGTTGTTACTCAACTTTTTAATTCCCGTACAAAAGGGGTTGCTGGTAGGGTAAAATTGGGAAATACACCGCTGTTAACAAAACGCCACGCTATATTGGAACACGTTAAATGATTTTTAGCGCTTATCGAATATCGAATAACACACGGGTCCCTGATTTCGAGGATTAAACGCTTCAAGCTTTATAATCGATAAGAGGAACGAGATCGCGAAGGCGAGTCTTGTAATTTAATTTCGAGTTGTATTACTTGTTTACAAAGGTCGACGATCAAATATTGGAATGTGTGGCTTGCACCTGGTGTCGTCAGACGAAATATGTAGGAAACCAGGTGGACAGTGGCGGACTTAAGGAAAAAGGCTCAGGTGGCAAACGTTCTGAGGCCGATTTGGGGGAAAATGAAGAGGTAGTTTACTAAAGACGGGCCAAGTGTATAGAAAATTAACCGAAAAAAAACATCGGCCGCCTGTTAAATCCGCCACTACAAGTGGAGATAATAATGCTTCGCTATTTCGCTACTGAACGCCACACTCTTTTGTTCTTTTACAAATACCAGGTGTACGGCAACCCTCTACTCCATAAATGATTCGAAGCACACGGAACAGCTTCCACTCGCTCGCGTACCTACAGTCGTACTCCTCGTCATCAAAAATCTCCAACGGCAGGATGCGCGTTGTGCTGAACAGTCCGTATATTTCCTCGCGTGCGAGCAACGGGAGGGTCGCAGCTGGAGGCAGGATATCCTCCGAAGAGATCCCCTCGTCAGCCAAAAGGTCCTCGATTTTTAAATTTCTGTAAAGCCTGCGCCTCCTTTCCATCTCGACGTTCCGCGGCAATCGCTTCGGTTCCACGTTCCTCTCCATTTGCACTTTGGGGGCAAACGTTTCCGCAGGGAACGTCTTGTACGAGAACAATTCATTGAGCAATTTGTAAGCGAGACGGAAAGCGGGAGAGAGAAAGGAACTACGTGATACTCTGCTGGGAATTTTGATGATTCTCACTACGCAAGTGCATTCTGTTATAATGTACCGAATCCCTCCACCCTCGTTGGAAACTTGCTAATATTCGCCCGAAGGAGTTTATTAACGCATGATCCAAATATGCTCTCTAATCATATTTCCCAGAAACGTACATCATGCTACGGACTCATCGAGCCTCGAGCGGTAAACTCGATTTGTCGAAGTATTTCAAGAATATGAACTTCAAAGCCACTTCAATGTTCTTCGTACAAAGCCACTTTAATTGCCTTTCTTCGAAGCTACTTCAAGCGAATAGCATATTAAATGATGTAATTACTCGCTCCGCGCGAATGAAAGCTTTTGACACACAGAAGTTTGTTGTACAGCGACGTGCATTTGCGTTCAGAAACCTTTTCAACCTTGAAGGACTTAAACGACTCTGTAAAATAAACTTCTGAGAACATAATTACTTTAACCGTAATGTATGTACAACTGACAAAGAGAGGTTCCCAGATGTCCGCCTCCGATTGCTTTGGTGTTTGGATATGTTTTAGAGGACTAAAAAATAAGAAATACGTATCTTTTTATTTTGGCCCGTTTGCATGTATGCCCGTGAAAGCACCCCTCAAATATGTAAATATATTATATTTATATTAAGTTTTATTCAACACAATTTTTTAACCCGTTATGAACTATAAATATAAATATAATATGTCAAGTTTTATTCAACACAAATTTGTAACCCCTTATTAACTATGAGGGGTGGTGTCACACCCTAAACATGCAAATGGACCAAAATAGAAAGGCAGGCATTTCTTATTTTTCGGTCCTTTAAAACATATTCAAAACCCAATGCAATCGGGGACGAACCTCTGGGAACCTCTCCTTGTGAGTACATTAAGAGGAAGTCTCCTCTTTTCTCGTTTGAATAGTGTTTTACTGGTAGCTTTTCCCATGTGGCATGTGTTTTTTAATTTATGGTACTCTTCTTCGTTGGAAATCAAGAAAAGGTAAGTGCACTTTACATTGCTGGGTTTCGTTAATTGGTTACTGGGAGCTTTTATAGTTCTCGGGGGTACTTTTCTCTACTAACAATTGATCGATCCTCGGGGAAGCTCATCCATCTTTTAGCTTCGCCGAGGAAATTATACGTTTCCTGGTCGTCCAATTGTGGTACACGAGCACTGTGATGTTCCGTGAAAACCTGCCAGGCGAGTTTTGTTCTTCTTGGCGCGGACGTTAAGAGCGCTAATTCCAGAGGCTCGTCCGGATCTTCCGGTGTACCTATGCATCATTCACCCGTTCGCAATATTCACGGTGGCAATTAATAGTTTAGCGTATTTTCATTTACTTGCAATTAGAGGCATTAAATAACTCATTTTAAATTATATTTATGCAATTACAAGGATACTCCAATTCATAAAGTTCCGCATTTCGATTATAAATTTTGCTTGCTCACCTGTGACTATTTCTGAGTAATAACCTCGTTTTTTATATTTCGGTTTCTCCATATTGTCGCTTTCAGAATATGACACTTCGCGATTAAAATTAAATCTTGCCCGTACTAGGCATGCATACGTATATTAAAATTATAAATATCGTGGCATTTATTGTAGCATTGTTATTATATAGATATTAAAGCTAACAGTAATACCCTGATGTTGCTAATATTCCTGAAATTGTCTATTCTCGACACATTCTTCTAAAAGATAACACTTCATTATGAATATCAATTCTATATTCAATAATTGGCTAAACTTCCGAAGACCCCCATGCTCCAGATACCTAGGCTGAAATTTTGGAAACAGTTTCATTTTGCATGGAAATAATGTTTGCGAGAAGGATTTTTGGCGATTTGAATTTTTTAACATTTTCATGTCATTACCTACCTTACCGATGCTATGTAGTTATGCCCGAACCTAGTCTGTGGTGACACCAACGACGAAGTATAGGATAGACCTATCACCTTATGGATGTTCGTGTCGCCACCCAAACTGTGTTACTGACCCATAATTTGAGGACTGAATGTAGTGGCATAAAGAAACAAGTATGTATGTCACTCAGAATTATTCTTCGAAATATTTCTGCAAATATTCCTGAAACTATTCATTTACTTTACAACAAGTTCAACTACTTGTAAAATGTAACATTAATAATTAATACTGTGTAATACGTATAAGCATTAACATTCATTTATCGAACGATTAAACATTCAAAATAAAAGAGAATTCATTCGGCGCAGAAAATCATTACCAAGTCCAAGGCCAAATGTTATTAATTGCGTGATTTCTCGAGTTGTATCGATCATAGTTAATAATTATTTATACTAGGCGGTTAGGGTAATTGTTGTTAACATAATTTTTCATAGTAATAGCTATTGGAATTAGTATTTTAGCGGAAATATCAATTTCTGTCGAATTCGAAGTCCAGGCCAAATGTTATTAATTGCGTGATTTCTCGAGTTATATCGATCATAGTTAATAATTATTTATAGTGGGTGGTTAGGGTAAATGTTGTTAACATGATTTTTCATAGTAATAGTCACTGGAATTAATATTTTAGCGGAAATATCAATTTCTGTCGAATAATTAACTGGTTTTCGCAATTGAAGTCAACCGTCGACCTTGTTGTGATCGCGGCTGTTGTTCCCCAAAGTGGGGAGTCAAACACGCACCCCTAGACTATCAGTCGTCGTCGACCGCCCGGGACGGCAGGACCTCCGGGCACGCGAGAGCTCTCGGACCACCTGGACTACCCGGACCCCCTGGACCCCTCAGACTCCCCGGATCACCAGGACCCCCCGAGCCTCCTGCGCCTCTTGGATCTCTGGGGACACAACGCTGGCTACTCCAACTGGACTTGCTGGACACCTGGACAGGCTCTCAAGGCTGGTCCTTCCCCCACTCGCTCAGCCGCCTGCTCCGAGGTAGCTGATTCAATTGGTACCGACTTTTGGGGTTCGTTGAAAACTAATGCGAGTTTTGTTGTTCTGTGCAGGTCAACATTCAATTTTGGTCCTTTCCAACTGATTTCTTCGATGGTTTTGCGTCATTTATTTCATTTTATGTATTTCTTTGATGATTATGCGTCATTTATTCAATTTTATGTATTTCTTTGATGATTATGCGTCATTTATTCGATTTTATGTATTTCTTCGATGATTATGCGCCACTTATTTCATTTTATGTATTACTTTGATGTTTTTTCATCATTTATTCGATTTTATGTATTTCTTCGATAATTTTGCATCATTTATTCGATTTTATGTATGTTCTTAGGTTCCTCCCAAGGCTATTACACCATTACTAATATAACATATTTGATTATTTCAGCATTTGAGTTTCAGGTTCACCCTTCCGCGGGGAAGGGAGACAGTAAAATAATATATTTAAAACAAAATAGTGAAAAGTGACAGTGAAAAGTGGCAGTGAAAAGTGACAGTGAAAAGTGTATTATAACATGAAGTATTTAAGGCCCCGTGTAAAATTGCGAAGTAGTCACTAAATCATTAGCTTTGTTGCTCTTTTGTTGGCTCCTCATCCCCGATGAGGAGGTCGCCGCTGGTTCCGTTTCCGGAAGCAAGCGACTGAGCATGGAATCGGTACGAGTGGATCAGTTTCATCCCCTGGTGTTTTTGTCGAAAGGGAAAAGTTTCGGGCGTAGGGGGTGCACCTTGTGGTACACTGCCTGCGTAAGTCACCCGGTTCGATTACCCAATCTCCGCGTTAGACGGCTTGAGTCAGGTCAAGTGTTTGCTCCTGACGAGTCGCATCGGAGCAACAGGAGTCGTCTGGGAGACGCCGAGCGCTTTTCCCTTTCGACTCATACAGCAGGGTGGTAGGAACTGCGCCATTCAATACTCGTTTCATGCTTACCCTTCGTCTTTCCTTTTTTCCTGAATTTCTTTTAATCGAGTGATTGCTTGGCAGTTCCCTAGATTCTACATCTAAACCGAAGGGATCGGTGGAACTTTGTGTGTCCATCCATCTCTTTGGTTTAGTAAGGTTTCATGTACAGGGAGATCGATGGAACTTTGATTCCATCTAACTCTCTACGGGTCTCCAAACGCAGCAACCTCCTCGTGGTGAGACCTGGTAATCGGTGAGAACCGAGCTGATAGCTGTGATTGTCAAATATTCTAATTAGGTATAAGAATTGCTTTAGTTTGTACGACTTTTTCCAAATTTTTCAAAATGCACAAAGCATTGGTCGAACATGCGACTACAAATATTTAGTAGAAATGGGTCACTTTCGTAGGTACCTCCATGACGGTGTGCTCGGATACTTGGTAACGTTTCCCAAGCATTGCGACTTGCGAAACGGAATCATGCTGAAGCCTACGACCTAGGTTAAGGGCCCAGATCGAGCCAAACTTACATTCAGTGAGTTTGGTTCGGTCTCGGCAACTAATCAGATTTTTATTCTGTTTCAGGTAGGTATTTCGACGATTGATTTACGTCATTTATTCGATTTGATGTATTTCTTCCATGGTTTTGTGTTCTTTATTTCGATTTTATGTATTTCTTCCATGGTTTTGTGTCATTTATTCGATTTTATGTATTTCTTCGATGGTTATGCGTCATTTATTCGATTTTATGTATTTCTTCGATGATTATGCGCCATTTATTCCATTTTATGTATTGCTTCGATGTTTTTGCATCATTTATTCGATTTTACGTATGTTCTTCCTCCCACCATTACTAATATAACATATTTGAGTATTTCAGCATTTGAGTTTGAGGTTCACCCTTCCACGGGGAAGGGAGGCAGTAAAATAGTATCTTTAAAACAAAACAGTGAAAATTGACAGTGAAAAGTGGCAGTGAAAAGTGACAGTGAAAAGCGACAGTGAAAAGTGACAGTGAAAAGTGTATTATAACATGAAGTATTTAAGGCCCCGTGTAAAATTGCGAAGTAGTCACTAAATCATTAGCTTTGTTGCTCTTTTGTTGGCTCCTCATCTCGGATGAGGAGGTCACCGCTGCCTCCGTTTCCGAAAGCAAGTGACTGAACATGGAATCGGTATGGGTGGATCGGTTTCATCCCTTGGTGTTCTTGTCGAAAGGGAAAAGTTTCGGGCGTAGGGGGTGTACCTTTCGGTACACTGCCTGCGTAAGTCATCCGGTTCGATTACCCAATCTCCGTGTTGGACGGCTCAAGTCAGGTCACTCCTAGTGTTGCTCCTGGCGAGTCGCATCGGTGCCCAGTCTCCGTGTTGGACGGCTCAAGTCAGGTCACACCTGGTGGTGCTCCTGGCGAGTCGCATCGGTGTAACAGGAATCGTCTGGGTGGCGCCGAGTGCTTTTCCCTTTCGACTCGGACAGCAGGGTGGTAGGAACTGCGCCATCCAATACTCCTTTCATGCTCACCGGTAGTCTTTCCGCATTTCCTGAGTTTCTTTTAATCGTGTGATTGCTTGGCAGTTCCCTAGCTTCTACGTCTAAATCGAAGAGACCGATGGAACTTTGTTTCCATCCATCTCTTTGGTTTAATAGAGTTTCATGTACAGGGAGATCGATGGAACTTTGATTCCATCTATCTCTCTACGGGTCTCGAAACGCAGCAACCTCCTCGTGGTGAGACCTGGTAATCGGTGAGAACCGAGCTGATAGCTGCGATTGTCAAATATTCTAATTAAATTTAAGCATTTCTTTAACTTGCAATACTATGCAACAATGTAACTTGGAATGTTGTTTGATTGTTCGAACCAGACCCCAGAACACGAGTACAGTGTTAAGATAAAAGAGTAACTGCAAGTTGGCATATTTCAGCGAGATATTTGTATTCTACTACTTCCATTGAATTATGTAATTGTTCAAACAAATTCTTATCAAATAAATGTGCAATAAAAATGAAAACCTAAATTCATTTGAAGATGAAAGGAAATATTTCAAATCAAACTTCGCGCCGTAAATCAGTTTCATGCGTGGATATAATGCGTACTCCACAAGCGTCCGCTAGATGGGGAGCAGCTTCAAAACCCGTGGTGAGAATTCTGCTTTACCCCGCGGTCAAATTTTCCGAATACCTTTCTCGAGCAATAAATAAACAGTTTCGCTACCATAATTGAAAGCATAGTCGCTACGCTACAGCCTCACCCTACGCGGTTTGAAAATCAATTTTCCCAAAGAAGAAAAACCCAAGTATTACAAAACATTTTTATCCACTCTATTGTTAAAGAGCAAGACCGTAAACTACATAAGTGTACGCAGTGTTGTGAGTCTTACTGCTGCAATCTAACTGCCGAATTTATCACGTCACTATTATTCCACAGCTGACTGAAATTACTGTTACTGTAAAACGCGTTTTATTACTTTAAATACAGAACTGAAGGAAATCAGAGAAAAAAGAAGCCCGCGAACATACCCAGTTTGATCTAACTATTCACTTGTATGGTCGAAGGAAGAACGCTATCGCGATGTTTCTTGGAACGCCAAGTTGACAATTAATCGACGGTAATACGATAATAAAGGAATGCAATCAGTGTTCGTTGATTAACGCGCGCGTGAAATTGAGCCAGTGGCGTCGCGTCGCAGCCGTCGTGCTCGAATTCCTTTGCTGATCGATGCAAGATGATTTAGTATCGTTTGTCAGAAATCCTAAATCAGAGGATGCTGCGTGCAATCAGAAAAATCATTACATTTTCCTTTCTTCCGTCGCCTTTATTTTATTTGCTTCTCTGTGTTTCTCCTGTGGCGAGTTTCGTAGACTGCTCGAGCGCAAAGGGTGTCTTCTAGAATGGTAACAATGATGAGGACGAAGATGGTGCAATCGGTGGCCAATTAAACGGTCGAACGTAAAAGTGTTTTTCAAGCACTTTTTATCGTAAATATTTGAAATAATTAAACCGAGGATTCTTTCGAACGATAAGCGAATGTCCGATTCGTTCGGCGAACGACGCGATACGCGGAGAGGCAGGCAAATAATCGATCAAATTCCCGTTATTATTTCAAATATTTCATTCGATTGTTAGCCGAAATAATTATTCTTTAAGGTCGTGTAGAACGCAACGCGGCGAAACCGTAGGGCGTAGTGGAAAGCGTCGCGTGGATTAAAATACCATATTGCTCGGCTTTTGTCTGGTACACTCGGTTTCATCCAGCGCCACGATTTAGGTGCCTCGTGTTATTTACAATGCACACCAACGACGATTACTCTATAATCTATTGGAGTTTCATTTCGGAATACGACATTTACATAAATTGGTATTAGCTTGTACACATGTACGCATACATCGTCACCTTCGGTCGACTTTCGTTCAGCAGGACTTGCTTCGAGCCGATGCGTTTCGATAGTTTCCAGCTAACTCTAACCTTCACGGGATTACAATTTTCCTCGCTATTGGCGTTGCGGCACAGTATTCTCCACTGTATACGCACTGTTACGTCCAGGGCACCAAAAAACTTGTTGCATCCAAGGCATCTCGTGGCTATTGTTTCATTTTATTTTTACTTTAGTTTATTTTAATTTATCTTCTTTTTTAAATAAATAAATCACGATCGCTTCATTTTTTTTACTCGGTAGCATTGGACGTCAGAGCATCTGTACTCGACAGCGGCAAGATTACTAATCTTATTGACTCTCTCTCACACTCTCGATCTTCCCCCCCGTCCCAGTACACGTAGGTATATGTATATTCTTCGGTTGCGCTCAGTATCCACTCTCACACTTATATCCACCTCTATTCCATCTCTCCCTTTCTGTCGCCTACTCCTCCCTCTTTCTCTCTCTTTCCCCCTCTCACACACACACACACGCACCCACTCATACACACACTTTCTTACTCCCTTCGTTCCTCCTTCATTTCTACCGGTGCAGAAAATAGTTTTACCCTTTAACTTTTTCTGTCATTTAAAAATTACCGACTTAAATCGTACTATGTAAACTTTAAGCATTTTGTATCGTTAAGTTACAGTATCCACATCCGTTTACTTTGTATGGCGGAGAAGATATCAGAGTTTCGAGCACGGGAGTCATGGAGTACTAATGTTACGCGGTTCGGCTTCCAGTTGCGAGATCCTACCAAGAGTTACGATACAATACTCGAAATCAACGATAGACCAGGGGTCTGCCGTACGCATAACTGTTTTATTTCTTTTCTTCACTTTCTGTACTTATAAAAATACTTTGCATTCGCGAGTATGGCCATTTCGCACCGCGAACGTTTAATAGATCGAGCGAGGCCGTTGAAATGAAAACGTTAAACTTAATACTCCACGCTCGTGCGCTGAAAGTGGTACGAAATTAATTTCACGTTAAATACGTAGCAAGTTCGTTAGACGATGTAATCGTTAACGTTCACGGAGACGCGTCGGATCGTATGAGGAAGGAGCGGAACTTTTTTATACAAGTACTATCAGCCGGAACGCGATACGTCTTCAACGCGCACATATACATACATACATACATACATACATACATATGTAGGTACCTCTGTACGTTTCACCTTATATGTTATCTAGCTTCTTTACGATTAGTACTATTACTATCATGGTGCCCTGGCTCTCAGTAAATTACAGAATGTAAACGCTATATCGTTCATAGTGTTGTATTCGAAATAAAATTATACCGCTCGACAGAATGAAAAGATTATTCGATGCACTACTTCCCGTTCGTGCATAGGAAATTTTGCTCGATCCAATTGCTGCTGGGCACTGGTTGAAATGAATCGTTCGAACGACTAAACTCCCGAACCGAATACACGAGCTATATTACACGGCCAAAGAGTAGCAGAACGAAACACGAGATAGTCTAAGAAATTTTTGAAAATCTAGCGGTGTCGGGGAGATAGCGATAAATTTCGATTTCATAGGTCCTTTAATCTAAATTAACGTAAACGTTATGTACGAGAAGCGAGCAAAGTTCGATCGACTCGACATTTTCACGAGTATCGTTTTCTTTTTTTTTTATCTAAACGCGTCTTACCCAGCGTTGCAAATTTTCTTCTTTCCTCTTTACTTTGTTAGTTGCGGGTTGGGCTGCGCGCGTTTAACGCGTTAGGAACCTTGATAAGGCAACAAACGAGCCCTGAATCCTACTAGCGTATTATTTTCTATTTTCACGCCCTTCTTTCGGATGGCTTTCTAGCGCCATACGCGATTTTCATAATACACCCTTGGGTAGAAAGAACAACGTTTACCGAAATTTCTCCAAGAAAGAGACCCGGTACCTGTATGATTCTCCTTCTATGCCTCTTACTTTTTACGCGCCTCGATCTTTTCTCCTCGATCTTTCGCTTTAAAGGATTAATTAACTGCGATATCTTTTATTTTACAATACATAATACGTTGTTGATACAAACGACCATAAAGCGGAAAATTTACGCAAAAGCTCGTGCCACGAAGCCTGTACCGTGATTAGACGATTCCGAATTATAGTGGTTCGTAGCGAAAACAGTATTTCGCCTACATGAACAATTAATGAACGGTGGTAACGCGTGGATACGAATTTGGAGATTTTCGTGCGCAAGGTAGAAACCGACAAGTTCTCCAAGGACCGAATGCACGATCGACCTTGGAGATTATGCTGTCGATTATCCCTCGTGTAATTTCGCGCGGTATAACAAACATATCGGGGCAAAAGCTCTCAAAAAATATATACTATAAAACATCTTTTTTCTTCTTAAGCCAACAAATGTGTAAATTTTCAGGAGAAACATAGGGACAATCGAATAGAATACAACGTTCGTAAAGTTTAGTATTTGTTAACAGACAAAACAGCAATGTGTATACAAAACTTTCAAACAATTTCATATCACAGCACTAGCTATATAAATACAACGTCGAAAAGAGAGCTGAATAGGAGAGCCGAGCTAGTATGTAATTCCGTTGGAAGGACGAAGGAACGCACCACAGAGCGAAATTAAACGGAAAAATTGTATGCATCGCGAGAATCACGGGACCGAGGCTCCATCTTCATTCCTGTTCATCGGTATGGTATTTTCACTACAGAGAGCTTATTATGCTACGTTTCAAAGATCGGATGGAAACAATATCGACAGCAGAACGGAAAGAAAACGCTTTTTTTCATAGCTGAAAACCGCCCAGGATTACGCGGGGTACACTAGACATTTCTTTCTTATCACACGTGCATCATCAATATTTTCGCACTCGCTCGTTTCTGGAATCTTCATCACTTCGTTCTTCGTTCTTCGTTCGTTACAAACAACGACACGACGCGACCGTACGGTTAACCGTAGATCGTTTTTGTCACGCGAGTCTTATTCCTCCCTCATCTACTTCTTTTACTGTTTCTTTGTCTACCGTCCGTCCGATAACGTGTACGTGCTACGTAGGCGCGTCGTGCCCCGGGTGCTTGGCGCGTCACGTATATACACACCACATGATTGACTGAATCGTATTTAGAAAATGGAACGGATCAGCCATCCATCCGTGACACGGTCGATGACAACGGAGGGTGCGGGTGATGTACCAAGGCCGGAATTCCAGTTGCGTCAGACTGCTGACTGCCGGTTGCAATCGAACAAGAAATAGGGTGTTGCTATTTCTTGGTCGGCGTGCCTCGCTGCGTCAAACCCTCGAATCGCTTGAACGTGTAATTAATGAATACCCAGTCCTTGTATATTACCTCACCGTCCTGTGGCATCGGCGCGGATGCTGCAATCATCCAGAAGTGTTACACAACAATACCTCCGGCAGACAATTCTGTACCGCCTTTTAGTTAGCTACTAAGTGTACTTACGTATTTCCAGTTTCACGTCTGGAAATTCATCGAAATTCGAGGTATCGTCGATAGAGCGGACCTCCACTGGAATCGCGGCTGGTCTCTCCCGGATGTGCTCCCAATCCACGCCGCGGAAGAAAGGTGCCAGTTTAAGCTCTTCGATACCTCTTTGCGCGCCTAAAGTTTCGTACAACACGGATTACTTAAACATTTCGCTTCTGATAGCCGGTGATGCGCAACATTCAAAACAATCCAGATGCACAGACGAACCTAATCTTCTGTCAGCTTCGCAACAGAATCTGATTATGGTGTCCTTAGCCTCCTCGCTAATGGGAACCTCCGGGGGGAATACTAAAGTCTCTCTCCAATTCATAACTTTCCTATAGGTTTCTTGTGGGTTTTCGCTGCAGAACGGAGGATATCCTGAAACGAATATATCGAGAAAGCTGTAATTTAGCTGGGGTAGAAGGGAGCAACAGGTGAGAAGAGTGGAGCACCGTACCTATAAGCATTTCGTACATGATGACACCCAATGACCAGCAGTCGCAAGCAGGCCCGTAACCGGTTTGCAAAAATACTTCCGGAGCTATGTAATCGGGTGTTCCCACTGTACTGTAAGCTAACGCCCTTCTGTTCCGTTTCCAGCTCTCGGCTCTCCTTTTGCTGTCCATCGCTCCTCCGCTTCCGCTTCCACAAGACGTCACTGCGTAAACGGACCGTAAGGCGGACGGTCAAGGGTTACTTTAACATATACTTTAAAAAGTCCATCGATGAAGAAAACGGCAAGAAGGAACTTACTAAAGTCCGAAGGTTTCGCTTGACTGAGATCTCTGTAGAAATCGGTCCTATGAGATTTCTTCAGACCCGTGCACAGCCCAAAATCAGAGAGCTTTATATGACCCCGTGCGTCCAGCAGCAGGTTGTCCGGCTTGATATCTCTGCAAAAGAATTGGCCAGACGTAAAGGACGGGAAGGCTGGCTTATCTCTGAATAGATAGGACACGAGATTTGCATCGTTGGACCGGATCGATTTACCTATGAATGAAACCTAGTTTGTGAATCGAGTCGATCGCTAACGCCGTCTCGGAGATATAAAATTGCGTGCACTCCTCGGAAAGCGTGTCCTTCTTCATCAAAAGCGTCATCATGTCACCTGCAATTACCAGCGAATCGAGAGCAACGATTTATTAGTAGGTACGGTCTCCGGGTAGGTGGGTCTCTGAATAAAAAGGAGCTTACCGCCTGGAAGAAACTCCATAATTAAATAGAGGTTGATAGGGTCTTGAAAGCTGTAGTACATTTTCACGACCCATTGATGATCCGCTTCCACCAGTACGTCTCTTTCGGCCCTGACGTGCGCGACTTGCTCCTTCTCCAGCATGTCGGCTTTTCGGAGGATCTTCATCGCGTACACGTGGCCGGTGTCCTTTTTCTGCACGAGTCTTACCTGCCCAACACGGATATCTCAGATAAATAACATTATCGCCTACATTGTTCCCTGATAGATTGCTCGGCTGGAAAAGCTTACCTCTCCGAAAGCGCCCCTGCCTATAACTTTCAGGGGCTCGAAGTCCTCGACGCCGAGCCGGGAGCGCTTCAGCCGAAGGAACTCGGTCTCTTTCTGGGCATGCTGCAACCGTTTCTCCTGTTTCTGTTGCTCCGACAGCCCTTCGTCCTTCAACGATTCCTCCAATTTCGCGAGCCTCTGCTTTCGCTCGATGTGCTGAGCTATCAGATTGCTGTAGTAATTCTCCAACGTCACCTGCGCACGGGAGAATAGAGTCGTCGATTGTCCCGACGGCATCGATATCATTAGGGGACACCAATTTCTCCGGTAAAAGACAGAGACGGAGAGTGAAACCAGCGGGCTGCGGAGAGGAAGTGGTAGAGAGAAAGAGGGAGCAAGTAAGGAAATAACGAGGAAGCTGCGGGAAAAGCTTGGCTCACCTTGGCCTTTGTAGCCTTGTCCAACGTATGGCCGCTGAATCGGATCGTGCTCTCTGTGGCCGCCATCTCCAGCACCCCTGTAACACAGGCAAAACGAGGTCACCGAGTGTCGCACACACAGTCTCCAGAACCGAGGTCTCGTGCCATGAGTGCCATGACACTGACACAGATCCTTACGCGCTGGATTCCTTCCCCCGATCTAATTAAAACCTATCCGCCACACGGACGACCGTCGCGTCAACAACGGGCAACATCATAGTAACCTAATCTTTACAATTGTTACGCGTAACACGCGTCATAACGCGGCCTCTGCCGCTTTCATTTCGAGGAATATTTGCAAAGCTACGAGTCCCATTTCTTCATCGTTTCCAACAGTTTTCGTCGTCGTTCACGCGTGCTTTTAGCGGGTTTCTTAGATCGCTAGGCAAGCTAAATTGAGCTATGTAGTTGGCTGCGACAATTTTGAATGCCCTCCAAGTTTGATGGAAAGGAGCGACAGTCGACAGGTGGAATCGCGGGGCGAAGGAGAGCTCGAGTAAGCGCGGAAAGAAACATAGGTGTGTCGGAGGTAGGTAGGACAAGTTCGTCCAGTCGCGAAACGCGTCTCGTCTGGTCTCATCTCGAATATGGTACGGGCATTCTCTGCGGCGCGGAGCAGAGGTCAGCTAGCCTTGGCAGTTATTAAATAATGGTCGCGGTGAATGGTCGTGTCGAGTTGGCTCGTGACAGGGATTTCGCGCGCAGGACACGCTGAATCGTGCGTCTCTCTCGGATCCATCGAAACCGAGCACCTACCTACGTATACCGATATACGTACATTACTGTTTACGTTCCGATTCCGACTTGGCCTTTGTCTGCGACGACCTAAATACGTTCCCCCTTGGATGGGATGCTTGAATCGCGCGGTATACCTATTAACGATTCCGTCGGGTATACGAGTAGGTATACCTGCCAGTCGCGATCCGTAATCGAGATCAACTCCAAGCGTTACGACTGTTCGCGAAACGCGGGGCTACTTACTGCGGGAGGAATATGCGAGGTGCTTTCGAGTTTGCTAGGGGATGCGGTTTCGACGTGTTCCTCGCTTCTCACCGTTTCGAACGCGTCTCCGAGGAGCTGAAGCCTTCTCGCTGCCCACGCTTATGGCCACGCTCGGCGCGAACCGGTAGCTGCGAGCTTTCCCGCAACACTAAACGTCAATTTGTCCGATTCTCAGTGGAAATTCGGAGGCTGGGTGAGAACGGTTGGAAAGGAATCGCGGTACACTGGAATCAAGTTTCGTCGAAAGCGATTCGTAACGGTCGAGTTTGCGGTTCGCGTATGTCTCCGGTGCGCTCGTCCTCAAGGTATATTTTGCGATCCGATCCTCGCGGAACTAGGGAGTAGGTACAACGACGTCACGCGCTGATTACATTACGGATTACAAGGCCGCATTAAACTATTCTAGAAGCCGTACTTTGCGAGCCTCTCTTGCGTCCAGTCTGCAAATAAAGGGTAACATAAGACACGAGGAATGTACAATGCGTAACCGGAGTATTCGAATAGCGGGATACGTTTGGATTCGTGTCATATTAGACGTTAATCGCTTACGCAAGATACGAGCTTGCCCTTGTTACTTGCAACCAGGCCCTTTCATATATTTACCCGTTTCATTTAATCCATCAAACGAATTCATAAATGTTACATCACGATGTACATCCAACCATTCCCTCCTTCTTCCTTTCCAATTAACCAGCACTGTTACGTTTCTCTTCTTCCATGAATTTATAACGATTTATGAGATAGCGAGACGATATTCGAAACTATTAGTCGGATCGTAGATATGTAGTATGACATACCAGTGTTCATTCTAGCGTTGGTCCGGCGTCCCCTTGATACGGCTTCCCTTCGACACCGATTACGTAATCTACTATGTTCGAATCACGAGGTGAGAACGTATCAACGACAAAAATCAACATTTCCTTCCGCTAATGACATAGTTGTAGCTTCGCTCTCGCTTGTACGCGGCGCGGCGTTTAAAAATCTGAAGCCGGTTGAGACTCGCGGCTCGTGATTCTCTTTCAAACTATTTGCGGTAAGTACGAAGTACACTTTAAGCGTAGCTGGCGCGATTAGAAACATTGACGGCGTGGAGATAAACGATCCGCGGCATTGAATTATGGCGACGTTTCTGAGCCCCAAGTTCGCCAAAAAGCTACAGTCGAGCACTGTCGAGAGCACCTGATATCGCGAACTGAAAATATCCTACCTCCTTATATTAATTAAACTGTCTCTCGTAATCGACTAACCCTGGGATGCATTCGCCGTGGGAGCATCAGTTACACCAAATCAAGTAAAACGACTGCCTAGAGATACGAGAGGAGAGTAAGAAGCGGCACACACGTCGCACAGAGATCGTGTACGAGCGTGGAATAAGGCTGCGGATACGTGACGGTTACGATGCCGCGCAACGTCGTTGAACTTCGGTTAGAAATCGTGTGAAAGTGAAAACGCTGATTGCACTGTGCCACGTTCACCCCCGATACAAGCCAGTGAATAGAAAAGTCGACAATACCTATCGAGATAATACGGGAAACAACTGTCTGTACCGCGTCGTTCTGCCTCTTTTCCGCTGTAAATCCAGCTGCTAGGTACTTACTGCTAAGCGCTCGCACTTTCTCGTAAACAAACAACGGACAGGTGCTGAATTTATTTAGTCTTTCCCGTTTCCTTCTCTTCTGCCCGCGTGCCGGTGTAGCTACGTTCGGCAAACGATTTTTCCGTGGAAATGCTGTCGCGCAGTTATAACCAAGGTGTACATGAAACGACAGTTAAGATTTATGCATCTACTGTGCTACACAGCGCGAGCGATCTTTGCTTTTTTGCTCTCTCGCTGGACGATCGATCGCTGATCGAGGAAACGCGCGCAACACACGTGACATACCTGCGCGCAGGTGGGAGGCGTAAAAGGCGCAGGCAGCAGCTCGCGACCAAGCTGACAAATATTGCCCGAGCGACACCGCGGAAAAATGACGCGTCAGCCGCACCTACGCAGCACGCACTCGTGATTCCCAAGCCATCTCGCTCGATACGCGCTACTCCTGCTCGTCTCCTGGACGTGTGCGCGCCAAAGTAATGTCGCGCCTTCAACAAATTTCCTCGCGCCTATCGCGGGCAAAAATTAAACGCGACCAACCAAAATATCCCTGTAATCACGTAGAAGCACGGTAGGTTCCCTATCGTGCGGGAGAGCCCGACATGCTTCACTCTGCTCAAGTAGCGCTACGAGCTGTCTGCCGCATTACCATAAGTGGATCAAGAGCCTTCTTTTCGTGCGAGATATTTGCCAAAGCGTATCGGATAAAAATTTCAGAGTCTGCCTCCGCGTCGGCTTCAAAATTAATTTATCGTTCCGTAACCTGCTACCTAAAGTGTAACCTCTCTAATAGGACTTGTCGCGGTAGAAGTTTAATTGAAACTCTTCCTTCTTACGGGTAGAAGTGGATATAACTTGCCTGCAGTCCAGCTACGTCCGATTTAAATTTAAATGGAGAGAAAGAAGGGAACGCCCGTCCGATATTGACGAGCATCATTAATTACGAGTCGAAGAATCGTTGTTCTTCGTTGATTTTCCGACGAGAATGTAGGTATTTGTAGTTTGTACCCTTCTAGGATGACGCGCCCCCTTGGTCTTTCGCAGAAGTTTCCGATAGAAAGAGAAAAAGAGAAATTCGGTAGCCTATCGCGGTGAAGGGATCGTATACCGTGGACACGTATCGGTTGCTGCAACTTACAGGAGCACACCACCTATCGAAAGAACCGTGAGTCACCTACGCTCGTAGGCGTAGGCGTCGATGGTAGCTAGCTTATCGGTGTGCACGCTTTTAGAAATTATTTACGTCTAACGATCCTGTAAATAGTGAACGGCCACCTCTTCCTCGGCCATCGGGCGTAAGTACAGCGCGATAGCGGATAAAGAAGGAGGGATCGGGATCGTGGAAGATCTGTAATTCTACCAGCGACCGCCGCTAAGTAATTGCACGAAACCGATGCTTCCCTACGTGACCGGAGGTTAAAAGGCTGCGACGCTACATATTTTCATACGTGTCACGTTTCGTGCACGGTAAGCGAACAGCCAATGATCGCTGTAAGAATTCCGTGTCGACGTTCTCCGAGGGACTCTGAATCCACGACGGCGAAACGTGCCTACGCAACGGCCACGACGAACCGGCACAAATCGTCAGGCGTTGATTTGAAAGTTCTTCCAATTTAACGACGGCGAAGACTAATATATACCTACTACCGTAGAATAACCTCGGAGGAGGGACGCTAAGAAATCTAGACGGGAGGGGCCAGAGTTGCCGTGAATCCGAAAAGGACCACCTAAATTTATCCCCGGAGATACGCGAGACCAAATGCAACGGCGATCGATACGCGTTGGCGATGTGCAGAAAATCTAACCGAAGCTTCTTCGTCGTTCCGCGCGCCGCGCACCACGGAAACGGGACAACCGATAGATCTCTCTTCAACTCCATCGAAATAGAAGCCAGACTGGAATAAACCGCGTTGGATTTGTCTCGTCGCGTCGCGTCGTTACGGTTAATTCCTCATCGATTTTCTGTATTCGCCGACCGAATCGCGTTAACGTGGCCGCGCACGAGCAAAGGCAACTACCATCGTCCAATGTGACTTCCAGCCTGAACAAGCCATTAGGGCAACCAAACACGTCCAGGAAAAGTGCATTTCCATTGAAAACTTTCGTTCGAATACTCTCTCACGGTCAAGTACGACTTGCCGCCGTGAATCGATATGGAATAGACGCTTTCTTAAACGAGCAACTGTATCGTATCGGGTCTAGCCTGCGTAAACTGCTGTCTCCGATCCTTCGACTCTGAAAAGTGTCGCTCAGGCATTCAATTTCGACGGGTTCCTCGCAAATGTTGAAGAGAAGAAAATCTTTCCGGACAAAAGCGACGGCAGCTAAGTGCCTAAGTAAGTAGTTGTTAGTGTTGTTACTTGGAACAATATGTCGCGGAGAAAGTATACAATCTCGAAGAAAGTGCGAACGATACGATCGCGAATAATTCTCGTCTATTCCGACGCGTTTCTTTCAATGCGCTAGAAGAATAGGGAAGCTTTAAAAATAGAAAACAGTTCTGTTTAAATTAACTTGAATCACGATCGACGTATGCGGTTGACCGCAGAAGGCCGGAACGACAGCGCGAACGATCACTTTCGACTAATTAATAACTAGCTGATACGTGCCTGGCGACTAACCACCGCGATAAATTTTAATGGCCCACGTATTGATTTTCTCCTGGTAGCGGTGAACGGGAATCCATCGTATGGCACAACGGAAGAAGACAAACGGTACATTCACCTACAAAGCCAAACGACCATACGATTTCCTGAGAAAAGGCCGTTTTCGAACCTCCCTTTGATTCCGTTTCGTTTCAAGCTTTCAGAGCAGAAGCAACGTTCATCCTCGTTTTATCGAAACGAATATACCTACCTACCGAGGAAAGAATTACTTTCATCCATTTCCCTCGCTCGACCGGTATGCCTGCTCGATTGGAATCGAGGGATCGACGTATGGATGGCTTTAGGTGAACCGACCTCGTCCACAACAGTTTCTGCTTTCCTCGCGATCATTCCGCGGCACGTGATCCCCGATAAATGCGATTTCAGGGACGCGTTATACATACACATGTCCCACTTGCAATTCTAGAATAAAGAATCCCGCGGAGTCTACGGTGAATGGAAAGTACGTGCGACGGCGCTAAGTGACCCATAATCGCCCTAAATAACCGAACAGCGTGCAACAGACTATATAAAGAATAATACCTGTTTTAAGCAAATCGAGAACTTCAGCGAGTCTAATTAAATACGCTGAAACGTTTCATTCGCGAGATTAGGCGACCTCGACAAGAATTCATCCAGTGTTTTCGAAAATAGCTAGGACAATGGTGGGCGCGTTGAAAAAGGAGGAAGATTACTTCGGAAAGTAGGACAAGTTCGAAACGCGCATTTAGGCTACCGCATTTTTTGTGACGAAAGAGCTGTTACTTTATGGCCGAGCGGTTTTAGCCGAGGTTATTAGCCCAACGAGTTTTGCTCTTCGTATTCTCGCCGCCTCGATGTTTCTGCGCCTGTATAACGGAAAATTAATTGTTTCCCCGGTGACTACTCGGCCGTTTTGAGTACCGATCAGAGGTGGTTACACGTTAGGGTGCACGTGGGTGAGAAAGCTGAGTGGGTAGCAGAGCATCGTCGACCGAGACCCGGTTGCAATATTCGGGTCAAAACAGTGGTGTGTCGGTCCAGCCGCGCAAAGTCTTGCTCCGGGGAAAGGATTTTCCCTCGAGTGTCGTGAGAGCGTTTCAACGATGTTGTCTCCCCTGTAAGGACACGAGTCCGCGCGAAGCAGGCAGACACGCTTGTACGGTGAGTTGAACCGGTGAAAAATAGTCTACCTGGTATCAGTTTGCCTCATTTGCGTGTCCCACAAATAAACGTTCTTCGTCCAATTACCTTACGGGCTCATTCAACTTATGCATCGTGAATCGCACTCGTCTCGTTGGTCGCGGAAAGTTTACCCTGCTACTGATGCCTGGTGCTGTTGGAGCCCACCAACCAGGCACATTCTCCTTTCAAGTAATAACGAACAACGGAATGAGTTTACAGTAAAGCCTTGAACTGTCAGTCACTGCCAGGCACACTTATACGCGTACTTCTATAAACATTTCCTCGTGTTTTAGTAGACCCGTAGGTCTGTTAGCCAAAGTTTTGATCAGACCTTCTGAAATAGTCTGTGGGCTACAAAACCTAGCGGAATACGTGTAACGTACAGCGACAATTTTGTGGTCTGCAAACCATGAAAATGGTCAAAGGAAAGGAGCAACGGCAACGGTTGGTAGCGGGTATCTGTGTCACGCGGATACTCCGAGCGAGGTTTGAGTGAGTCACTCGCAGCGCGTTTGCTTGCTCGCTCGCTCGCTCGCTAGCCGAGCCTGGGCGTTCGGTCGTGTGCCCCGGTCTCGTGCTCTTTCACCTACTAACGGTTGGGTTGCTTTACGGTTCTTCGACAGTCTTACCGAACGCACCACTTATCGTCAACGTCCTTTCTACGCGGAAAAAGCTATAGAGTTTCCATTCCGTTGGTATCGGTGTTGGTCGAACGTTGTCTAATTTTAAACGCGTTTGCGAGAGGGCTAAAGCCCCGGATTTGACGTATCCACGACCGAGATAATAATCGCTCCAGAAAATAACCAGAGTATTAAATACGCAACAGCTGATCAACGAAACGTTGCTTCGATGTCACTTTTTCAGGTACAAAATAGAAAAATCCCGTTTAAGTGTGCGATACGATACTAAAACACGTCGCGCCGTCGCCTGCTTCTCGGATCCGCATGTGCACGATCAAGGAAAGTATGATATGAATATTTGCCTTGCGGTTGAATCACCGTGCTGGTCTCCAACAAAGAATAAGCCACATACAAGAAGCGGAAGTTGAACGCTTTGAATTGGCGAAGACGTAACAACTTTCGTATTTAGTTTTGAGTGATTAGTCCGAGACTCCGAATTGCAGCTGCCGTCATTTTAGCAACTGCAGCCTAAGCGTCAGTCACCCTGATTGACACGCGCATCGCCCCAATAGCCCGCGTAAGAAGCGCACCAACCGTTACGTAAAGGAAAATTTGATGTTGGAAATAGCAGCTATAGGTTGGAAGGCGAGAAAAATCTCGAGTGACGGAGTAGTGAAGGTGTTTGAAAGAGGCGAAGGGGCGCGGGCTCGCTCCAATCCGAGGGAAAGGATCTCGAGCAGTAAAGGAATTTCAATAAAATTAGTATATGTACCTTATTGGTTATCGTGTACCAGGCAGTTTTACGCGACTGCGCATCGTTCGGCTGGTCTTTGGACTCGGTCAGCTGCGAATATCGCGTGGTCGAGGTATCCAATTTTAGCGGGTCTGAAGAGGACCGCCGCGGCCGCGGCCGACCACCATCCGCACGTTGGAACACGAACGAGGCTCGCCAGCGGAATGCATCGACCCGGAGAGAGCACTTTTCCCGGTTTCCTCGCGATGATTTCTCTCAAGGTTCGATTCAACGGCAAATCACACGATTACTTCGCCGCTGGGATATATTTATTCCGCGAGACGTGCTTGTCATCCGCCTGATTCTCTTTAAACGCACGGTGCGAAACGAGCGAAACGAACGAAACGATCAGCAACAGAAGGAAAGGGAACGAAACGAAACGAAACGCGTTGCACGAGTGCCAGCCGGCGACTCACTCCCGGTTGGACTGTTTCCCTCGTCTCTTCTCTATGCGCGCTCGCTGCGCGGCGCGGCGAGCTCCGACAGAGACCAAGGGGCGACTCGACGAGAGGCAGAGAGACAGATAGACCAGCGGAGGGGAGGAGGCCGAAAGTGTGCGACGGCCGACGGCCGACGACTCGTCGTCACCTGATCGCGGTCGTCCGCCTGCGCGCTTTTGTCCTCCACGTTTCACCCCTCGATTTGCTCTCCGCGTTCCTTTGCTATTTAACTGTATAGGTAAGTACGTGTCATCGGCATTCTCCTCGCTCTTTCTTCATCCCTCTAGTGCTTTTTACCAACTACATAGTCCTCTCTACCCTCCACTGCCACCACCATCATCCCCGAGCAGGGCGTCCTCTGGAAGCTCCAAGTTTTCTCGGTCACGTGGGACCCTCTGCGGTCTAAGGTCTTCCCCCGATATACCAGTTACACTGTTACAGAGTAGCAAACGTCGAACGCTCCGAATTCCGTGGTTCTCGCGACGCCGCGACGGCGACGATCAGCGGCCGAGTGCGCGAGCCGTGTACCCTGGCGGTAGAAATTCAGTGCCGTCGCAAAATCAGCCAGGTGGACAGTGTGATAAATCTATTTACGGGCATCGGGACAGAAACACTGCAAGTGGTGAACTCGCTAGTTAAATCGAAGCAGGAAGATTCCAGTTTAGGATTCCATGGATTCCTCAATGGGATGAATGGGAACAGTGGGGCTACGCTCCATACGACCCTAAGCGGGACTCGAGTCCTTATTTTCCCACGTTTATTTTCAAGTCGATTGTCCCGGCGCTCGAAACGTGTTTACTTTAACGCCTGGCCGAGCTGACCGACTTCTCTATTTCGCTGTTCAGACGTGTAGGCCGAGTGGAAGAGGAATAGGGAAGTGGGTCAAATCGTCCGGGCGTTAAAGTAAACACGCGTCGAGCGTCGGAAGAAGGAGCTTGAAGAGAAACATGTGCAAAGATGTCGCGGCTCGCTTAGGGTCGTAAGGAGTTGCGCGCGGTATCGCGATTTACATTCAGTTTCCCTAGTGAAGGATATACGGAGTCCTGAAACGGGACAGCGATAGGTGCTGCACGCCAAGAGTAGGTTGCTGCTCAACTCTGTACTGTTCTGCAAGTTTGCGCGCAGAGTGCCAGCCGAAGGACTCCGAAATCCAGAGGGAGACATCCTTTACACTTTCGCTGCCGCGTCTATTCGCTATTGAAACAAGCCTGTGTACCGCGTGCAGCTGATATTCCGTTGGTAGCAAGTCTCCGTCCCGTCGCGAGAAGGTATTGTTCTTGAGCGCACAGGAGTAGGTACTCCCGCGATTGAATTCCCCGTTTCCAAGCTATGAATCACCGAGAAACAAAGTTCGACACGGCCGCGGCGCGGCGGTCGCGGACCAACGGGCAAACCATTCGTCCGACTTGGCGTCACGGACGTGGTGCGCGAAGCGGTTAATCGCATTACCAGCCGGATCTCGATAATCCAATTTTGCTTGACCGGTCGGCAAGCTTCGCCGCAGGAGATATATGTGTAGTATCGCGCGGAGTCTTTTCGAGGCGAAACTAACGTTGACGTTTTGGGGTTTTCCAAAGAACAGGTACATCATCGCGGGGTAAATCAATGAAACGCGATACCTTTCTGCGAGAAGGTTAAAAGCAAAAGGGGGTTGTTTATTGGCCGGTGCGGTACCTACGCGTTGCGTGGCTTTTCTACCGACCCGCGACGTGAAATACCTGCGTCCCGTTTGCGGGCACAAACGCGGTAGCACGGCGCTCGCGTTGCCCTCTATCCTTCCACCGTGGATAGACCACCTCTACACGTGGCAATATTGATTTCACCTCGTCAGCTGCTCGCCCAACTCCGCTTGCTCGTCCGTCCACCGTCCAAAGTCGTTCCTTCATCGCTTGTCCTACCACCTTGTGGTTTAACCTATTTATTCTCTCGTCTGTTTTACCGTACACCTCTGCTCGGAAGCTTCGTCTAATTATCGTCTTCTTAGCGAGCGTGTTTCTATCCACGAATCGATTATCAGCGCTCGTCAAAGAATAGCAATCTACGAATGATGATTTTAAAGTATGAGTCTGTGGTACATATAATTACATATTTAATCAGTCAGCGATCCGTGGCCGGGGAAGAATTGATTTTCGACGAATTCTACGAGGTGAAACGGGCGAAAGTTGCGTGGAACGGGATACGATGCCTTGCACTGAAAGTTGGCAGAAAAAGAGAGAAGAGCGAACTACGAATCAGTGAACCAAGCTGGAAACGCGATGGAATCGTTTAGTAAGGAAGCATTTATGTAACGTTATTGTATAAGTGCGCCGAGGACATACATAGCTCGCGTTCGTGATATTGCTCGATTCCTGTCTCCCGAGTGGATTCAATTTACCGTGGATATTTAGCCGCCGCTTTACAAGTTGCTTAGAAAAGCGGGAGTCGTGCTCCGGAGGAATCAGTAGCGTCGAGTAAGTATCCCCTATTGCAGTGGCTTGGTACACACGCGACTGTTCGATGCTCTCTCTTACCGTTTAATCGCCGAACGAGACTTGGATACTAAAAGATTCTCTCAACTCTGAGGCTTATCGAACGCGTCGATGGGGGAACCACCTCCATTCTCTCCATAGAACAACGATACTCACCTGAAACAGACAGAAACGATATATGTAATGATAATTCGGTTGCATAGCACCGAATTTAATACGAACATCTTATACGATAATCTCATTATGAAAATGAAGGACCGGGGCATTGAAACGACCGGCCTCTTCTCTTGCACGTTCTAATCGGCACACTTCTTAGCACCTTCCCCGCTGTCTGTGCGGCTAAAAGTATACGCCAAACGGGACCGAGGAACAATCGCTTCGGAAGAATGTAACGAGGCGTTCTCTGCTGCAAGCAGAGACGCGACACGCGCGATCAACGTAACGCGGCACAGGATAACTGGTTCCCCCGTTAATTAAAATTAAATTCCGCCTCTTGCGCAACTATACCATAAACAGGTAGGGCAGGTACTATAATCGTTGAAAATAAAGCGTGAGCGTTAAAAGGTAAACCGAGTAGCCGACAATCGCTTAACTTTCCCACGTGGAAGATTTTAGATAAGGAGTAATGTGTGCCGCACAACGAGTGCCTTACACTCATCGCCAGATATCAAATCAAACAGCCGTAGCGCGTAGCGGACGCTGAGAGATAAAAACCTGGCCTTTAAGGTATGTCTCATTTCTCTGCGTAACGTTTACCTTCGCGCCGTAATTCTCCTGCAGCTCGTCGTGCTTTACGACCGCTTAACAATAAGCATGGCTGTTCATTCGCTTACCCGAACTCTGTTCGCGTGGGCAAACTTGGGCATCGCCAGGCTCGGAAGCGAATATCAATGATTATCTCCTAAACAGGGAGAACGGAGAAGAAAAGGGAGAGATTACCGGAGGGAGGATGCCAAGGAACGAGGAGTGGAACACGTCGAGAGCGAAGGGAGTCCTATTGATTTTCCCAACATCTGATCGACAACGGGAGCAAAAAAGAAGAGCAAGAGCACAGGGTGGCCAAACGAGACGGGGGATGAGATGGAAAGGGAGAAACCACCACCTTGCCCTATTTTTAGCGAAGGGTTCGAACGAAAATCAAACAGAGTTTCGTGCTAGGTACCTACGTCTTTCATTTTTAAAGGGGATCTGTACTTTTTGAGTCTACTTTTACATGGGCGGGTGTAAATATTACAGTAATAACACTATAGAAATAACAGATGGATAGGTATTAGATAGTTAGAAGCGAAAGAGTTGCTGAAACTCAACTGAAACGATGAACCTTATTATTATTATTATAATACAAACGGGACAAAAATCGCATAGTTTACAAGGAGAACATAATGGAGAGGAGCTAAGCTTTCGTAGACAACAATGATAATGCAAAGTCCATAAGCAATCCGTCGTCATCTGACCAATCGGATTTTGAAAAGAGAGCAAATCGCCCTTTATCCACTGTGTCGCTGCCCGCGTCGCGAGTATCAATCGCATCGCAATCTATATCTGCAGCGTGATAGTCCTCGGGCATTTGGTACCTGTGTTGCCAGGGAAACAGCCTAGATTCGAGAGGCCGAGAGATGCAGGCTCGCGGGGGAGACAAAGAGACAGGCGCACCGTCTGCACGTGCACACACGAGCAGAGGGAAAGAGACGAGAAAGAAGAGGGAACGAAAGCCATTGTTGTTCGATCGCGTATCTTTGTTTGAGATTTCCGCTACCACAGACTTGCGAGCGACGTGAATCGCGGTGCATCGGGATTCGGAATACGCGTATTTTAGCGAATTAGGTAACGTAACATCCGATTCGTCGAGAAACTGGCCACCACTCGACCAGCCTCCTCTCCATGGAAACGCAACCGATGCTTTCCATCGGATTGATCTTGAAGACGTTATAGCATTGATTATTTGGAACGCGCGATATGGATCTCGAAAATATTTAGATTACTGTGAAATTCGATAAATCGTTTTATCAATCGTAGCCCAGTAATAAGATACAGAGAAAATCGATTGCCGTTAAGCGTAGGTACCTATTATAATTGGATTTAGGTACTGTTCCGGAAGTTCCGGTACAATTATGAGGATATTTTAGGCGACCTGACCTCGTCCTGAATTTCGTTCGTCCGGGCCTCCGGGGCTGTTGGAGAATCCAGCGAATCTCCTCCTTTCGTCGAGGTAAGGCACGCTGCCAGCCAGGAAGAAAACGGAGCAACTCATAGGGAAATCTACGCCGAAGACGGCGGGCAGCTCGAATTACTTATCTAATAGATTCGGTTACGTGTCGCGTAACGGGAAAATCTAATCGCTGGTAAGTTAAGTACGTATGATATTATATAGCTATATGTATAACGTCGAGTCATCCTTCTTGTTTCTACCGCACAACGAAAGTTTATCAAACGATCGTTTCCACTGGCGCAGATTGTGACAACACCTCGCGCGTGTTGTAACCAAAGTAAAAGTAAAAAGAGCGGAACCCGCGACGATAGCCGAGGAAAATAATAGGCAGCGGAAGTGCCGAAAACACAATATGTACACCGGCCGCAATGGCGCGGCGTCGATGCGAAAATTACGGCGAACAATTTACAATGGTTGCGTGTGCACGGTGTATGAAAAACGCGCGTGCGCGACAACGATGTACATTTGAATAGATTAACACGCAACGGGTGGCTTCGGCGTCGGAAAGTGAAAGTACATCCGTCTAGCGAGCAACGTTTCGTTTCCACGCAGCTACATACGTGTATTCCGTTGCGAGCGCTGCTTAGGCCGGCCAGTTTATCGAACCGTGCGCTTTTTCTCGTAACGCGCGATCATACGAAGCGTTCATCAATTAAATCAAACGTTTCATTTCACTCCCACGTTACGCAGGTACCTACTCGGTTTATGTTTCCCGCTATCAGCCGTGTTCGCTTCTCTCGACTCGACGAGAAGCAGAAATCGGATTGTATAATTACGCGGCAAGTTCACGGTTTAATCGCACCATTAAAGCGTAATATCGTAGGAAGAAGAAAAGGTCTTGCTTATCAGCTGTTAGATCATACATAGACGCACAATCGAAGGATCGTACGATCGAACGCGTTACGCGCCGGATGGCAGAGTGACTCATTCGTCGAACTGACCTGATAGATAAGACTTGGCGCAGGTAATGTAGCTGCACATCTGCCCTATCTTCGTCCACGCAGTCTTCAACAGTTCCGAATCGTACATGGGTAACTGCCGGCAGGTTGTTGCTTCCTTCTCAAACCCCTCGCCTTCTGTCGCTTTCCTCGAATCGTCACCCACTCGCGGCACACGTGCACTCACGCATCGATTAGGTATCAAAACCGTCGCGCGTCGCCTTCCAGGTCTGTCGAGCCTATTTCCTTATCACGGCATAATGTACAATGTACATCGCTCGCGCATAAGCACACGACCGTGCGCTCAAATTTCTACCCGATTGGCGGCTTTACGCAATGTTATCGCGTTATCGCGCGGCTATACCCTAGCAATATAGCATCCACGTCGATCGGACACTTGGACGCTCAAATTTCTGCAATATTTCGACAACACGGCTGGGTAATCTAGTAGGGTTAGGTCGATAAGTGCAATCTACCGTCAAACGCTGAAACTCGCGTTTTCTCTAATATCGTTTAATTTTATAAGCGTTCGTAATGTTCTAGGAAAAAAAGCGCGAGGCTCGACGTATGTATCAGGAGCGATCCCCCGATGACGCCAAGTCACACCTACGAGTGTTTCCTCGTTTCCCCGTGTCCTCGAATTAAAGCGTCAAGGTCCGTTACGTCTCGGACCTGCTTGGTAGGAACAACTTTTTATAAGCCCCGTTACCATTCGCATCGACGCCGACGTCGACGCGACGCAACAGTTTCCCCCGTGACAATTAGATTTCGCGTTTAATTTATTCGCTTTCCTAAAACACCTGCATAAACGATCCAATGAATGTGCGCTGGATCAAGTAGAAAGTGGTCAGCGAAGGGGAATCGAAAAATTCACCGCGTAAGGGTTGGAGGTGACTTTTGGTTTTGGTAATGCAAGTGACTCGCTTGCTTCTGCTCGTCATGTCGGAGAAACAACGGATTGTTTTATCTTATTGTTAGGTATTTGAATGTGTACAAAAGGTGTGCTTGGCGTCCTTCCTCCATTTCTACTTTTCCACGCAGATACGTGTTCTTTCTGAAAATGCTGGCTTTGTTTCGATCACACACAACAGCTTCCTCCTACTCGGAGAACTTTTTAAAAAGTTAGAGGAAGTTCAGCATATTTGGAATACTGTTCGTAATTTGGAATACCGCAGTATCTAATAAACTACTAACGTTATTTAATTTGTTACACCGTAGACAATAGAGGCTAATGATCTGTTAACGAATGACATTTGTGGATGAATCGCCATTTTGACATTTTCGACTTAATCTGCAGAGTAAGAAAACGTTAATCTGCAAAAGTTCCCATCATGGTTAAAATATGTCAAAACTTTAGAGTTAAACACTTAATCTACTCGTTTGCGCATTCCTTCTATGGCTCCGCATCAGTTTTGCGATAATTTCAAGAGAAATTTTAGGTTTCAATGCCATGTTGCTAATTGGGAATACCGAAGGTGAAGGTAATTTGGAATATTCCAAAGCTTAGCGATGCTTTTGTCTCACGTGTAACGGCTACCGCCGGCCGCGTCGGTTTGGGCCAGCGCTATCCAGTTATATTTACCTAAGATTGTTCCTGTACTATGATTTTTCAGTCCGATTAGATCGTAAAGGAAATAATTTTATTATCTACATGTTTCTATTAAGTTTATAAAATGAATGTAAATTGGAACACCGGTATTCTAAATTACCTGCACCTTAACGAAATCGATGCTTCCTGTCACTTTTCGTTCAGACCGAAGTTTCAGCTACTCTTTGTTTTTTATTATTACTGAGAGTTTGAAATATGAAAGTTCATTAGCTTCCCTAAGATATAATGCAGTTTTATTTGTTCCCATCCACTGCCGTAATTTTTTGTTCGTCTTAAACAAACTGGTATTCCAAATATATTGCCACTTCCTCTACCTATAATGTTATTCGTGCAGCCGAGGAAGTTGCTCCGAACTCGGGCAAGCCTCACTTTCCGACTAAACCTACGTTTTCGCATTCCGTAAAAACGAATAGTCCTAGAACCACATCGATTAGTAAATTGCCATAGTCGACAAATCGTAGATCGTTGATCGCGTTAACGCAGAGGTAAAGTAAGACTGAAAGTAACTTCGACGCCACAAATTCCCTTCAAAGAACCTCCAGACACCGTTTTAGCCAGCGCTGATGCGTATAAATAACTAATTATTATCCTTGACTCTTTATTAAATCCTGCTACATCGCATCGGTGTGACCCTTGCAACCGCGACGGATTACGTCACCGAAAGCATATAACCGCGTACACCGGGCAGAGTACGTATAGCGTGCAGCGTGCAATCACCACTATACACCACACGTACACCCTCGCTCACCTAATATCAATTTATGCGTGGATTCACCAGCCTCCGATTCCTGCTTTCTCAGATTCAATATTAGAGTAATAAGGAATCAATCCAATTATCGATTTTCGAGTAGGCGGATGCTAAAGTCTCTTCTTCGTGCTAACGGTTTCATTTCAATGCTAAATATCCCCGAGTGAAGAGTATTGTTTTAATCGATAAGAAGTAATTATTGTTGTGTGTTTGGATAATCTACATTATATTCCCTCCTAGACGCTATGAAAATGAGTACGGACGGAATAAGAACGATCGAGCTATCCAACCGAACCCACTAGACTTCGTTTAACCTTCAACCTGCACATTAGCGGCGGCGTTCATTGGATTCGTTGGCTTCTTACGTTACCGGTTACCTCCTAGCTAGTCGACTACTTAAGTAATTCGTCTTGAGAAATAATCGGTCACTCGATTTTACGATTGCTGCTTGCCTTATCGTTTTCGTGGCGAGACATTTAAATGTCGCGACATTTTCAATGTATAGCGTAGGTGTAGGTGTGATCCGGTGGAAGCGTCGAGACAAGAGCCTTTTTCCCGTAAGTTTGCACGAATATCGTCGGGCACTCGAGTACTATTAAGCGCGCTCCATATTTACCTTCCATTAGAGATTACAGTACAAAACCGTGCTGGTTCCCTTGCGCCGACGACTCGCTGGAGCGTGTCTCGGGCGCACAGAGCCGCGATACGCGACGCTACTCGGGTAGCGGCACGAAATCGAAGGCGCGCATAGGCGAATAAGAATAAGGCGAATAACGCGAGCACCCGAGCGACGGGAGTAGTCGAGTGCCCAAGGTAGAACGTAGTCGGGTGTACAGTGTTCCAGCTGAGATTCGATCGCGCGATGCAACAAGTATCGAACGCGGATCGGGCAGAAACGGGCAGGATACAGGGCTTCGAGCGTTTGCGGGCGCGCGCGCACACACGCGTCGTCGTCGTAACTCGTGCACTAACGTAGGTATATAGCTCGGTGACCGTCTAACCGAGTGACTGAACGATCGACTAACCGTTCGTTGGTCGGACGAACGCGATCGAACGTGAGCGGGCCCGAGTAGATGACACGCGGTATGAAAATAGGGGGAGACCCGATATGTGCCCACTGCCCACGCGTCAACGTGTATGCGAACGCACGTTTCTCGCGCGTACCGTCGCGGTCGATCAATCGAAGAACGTGCGTCGCCACTTCAATTGCTCGGTATATTCGTTTAACGTTCGACCAGCTGGAATATGTGTCGATTTGTCCGTGTTCTTTGTGGCAGTCGCCTCCATTAAGCGCCTGCGACACTGCCGGCATGCCAGAGCTATGGATAATTCTGCAGAGACCAATTAAGCCGAATAGAATGTATCGATTGCGAATGGACGGTACCTAAACGGCAGGCCAATCCGTACGCGGCAGAACCGAGGAACGCAACAGCATGCTTCTATTGGACCGTTCGAAGGCGCGGCTCGACTAAAGTCATTTAGGTTCGCGCGAGTCGCGAAGGAAGACAATGAGCTGACTCGTCGAGTTATTCGGCGCGGCTCGTCCTCGATCGGCGCTAGCGACGGCGATGGTTCCAGTGACGCCATCGATCTAAAGCTGCACGCGCTGTTCGAGTAACTGTACCTCGGATCGAAGCATGAGCGGCATACTCGGCCATCCACTACCTACCTCTTCCTCGAGCGCAAACGCGAACACGCGCGTATGCGGAACCGCCGTCAACCGAGCGACCACGAGACACCGTGCATACACACACACATGCCTTTACCGAATTACTTTAAACGCATAAATACCGTTTGAAACAAACATCAAGGTACATATTCCCTTATTTACGCGTACAATTAAACATGCTGCTTACAACTGGCGTTGGACTTGAATTGTTTTGGGAAAAAGGCGTAATGGGTTTGGCCACCAGTGATTTCAACTTTCGGTGGTGACACTGAGAGAGAGAGAGAGCGTGGAAATTGTCTAATGGTATTGGTTAACCACATTCGTCCGGTTGGCCCAACGCATACGCTCGTCCACAACACTCGCAAGGTTAAGCAAACGCACCTCCTAAAGTTTAACGATCAAGTCAGTGTGAGTTGGTACAGTAAGAATACGTTGGTCGATTTGGCGCAAAAAATTGCATCGCGCTATTTTTCTACGCCTGCGAGTGAACGAGGGAATTGCATAAAATTGTCAGAGCATACGGGTACCTACGTAAGGTAAATGTACCAGTGCCCGGCCATGTCCCAGTACCTGAACAGCAATGCGAATTTTATTTATTTTTAAGCTTACTTTTTAATGTAATTAAAGACAAAAAATAGTACCATAATGTATTAGTAGTTAGCAGTATTAATTGAAATCATTATTATAGAAAATTAAAAGTCGTTAGATAGAAATAATTATTTTGTAACACACTTCGTACGCATAGCAGATTTCGAGAAATTTCTATGGCTTCTGTTAAGACACGCCACTCGTTTACTAAGAAAATATTGACTGCATTTCTTATACATATATTATAATAACACATTATTATAATAGTAAACAGATTTAAATTTAATTTAAGATGGTTAAACTAGCAAGAAAAATTAATATTTTTTTTTAAACAAGTCTAAGTTTATTTACTGGTACAAGAATTTCGTGAATGTACCAGTATAATTCAGTATCGGGACATGCATTTTCAGGTTGTCCGCTTACTGGGTCGATATAATTCAGGTATTGGGACATGCAGTTTTAGGTTGTCCGCTTACTGGGACATCTGCATATTTTCGTATTTTCATTAATAAATACGTCTATTATTATACATAAACTTTTTTTCAGTTTCCGATAGTATAATATTGTGTTATCTTCAATATTTCAACAACATTTTCTTATTTCATGACGGTTTTACAAATTAAATTAGGAGACGAACTTTGCCGCTATTCCTTAAGCCCCTTAAGCGTCCGGGTATTGGTACTTTTACCTTAAAGCCCACCGACAAGTGTACAAATGTCGAATAGGCGAGTGTTAACATTTCTTATTTGCACGACAAAAAAATTCGTTAGACTGTCACGCCGAAGCGTAAGTTTCGCGAAAGATGGTTTTTCGAACAGCCGATCGCGCAAAGTTCAAGTTCTGTTCCGCAAAGCGACCGAATCACGCGGCACCGCGCACCGTGGTAATCGGTAGGTACACTGTCGGTGCGCATCCTACTTTTTATCAACTCCACGACTCCGTTTCGCCCATATCGCGTGCTGGCAACCAATTTCTAGGAGTTATTGGCTTTTCTCGTGAATTTACCATAACTCGTTTCCGTTTCCATCCGTAGCGTACGAATCCCCTTGCCCTCGCGTCTTCCTACGCGGCAAACGAAAGAGAGGAAAACGAAATAGAAAAGGAAAATAGATACGTGGGATTACATACGTTGGCCTGTGCGATGGACGGTGGTTGGTGGGTGGCCTGAATTAAGTGTCTCGGGAAGAGAGAAACAGGGACTGAACAGAGCTGCTCGCCGAGATATACGTTTAAAGATGGCAACAACGACCAATTGGATGACGCAAAGAGCGCTGACGGTTATTCTCCGAAGCGTCCGAATATCCTTCGATGCGCAAACCAGGAAAACAATTGGAACGCTGACGTTTCAAGAAAATGGTACGGTGTGTGTTTGTGCTGGCCGATGGCGAGCGATCCGCGAGAGGCCACAACCGGGAGACCCGTGCACCCACGGAATCTTCTTTCCTCTCCTAACGTTCCGTTGATTAAGCGCTAACGTCAACCTTATCGCCCGCGATTGTCGCAGCTGGCACGCGGAACATGTGACATGTGCCATCGACGAATCGGGAGACCAAAGTCAATAGCGTCACGCCGCCCTCGAACTTGAAAAAAGAAACGATACGCGCTGGTTGGTAGTTATTAAAAGCAGCATCGAGTCGCGAACAAAGCACTGTGTAAGGAGACTAAACGTCCGTAGATCGCCACAGAAACTACGAAACCTCGAGTCGTCGCCATCGCCGCGTGCCGTCGCGAACGTGAGAATACAAATTCAAGAAAAATAAACCACCTTTCGTTTCTGCGAAGCGATACGAAATTAGCTAAACGATCCTCGTTGCGCGTGCAGGCTGGCAGGAATAAATAATCCGAAATAACCTCTTATATACAGCGTATTTATCAAATAATCCATCCTCCTACAAGTGCGTTAAATTTTTTTAGACACGGCGATACGATCGCGCGACTATATCTCTGTGCGTTGTAGCTTTCAGCGGTAAGCGATATCGAGGAAAATTCCACATGACGGGAAATGTAAGCGAGATTGAAGAATACCACGGACACGGGTCGACGCTGTATGGGACGGGCCATGGCAATTCCCGGCAAACTATTAAACAGTGCTTATTTCTAGCAACGCGTTGAAAATATTGCTTGACTTCGCGATATGTGCTTTCTCACATATATGTATTATGTACGCTTGCTCCATTCATCATCGTCTATAGAACTAACCGGTCGATTAGTCGCGAATGAAATTGAGCGCAACGCTGACCTGAAAACAGATTGGTTCGAAGGTGGAACGCGTGCGCGCGTGCAATTACGCGCGCGAGCCTGATTTTTCGATGTTACAACTTTATTTGTAAAGTAGCGAATTTTTAGGGCAAGGTTCGTTTCCGCTTACAGGAGCTTGAGCAAACAGCTCTGACCAGCTTGACTGAACTACTGCCAAATTTGCAGCAGCGCCAGCATCGATCTTTGGCCCCAGTTCCGAATTCTCTGAATTAATTTTAGTTGACGTACGCGCGTGTCAAGGGCGCGATCCTCTTGTGAAATAGCGATTCATAAATGGCACGTCGTTTCAATCGAAGGACAATTGTACGTCGCCGCTCATCCTCTCTTGGCGTCGCGTGGAAAACTTACTCGGGTGAAAACAGATAACTTTATCCAATACATTTACGTTCGCATCGAACAACGTAAGTAAGTATCTACCTAAGTAGATCTGAACGCTTGCATTAAACAGGAAGAAATACAGGCAACGACCCTCGTGCGAACAATGTTGGTACCTGAGTAGTGTACAATCTTAACAAATCAGCTTCCGAATCACATTTTTTTTAGTCCTTACCTGATCTCGCGACTTTTTCTATATAAGTACCTACTCGTTGCTTCTTATTCGCGGTTGCGCAAGAAAATGCAACGGACGGCGATAAATTATTTATCGGAATTGCGAGACATCGAGAGATATTAGGCTTACTCATCGGAACTGGCTGTTGCAAAATGCAGATATTATCGTCGCGGGAAGCGATAAAAGGCTAACCGAATACGTAGCCTGCGTCGAGAATCGAGTTCATCTGATTACATATATTATATAAGGAGCGAACTTTGATTTTGGTTTGTTCTTGGCAATTAACGAATTAAGCTTCAGTAATACCCGGGGCGACCTTTACTTATTTCGTGTACCGTGTTCCTAAGATAAGCTCCACGTGTAAAGTAGGTCAGAATGTGAGTCACTCTTTGGAATGTCATATTTCTGGATCCACGAAGGTGTACACTAAATGTAACGGAGGCAATCAAAGAACCATTTGCCCCTCGTCCATGGAAGCAACCACCTCGAAATCTTCGCTGCGTTACGATTAGCTCTGTAGGTATTAGGAAGAATCGATTTCAAGACAAAACCATTATGAGTCACTGGTTTCTAAAGTGGTTCTAAGAAGCATTTCGTAAGAGAGGCAAGGAAATTTTTAACACGCGATATGCTTGTGAAAGAAAATTGTTTTAAAGCTTGCTAACGAACCGGATAGGTATTCTTTCCGGTAAGATCGGCCGATGTAAAGAGTGAAGCGCGCGGAGGAACAGCGAACAGACCTCGAGGGATGGAGAGTATCGCAGAGGCGAAAGGAGCAACGATAAGCGGCAACAGTCGACCGAGTCGATTGCATATTTTATAACCAGCAAGAGAGTTTAAAAGTTGTTGCGAAATGTGTGTACGTATAACATGAGTAGCCTTGAAGTTTCCGCATCGTTAGCTGAGAGTTGAGACTGAACAGAAAGAAGAAAGAGAAAGCTATATAGAAACGTCACAATTCCCCGATGGCTCCATCCCTCGCTTATCTTTTGTTTTTGCCGATTCGTAGATTTTGCCACATATTGTAAATAAATCTCGCCTGATCCACGCTTATTTGTCCCACAGCGAGTAGATAACAATGGAAGCGAGCAGCTTTCACTATATGGTAATAGGGGCGATTAATCGTCGAAGCGTGGCAGCCAGAGCTGGCTAGCCAGCTAACCAATGCCCACAATATTTCGCATTCCCGGATAATCTGTACGCTTTAAACTACTACTTAGGTATATTCGCGATAACGAAATTCCCATTCAAAGTAAAACACGTTTGCACTATTATACCTATGTAATTTCTAGTATTTGCCGTGGGTTCTAACTTTCACCCGATGATTAGTAGGATTTTGTGAAACGCTCCATCGTAATACTTGAAATAGCCGGCGATTAAAACTCATTTAGCTACCACGAGAGAGACAAAACGAAAAATGCTGTCTGCTCCGAGCTGTGAATTTCTTAAAGCTCGTTTTGCGCTGTAGCGGCGCTACAGTTTAATAGGACGAAATTGCCACGCGAGCACGAGCACGAGATCGATCCGAAGGGGCCTGCTTTTATTTTCCTCCGCGTGGGTGGACAAAGAACGCACAATACTCGGTGTAACGAACAGCATTGCGAAATTTGCTGGAGCGACACACGGCGCGGGCGTTTCATCGTGTTTTCCTCGTTCGTCTAAATGCAATATAGACGCATCCTCGGTAATTCTGTTTTCAAGGGAAAAGACGTATGAAACGCTGAAAAGCTTGAAAGCTCGGGCTGTGTACAGGTACAGTATTTCGGTAATTTTCGTTGGAAACGAGTTGCCTCGTTACGTAATTCCAGGAAGCAACGGCGGCTTGCACCATCGTTATGCAACGCGCAAATAGGTACACCAGTCGGAGTCGCCTTAATTTTCTCTTCATCCGAAAGAATGCACGATTTTCCGTTCTGTCGGCTGTATCGCGGGTATTCCTGGTTAGCCGAGAAATACGCTGCACTCCGATCGTCGGCCAAAAAGCTACTGTAGCTTTGGAAAGGAGTATGCGCCTCGAATGCGCCATTTCGAAAAATCCGCACCGCTTGTTAATTCAAACTTTCTACCTAACGACTGCACATGCGAGTTACGATATAATTTTACGAAAGGAGGCTCTCGGAGCGTTGCGAGTCTGTAATTTACGTTTCCATAGCTCTGGTTCTCGATGGTACGTCACGTTCGTACGCGATTTACGGGAGAATCACGCGAGGATATGAGGCCGGCTGCCTGGTCGCTCGGTTCCGCGGTACATACCGTGTACCGTTACAAAGCGCGTACCATGCTCCAAGCATACGTCTTATTCGCCAAATTCTGCTGGTTCTTCTCTCTCTATTTCTCGTAGACGTCGCGCGGTTGGAAGGTGCGAACAAGTGTTCGTACACCGATTTTTAATCCGAGCCAGATCTACTAGATTATTTTCTATAAAAATTAGGTCGCGGTTAAGAAACCAAAGTTTAGACAAATTATGTTTTTGCGTGCTTATTTGTTAAAAAGAATTGTTAAATAAAAAATATTTAATTATGTATTGTAAGTTATATTGTCAATAGTTATACAAATATATCTATTTTGTGTTATCTCATTTCGTATTTTATGTTCAGAATAGTTTTAATTGCATATTATTATTATTATAACGCTCGATTAGAGTCCGAAAAAAGTTTTTTGTGATGGCTACTCTTACATTTTCAATACCTTAAAAAATACCGGTGAACCGGTTTTGATTGAACATTTTGCCGAATTACCGGTAATTGAAAAAGTCGGTAAATTTGCAATCCCTAGTTCGTACTTGACGCTTTTATCTCGCGATCCGGTAGAATAGACAGCGCACTTATCCGAGAAGGAAGAAAGTCGGCTGACGAAAGTGACTGCTGTAGGAACGAAGGGGACGGTGTTATCTGGTTTTCGGTCGCGGAAAGATACGCGAAACGTACACACCTGAAAAATAAAGATGAGAGAAGGTGGTGTACGGTGTAATCTGGCGCGTGCAGGCGTCGCGCGACAATAGTCGCTTTGTTCGCGACCCAATATTTATGCGCGTGTATCGCCGATGCAGGCAAGTCGAGTTACCGCGGCTTGTAAATACTGGTCTCGTTCGCGAGTAATCCTTGACCGCGCCTTTTGTCCCTCTGCTCCATCGATTCCCGCCAAAAAGAGAAGAGAAACAACGCGGCTATATACAACACGCGTGACACAGAAAACATCGAACGCGTCAGAAGTCTCACTCGGCCGAAGTGTAGCCAAGCGAAGGGTTCAACGGTTCAACAAAAGGTTCAACGATAAAACAGCAGCGGAGATAGTTGCCAGTAGGCCAAGGAATCGCGGGCGATTTCAATTCCTCGCGGACGATAACCTTTGCGGTCAACGTAAGACCCATGCTCTCGCAGAGACATTAAATTCGTTAATCTGTTCGAAGAATTTCAATTTTCGTGCTTCTCGGTCCCGCGGCGAATTTCGAAACACCGTTACGCGCGCGTGACTCGAGGAACAATCCTACTTTCCCTTTCCGGACGCGTCTAAATTCGAAAGACGCCTCGCGTTTTTCTCGATTTTGAAACGCACCGTCCCAGAAAGCGACGCCCGCGCCAGTGCGTGACTATCTTCCTTAAAATGCGGTAGCAATGTAGGCATGTGTGTCTCTTTGCTGTTGGAACGTTGGACGTCTAGCGACGTGGCTGGTGGTTACTTGAGTTTGCTCGAGAGGACAATTTAAAGCAGGTGATAGACTCGACGTGTATTCTTGTTCAAACACCTGTGTGTAACCTCCTTGGAGTATTACGAGCCAATGACCTCGCATCTGATAGCGGATAGCGTGACAACACTCTCTCGGAGAATAGACAAAGAAACGTTGTTCGGTCGAGGAAACTTTTCCCATTGTTGTAAAAACGCTACCGTAAAACGTGTCGAACGAGCCTCTCTACGTAAAAGTGTCTTTCATTCGAATACCTAACGTACGAACCTGCTATTAAATCGGCCTCCAAACCTACTTAGCTATTTAATTACAGTAAAAACCTAAAATGGTAGATTAGGAAGAGAGGTTAAGCGCAAAACTTCACCCCATCCAATTTATCCCGCCTTACCGCAGAAGGGAATTAGCCTCGGACCCAGTTCCTAGAATCACCCTGTATAGCCTCGCCCACGCGTAAACCAGCCGAGAATTACACAACGCGCGCAAAAGCGACGTCGTTGAAAAGTTTCTCGCGTGTCCAACCAGTCGATTTCTACTCTGCCGGGACACAAACCAGCGACGTTATTTTCCTTCGATTTTGCGGTCTCTCTCTTCCGCTATATTCGCCGCTTCAGACTTTTTGTTCGGTAAGTTTGAAAAAATTATTAACGAGTCAATGATTCGTTACTACGCTGCCGAAAACATTTCCTATTTAATCGAGAAAGTTTTAGTCAGTTGAAGTTTCTTGCTGGAAGGGAAATCCGCTGTTCATAATACTACATACCTACCTACTATAAAAAAAAACAACGGTAGAAATCCGTATTTGAGTTGTGGAAGAAATCTAGAGCAGAACGAAGCTACGGAAGAGAATTTTCAAACGCGTACGGACCGACCATATTTCGGTAGGTATGTAGATACGAACATCATCGAATAGACGGTGAAAATATTGGTGTATCGATGGAGGAAGTTGGTAAGACCGCGGATTAGTGAATAATTAACGAGCCCTATCGCATGCATCAATAATGCCCCGCGATTAATTTTATCGCATCGAATCGCGTGATCGAATCGAGATAAACACATGCTTACCTATACATGCACGAAGGGATAAAACTCGGGCGCAAGTAACGAGCTAGCAGGATTAAACGGTCGAGACATTGACGGTTATAAATGGTCACCTTACGTAAGTTGTTTTTTTCGCTCATTAGACTAATTAGAAACTGGAATAATGGAACGACAATGCCGTGGTGCACACCGGCGCGGGCGTTGGTAGTTGGTCGTACCACGTTGCTCCCAATTCAAACATTTCCCGCGAGCAGCGAATACGCGCACCTATCTAAATCTAACGGGCACCGTGGAAAATTGCGCGGGAAACGGAACCAGGAAGGAGAATTGCCACTTGTTACTCCAAGTTCGTTCACTCTCAGCCCCGAGGTGCTGGCTGTCAATTCGTCCGCTTAAATATCGAGGAATCTTCACGAATGTAAAAGGGACACGTAGATACTTGGAAACCCTGAATCATTATCTAATCGCGACAAGAAGAGAGAGAGAGAGAGAGAGGCGTAGGAGAGATTAGAGAAGGGAAAGGAGTAAGGTGGTTATTACGAATTTTGCGGCATGCCGTCGGCCGTAGGCAGCAGCGATCGCGACCGGCTTTGCGCACAGAGTCTAATGTTTATTTATCAAGTTTACGGTTCGTCCTCTTTCCGGCCTAGTTATCGTGTCGCGGGGCCGCGGTACGCTTGCCGGCGAGCTCCAATCTCAAGAATAATCTTCTTTTGTTAACGGAATAGATACTCGCTGTTAGTGTTACGTTGAATAACATTGCACGAGTACTCTGACACCGGCAAGATAAGTATTTTCGCAATAGAAATGGGACTTGGTGAAACGTTAAACATTTCCAGTCGCTGCGAGGAACGTGCCGTTTATTGGAATTGGAATTCAATGACCAAGGATGCAGTCTAATAGAAAGAAACAACGATGCGACGCACCTAACGATTCTATGACGTTTGAGGCAATGTAAATAAATTCGACGAAAGGTTCCTATTTACCTCGAGTGCCACAAACGAAATACTGCAACAAAATACATATCAACTTCTACCGTCCGATGTATGAATCACTTCGTTCCGGAAGCAGAGCATCTCGAACGTCAACGTGATACTTGAATGGAAGCATTTACAGCCGCGTATGTTCAACTATTTTCCAATAGACTCGTTTATCCATGTAGCAGCGTGCTTCGGAAACCACCGACTTTGATACGCATTGCGCAACGCTCTAGCTACGCTTATAACGATTGTGTTTTCCTATTATTTACGATACGGGAAAAAAGCTTCGTCGTAGATCAGCTTCCGATTACTTTGGTAATTAACGTTGCGTTAGAATTATTCTTCTCTACTCTGGCGATCGGACGTGCTTGGCATCACGCAATTATTCGTTTATCGCTAGTTGCCGTCACGACTGGCCGGCGTAAACGTTCTTTCGTGGCACCGAACTTGCTAACCGATCGTAATAATACACCAGGGGGCAACGAATAACGATACAGCGTACTCTTGCAATTTACTCTGGCAAACGTCCGTGCGTTCGCGTGGCTCGGGAAATATCAAGAAATATCAGCCAATAACTGTCGACCCGCTTTTTGTCGAAATGCTAAGAATGTAAATAAAGAGTAACGGGGGAGGGAAACTTTTACGCTCCAATATAGAACGCAGTTAGCAAGTTGCTGCACGAAAGCGATCGTATCGCCGCAAATTGCTGATACAAAAAAATTAACTGGGACAATGAAATTAATCGCTCTCCAATTAACCAGACTATTGGGACGAACAGCCGCAATTATTCCGACCCGACCGCACGAAACCGCACTACGCTCCAAGGAAATGCACGCGCGTTACCCTCCAGACTCTATGTTCGTTCAAACGTTCGTATACCTCGCTATTCTGAATTTTACGGTTTGTCGATAAAATTTAATTGAAGAATTCCTCGCGCTTGAAACGGAATCTATGAATACAGAGTACATCCGTCTTTTGTGCGGCGCGGCGGTAATTCCTCCAATAGTTTCGCGGACCGAAACTCGCCGCGTGAACACGGCCAACGAATTTTTGTTCGTTAACACCGAAAGCCTGGGCGTCCAGACCATAAACGCGGCATCGAGAATAATCCTTGCCGTTGTGCTCGCGGTTTAAAGAATGGGAAAAGTAGCCTATTAGCCGGATACGAGCCGATACGTATGTAATTGTGATATAAATATTAATTGCTTCGTAGTACCTTAGAGTCGTGTGGAATGGACGGGATCGAACGTTAAGGTCGACCTTAGAAGAGGGCCTCGGGCGTCCTCGGCTATAAACTGTATAGTGTATGCAAACGACGCCACTACGAATACGCGGGAATGCAATTTTGAAATTCAATGAGTCCGCGCGACGCGACTTCCGTTTGTACGTATAGAAGAGGAAACGGCGTTAGTTAGGAATACAGCCTGTTGAAGGATCGTACAATGGAAGACCCGTTAATACGATTCTGCGTTCGTCACGGTAGCCCGAGTACGTTGCACCAAATACTCGGCGCATCGTTAAATACCAGGAACTTGACACTGATCGACGCTCAGATTTTACGAGAGCAAATAAAACCACCGTCGTGTATGGCCACTGTCATCCGCATTAATTATACGAAATGCCGAAAACGAAATATTCACAATCAGACAAATAAGACGCACACGTTCTTCGCAAGAGTTTGCCATATTTTTCTACAATTCTATATATAATAAATGCAAGATCTAAATAACCGGTGAAAAGCAGGTGTAAATTGAGCGACGACGTGATTCAGGAAAACACCACAGTGCGCAACATATGAGCGTGCATGCTCGCGGTACTTGAAAACGTTAGGTACAAATCGTAGGAAGCCTCCGTTAACGGTCATACTTTGATATTAATTGCATACATACGGCTCCTATTGAATTATCTATTATCGCGGGTAGTGTGTGCTCACCACGTAAGCACGGTCTTTTCATTAATGGCCACTGGCCGCTGCCATATGCACGGAACACCTGTGATGACTAACAGCACCCTGCGTCTAACTATAACGCGACCAGATTGTGCCCTCGCGTAGATTATTTTGCAGAAACGTCAGTCCTGATCCTTTTTATCTCTGTTGTACGAACTCAGCTGTACTGCGCAATCTGATGGGACGGTAATTTTGCTAATTAGCGAACCACGCGCGTCATTCTGGGATAAGAATAGAAATTTGCGCAATGTACGAGTTATTTGTGTACATATATATGTATATATATGATCTAAAGTGTGACAGAAATTTCCTTTGGCATATTATTGAGAGAACGGAAGCCACTTAACTACTAACCATAATACGTGTATCGATGGCGCGACGATGAATGAATGTTGGATAACGAGAAGTTTACCTGACTTTCCCATGGGTGGTTGGCCGAGTCTACTGAACCACCTGAGAAATCGTCTGGCTGTAGTGGCAGCGGGTGGCCTGCATCCATCGAGAATGACAACGCCATTGTTGTTGTTGTTGTGGTGGTGGTGGTGGTGGTGGTTGTGGTTATGGTTGTTGTTATTGTTGGGGGACGGACGTTCGGGCGGCGATGCTCTGCTGTAGGGTGACATCCAAGCTGTGGTGGTGCTTTGGATGGTGGCACCTTTGACGGTGGTGATAGAACTGGTTATTTTCGCCGGGTGCGGCACCCAGTCTTCCGAAGCGACGGGCATTTGTCTCGTCCTCTCGCCGGACGAGTCGAAGATGAACCCACAGAATGGGAAAGTCATTCAAAGTTTTGCGCCCTCCTGTCGTGAAATGGGATTATCGCGGCGGCATGGAAGCTCGACTAGTTCCCGCTACATGGTGTGTCACGGGATGGATTCCTCGAGCTACGTTGCGCGAGCTACGCCCCACGAACCGGACGCGCGATGACGAAATTACTTGTCCAAATTACACCTCGTGCAACACTCTTTCTCTACGTCTGCCTCCCTTTCTCTCTTTGACTTCCGTAATTCGTAACCAGCGCCGATCACGGCCCTCGGACGCTTCCCTCCGACTCGTTCAGCGAGTTTTCCTTCCCGACAGTCCGCGAGAAAGAGCACGGCTCGGGATAAGCTCTGCGCCTGCCTCGAGTTTCGCGGTCGACGCTTCCAGCGTTATCTATGCGGCTCGGATGTTTGCTTTAGTAGCTAACAGTCACGTGCTTCCCTTAACTTGTTGCGCACACCGCGGAACCGCGAGACCGCGCGCGACCACTGGTTCGCTCGCTCTTTTCGTATTCCAGACGATTCGCGGTGTTGGTCGCGCGATCGATTCCAAGCGAGAACCGACCGCTCCTACGTGTTTCGTAACATGATTTCGATTTAACACAATCCACGATTTTTTCTTCCCTGTATTTTTATAGTTGGCGCGAGCGCGGTGCGAGGAAAAGATTCGAAGCACTTTGGATCGCGATAGTACGGTTGTACGATAGGTACATAGGTCGCGACAGGTCGCTTGTGAAATCGGTAAAAAGAATCGATCTATTTGGTACGTTACAAGGTACTTGGTTCTGGCTGCAGCCTTCCTACATAATACTATGCTACCGTGGAATGGTGATCCAGGTTTGAGAAAAGTTTCACAGCACGTTTAAAAGCGATGCTTGGGTTCGGTGAGTTCCAAAGGATCGTTGGCCTGACAGGTCTCGAGAAGGATACGGAACTTAGGTGCTTGCTCGAGTAGGATTATTGCACTTTGTCCTACTTGGCTCGATCCGATCCGAACCGATCCGGTCCGGTCCAGTCCGATCTCGATTAACGGTTTCTCGTGGGCCAATGCGGAAATCTTCTCTTCGTGGAATATGAAAAGTTTCCCACCGCGATTCACACGGTTAGCAATGAATAAGAGAAATAACTGGTTCCCCCGGTGTGTCGTATCCTCCGGTTGCACAAACGCTTCGAGACTAGACCGTCGGCAGCGCGTTTCGAGGTCGAGGTTGATCTCTCGTTCTCGTGTCGCTGATGGTTGCTCGGTCGGTCACGTAGTTGCCGCATTATCCGTCTTCCGTCGCGCTGTCGCCAACGACTATAATCCTCGCCGTCTTCGACGTCGTCGTCGACGTGCGCGGCTCATTCGTTTCGAGCGGGGAAACGTTCGATCATTATCCTTTATAGCCTTTTCCCTTTTCCACGCAACGATCTACCGAATATCACTCCGCAGTTCCTTACTACCGAGCGAGTATAGTATGCTTGGAAATTTTGGGAAAACTCGCGGTAAGCGCGCACTGATAAATTCACTTGTAAACACAACCTGCCCGCTGGAGATTACGCGCGAAAGAAAATCGGATTACCCGTTTCAAAGGGCACTGTTTAACCCATGGCGAGAAGCGTGGGGAAGGAACGTCTCGATTGCACAATTCGACTCGCGACACGTTACGACCACGACTATGCAGGAGACGAGTGTGAAAAACGACGCGGAAACACCGTCAGCAACGATTCGGTCGCAGTCGCGGGTTTCTCGATCCAACGACACACTCCAACTGCCACCGACCGCTTCGGCGCTTCTCTCGACGCTGTCTCTGCCAACTTACTTCCCCTCTACGGCTCTACCGCTCTACCGCTCGCCAACTCTACACACTCTACCCGTAGTCTTCCCTCTCTACACCTATTCCCTCCCCCGTGCTCCCTCTTTGTCCTGATGTTTAGTCCGCGCTCACGCTCGTGTGCTGTGCGCGCGTACACCTTCGCCGGCGCTGACGACACCCGCCGCTACCACCACCGCTCGCTCTCGCTATATCGCTACGCTGCCCCACCATACCGGTACTTTTTCTTCGGTCGGTCAACTCCCTCGTGCACTCGGTACTTCGTAACCGTTTCTTTATCGTCTCCTTCCTCCTTCCTCCTTCCTCCTTTGCCGCCCTTGCGCGCAGCTTGGACCCTCTTGTATATGTGTGGCTCTTTCATTAGCGAATAATGTACAAACTCCGAAACATCCGAAGGAATATGGGACTGTAGACAGTGTAGACTGCTCTATACCGAGCAGAGACGTTTTGAAAATACGTACGCGAAAGAGGCCGTATCGAAGAAAAAAATGTCCTACGAACGTGCGTTCCAATTCGAGTCTTTACGTCACTAATTACTGTGATAATAACGTTACTATTCAGTTCACGATAATTGCTCAAAATGCGATTCTCAACTGGTAGACATGACGTAAGAAGTGCGTCAAGTATGTAATACCGAGACGATCGTCGATTGTAAACAGCTGATACTTGGCTTTATCGTGCTCCGCTTTGATTACTCGAACATCGTTTCATCCAAAGCCTTGTAAATTTATTACGAACTTATTGTTAATAAAACGTTCACATTCGACTTTGACTCGAAACTGGGCCCGGGGGACACTTTTTCCCCCCGAAATGATCCCGTCAATAAATTGCCAAAGAGTTTTATGCTCGCTGCGAACGATCCTATACCTATGTGCATAATATGTATAAGCGGAAACTCTTTCCACCGAGGCGACGCGACAGAAGGAGATTCCACGTTTGCGCGCTGCCTCGGATACAGCGTGTACATCGGTGTGCACGGTGCACACCGAGGAGGCGAGATTCGTAGGCGATCTCGAGTGGACGAACGTAGGTAGACGGAGAAAAAAGAAAACGCAAACAAAAGAGGCAAACGACCGAAGCGAATCCACTTCAACTGACGCACCACCGTGTGTGACAGAGGCGCTGCGCTCTCTTGTGCGACTACCAGCTAGCTCGATTTTTCGCGGCCACCCTCAGCCCTCAACCCCTCTCGTCCTCGCGGAAGGGCCATGTGTTTCTTGTTTACCTTCGCGCTGTGATCGTGTGGACGCCATATCTCGCCTCGCCGTCGGACTTCGGTTTTCTCTCTTTCACAGTTTAATGTTTAGAACGAGAAGAGGTCAAGATTTGTTTAAAATAACAATTCAGTAACACTGAATCCGAAGCTAACCGAATGAACTTTTAGTTTAAATAAGTGAGAAACTCGGATGAAGCGGTATGTGATGGGGAATGTTTGCTTTTAGCTGGCAGGAATCGCTACATTGCACATTGCGCTAGTTTCTCACCGACCATTCTCTGAAAAACTGGCTCCGAATGCTAAAGTTCCGCGGTCGGAAAAGTAGCTAATTGTTCGTACAAGGTTTCGCAAGGGTCCACCGAATATTTCTTTCAGCAATCGGGCGAACATCGTTTACATTGAAAATGGAAAGTCGTTGTATTTATTATTCGTGCGAGGAGCGTAACCGGCCGTTCCAAAAGACGAACTAAAAACAGAAAGCGTGTCCGATCGAGTTCAGTGAGACTTCACGCCTCTTTCCGCGCCTTCCTGCTTATTCGTTCATATTCTTTTACTTGCAAAGTCTCCCTTGACAAGAAACTGCATGGGTGTTGAACTTATTCCCCTATAATTTGCCAGGAGAAAAGGGAGAAGGAAATTTCGTCTCCACAACCCGCGGTAGACATTGCCAAGCCAAGGAGCGTATCTCGATATTTTACGATATTTAATACGCGTATACACACTTACTAATCGCAGGACCCAACTAAGCGTCTGATTGGAATTTTATCAAATTCGTTTCGTCTTGATTATACGTTCGCGTACCAATCGTGTAACATAAATGTTTACAAACGTGACTCTCCAATGTTCCTTTGCGAAACAATGCGAGCATTCAAAGATAAGTTACATACAGTGGAAAGAAATCGAGATCAGTGTTATCAAGAGGCTTATACTGTTTCATTGTCAGCCACGCGACCGAAAATACTTTTTATCTGCTGTTTTCGAGATTATAACGAGCGATAAAATTGCACTCGGTGCAAGTTTAAACGAAGTTGCTTGATTACTGAATCCTTTTGAACGAAGTGCGAGTGGGATTGGATGGAATGGCTCTTAACAAAGCTGCGACTGTTGAATATCGTATAGTTGTTAAATGAAATATCATCTCTCCTAAGTAGTTTTCTAGTAATGGGACCCGAGAACGTCGATAAGTGTTCGTTATTGGACGAGGTTTGCATTAAACTCATTAAAGAGACGATGAAATCTAGATGTCTAGCGCGGACTGTTGATCGACGTCATCGGTTGGAGCCGCGACTGGCATAGCGATTCCAGTAATTAATCGTAAAACGGTTTGACGCCAGCATGGCAGTCTCTGTATAAAAATAGAGGCGCCATCCTCGGATTCCGTAACGAGCGTGAGTTATGCAACGCATTAAGGACAGTGCCCTCCGTATGCAGATTCTTCGGCAACTTCCGTTTCTGCACATGCGAGTGAACCGTATTAAGAACGAGATCTCTCATTACTATCTTATTAAACGAGTCAGCCGAAAATTACGATACGCCGGTGTAGGTGATTGGTCGGTGAGCATTCGTCGCGTGTTGTCTCTATTCGCGCGACTGCCACGCGTTTTCAGCTTCAAATCGTCACGAATGAGAAGGGAAGCGCGGAGTGTGTTGCACCATAGCCTCTATTCTCTCGTAGAAATGAAAGTAATCTTTTAAGATAGTGGAAACGATAACGCTCGAATACTCTTGCCGATCACTGTAGTTAATTACAATAGAATTTTTAGCCAAACGCGTGGAAACGTGCGAGAGAAATTCGCGCGGATATTTTCATTCGACGGAATTCCTGAGGAAGTTCTTTCGAATCTGCGAAATTGATTACTTCCATGACACTCGCACGAAGTAGGTACCGCGAAAGTGAAATGGGGCATGTTGGCACTCGCATTGCTATAAAAATTGTTAACCTTTTGACTGCGGCGCACTCTTGGAGAGAACCATCAACACAGACGGCGCGATATTCGCGCATCAGTCGCTACGACTGGTTGTCCACTTAGCGGTTAAAAAAATAAGTAATTGCAAATAAATGAAAAATATTCAGTTTTTCATTCGTATATATTGATAGACTTGTGAGAACGTATATATACGCCTTTCGTAGTCAAAGGGTTAAAAGAACAATGCCGGTAGCGCGAAAATCGTCAGAGGGTCGCTCTCACCCACGCGGCTTCCGCTCGATCCCTCCGAGTCCTCGCGCAACTCGAAAAAAATCTTCGTCAACGTCGGCGATCATTAAAATACACACTTGACCTAGAATACCTATAGGTGAAACGAATACGAAGGCGAGATTACAGAAGGCTCGAGAGACGAAGAGGAAAAAGCAGGCGGATGACAGAGAGGAACGCGTTCCTGGCAACGGTTCAAAGCGCAGTCCGACCCTAACTGAAATACTGCAGTGCTCCACTACGTGTCGCATACCAGGTGAAAATATTGCGGAACGGTTAGCTTTTCGACCAACCGAATATATATAATCCAACTCTAGCCATACGAGAAGTGAACACATTCCGCTAAATTCTCCGGTTCATTTTCCTATGCTGCACCTCATTTCTACAATATTCTTCCCGATGCTATCTGTTCACTCCCCACTCTACACTCTTTCAAAAATGTCACCAAATTATTTCTTCTCAATGATCCACACATAACCTAGGACTAACCGGACTGACGTGATCTACCGCTGAGTCCCTAAAACGTCTTATTTTTATACTCTACCCCCTCTCATTCTTGTTCTTTCTTCTTTTTCCTATTCTATTTCGGGTCAGGCATAATAGCAGCTACGCCGAGCCTTGCCCATTCCGTTAATTATTTGCTATACTAATTGTTATGGCTTCTGTATCTTGTGTGGAATACGGACGATTTTTTATTATTATTATTATTATAAGTAAGTATACCTATATCGTATAAACTACGAAAACAATACTCTGTTTTCTTCTTCTTTTTTGGGTTTAACAATTTTTAACAGCTAACTATGTACGTGAGCCAATTGTTGCGCGATGCTCCGACCTGTAGTCGGACCTGTAGTAATCTAGTAAGTTACGAAGAAGAATAGGTCGACCGACGCCGACGCGACGAATCGCGTCGAGCGGTGGGAGTAGTGGGTGATTTTTACGGAAGAAGAGAATCGGCGCGGCGAAGCGATCGCGTAAATATATCCAAGCAGGATTTCCACTCTAATAACGTTAACACAACCGGGACGTGCGTGGCAACAACAGCGATAGACCTAACAATGCCGAGCTACATTGAACGCCTTTCAATGATTTTCCTGAAACGCATTCGACACGATTCCAGCGAGTACACTTCGAAGGGATAGGTGAATGCCTAAGTGCCCTTATTAAGTTACGGAAAACTGGCGTCTGCCGGACACACAATTTTCCGGTTAGAATTCCCGATGCCGGTGTAAGGCAATCGGTAATTTTCAGGCCCAAAATCGCGCCACCTATTTCGCGCGTCTTCGGCGCGCTTCCACCGTAACGGGGGTGTGATTGGGCGGGAGAAACACTCCTGACAATGCAGCGGGATTTCCCCCAGGCCCCGAGGCGCGTGACGCGGCCGGTCGCATCGTGGGCCCTTCGGAACCTCGGGGTTTATGATACCCGCAATAACTATTCAGGCCGTAAACGAAAGTCTCGAAGGGAAACATGCTCTGTTCGAAATTCAATCGCGAAAGGAACGGAGAGCGGCTTACTAAAAAATAGTTTTGCCGACCATTTGCGCGCCAAAGGTTCGTATTTGGTCATGCCGATGGCCGCTACAGCTTCGTTGATTGGTTTTCAAAGGTACCTACGTTACCAACGGGTAACAGGTAGGTTAACGTGACCAACGGACAGTAGATACGTCTCCAGTACCTACTAACTTTATAGGCACTTTCGATCGAATCGCTCCACCTTCCTCTTTTTCTTTGTCTTAGATCACTAGGCATAAGCGTTCGACAGACGCCTTCGCTCCACTCACAATGCATTGCAGCTACGACACTTTATTTTCTGCTTTTCCTTCGAGGTGACTAAACCGCATTTCACGATACCCGACTTCAACGGAAATACCTTTCCGAGGACCGGCAACGAATTAGAAAGTAATAATGCGCGTGGGCAATTAGTCGTATGCGACGAGACGCCAGTAGTATTGTTTTAAATAAAATACCGCGAGAATAGCCTCGGAGGAGGATCAATTAATCTCCAATGACGGGAACCAGAAGAACGAAAGTGACTTCCGCGTATTATAAGGAAGACTTACAGGAAGCTGTGCGCTTTCCATTTCTTTAGCAGAAGTTGCGAAAACAATGGTCCTTATGCAAGAAATTGCGCGTCGCGCAGCATCGGGTAGGATTCCTCCTTCCTTCTTTTCCTTAGAAGAATGCAACGGGAAACGTGATCTACGTCGCGGGAATAGTATCTACAAAATAAGAAGAGACCAGGGAAATCACGCTTTCCTTCATCATCGTTCGCGCGCACATAATAAACCTTTGTGGCTGAACGCCTTCAACTGTTCAGTGTCGCGATACCAGAAACACGAGTGTACTTACATGCGTGGAAAACAGAAAATAGCACTCGACGCTTGGGACGAGCACCAAAAATAAGCGGGGCACGTATAAGGTAATGGACAATTCTTCACTATCGGCATATAGTATAGAGAGTACCTACTTACTGTAGCCTTCCCTGCGAAGTTGCACGCTTTCCTTCTCTAATCTCTCTCTACCGATCGGTGCAAGCGAAACGATCGAATCTTTTGTTCTTCGCGGCGACGAAACCCGAAACCGATGCTCTGCTATAGATTCTGCCAGTTCTTAGACACCACTGCGAAAGCACCGTTCTTTCCGTTCTTCCTTGCAGAGAAAAGGATCGGCGAATAGAATAACGATGAAAGAGTGGAAGTATCCGAATAGATAAACACCGAACCCATCGAAGCGCTTCTTATTCGAGAAGGTACGCCCACTTTTCCTTCGCGTTTCGAGCCTTTGATTGTGAAGGAACGTTTATTTTGATTCGCGAAATGGAAGGGAGCGGATCTTGTCAGAGGAAATAAACAAAACGCGATTCGAGAGCCCTGAATCGATAGGATAACGAGAAATAAGCGTTTCTTATTGCAAAAATTTCACACGTCTCCAGACGTTAATTTAGGAACGGCTGCACGAGCGGGGCATCGAGCGTACCGATCGATGAACGTTCACGAGAATGGTCACGCGATATGGTGCACGTATGTACCGAGTAATTTTCAACCGGCTGGTCGAAAAAATCCAGCGGTCTGGCAACGATCTGTCTGTTAGGCACGGTTGTACCTCTGGGCAAGCAACGATAAGATTAATTCGCTTGTTTATCTTCTCTACTGAGAGAAGACTGAGCAGCGAGCAGAAGGAAGCAGCAACTCTGTTTACCACCAGTTATGCTCGTACGTATAAGCACTCGCCTAACGCGTTATTGCACCCCTGGCAATGGCCGTATCAAAAAACGATAATAAACTTTCTTGCTCTCATACTTTATCGCAAATTTCATTGCAAGTTTCATTGCCGCGTTGTTAGATAAAATACTAATAATCACCGATTCACAATTGCTTTAAGTGTTATTGGCGCCATAAAGTGAACGTAACGTTTCTTCACGCGTTACTTCTCGATGTGCCTAAGTTTCGTCACGAGCCGTTACGTTTGGTACTACGATAACTAATAGGAGCGTAAGATTAGTTTTAGCCTAGCATCAGTTTCGTTCCACAATTAGGCTACGAACGCCGCCTATTCGTAGTAGTTTACGACGAGTTATCTTTGACTACGATGTACCATCCTATTTGCAATACCATCGTGCTCGACCGTGCATGTCGATCAAGACGAACTCCCGAACCGGCATGGATCGTACTCTCTGCCGCGACGTCATGAATTTGTCGAGCATTAAAATTCTTTCCTTACCAAGTTACCAATACACATTGATGATTCGAACTGTTAACGATTAACTTTGCAAGTGAGAGAAAAGAGTGCAACGATATAAAAAATCGTTTAGGTTGCAATGTAAAAATAGATCCATCGGTGAGTCACTGAGCGCCACGACACGCGCCTCTACTTACATTCCTTGGTAAGAATCGGGAATTGCGAGCGAAACCGCTAATGCCTCTGCTACGTAGACGCGCGAACGAGACACGACGAGACACAACAGATATTTCACTTATTCCAGACCCGTTGACCTTCGGCGACCGCTAAGCATTTAAGCAAGTACACGCTCTGACTTTTGCCTATTGTTACGGTTGGGTGTGTTGCGTTCGAGTGAATGTCGGACCGCGATTGTTGTTTCGACGACGACAAACTACCACGTTCTTCGCGTAAGTATTAACGTCGAATGTTGGCAACTCGATGGACGCGAAAATATCAACTGTTAGGGTATGTGCCGTTGAAGAAAGATAAAGAAAGAGTGAAGAAGTGGAGCGGTAATAGTTCTACGAGTTTTTTTCCCTCACAGCGTAGCACGGAAGGCAATGAAAATATAGGGATCGTTAAGTTGGCTGCGGTGATCACTGACACGAGTGAGAAGTAGCACTGCGCGATCCTGTCGCATCGGGACTTTTCGCGGTGCTTCCGTGTCGGCATAATTAAACGGATTAACGAGCGCGCAATTTGCTTTTCAACTCCGTTGCGAGTTAAAACCCGAGAATGCGCAAGGTTAACACGAATCGTGACTCCGGAAGGGAACTATTCGGAACTATTAAGCACGCCTGTCCGTCTCACGTGCTTACGCTATCGTTACCCCAGTAATTCCTAAATAATTCTCGCAGAAAAACAATCGGAACTGGACTCGTGGCACTCAGTTCAATTTTGTAAGTTAGCGGAAGCTCTGCGACTGTTCGGACCTCGCATGGTTTATCGAGTCGGTCGATCGTGAATTTGGGCACGTACCTTCTTGATTAGGGTTGTTAACGTTAGGATTAGGATGAGAAGTCAAAGAGGACGGGGTCTCGTCCTCGGCGACGCCCATCGTTGTTGCCGCTGTTTGCTGATGATGCGTCTCCACTTCTGTAGCCTCTTCGCACCTGCGTAAAAAGAAACCTACATGTATAATGTACACGTATAAATACTTCAACTTTCTTCTCATCGACCCCGACGCGACGTCCACGTTACAAGTGTGGACAAATATTTCTATCCTGTCGGATATTTCCGTAACGTTATCAGCGATGTCTGCCGATCGAATTCAGCGAGATATTCTGGTGTCTGCAATTTATGCTGTCCGATCCGTGTTGGCGAAAGGAAAATGAGAGCGAGGGATAGAAGGAGCCCTTTGATACGCAGATAGCCACGATATTCCTAAGCTTTTGAACTTCAGCGCGAACAGCATTTTTTTCACCGATCGTTTTCATACCTTTGCAGATAGAAAGTGCTTACGTAAAGCTTCGTTTTGGTTACTGGCAGTGGCAGAGTCAAGGACCTGATGCGGCTAGAACGAAAAAGGAAGGAACGAGCGAGCGGGGGAGCGAGCATCCGCATAAACTGTAGTTCACGGTGTCGCGCAAAAGCGTAGCTCATTGATAGCTACGCGAGATACGCGAGCGCCTGCACCTGTTCGAGGTGCGGGCCGTCTCGTTCAAATTAAACGTTAAAACCACCAAATGGAATGTCTTTCGACGCATCTGATCTCGAGCGAATTTTAAGAAATCAATTAATCATTTAGGATAAACGGGAGTGTAAGTTTCGGTCACACGCGTATTACGATACCTCCGATGAATAATTGCCAATTTTGGGGCACGCGACCTTGCCTGTACCGTGAATGCGTAGCGCAGACGTAATTGAATCGCGAGGGAAACGCTACTAGATCTGGGTGCAACAGCGTATCTGTTGCGTAGTAAACTTATTCAGCTCGGTCAGTGCTATCTAGATGCATCCTGCACAATTGTGTTGTTCCGAGTAACGCGTTCGCACATAGCGAGTAACTACCTGTGATAGACACGGAGAGACGCCGAGCATCCTTCCACCTCGATCGAACGAAAATTCCTACGTCTAAGTTCGAAGAGATTAACTTACGAAGTCTATGAAAATGAAGATCTGTTAGGAGACGCAGCCTCGAAGAAGCTACTACGGGTCTCATAGACGGCAATCTGTTATTTAGAAAGTAGGTACGAAGCGCGGTGTTTGCGAGCTGTAAATTGGCGCGCGATGCGCTTGGCGAAATAGAGAAGAGGATATCGCGGTGTCTGTAACGGTATATTGACCTCCGATGCCGATTGCCGTAAACACGTATTCCATATCTCGCACGCGACTGCTTGTGCACTTGCCGCAATTCAGCTATCGCGTCGCGACAGTTTTCTTCCTCCAATTGTTCTTGGACAGTTTGCGATTGAACGGTGTTCCTTGTCTGCCTGACCGATATATTCTCGATCCATTCGCGATACAGTTCCCAGCAGAATTCGCTTACGACTTGTGGATCGAACAGTAGTTAACTAGCTATTGCATACCTAATCGTAGAACCGCGAAATTGCGGCGCGAAGCTCCCGGCGTTGTTTGAAACGACGTCTTTGTCGATTCTACCGCGATGATCGCAACAAAATGAAACCGAGCGGTACCGCTGCTTTCTCGGCGAAGGTGGAAAGGATCGATCGTTAGAGTACGTTACTGCGCGTCGATGGTAATTGAATTTCAGTGAAAGAGGAATAAACTGCGGGGTATCGATACGGGTGGTACAAGGAAGATAAAGATATCGAGACACAGAGGGTGCAGAGAAGAGCAGCTTGTACACGGATGGAGGGCAAGGTCCAGAATTGAAATCCAGGTAAACCATTTGAAGGAACGCAAGGTTATCGTTTATTCGCGGCGCGACGTGGCTCCTTTCGGATTCGCTTGTTCGTTGGTTAGTAAGCAGGCTGAGCAGACTTGACAGAGCGTAGCACCGTAGTAAAACAGGCTCCGTCGACTCGAGCGAGGAGACTCGGGTCGTTTCTCCTTCGTCCAACGACCGTCCGGTCCGTCCGTCCGTCCGTACGTCTGTCTCTCTGCTCTCTACCTTTGCTTTCGTGCGTTCGTGAGTTCCCATGTCCGTAAATCCACGAGTCCGTGAGTCCGAGAGACGTCGCCGACGCCGCTCCCTTTAGATAAATGCCACGCTTACCGGCTAAACCATACCTCCGAATCGTACGTCTTCTTGAACGAGTACTAGCATCGAAACGTGCAGCGGATTCTAATCGACTTCGGCCGGGGAAACAAAATTCCGCTCTAAGCGAGCGAGTTTCCAGCTTCAGTCTCTACAATTCCCTAACACGAGTGGGAGCGTTACAGAACTAACGTGACCGAATTCACGAGACTCCAACAAAACGACCCTAAACCCTTCGCGCTTCCATCCTCTTCCCAGCAGAAGACTTCAACGTAAATTGTGGGAAACGAAACGAACGTATGGAATATCTGAAAATCTAGGTCGTGTTCTGGGAATATTTAGAGAGCGACGTAAGTGCATGAAATCTAGGGCGCTTGACCACATGGTGGAAGACAATGGAAGAATCTTATTGGTAAAGTTTTCTTGGACTGCCGCAAAATTCCGTTCTATATCTACGATAAAATGGTAATCGATGTAATGCTCTCAGAGTCGACTGGTTCCGGTGTTACATACGAGATAAACATTTTGTAGTGACGATAACGATTAAGGAAGCCTTTCCGCTTTCCGGTTCCTCAAATGCTGGTTCGTCTGATCTCTGTAACCGCATCAACTTCAACACGATTGCGGGAATGTTTTGGAACAATGAAACTCGCACATCCAGAACAAAGTTGAAGCGTTTGAAAGAATCGCGCAGCCCGAATGTGCTCCGGTAGCAAAGTGGAAAGTTTTAAACATTGAGATAATGCTCTTTTGTAGAATTTTAATCTGTAATGCAGTAAGTACATTATAAAGTCGAGATTTATTCTTTTGAAGAAGAGTGATCCCCTTCCGATTTGTACTGCGCATTTCGCGATAGGTACGTATATTGTATCTTAAAGGCTGATAACAAGGTTGTGGAAAGAAGGAAGTAAAATGAAATAATAAGTAGGAGAGTGGGCGTTCGCGTTCGCGATTGCTGTTGCGTCGAACGTGACGCATTGCGTTTTAAATATGCGGTTATATTTTAGATAAGGCTAATGGAAGAGGAAGAGATTTTGTAGGCAAAGCGAAAGTTTGATGAATTCGTGGAAAGGGGAGGCGAAGGAAGGAAGAGCGAATTGGGAAGCGATTGAAAAGAGCAAGACCGGTTTCACGCGCGTTCCTGTCATGATATTTTCGTAGGTGTGCGCGCAAAGGTGTATATAGAACGCGACATCGTGATAAAGTGCGTACAGTTGTATGAGTAGAAAGAGGCGTGCGCGCGTCACCGCAAACGTACGTAAAGGGATCGTGCGTGCAAGAGTTGGATGGAAATGAGTGGTGTTTACAATAGTTTCTGCTGGTTATACGTATATATCGGCATTTTTTTCGTACCGTCTAGGAAGAGAATGTTTGCCACGCTGTCTTATGCTGGATGAGGTGCCGTTGCTGGCAAGCAAACCCTTTCTTCTCCTTTCGCCATAATTTGCCCGTGAAATCCGGCTCGCAACGAGCGCACACCATCTACGTTCGAAGGCACACACCGTTGACCGTACTCACATCTTAATACGCGACTCCGTCTTGAAGCTGCATTCGTAGGCCCGTAGTATGCTCGATATGCTCGATATGCTCGATGCTTGCACGATCAGCACGATACAGATTCGCGTCAGCACTTCGGCCGAACCTAGGTACTCCCGATCTTTTGGTATTCCACTGTTGACTGTGTGTATTCTCCACTCACTCACTACCGCGCTCCCCTCGGCCCGACCCACGAGAATAAGATAGGCGATACAAGGCGATACATACACTCGCGAGTCGCGAGCTACCGTACCGAGTCCCGGCCAGTTCACGATGTCCGTTTTTCGCGCCGACAACTCTCTCGCTTCACCTTTCGATCCCTCACGCACTCGATTCCTCGCTGATCCGCGCCGACTAACCAGTTCCTTTCTCCTCCGGTCCCTTAACAGCCGTCCGTCCGAGATGATCGCGGCCTAATTCTCAACGAACGCGTATACACGGGCCGTGAAAATCGTGAAAACGATGAGATATTGACAAATACGTCGCGACACCGTCGACTACATTTCACCGGACCATCAGATGGCGCCACGCTGCGACTCGTCCGCCCGTCGCGTCGTCCTTTAACTCGTCCGAACAAGGCTTCTCAATCTTTTTCACCATCCGAGCCCTTTCCAAAATTAAACCCCCTTCACCGACCCTTTCACGTGTAAACAGCAAACCTGACTAAACGGCAAGAAACTACCAACAGCACAATTCAACTGTTTAATAATATCCACACGAAAATTCGCAATATATTGTTCTATTTCATTTTTACGAGAGTTATTATGCACTTGTAGTAGAAACATAAACCAATTATTATAGTTTACGAAATGGCACGTGCAACGCACGTTACCATTACAATTATTTCTATTGAGTAAACTGCAAATAAAGTCTGTACGAATTGACACAGTTTGAAACTTAGTACCGGTCAAGTATAAGTCTTAAATGCGTATATCGACAAGAATTATGTAAGATTAATGTCGTATAAAGACACGAGAAATTAGATAAATTAATAGAAATTAATTCCCCGAATTTTCTGCTTCTCCTTTTTGTTTCGAAATTCACAGTATCGCATAGAACTATGGAACGTCGTTTTTCATAGATTCTCCAGGAATCAACAAATACTATGGCGGGATCGTTTAAGAAATGAAAGATGACGCTATTCGTTGCAGTTGAATTCATTTCAAAGAACTGAATGAAATTGTTATTATTTCACTCATACCTGTAGAGAATATCTCGCTTGTTCGAATAACTCGATTACGCTAAAAAAACTTGTCAGCGTAAATTTCTCTCTGTTAGTATACGCAGGATAGTAGCTGTTCTAACCTAAAACGATATGTCACTAAAATAATACCATTTAACTGGCTCTTTTTCCCGCGTATAAATTGGTTTTATTAATTCTAAATGGGCAAACGACTATTCGTTAAATTTAAACTATTTTAGAAACATCTATTGTATTGTTTGTGCTTTCGGGAGAATACATTTTATCGTCGCGATGGATAACATATTTGGGAAAGAAGATTCTGGCAACGAAAGCGAGCACGTAGACATGGATGATAAAGATGAAAAAGATAGTCCTTCTGGAATTTCTGGCTCCAAAGATTTAGAATCGATGGATCTGGACAACATGCAAATGAAGGTATAACGTAAAAACTTTCTAACGCGCCATCCTCGTTTCATTCCTCTCGCCTTGTATTTAAATAATTATACACGATATCAGGTAGAATCGGATGCGATGAGTTCTCAGTCTCAATCGGACGTGGAGGAGACAGGCTGCAATACGTTGTGTAACACCGTCGACGATCAATTGGAAATTGTCAAGCATGAAATCGAGTCCAGGGAAGACGATCAGAGTACCGAGGATATCTTTGGGAACGATATACTACTACCGCACGCGAATCCGACAAATGTTAAGGAAAGACGAGAGAGTAAAGAAAAGAGCAAGAAAGAAGTGGAGGAGGAGGAAAGAGAAAAAATGCAGTACGTGTTTATACAACAGTTTATAAACGTACACAACTATTTGAATGTTTATTTCTTAACAGGGTATTAGTCTCGAATTTCACGGAGGATCAGTTGGATAGGTACGAAATGTACAGAAGAGCGGCGTTTCCAAAAGCAGCTATAAAGAGGGTAATGCACCAGTTTCTTTGAAACCGTTTTTCTTTGGCCATTAACTAAATTTCACCTTTTGTGTCCTCTGTTTCAGATTATGCAAACCATAACGGGTTGCTCTGTGTCACAGAATGTGGTCATTGCGATGTCCGGTATCGCAAAAGTGTTTGTCGGAGAAATTGTGGAAGAAGGTATAGCTTAAGTATTCGTTTAAGTAATGACCGTTTAAATGTAATAAGAGTTTTCCTTTTCAAGCTTGATTTTTGCACGTAGCTCTGGATGTGATGGAAGCTCATCAAGAAACAGGGCCTCTACAACCGAAACACTTGAGAGAGGCAGTTAGAAGATTGAGACTTCAAGGGCAGATTCCAAACGGTCGTGCTCATAAGGCATTTTTCAGGTTGTGAATTTTCCGTAGTATAGTCAGTTAAAATTGTGATTCAAATCGTAGAAGCGTCGTCACTGATTTCGAAGTCTGTTAATTGCGAAAAGCGATATTTTTATATAGAAAACAGAGCAGATGTAAGTACAAAGGTGTACTTTTTTTTATACGTTTATCGCACACTCATATATTCGAAATAGTCCTATTTATATCGTAATTATATGTTGTAACAATTTTATGGTTTTTCATAAATCTTTACTTCTCATTTCATCGTTTTGTGTCAAAGAAAACTTCGCCGGGGATCGTGCATGTCAATTCAAATCATGGAAAAGAACAAATTGTAAATATAAAGTAAAGTAATTCGTATAATATTATATAATAATAAAATCCTATAATAAAAATAATACGGAATTTCAAATATCCACATTAATCAGAATCTAAAGTCTAAACTCTAAACTACTGACTGATACGCAGAAAAATAACTTTGTTTGGATACATTAAATTTACCATGGAATTAGCGATTTATCAAAATTCTTTCATTATTTACCAATGCATAATGATTAGTGTACGAAAACATTTATCTCTGAATAACTTGAATATAGTGTCGGAAAACGAACATATGGTATGTAATTAAAACTGTCAAATTGTTATTTACTTAACGATGTTACTTTCTGCATCGATTTCAACCAAGTCTTTCCGCCGGTGTACATATTTTACCTAACTAAAGCCAAAACACCCGAAAAAATTAACATGACATGCGATTATTATCTGCGCTGGTACTAACGCATTGTTTCGGCTGTATCTTCCCGGAGGATTCTGATGACGAAGTCGAATTTCAACGAATGCATCCTCTTAGATCGACGAGAAATTCATTAAAACGTAATCCGAACACTTTGGCAGCTAATTCAGTCGACAAACGGTATATGTATCAGAGTGGTATAGTTTTAGAATGTCCTTACATATATAGCAGCAAAATAATGTAAAGGCTTACAGAATTTGCGTTATATAAAGTAGTGTGTTATATTTTAATTATCTATTCGTTGTAACGTTGAGTTTGTTAACGTAGTGCGGTCGGTGATCGAGAATGGAGCTACTCTTGCGCCAATTTAAAGTGCATGCGAAAATATCGAGCACGTAACAAAAGGAAAATCAAGTACAAGTATTACAGCTTTGAACAAAATGGACCAATTCTCTTGTATCCGCATTTTTTCGTATTCAATTCAAAGGAATATAGATATGCACAAGTTAGTTATCTCGAGCGGTTACATGCGTAATTTCAATGTAAGTGAATATAACGATATTAATTGAATTTATCGAATAAAGTTGCATGGATTAGTACCGCAACGGTACGATAAAGGACGACCAATGATTCTGGTGTCACGGAAAGGTCTGCGTTCCTCTGCAAATTCTAAACATTCTCATCGAAAGTTGCTTAGTTACTTTGAAAAGGATGTTCGCAAAGATCGTGGGACGAGTGAGCGATTTCGTGGAGTTAACGCTCAGTCGCATAAAAAGGGGGAAAGAGCTTTGGTGGAAAACGAGGGAACTACCGAAGATCGTTAGTACTCAGTATACAGTCATCTATCGTTCGATAAAATTCACGATGCGAGCTTTATTTTAAGAATTTCAATGATTTGAAAATTATTATAGATAGCGAGTCGTGGGACAAGTGGGGTAATTGGAGTACATGTAGTGTAACTTGTGGAAGTGGTCGACAAGTTCGATGGCGTCACTGTTTAGCGGAAAGCTGCACGAAAGGATTAAAGAAAGCTCAAATGAAAACTTGCCGATTGAAAGATTGTGATTCAAAAAATATTCTTAAGTGGCTTGGAATTAAACACTAATAGTATATATATATATATATTTATGCAGAATTAAAATAAAATCTTGAATAAATGTATAGTAGAATTAAGATTTGTTCTTTGGAATTTGCATTTTCTTTTTCAAATGAGTTTTACGTAACGCGCTCAAATTTTATCGCATTTCAATCGTGGCAATATGTATTTAGAAACGGACTATCGAATAACTTCAATTAGTTACAAGTCCTACTTACATGAAATTCCGATCGCGAAATGTGAAATCAGTAATGCGAATTTTATATGAATTAAAGATAACGTCTGTTGAATCATTAACGATTTTGTTCGTTATCACGGAATGTTTGTCAATTCAGAAGCATGTCAACTGTTTAAGTAGCACTGCATCTTCACTTTCTCGTCAAGAAATATTTTCCGCACCGAAAATCGGTAACGTGCAAAAAGAAAATTTTATAGAGAATACCAACGAAGAAGAGAAAAATGGAGGAAGCGGAAGAAACGAGGGCGTCATGAAGGAAGACAGAAAAAGTACAAAATCAAGTACTTAAGTAGTTTAGTATTTTATTTCAGACGATAGTAAATATTAAAATTATAAATAACAATAACAGTTTCATTGGAATAATTGATATTTGTTTATAACGTATCCAATAAATATGGTAAATAATATTGTATAACACGTAAAATTTGTTTAGGAAGCTGTGTTCGTATGTACGAACGCTATTAATTTATAATATCAAACGTTTCGTAATGTCGGATATTTGAAGACAATTATTCGCGAAATAATTTGTGGTGGCAGGTAGGACGAGTCGGCAAGGACCAAAAATATGGGATCATTGGGGAAGCTGGTCCAGTTGTAGCGTTACGTGTGGCATAGGAAAGTTAACAAGATGGAGGCACTGCATAGGTGGGAATTGTTCTCTGGGCGAAAAGAGAGCACAACTCAAGACCTGTACGCTTGCAGCGTGCTAACTCTTTCCTGAATATTTTCTGGCATTATACTAATAAAAATAAACAATGTATGTACCACGTTAAATAGGGCTAACTATTTAGTTTGTTATTGTATATAAATTTTGCTGTTGGTATTGTTATAAACAACAATGCTACTCGACATATCAAAAAGTACATTCATTCCCATTTAGCATATAAATCCTGAAAGTAATTCCACTTGAACATATTAGAATGCTTTTACCTTACGCTCGAAAGAATAATAAACCATTTTTACCTTATATTGCACGTCCTGGAACATTAAAAATCTCTAACACATTGTCATATATGAGATTAATTAATAAGCATGTGTCGCATTCTCGCGGAATACGATGTATTGTCTATTCGCTTTTAAAATAGTCAGTGGTTCTATAAATTGTTGGCAGTTCATACGTTGCTAACTGGTTTCTAGGTATCACGGGCTCTTGACTTTTTTTCTGAAATATGATGCAGCATTCTTGAATAAATTTATAGATCTGAAAAATGATTGTAAGATCATAATAGCAACAGCGTTGCAACCCACAAAGAAGGATAATGGATTTAACATTCCAAATAATCTATCAGAAATTCCTAATTCAGCTTCTGCATTATCCACAGCGGCTTCTAATGTGGTCAGATTGACATTAGCCATTGCTATAACGTGTTCTAGAGCATCTATTCGTCTGCAAAGATTCGAAACCGCCTGTTGCATATCTTGCAATTTTGGAATATGTTGATCGGTACTTTGTATACTTTCAGATTGAACCTTTTAAAATAGATCATTGTGTAAATAAATAATATATTCAAGAACTTAGAACCATGATCAACTAATGTGTCTAACCATTTCAATAATTGACTGGAATTCTTCCAAGCGTATCATAACATCTTCAATCGAGTCATGGAAGCTCTTCATCTAAAATAGAATCGCGTATTAGTTTATGTAAATTTTCCGAGTCTAAGGTAAGTATCTCTTTATATTTATGTATTATTTGATATTTATTAGAGGTTATGTAAGATGGAATACTTGCTTGATGGGATAAGTCCAATTTAGCATAGTTCGCATAGTCTTTAGCCAAATCTTCGGCTAATGCAGTGGTATGCGAAGTCATTTCTACTTGTATACGATGATTTATTCAGCTGAAAATACGTAGTCTACATCATTCACTTCTGAAGTGATACTTTTAAATGTCCAGGACACCATTTTCTTTTACATCGATTGTACGTAAGCGTACGTAAGTATGTACAATCTGATAAGTACTACTTCCTTGTCAAATTTTGTGCAACATTTGAAAATTGCAAATCCTTTAAAGTTGCTTTTATCGAATCAATGCTCAGCTTAAAACTATCTTCATTAACTTACTTTTAACAAATTCCACTGCAATGTACTTAGTGTACATGCATGTATACATATAAAGTTTAAAAAAAAATGATCCATCTCTCCCCGACTTACCCTATATGATATGGACGGCGATTAAGTAGGTACTAAGTTAAATCTAGCTAAATCGTTAAGATGCTAAAAATTGTAATAGTGGATAGAATCTAAAGAGCAGAAAGAAGAAATTCTTGAAACGAACTGCAGAATTGATATAGAATAGGTTGTTGACCTATAATGTGCATCGACTTTACGTAACAAGTTTACGTAATGGAACCTGATGAGATACCTACTCGTAAGAACGTCAGGGAACTGCAGGTAAATGTCCCTAATTAGCGACCCAGTCCCAATTGTTGACACTTTATTTCTTATATATTTAAATATGACTTTTTTTTCGGTTCGATTCGGGCGTTAAAAGTATTGAATTCGATTCGTGAATATTCAAAGTATCTTGTTGATGGTTTCGCTAATGTTCATCATAACATATAATTAAGTAATTAATGAATGTTTTCACGCGTGTCAGCTACAAAGCCGTGAAAAAGTAGTTTCTTGTTACCGAACTTAAGAACGGTCAAATTTGAGGTATTAAGTATTTCTTGCATGAGTATATCAATGTAAGAAAAATATATTCAATTAAGTAAAGACTAAAGAATATAAACGACGTAAAAAATATTCGCCACAACAATTTGGAAAATGCTTTGGCAGCTAACAAATCTAGTCATAGCATGAAAACTATTGTAAATTATTTCCTTTTGTACTAATTATTTTATAAACATCCTTTTCCGATGCAATCATTAATTGGGACATTAGATTGCATGTCTCGATCAATGGCACGGTATTCCACGCATTATGTACGAGTCAATGATCCGGTCCGATATAGGTCACTATTTAGAACGAAGAGAGAACTGAAGGTCAAAAATGGGTACACCTGCACCATATAATATATTTATTATTAATAATTATATTCGAACAATTTCATCATAAAAAGGGGCGTTTTTAATACTGGAGAAAAACCAGCCATATGATAGGCTATGAACGAGTAACTGCGATAAATACTTTTAATATGGAAATATGCTCGAACGTGCGCGTAGATCTTACAGGGACATTTACCGTAGGTATACTTAGGTACGCGTCCAGTGAAAGGTCTGAGCACACTTATCAGTTCCGTGACGACACAGTACCGACGTGCCAGCGGTAAGAAATTGTTTTTGGGAGATAATGAAATAAATGAAACATTCAATATGAACCTGTTATTGTACAACTCTCGACGGAAAAAGTCTAATTTCTTTTTCGTACAAAATGACGGCGTGGTCCGTAATACACAACATCTTGCCGAGTGACGTTTTCCACGGTGTTTAACCTCACGGCTATACCGTATAACGAAAATTGCACGATGGCAATATGATGGAGTACACGTTCACTGTTAATGATCGTTTCGGAATCACAGTATGCACTTAGGAACATAATGAAAGTTCCGGCATGTGTACATACCTATTACATATGTAATAAGTACATAGCTACCTACATACGTATGTGCATTTGGCGAAACAGTGATTAATAGCTTCCATACGCATGATAGGGGGCATCGCCGTCTCGCGAGTCTACTTGATTTTCAGAACTCTGAAGAACCAGAAAGTAAAAGTAGAAAATGGTAACACGAACACGAGCACCCCGTCTATTGCAAATAAGCGAATTGCGGAATAATAAGCGAAATAGGCATACATACCTACTTACTTAGGCCGCTTTTCGTGCGTTTCTCTAGTGTTGTCGAATATAGGTACGCGTGTACTTGTACACCCGTGTACATATACGGACGATGTAATGCAATGCCACAAGTTTATTAATAAACGCTAGGGGAAGAATAATTAGCTTGCTTACTACGTTACGCACTTTTAATTCCCTTTCATTACAAGTGGGAGCAAGGCTCGCTGCATGTTATGCCTCGGTACTTATCTATTTCCCCTTTCGCTTGTCAGACAAGCGTTTTTATTCTATCTGTGGCATCAATATTCAATACACACGTAGATACTTATGTACATATCACGATCAATTATTTCTTGACATAGACATTTCATTTTCAGCCATAACTGCAGCTGTAAAGCGAAAAGTAAATAGAATTTATGAAACGTAGGTGAGCCATTGGGAATGATTATGTCGTTGCGAAAAGTTTAGGGTGGTTTAATTACATGACATTAGCACGATTGAACCTCGCCGATCAGACTCTAGAGAGAAAGTAGTAGTTAGCATTAATTGTTGAGCGAGTCTAGGTCAGTATTTTCCTGGCTGTTTAGATAGAAAATATTAGTACATATATGTGGACACGAAAGTATGGGTACTTCTGTATTAGCAAATAAAATAAGAGATAGGTATCGAAAAACGTATTTCATTTGAAGAAATATATTTCACCGTAATGTATTTTGTAAGTGTTTAGTTTAAATTTTAACGAATAAATGAAGATTTTCAAATTACTTTCAAGTATTTCGCTCGAAGCTTAATGCGTCAAATGATACGCAGGTAACGCAGGTGTATGCAAATCAATTCCATTAGCGCGAAATTAATTTGTCATTTTGTCTAATGAGGCGTTCACGCTATTATGAAGAAGAAGCGAGGATCGGATACCTACATGCCGATTTAAAGAAATAGGTCGTCGAAAAATTCCACGTTTATTTAGAACGAAACCTTCATATTCACTGAAAACATACAAAAATAAGTTACGTTTGCGAACTTACATTCGTCGAAATGATATCTTTAATCTCAACGAATATCTTTTACCATAAATTTTCAAGTCTATCTTTGAGTTGCGATGTACGATAAACGGATTCATTTATATTTATCGTTTGTTTTTGATTCAATTACATCGATTCGTTTAACCTACTTATGTTTTTCTAATCAAAAGCAAAATGTTAAATGGAGAACTACTTAAGATGGAATTTTTTACGTACGAAAGGAACGTCTAAGAAAGTAATTAAATGCAATTTGTTGATGCCACTTGCCGACAAATAATTGTTACTATCCGGGTAACGCGTAATTATGTAACGGGATTTGCAGTTCGCAGACGAAAGAAGTTGTTGGAAAAACAATTAATTTTTTCAAATCGCGCATGCATGTACTTTGAAACTGGTCAATTTAGCAGTTTTTTCTTTAGTCGACTATTGTTTCCCTTTATATTCACATATCTCGCACATGTAACGAGGTTCCACGAATAAAGACAAAGCAACCTTTTTTTAGAGTGGATGTTCAGTATTCTTGCACGATGCATATACGTATAAAGATTTCGTACACACGGAAAACCACTAGACATTCTAGTGGAAAACTGATAGGAACCGGTTTCAGTGTTTCAACGTGCCAAGCAGATTACGAAACGCGCCAAAAAAAGTAAGAACGAGAAGTGGCAATGTACAGTGCACGATCTACATTTCAACTTTTTGTAGAATTCGGTATACTGTACGTTAGGTAATTTTGGATACGAACTTTGAAAGTGAAAGAACGCCCGATGTAACGAAGAGTTACGAATTTTACGGAAACTTGTCGTCTACGAGATTTGCTTGCCTACACGTGCGAACATTAATCGTTGCCTAATTTCCTGAACAATAATGGTGAAAGGGCGCAGGAATGAATTCACGAATACATTTATGACGGGGAAGAATTTTCTTGCGACGGTTCGGTAATCACGGAAGCTTTTGTCGATGATGAAATGAAAAAGAAAACGTGGAGTAGGTATACCTATCGTTGTTTGATTCGATGCAGCAGAGGTTATAGGATTCGAAAGAAAAGTGGCTCGAAAGAGGAGAAAAAGTGTAAGTGGTGTGATTGGAGGGGCCGGTGGGAAGGCAAGGTAACCCCAGCGACCAGCTACAACTCGCTGCACGAACACGTCGGAGCTCAGTGAGTTCGAGCGCGCGGTTCACGACAGTGATGCCAGAATCGTGGGACGTGGGACCAAACGCTTACCCCCACTATGACCTACCGTCGCCCCCCACTTTCTGCCCATTGCACTGCACACAAGTATATTCCTACCCTTGTCCGTGTGCTCGGCAGCCCAACAGGCAGCTCACACGGACAGGAGTAAAAATATGCTTGTGTGCAGTGCGGTGGAAAGAAAGTGGGGGACGCCGGTAGGTCATAGTGGGGGTAAGCGTTTGGTCCCACGTCCCACGATTCTGGCATCACTGGTTCACGACTCTGTCTCGTATTCGTCTATACAGTCAAGCAGATTCGCGCTGCACTTGCAACACTTCGCCGGCTCTACGCCTGTCTGCTGACAGCTTACATTGCTTACCGGGATTTTCAATCGCATTGCCGGACGAATACCATCAGGTAAGCACATTTTTCCTTATTTCCTCTCCATTCGACCACGCAATACCGCAGAATATTCACTGACATAACGTCGCCTTTAATTGTTTCTATCCATCCTCGGCGAAATCTGATCTCTGAACTTTCGTGGCATCGGTTTCGGAACTTCAGCGTTGCTTAAGCATCAAAGGTCACGCGAAACATTTTACTCCAACGATATAGGTGTTCATCATTTTCCGCGATTAACATTTCTTGATCAAGGTCCTAGGCATTTAGTGCGTAGGTATTTCTTTACTCGACGGTTCTTGGTTAGCGACACAGGAAGCAATCGAACCATCTGCCAAATGGTTTCTTGCCGTTCCAACTCTTTCTCGCGCTCTATAAACTTAAAACTAACCATAAGTATAAACTGAGCTTGGCACATCGAAATGAAATATTAAATTGCTGGGCAAGAGAAACTTTGACAAATCTCTTCTTTAAGAGATTCCCAAGGACATTTTTAGAATTCTTATACGAGCTTCTTATTTCTCACGATCTCGTTAAATCGCCAATTTCGCTTTTTTCACGATCCATTTAAGTCTTTTTAATACAAGTAGGTAGTGTATTCATTTTGTCCCGCTATGGATTATGGATTAAGGTTATAAGGAAGTGGCTCATGACATTATCGAGGGTCAAAGTAGCCACATAATAAACAAATTATAATTAGTGACGCAGCAATAATTACTTAGTCTGCAATTGAAGATTTCCTCAGCTCCGTTGAAGCAAGACAAAGTGGAACATTTCGTCGTTTCAATTAATTAAGAACGTCACGTTGGTGCAATTACATACTTCGGCTGATGGAAACATTTCTTGCCTGACGTTTTGATGCGTACTGAAGCAACGTGCAGCGATAATTCGACTTGTGTTGACATTTTTCCAGCAAGTGTATTCTTAGGACGTACATTGTTATAAAAAACTTTAATGGACTACTGATTATGCTTTAATAACACACGTAGTACAACCGACACCTGAAGGATCACAGGCTTCTGATATGAAAATTATAGAAAGAATGATAGTACATACGTGGAAATATTATATTATTAGAACGCGATCGCAAGTATATTTGCAACTCTAATGTAACATTAATTTTTTACTATCACTGTTGATCTGCCAGAGGCAGGGAAAAACTCGTTTGGTGTCGCAAGACGGGTTTTGCTCCGGAAGAATGCAACTGTGCATGTACGTTTGAACTTCTATATTCTTCCTACTGTCTCCTGCTGGCAAGTTGTTGCAAATTGTTTTTTAAAAAATTATCCCCTTTTTTACTCACAATTTTAAAATATTTAACAACCTTTCGCGAGCATATTCCATCTTTCGTCTACAGTTCGCCGTGAATTATTTAATTTTTCCGCCATTCTCGCAGTACTAGTGCAGGTATTACTCCTGCAATTCCGCGGTGAGAAAGTTAATCGAATAGCTGATACGAGAGGCGATGAACGATTTCGTTGGTCGGTAACCGTCCGTGAAATTCACTTCAACGCCGTTCTAATGAATAAGAAAGGCCGTGTTGGCTGTTGCAAATTGCGACTACTAGACTCTAGGCTGTCAAGGGAATTTTGGGCTACTTCGGCAGACAAAGTTCGCGGACCGACGTTAACTTTCGAAGCGCGCTAAAGTTGGCAAACGATGTGCCGAGGCGGGAATGTCTGAATATTTAATTGCAAACCAGAAACGAGTTTGGCACTGTTGAAAATTGAAAAACTCGGTCTATTGAACTTCCTTGTTTGTAACGTATGTACATATGTATGTACGTATGACTCTCGTGCCATGCATGCCTGATTATGCACCTTGGAGAGTTTACTGTTGTACGTAATGTAGGTAATACAGTAACGGTGCATCAGTGATAATCGACGAAACGAACGTCTATTCATTGGAAACTAATCGAGTCTTGTACCCTCCTTGGACTTTGTTCGCACAATCGATAAGTTAGTCGATACTTAAACAGTTGAGCACGTGATTATGAAAGATCCACACTAGAAAGGAGCTGAGAATACTTGGAGAGTATGTATCTGCCGAAGCTAGGATCGGAAAGTAGCCACTTTCGAATGGTGTAAATGGAATTTGTGTAAAAAATTTCATGCACCCCGTGGAACATCGCAAAGTTGGAGAAATTTGTTTCAAACTGACCAAGTGCCCTTTATATTGCTATAACTTTGCCGAAAAGCAATGCATCTGAAACTTTAAAAAAGCAGCCGAAAGTAGAGATTCCACGCTTTCAAACCGTATTTTCAAAATATCGATACGACTATTTTTACCGGAGTTATGACCATGTGAACTTGTCCCTATTTTTCGGGCTCTCAGAGGTGATCCTTTAATTAATGTGACGAGTGTACGTCGTACCCACATCATGCAGTGACAGGAACTCCTTCGAGGATTCGTCTTGGTCCTTAGAAATAGAAATTATTATTATACTTTTCCACGAAGCATTGGTCACATGTCGATACAGAAAAGTAGTGCTACATATTTTGTTTCGCCTTTGCTGTCACATAGGGCATAGGTACTCGTTGCGAAACGGCAAGTTTTCATCGATATTATCGTACATATGTACCGCTATTTGCAACGGTTCTTTTCATCCTGCCCACTGCATTTACGTGAGTTTCCTGGCATTTTCCAGGAAAATCACGGCAATATTTCACTGTTTCAAACGGGGGACCGGGAGATTAAAAGTTTAATTTAAAACGTTGCGGTTAATAAGCGTAGTGTGCACCGTGCTTCACCTCCGTGTGTATCTATTAATGTTACGTGCAAAATCATCAATCAACACGTGCCATCCTCGCTACCTATTGATTTATTAACCGGTGTTAGCCGGGTGTGCTTTTTGATTTTCAATCGCGTTTCATCGGCCTCTCAACAATTTTCTCTTCGGCTGCGATACCTATCTGATCGGGCGATAGTCATCGAGCCGATGTGGGTACCAATGTCGAGAACGGGTAGTGGAAATTTTCCCACGAAAGATTAAAGGGCAAAAAGCAGACTCCCGGGGTTATGAGATGGAGATGATACGAGGCACTGATTAAAAGTCGTATGTTTGCGTTAATTAAGCTGTAAATTTTAGTCTACCGGCCGATTTCGTTTACTCAAGGATTCACGCGACTTGAGTAGGTACAACGAACTCTTTAAATACATATGTATGATATGGAAATCATAGAAAACGAAAGTACCTATTGTATCGCTTGGCCATTGATCAATTATATTTTGCGCCTCTGGCTATCCAGAGTCATAGTAACCTAAATAGATGAGAGAAATATTTATTGGTTTAACGATTCATTTATTCGTACGCGGCAAGATGTAGCGGTAACTGTGTAAATAAATTTATCCAGAAAGGTAAACCAACCGGTTTTAATACGTAACAAGGTAATAACGTGATCCTCGCCTTGGCCGATTAATTAATTTTTCCTGCTATAAACGAATGATCGATAATTTCAGGGAAATCTCAAACGACATTTTCTGACTGTTTCTTACAGATATTCCACGATGAGCGAGCTAACTAATTTACAGTCCTTTTATAAGGGGAAAAATGTTTTTGTAACGGGTGCCACCGGTTTCATGGGGAAAGTACTCCTCGAGAAGTTACTATACAGCTGTAGCGATTTAAACCGGATCTATATTCTGATAAGGTCAAAGAGAGGTCAATCTCCCGAAATACGTATCGACGGAATGTTTAAACTCCCGGTATGTATAACCATTAACCCTTGCCCAATAGCGTTGATTAAGAAATTAGGTCAAATCGATTAGGACAGTGGTACTGAAATGTTTTCATAGGTATGTATTTCTTATCAATTTCCTGCGAACGAGCAAGTAACTTGTTTCGCCGTTCGGTTTGCAAAGAAAGACCTATTCGAACCTGTGGCTTTCGAATTTTTTTACGAGATACAGTATCAGTTATTCGATGAAAGGCGAAATGATTAATCTTGGTACGATGTCCACTCATCCAGATGTTTCAAAGAATAAGGAAACAGAAGCCGCACGTAATGAAGAAGGTGATACCCCTGACCGGGGATATTACTATGGACAAATTGGGTCTGACCATGGAGCAACGACAGTTGTTAATAGACGAAACTGATATAGTATTTCATTGTGCGGCAACGCTTAGATTAGAGGCCAAGTTGAAGGACGCTATCGAAATGAATACGGTAAGGTAGAAATTTGCATCTCAAGGTCTCATACACACAAACATATTTACATATCTATTTATATGGATATTTCCTTAGGTACAAACACGAGAATTCTTTCTATTCCATAACGATACTTGCATGCTTTATTTTAGTTAATCTTGCGTGAGTAAAATACTTCACTATACGTTCAATGCAGGCATACGAAGTCACTTAAAATACGTAGTTGAATGGGTAATTTCGGGGATACTAAGTTCTTTCCATGGAAAATCTGAACAATTATATCTGTACCTATGTTTATCGTAAAGACGACTGAAGTGGCAACTGTTGTTCAAGGTTGGTACAGAAAGGGTGATAGAGCTGAGCAAGGAGATGAAGCACCTGAAATCGTTCGTCTACTTGAGCACGGCTTTTTGCCATCCGGATCAAGAAGAACTCGGTGAAAGGGTGTACGATGCACCCGACGATCCTCACGACGTTATGAGATTGGTACAATGGCTAGACGAGACTGCGATCGACCTTATTACGCCCAAGTAATTAATATTTCAATATCTTGTGAAAGTAACGGAAATATTTGTATAAAAACTTGTTTTTGAATTCAGAATGCCTACCGGCGCATACTAAAAGTCTGAAAACTACTTAATTCTTTCGAATACAGATTGTTAGACCTTCACCCGAACACCTACACGTATTCGAAGAGATTGTCCGAGAAACTGGTATCCGCGGAATTTCCGAAACTACCTTGCAGCATCGCCAGGCCGTCGATCGGTAAGCATATTTTATTCAAAAGAAGAAGTCTATTCGAGTGGTAGCCGATTGTAAACAGCCGGTGAATCATGATTCGTGATCGTATGTGTGTGTAGTAACTCCAGCTTGGGGAGAACCGTGCGAGGGATGGGTGGACAACCTGAACGGACCTGTAGGACTGATGGTAGGTGCAGGGAAAGGTGTAATAAGATCGATGCACTGCAAGGCCGACTATCACGCTGAAGTGATCCCCGTGGATCTAGCAATTAACGCCTTAATTGCAATTGCGTATAAAGCAACTACCGCGGACAAGTAAGTGATTTCTAGGGTACATTTTGAATTTTCAACGCGTCACTTCTTATAGCTTAACAGGTCTCGGGGAGGCTTTACGCTCCGATAAAATTCTCTCGTTTCATAATTGTATACCTATTACCTACGTAACGTTATGTTGTTTGCCAGGTCGAAAAGTATACCGGTGTACAATATTACCCAGAGTGGCGTGCTGCCCATTACTTGGGGAGAAGTATTGGAGAAGGGCAAAAAGGTTGCTTATCAATATCCGTTCGAGGGACAAGTTTGGTACCCGGACGGTGACATACGCAGCAGCAAATTTATTCACAATCTATTCGTCATTTTCTTCCACATTATTCCGGCTTATCTCATCGACTTCCTTATGTTGATATTCCGGCAGAAGCGATTGTGAGTCTCTCGTGTCTTTCCCGTATTTCGTACCTACTACATAATTACTCAGGTACATCGTACGCATCACTGGATTGCTCGTTTCTGTAATGATCATTCTTGTTTAGTATGGTTCGCATTCAGAGGCGCATCTCGGACGGGCTGGAAGTGTTACAGTACTTCACAACAAGGGAATGGGTTTTCCATAACACGAATCTGTTAATAATGTGGGGTGAAATGAGTCCGAAAGATAAAGAGATTTTTCCGATCGACTTTCTCGTAATCGATGTTGTCCAGTACATGAAACGTTGTATTCTAGGCGCACGGCAGTACTGCATGAAAGAAAATCTGTCTACTTTGCCGAAAGCTCGTAGACATCAAGCATTGTGCGTAATACGTGTGAATCTACGACTAATAGCTTGCCACGAATAGTGAACTCGTTTCTACCAATATAGTTGCATTTACATTTGTATTTACAGGATGTACGTTATTCACTTGATCTCGGTATATTTATTCTACTTCGGTGTGCTGTGTTTGGTTTACAATAACTCCGAGGTGGCGAGATGCTGTCTGGACTACATTACAGAACACATGAAGTCGTTGCCAGTTTTGGGTGGAGTCATCCAAAAGATCCACCATTAAGGATCGTGTAGGTGAGGATATCTTCATCTTAATCGACTATCATCCCGATGTCCTTGTTAAAGATGAAATGTGATAGTGCCGCATACCTAAGTATGTAGGTGAAGGCGAGTTCTTCTCAAGCCACGAACAACTTCTTTTCCCAAGGGCACTTAATTTTCGTTCCTAAAAAACAACGCGATTACTTTAAACTTGAACGACTCGAGCTCCTATTTTTCCATCCATTTGTGCCTTGATTAAAAAGCCAATGTAACTAACGTTATATCCCCTTCTGCGTTTATTTAGTTTCCATAGATTTGCGGATAATTTGGTAGTAATAATTATTCTGGTCGTCGAGCGTTTTCTTGCGTAAACATAAGTCGAGAAGGGCTCCGTACCATTAATGCGACTTTGATGGGAAAAGAAATTTAAAACGTCAATTTTGCTGGTGAAGAAAAGATAAGTACCTACATACCTATAGTAAATTGGACGCAGACGTAATGTCTTTACGAATTTCTGAACGCTAAACACCAAGCAAATGTTCCTAAAAATGAATCATCTACAATAAGCTTTAAAAAAACATATGTTTAATCATTGATAATATACGTAATCGTAGGTGTATGCAGGTTCAGGAGGGTTTGTTTCTCTAAAGTGTAATTATACGTTCTCGGTTTTATGTACTGTCAATGGTATAATTTAACTCAGGTTTTGTACATTTGTTTGATATTAATTAATTGTAATATGTTTATAAGCACGTGTATCGAAATAAAAGCACACTTTTACAGGTTAAAACTTTCGCAGACTTATTATTGTGCATTTTTATAATGCGGATTAATCTCGGAATAAACTGATATAAGGCTTTCATTGTTACGATTCATTTTAATCGAGAAATGGTCAGAGAAAGAAACCATTCGAGTGCGAGTGGGCGAAGAATTGTGCTGAAGAAATTGGACCGATTCTTGCGAGTTGTGGCAAGAAATTTAGTTTCCGTAGGAATTTCAATCGATATTCGATATAATACGGTGACGCAAAGTCCGTCAAGGTGTTTTCTTAAAGCATCGTACCTCGCACGGAGCATAGCCGTAAAACGAACAATATATTGTATATTGGCTCCGGGCTCTTATGGTGCGCTACATATCAGACACCATACATCTTTTTCCAATAATAACTCGTACATCTTTCAGTGGAACTAGAGCGTTGTCAACGTTATGAATCGCTGTTGATCCAACCATTCCTGAACAAAGTTTGCAAGGTACAATCTTTACAAAGCACGTTGCAAATTTTCTTAAAGTACGTTTCGACGACAGCGGTCAAAATATGCACGCAAAGGGAGAAAAAACGAAAAGTGTTTCCGAATTCAACGTGAATTTCCATTACTTTCACGCTGATTCGGTATTTCTGTGACATTAAAACCCTTTTTAACGCGCCGTGTTACATAAATATGCTAATCTCGCGTACGCACGCGATAAAACGAAAGGTACGCGCGACCAAGGAGTCTCAACGTCCTGGAGTTCCTGGTCCGTTGTGTCGTATAACGATTTAATGAAAACGGATACGAACTTGTAAAGGGAAGTCGTTGAAGCTGCCATCAATCGATAGCAGAGGAAATGGGAAAATTTATATGCGGACGTAAAAGTGCCGCAAGAAATTAAATCGCGGAACGACGTGTTTCAATGCTGAAATAGAGTAAAGCGACAAGACTTTCATTTAAATTTTAAGGTATCATTATATAAAATGACGAAGAGCGAAAATGAATACAGTTTCTACTTTCTCTCCAAGACGCGGCTTCTTACTATGGATTTGCAGAAAGCATGTGAATCCTGGCGCGTCTCGAATATATCGCGGCATGCCTATAGTCTCGAAGAAACGAGTATTTGCGTCCCGAATCTCGTGGGTGGATTCGAGGAGGGAAATACCAAAGAAGAGAAGCAACAGTTAGTTCCAAATTGTGTGATAGGATGGCGCTGAGAAATTTCAGACCTAACTTCTATTTCATTATTGATCTACCCGCAACATCCCAAGAACCCTCCCTTCAAAGAACTATACAAAGAAGTTACCAAGTTGGTCCTTAACATCAGATTCTTATATTAATTTCCCCGTTTCGCTTTCAGTTCGTCTTGAAACTGAATTTTTTTTCTTTCGAAAAAGGCTAACATTCTCGACAATTGAGAATGAATTGCGGAAATTGCGGAGGTTCTAGGTAAATCAAAATTCAAAATAATTCTGATTGACTTTTCGCTTATGGGAACTATAAACTCGGCATCTGTTACTTTCGCTCCTCCGACAAGTTAATCGAAGAAAATTCCATTAGGTAGGAAAGCACCTCGTGGATAATTAAGTCTCTTACGGCAAAACTTGAGACTGCTTGGGTTGGAACAGTTTGAATCGAAAGAGAAGGATATACGTGTTACGGTGTGTCGTGCAGCGAAACTTATGGCATAATGCTTTATAGCTGTGCGAAAGCATATAACGCTGTTAACAAATAATGCAGGTCATTTGGCTCGTTCCGTTACGCAGTTGAATTGCGTAAGTTCTTAATTAGTCGGCGAGTTGTGTAGTATAGCGAGAAAGCATCTTGGCAATATTTAATCATGGCATGTGTTGCTGGCGTTCGACGAACCTATATGTACCTATAACGCTTGGGCAACGCTGTCTTTATCGAGAAATTGATAAGCACTTGTTATTTAGTTCGTGTTATGTAGGCAGGTATATAGAAGCTGCACTCGGATGAAGCACGTTAATTGCGCACGTAACTGAGAAATTTATCATCGATTCAAAGGAGACGAATTCATTAATATGCTATTAATAAAATTCACACGAATGAAAAGTGAAGAACATTTCAACATTTCCTTCCTACAATCACCTGTAAACCTTGTACGCTTGCGAAACATTTAATAGACCATGTAACGAAGGGGGGAAATGCGTTGAACGAGAATGAAGGATGTGGTACGATAGCCGGTTATGCCTTTCCTGTACAATTAACGATAAGTGTAAGCGTAATATACCTATGCGTGGTGTTGGTAGTGGGTGGTTTTTCAGAAGTATAATAATTAATTGCCAAAAGTGTGTTTATTAAACGTTTCCTCTTCCTATAAGCATACAAATATAGGTATGTACTTAGCTCCAGCTCTAGCTCTGAGAGTGGCTTATAGTGGCAGGAATTTACACAGTGTACCTATCTAAATGTAGTACGAAGAGGGAAGGCAAGCCATGGAATCTCGTATACGAGGCTGACGGTGACACCGTTCCTCTTCACATGCCACGCCGATAATTCCCTAATTCCACTAATTTGCTAGTATCGAGAGGAGATCCGTGGAAGGAAGGGACGATGCACACGTCACCGATTACACCGTAGGCGTAAGAGAATACGGTGTGGAGCGGATAGGAGCAGAGGTACACTAGGGCGAAGCGAGGGTGAAGCGAGGGTGAAACTGTGGATAGCTGTGCCGATGACGCGTGATACGTGTGCAAGCAAAGGAGCAAGTGGCGCGTGCGCGGCTCCTCCAGGATGGAAGAGGAACGGCTAGGAAGGGGGTAGGTATTGGTAGGTATGGGTAGGTACGGGTAGAAATGGGTAGGAATGGGTAGAACGGTCAGGACGGTCAGGACTCAGGGGGGTTGTTGGCGGCGCGTACACGAGCCAGTCCGAGGCTGACTATCGCTCGGTCTGTGTGCGACGCGTGCATGCTTCTCCTCTGACTGATCCCGGACCCCGATCCCAAGCTTCCGCGAGCTCACTGAAAACACCCTCGGAACGGACATCATCTTCCGATCACAGGCCACCTGCAAGCTTGCGCTCCGCTGTGTTTGTGCGTTCGATAAGTCGCGAGCCAAAGGCTCTCTTGCTTCCCCGTAGACTCGGAACCTCTCTTCTATCGTTTTCGCGCGGGTAAAAGATGATCGTGCGACAAGGCGAAGCACGCGTTCCGGTGGTGTGCTCGCTCGGTCGTCCTGGTACACGCGGTGTTCCGCGGTGTTAACGAGGGGTAAGCTTCTAAGTTTCCGAGCTTCTTGGGGTCCGAATCCGCGAGGAAAGAAGAGGAGCAGAGAATGGCGCTCGTCGTTATCGTGAAGAACTTTCAAGGACTGAAAGGCAAGGGGGAGAAGGTAGTCAAGGTCGACTTCCGGGGTAAGTCTCGAACCGTATCCTTCGATTATCTCACCAGCGTGACGTTAATAATCGTCGCAGCTTGATCTACCTGTAATCTCTAACACAACCACGGACCGCCACGTATAACAGACGATTACGTCGAGAAGCGTTGCTTTTACCGTCGAGAAGTTAATTGAACTTTGAAAGCCCGCTCATGTGGAGAATGCGGATGTCGGTTAATCACGAGCCATTAATAACCTATCGAGAATTTCGTTACGTTACTCCCCTGGCTGTAACTTCCCCTGCTTTATACAATACTTTCGAGGCGTACGTAATAAGGGATGTTCGCTTCGATACACAGTTTTACGCACAGTCCGCGAATCAAACGGGTCCCATTCAAAATTCATCTGCTCCACGCTGCTGGAGCATAGGTAGATATGTATGTATGTGTGTACATTGTCTACAGCCTACACTGTGTACACTATGCCGGCGCGCAACCTTTTGAATTGGCGACACAAACAAGCGAAGAATGACATGTCGCAAGGAAGGAAAATAAATGCTCTAGGAGTAATAAGAGTGAACTACTTCTCAAAGTAACGTTGGTTAAACAAGCTGTTGAAAGTTTGAATCAATTATCAGATCGATACGCGCAAAGAACGCGACACTTATCGCACAGTTGCGTGTAGAATAACGAATTAACGAGCAACTCTTTCCCGCTAATTTTTTTTTTGCACTGTCATTTTTCAGCTAATGGTTTTTCGCTTTTTCAACGCGTAACTTCGAATCAGAATTATTATCGATTGAAATTAGCTTGTCCATAAATAAATGGCAATTTATAATCTATGTGGAACGGTAATTGGTTCAGATTTGCTTCGTTAAATCAGCCCGCGGTTTTCGATATTTCACCTTTTCAGACGTCACCGCCATGTGGGAAATACGATATTTTATACATGTATGTCCAACACTTTTCTTCGCTTATCGTGCTTTCATACAAATACATTTTCTTAGATATGTATGCCAGACAGGACTAATCGTAAGAGAAGCAGGTTCTCTCAGCCTGGATTTTTACCATTAAAGCACGGTCTTCCTGCCCATTGTCTGACTCTGTCAACTGCACACAACAATTTGCTCGCAATATGGTCCCATTGTATGCATCCCAGTGCGAGCAGTTTGCTCTACTAGAAAATTAATTTAATTCGTAGCTACCTCATGCAACCGTTAAAATAGTAGTGCAATATGAATTAATTACAAGCATCGACTATTTTAATACTCGCCCGCGTTCAGATATTATCTCTATTTGTATTTCAAACAATTATGTACCTCCGCGAACATGCAATTTTTACCTAAAAATAGGAAGTATGAATACTTGAGTCTTTTGAAAAGTAGTCGGCCACAGTTACCTATTTACCTACAAATGAATTGAGAACACAATTGTTCTGAAACGTTTAAACGACCACTACAATGGCGATTCACGTTATTATAGGTAATGTAACGATTACCCATTACCTTCTCCTGAGCCCGTAGCAAACTTTTAGAATGCAATTTGCGAGCAAGTTTCGAGGCAATATTGCTGAAAGGGGTGCGTTTAAATTTCCACATCGTCGGCGCAGAGTTTCTGAAATTCAAGGGAAATTAGAAAGTCGGTGAAATCTAGTTTTATTTTTTTGTTGCGTAAATACGTAGCGCAATAGGGTTTCATTTTCCGCTAGCTTTTATCAAACGCCGCGTACCGTACATGGTATCGTATCGAGGTGTGCAATGGAAACAATACAGAGATAATTGCGATGGAGATTGATTTACACTTGAGTAGCCGTTGCGCGCATTGGTGTTTCGCGCTCGACCGCCTCTCACGGGGATGCTTGTAGGTGCATATGCGATTGTTTGACCTGTTGTAGATCGTTAAATTGTTTCCACGATCCTTTGCCCCATGAAACATCTCTGTTTCATATTAATACGCAGGTAACCGGGAAACTGGCTACTTAGGTACCGTCGCGTCGGACATTAAGAATCGTGTACGCGCGCGTGTTTGTGGTTCCGTATGTTTTCTTGTCAAACCGCGATCCTTTTTCCCAGTTATTTTCTAGCTCACAGCAATTAAACAAACAGCGACATATAAAAATAGGAGGAAGAAACGTTAATCGTTGGGTTTGTCGACAGGGCAGAAATGTTAAGAAGCCATTGAGTGAAGGCGAATTTGAAATATTTAACGAAGCGTGAGCACGTGGTTATCGATGAGTTAAATGAACCAGTAACTAGATGGTCGTCTCGCGGGATAGTCCATAATACGATATCAAAGAGAAATTAGAAGGTGAGACAGTTTAACGAGGAACCGTTAGTCAGAGGCCCGGGTCCTAGAGGCTAAACTTTCATTTAATCATGACTGCCCTAGTTCATGAAGATCGCGGGCTCGCGTGACATAAACTTACACTCCGAGCTTTTCCGCTCGACCCCTTTAAATGTTGCGATGCTTTTCAGATTTACTTAATTAGCATATACGAATATAAACCCGATCCGTATCATTAGGATAGCTATATTTTCTTTAATCATCCGTGACGTGTCTACTGAAAGCAGACGTCCTTCTGATGCCTGTTACAAATTTTTTGTTTCTTAAACAGTAATCCAGCCTTTTTGTTTCTCACCTTATAGACAATTGAGGCAGTCAGAGCAACAACAGACTAATCCACATTTTTTTTTTAAATTGAATTAGTAGCAATAACGTATCCCAATAGGCTCTACTAACCATATAAAATAGAATTTTTTTTTTTTTAATATGGGTTGGTCCGTTGTTGCTCTGACTGCCTCCATAATTAAATTTTATGCGCGCTTTTGAAGAACAATTGGAAGACAGAGTTTCATACAGGTATCTACTGTTGCATTGCCTTTTATCTGAAATATTTCATCAATTTTTCCTAGAAAACGAGGGTAAAGACGCAATTTTCTTGTTTACCAAGTATTCTGTAATACGCAGCTTTGCGAGGCAAGAAGCTGCGCAAGTAGCAGGAACACCGACTTTAGCGTAAATAACATCCGACATAAATTAACGCCGTGCCGGGCTTAAGGCCCCAGCTTGCATGGATGTCTTAGACAGCGTTTTTTATCCACGAAGGAAACTGTCTAAGTTTCGTCCGTAATGAAACTCCGGCTGAAACAACAGGGCGAAAGTAAAAGAAAAGATTGGAGGAAGCAAGGCCTTCTCAAGGGGGCTTTCTATTAGGTTGACAGACGTTTCGCTTTTTCAAATATGATTGCGCAGAAATCTGAAGCTGATTATTAAACTTAGGGGCAAAGTAGGATATAGGTAAGGTTTCATCGTAAAAGAAATCTGCTTTTATGTGATAACGTGTATACATATAACCGTAACAGTATGCAGTTATGGGCGAGTAAAGAATCGTTGGTTCACGATGTCGTTTTCATTGATTTGTGAGTTTCGCAATATCGTAACCATTCTTTAGCGGGATTAATCGACACCGACTGGTTCCGAGTTCAATTTGCAAGGATTTCCATACACATAAATTCAGGTCTCGTAGTGTTTAATGCATATAGATGATGGTGCGCGTGTAAGTTTAGGGAATACGCCTACGTAAGATTGCAATCCACGCGGGTTAGTTATAATATCTAATTGTACGACATTAAAATGTCGCTTTCAAAGCATTTATCTTGCTAGTTTCCAGCTAGTATCCATAGAACATTCGTTGCACGACGAAACCTTGCCTTGCCTTGCACTTGAGTCTGAAGATAAAGCATAAAAGCTTTTTATGGGTGTCTGCTAGGAATTCTAAATTATCTTCAACCTGCAACGCTTTTAAGAGCTTTCCTTTAGTTGCTTCTCCATATAGTCTTCACGTAAATTTCATGTCTGTCAGAATTATCTATACGTTTATGTGATTCGGTGATTACTTAACAATTTTTGGTACCTACTCGTTCGATGAATTGTAAGCTTAACGCGTTCGGTAACTTTAATAGATTAATAACATGTTTGTTCCAGGAGCCTCCCACTACTCTAAATGCCTGGGAGAAAGCGGGGATCATATTCCAGTAGATGAGGTAAGATTCACCGAGGAAAGGGCATAGTTGCTCTGTGACGCTACTTACAGCCATTTCCCAGTCTGTCGCGAATAAACATTTAATTACAGTGCAAATGTTCGTTGCCACAATGAATCAAGCAGCTATAACTGCACACGTGCAGTTACTCGTATCAAACCGTGCCGGAGACAAATTTACGAGACAAAGCTGTCGGGCAACGTCGACGTTCTATTGACCACGCTCGTTCCATAGTTACAACGAATCGTAAATAAACCCGGTCGCCTAAGCTTTCGTGTCTGCATTCACAAGTTCGCACCTACGCCGTACAAGTTCGGGTGGCCAAATTAGGTTCGCGTTGGGTTAACGAGCTGACTAAATTCTATACGGAATACCCTATACAGCCGCTATCCCTTGTATATCAAGCGCTCACGGTGACCTAGTTTCTTTTCCCCGATTAAAGCAAAGTTTACGAAAACGTTCTCGCGATTTAATGCTCTTTATGCATAGCGAGCACACTCGTCGCAGTAATTTTCTATTTTCCCTGATCGTAGTCCGTTCCTGTAAAGGCAGCTTCTCCTCTTTTAAGCTCTCTTCCCTGAGGATTGCGAGCTATTTATAGTTCTAAGTTAAACTGCGTTAAATATATGCATTGAAAAGACGCCGGTTATCCACGATGTCGGAGATAACCCGAACTATGCAACGTACGTTGGTTAAACAAGTCTGCGCAATCAGTTCCTCCCGTGCTGCAATCATTTCACATTAAAGGGAACGACTGTGTTATCGTCCGGTTCGGCGGAATTTTGTCGAAACGACTGGTACCGTTGCTGTAAAAATGCAAGTGACGCGATCCTTCTAATAGCAACGGGTCATGCAACTGCCCGCTCAGACGGTGGCCAGATTTTCCTGGCCGATACCGATAATACACGTTGTGGAGCACCTTTCGCGGGCAATCGGATCGTCTCGGTGGTGCAGTTTCATTCGGATTTTGTGTCATGGCCGAGGGAAAAGTGCGTGATGATGGGTATCGATTCACAAACGTGTCGCCATGAGGTGCATATGAAAGTATTCCAATGTAACACCGCTGTTTGCGTGTGTACACGATAGGTACCTACGTTATACGCTCCGCAACCTCTGAAACGCTGACGTTCCACGTTTAATTTCTTTGCCAACACTTCTGGAGACATTTTCTTTGGAGCTTCAGGCTCTAGAAATGCCAGTATCCATCCGAGAGAAGAAATAACGTATTCCCAGAGCCATTTTAAAGCAAATTTAATAGAAACATTTGTATTTTTATGATTGTTGGGAACGAAACGCAGCCGCGTTTCAATCTACTCAGCAAAATAATTGATTGAAACGAACGAGTGTTGATGGGAAAAAGGTAGTGGAATTCTGTCTGGCTGCCGGAGTTAGTGTGTTGAAAGTTTAGGCAGGTTGAAATGGAGGGTTGGTTGTCAATCCACTTTGAACACTATTTTACACGTTCGAGTAAGCTGGTGTAAAAGCAGCAATCCATTATGTTACTTTTGGGCGCAGTAAGTTAGGTCGTATAACTATGTGTCGCTAATGCGTTCAATTTTCGGGTTGTTTGCACCGTAAACACCGATATCCCATCGACATACGCTCGTGCGAAGAGTGAGTTATGTGACGTAAAGCTGATCTGCTTGTCGCTAAGATTAATCGCGATTTACCGCGCGTAGGTGAATCCTGTTCGCAGACTCCTATTTCCACGGTTGCCTATTCTAATCGCCATCGACGTATTTCTATTTTGATTTAAGAGTTTCACTTGGAATTTGGGCAGACCAGTGGACGAGGCGGAAGTGCTGCAATTGGCAGTGGTGTCGCGTGGAGTTTTGAGGAGCGAAAAGGTGATCGCGAAGTATGGCTTGGTTCTGCAGACGGTGGTGCGAGAAGGCCGAATCGTAGTCACTGATGCCTTGGTAGATCTCAACAACAAACCGCTTCCGGTACGTTGGACCATATGCATCCTACCTACGCTCGCGATAACAGCTTCCGCTAGAGAACAGGGAAACGTTGCTAATCGGTTGATGCGAACAAACACGTTTCGTTTATATTGATATCCCACTTTAACGGGGCACGCGTTTAGCTACCGAATATTAGTCGGCGACTGTACCCAATACCACGGATCCAATAACTGCACTTGCTATGCGTAGGCTGTCATTTGCTTCGAAATTCGATACAACACTCCCGACGGGAGCTGCAGCTCGTACGTGGCATCGGAAATAATGGAGGACGAGCAACAGATGCTGATCGACATCGAGCAGAATATCGCGAACCTCGAGAGGAGCCTCGGGCAGGCGAATACTAGCGCTGCCACTGGCAAAAGGAGGGGTTCCTGGCAGAGTCCTGAGAAAACTTCCAAGAGGGGTTTCCTGCAAAGAGGCAGTTCCATGTCGACAGCTGAGAGGTCACCTGAGCGTAAGAGGTGGGGCGTTTTCCATACGTCGATATCTCTTCTTAGATTCCGTTTCCTCCCTTATCTTTCGCGACGTTCGATGTACGAATGTCCCTCTGTTCGCTCAAATCAAAGAAGAAGCTATAAATTGGAAGCATTACACCGATGCTAAGTACTGCCTATGTGATAGGTACATTCATGGATAATAGAAAGTCTCCACATTCCATCAATAATCGCGATCAGAATAAATTTCGCAAATTGGAAAATATCCACGTATAACGTAACTTTAGGTATGACCTCGCATTTAACTTTTTAAATCGTAAGCTGATTTTCTTTTCGTCGAATCGCTATTATTTGGTTGCCGCGGCGCGGATCCACGGTATGGAAACAGAAGGTAAGCAAACGAGAAAGGAGATTTCCCAAAAGTTTTAATGACCAGCCGCAAACGTATTCGTATGGAATTTAAAAGCCAGTCCGAATGTAATTCGTGGAATTAGTTGCGGAAGGAAGGAAACGGCAATTACATTCGCGAACAACGGAATGTGTAGCAGCATTGTGTCGCGTGAGGGTGAAGGAATGTTTCGTATGCAGCAGGAGTTCCACGCTGAAAAGTATGAGATCGTTGATAAAGCTGGGCAAGCAAAGGCCACCCAGAACTCGGTCCTGCGACAGTGGCTCGGAGACGAAGGAATTGCTCGACAGAGGGGATTCGAGCTGTGTAACTTCTAACGAACCTTCGAGGACCAACTCGATGACTTCTTTAGAAACGAACGGCTCTGATCACGATAGCCAGGTCGGCGCGAACGCGGCGGAATTGCAGGACGCGATCGCCAAGCCAACGAAGAAACCGAAACCAAAGGTTGCCCCTATCTTACAGATAATTCAAGTAGAACACAGGGTGAATCCCGAATTGGGATCAGTCGTATCTCCTGCTCTATAGCGGTGCTCAAAATTCCATTTCAAATAGTTTCCCGCTACTCTCCCTTTTTTTCATATAATGGGAAAAAAGTATGAAGTCTCATAAAGGGACGATACAATCGTAGCGTTAGTTGTAGGCACCGTTACACTTACAAAAACAACTCTGGGTTACGGAGAGAGATAAGCCTTGTTGCGCTATTTAACTTTCTCTTGCGTTACTCTCGGCAGGAGGTACGATTCGTCTCAGCCGTGCCTATCGTTCGTTCCGTGTATCGAGGGGATACGAGAAACTCGGCTAACTCGCGATAGAAATTATTCCGAGCGGCATTGAACGTACGAGTGCCGAAAACAAATATCGATGTCACGGTAGATTGGAAAATTTTATAGCGCTGATCGGAAACCAGCTGGCGTCACGAAATTGTAGCTTTTTTCTATCTGGGGTCGTTACCGAACGCCAGCGAGTTTTCGATATCCTCGCCGGCGTTCTCCAGAGCCACGCGGGAACGTCGTTAATGTATTCCGGACGGATGCCGTTGAGTGGTGAAATTAGAAATAAAACGGAGAGCTCTGTGCATCGGGTCCCGCCGGCAATGGAAAGGAAATAAGTAAAGTAAATTGCGCGAGGAATTGCGCAACGGGTTTTGCATAAGAATTCGCTCGTTCGTCTTCGCGCTGGGTGAAATTCACTCGGTGCAATTCTTCTTATCGAGCGCGGAAGCGCCAAGCGATAGACACCGTGAGGATAGACGTCCCTCGGTTCTCACGATTAGGGTGCTTCGAATTTACTTTTCGCAGACCACCGACACGGGGCAAGCAGCACTAAAAGCGCAAGATTATCAAGTCTGCGTGACCATTATCGAGGCGAGGCAGTTGGCGGGCTTGAACATGGACCCGGTTGTCTGTGTGCAAGTTGGAGACCAACGGAAATACACCAGTGTCAAAGAGTCTACAAACTGTCCGTATTACAACGAAGTAAGCGTTATCCTCCGAACATCCACTCGCTTCAAATCGACTGACATGATTGATTTTGCGATCTCGTTTTTACAATATTATTTTATTCCAATGGCCTGTATACATTTAATTCAATGCCCCTTTATTTCCCCTTATCCATGAATTTATTACTTTGTTCCACCGGCGTAAAACATTCTTTCGACAATTGCCTCTCTCGTTATTACTACCCAAAGCACGAATAAACGTACTTCTATTTTTATCGCCCTTTCTCGTATACCTATGTTTCCCGTTTCGCTGAAACTCCCTTCCTATTAGATACCCTTTTTTATTCCACGTTTTAGAGGGGATTTTTTTACGACAAGTGAAACAGTTAATGCACGAATTGTTTGGGTAACCTTCGCCGTACTGTTTTATTTCCAGTACTTCGTCTTCGATTTTCACATGCCGCCTGTAATGCTGTTCGACAAAATAATCATGCTCTCGGTAAGTGGTTTCTAAAATTTCATCAATTTCACGAGGCCGCCGCCTATAGAAGTTTGGAAGCCGATCGCTTCGCTAGACATTTAGCGAACCAGCCTTCGTAGAGAGTTCTTGATGAATACCGTAACGAGCTGCCAATAAATCGCTAAACGCGCTTCACTCTTAGGTATCGAACGTTCTCGGTAGTGGGAATTTAATCGAATTTTATCTCCGTCGGATAATTGGAATCGACAGTTTATAGAGTGCGCAAGTTTTGTAAATCGTCGGCGCTGGACTCGAGTAAATGAATAATTTCAGTTAGTACCTATTTAGGCGACTGGCAAGAAACTAACGATTCTAATGGCGCATGGTTGAAACACGTAATTATTGCTCGAAGCGAGAGGTATCTACGAACGACGAGAAATATTTCTATCGGGATACGTTTAGTTACTATTTGCGAAGAGATATCTCGCAGGCACGGGAGGAGCAGCGTTAACGTGCTCGATAGCTATTGCTATCACGAAAAGGCGACTAAAGGTAACTTGAAGTGAACACACCTTCTACTGGTACGCAGGTGCAGCAATCGCGGAATCTCTTACGCGCTAATCTAACCCTGGGCAGCTTTAAGTTAGACATCGCGACTGTATGGGCACAACCAGGTACAAATTTTCAATCGTCCGAAAACGACTCTAAAGACTACCTACTCTTGCTCATTAATACCTAACTGTCTTTCATTCTCTATCGAGCCCCCGCCGCGCGCCGAGAAATGAGTAATATAAACGAACGCTTTGAAATGCAATTAAAGCCATTGAATGCGCGTTACATTCATTACGCTGATAACCACACGTTATAAATAGTTTCCAAAGGTTACATTCACTTGTTACCGTAAAATAGTTTCCGCGGTGAAGATTAAATGCATTCGCGATTGAGGGAGAGATTAATTGAATACCTACGATCTGGCTTTTTATCACCGTGCATGCTTTTTATATTTGTCAGTCACTTTTGCCTCTCTGTTGTTTATAACGTTGCAATTTAATCCTGCTCTCTTAATTAAAAACTGGAATACAGTGCGACGCTTGGAGGAGCAAAGTGTTTTCCGACGAAACGTGTAGCACAATTCTAAACGAGAGTACCTACCTAGAAAGAAAAAGGGAAAAGTGTAGAATCGTAAAGGTTTTTAAGTGGTCAGGGGAAGAATAAGAGGAGAGAAGTGATTCCCTTCTGTTGAAGAAATTCCGCGTGACGATAAAACGATTCCAATTATTCTCACGTTTCGCTTTTCATTCTTACCTCGTACCATCTCAGCGCATGCAGTTGTCAACCCTTTCCATTTTCCAACGCAATCGCTTACACTTGCCGAGTCATGCCGCTTCTGTCGCATAGAATGATATTACTTGCGGAAAACTGTAGCAAGATATGCATTAGATTTAACCTTTACTTGTGCAGGATCCAGTTTGTCGTAGAAGACAAACAAGTAACATCAGAGTATACAATATGCAAATGATTGCCACGATAGAAATTTTCGTCCTTTGCAAGGATATAGAGTAGAAATAATCGCGATAGGTTTTTATATGGATTGTTGAAACAGTTCACTGCTCTACGTAACACATAATAGGCATATACCGTAAACTGGGGGAACATTGGCATGTTTTTGGAACATTTTGTTATATAATATAAAAATTAACATTTTTACATTTGCTTTAAGTATCCTATCATAACATTGCATCTTTTGTGAATGTAGTACAAGTGTCAAAATGCATAAAATTTATGTCCTTATCCAGGGCCGGCGCGAGGATGGTTGGCGCCCTTATGCAAGAAAATTGTTGCACCAAATTTTTGCACCTGTTTTCTATTTAATGTTTTGCCTTTACGAGGTACAATAGAAAAAGAATTACATTTACATTTCGTTTATATAGGAGTTGGATTCCTTTACTATTAAGTCTGCGATATATAGTTTTTAGCGCCCCCTTCGGCTGGCGCCCTTATGCGGTGCATTACTTGCATAATGGGTTCCGCCGGCCCTGTCCTTATCCTTCTTTAATACATTTTAAATATGTGCCAATGTTACCCTGTACCCGGTTAACATTGGCACATCATATATAAATAGCACTAAAAACTTAAAGTTTCACCACATCTGAACTTACATTAACACTTAAATTTGTTTCTTTATATGTTCAATGCACTCTATTTTATATTTTTAAAATTTAGAATTTTTTAATTTTTTTAATTATCATTCTCAAATTTGGTTTAGGTATCCTATTATAACAGTGGATCGTTTCTGATTGAACTACAAGTGTGAAAATGCATAAAATTTATTTCTTTTTCCTTTTTAATAGATGTTAAGTATGTAGATGCCAATGTTACCCCGTACTGCCAATGTTCCCCCAGTTTACGGTATTCAATTAACCATTTACTGTATTGAAGTTCGAATGAGACAAAGGTGCATCGGAAGCGGATGACAGCTGAGTTGCATCATTCTTTATATTTATACGTGCACCGCCACAGATCATACGTGATCATTCGTGAAATGTTTTCTTGTCTGTTAATGTTCTTATTCAAGTACCTACTCTTATAACGGAAAGACACTGGGCGACTGGCCCACGTAACACGCGTCCATTCCATAGATCACCAATTTTATCACAAATGGGCACTGCTGACGGATCCGGACGACGTGGCTGGAGGTCCGAAGGGCTATTTGAAGTGCGACATAAGCGTGATTGGAAAAGGCGACACGGTGAAAATTCCCCCCAAGAGCGAGAAGGACGAGGACGATATCGAGGGGAATCTTTTGCTTCCGGATGGGGTGCCCATCGAGAGGCAGAGGGCCAAGTTTGTGGTAAAGGTGTACAGAGCCGACGGCTTGCCGAAGATGAACAGCAGCATCATGGCGAACGTTAAGAAGGCGTTCACGGGCGAGGTGAAGGACCTCGTGGATCCTTACGTTCAAGTGTCCTTCGCTGGATTAACCGTAAGATCAATGATAATGTACAAGAAAGTCGAATTCTATCCGCGGAAAATTTTTCGCGCGCTTGTACTCGCCCACCATTATCGTGTTTCTAAAAAAAGAAAACGTCTCTTATCTCTTACGGAATTCAGGGTAAGACGAGCGTTAAGAGGCACAGTTACGCGCCGGTTTGGAACGAACAGATCGTTTTCACGGAAATGTTTCCACCCCTCTGTCAAAGGATTAAAATTCAGCTATGCGACAACGACCCGGTTCACGCCACCGTGATCGGCACTCACTTTGTCGATTTAAAAAAGATCAGCAACGACGGCGAGAAGGGCTTTCTGCCCACCTTCGGCCCCGCGTTCATTCACTTCTACGGTAGCATAAGGGATTACAGCCTCATCGACCAGCACTCCACGCTGAACGCTGGCCTGGGAGAAGGGATCTCTTACAGAGCAAGGTGTCCTTTTCGATCGATACGCTTCCCGTAGACTATTCGACCGTCGTATCCTGGATCGTGCAATAATCTCTCATATCCTAGGCTACTGATAGCAATCAGGACGGAAATAAGCGATAACGTCGAGATGACTCCGTCGGAGGTGGAAGTCGAGCCGGCCATGCCAATCAACGAGTCCGCTTACGCCAGGAACGAAGAGTTCTTTCTATTTGCCACGATCATGGATGCCACGATGATCGACAAGAAGCTCGGGGACAAGCCGATGTATTTCGAAATATCGATAGGAAACGCGGGCAACGCTTTGGACGGTCACAACGAGACCTCTAAAGTAAGCACTGCACGGTGACCTAATAATTTCTCGATATCGCGCAGTGGTCGGCGTCAAAGAGGAAGAATTATTATTGCGCGTTATCGAGAGAATAGCTTCAGCGTAAAGTCTCGATCAAGCGAACATTTCAATTTGGAATTTCGTTTCTGAATTGTATGGATTGTTGTCAGATGTGCGAGATGGGCTCGAAAAGCGGCACGAGTGGCGAACAAGAGGAGTTGCAGGAAGTGCTGTGTGGTTCCTGGCAGAGCACCACTTCAGCCTGCAAACCGATGACGCACGACAAGATTTATTATTTTCTGCCTTATTGGGACGACAAGCCTTGCCTGCACGTTCGAAGCATTTGGCCGGATTACAGGCGTAGAATGTACAATAGCAATATAATTAGCAAAATCGCGGATAAACTGGTAAGTCGAAGGTGACCCGAAAAAACGAATCGATACTGACGGATACTCGTTGCAAGCGTACCGTAACTTGCCTTCGCCGGGCTTTTCAATGGTGTTTAGGAAGAAGGCTTGTCAGAGACGCAAGTGCACATTGACGACTCCTCGAGCGAGAAGCTTTTAAAGTCGACGCTCGAGGAATTGAGCAGCAACTGCAACCGGTACGTGAGCATCAGCAAGTCGAGCCTCACCGGGCCGGGGGTTGGGAAAACAAAGCTCGACAAAGAGAGAACGAAGGTGTGTCAAAGGGAATTGGAAAGTATAGGAGCCATGTCGAGGAACCTGAAAGCAGTGGTTACCAAAAGTAGCTTCAAGGAGCGATTGAAGACGGCTCAGGGTTACCTGCAGAAGCTGAGGTTTCTCGTCGAGGACGTGAGTAGCGCGAACGAACTTGAAAAAAAACCGACAAATCTCTTCATCTATCGTACTTTCAGCCTCAAGACTCTGTACCGGACGTATTTATTTGGGTAATTAGTTCTGGACGACGAGTGGCTTATCAAAGAATATCTGGAAGGGACTTGATTTATTCGATAGTCGACGAGGAGTGTGGCAGATACTGTGGGAAAGTACAAACAATGTTTCTAAAAGTACGTTTCAAGGCGAAAGTAGCTTGTTAGTCGATTTGATTAGAGGAGACAAAGAAGACGCACTTTTCGCGCTATTAAAATGACATAGGACATAAAAGTGAAACGGGGTCTGTTTGTTTGTCCTTCTTTCTTCTATACATTGCATACGTCCTAGATTAGATTATAGACCCTTTATTTTTTTGTTTAGGCTTTTTCATTTTTCAAATATCATAAATAATTCCCGTGTGAAACCGGGTAACGGATCAGCTAGTATAGGGCCTCTACGAGCTATAGTGACTTATGTGTTTTTTTTTGTAATTAAAGTGTTTATTTAGCCATATAACATACATAACAATTTTATATCTGATAACTAGGTATAAACACAGCCGAAATTGGCACCCCGTTACAAAAACAAAACTTAAACTAAGCAGCAGTCTCAAACGAGCACTCGTGCTTAAACATAGATAGTAGGAACTTTTAATAACGCTAATTTGTACTTTAAATTGCATTGTCACTCTTTTAGTGATAGAACGATTTGGACTTTGGTATCCTAGGAAAAATCGGCTCTAAACCTAGCAGGTCACTTTGGTGAGTGACTTAGGTGTGAGGTCACTCAGCGGGGTCTTAACCGATACCCTGCTGGGTACGGGTCGCTAATCGTGACCCCCTGCTACCTCTTGCAGGACTGTGTTTAGGGAAGACCAGGACAAAACCGGGTCCCTATTGGGCTCCCGGGGCTATTGTCATCACATATTAAATACAAATACAGTAGCAAAGCTTGGTTGATGTCTTTTAATAATGATAAACCGTATCTTCAATTTCTTTTTTATTTTATTAAAATCGAAGTTGTAACACTTAATCTTTAGGGCCCCGGTTTTGTCCTGGTCTTCCCTAATTATATATTTCTACAGCCCGTAGAGGCACTATACATTATACATAAATGGAAGGAGAATAGTGCCGAGCAGTAATAGCTAGTCAGACAACTCCGTCGGCCTAAGTAATTACGGTGTAATACTACTTACGGTACAAATTGCCGCGAATGACACGTAGTTGATAGAGAAACTTGACAAGCAAATTACTTAGTAGTAAATACCTATTATCGCATTTTAACGTAACTGTCATTATTAGTCCCACTTTCGCACTAAACACATTGTATCGATAGCTTCCAGGTAAGAAAAGGTTCGGACCTTCCGGCTGGACAATACAGACGAAATTACAAATTTACATGTGGCTGGGGATCTTGAAACACAAGAAGTACTTCATCCAAGGCTTACCAAAGGGATACGAACTTAGTCACGAACTGAGGAACGTTGACAGGCCACGCGCTCTGCCACCGACTATTATACATTACGTTGAAAAACATGTGGGTGTTTGACGCGTGAACATATTTGAAGGCGTATTAGTTGGCGCAGATGAAATGTCGTTATTTAAATATCTCTTCGAGTCTAAGAAAAAGCGACGGACTCTCGTAGCTTAGCATTTTATAGCGAAAGCTGATTGGAATAGACAATAGACGGACATACGTCTTATTTCAAATCGTTAAAATGAAAAACCACATTTCACATGCAACAGTGCAATATATTTATATCAGCTGTCGACGAGCCTACGTTTTAATTGAACTTCTTTTTGCATAACAAAAAATAAAATCTCTTCGCGCAAAGAAATTTGTGCAATTGATTTACTAAAATTTTGAAATAATCATTACGTAGAAATTCCAGCTGAGAGCTCACATGTATCAAGCCCGATCATTGATCGGCAGTGACGCGTCAGGCCTTTCGGATCCGTTCGCAAGAGTGATTTGCGGGGAGTTTTGCAAGTGCACGCAAGTAATCGACGAAACCCTCAGTCCCACATGGGACGAACTTCTTCTTTTCGACGAGATCTTGATCCACGGGACCGGCGAAGAAATCAAGAAGGATCCACCGTCGATCGTCATCGACATATTCGATCAAGACAAAGTGGTACGTCACGATACAAGCTTCTCTCCTAAAAATTCTGCAGCTTTTTCGTTGCGATACAGTAAATTGTCGATTAAACGTAAAAGAAGAAAAAGAACTTGAACGATACGCTGTTATCGAGTTTCTTATGTTCTCGTGATTCTCTTTTTACAGAGTCATTTTGTAACTATGGACATAACACTGCATGAGGGGTCCACATTAACAGTTTGTATACAACATACAAAATTCATACAGTATCGAATAACACGATTTGTCACATGCCACGACACTCGACCCTCGTAGGTGCTAGAGCCATGTACGCACAAAAACACGATTCCACATTTCACTTGTTGATCACACGCCATTTGCGTCATTTCATCCCGATGTATGTTTGTACGCGTATCTACGTAAAACGTTTCCAAGGCGAATTAATGTATATTCATGAAAGAAATCTCTCGGCGTTTCTTTCATCGATTAGAACAACCATGTAAGAATGAAATAACAATGATAAATTAGATATGTCGGCTTAGAATTAGTTGCATATATCGGAAAGAACTTGTCGATGGAGATTGGTTGAAGCAAAGACCGTGACGTTACAGGGCAAATCGGAGTATATAGGAAGAGCGGTTGCGCGACCGCACGTGAAGCTTGCCTCGGAATCTTACACACCGCCAGAATTTCCTCCGTCCTTGGAATGGTACGACGTGACCAGAGGAGCCGCAAGGGCGGGTGAACTTCTTGCAGTTTTTGAATTACTCGAATATCCATCGACGAAAGATTATGGCTTCCCAACGCTACCAGACCCAAAAGAAACAGTGGTCCAAACGCCTACCGTTGCTCAGGACCAGGGGCCAATTCTTCCGGTACCAATTGGCATTCGACCGACATTGTCTAAATATCGGTAAGACCCGAGAATTGTTCTCAAGTAGAATCGTAGTTAATCTCTATACGCCGTTTTTCTTATCGCAGAATCGAAGTTTTGTTCTGGGGCCTGAGAGACCTGAAAAGAGTGCATCTGTTGACTGTGGACAAACCTCGCGTGGACGTCGAATGTGCCGGTCACATTCTGTGTTCCTCGGTTATAGCGAACGCGAAGAAGAATCCAAATTTCAACACGCCGATTAAATTCATGGAGCTGGAGCTACCGGAGCAGGAGCTTTATCGACCACCTTTGACGATCAGAGCAGTGGATTGCAGAAGCTTTGGCCGGTACACTCTCGTTGGCACGCACACGATAAATTCGATACACAAGTACATGTACTGTCCGCAAACCAAGAGAGCGAGGGAGGCCGAGGATAGAAAGAAGAATCTGTATCAGTTGCAACAGTATGCGGGTAAAATCATTTTTTCGCAACCACCGGCCAGTTGTTACATAGATAGTAGAATACTATATATGATGTGTTCCTCTTCTCTCACTTCAGGTTACGATACATTGAAGACGAAATATCCGCAGTCATCTTTACCAGAGTCTTTGGCCGATCTCGAATTGAATTGCGGGGACACGATCATCAGCTTGGGCTTAGAGTTCACCTGGCCGACCAAGAAAGACAAAACTGAACAAAACATGCGAAAGAAACATAGCTTGGTGAACGATGGAAGCTCAGGTGAGTTTTCTAATTTCACGAGCATAATACGTACATATAAGAGGACAGTGGAGAACTTATGAGACTCTCTCAGGGGAATTCGGGACCCTCGAGGACGGAGATGGCTGCCAGGATTGGTGGACCAAATACTTCGCCTCCATCGAGGCGATGATAGAAGAGAACAAGGAACTCCGCAAGGAGAAATCAATTTTCCAAGCACAGTCGAACGGCACCGTTCACGTCCCGACGTCTTTGGATGAAATGTACAATCAAAACCATGCGAACGTCTCCGGCGAGAAGAGTCCCGGCGTTACAGCGAAGAAACTTTTCGGCCTAAAGTCCACCGCGAACGCGGCCAGGTTCGTCTCCAAGGCCAGCCCGAAGCAGCCCTATCGAAGATTTTCTAAAACGGCGCTGTTGAAGATTTACCCGAACGAGTTGGAGGCTCAGCCAGAATTCGAGCAGTTCAAAGAATGGCTGCACACGTTCGAGCTGTACCGAGGCAAGAAGACAGGCGACGAGCCGGAGGACGAATCCAGAATAGTCGGAAGCTTCAAAGGCGCTCTGAAGGTTTACAAATGGCCCCTGCCTAAAGACCTGATTGACCACACGATCATGGGTTTCGACCCGCAATACGGCTTCTTCCAAGGTGTACCCTCGAACGAACCGATTCACGTGCTGGTACGAGTTTACATCGTGAAAGCAAACGATCTCCATCCCAGCGATCTGAACGGCAAGGCAGACCCTTACGTTGTCCTGCATCTTGGCGGCAAAAGGATCAGCGACAAGGAGAATTACGTGTCGAAGCAGCTGAATCCTGTTTTCGGCAAGTACGTATCGATGGAATCGCGAGCCTCGTTCCCTCAACAATCCGTACGGCAATTTCATGCGTTTTACTTGCAAGGTGTTTCGAAATAGAGGCAACCTTCCCACAGGACTCGATGCTGACCATTCAGGTGCTGGACTGGGACTTGGTCGGCGCGGACGACATGATCGGCGAAACAAAGATCGACTTGGAAAACCGATTCTACAGCAGACATCGGGCGACGTGCGGTCTGGCTAAAAGATACGACGAGTGAGTTACCGATTACGCGTCGGTGCCATTTAAGTGGGCGAAGTAGCGACACGGTTATTGAAATTTAAGTATTCCAGATCCGGTTATAACAAATGGCGAGACGCGATGAAGCCGACTCAAATTCTGCTGAAACATTGCAAAGAGGGGAAGGTGGATGGCCCGGTGTATTCTCACGGGCGCGTGACAATCGGCAGGAAGACCTTTTCCCTGTCGAACGAAGAAATGGAATATTACGTTCACTCGAAAGGCAGGTGTAATTCGCAATTGGCAATTCAGAATTATTAAGGGAAACTCACGCTTTCGCTTTCAGGCATAGAAGAGCATCTCGCGTTGGCAGTTCTTCATCAATGGCACGCTTTCCCAAGAATTGGCTGTGCCTTGGTTCCGGAGCACGTGGAAACTCGCCCCCTTTACAATCCCGAGAAGCCAGGCATCGAGCAAGGGAAGCTGGAATTGTGGGTCGACATGTTTCCTATGGACATGCCATCGCCCGGCCCGTCGATCGACATTTCGCCGAGAAAGCCGAAGAGTTACGAGCTCAGGATTGTTATTTGGAACACGGATGACGTTGTATTGGAAGACGATGCTTTCTTCACTGGCGAGAAGATGAGCGACATTTACGTAAAAGGGTATCGATTGCGTGTTACGTTAACAGAAAAATATGAGTACAACCTTGCGCGTTGGTAATCGTCCGCCTGATTAAAGGACATTTTGCGTGACCTGATAGATGGCTAAAGGGACAAGAAGACTGCCAATCCACGGATATCCACTATCGGTCTCTAACCGGAGAAGGGAATTTCAATTGGCGCTTCATATTCCCATTCGATTATCTGGTGGCGGAGGAGAAGATCGTTATCAATCGAAAAGAGAGTCTCTTCAGCTGGGACGAGACGGAGTGCAAAATCCCGGCTCGTTTGGAATTACAAGTAGCATAATTAATAAGAGGCGCTGTCACTCTTTATGATCCCCTTTGAATTCCATATACTTTCGCAGCATCTGTTCACGCAGGTATGGGACGCAGATCACTTCTCCGCCGATGATTTCCTTGGTGCTATCACTCTTGACTTGAATCGCTTCCCTCGTGGCGCAAAGAGCAGTAAACTCTGCACGCTGAGCATGCTCAAGACTGATGGCACTGTGCCGACTGTGAACATTTTCAAACAAAAGCGAGTGAAAGGCTGGTGGCCGTTCTACGTGAAGAAGGAGAACGAAGATATGGAATTAACGGTAATTTTCAAGCCTCCTTCATGCTCGTCCCACAGAACTTTGAAAATATTTTCCGCTCCGAATTTCACCAGGGCAAAGTGGAAGCCGAGATACATTTGGTGACCAAAGAGGAAGCCGAGAAAAATCCCGCTGGTTTTGGTAGAAACGAACCAGATCCGCTCGACAAACCAAAGTGAGTGTAACGTGGCAAATGATGTCGGGTGTATAAATTGTACCTGTAATGCATTTAATGTCTGAGTAAAGTATCGTAACAATTAAGCAGAGAACGAAATTAAAAGATCACGATAACTCGCGTAAATAATCGGTGGTTGCAAGTACATATGCGCTGGTAAAGTGACTTGCTCTTTGTTTCAGTCGTCCTGATGCGTCATTCATGTGGTTTCTGAATCCGTTGAAGTCCATCAAGTATATCGTATGGCACAACTACAAATGGGCAATCTTAAAAGCTTTTATAACCATCGCAATAATAATACTACTGTTGTTGTTCTTTTACGCAATACCCGGCTACTCTGTTAAAAAGTTATTAGGTGCTTAGAGGAACGAGTTTTACGTTTCGCTGGTACGAGTCGGGCGATTTGAAATGTAAAAGACGATATTTTGATAAGGAAGAATTGCGCTACCATTTAATCTTCTGCATGTAATTTCAACAAGTTTTCTTGCTCAGTATTACCATTCGTAACAGCAGGTACACCGCGCGTGTACAATATATGTATTACACATACCGATAAAAATAAATTATTTTTCGAATAGCTGCGGACAAATTCCATAGGCCTTAAAATACAAATATTACAAATTATCTACGTAGTATCGTCTATGGTATTTTAGATGGCTTAAATATCTTTCCTTTTCTAAGCTACTTGGAGTAGAGGAATAAAGTGTCTCCGCTTCGCTACGAAACAATAATCATTCTTAAATTATCGCTGTATAGTGGACCAACGAAATAATAGCAGATATAGAAGTGTATATACATAAATTGTAGTACAACAAACACTTAAGAATCGCTACATGGAGAACAATAATGCGTGTAATATACATACATATAATAATGTTTTTATGGAGCATTTCGTTATAAATAAGTAGCTCAACATAAATAGAATGTAATTTCGGATTAATAAAACATATGACAGAGTAATGAATCAACGGCTATTCGTACAATTCATAAATCTGTGGCTAATGCTTCAAATTTGTTAACCACGCGAGGTATCTCCGACTCATCGGCTGAAGTATCTTCTTCTTGTGCGTGTTTATGAGTTTCCGACTGCTCTTCTGTGTCTTCTTCATCCTCGGACGAAACGTATACTTTACTCGCATGATCGTTACAATCTTCCCCTCTATTTCTAGCTTGAATCCATCTGACTACTTCAACATCTGGATGATCCTCCCACTTATCTGTAAACGTATATTTATTATAGAATATAAATAAATAACGTTTTCAGTAGAAAATTATATCATTTATCGTTATATAACGAGTATTACCTTTGTTAACAACCCAATCTGGTGGATAAACGTTTATACAAATTTTTCCTTCGAGCGCCATTCTTAATAATGAATTAGCTGCTCTGTACGAATCGAGTCTACCAGTTCGTGCGGTTATGAAATTTCGTTTGAAAGCCCAGGCGTCGCAGATGTCAATAGCGGACCACGTATCGTCGTTATCTGGATGCTGTAATTTCAGCAATTTCAGCAAGTCTATCCTTTCCGCTAGAAATTTAACCGTAGTATACGGTTCTCGAACTTGAGCTATTGGAAACGACCCCATCAATATCTGTAGTTGTTTCGGGACTGTTGATGGAAATACCAGTCCGGGACAATCGCAGAGGCAAACATTTTTCGTAAGGAATATAGTCTGGAAATGTTTAGTGTGCCCAGGTGTGCGGGATACGCTTACAACTTTCTTCCCTGTAATATAAATATTTAAATATTTCTACATTGTCGTCACATTAAGCATTAAACCTTAAATATGTTAAATCTTACTAACTAACTTAATATTCACCCATTAATGCATTCATTAAAGATGACTTTCCGACATTTGGGGTTCCGATACAACCAATAGTTAACATGTCATTTTTATATTGTTCGTGCTCAAAGTAATTTGTATCTCCTTTCTCTATGGTAATGTTGTCTTTGTGATCCACATCGTCCAGATCAAACTCCATGTGCATTTCTTCCTCGATTTTATCGTGCCAAGAAGTTAAGTCCACCTGATCTCCGACAATTTCTTTGCATGTATCCAGTAATTTCTTGGCTCCTTCCGCAGCCATTCTTAATTTTCCCTTTCTACGTCTCACTTTTAAACCTTCTGTTTCGCTTGTGTTGCCACGTAAATTGTAAGTAGGGTACGACGTAAACATTAAGATGTGTAATTTCGGATATTTGGTATGAAAATACTCTTTCCACGCCACTGCTAAGGCCGGAGGAGCTAAATCGACTTTATTCAATACTAAAATCATATCTTTCTTTAGCTCGTTCGTTACATGATGATATAAATACGGAGGAAACATTAGGACTGGATATCTGATGTCGACAATAATTAATAAGATATCAGACATTTCTAGGACCCTCCATAATTGCCTCCAAGTTTCTAAATTCAATTCAAAGTAACTAATAGCACTTAATTTCTCCATATCCTTCAGATACTCCTAAAGGTGACAAGTTATTAGCCGACCCTGAAGCTGTACGAAAATAAATGTAAATGAAAATCCAAATAGCTTACGGTAAAGTACTTTTGCTCTCTTAATTCTAACTGTTCTTTCGACATATTGAAATCCCATGGCGGTCTTTTAGGTATATCAATTTCAGGAGGAAAATAATCATCGGAAACTTCTTGGTCTTTAAGGGATAAAGTTTCCAGAGTGCTACAAGCTTGTTCCTTTCGTTTCATTATCTCTTCTTTACTCTCTTGGAAGAATTGTAAAGTGTATTTGTTTTTAGAGGAATTACTATCTTTTGGTTGCTTGTTGATCTTTTGCACGGTAGTTTTTCCATAGTCGTCCCCATCGTTCGAGCCCTCTCCGTTGCCTCTGCTCTGACTTCCACCTACGAGGTATAATATTCAAATATTTATTTCAATTCGTTGAATGAAAGTTGTTAATCATTGTTATATTAAACGTACTTATTACAGTTGGATTTTGTCGTTGCTTTTTAGCCTGTAATTGCTGTTTCTTTGCTTTACCGCTAAATGGTTTTTTCCTTGTCCCTTGTGGCATTTTTGCATTTGTCTTCGTTACAGAGTTGTAACAGAGTTGTTAGTTTTTACACCTTCGACGAAGTATAGGATAGACTCCGATAGACCTATCACCTTATGGAACTTCGTGTCACCACAGACCAGGTATAGGATAGACCTATCATGCAATTTTGTGTTACACGCTCGGGGAGCTCGCAAACCCTCTTACCATTTTCGTGTCACGTGCAACGTTACCGGTGAAGCCTCGACACAGATTGTAACGCTACACGTGGTAGGAATTAGAATTCAGCACGGGACCGTCTATCCTATACCTGGTCTGTGGTAACGCGAAGTTCCATAAGGTAATAGGTCTATCCTATATTTCGTCGATGCTATTGGCTATTGAACGATGATGAACGAACTTTCGTCATTGCCCACGGTTGCCCATTGGTCGGTAGTAGAAATTGGAAATTGGCAATAAGGGAAATAAGTCGGTGCATACATGAATATATATTTATTTAAACATTTTCATGATCTGTAGTTTTTAATATAAATTATGACAATTACTCTTTAAATTAAGTACAATCTCTGTGAGGAAATATGACTAACAATACGAGAACAGTGTGATAGTCACGTTTCCACGTATAACCTTAATATTGGCAACAGAATTTGATTTGACTTTTACAATGGTCAACATGTTCATTCAAGTACGAAAGTGTTTATTAAATCATTCTACGACAGTGAGAAAAAATGTCACACGAAAGTATACCCTCCCTGCTGTTACAAAGTTGGACACGGCCAAAGATGCAATGTTTTCACCGATATTAGACTTATCCCGAAGAGCTGTAATGAAGAGAGAAAAGGAGAAATGGCACAATAAGATTAAGAAGCTAGAAACTGTGGAGGAAAAATTATATGGTATTAATATGCCACGTTACTATGGCTGGAAAAGTTTAAATTTAAAAGAAGGAAATATACCATATAACTCGTTGCCTCAAGCTCAATACATTACGCGAACCCATGTTGTAAATGACCATAAGCTACCCGACTTTTACAATAATTTAATGACATCCGAAGAGTTGGATATCAAGATTCAGAATGTTAAGAAGCAAATAGAGGACGTTATTATTTTTGAGTATTGTAGCAGAATGTGAGTATAAGTATAGTCTCATTTCGCGCATCATACTCCTAGCATACTTAATTGACCGAACAAATATTATTACGCGTGTTACGTAGTATATTATTGTCGAATAATTTGTGTGATTAACGTAACAAATATAATTTGTAGGAGAGAACAAGAACTAATGGGGGAAACGGAGAACAATGAAGCAGTGCGAAATGATATTACAAACGCCGTTACTTATCAAATCAACAGAATATTATTAACTAGTCTTTCTTCAGCACTACCTCATTTAATGGAAGCTGAGATAGATTTTGAACCTAGAGTAGAAGCATTTTGGTTCGCCGGTGGTATAGATCCTCCGCATTTAATGAAACAATCAAAAGAGGGTCTAGAATTCATGAAGGAATATGTAAACGATCCAGTCGATATGCCAGTTCAGTATGCTGGTTCTCCTATTCTGCAATTAAGACATCGTGTTCCTTTGAAAGAAATTATACCTAAACATGAATCTGAAAATCCAGAACTCAGTATTCCCGAATACAAATATGATCCTAGAGTATTGGGATATAACTTTTCATATAAACACGCTACTAGTATACCTGGCTTTTGGCCTGGCGACCCTTCCGAATTTGGTCTATTGTCTTACCATAATGCGAATCATTTGCTACAAAGGCCAAAGAACTATAAGGATGAATTGCAAGCACTCACTGTGCAAGCTATTTTTGCATCTTACAGTTGGTTATTGTCGCAGGCTTGTTATCAAGGTATTGCCCCGAGATCTCTTGTTTTTTAAACACATTGTTTATTTAATGCTTGAAAAAGGAAGAAGTTCCTTCTATTTATTTGCGATTTCAGGTTTTTCCACAGTTAATGACTTGACGTATCCATTGGTATCGCAAACCATTATAACGAATGGCCAATGGTGGACATTTTGTGCCTATCAACTGAATACCACGTTATTGCATTCGGAATATGCGGATGAAAATCCTGTACGTAATATGTGTTGGATAACAGAGCCGATGAAATTATTTGACACGGTGGAGAATGAGAAGATTCATGGCTTTAACGAAGATGTATTAAAAAGTTTGATGAGATTTTACATTAATACGCCCGAAGAAAGAATGGACGTGAATATGAAGCCGTATCTAGGGGAATCGGTGAAACGTATTGCGGATATTCCAGATGTAGAGCGAAGAACGTGGTTAGAAGGCCACTTCAAAAATCTCATGTCTAATAGACCAAGGCATTAGTACGTGACTCTGCAGTTGTTTATCGTTAAAAATTTTTACGCTTGAAATTAATAAGAAAGCTAGAAACGTTATGGTTGCAGAAAATCACAATTTGTTTTCTCTATTTTGCAGCAAAATACCCGAAACATATCTTTGGCAGAAGTTTTACCTAATCGATCACAAAACTCGGCCGATGGATAAGAAACGCGATCCATGGCAGTTTGGGTACAGACCGATGAGACGAAGACTGGACGCTCACTTACCGATTTACATACCAAGATGTCTTAGAGAAAATCCAAAGAAGAGGAAAATAGGCCGATGGGCGAAGACGTATTATCCAGATGCGTAAAGTATTCAGACATTGTAAATATAAAACAGTTAAATACAGGTTGGTGTGCTTCATTTTATTAAAATATCCCTTTGAACGATATATTTGGAATTTAGTGTTTGTATATTATGGTATTCATTGAATTTGGAGATAGGTCCAAGGAAAGACCTCCCTTCTTCGAATCCTTCAGAGTTACGCGTTTCGTCGAATTATCCCTAGAACATGGAGTAAAATAGAAATATAAAACTACCACGGGCAGAGTCGGCAATGTCTGCATGCGATACTAAACAGAAATATGCATTACCTATTGTATAGCACGGCTACAATTTCGTTGGACGGTGTTAGAAAGGCTGTAGATTTGATCGCGTCGGAGTCGGTAATAGAAATTCTGGTAGAACCTCTTTCAACGTATCTACTGAAATGCTCGATAGCATAAAACATGGGTAGTTTATAAAATTCATCGGTGCTTGGATTCGCGATAATGGTTCCGTCATTGTTCTGGAATATCCAGTTTGGTCCACCCACTTTGTCAACGACTAAATTCCAGTTCACCCATGCGATCCCCCAATGATTCATATACTGGAAGGAAAGTGTTTTTTCTTGTTAAAAATACAGACATCCTTTTTACAGGGAAAGTGATTTGCTTTACCTCTATTATGCTTAAAATGTATTTTTCTCCGTTCGCCCACGATTTTGCCACGACATTCGGACTTCCCCATATGTGTGGTCCTACATAAATATAGAAGAAAATTACGGTAGTCGTTAAATTGAGGTAAATAGATTCTTTCTTGCCCGTTAATTCGTAGAGCTATTAGGGATTGTATCTGAAGTAAGAAGAGTCTATTCTTAGTAAGAATAGAGAAAGCTCGCGTACCTATAGACGCTTCGGTCATTATAATGATTTTATCTGGATATGCGTCGTGAGTTAAATCCAAGACCACGGCTGGTTGATCGTCATCATAGTACCAATGCACAGCTGTTCCAGCACAGTACTTTGACGATTTTTCATTGGTAAACATTGGTTTAACGTACCAAGGTAATGCAATTCTGTTATCATCGAGGGCTAAGATTAGGGTGCCGTTATGTTTCGATGACGCCAAAGTTGGACCAAAGTAATCACCGACCCAGTCAGCCACTCCTTGTGGAGTCCATCCCATATTAATAAGGGGGAAATTAGGTCTGAGAGCATTTGTTGGCTCGTTACCCGTTGTAATCGCCCACATTTTCAGTCCATTCTTTTCATATTCGTCCAGAAATTTGACTAGGTAGTTAGCGTATATCTGGCGGCAATCGTCCTTTAAGAAACCTAGGAAATCGTTAGATGAATCAGGCTGTTTGATATATGATTTGAGAAATGCTAACCGCTAACGAATCTCTGTATACGATTAAGGAATATTATAAACAACTAAGTAATAAATATAGTTACCAAAGCCATTGAGTTTGCCGTTTGTCTTCATCCACGTTGGAGGAGTCCACGCGGCACAAAAGAATTTCGTTTCGGGATTTAACTCAAGGGCTCTCTTCGCGAATGGTATTTTATAATCGTAATCTTCGTGCGTGAGTGCAAAGTGTTCTAGTTTAGTGTCATTTTCCACGTCATCGTAGGTATACGGTCTCGTCGAAAAATCGGAAGCAGCAATCGGTATGCGGCCTAGGTTGTACCTGCTTCCTGTTTTTTGATCGAAGTATGTTCTAGAAATAGCGAAGCTCGGTCACACGTGTAAAGTATATTTCGCCCGAATGAAGTATTTTATTGACGGAAGCTGGTGTTTACCGCATCATTTGCTCTCGAGTACCCTGGCTGAGGTTCTTTAAGAGTATACCGACACTGTCGGTAAAAGAACCGCCGAAACCGAAAATTGTTTGATATCTTTTTGTAGTATCTACGTTAAGGATTACATCGGAGGTAGAGCTCTGATTGGTTTCAAACTTCTTCTGTGACATACTCATCCTGAGTCCCTGCTTATTGGTCACGTACCAAAAAGAGACTCCTTTCTCAAGAAGTTGCCCATTATAATCAGGGGGTGCGTCGCAATATGTTGAATTGCAAACGCATGCGAGGGTCACGTTGTCGACTTTGTAAGGTACACAGTCGTTCGCGTCGCCTTTAATTATAATTAATGTTAGAATTTAGATTTTAGGCGACGTGAGATAGTTTTGTGATACAATTCTTATGAACAATTACCTGTGGCGAGAAGGAGGGCGAGGGGTAGAAGTGCCTTCCACATCCTCCTATTGTCCGCTGACTGAAGTTGAATTAGAAGTAATTGCGTTATTTGCAAAATGAATTGTTATATAGCCGCGTTATCATGCGTGTCGATGGGTAGTAGGGGAAATAGAATTCTTAATGTGCCTCCACTTGTAAGCTGTCACATATATCTAATATATAGTTTGTTGTTTATCACCTGAAAAGAATTTTACGTTCCCAGCGGTATTATTTACGGTTTTACGCCGCTAATTGTCACTCGTGACAGATCTTATTAATGAATTTTTCAAAATTTACTTGTACAGTAGTATTGAAAGAATGTATAAGTGCAGGTTCGCTCGTACTACCTGCCTTCGTGGAACAAAGAATTCTCATAATATTTGTCACACGCGTGGAGATAATTTTCAGCGTAACTCGAAACTGAAGGCACGTGTCAGGCTTTATCCTTACTTTGTATTATTCATTACGATAACTGAGGAACAATGCTTAACAAAAGAAACATTCTTCCTTACAATTAGATATATATATTATATCTCGCTGGCGAACAGCAAACCTTATGTTGACTATAATCAAATTTAATGAATAAAAATCAGGGTATATTATATGTAATCGATCTTTATTATTATGGACAATGTTACACGTTAGAAGTACTATAAATTAGCACTATAAGCATACTGGTATAATATAGACTGTAGAGATTAAACAGAATTGTTAGTTTTTGTAAATCACAGTATTCATAGAGTTTGGAGTCAGGTCCAAACAAAGAGTCTTCTTCCGAGAATCCTTTAGAGTTATCTGCGTCGAAAGAGTGCCGCTGCAACAAGAGAATAAATCGTTAATTAAGGGATTATTATAAGTTTCAATATCTCGATTTTCAAAGCGTGATCGCGGACAGTCTGCGCTCGAACAATTACGGGCAAAGTATCGATTCAGGTGTAATCGTATAAATATATAGTCGGAATCGAATTACCTGTTGTATAGTACGACCACAACGTCGTTCGCCGGTGTTAGGAAGGCTGCAGTTGTGACGGCGGCGTTATTGGTGACAGAAACTCTGAGAGACCCCCTTTCAATGAATCTACTGAAATGTTGGATAGCATAATACATAGGCATCTTGTAAAATTCATCAGCGCTTGGATTCACGATAATGGGGGCGTTGAGGGTATTGTTGACCCAGGTTGGTCCACCGGATTCGTCAAGGACCAAATTCCAGTCCACCCAACCGACTGCCCAGTTATTCAGATACTTGAAAGAAAATATTTTCCCTGGTCAATTACATAGTCTGCTAACATCTCGATCGGTGTAACTTTCATGTAATTGAGAGAATTGTTCTTTTACCTCCATTATGCTTAACATATATGATTCTCCATAGTTCCAGGACTTTGTCACCTGATCTTTGTCTCCCCATGTCGACGGCCCTGCGCAAATACACGGTGAAATTACTATGTCCTTTACAGTAGTGGCATTTTTCCGAAGAAGAAAGCTCACCTATGGAGTCCTCTGTCATCAAAATGAATTTATTTGGGAAGGCCTCATGGGTCTCCGTCAGTACCGATGCTGGTGCGTAATTCTCAAAGTAGGCGTGTACAGCAGTTCCTGCGGTGTACTTATTCGATTTTGCATGAGTATATGTCGGAATGACGTAGCCGGGCAATAAAAATTTATCGTCGTCGAGGGCTAAGATCAGCGTGTCGTTGTGCCTTGATTTCTCTAGAGTTGGACCCATGAAAGAGCCAACCCAACGGGCCATACTTTGCGGCGTCCATCCCATCGAGATAACGCTAGTATGGATCTCGAAATAAATTGTTGGTTCGTTACCGGTTGTAATGGCCCATATCTCAAGACCATTCTTTCTATATCCTTCCAGAAACTTGACTAAATAATTGGCATAGACCTGGTAGTATTGTTTCTTCAAGTAACCTAAACAATTGTGAGAAGCATTTATGAAAATAGTGACGATTAGTGTGGCGAAAATAGATCGCAAAGATTAGAGGAAACGTTTCATAAATTTATATTAGAATAAAGAAGACACGATTCTTCTGTCTGTTGCACAATGCGTGTACTGTTAAAGTTACCGAATCCAAAGAATTCGCCGTTAGTTTTCATCCATCCAGGCGCCGACCATGCTGCGCTAAAGAACTTTGTATCAGGATTTAATTTAAGGGCCTTCTTCGCGTATGGTATCTTGAACTTGAGATCTTCCTCTTGGAGCGCAAAGTGTTTCAATGTAACATCACCTTTGAAGTCGTCGTACGTATAAGGTCTTATCGAGAAATCGGTACCACCAATTGGTATCCGACCTAGATTGTACCTGCTTCCGGTTTTTGGGTCGTAATAGGTCCTACGAACAGTAGAATTCGGTTATGTATAGGTACATATAAAATATGCGATACTAATCGAAAGGTTAAATGAATATCAGTATGGATGTTGGTGATTACCGAAGCAGTTGTTTTTGAGTAGCTGGGCTGAGCTTGGCTATGTTCATGCCAGCAGAGTCGGTGAAGGCACCCCCGAAGCCGAGGATCTCTTGATACGTTTCGGTAGTGTCTACCTGAACTGTTGCATGCGTGGCAGATCTTTTGCAGTTTCCATACTTCGTCTCTGACATCGTCATCCTGAGTCCTTGCTTGTTTGTTACGTACCAGTAAGAGATCCCGTCCTCCAGAGCTTGTGAATCATAATTCGCTGCACTATCGCAGTACGTTGCATTGCAAACGCATGCGAGGACCTGGTTATCGACTGTGTAAGGCACGCAGCCTCTCGCGTCACCTGTAATTAAGAAATTTCCCCGTGATTCGTGTGTGTTACACCAAGCACCTTGAAATTTCACGCTTAATTCTACGAGAAGTAACAGAGCTTTTAACGCCAAAAGCAGTTCTTTCATAGAATGATGATGGTTTTACCTTCGGCGAGAAAGACGGCAACGACTAGTATTGCCTTCCACATTTTCCGCGTGTTGGTTGTCCCAGGTAGAAATCAGGGGTGGGTTTGTTAATGTTAACCGATGCTTCGGATTCTTATATAGTAATGCTTCTGTGTATCTTTAGGTGATGGGAGGGGAAACGAAATATATACATTATCCTTAGGTCATTTTGCCGCAAGCATGCAAATATCTCTCCACGTACATGTATATAGGCACTGATAGAACACAACGTTGTAATGACAAGGCTGTAAACTGATATATGCTGCTTGTGTGCATCGAGGCTTAAACGGAACCAGCTGGAACGTAACAAATGACGCGTTACCTTTAACACTTTTAACAGCATTACTTAAAGGTATTATTTAGTTATATTATACTCCATCTAATGGAGGTTCGTTTCAAAGCTAATGGTAGTCATAGTAATCTCTTGCAGTGGCGGGCTGGCCAGGGTGCTAGCATTACAGGCTCACAAAAAAAGTTAAAAAAAACTACCTTTACTATATTTTTGCTATTCCAACCAAGTGCATTTTCTTTCAAAACGACGAATCACGTCACTTAGCAAACTAATCTTTCTAGCTTCTCAAAAAAACACAAGTCGTTTGGATTAATTTTAGAAAAGTTATGCGATTTTAAAGGGTGGTCGAATACTTTGGCATGCCACTGTCAATCGTCGTGTAAAGACTAAAGACATCGGGTTGTATGACATTTTTTCATCATACACGGACAGATAACTATGCACAATGCACATGATCTATGTATGTAGGTACTTTGTACAAGACAAGACACGTGTCAACTTTGAACGTTCCCTGCCGTTAGATTTATATAAAAATTAAATAAAAATTGTCGAATACCTCTTCGAGTTCTTTGGGCATACGTATGAGTAACAATTATGTAAATATTTCTCCAGGTGTTCTTGTTGCCTGTTGGCTGATTACGATGCTTTATGTAATGATTGATTATCAGTTTATTAATATTTACAATAGCTGGATAAAACAAGTTAATGATTTTTCGCGACGGGGGAGTATAAATACGCTCAATGGATCATGTTCAGCCTTCTAATCTTATTTTCTCGGCTCTCGTACATCTCATCATTAATCTACGCGTTAGGTTGTGGAATCGAGTTTTCACAGAAATATATTTGAAGTATCCTCGATTAAAATTGTTCGGTAACTTTATTTATTATGTACATTAAGTGTTTGTGGTTAGTCAATGCTGCCCAAGTTACAGTCTAATAGCATTAACCAACATACTCGAGGAATCTCAAGTACCTATTAGCGATTGTATTTCAGGGTGTTTATAGAATATGGAGACAATTCTAGGCAAATAGTACCCTTCTGCAGGTCCTCCAGAGTCACGTGCTGCGAGGTATTCTGTCTGCAACACGAAAGGAAGCCTCAATAATGTGAAATTACAAATTTCAACCCCTCGCCTTGCAGTGTCTAAGTTTTGCAAAAAACTTTGTACGTAATTTGGTTTTACCTGTTGTATAGTACAGCAACAATTTCGTTCGAAGGTGTTAGGAAGGCTGCAGATTTGACATGGTCATTAGCAGTGATATTAATCCTGGTAGAATCTCTGTCAACGAATCTACTGAAATGTGTGACAGCATAATACATAGGTTGTTTATAAAATTCGTCCGTTTCTGGATTCACAATAATAGGCGAATCGACGAAATTGTTAATCCAATTTGGTCCACCCTTGTCGTCCAGCGCAATGTTCCAATCAACCCAACCGACTGCCCAATGATTCATGTACTTCAAACAAACATTTATTATTGTTATTCGGTTAACCATTTTTTAAGTACGGCAACTCCATATACGACAATTATATTTACCTCTATTATACTTAAAATATACTGTTCTCCTCGATCCCATGATCCTAATAAAACGCTTGGTTTGTTCGTCATAATGCTTCCTGTAGCAATGTAAACCCATACTGTTATACTTTTTAAAATAGGTACTTAATCTACAGAAGTGGTTACTTGCTGAATTTAGCCTGAAGGAATTATTTATATCTGACCCTGGCAATTTATGAAGATTCTGGTTAGAAAGCGTACCTGCACATGCTTCGGTCATGATGATAAATTTATCCGGATATGAATCTCGTGTCTGATCCAGCACTAAAGGAGGAGCAATGAAATCTGCGTACCAGTGTACAGCTGTTCCTGCGATGTATTCTTTTGCTTTTTCATTGCTGAACACCTGTTCCATGTACCAAGGCAAGGTAAATCTCTGATCGTCTAGGGCCATAATCAATGTCTCGTTGTGCCCCGATGCGGCCAGAGTTGGACCCAAATTATCAGCGACCCACGTAGCCATCGTGTCAGGAGTCCATCCCATGGTGTTCAGAACGTCGCTGGGTACGTAGGCATTGAGCGGCTCGTTACCCGTTGTAATCGCCCACATATCGAGTCCGTCCTCCTTGTATTCGTCCAGAAATTTCACCAAGTAATTTGCATATTCCTGATAGTATTCCGTTTTTAAGAAACCTAAACGGTGATTAGAATGTTGGTAGCGTTCCATTTCTTAGGTATCGTAGGCGCGTTTTCGATAGCCGTTTTTGCACCACTGTAGGTACTGCTAAACTTACCATATCCATTGAGTTCATCGTTTGTCTTCATCCATGCTGGAGCGGACCATGCGGCACTAAAGAACTTTACATCGGGATTTAACTCGAGGGCCTTCTTTGCGTATGGTATCTTGTACTTGTGATCTTCCTTTGCGAGCGCAAAGTGTTCCAGTTTAGTATCGTTGTAGACATCGTCGTATGTGTAAGGTCTTGTTGAGAAATCGGTACCACCGATTGGAATGCGACCTAGGGTGTACCTGCTTCCTGATTTCGGATCGTAATACGTTCTGTTCATAAAGAAGATTAGTTATGTGTACTAACAATAAGTGTTTCGTTCATGTAAACTGCAGTACGATAGTGTAACTTTGACTAATTTGTTTTAAACAAATCCTACGAGAAGACGGTCTTCCCGCTGTTTATCGAATTCTGCATCCGAAATTTACGTTTCAATTGCTACTCGATATGCACGTAACAAGTTATATACTTTCTGAACTGAAGTATATTTGGATATTTATGAGGCTCGTAAAAAAATCGTTTAATCACTTTCTTCTAAGTCACGTAAATGTTGCTAATTACCGAATTAATTGGTCCTGAGTAGCTTGGCTGAGCATGTTTATATTTATGCCCACAGAATCAGTAAAGGCACCTCCGTAACCCAGAATCTGTTGGTACCCTTTCGTGCTGTCTATATTAAGATTTATATTGGAGGGGTCGCTGTCACAGCTTCCAAACTTCACCTCCGACTTGCTCAACCTGAGACCTGCTTTGTTCGACACATACCAGTACGCACTTCCATTTTCTGGAACTTCTAGCTCGTTGTCTGGCAGACCATCACAGTAGGTTGCGTTGCAAACGCATACGATTCGATCGGTACCGAAACTTCGAGGTACGCAGTCGTTCGCATTGCCTGTCAAGTTGTTCTTGAATCAAGAAGAGGAAAAACCGAAGTATCGCAGATTTTTTGACACAATTTCTTTTTGACAGAGTAACGCGCTTTAGGTTGACTCTAACAATAGCTTTGGTAGTTCTAAATAATAGATAGATTGACGTATGTATTTGATGAGAACTGCACATAGGACTGCCAACTAACGTCTAACGCTCTTACAGTTTTACGCGTCAGTCTTGCGCCGATCTAAATATTTTCTCTGCTGTTTGAATTTTCGTATTTCTGCTATAAACTGCTCTACAAAGTCTCAATAAGTTTCGCTATTACCTTCAACGACAATAGCAGCAATAATCAGAAGTGCTTTCCGCATAGTCCAAACGTTCACGGGTGAGATTAGATTTAAAACTGAACTAGCTCGCGTTGAACAATGGAACGATTATTATATATATAGTGGTGGTGTTTCGAACTTTGGAATGTATTATAGTAAGAAAAGCAAAATTCACGCTTATTATTCGTTTACCTGTTGCCTTATTCATAAATGTATAATACATAGTTGTTGCGTCATCCAAAAATTATCGATAATGACTAGTGACATATTATGAACACGGTATTAATGCAATGCAACGCGGTAAAGATCTTATAAACCAAATGAAAGATGTACGTAGGTATTTTTATAATATTTGCAGTACCTACACGTTCCACCTGGGTCAATACACATGATAAAGTTCTAAGCAACAAGTAAATCAAATGCTTTTAGACGTAGGACAGAAGGAATACCTACCTAATAGCAACCCAGCTATGTTTTTTTCAGTACTTCACCTTCGGAATAAAGAAAATCGCTGGAGAGTTTCTAATTTACCATTTAGAGGTGTACAGATCTGTCACGCGTTACACCACGCTATGTATGTGTATGTTTAAATTTATGAGGCTATACAGCTGCGAACGCATCGTCAATATTAGATAACTATATCCCGTTTCTCCATTAAATTGATAACAAAAATGCTGTGCATTTTACACAGTTTTCAGTAATGTGTAAATGACCTATATATGAATACCTATAATAAAATATCGGTTACTCATACAGTGAAGAATTATGCAAATTGGTTAATGGAAAAATGGAAAAATGATGCAACACGTAGTTTTATAATATGAAGATTCTTACGAAGGCCCTTCGTGAAACGAACAGACTTTAATACTGTCCGATGACTCGAATCGAGTCACTCGATGCATTCAGATCTTACTTTGTTCGTAACTCTATATGTAGGTATACACGCAGATGTAGAATAAGGAAGGTGGAGAATCGTGGGTTGATCTAGGTAATCAATCATAATTACATTGACAGGCAACAGAGCATGTATTGCAATTATCGTTTATTTTTACAGATAAAGTTACAATGCGATGGTAAATTCAATACTGTTTGATACGCAACTTTCACTGCTTGTATTTCACGGTGTTTATAGAATTTGGAGACAATTCCAAGCAAATAGTGCCCCTTTGCGGATCCAGTACATTCACGCGTTGCGCGATAATGTTCCTGTAACACGAAAATGATGTCTTATCGTTAGTTATAATTTAGGAGTAGGTACAGCACTCTTCGATCCCACGATATCCAGAGTGGGTATAATTTTGGCAAAGAAACCGAGGTTTACGTAAATATGAACGAGACGATGTTTCAAGTACAACGTTAAAACTAATTTCGGATTACCTGTTGTATAGTACAATGACAATTTCGTTGGTAGGTGTTAGGAAGGCCACACTTTTGACGAAGTTGTTATCGGTGATAGAAATCCTGATCGAACCGGTGGGAACGAATCTACTGAAATGTGTGAGAGCATAGTACATGGGTTGTTTATAAAATTCGTCCGTCTCTGGATTCACAATAATAGGTGAATCAACATAATTCTCAATCCAATTTGGTCCACCCTGCTTGTCCAGGGCAATGTTCCAGTCCACCCAACCGACTGCCCAATGATTCAGGTACTACAAGTAAAATCATCATTATGGCGAATGTTTCTCAAGCAAGACCATTGCATACAAGTACACATACGTATGTAGGCTAGTTTGTTTTACCTCTATGATGCTTAAGACATATTTTTCTCCTCGACTCCACGATCCCAAGATAACTTTGGGTTCCAAGAGCTCGGTTCCTGTGAAAATATAGGTTGAAAGTTGATGTAACGTTCACGCAGCATTTAGATTGCAAATTATTTTCGTCAAAATGAAATTAATTGATTGTTTAATCCAACTCTACAGCGGAGACGGTAAGCTCACCTTCGCATGCCTCAGTCATGAGAATAAATTTATCTGGATATCCGTTGTGTGTCCTGTCCAACACCGATGGAGGAGCAATTACATCTCCGTACCAATGTACAGCTGTTCCAGAGATGTAATGTTTCGCTTTCTTATTAGCAAATACCTGTTCCATGTACCAAGGCAAGTTAAATCTTTGATCGTCTAAGGCGAGAATCAATGTCTCATTGAATTTCGATGCGGCTAGGGTGGGACCCATATTATCAGCGACCCACTTAGCCATTGTTGGGGGAGTCCATCCCATTGTGTTAAGACGATCGAAAGGTACGTAGGCATCGAACGGCTCGTTGCCCGTTGTAAACGCCCATATATCGAGTCCGTTCTTTTTGTAGTCTTCCAAAAATTTCATCAAGTATTCGGCATAGAGCTGATAGTATTCCATTTTTAAGAAACCTAAACGGTGGTCAGAAGGTTGGTAGCGTTCGACTTCAATACAGCTTATAACTAACATGTCATTTGTTAGCTATAACAACAATCCAAGCTGTTTTTGCCTTACTGTATTGCCAAACTTACCAAATCCATTGATTTCATCGTTCGTCTTCATCCACGCTGGAGCAGACCATGCGGCGCTGAAGAATTTCACATTGGGATTTAACTCAAGGGCCTGCTTCGCGAATGGTATCTTGTACGAATAATCTTCCTTTGCGAGCGCGAAGTGTTCCAGTGTAGTATCGTTGTTGACATCGTCGTATGTGTAAGGCCTTGTCGAGAAATCGGTACCACCGATTGGTATGCGGCCCAGGGCGTACTTGCTCCCTGTTTTCGGATCGTAGTACGTCCTGCAAGCAATAAGATTCGGTTAACGGCGTTGTGCATATTTGGCCTGAAGCAAGTTCACCAGTGAACTCTCATTATGGAATATATGTGTATAGGTTGATGAAAGTTTCCCGGTGCAAGCGGTAATACAGTAATGACGTCTAACTGATGTTACGCATACATTTGAATTTTTATTGTCGTTGGAAAAACAGCGACCTTCAATTCTGGGAAATGGTTGTAAATGCGGAAAATTTCCTTTGAAAATGTTTGAATTATCAGTTGTAATGTATGTATGGCGAATGCAGATAGAAATACGTATGTCCACCTACGTTACGAGCTGTGTATCTACATAGGTAGAATAATTATATGAAATGCTCCTAATAGAAAAACATTTCGCAGTTGCAATAGCCATTTTGACTTATTAGTGAAAGATTTACTTCTCAAGCAACGATTGAGTTTGATGAACAGAATAAATAAGTAAGTAGCATTGTATCAGTAGATGATGATAATTACCGGATCAGTTGGTCTTGAGCAGCCGTGCTGAGTTTCTTTATGTTGATGCCAGCAGAATCAGTAAACGCACCCCCGAAACCGAGAATCTTTTGGTATTGTTTTTTGGCGTCTACAGTCAGGGCTACGCTGAACAAAGATTTCTGGCATCTTCCAAACTTCACATTTGATTTGCTCAGCCGGAGACCTTCCTTGTTCGTCACATACCAGTTTGCACTGCCGTCCTTCGGAACGTCCAGCGCGTTGTCCGGCAGACCATCGCAGTAGGTTGCGTTGCAAACGCATACGATTCGATCGACACCGAAACTTCTAGGTACGCATTTGTTTGCGCTACCTGTAATTAACGATATTTCTATATCACTTAGGGTAGAGTGAATGATGTAAGGATGTGACGACACCATATCTGATGATCCGCAACGCATCCGTGTTAAGGGCCATGTTTGGTTTTACCTGCGGCGAGGAAGAGAGCAACAACCAGAAGCGTCTTCCACATGTTCCAACCGGCCTGTGGCAAATCTTATATTGAAACTAAGAATAAGTAAGCTGGCCTTAAATGGCAAATAACTTCTTATATAGTCGTGGTTCTCTACCCGCTGGAACGTGGTAGGGGTGTGAGCATACGTATTGGTTGTTGCTTTGCTTGTCATCTTAATCGCGAAAGTTTAACATATAATTCATGTGTCACCAGTAAAGTATCGGTAATGTTTGGTAACGTTTTAAAAGTAATTATAGGACTTAATATTTTCACACCTTCCATACATAACGCTCGAAATAACATTATTGTAACGCTGTCGTCATGTCGCGGCCGAGTAGGTATCTTATAATCCTATCGGCAAACTGTATAGCCGTTTTTGTAGGATCTTTTCAGATCTTTTAAGTGTCTGCAGATACATGCGGTGAATGAACCGTGTATCGTGAGAGCATGCTATCTATGCTTCGTTATCGCAATCAGGCCAATCGGGGAGCATTGACCTTTCATTTTCTAGCTGTATATGATCTTAAATGTGAAGCGGCAATTGATCGAAAAGTTAATGCTGAGTTTACACCTGACGCCCAGTCTGAACGCATATTCTAGTACTCGCTCGAGTAATCCGGCGGGCAAGATTTTCACTCGGCCGAGTCACTCGACAGGTGTAAACCTACCTTTAGTCGAATATTTTGTACATACAGCGGGATATGTACTAAATATTAATGAACGAGAACGGAGAAACGTTTAGTTCGATATAAATGATGTTACTCCTATTTTAGGAGAAGTAGTAAAAGTGGTATACATAATTACTCACTTGGTGTAAAATGTAAATTGATGCACATTAATGTGTAAGTCGAACATTTTCTTGTACCAAGAACATGAAATGGAAATGTAGAACGAACATGTCTAACGTAGGATCTTTAAATAAAGGACAGAACTCGGTGTTTCAGAAAACACTAATTAAACTAAATGTAATTTCTCGCAAGAGATTTTCTCCTGACAGTAGTCGTACCTCGCATGTCAGAGTTTCTCGACACATCCAGGTTCGCGCTACACTGCCTGCACTCCAAATTTTTCAAGCACACACTTTTACTCTTCTCAAAACTAAATAGAGTAAATAGGACACTACGATAGTATGTAAGAAAGGGGATTCCTCCATTTGCAGGTACCTATAATTAGACACCGCCAATAAATATACATTTTATGTGTATACAAGTATTCCACAATTTATTGCATGTAGTTAATACATTATAATTAATGTTCACGATATTTTAAACATGATATTTTGAGCCACAATTTCTATTGTCTGTAAATTATAGTATTCATAGACTCTGCAGGTAAGTCGACGCAAAGGGAACCCCTCTTCAAATCTTTCAGAGACACAGTCGTCGTTGTTATACCTCTGTAACAGAAAGTGAGATTTGAATTGGCATAAGAAAACTGCTTGGTGTACAATTACTTGAACGCGAATATTAAGTGTATTGGATTTTAAGTTACTTGTTGTAGAGTACGACAACAATCTCGTTCGAAGGTGTTGCGAAGGCTGCAGCTTTGACGATGGGGTTATCCGTGATGGAAATTCTGACAGAACCTCTTCCAACGAATCTACTAAAATGTTTGACAGCATAGTACATTGGTTGTTTGTAAAATTCGTCTTCTTCCGGATTCACAATAATGGGGGAATCGACGCCATTATGAAGATAGGTTGGTCCACCTTTTTTGTCCAGAGCCAGGTTCCAGTCCACCCATCCAACCGCCCAATGGTTCATATACTTAAAGGGAGAATATTTAGCCTTATGTCAGTACCGACAAACATTTCTTATTTACAACAACTTTTGATATTAGAAGATTTGTACCTCAAGTATGCTTAAAATATACCTCTGCCCTCGTTCCCATGATCCTAAAATAATATTCGGAATCTCCAAGCTCCCTGCCAAACGTAGAACGGTGTTATTTTCATGATCTAATTACACTTTCTCTTTTCAATTTGCAATTGTTTATATAGGCAGACGTATTTTGTAAGAATAGCACTTAAAAAACCTACCTGTGGATGCTTCAGTCAGGAGGATGAATTTATCTGGAAATGCGTTATGAGTGAGGTCCAACACAACCGGGGGAACATAGGCATCGAAATACCAATGTACAGCCGTGCCCGCACTGTATTTTTTTGCCTTTTCATTAGCCCACATCAGCTGGACGAATAGGGGCAATTCACTTCTTTGATCGTCGAGCGCTAGAATGAGCGTGCGATTGTGTTGTGATGCAGCCAGAGTTGGGCCCAAGAAATCACCGACCCAGTCGGCGACGGTTCCAGGTGTCCATCCCATGGCGTTAAGGGGACCGAAGGGTACCAGGCCGTTTGTAGGCTCGTTACCAGGTGTAACCGCCCATATATCAAGGCCGTTCTTCTTGTACTCATTTATAAACTTCACTATGTAATCGGCACAGGCCTGGTAGTATTCTTTCTTTAAGATACCTATCGAATCATTAAAAGTTCGAGATCTATGTCTGCAGAAGGACTTGTTGTTAGCCGGAGGATATGTTTCAAATTGCGTTACCAAGCCCGTTGATTCTGTCGCTAGTTTTCATCCATATTGGTGGTGACCACGCGGCACTGACTAACTTCGTGTCAGGATTCAGTTTCATAGCCTTCTGTATGAACGGTATCTTATAATCGTAGTCTTCTGGAGCAAGCGCGAAGTGTTCCAACAAGGTATCGTCCGAGACGTTATCGTAGGTGTAAGGTCTTGTCGAAAAATCGGTACCGCCAATTGGAACGCGACCTAACGAGTATCTACTTCCTTTCACGGGATCGTAGTACGCCCTACAGATAACGAAATTCTGTCGGTTACATGGACTTGCGTTTAGGGTAACGCAATTGCCTACTCGAATTACAGATCTTTCACAAGTAGCAATAGCACGATCGAATTCAACATTCTCACCACGCTTGAAACAATTAAAGCAATTATTCTACTACCGAATCAGTTGGTCTTGGGTAGCTGGGCTAAGCTTCTTTATATTGATGCCAGTAGAATCGGTAAAGGCACCTCCGTAACCGAGAATCGTTTGATACTGTTTCGTGCTGTCTATCGTTAAGGTCGCACCGAGAAACAGTCCACAGGAACGGAAGGAGGACTTGGACATGTGCATTCTGAGTCCCTTTTTGGTCGAGACATACCAGTAGAAGTTTCCTTCTTCAGGTACCTTCGGGTTATTGTCTGGTGTAGCGTCGCAATAGGTTGCATTGCAAACGCATACGATTTTGTCCGGACCGAAACTGCGAGGCACGCAATCGTTCGCGTTACCTGTGATTTAATGATAATGTCTTAAGAATTCAACATCGGAACACGTAAGAAGGCTACAAAGGACAACGACACCTGAAATTCATTTAATAGCCCGGGGCAGAATAGCGGCTGACTAGTATTATACAATATAGATTAATACATTTATTAGAGCCAGTTTCGCAACAGCTGTTACAATCAGCGTTGACATTGGATTTACAGTTTCACAGATAACCATGTACAAACGTCTTCTAGCCAGGGAATCTTGAGTTTCTGAAATATTATATAACTTTACTTTTACCTGTAACAGCGAAGAAGGATATAACCAGGAGTGCCTTCCACATGCTTCGGTTGTTGGTGAGAACTGAAACAGGATTAAGAGATCGTAAAATAATCAGTACATACACGGTGGTATCGGATGTCAAATATACAACTAAGCTCTACCAAACAGGCGATTTGCAATAATTTAGTGGGTATGTAATTAGTTTGTTCGTGACTTAAACACCCACGGTGTTATGTAGATACTATGGCGCAAAGAATTACAAACAAACAATACGGAGTAATAATTCGTTATAAGTGACAGGATCCTGTGATATGTGAGTTTTTAGGCTTCACTACCTGAGGGGGTCTCTCTCATTGTCAAACCTAGACAGACGTGGAATATAACGCGTTGCTCGGTTTAAATAGATAAAGTCGATGGCTAAAATAAAGCGAGTACTGCGATGATTCATGATTCACTGAAGCACGAGTGCATTTTTATATTTCTCACTTTATTCTTTATGGACATACTTTTGACATTTTAAGGAGGTTTCGCTGACAAGAATATCGTCAAACACGATATGCCTTGTCGCGTAAATATTAGACACGTTTAAATTACTAGGACACACGGAGTACCTATAATATTAAAAGCAGATCGTACTATTCACAAACATATTCTCATGAGGGTGCAATAAAAGATGTAAGTCTAAGTAAAGTTTGAACTTTCCCGTTGAAAGTTCAATCTAAATGGAATTTACGGAAGTCTATTGATTGAGGTAAGTTACAAAAGATCGAGGTTTCTATAGATTCTCTGCTCGCATGCCAGTATTGTATCGGTTTTGACGAAGTTAATTGTTTCGGTTTTTCATAAAAGTCAGCGCGTTAAACGGTGGATAAAAAGGAAACGCATCGAAGTTTTGTTTCCAAAGCAATTTTAACGATTTACGTGAAATCGCACCTTTGCGCGAACAATGCGCTGCTCGGGTCCCTTTGTTCGAAAAAATAACAATGCGGTAGACAAGACATATTTCTTTTTCATCGAAACCTTGACGGGCTATATTCTGTTAAATATTTATCAATTTCATATAATGTCTATAAGTAATAGAAATTTTAGGCTTGATGTATGTAGTTGCAGGGTGAAATGGGGAAATGTTTCTGTACAGATTCTTTTCAGACATGGTATCGAATACCTGCATCGGCGCATAAGATACAGCGGGAATGAATAAGGTTTTGGCGTATTTTTAGTACAGTTCGAACGCAACTGTTCAAACACCGGAGCACAACAATATTCGGTATAAAAATATTAACAAACTCGACATGTAAGTTAAATTAAAGATGACGTACTGCTGATGCAGAGCTAAAATTATCCACCGAAATGAACTTGATCGGTCCACTTGGATCAACAGTGCGCGGATAAAAATAAAACATGTGAAAGAAACATGTTCGGCATAGGGTAGTGAATGAATAATACCCGCGCTAGTTGAACAGCTGTGGTTAACCATTCGATTGATCTCAATAGTGGCATAAACTTAATATTTCGCCAGAGCGACCGACAAAATTACCGACACGCAACCAAAAATCGAGAAGAATTTCGAGAACGTCACTGTCAAAGTAACATGACTGCAAACTGTCCGAGATAAAGACTGGAACTAAGTCATAAATACGCTGAGTCGTAAGCGGCATAATATTTTATCATACGCTGCTGTCTCCCAGAGGAGATGTCTGTTTGTAAATCTAAAATATAAGAGAACTGTCGAAACCTGGTTTGCCACGTACCGAATGCATTATTATGTGCATACACTGTTACGTATGCTGCATAGTAAAGGGAACTTCCCGCTAGAGATAATAGCGGGAGTGGTAACAGTAAAACGCACTTACTTTTTCGTTAACGAAGTCAAAGAAACGAACACTAACTATAAGATCTCTCGACATTGTGTTTTGAATTTAAAGGAAAAAGGAATACGTCCGTAAAGCCAGCAAAGCTGGAGTGGCTTATATTGAGAGGTATGAAGGGAAGGACCTTTGTCTCGCGAGGATATATTCGGCGCATTTAACGACCCGTAATCGAGAGAACGTAGTGCGGGGACGGGGATTCTGTAGGTGAATCATAGATAAATCAGGCAGCAAGATCGCGAGGACTGTCCGGCAGGGCGATTGGTTCCCTCTCGGAAGCAGTGGTGCGAACAGACGGCGAAATCCCTTGGAAATTACTTGCCCCTGGGGCAGAGAAAGTGCGAGGACGCTTTTATGCGCACGTTAAACAGATCGTTCGGGGACAGGGACAGGGACAGCTCGATAAGTGGATACGATACGAACGAGGAGGAACCGTGGGCTTTAATAAATCAAAGAGTCACCCTGCGATAGGCGGCGCGGCACGAGACACGCGCGTTACGAGTTAGGCTCGAATCAAATGATATGATCCGTGAAAAGGGCCCAACTTCTGAGAGCGCGCTAGCCAAGCAACCCGCTCCAAGAAACCAATCCCCCCTCGACACTGTGCGCGTAAACTGGCGATAACATTATTCTCCGGGATAAAAAAAATATTCATTCCCTACAGAAGTTGTGACCGTAAACCAGCCGCAAGAGGAGACCTTCTCTCTCCAGTCCGGACTAGCTCATCCGACTTTCTACATTTGCCGCGCGCTGCCACGTTATTACGTGGTTCAGTTGCGCGATGAGGAACCTGCAGAATGCTCCTGGAGGGTCGTCAATTTATTTCAGTACGCAGTAGCAACGCGAAATCAGTTTTATAAATCAAATAACGAGGGCAGTTTTCGAATTGGCTCCCGACAGCAAACAGACTAACCGCGAGGACGGCAGTGATACCAACAGTTCGTCAATCTCATTTCCGCTTCATGTTTATAGGCTCTTAAACTATATTTGTACATATATCCGGTGTGACGTTTCATGCTAATGCAGGCAAATGTCTTTCCAGAAAGTGATATTTGTCATTGGAATTCGTCAAATTGCAACTATTAAGGAATGAATAATTTACCCCGAAGAACGTTATCTAGACGCGTTGGATGTCCTTCGAAATACTTGTGACGCACAAGCAGACAGAGAACAGTAGCGCGACTCGTTGTGCAGGAATTTTTATTTTCAACACGGTTCGGGAAAGCCAGCCTGCTGTTCGATAATGGTCAAAAACACAGCTGGGAGTGTGAATGGCTCGTGTCGACATTCCATTAGATTTGCCATGTGTAAAGATTGCATGACTGCATGCATCGCAAAGCATTGAGCTATATATTTTTACAGCTCAACGCCGCAAAGGAACTCGTATGTGTCTGCTTTACGAAGTTGGTGACGTTGGAAATGTAAAATATCCGGGTTCATATTTGCTTCGACGTCGCTGTCAACTGCAAACTTCACGCTTTGTTCTTTTCCAAGTACACAAAAACTGATTTGCGTGTACGTGCGTCATTTATACGCGTGTGAGTCGTTTGAAGTGAACGACGACACATTCGTCAATACACTTCTGTCAGGTTAACGTACTTCTATCGATATTTTTCCAAGCAATTAATAGCACAGTGACGCGGGCAGAAATTGTTGATCCGATTTACTTGCACGAACAGTTGGGATCTCTAAAGCTTTGTATCGGCTACACTGGATTAATATGAAATCCGAAACGTGTTTCCTAATGATAGGCAAATGGAGGGTAAAGGCGATGTAAAATCAAGCGAATTTACTTCGCCATGGAATAATAATCATTCTATCCAAGTATGAAGTTTCAAAGTTTGTTAGCTTGGTATTAATTGGACTATGTAGGCTGTAGATAAGTGATAAGAAGGCGAGATCGAAGGGATGTGGGGAAGTTTAGTGCCCCATAGTCGGCGGCACGGCGTGCGAGACAACAGCGAATACTTATGCAAATCGGTGTCGAAAGTTTTTAATGAAAATTTGTAATCTCGAATTTTCTAAGAACTCGAAACTTTTGGGATGCGATGAAAATGCTAATCAAACGTTGTCCTGGTGTTCCCCTGAAACGTCGAGTGTCTGACGCGGTTCGCCGTTTGCATTCGAATGTTCCTTCCCCTTTTCATCTTGCTCCATTAATTCTAACGCATGACGCCCGTTCGTTCTAAAAATGGACGACAAGAGATTGTTATATTTCAACCCCTTGGAAAGAGGAAACTGCCGCTTGCGGTCTAGCCGCTAGCGCAATCTTTCGGGGTGGAATGTTAAACCTATCGCTCCGTTCAGACCCTTTGCGTTTCGTGAATTTTCCAGCAATAATTACACATAGGCTTTTTACAGTTTACAAGCGTAAACATTTATTTGTTGCGAACACTTAACTGCTGCTACATCGCCCGATACACATTCATACATCTAAGTAAGCGTTCCGAATACTTTTCCAAGGCCCGGAGCGATTTTAATTTACCTCGTGAAATATCAACAAGACATATGTCCTGTGACATCCTTGTAACGTTGTAGCTGCCTCGGCAAAATTGTTGAACTCATCTTTGGCGCTGTTACGCCTGCACATCAATAGCTTCTCCATGTATGGCGAGCTTTATCGCATTACTTCCGTTCTTTTCGACTCGAAGCGAGTAATGAAGTAAGCAAATTGCTGGACTCGCGGTCGTTCTACGTATTGATTTATTGCTCGGTTCACGAAAAGACCGTATTACTTAGGCACGGGACAATCTAGCGTTGCTCGTTAACCTTTTTCGTACCTTGGCTGTGTGTCGATCACAGAATGTATCTACCGAAGCTGCCCGACGAGGCGTAAATACCGGGATAAATAAAATGCCAAGGGGTAGACAACGACCGAGCACGATGACTACTCCCGACTATTCTGGAATGGTGCTCGAATGTCCGCTGGTGTTTGTAAGAATAAGTGCCACTTTACTTGGCCAAGCTGAAATTAAATTCAACCAAGACAAATGGGGGCGCTAAGCCAGCCCCGCTCCTGCGACCATGTGAAATGTAAATTGCTTTGAATTAAGGCGGGGGCCGCCGCGCTGGTCAGGCTCCTATTAAATATATAAATACGCGCGGACGGTCTCAAGAGTGAGTGATCCGTGTTCTGCGTCGGTTCATTCGTCGCGACGGTTTCTCTAATTAGTTTAATTAAACGTTACCGGCTCTACAACTGACGACTGCAATTTATTTATTTATCCTTTTATATGTCGTTTAACACGAATCAGAAAGAAGAACAGCTGAATGGATACGACGAAGATAAGCTCGAAAGCTGAAAGTATATTTCGCTGTTCATCAATTTCGCAAATGACAGCCGTTGATTTATTGCACATCTGTTGATATAAAGTTGGTGGTAACCGGTGCGCTTTCGACAAACGAACCATTCTAGCCGACGAGACCGCCTCGTGAATTTGCAGGGCATCGTATTACGTGGAAGACGGTCATCCGCAACGGAAGTATTCGCGATCCTCGAGTTCGTTATTCGATTATACGTACGTCGTCGAAGATTCGGATCGCGTTGTCGCGCGAAAGCCAATAAGCAGTACTGTCCGTTTATTAAGAGGATTCGCTTCAGTGAAAAGCAAGACAGACACTAGCTGAGGCCAAAGCCTTGGGTTGGCGAGCTAATATAAAGTGAACCTTGGGTCACCGAGTTTGTCGAAAGTGCACCATGTAATCGCGTGCTCGAGTTTTATATATATGTATATAAAAAGAAAAAGAAAAAGAATGCTAGCAGGTGGATAGTATGCGCTATTCTTTGCACTTTTCCCCGGTGCTGGTAAGAACAGTTCTTTTATTAAGTAAAGTTCGGCATACTGCGGAGCTCATTATCCGCGTAACCCCTAGCCCGATGGTGAATTTAATTTTGAGATCGTTATCCCGCGCAATTTGTTCGGGACGTTGAAAAATCTCGTTGTTGCCGCGTGTGCTGGTCATCTCGGACGAGGCTCTATTCAAACGGATTTGCATAGTTGCACGAACGTAGCTGTACACCCGCAGCCTCGTAGTTGTCATACTTACCGAATATTTAGACACGATCAGTCTTACTCTACGCAATTCCCACCTAAGTGGGCAGGTATTCTTTTTCGGAATAGGCCCCGCATTTACGTCGATCGATATGCCTTAATAGTAAAGAGTAAGTAAAGTGCCCTTCGCAAGACAAAGCATAAATGCAATGCTTTAAATACCTATCCACGTTTACGTCACACGCGGAAAATACTTGAAAAATTCAATAGAAACGCGATAAGTAATCGCAAGATAGGTACTCGTGGCATTTAAATACAGCTACAATGTTCAGGTAGCAACAGGCTGCGTTCACATTAGTTCAGAGCTCTGTTATTCGTAATACGCTATTAAGTATATGGAATTTTGATTAGGAACCGGTAGATATGATAGCGATAGTACAGCGTGCACGTTTACAAATTTCGGTTTGTCAGATGCTTTGAAAAACGATGCGCGACGCGGTCGCAAGATGATCGTGTGATTATAAAAGGGGTTGAATTAGAAAGGTGGCGACGAAGAGAGATGGGATGGAAATGTCAAAGATCGTGGAGTAAAGAGTTGAGGGAAACGCGCAGCTTCTTATCTGGCATAGAGGTCTACTTCCTTTCGGCGGGCTTCCGCAGGGCTTTGTAATATTTTCCGGTCACGTCCGAGGTATGCATGAACTTTAAAAAGTGGCGCCTTCGTGCTTACGGAATATTAAAGCCATTCATATTTACCAGTGACTAGATACTGTAGACACGTAATAACGTACTGTCCTTTTTTCCCTCCCTTCCGCCCAGAAATTATCGTTCCTTCCTGTTCGTTTCGCGCATTCAACGTAAGACTGCGTTATTTCACTGCTTCCGATATATTCGGATTCATCATCGCCAGCCACCCTACTTCGCCATTTCTGATTCCGGCTTATGAATATGAATTGCATCAATTACGCGGAACGTGGCCCAAGTTACTGCCTACGGTCTACACTCTACCCTCTACAGGATGTTTAAGAAATGGGGTGCACGCGATTTCGCGTTAAAAATTTCACCGTTCAAGTTACACTCGGTCTTTGTAACTTGCACCGTATTACACGAAGAGGGAGACGGAGTTTTGAAAGCCGCGAGAACGATGATTCGTTCTAAGAAATGATAAAATTCACAGCCAAGTGAAAGATGACAGCTACGAGGCGACTGGTATAAGAAAATTGGAGCAGGGTTAACGTCGGAAAGGTTTTTCATTTAAATTAGGCAGGTGGCTCGAGTCGAATTTAACATACCTCACACCTTACACGCAAAATCGATAAGCGACGCGCTACTAATGCGTCTGCTTCACTTTATTTCATCTCTGGCGGAAGCGTTAAAGCTCCTTAGACAGTTTAAGTCGCCCTTTCTCGGAGCCCTTTACGTTTACAGAGGAACTCTCTTCGGAACCGTTCCATGCCTCTAACTTGTCCCTTTCGTTTAGCCTTATCACGCGCGAGCTCTCGCGATCTAGACTCCATTAAACTTGTTGGTTGGAAACTTTACAAATATCGATGCATCGCAAAGCAGCTTTGTTACTTGCCTCCACCTTCGAAGGGGAGCTTAAAATCCGCCACTTGGAAATGGCTTTTCCGTTGAAAGAAGTCTGTGCGCGACCGCCATTGATTTCGAGAGCGTGAATCGTAAAAACGAAATGCTAAAATGACAAACAAGTTGTGGGTACGAAACAGGGAAACGAAGGAATCGCGCAAATGCGGAAACATGAAAACAGAAGCTGTTTGTTTCTGTAGAGACAATTATTCCGGATTGCAATAGGGCAACACTTTTGAGCAATTTAAATTAGAGGAGGTGAAATTCAATTTGTTAGATTCCCGTCACGCGTTATGCCCCTATTTCTCCTGCATCTCGGCAAAATAATCACGCGCGTTTCCTCTCTGTTATTTATCTAGCGAATCAGAGGTAACTACGCTTTTTCTTCGGTTATTCTAGCTTTCCTCCCGATGGACCAACGAAAACGTACACGCTGGATATACGTGTACAGTAACTATTCGAACGATAAGGCAATTAGTAAGGAACACTTGGTCCATGAAACGAGGATTATTCATTTCTCCCTAACCCCACCGTACATCTATGCCAGCGTCACATTGGGGGGAAAGTAGGGTAGTTTCGCGCAGGGGGTAAACAAGTGTATCACGCTCGACAGCGCGGCGCGGCGTTACTGGCAGAAAAGGGACCAAGGGGAATATAACATGGAATTTTTAGCGACGTCTATTGTATAAAATCGAAGGCGGGGAAAGAGCGGAGGAACGTATGTATGTACGTATCCCGTTGGTTGTGGAGGTTCCGCGAAACGGCATCAGCAATCGCGCAACGTTCTGCCTCTCGATCTCTCCGGTCCAACTTTTCGTAATGGATGCAGGACGCATCTATCATCCCTCGTCATCAACGTCAAAATCCTGGCCAAACACAGCAGCCATCGACTCGCCACTGAATGCCGACTACTGAATACAAAAGAGCAGCCAACGAATAGCAGATAGCATGCTCAACTATACGTATACCTACCTTCCGCATCCGTCCATATGCGGCGTTCCGCCCTTCGCTTTCTATGTGTACATTGCACCCGCTTCCTTCGATGCAGTTACGTATCGCATCGTAGAAATTTTTATTTCACTTTCCAGGGAAATCAATGAAACTGACGCCACTGGCTTTGCTAATCCCGACGTTATGCTTGCCATCGAGAAGGGACGTAATTACTTAAAAATGGACCTTTCGCTACGCAACTTTCGCGTATTCTTGCGACAGTTGTACAGTACCCGTTTACGATTTGTCATAAGACGAGATGGTATTTTTCCCACGTCCAACGATTTAGTCCACTTTTCCAGAACAATTCGCTCGTTGAACGGCGAAACGTTCTGTTTCCTATTTCTATTCTGCCTGTAATAGTTGGAAACGTATATTTGCGAAATGTCGTGGATCGCGCTACGTTCGAAATTGTCGCCGTGTTCGGAATTTCGGCGGAAACGTTGAATGCGTCGTGCAAGAAATACCTGCCCATATGCGATTCTACGAGTAGGTATATAACATTCTGCAATCGATCGATCAGCTGCTGGAAGAATCTCGCACTTCTGCATATACCTAATGTTATCCAGGAATTTGCATTGGACGCTAGTAAACTCGGCGATGTGCAGTGGCTTCGTTGGGAAAAGTCGCTGTGTCAAATATTTTATTCATTGTCTCTCCTCGTCGTACTTTCAACTTTATATATTTCAGACGGCTTCGCGTTGCTGCGTCATTTGTGTTTGCATTCATCCTCGCTGAGCGGTGTCGCGTTCAAAGTCTCTTATATTTAAAAAGCTTTTACTTGGACTATAATTTCCTTCCTATACCTATACATACACAACTTTCAGAAGCGCGTCACTGAGGAGTTTCAAAGTTTTCCCAGGTCGGCGGCATACATATGTAGGTTCGTTCCGCTAAGAAACTTTCTCGTTACTAATTGTAGAAACTAGTTCCACCGGAGGTGAGAGTTAAAGCCCGAGGTGGAAGTCGTCGAGACATCGGGAAATCGAGAGCTTTTCTCGCGGTTGGTCCCGGGAGTGATTTTAATTTCGCGCGTACCTAGGGATAGGTACGATTATACGTACAGGGAAAATTGGAATCGCCGCCAGCAGGAATGAAGTAAAAATGAACGCCCGGTTCGCAAGGAAAAGCCGAGTTCTCCTATGCACCACACATTTGTATTTTACATAATTTTAAAGAGCCAGAACAGTTATACACGGTTACAGTTATTTACTGAATAATTCCACAGGACAGAAGTGATTCAGCGACTTTTATCATAGTTGTCAGAATTAGTTTGGCAGTTACTGGTCCACTGAAAAGAGGCATCACAAGCGGTATCACCTGCTGGAAGAACTAAAAACATAGAAAATTTGGTTAACAATTATCCCGAGATCCTACTCCTTTTATATAAATTGCGTTATGGTTAAAACATCTCGATATGATATTGTACCGAGTAATAATAATTTGCACTTACATTATCGGACTGAATACTAGCCGATGCTGACAGATCGCTGATCGGTGTTTTAATTTGTATTGAGCTTGCTTCGACGTTCACCAACTGTTCCATTGCATTGTCAGATTGTAGTTACCACCAGAGACAACGGGTGAAATAAACAGAAAATTACGATAGAGAATATATGTCGCGCAAAGCTTGTGAGAACAACTCGGTAGGAAAAATAGCATTGCTTTTTTCTGATATGTCCAAATGTCAGATATTGAATTTAATATAGTGACAGTAGAATTCTTACCGACGTGAAGCAGAAAACTGCGCAGAATAGAAGAGCGAGTACGAGGCTTCGTTGGTTCATCTTTTTATATTTTACTTAGGTACTGTCGTTGCGAGTACGAAGCTAGTTGTTCCGACTACAAAAATTTGCGGCGCTTTTATACAACCTACGTTATCTTTTTGTACCATTATCGTTGACATTTCGCCCATCGCGGGACAAGATGACGCATAGCAGGGGTTCATTACTTCAAAAGAAATAGGGAAAGACATTTATCCATTGGAAGTTATCTAATCGTCTAATAGCATCGTTAATAACGTTTGTTACATTTCGGCGACGCTACCGTAGATCAATGTATGTCAAGGTAAACGTACCGAACGTAGCGTGGAAAATCCTAAACAGTGTACAAATCGGTCCCAATTACAAGCGCAGTTTTCTCAATAACAGTAGCAAGTAATGCAATCGTACATTAATTTTTATTGTGATTGGCGATCATTTTCCTATGAGCCTAATTATCGGCAACTAAACATATCTAGAGTTGTAAATGCGACTCGTGTTATCTTGGTTTCAACACACGTATTCACTCCATTTTACACCAACGTACCTACGCTTCACTACTGTAATAATTAGGACACAGCTTCAAGTTTTTCAGAAGTAGATATTCTGCGCAGTTCTAGCGGGCGAGAAAGTAGCGCAGCATCTTCTCTGAATGCATGAGAATGCCGAGGAGCATCTGACCGATGAAAAGCAAAGCGGTATCGTTCCCTCTGATTGTTAGATAGAAGAAGAAACGCGACATCGGATGGAGACAAGGAGGATGCATCGTAGCCAGTCCGGGAGTAATTATCGCGAGATAATTGGATTACCTTTGGAAGCTGGAGCGTACCGAGGGAAGGTATTGGGCGTAAGTGGCGTAGCGATTCGCGCTGAATCCGTAATGAGAGCGAACTGAAATCTCGAAACTCTGATAATAAGGAATGCCCGGGCGAGTTGCGAGCGAAAACAAACCACCGGTAACGATCGAAGTTTGTCGCGAGCCCACTCGAGGTAATGGCGAGTGGTTAGATGGGCGCGTGGTCAAACGTTCCGCCAACCCTCTGGATTACATCGAAATCCGAACTGTATAGAGAGCAAATTGTCGAAGAGAACGCGACATTCACCTCCTTCAAACTTCCTTGCAGCCTCGCGCGAAAACGGGAAATCCTTTGGGCTCCCTCTGATTGTTTCCATCTTAACTTCTGACCTCCTCCCATCCTCCACTGATCTTCGTAATTTCTCCGCAACCTACTGCACGGTAAACTACTTCCGGAGCACGCTATCAAGAATAATCCGATTTTCCCTTCAGATTAGAGAGCATCCTAGCGAGCATTTGCGACGGTTATTCATCTCGGGAGGTGATCACCGCTGAAACGGAGATGCTAAGAGAGGGGAAAAAAGTGGATCAATTTGACGAGGAGGTGAGGAAACGGTTGCATCCATGCGGCCTAGCACGCATCACCGAGTATGTATACATACATATATACATATATACGTATGTACGTCGAACCGAGTTCAGCGTGGCTGCCGTATTTTAGGAATTTCAATACGCTACTCGTCTCTTAAAATGCAAAGTTTTACTCCGCCCTGTCATCCGACTTTGCCATGTTTCCGCTACGGTTTGCATACCTACATTTTGTATTTATAGTGTTTCTCGGTGGGAAACGCGTTCCAGCATAGTCTCACTCGTATGTGTGCACGCTGCTGCGTATTGGCAAGCGAGACGTGTACTAGAAAGCTGTCTACAACGATCTTCTAAAGCGTATCGTTTTCGAGGTATGTAGACGTGAATGCCTTTAAATTTTAAAACGAACGAGTGACGCGAAGTTCAACCTGTAAATGAGAACGCTCGAATAATTAATAAACATAATATGAGCGCGTAGAGCGAACATATTTAACCGGAGACTTGTACTTCCTTTCAAAGTTTTACAGCTTAATTTGCGTTCGCCACGGGAAACGGAGATAATAAGAATAATGTTCCTTGATTATAGACTCGGCCGTGATATCGCTTTGTTACCGCCTCGCAGGGCTAGCATGAAAACTCTCGACGGCTAGGCTCACAGGTGCCTTGCTTGTAACGAAACATGCTCTGCACGACTTAAATCTCCGTGGTATTTCTATAAGAAAGGACTTAAAGAGCCGAGGGCATGATGGACAAAGCAAAGAGGGCCGGGGACACAGGTATTTGAGGATTTATGAGAAATGTTTATTTGAAACGCATATTCATTACTTGTTTACCCCGTTACTTGTTTTTCCTTCACTCTTCCTGCTTTTCTCGATCCATTACGCCCGTTACGATACCAGGATACATTCGACTCTGATTTCGACGACTTCGGTTTGGTGAAATTTAAAGGGATTCGCCAATGTACCCACGACCTACTCGTTACAATACAGGATTCGTGTTTAAGCAATTGAGAGAAGGTCCCCCTATTTCTATCCAAAGTTAAAACGTTCCTAACCGCGATTTACGATCGTTGTTGATACTGGCGGAGAATTTGCATAACGACTTCTCTTGGAAACGGCCGCGGCCGAATCGGAAGATGCAGCTTCGCGTTCAAGCAAAGCATTATGTATACATATATGTATGAGACGCATGCTAATAACTATGCCGTTGCACCGTACGATATTTACATTAATGTTTCACGAAATTTATGAACGCGCTCCTGAACCGTTTCTGGTCCAATTGTTTTTCAAAGCTCGCGCGTCGAAAACTATCCACTGTTTGGAAAGTTCGCCGCAGACTTGTAACGAATCATTCTCTGTCCCGACCGTTGTAATTCAGAATAGTGTGAAATAACGTACTCCGTAAACGTAAAGCTTCGTTGGTTAGCTGAATTCAGACCAGAAAGACTAAGGAGTCATCGATAACCGTCTGGAAGCGTGGTATGGTTTAATTGCACGGCTTCTTACGCAGAGAATGCTTTACTGTTTATTTTTACCGGCCGGTAGCTCTAACGAGAAATAATTTTCACATGAATTCGGGGGCCGTGAAAGTTGCAGCTAAATTGAGCATTTTTTATGCCATTTCTCAACTCCTTTCATGCCAACAAGAATTTACCCCCGGCGTATACACTTACACTTCCGGTCCCTGTTTCGAGAAAAAAATGAAGAAGCACCAGCAGCCGCGCCGCGCATAGGTAGAATAGTCTACTCTGCCTTGGAACATTATTTCCATTCCTTTGTTGCCTTTTTTATCCGCATCCCCGCCGCGAAAAATCCCACATACTACCCTGCCGTTGCACCGCGTGCTTTAACCCCTTCGAATTCGGCCACGTTTCTATTCACTGATACATGTTCCTTTCTCTTCTTTTCGTTCTGAGTTCAGTTTCTTTACGTTTCCTCCAATAGCGGATTCACCGTGCACGCATCCAGCATCGATGACTCTTGCTTACTTTTGTCGCAACAGATGCAGAGTTAGGAGAAGCATGTTACTATATACATTGGTAAAAGCAGTTACACGGTAGAACTATCAGTGATAGCTAAACGTAACTGAATTTACAATGAAATGGACTGAGAACACCCCTGCTCTAATTACACCATTGATTTGTCTCCGCACGACATGACGTGAATAGACAAACCAAGTAGAGGGAGACGCGCTGCTTTGGGGGAATTTGCGTTTTTCTCTCCATCCCGTTGTTCGTTAAAAATCATTGAATGGCCATTCAGCGAGCCAAATCGTTGACGTATGTAACTCGCCCCTTTGCCGGCAGAAAAAACTCCCGTTCGTCGCATGTTATTTCATTATGGTCGTTGAATGACGCTTGATTGATCGCGGCGCGTTTGTCACTTTTGTCAGTCGAATCCCCTCGAATCGATCGAACTTCCGCGCTTCTCGGCAGGTACTTCGACTTTTCTATGAACGAATGTTGCCGTGAATCAGGCTCGCAAGTCCTCGCCCGTCTCCTCTTGACTCTGTGGTCGCGGAGCAGTGCAAATTGATAAGTTAAGGTACACCGCTTGCGTTTCGTTGATATCTATTGCATAAGCAAACGGGGATTAAAGATGTACGCTCACTGTACAGTGCGAGGTTGTAATAAAGTCGCGCTACGACCCATAGTCGCTTCTAGGAGCAAAGTTTGAGAAAGTCACTTGGAGTTTCTGGAAAATTGCAAGTCGCGTATTCCCAGGTCACTTTCGTTAGCGTCGTAAATGCGTTTGCTTTCACAGCTTTTCCTACTTCACCGTGCAAACAGCGTGGGTATAGGTACGTCGGGATCCGATAGATGGTCTCTTTGGCATAACTTAGGGGACAGTCCACGGTTTTCCCATTCTCGTACCGATATTTCTCTCGGGCAAAAAGTAAACGAAGAGCGAGTTTGTACGTATCGTTTAAAGAAAAGGTGAACTGGTTTCCAGAACCATCAATCAAGCTTGGAAAAAATGCGCAACTGCTAGAGCCGAAGTGTAGTAGGTAATCGTTCCGTGGCGATTACGTTTGAACTCGAAGCACATGTGCTCGTTTACTAATTTCTCGGTGAACTAGGGTACGTGGCGCTGTACAAAGTGTGATAAGGAAACCGAAAGTGCAAGGTCGTTATTATCGGGATCGGTCAGCTTTATTTACAGCTGCCAGGGTGAGCAGCAGCGGATGGGGATGCGCGATAGCGGAGTGTGCTTCCGTAGAAGCAAAGCTTTCCTCAGCTGGTGGACAACAAATAGCCGTTCGTAAGGGTAGGGTAACGTTAACGGGAGCCAGGTTGCAGCTGTTCGGTCGCGTCGTTTCGTTTCTATGTGGTGCGGGATACCCGAAGAAACCCGACCAGCTTTGCCCGTTTCGTACGTTCGATCCTCGACCGGACGGTTTATAAGCTTGTAACAATCGGTATCGAGGGATTCCAAGTTTGCCCGTTTCGCCGGTAATAGTCGGTCCGATGATACCTCGGAACATTTTCTCCACGAGGGCTATCGCGTCCAAGGAGTTTCTTTATTTTCTTGGCCAATATGCGCGGGATATCGCATCGCATTCCCTCAACTTTTCACATATCTCCGAGGAATCTATTCGGGACACCTTCCGCGCCGTACCTCCACCTTTCTTCCACCATATTTCGCGAGAGAACTAACTCGAGAAGATCTCGCGGGAATTGCACGAACGATAACCGCGCAGCTAATCATACATTGGCGTAACGAACCTGAATCCTTTCTGAGTCATGCGTAATTTAAAATGTAGAAACAGGCAGACACGTGTCGCGTATTCGCAGCTAACGATATTTAAATGGAGATGAGAAATCATCGTTAAGAATAAATTTGTGCTTCGACACTGGGTAGTTGTCACCGAAAATTGATTGTCGCCAGAATTCTGTTTTAGTAGAACGCAATGCAAGAAATAACTTACAAACGACGCCGATAAGTACTTATAGGGTTGACGGTGACAAAAAGTGTTACTGCAATAATATTCGTTGTAACGTTTGTCACAACGGCCCCGATGAAAATGGTAACGGGCATAAAAATTAACGAGGACTGAAAATAATCGTATAAATACGCGCGACAAAGGAACGGAGAAAATATCAATGCGTAATTGAAATATTTTATATCACAGCCTCCATTTAATTCTTGTTTGCCGTTCACCGTTTCAAGTAATTTTATTATTCACGAAATTTTTCGACGTAGTCATTACGATGTATGATGAAACGGAATATTAATCCAAAAACGAATGGTTTTGTGTACCTATTATTGAAACGTGACCGCATCCACGCAACAGAGAAATGCACGCGCATAAATGTATGCCGCACATGCAAATTATGGGATACTGTTTCGAGGCACATTTTGGCTTCCGCGAATCCGGTTTATAATCCGTGCCTGCGGATTTCGCTGAAAAAGAGGTGAAGCGTGCCGTAGAAATGCGGGGGAGCGTAGGTACTCCTCGACGATGCCCTAGGTAGTAGATCTACAATAATCGGTTTACAAACAGACGCGCGAAAGTTAGGGTTGAAATTCTGACACGCTCAGATTTTTCACGCTTTAATCGAAACCCCTGTAAATAACGCACACTTTTCCAGCAGAATTAGCTGAAGTAGAGAAAGTAACCGTGCGATAAATCGCTGTTTATTACAGACTTAGCTGTGTAATGTTCGAAACAGTTGCGGGTATGACAAATAATTGGTAAGAATGGGATTAACGCGCATAACAAATATCGCGCAGAAGCGAGCCACCGCACGCTTGTGTGCCATGCGAACTGCGAAGTGGTCGTGCGGTTCGGTAACGAAGCTTTATGACCGTCAGGATTGAACGGACGAACGAAAAATGCAACGGCGTTTCAACTTGGATTCTAATAGCCGATCTAATGATTTCGTAGTAAAGTAATAGGAATTAAATAGCTTGGATGAATTGGTGTTTAGTTTTATCGCAAGAATACCGATACTCCAGCCATTTGGAAATAACGCAACGGCAACGGTGTCGTTCCAATTGCAACAGAATGCAACGCGCACGCTTTGTCGCTCGGGGTTCAAAAAGGAAAGGAATTACATTCGATAAAGAAAGGAACACTTGACGTTGAAAGCACCTATCGGAAACGTAAGGTGTGCCGGTTGCATAGGTAGTATTCGGATGCTTGTCGAGGATCACTGCAATGTATGTAGGTACTTGCAGCTTCTTTGCTCTACCCGATGGAAGCGAGGGTAATTTACTTACTTTGATTCGCGCCAGGAGACGAACGAAGTAGCGAAAAGCGCTGGAAAATTCCGGGAATAAAATTGCAGCCGATTCGGTGTTACCTGCATCGTACGAGCGGACCCGAGAATTTCTCGGAACTGGACTCGAACGATTCATTTTAATGCGAGTACTCGTTACTCAAATACAGGTAGCTGTTCTTCCGGAGACAGGCTATTTCTGCTTCCTATTTCTTCTCCCTCTGCCCCTGCTGGACCAAAAACGGAAACTCGCAGAAACGAATTTTCGTCGGATAAATTTAAATCGGGGCCACCGCGATCCAGTCTGGCATGGATATTCCTACTGTCCCGATGAAAGACGAAACGTGGCCATTGATTACGACGACATTCGGCTCCGCGTGCTCGGAGTTCGGACCGTTACGCTCACCGCTGCGGTGCGCAGTAAATTCTCCATCGGAATTGAACTTTCGTTTCCGTCCAATAATTTAGTTTAGTCGAATAAAGTTGAATTTTTTCCGTTAAACAAGCGCAATATATTTCTTGCGATAGAAGCATTCAGAAATTCCTCGTTAAACGCCCATTTCACACGTACTTTGCGATGCACGGACGCATTTTTCCCTCCCATTTGAATACCGTTCTACAATGTTCTGCTATTTCATCCTATTTCATAGCCGGCCAAGCTGTTAAAAATCAGTCCATCGAAGAATGGCCAGGGAGAAAAGATTTTCATATTTTCCTTTGTAAGTGTACCTACTGCGAGTAGCACGGGTTGTTTGGTAGGAAATTGATTCTATACCAGCGTTAGCTATCCTCGCGTTGACGTAGAGGTAGGATCGCGATCTGGGAATTGAAATCGAAAATCGTCGCAGGTAGCGGAGGTGTCTGAAGGGAAAAAGAATCGAGTTGGACTAGCGAGGAATCAGTGGCGTCGAATGGTGGAAGGCGTTGGTTCGCGTAGCTGTTCGCTATCGCCATTTCGCACATCGGGACATTCGTCTTCGGTCATTCGTGTCGGACGTTTCTATTTCCTCGGAAACTGCAGCTCCTGGGATAGCTGCATCCTCCTGTGATTCTTTGTCCTGTCCGCTCCGTTCGAATAGCAGGTACGCATGGAAATGCGAGCGATTTCAATTTTCATTAAACCGAAATCGTGGTATCTTCGGCAATACGAAAACGAAGCTGAAAGAGTTATTCGTGGGAAGACTAAGAAAAATTTGGAGACCTCTTCAAGCGAGGATTTGGTGGGATCTTGGGGGGCTAAAGAATGGTCGGTGGATGATTCTTGAAACAAGCCTGCGAGCATAAGGATGGTGTTGGAAGATACGTAGTAGGTAGGCTGCGGCTGAGCAGGGAGGAAAAAATCTCGTCACCGAACTGGCCGTAGTCGGCTTGTACGCCGAGCACGTCTTCCGCCTTCTAAGGGCACGGGAGTGAGTTTCGGTGGATCCGGAGTGGTCCGATTCATAAAAATTTATGAGAAAAATGAATTGCTTGACAGCCCCATTCCGGAATTCTGTAACGGATATTTATATGAATCCTTCCTGGCTCCCGCTAATAATAATCTTTCTTATCGCAGCTTCTGCCGGCAATAAATATGTCACGAAGCCGAATGTACGTGACACGCTTAAATCCACCTATAAACCGAGAGTGAAAATAAATCTTTCCCCTGCCTTTAGATTTGATGCAAACTTTAAGAGGGTATTTTAAGGATAATTCAACGCGGAAGCTGGGAAGAACCATGAACTCGAAGCGATCACCATTGAGTAACGATGGAATTAAGATGAATCAGGGGGAAAGAATTGGCTCATCGAACACGTCGATCAACATTTCTTTCGAAAATTCTCCGCCAGTTTTCGCCGTTCGGTGAACAGATGTATTCCTCCCCTTCCCACCTTGGACACTTTTTCCCCGCTGAATCTTCTGCAGTCTGGAGAGTCTTAAAAACACATGGACGTAAATCTTGTGGAACTATAGGTAGCCTCAATTGTGCTTTTTACGCTTCCTTGCGAAAAATGGGGCTCAACCAACGGGACTTCTGTTTGCTCGTCCGTATTTCATGGTTTAAGAATCCATGGATGCGATTCCACGAGATTTGTTCATCGGAATTGCAATCGTGGAATACCACCATCCTTCAATTTGATTTGTCCGCGAACGATGTCTCCAGCATTATCGCGGGAAATGAATTCCTTTCGACTATTCCCACGGCGGTTGCATGAAATTTAAAAAAAAAATGATCAACTCTACAATTCTCTACGTTTTTCATCGTAGTCCCGGAATATCGTAAGAAGCTAGAAATTCATCGACACGGAAATATTCGATAGTTAAACTTTTGCAAAAAGGGGATGGAGTTTTATAAAGCAGCCGTTTATTAGCAGCGAAATCGTTGGTGTATGGGAACGATTCTGGTTTAAAGCGGGGTCAACGGGGCATCAACTTTCTCGAACAGCCTCCATTTCCAAAGTTGTTCGCCCGGTAGTTTTTCCGTGGTGCAACGAGGTGGTAGTTCTCAGCGACATCGGATAGACCATCTGACGGTTTTTTACAATCTCCAGACTAGTTACAGGAGCGACGAAGCACTGACAGGGAAGATTTATGTCACCGCTAGCGTACCACTGCGGTCTCTGCCCGTGAAATATTCATCTAGGTAGGCGAGAAGGTTTAACACTTGACTGTCGAAAAAAGGCTGCCTGCGCTTCTGGATGGACAGAAATTTATATGCCGCGAGTGGGTGTCGTTCGATGGTGAACGATAAAACACGTTGCTTTTCACGTGGTCGTGTGGGTAGAACGAAACGAAACGAGAAGCGAAACAGCGTGTATCGCAGGTTGCAACGATTAGTCTCCGAATCGAATAGCCAGCGAAATTACATAGCGAATCTAGGATGAACGCCAAGAACGTTCGTGCAAGTTATCTACTCGATTTTGCTCGGTTCCCAGTGCGAAATGAATTACTTTAAGGGATGTCGGACGTAATTAACGAGGAGTCTTAATAAACGGTTGAGAGCTGTCGGGCTGGTGTCTAGGAACTCTAGGTTGCGCTCGACTAGGTGTTCCGGAATGTTCGGTGTGCCGGTATCGCAACGTGTAACGCTCGTTAACGCGTCGTGCGCTCGACTTTTCACCGTGTTCTTAGCTGTCGTTAACAAAAACGTCTCCTCGAAGCGTCGGTGGAATCCGTGTCGGGACAGGAACGAGAATTCGACCTCTGTTTTGCGCCGCTGAACCGCTCGCCGCGCTTCTTGCCGCGCGGCGAATGCATTCCGAATTGACTTCAATTACAATCCCGCTGTCTTTTATATTTCGATGGGAATTCTTTTTGCGCGCATCGCTGCCGAGGTTGGCGAAACGTTTGGAACGTTTGTCAGCGGGTTCAAAGGAAAAATAACACGGCAACCCACCAGCGTCGCGTTTGTTTTCGCGCGATTACATGAAATGGAAATAGGCGGTTGTCGCTAGGCTGACCGAAATTTTCGGCCACCAAAGGAAGCACGTACAAAAATAGCCGCTATGCAGACGCGCATCGCGCAGTGCAAATTGTTCCCCTCCGCGAATTTACACAGTCGCGCATTTATTTTGATGAATCCGATTTTACAATAAAACAGAGTGCCGTTCCATTTTTCCAGCTGTATATCATATATTAATCCGTTGCACGGTATCTGCAGTATTGACTTTTAAAGTACATTCCGAATGCATTCTCGCATCGACTTCTACTAGGATAAAGCGAGATTTCATTTTCAAAAGTAACATCGTAAACAAAAGTTTCGATAAGCGTTCTCGCGGAATATAAATGCAAACTCAATTCCATTGAAAATGATCTGTGGATTGGTATTTTTTATTTTCACGTTACTGGAACTTGATCGATCTCTGGAAAACAATTTCATTTATTGACACGGCCGCGTATCGATTTCGTTTCGTACCTGTCGGTTTTCCATTGTAAAAAACTGGCTTTGAAAAATTCCCTCCATTTTCGATACGGATTTCTGCGTGACGTCAACAATTGAAAAGGAACAAAAAAGGGGTGGCCGCTGAAGGAGGGATACTCTAGAAACGTTATTCCTCCCTTTATCCCGGAAAAAGAAAAGTGGCCGAAGCTCACCTCGTAACAACCACATAGCTAGCTCATAGTGGTGTCCGACCTACCCACCAGCCGAGCGAACCTACTTCATAAATTTTCTTCCTTTTTAGACGAAAGAGTTGCTTGATCTTGCGGGTCGTGGAGGACGAGCTTTATTGTAGGGCTGGGTGATATATAGGCTTCTGTTATCAGAGGCGGTCGACTGCAGAGTCGCGAATGGTTCCCAGCAAATATTAAGGCAGCCGGACACGAACATCGGAAATTTTCCCTCGAAATTCGGGTTTCATTAAGTATCTCGTCGATAATCATCCAATCGCTTTTTTCACTAAAATGCTTAAAATTCCACGCAATTACATACCGCATTTGCCCCGGCGCGCGGCGCTTTCCTGCATATATGCTTGAATATGGCGCGACAGTTGCAGCAATCGCTTTTATTTCTGCAATCGAACTTACATCCGTATCGTGCCGTTAAATACAGAAAAAAAAGCGACTGGCGAAAGTTGGACGGGCGAAATCTATCACACGTGAAACAATGGCCGTCAAATGAGATGGCGAAGGCAATTGATCGAGTTCTGATGGTTTGTGCGCCGTGCTTTCATTGTCGGTCTTTCTCCCCCCGCGCTGTTACTCTCTTTCTCTATTTACTCCGACCTACGCGATCCCCGCAACGCAAACTGCATGGAATGCACAAACCCGCCAGAAAATAGGCACCGTCGTCGAACGGTCCGACAGAACACCGAAACGTTTTCCTGCTCCTCGCTGCTCGCCAATGGGATTTCCGATTGACACTTTCGCATTGTTGCGCGAAACTTCGATCATTGGAGGATTTTTGGTGCCCTCCCCGTTACCTTGCTGCGGCATAGTTTTCGAACAACTCCTTGCTTCACGAGAACCCGTCGCGAGTGCGCAAATTGCCGAAGCCGGGGGAACAGAAAAATGAGCAGCAAGAGATAAAAGTCAAGTTTCATTTGGCGAGGGGACGGCAAATTTCGAGCGTTTTCGGCTCGACTACCTTGCGCAGTGATTTCCTGTGATCGTGGCAAACGACATCGTAGGACAAAGCAGTTACTAGACGGCACGGCAATATCGTAAATACAATACCAGCTTGAACAGCCGTTCGAATCCCGAGCAATTCTCTTTGGCATTCCCTCCGCGCAGCTTTTACGGTCACCTGATCGCAATTTCATCAAAATTAGGTCATACAATGCCCCACTTGGGTCGCCCAAATCACCATTCTTCACCCTCCTTTCAACGTGTATTTCGATCGTTTGTCTCTCGCATTCAGTTCCCGTACGCTTCTATTAGGAACCACGTCCTGTTACATGTAATTCAACGTAACAGGATTTAAACATCAATGTCAGTCCGTATCTTCGCGGAAATATGTTACTGAACGATCGATAAGCGTGTAATATTCACGTGGTCCTGAATTTTCACCAAGACGTTCAGCAGCTGATTAACAAATTCACCAGAAGTGACGAAACGGACAATACAAATCGTCATTTCTCGAGTTCCAAGACACAATGGTTATTCGACGAGCACATGGTGTCAGTAAAGTAAAATTGTGATATTTCCATTGATTCGGAGCAGCAGGTTGAATATCCAACGGCAGAGGTGGCGGTGGCATCCCTTTGGCATCGCGAGCCTTCGATTTCGTTCCAGTTAAGGTTTTCAACCGTTTTAAAAGCGTTGTACGTTTGACGAGGAATTACTGTCATAACGATTTATGTAGAACGCGTTGGACGTGTGGTCCATTCGCCGAACCGAACCAAGCTTTGTGCCGCGCGGGAATGCGAGTGCGCCATGCCACCACGAGAGCGTAAAAAAAATCTAATTCTACGCGGAGAAAAGAACCATCCTCTGCTTTTTTCCCGTGAAATTATTCTCGCGCCGGGGTGGCTGATTTATTGGGATATAAATTACGTTAATGCACACTTTTTAGTTTCATGAGGAAAATTTAAGTAAATGAGGGAGTTTGGCTGCCAAGAAAGGGCCAAGAGACCGCAAAACCACGAGAAATTAATGTCGATCGGTCACGGATGTTGTAACGGAGAGATGCTCGACAGTTTGATTTCTACGAGGTAGAAGTTTAATTGGGGAATAATTACAAGGATATATACTGCAACGAATGCGAGCAATTTCAGCGGATAATGTACATCTCGATAACAGCTATAGTTTTAAGTCCAATTGATAGGTATTACCTACATACCGGTATCGGTATTATGCTGAAAGAAATAATGGCCACATGGAAGAGACTCGTACGCGGTGGATATAACGGGAATTATTTACTTTGACAGGATTATTTCGATAGAACGTATCTGTGGAGGGACGTGAATAATGATATTGAGAAGATCAGACTTCATTATCGGTAGCAAGTATGATTTTCACGAGGGATCTATATCAACCACAATTTGGCATAATGAGCACGCTTAAAATGCTATTCCCCTTTAATGAGTATGGACAGAATCGTTAGCGAAAATTAAAGTGTTTCAGACTTTGTAATTATAAAGCAGTTAATCACCATCTCCCGGATATTTTACGAAATTACCATTAGTTAATTAGCATTAATCGTGACGCATTATTGAGTAGGTGGTCGCTAGAATACAGAGATGCGTTTTATTCAACAAATTCTGTACGCGAAATTCTTTATACCGAACCTAAGTACACTTTATGCTGCTTTCACTTTTCAAGAAGAGAGGAACTTTAACAGAGTAACAACATCGGAGGAAAACTGCGCGGAGAAATTAAAATTCATAAAATCCTCGCCGGGTGGTGGAATCTGTTACAACGCAATTACACGGACGTGAATCTATCGCGATTGCAATTTTTGTCTATCGACGAGGAATTTTTCAGCGGAAGGTATGCATGAGACAGCGGAACCGGTACGTTAAATATGGTAATGAGTTTCAACGCGTAGGCTACCAATAGTCATCAATTATTCTGAATAATGGGATGCAAATAGGACGACGCGTAGGCAATTAATGTCACTATTTGCACAGGCTTATCCTTAGCGCATAGGACGCGATGGCACAGAGCTGTTCTACACGTATATTTGTCGATCATAGGTAACTATAAACGCGTGACAAACGCGTGATACCGACCGTCTGTTTATAATGTAGTTTGTATGGTTGCAATTACACTCCGTCTAGTTTGGAACATCCTCGTTTGAGGTTCAACGGAGCTTCGCTATACACTGACAAATAATTGGCACGTTTGTAGGCACGGATAATGGTGTTTCACGGGATGGGGAAATCCATTCAAGAAGTGTTTGTATATTTCTATATTATACGAATATTTTATCCTCCTATGTTAAAAAAGGATCTCGATATCCACCAACTTTTTACTCCATTCGAAACTTTAAAGAAGGTCTTCTGCCTGCTGAAAACTTTAATTACTTTTCAAACCCATCTGACTCGAAGGGACATATTTATGACTACCATATCCTATAGGTATCTAGTCGCGTCTCATCGGGATGTAGAGGATGTGTCGGATTGTGAAAAAAAGGGTTCGTAACGCAAGGAGCATTCCGTGCATCTCAGTAATTCGAATGGTAGAACGCTATTGCGACTATTAGCGATTCCGAGACGGATGAATGGGTTAAGTGTCGTACAAGTAATCGAAGTGACCGGAACATCTTGTTGTAGATTTCCTCCTTGCACGAGGCCAGTTCAACATTTATCCAGCTTTCAACGAGGCCGCATTAAAGTTTGAAATATTCCACAGGTAGAATTTAACGAGTTACGTGGAATATCCGTTTATGCTCGCGGCATTGTTATCGACGAGTGCAGTTACCCAGATATTTTAAACGAGTGCCGTCTCCGCGCCCTTAAAAGTTCCTTGGACTCTTGTCAGGAAAGTTCTCACAAGCTTGCAGGATATACATACGTGGACGCGCGTACGCCGTCTGTATACGTGGAGCGCGAATACACGGCTACGCTGGTCGCATAAAATAGCCGACCTAATCAAAAGTTTTCACGGCGCATGAACGATGACAGGTATCCGGGAACGGTGTAAGAACTCGGGGACCTATTGTCAGTCGATTCACTTCCCTGATCTCATTTGCTCGCAGCTGGAAAAACTCTTTCAATTTCGATCGTGAATTACGGCCGGCCGCATTCGGTACGTGCCCGCGATTCCGTAATGTGGGAACCTCGGAGAATGTAACTAAAGAACCGATCGAACACGGAACTTTACCTTTTGCCGGCGTTGAAATCGAATTATACGGGTAATCAGAAAGTTAGAACCTTAGCCCACTTCCGGCCGCAAGAACGGTCAATAGCGAATACTTTCGGTGTTTAGCCAGCCTTTGCGCTCCTCTAATTAACCAACTGTGCTTACGCAATTTTCCATCTCGCATGACGTTGACGTTAAACAGGTCTCTAACGGACGTCACGTGCACCCGAAATTGATTATTCCACTTTCTTGCCACGTCCTTGCACGAGTTCCCGTTTGTTTCGCGAAACAGCGCCGTAACACATGCACTCCTGCGCCCAGTCTCTATCCACGGGAGTACGATGGAATAAAGTGGTTACGCTTCGACGGAGATCCCGGATGCATCCATTTGCCATGCAGCCCACGTATTTAGACGCATCCGTATCCGCATCCGCATCCCTGTATCTCAGACTGCTCGTGGCTAATGAAAAAACTTTCTTGCAGACAAAAAATCTGTTCCTGAAGGGAGTCGCGGTACGAGGCGTGCCCGTTTATTTCGTGCCAAGGGTGTTAGGGAAGTGGCGAGCCATGTCCGCGCGCCGTACACGCGCGGCCTTTGATACATACATACATATTTGGCCCGACCACTTGGATTTTAAACGATGACTAGTGAGCCCGCCGTTTTAATCCCGACTCTGGGCTAGGCTGTACAAAAACGTCCAAAAGTTTTGGCACTTTGGCAGAAAGGAACAAGTTTCGGCGTAAAACAGGCGACCCAGTTTTTCGCGGCTAATTACGATCCGACCTCCCCGCGACGTTTCGCCGATAGACTTCCTAAATCCATCCACGTATCATTCGCGCGCACTTCTATCCACCTTGGAACCGACATGTCTTGCCAGTTTCAGTCCGCTAGACTTTTATATTCAAGATTTCTGCTGTGCTAACAGAAAGACTAATTGAAGCACCATTTCTAAATCGTATTGCCACTGGAAGTAGGCAATTGATAGTATATTTTCCTCCACGGACTGAAAAACATGTTACGAACATGGAAAGAAGTGTTTAAATGTTGCGGCGTATAATTCCACCGTGACATCGAAACAACAAGAAGTCAGAGCGTTGGGAAAAGTGTAATTCAGGGGCGCTTGGGAACCGGTGGTTATTATGCATAAGGACCTCGTGTCAGGGTTTTAAGGACCATGACAGTCTCGTGCTCCTGCTATGCATTCGGATCCCCTCGGAATTTCCCGCAGTCGCCTTTTCGTCCCAGCTGACGTACGTATATGCGGAACCACCATAAGGTAAGTGCGCTTGTTGTCGCATTCGGTATCACGTTCCAACGTGACATTCGCGAACACTCCAGTACAGCCTCTATCCAACAGATTATCAATCTCTGGCTACTTTTTATGGTAATTTGAGGGGAAATGCTGTTGGTCGAAAAAATATCAAGCAGTGTTAGAGTAACGGGGTTTACAGCAGTAACGAGATCAAAATAGAAATGAATAAGTAGAACTTTTTTAGCGAGGACTTGTAACAGAAGTCGAAGCAGCGAGATACACGCGAAGGGGTTTTCAGACGAGACTTGAAAGGTGCGTAGGTGTCGGTACAGTCCTTCTACGAGTATACTTCTCCCGTCTCTCGAGTATTTTCCACGCTGTGTGCAACTCCTAATTGGAGACGCATGTCGACGCAAAAATACTAACAAGAGTTATTCCCTGAGGGCGATCTAGGGATGCACCCTTGAACGACGTCAAGCATTCTGTTCCCCTAGGCAAGCTTGTGATTTCATTAAGAAGCGACACTTAAAAGGGGTTGGCGATTCGTCAGTCTGGAGTAAAGAAAACGAAATGTGCTTAAAAATAGCACTGCATGGTATTCGGAAAGCTAAAAGAAGACAAAGGACGAGGTCTTACAATAGCAAATTTTGTCATCTACATTGGTTGTCACGATTAGTTGTCGTAAATAAATTTGCATCTCGGATAGTTAATGACCGCGAACTATAGTTACACGCATTGCGAGCTCGGGACACGAGCTCCGTTGTTCAACATCCATTCGAAGAAGTTTTAGAAAAAACTGCCGTTCACAGAATCCTATAAATAACGCTGAATGGACCAATATTTTTTAAACTTTCGTGGGATACAGACTTTTTCTTTGGATAGAGGCTGTGTGTAACTCCATAAATCGTGCGGGCGTTAGGAGAAAAATGGACAGCATTTTTCGTTACTTTCGTAACGAGAGGAATTTTTATAGTGTAAAATTGATTCTACGACATGAAGTGATTTCCGTCGAATCTCAACGGTTGAGAGTGACATTTTAAAATGTATTTTAATTGAGGAGAATTTAATTTCGCGAGTTAACACAATTTTATTTTACATCGAGATTCTGAATACGACAGTTGGAACCGTGATAAAATTTCAAGGAAATTCGGTGTACAAGTATTTGTTGAAATTTTATATGAAACTCGGTTAAAATTTTTTTTTACGTAACGTAATTTAGAATATATTTCGTACTCTTGTTTCCCCGTTGTTTTCACTACATTGTTCCGTAATATTACGAACGCACGTACACGAAAAAGCCACAATATACCTACTCTGAAGTTATAGTTGACGTTTTATATTAATATAAATCAACGCGAATTTACGAGGAAAACGAATTTATGGGATTAACTGCAACCAGATCTCATGATTCCAAATTATAACCAGACTAATTGTTTTTGCATAACAGCGGCGCCCCCATTGTCGTGCTAATTTGCGTGCTTTATGTTGAAAATTACAAAAGCAAACCCGTGTTTAAATGATCGCACAGATCATCCCAGCGGCCTTAAAAGGTAGGTACGTCCTTTTTGCGATGGGATTCTTTTTGTAAGGCTTAATTAGAGGCTAGCCCTTATCACGGGCTTTAATACTGCATTAACATAGCTAAATGAGTTTGCTAGACGGCCGTTTTACGGTTGTACTTTTGTCAGTGATAAATGACAGCGATGTTACGGCCAGCGCAGTAGATAATGTATAGGATAAGTCAGGCACGATTTAGCTCCCTTTTCATTCGCTTCACTCCCCTTAAAGGACATTCGTTTTTCTTTGAACTGCGATGTAATCAAACTCACCGCCTCGTACTTCTCTGCTAATCGAAATATTTCACGGACTCCCGTCTGAACGGGATACTCGAGACTTTCTTACCTTCTGTATTTGCTAACATTTCGCGTAAAGTGCTGATGAAAGATTTAAAAACACTTCGGACTTCTTTTATATCCGCTGCTCCAGCAGAAATGAACAACAGAATCTGGAGTTTAAATGCGATTGTATTTCAAGTATTTTTCCTTCGTCTGTTTGGTGCATTTCATCGGTAAAAGAAGATTCGTTCTTAGCGCTATCTTCTCAACTGTTGTAAATTGTAAAACAGAAAATTTGAATTTAGGAATCTAACGCAATGTTTTTCGTACGCTCCTGGAGTAGAATGTTGAAGTTTTTCCTAGCTTTAGGAAGAGCGGAACGTTACTGCGATAGCACCCCCTAATTTTTCGACAAGGCTTAGGCGAAGAGCAATCGCCGTTAAAGGGGCACCCGCATTTTACACCTGCAAAGGATTGCTCTCCCATAAAATACCTATCTACATTACACCTGAGAATTAAGCGGAAATCGATGTAAATAGACGCTTCTCCGATACCTTGAGCGCTATCTTCCCGTTACCAGAAGAAGTAGAAAGAAAATCCAAGTCGTCCAACTTCTAACTGAAGTTTTTAAGCTTTCTTACCTGCGGAGCCAAACAGGGTTAACCAAAGTGACGCGTAAAAATGCTAAATTTTAAAAAACCCAGATTAGTAATTTTTCTTCAAATGTAAACTTTTCTAGAGATTGGATGATTGGGCAAGAAGGGCAAAAAGTACCACACCGTGTAACTCTACCCGCATGGATGAAAGGTTTCGCGTTGGGCAAGGGTTCGGGGTTCGGGCAATATTAACCAGAAATCCACCGATACCGAAACCACTAACGGGAAACCGGTTAACGTACGTGGCGTATCGTTTTTTTTTTCCTGCCGAGGACGGGGTAGGAACTGGATCGTTAGGTTGCCAGGGCCGAAGAGTAGAAGACATAACGAATGGAGAATAAGCGAAAGACACACAATCTCGGTAATGGGAAGACCGCAAAAAATGGCGTGAATGGAGGATTCAGGCGGAGGCAGCCTCGTCGAGCGCGGCTGTCGTCTGCGCTACCGAATGCCAGAGGCTTGCGCGACTCTGTAATTAAAAAGTAGAAACGTAGACGGAAATTGTTGACGCGAAGTTCCGGACATCATCTCTTTTTTCCTATCCTCTGCCTCCCTCCGTCCATTCCCCTCAGCACACCTCAACGACCGTTTCACGTTCTTCTTCCCCGCCTTCCGCATTATTCGTTCTCAATTCTCTAACGAAGGGAATGGTCACCGCGTCGTTGGGTATGCGGTGTGCGGAAAATCGGGAGGAAATTTGGTTGTCCGATGCAAATCAAAACCCTGAGCCCAGCGATTCCCCGCTGATCAAGATTATTCTAATAACATCGGCACCTCGTCGCTAGATTTAAATGAAACGCAATCTCAGGGATGTAAGACGGGACGGGCATAAGATTAGTTTGCGTGGCAGTCAGTGGGTGCAATAGGTGATTCAGTTGGTCGAACAGCTCGCAAAGGACGATCTTTGAACGGATACCAGTACACCGCGACAGACGCGGAACATTGACCATCTCGATACCTATTTGTCAGGAATGATTCCTTCGGACGCAGGTATCGTTCCGTATGAGCCAACTTTTTCGATACACCGACGTCTTTCCTTTTCCTTCCAGTCCACCTTCCTTACCATTTTTATATCAGAACAGAAGGGTAAGAGATTTTATTGGGAACGCATGGATGATGAATTTTTAAAAACCTCATTTGGTTGTAAAACGTATTTGTGTCTCCAGTGTACATTTAACTATATATGTAGGTAGTAGAAAATAATAGAAACATGAAAGACAAACGACGAAAAAAATAACAAATTACCTATGAAATTTTGAAAATCCCACTCTTCTGAGTAATCACTGCTAATTCGCGAAGTTTTCGTAATTACAGTGAGATTTCTCGCGGTTCGAAGTTGCCGGCGAAGAAACTTCGAATCCTCGAATAAATCCTTGTATCCTTTTAAAATCTAAAGGCCATTCTACTCCCAGTTCTGCTGTTTCAGTATCCTTTTTCTTTCAGCATCGCGAATTCAGACCCGATTCTGCAGAGTCGAGCCCCCATGGGATCGATAGCATATCGAGCAGCTGGAAAAGCTCGACGTCCATGCATTTCAACGTTTCCTTGACGCCCAGCAATCCACTGCAGACGGCGATTGCGTTTGCGTTCCCCTGCTTCTTTTTCTTCGCGAAATGGTAACGCCGCGGCGTTTGAACAGAAACGAGCATTCTCTGTCACCTGACCAATCCTTGTTACGATTTCCATCGCGTAACGATTTCCTCGCAACAGTAAACTTTCCATTCCTTGCACTCGATCTTCCCTCTACCTTAATCCCAATTTCTAGTTGATCCAAATAAACTTTTCAAACACTATATAGTCTACGTTCCATCAAACTGTAACGCAGAAAGGAGGGTGCCCATCGAACGCTCCAATGCATCCACTTGTCAGGTGATTGAGAGGTAAAAAAAGAGGTGTAACGATTTAATCCCGAAAGCGGGAGCGTTAACTAGGACTTGAGGGTAGCATTCATCTTCTTCGGGGTGAAGTTTTCCTGTCTACCCCATGATTCTTCTCCGACGGCGAATATTTTGTACATCATCGATATTGCTAGTAAATTCGCAGGAATAGGAAACAATTTTGACATAAAAAATTCAACGGTCCTGTATTTTTTCTCCCTTCGAGGAACGTCATACCAATGGTGTCGTACGTTTCAAAGTTATATTCCCATAGGTGGTAGGGAAAATAGTATAAGGGTACATCAAAGCGGCTTCAAGGAGCACCTCGCGCGACGACAGTGACGTGTGTGGGCTGGAATCGAAGAACTTACATCTTGGAATCTAATTTCTGCTCGACCATCCGTGTTGTGGATTCCGACCTCGTGCACTTCCGCGCTTTTTAAAATGTAACGCATCGCAGGATCGAATCTCACGGGATTTCGCAGGGAATGGAGAAGAGCTCTGACGGTTCGGGAATCACAATTTTCCCGTTGATTTTCTATTCACTGAACGAGGAAAAAATTCCGAACTAAGGAGTAGCGAAATTATAAGGAGCGATACTCGACCAGCCTTTATATTAAACTTCTCTGCTTCGTGCACTAAACAATCTGTATGGTGGTCCGTATAAATGGGAAGCGTACGATTGTCATAGGGTATTTTATAGCTGCCGTTTATAGAAGGAAAAGAATTGTATGTTTGCATTCATGAGATCTGAACGGGGAGACGCAGAGTCGCGGACGGAACGATATACCTACTGAATTCCTTGGTTGTTACGCTATGAAAATATTGGAGGGCCACTATTTCTGTTATTTACTGGAATATTCTTCGAAGTTAAAAGAGGAGACTCTAACACGCGAACGTTATCCAAACGTGATAGGAATCCCTTTAAATTCAAAAGTATTCCTTACGTTCTTGTTGCATCGTGACGGTACCAGCGTTAGAATACCTACACCTGAAAGCTGATGCTTGTTTTTCCGTTAGATTCTACGGTAAAAGGTAGAATGCCATGAAATCATATTCCGGGGGATGTGGTGGCGAACGAGGAAGAAAGTGCACCAAGCTGAAAATCGCAATTTCTGCTTCATTCATTGTGCTCCTTTGGAAAGGCGGTTCTGGCAATGGTTCTGGATCGATTCGTTTGAGCAACTGAATGATCTGTCGAGTTGGAAAGCAGGCCTTCTTTACCCGTGCGCATCGAATTACCTTGACATAATACGAGTAGCTGGCTTGCTCCTTTGGCCAAGCTACGGAAACGACAGAGCGCCTTTGACGCTACGGTACATCGGAAATGATGCGGTTACCTCCTGACCGCCATCGTTTTGCAACCTAGACCATCTTCTAACCTACACTTTCGCGACTTCTTCCCCGTAGTCATGCACACTCACGACCTTTCGGAAACCGAGTAGCGAAAGAAGACTTTCAAATGCAAATATATGTGTTCGTCTTTGAGCTCGCTTGCGAAATATCGTTACGAACGCTGTGGCTCGGAAATATTGTTATAAATAGAAGAGAATTATCGAAAAAATCGCGACATTCTTTAACATCTCACTAAAATAACGAATTTTTTCAGCGGTAAAGTCGACGTCAAACTACGATGTGCATCCTGTTTTCGTAGTTGCGTAAAAGCGAGTTATAAAATGGTAGCGTGAGTTCAGTAGCGAGCGCCAGATTTGTGGTTTGCGCTGCATTGAGTAGGTAGGTATGTATAACGTGTTTCGCGTCCCGTGAAAATGTATGTAGAATGTCAACACGCTGCCGCGTATCGTTCGTGTACGGTATATGCTTATCGATGTTCCATTCACATTTCGATGCATCTACTTAAGTGGCAACGTGTTTGTTTTGTTTCGCATGATCCTGCTGATTCCGTCGATTCACGGCAAAACTCCGCTGTTCATGCGTGAATCTCTTGTTACGTTCCACCGATCGCGACGTATTCCTATTTGTAACGCGGTGGATTCCAATGCTACGCGCAAAGAGTCTCGGAACGCTTTAGCATCTTTGCGTGTCTCCTTGTTCGCGGTGGAAGCCGACCAGCAGCGATTCCACAGTTAAATGGATTTCGAGCAGTTCGTCGTAGCTTCCCCCTCGAAACAGCATCTGCAACGAGGTCTCCTGTGCTCCTTCCGTTCGAAGACAGTGGACAAAAAGTAGACGCGTACTTTGAGGATCGTCTGGACCGAAAGCCACTCGGTTTCCCTCGTATACAACTGCCGCGCGACGTGGCTTTCAACGAAAAGCTCTCCGTGCCACGTATTCCGGAGGCGAAGAAGCCTTCGAGCTCCTCCGGTCGTGTTCTTCAAAGGACCAAGAGTTGCGCGAAATACTTTAATAGAGAAACGAGGGAAAAGGGAAGCTGGCGGCGTTTTATGCCGATTATTACGAGGAAGCTATTAGACAGGCAACGCTCGAGGGAGTGCACCACTTTCGAGGCCCATACTGGCCATTGTCTCCCTGTCGGAGCAACGACGGGCGGAAAATCAAATTTTGCCGGCGAGAATTCAGCAGCTCGATGTTAACGCCGGGCGCAAAGTCCCTTTTAAAAGTTACACCATACGCGTGCACTCGGCTTAACTTTGCTCTTCTTACAATTAGACGCGTCTCGCTCTGATAGCTACCTCTAAGAGACTCTGGACAAACGGTTGTTAGATACCTCGTCGGCTTCTGTAACATAGTGAATTTTTACTCCACCTCATTGCCAGCCGCTAGAAAGGACATGCAACACCTGCTGTACCTCGATGCCAGGGGCAGGCAGAGTTTCAGAGAGAAATGCTAATGTAAAAGTAAAATGATTCACTGTTCGAGAGGAATATTGTGCCCGGCTGAAATCAATACTCTCCATCCTGCTATGTCTCTGTATGTATGTACGTGGAAATATTCTAAGCGGTTTTAACCATGGAAGTTAGCCAGCGGAGCGTGCGTTGTTCGGCTTTGCCCGAGCAAGTCGAGCGGGTCCAACATAGGCAAATGGTCGACGTGAAAGTTTCCATCGATAGATTGGTATTTATAGCTGATCCGTATTTCATTTAACCGAAACTATCGGTGCTTTGTTGGCAGGGCAGACGGTTTAATGAAGCCTCGTATGGGTACCTTTGTTCCCAGCAGAAGGTAACGGCGCGGCGTGTAAGGGGTGTCGGGAGACATGACAAGCGAACGATGGCCCGAGATAATCTCGTGATTGCCTTTGGGCTTCAATTACACCCTTGACACGAACCACACGGGATCTCAAGATTACCTCCTTCAGGAGCTTCGTTCCTTTCGAGGTTACAAGCACCGCTGCCTTTCAGTCATCTTTCAGCATCGCTCTGCGACTGGCCTGTATAATAGCTGCGAGACCATCGATATACCGTGTATGTTTGCCGAAACGAATCAAGTCAGAGCTAACGCGATAAATTTTATTCCATTCAATTGCAGCCGGTCGCTCCATAAATCCCTGTATAGCTGCGTTTCTCTTGTAAACGCTCTAGGTGATAAAACGACTGGGGATAGTTCAACGCGCTTAATTCTTGGGTACATGTAGTACCTGTGGCAATATCTGGTTTGGTTAAGTGTTTACCGGAAGGAAGAGTTGCAATCGTATCGATATCGAAGGGCGATTGGAAATGTTAAATGTGGAGCAGTCGGTGCGTGGAAATTGCGGCCGCATTCTTACCCTTGTTACACTACGCGGACACGCTACTAATTAGCCCTTTGACGTCGTCGATGGTAATTAGAGACCTAATTGCGGCTAGTCATCGAGTTTCCAGAAATTGTCATTGATAGCAGTAACCTTTCGCGCTGCACCATTTAGGTATCACAGCCACGTCGTTAGTGTATCGCTATTTTTGGATTTAATCGTTCAGATAGAATCTGATTCGATCATTTTCGAAATTGTCGAATTAAGAGAAGCTTCTTTACGTTTCAAGTCCGCTCGGGATTTCTATCGGAAGTTGCACTGCCAACGGTAACGATAATATCGTACCTCCAAGGGTTCAGATTAATTTTGCAAAAATGTTCTCCGTTCAATCAATATGATGGAAGTTTCATTGTGCTACGCTTCGAGGAAGTAAAAGCTGCCGGTGCGAAGAGCAAAAATCTGTAAAAAATTCCAGAAGCACTTTGCCAGATACGTTTCTATGCATCCGAGACGCGTTTTTCAAAAAGTACAAATGAATGGACGTCTCCGCGAAATACACGGTGAAGGAAGAAAGGGGCAAGTCCTAACGTGGAACGCATAAACAGTTGAATGGAGAAGCAAGAGCGAGGTTGAGGGTCTACCATGAATAAATCCAGCAAATTGAGCCGTATAAACCAGTACCTACCAGATTCACCACCCCCAACTGCATCGTTCCGCCTCTCACCGAGCAAGCTGCGTAGGTATTATCATTTTGGAGTAATGTCGATTGAAACTCCGTAACCTGAAGTCTGCTCGTCAAACAATAACGAGAATTATTCGCTGGAGAGAGATTGTATCCAATTCAACCCTCGTTGAACATACCGCGGATTTTATTCCAAATTAAATGTTACATGTGTAATATAAAACCATCGAAGAGAGTCGTGGTGGTTAACCGAGGAGCAGATGGTTCTCGAGGAATAGAAAGAAACAAACCGAAAGCTAGTTGATGAACTGGAATGAGGTTGGAAGCGAAACCGGCGAGTTTGTTTATTCATTGTTGCTAAAGTGCGAGAACCGAACGGCAGCGTAAGCTGCGAAGTTCGTAGCTGCGTAGGTTCTTCTGCCTTCGCCCCGATTATTTATGGAGTTCCGAGTAGTTTCCATCGGAGAAGAAACGCTCGAACGTCGGTCCAGTTGGAAAGTTAATAACTCGCAGAACGAAGGGCCAAGGTGCCGAAGAAAAATTCAAATCTTTCGAATTTGTTAGGAATTCAGGCTGCTGGGAATAATTTATGATGGAAATTGAGAAAACTTTCGAGGAAATGCAATCCGTCCTAATTACATTTTAATTCTGTGTAAAGGAAATACGATGATGCTGGAAAATGGAACGCTCACTTTCAAACAACCGAGCAGTTTGTAACGAAAAGTGTGGAGTGTAGGAAAAACCTCAGACTCATTCATTGTTTAAAGATTTGTTTCGATCAAACAGTTAAATTCAACTTCCGTTCAGGTCGATAGTAACACGCGATAAACGCGAGTAAAAATAGGAACAAGGGGTAGCTCTCGAAGGACAAGGGTAGGTGCACTACTTTTCGGAACAAGTTCTTCGAGTGCATGGAGTAGCGATAGGAAAACTGCTGCTCTACGATAAGCGAAGCATGAAATTGAGGATTTCTATCCTGCTGTAACAGCAGAAACACTCGAATGGTCTTTCCGTTCCGTGGTTCGTCTTTGTCATCAAAGCTCAGCAACGAGCTTCAAACGTTTCGCCTCAAGTTCCTCGATGGCTTCCTCTCTTTTCTGTCCTCTTCCATTCGGAACGCGGAAAGTTTGGCCTTAGAAGCTTCCCATATCGAAGCTTATCGGTTCAAGATTCGCAGACCTTATCGCCTGCCAATATTTGGTACTCCGTTGTGTGCATTTTGTATCTCGCAGAGCTGTGCATTATTCTGCAGCTGTCCGCAGCAAGATTAGAGCGGCAAACTCGAAGGAAGATGCATGCAGAGGAACGCCGTAGCTGGACGCAACTATGCGAGCAAACTTCCCCGGCACAATGTCCGGCTAACTATGCATCGAATGACGTGAACCGTGCAATATTTGCTCGAATACAGGTACCGGCTGCGGCGACTGCGAACTGCAAATCGTCGGTGACGAAATCAGATTAGGAGCCGAGTTTAGTCGAATGTCCGAATCCAGCGATGGCGAACCCCTGATTACCTCGAACCTCCTCGCGCACATATTTCTGTATTCGCGATCTTCCTTTCCCGTTGAAATGGTGATTTCATCGGCTAGCGGCTAGCTGAACGCGAGCCAAATGTATTCGTAAATTTGTCCCCTGGGACGGCGCGGCGAGCGCGGCCACGTCGGAGGTCTCGCAACGAAGAACATTTAATGGGATACTGGAGATTTTATTCGAGTGGGATGCTGCGAGGACCTTGAATTTATGAAACACTCAAGCGGGGCAAAACGCGTGCTTTTATCTTCTCGCTTCCATAAATCCTCGTGCGCTTTCGACGCGTGCTTATCATGAACCGTTCGCACGAACTCCATGAACGGCTGCTACGACTGTGGGCTCAAGATTCGATTGGTCGCGCGTTTTCGGGTAAACTTGTAAAACGCGGCAGAATGACGTCAGAGCGAAGTAATTGGAGCTCGAGGAATTTATGAGGGTAGCAAGCTGCGAGGTTATTAAAGTTTGGTCTAGATTAAAGTTGTAGCTCAAAAATCAAGCGGAGAAGGACGCTTACCGGGGGAAAAGCTGTACAACCGGCGAAACAAAGCTTCGAGAATTGAGTAGTAGGTATGAGGAGATTGTTAGGATAGGACAAGGTAAGATAAAATTTATGTGAAACGCGGCTACACGCGGGAGTAAGAAACGAAACGGGCGGGGAGAGAGAGATGCTGGTCGTCACTATCTGGATACGTGAAAAGCGGCGGAAGGGGATGAAGGATCGTGTGGCGTCGCATCGCGTCGGGTCGAATCTTCAGATGCGAAATACCACATTCCGCAGCGAGGTAGCTCTTTGTTTCGTTAATCTGACCCACCGCCCGTAGATAAAGCCCAGGTCGCTAGTTCTAAACTCGGCCGTTGCTCAGGGCCGTTATGTCAAACCGTAGCGACAAGCGAGAGGAGAGAGTTATATTGTACTTAGTTGTATATAGCGGTGGGAGGTGAGGGTGAACGAGACGAGACGAGGCATACAAGCCTAGGACGTTGTTACGCCCTCGGCAACCTATTCAAACTTCTCACCCCTTTCGACGAACGTGTGCGGAAGCCCGCGCGCCAATCATTAGTGGCCGCTCGTCTCCTTTCTCTTGCACACATGCTTCACCTTCCCGACGTTGGCTTTGACTTTGACTTTAGCAGCCTTATTAAGCGTATTCGGACATCTTGTGCTTCACTTGCACCACCTACTCCAGCTACCATAACAGTTATTCCAGCCTCAGCCATAGAATATTCCCCTCGACATTCTCCGTTTTGCCCTTTTCAACGAGCTTCGTTACCTATCAACCCGTTTATGCGGCTGTCTGAGCATTGTTGCCGGTTTTTCTTTATTTTCCACCGAAGATGGCAAACATGATAATCAGTTCGAGTGAAGATGGAATTGCGTGTCTGGAGTTCGTGTTGCTTTTGCCAGAGTTGCAAAATATTTTTCATATTTATTAGGTTTGTTCCAGCTGGATCGTATTATCAACTGGCTTCAATTACGAAGGAAGGGCAATTTCCTTTTTACAGTTAGTCGGATTTGAAATCGATTGGTGGTTGCATCGACCCTCTCGCAACTTCGTTTCGAGGGAAATATCTGGATAAAACTATCGGGGAGAAAGTTCGTAGTGCTTTTGCATGCTTCAAGAGCTTCTTAATGGTCGCTAAGAAGAGCTTATTGAAAGAAAGTTACCTCGTTTAAATCCAATCCCTTTAGTTTGCTGCATTCATCGCGCATGCATGAACCTCCCTACAGATGAGATTCGTCGCAGGCTTGTGGTAGTGTATTCAATCAAAAGTTGCTTTGCATTCGGTCAGCCGAGTTACTGAAGTCACAATTGTCGCCGCGCTTTAACTCACTATCGCTTTACATTCGGATCCTTCAATTTGTTAATGCTCGGCTCGAACCGGTTAAACTAAGCAACTGGGCAGTTGCTAATGAACTTTGCTCATTAGTGTTGCGCGAGCGTTGTTCGGAGCGGCAGGCGAACTCTCTCCACGGCAAAGTATAGAGAAATGTGAAGAAATTTCAGGAATGTGGAAACTCCGGGAGGAGCGAGTTAATTAAGTTGACTCGGCTTGAATGGGTAAAAACTAGAATTTGAACAAAGAGGGTGGCAGGTAGTTTCGTAAAAGGATCAAAGGGCTTTCGGTTGGGTGTGCCAGGTTCTTTGAAGTTCTTTCAATATTTACCCCGTTGTGACACGTTTTTAGGACGTGCGGCAAAATACTTTAACGTCGAAGGTAGGGAATATAGGTACTAGTGATGTCCGTAGGGACGGGAAGAGAAGATGGCTGGCCAATCTATTAAGCAAACATTTACATTCGACGTGAGGTACCGTAATCTCGCTGCCTCACTGGTAAATCACACCTTTGTTTATTTACGCAGTTTCCACAGAGTCGAGTAAAGTTCTATCCGGGCCCTGTGAACTTGTCACAGAACTTTACAGTAATTTTCACGTAGGTAACACCCTGAACACCTTGACTTATGAACCTTAGCGTCTCTTAATTGGCTCCGCGATTAAAGCAAATATTCCGTTGCATGTATACGTGGTTCAAGTTCGGTAAACACGGAATCTCTTCAGAGTAATATTCTCGTAATCACTGTATAATGAGTAAAGAAACGACGACTTCGTGTATTTGAACTATTCTTTACTCTCAAGTTCTCTTATAACTTTCGAAACCGTATCATTTCCTACTTAAGCTTAATTCTTGCTTTCCCGGGATTACTCTGCCACTCGTCTTCGCTTACGGAGGAGATAATGTATCTAAAAAAAATGCATTCGCGATAACGATAACCGATAAGCTGATCGAATTCATCGATTTGACGCGGTAACCCAGTGCTTAACGATGCCACGGCCTGTACGGCGTGGGCCATTACGTGGAAAGTATATTCGAAGGAAGCTAATAGATCAAGGGAAATGGGTTAGAGCGGCGAAAAAAGGGTGGAATATAGTATCCATATTCCATCGTCGATGACCGGGGGAAGCTCACGGACTTCACGGTCGATAGATCACGCATCTAAGTGCACTAAATGTCTCTTTCTCCCGTTCGTCGGTTATTATGCGGCAAACTGCAGCTGGTTTTTCGTGTAGGATACATTTATCAAGTCCGACGCCATAGCCAGCAGGCAAGTAGTACGTCACACTTGGAAAACGGACACGCGCGCGCCTGTCATTGTTCGCGCGTTTCAAATGCTACACTGATTTTTCCACTTTGTTTACAGGAAACCAACTATCCCCCGAGATGGTTCTCATGGAAACGAATACGCGTGTGTCGCGGAGGAAAATGTTTTACGCTTCATCGCGACGCGTAATTGCTCGCTACTGAAATTAATTCGAGTTCCCTGCCGTAACGTTTGTTTCGTGTTTCATTCAACGTGCGAGTGACACGTGTCTCAAAGAGTCTGATAAAATCGAGTGTCCATCTCCGAGTAATGGTGTGCGAATAACCAACGAGCCCTTGGGAGCTGAAAACTGTGGCGTTTTCAGGAAGCTAGTGACCACGTGACGAATCCAATTACTCCGAAGCCGGAAAATATGAAGTACCTACTTTCACTGACCTAATGCAACGCTGTTCTTAGAGCCGGCTCTACTGTATCGCTATATGCGGTACATAATACGTAAGACGGTGGATGCAGGGATAGTTACAAATCCAATAAGCTTCCCTCCACTGTAAATCCGCGAAATTAGAACTTCAGAAACATCGACCAAACGACACGTAGCGCAGGTAATAACGGTTCGATGTTTCTGAATCGGCGGTATTGCTTTCCCCTCTTATCGAGTAGTTGGTATCGATTTGATCGTTCGATGACCGCGGAGCTGGCGAATAATCGGAAATACTTGTACCCTCTTATAAGCTCCGCTTATAGAAGAAATAAGTTTGTTTAAAGGGAAGGGACGCAAATATTTCCTGGCCGTTCGTTCAGCGCCGAATCGATAAACTTGTTACGAACGAGTTATACCTGTTGACCATACAAATAGCTTACTTAGCTTGTAGATGTTGACCGAATGCAATTTTAAAGTGGAACATTCAATCCCCCTTGTCTTTCTTTGTCGCTACTGTGTATAGGTACGGTGGTAACTCTATTACGGCATCGCAACAGTCAAAACTCTGAACGAAACGAAGCAATATAATTGAACTACTTCGCTTACCTGCGAGAGTTGAATTTGCTTGTTCCTTCGATGACTCTTGACCAGCCAAACTTCCTGATGAAACTCGCGACCGTGGGTTAGATGGTTCTTCCGAACAGTAGCAAGAGAAGCCCGCGAGAGCCCGTAATTAGCTTCGTTTTAGATGACGGTATTAGATGACGTTTTCATTGAAAAATGACTTTGAGCACTTGTTTGGTTCGCGCCACAGCGGATCGCCGGAACACACGACACTGTTGTTTTTGAGCCTGACGAGCACACAAATACGTTCAACTATCGCGAGTCCATCGTTGCACGGTTTTATCGCTCTACGTGCTATAAAAAGAAGCCTCTTATTTATCGTGAAAATTCGGAGTATTGAGGCTCGTGTGCGGAGTATGTAATCGCATATGAACTTGGATTGCGCATCGCGGATGCGCAGACCAACTTCCGGGGGGTCCCAGGTCCGTAGCTACAGCGAGCGCATTATGTTATGCATATTGGTTTTACATGCATGCGCACAGGGAAACAGTGCGCTTTCAATAAACGAGGAAACAATTCAAGGGATATTACAATGTAAATATAATTACTAAGTAGATAACAACCCAATTATTTCCTAGTTGTTTTTGTAGAGGGAACCGGTGACGGAATTCGATTCGGCCTTTGATCGATACTGTATTTGCATTTAAATAAATGCAAAGAGCCTTTGAGTATTAGGTTCAATTTAATTGACAAATATGTGCGTTTAATCAATCAGGTGTTCTCTTCCACTTGCTACGAACGAAAAGTTTCAATGTATTTTTTATGTTACCGCTGATTTTACACGCACATCCCTTGCCGCGGCCTAATTTAAAACGCAGAAGAATATCCTACTCGAGAGCGAGCGTTTAAATTTCACAGAGGTTGCTTGCAAGTTGTCCTAAAAATGAGGCGACCCATCCAAGCCGAAGCAGGAGATTTTATATTACTTAAGAAACTCGAGCACACTTTTCTTAAATACATTCTCTTAAGACGGCACTAATGAGAGGAACAATTACATTCCTCTTCGTATAGCAGGCTGCAGAGGGCAGGGAATACTGCGGAGGCTTGTTTTTGTCTTGCCCCGTTGTCTGCGAACGTCCGGAGGAAATCTCGCGAGATGGAAAGTTATTTGTGCCCAGAGCACGTGGCACCGGCAATCCGAAACGAAATGCAAAACCTAGAATTACAAGAATAATTGCCATCTCGTTTGTTTTCTCGGTTCTTAAAATGGGATCGTTACAAAGTAGTGCTTACTTTCGCGGCAGACAACGGGAGGAGTGGAGGAGAGGGCGAAGAGTATGTTTTTCTCACGTAATTAGCCACTTCGGGCAAGAAACGGCTCTAGATAAGAGAAGAAGTGCTTCTGTCGGGAACACGAAAAGGACGATATTTCTGCAAGTGGAAAAATCATTATCTTACCTTTTTACACTTTTCGCCGTACAGACACCTCTTATTTTCTGAACCCCTGTTCGAGCTTTAAATGATCACACTGAAACGGACGGTAATTCACCTGGCGGAATTCTTCTGATACTGCGAGAATAGCTTTATAGGTGCACTAGTATGAACATTGATTGTGGAAACGTTAATTAGCACAGTAGCGATGAACCGATCACGCGTTTCGAATACGTGGCCACACTACAAACGGGCAAACGTCGAAACTTTGCCGAATCGTACAGATTCGAGGAATGTACCCAACAACTTCATACCGTTCAATAGCTGTAGAAGAAACGAGATCACGGATTAGGTACCTAATCCGGTCGTGTCAATAGTCGAATTTCAATGCCACAGCGGCGATATTTTAATAATTTTTAAAGCTCGACGCTTAAATGTCTAATCCTCTTTCATAAAACCGTTTGACAGTTAGGCGAGCGTTAAATTATCGTGGAAATCTGCGAAGAAACGAATTCTCTCAGGTGAAAGCAAGGAAATTTGAAAGGGGGACGTAAAATTTACCAGCGTTGGACGCGTGAAGAGTATGGAAAGTCCCCCTGCTACAATACATATTGTATATAGCGATAATACAGACAGCGTGCAAGATGGAAACTTTACTGCCTGCGTTTGAATTCGTGTATGTTATGCGGAAGTAGAGCAACAGAACGCGAAGTAGAGCAGTTCCCGGAGAAAAATAGTTCCCAAAGAAGAATCTACGTAATACATGACTTTGCTTTAAATTGCACAAAGGTCCCTTTCGCGATATAACGTTTGGCGCGGATACCCGTTCTCTTCGACGGTGCAATCTGTAATACAGTACCTTTCCCTTTGAAAAATATCCACAATGATGGTCTCTCTGAATAAAATTCGGCCATCCACGCTGCAATACGTAACGTTCTGTACCACTGATTGCGCGCGTAACAGCCGGATCGGGGAAATTGAAATATTATACGGAATAAAGTAATATTTTCCTTTGAGACGATAATCAATTTTAGGATTCGCTTCACGCCCAAAGTATTATCAAAGACGCAACTGTAACAGACATTTTGGACGGCTGTTAACAGTGTCTCAAATTGCCGTCATCCGGTTCCACTCATACAAGTGCGAAAAGCAACGCTACCCAGCCACAATTAGTAGACTTCTCTACGGAACAGTGACCATTCTCTCAAATAGGCGATAGGATAATCCGATAATTCCATTATACGGGATAGTAGCGCTATAAAGTTTCGCCTTAAACCGCCAACGTTCGAGAACACTGAGTCGACTATCGTGTTCTTGCTAGTGAAAATTGTATCCCTATGTAAACCAACCCGTATACATCGCCATGCTACGGTTCTTGCCCCGCTATCTTCGAACAGTGCTCGACTAATTACTAATCCTTTACTTCCAGTAGGTGTCTCCTAAAGAATACGTATCGAATATTTCAACAGATGGTATATACCGCGACAGTTCGAGAATCTTTTGCCGGAGGCATTCCGAGCGAAGCTTTTCCCAGCATGCGCAACATAGCGGGGCAGATCAGAGCAGGGCACAGAAGGGAAGAGAAGAAGAGACGAGCGAAGTTTAAGGTGAGGCGCGGCGAGACGAGGATACGCCACCCTTTGCAACACCATGAACTTAACCGACAAACTTCGTAACTTGTTTCTTCCTCGAAAACGCATCCTGCAAGTTCTACAAGGGCTAGGATACAAGTGCGAAAGTACTCTAGCGTTTTCAAACAAGATTACCTTGGTGATGAGATTTATACCACTGCGAGTCTATTCGTGGGCGGTGCGAACCACCGTAGGAAACTGTTATTTAGCAGCTGCGCCGCGACACCCGCGATTTTGCATAATGCCGACGTTGCTATTTTTTTTCCCCCCTCCCGCTAAGTGTTAATTGGGTTGGACAGATGAATTCGCACGACGATGTCGCATCAACGGCTGTTTACCATTTACACGGTACGGTAAGTAGTCGGCCCGCTCCAAGTTCCAGCTACGGAAAACTAGTTTACAGGGTAAACTTTCATGCAAACTTCCTAACTCATTCTTCCTTCGAGAGTACACGATTGGATAAGAGGTTTACAGTAGGTGGAATAAGTATGCACTGCCTTTTATAAGAATGTTCCCTTTCGTAAAAGGAATGTACACCCTCGGCGTACCTAAGTGAGTAAGTCAATGCGAATTCATTTTTTACTTCGTCCACTCGTCGAACACAGTCGAATGCCGTTCTGAAGTATATAAATGCCACTCCGAGCAAAGTTTTATGCTTTTGCCCGGACAGAATTTGTCACAAAGAAAAAAATTTGTTGGATCGAAAAAGTTTTCGCAGTTGACGTGCATTGTTTGGGAACGCTGGCGGTCTCTTGAAAGTATTTTCATCAGAGGAGGGATATTTTTGCAGCTTTCTACCCGCCGCACCTATAACATTTTCTAACCGTGCCTGTTCACCCGCCGTTGCGCGTTGTATTAAAAAATTTGATCCCTTCAAAAGCAATTGGAAATTGATAAAAATGTTCCTTTGAGAAGGTTGCATGGCGCAATGCGTTGGCACAGTGTGTAGCCAAATACTCGACGGGTGTATTGTTTCAGAGATTCCGATTGTTTCTCAACGAGAGGACCCACATCGCTTTGTGGGATGCACAACTTGTCGCTGACAATGCATCAATTTCCATTATTATCTTTGTTGGTCAGTTGATTCAAGAAACAACAATTTTCAATATCTATTGTATTTTCCGAACGAATCAGAAATTGGCCGAAGATAAAAAGGGAATAACCCGATCTCTCTTGAGCTTAATCAATATATTTGATATGGTTCCTTCGTAATTAGAATAATGGAGGGTCTAATAGACGCTTCTATGCGAATAAGGATGTAATTGATGATGGAAAGTTAAAAAGCATGCCCGGTGCCTTTGGTGATTAGAGAATGCACTGGGCGCGGTTACTTAGCTAGTTAACCTATTCGCTGCTGCAGCAAGTCGGATCGAAAGCGCGTTTCGCTGACACGATTTCCACCATCCGTGCGAAACCTCGTGCTTCTAGTTAAACAGAACGGATTTTCCGAAATATAGTGTGTCGTGTGTCGTGCGTCGTTCAACTATGGATACAAAACTTAACTGGTTAGAAGAACTCATTCCTTGTTGTTTATCGGAAAAGCAACGTTGGAATCGACAGAAATGATGTCGTAAAAGATAATGGCAAGGTGTGTCCACATATTTACTAATACGTGGATACGATGAGGGCAGATGGAAACACTTGACAGGTCCAACTGTTGACAGTGCGAGTGTACTGAATTCTGCTGTATAAACGATAGCGATGTCCGAAATATTTCATTGCATCGACGATATTGAAATTCCGCGGATATGATCATCCTATATATGTATACTCCACGCATTCTATAAATAAACATACATATATATATATTTGCACGCAAGCATATTTCACTCTTGGGGCAGTTTTTGCTTTGCATAGGTATCGCTGTATTTTTTTGCTGTGAAATACACGCGAGGTTGGAAGATTATAAATAAACAACGTAACGTTCCTTTGAAGTTAGTGGCGCATGCATAGTCATTTAGATGGAGGAAGAAAATAGACGATCGAATCAACGGAACATGGCCATCCAACGAAACATCAGGGAAAATCCATAAATTGCAGATATCTAAAACGTTCGGAGTAAAAGAACCATGAAATAAATTGTGGGTTTAAACCGTGTGCCCCGAACTATCGTAAAAGGCTTTCACTGAACTCGAGGAATGACGATTCAAAGACATCAATGAGGAAGCCTCCGGTCGAACCTCGCGGACCGATAAAACTTTAGCAGCGTACGGCCGTGCGATTTTTGCCAACTTCCGTCAACCGTTTCCACGACAGGGAGAACTCAGATGACGCCATTCCTCGAACGATGTAGCGACGTTCGTGCTCCCAAAATTGCTGGTCACCTATTCAACAAATAGGACTAAATATGGCAAGTATGGTACCTGATGAATATATTTCGCTTCTTATAAAACAAGTATATACTGTTGTATAGCATTCCTACTGTAACGATGCAAGAGTTTCTCGTTGATTCAGCACGTGCTTTACTCGTGAATGAAAAACGTGAGAATACTTCGAGTGAAATTAGTGGCGTTCTTTTTAATAACGACAAAAACCGGTGTCTCTAAAGTTCCCTGCATAAAGAGTTAATTACTTGGGTGATTAAGCATGCTAGACAATAAGGTGGTCAGGTTAAGCAAGCGGCTTGATCGATTTAGCCTTTCCCACTTCATCCATTAACGGCTCAAAGTGTAAGAACATCGATAAATATTTGCATCGCTCCAGGCGTTCCACCTACTACAATTTCACTACATCACACTTTCTTCATCGCTTATACCTTACTTTTTATCTCTCTTCCGAACGTCCGCCAACATCTGGCTTTTAACCTTAGATGCTCCTAGCGTGACCGCGTCGACGGAAATAATTCTTGTTTTCCGAATTTTAACATAATTTCCATCTACTAACAGCGATTTTCCGTCCAATTCAGGATATTGACATAAAATAATACGACAAATTCGACAGATCATTGAATTATTCGCAACAGACCCACCCCTTGATACAATTATGGATTTGCCGCTCGACCTAAGGTACGTGCATTCTTTCAAATGAATTACGGCTCTCGAATTTAAGGTGATGGTTAACCGATCACCGATTAAGAAGAGGAATGAAATTCAGTAGATATCGCGTAATAAATTAGAACGTTTCCCCTTCGTCGGCCAAGGGACATTAAGGCCACGAAAGATACCACGACAACGGTCACCACGAATGAAGATAAAGCGAACCAATCCGGCTGCAAAGTGGCTCCTTTGATCAGTCTGGAAAAGAAGGAGAGCCCGATGAATCCGTACAATCGCGCAGACTGGGCGAGAATGAACCCGAAATGGCCGCTTCCGGACACGGAGGACAATGAGATCAACGCTGTTAACAGTCTGCCGCAGCTTGACTGTGGCGCGTTCCCGAAATCGTACATGGACACGTGTTCCTGCTGTCCTCGAGAGACCTTTGACAAGCACGACACTGACGCGACCGTAAACTACACCAGCGTCATCCTTAAGGATGAGGACTGCTGCAGAGCCCACTGGGTCAGGAAGGAGGCTTATCAAAGAATTAAGACGAAAGTCGCTAGAGCTGTGAAGGTAACCGCGCGCGCGTTTCCCATTACTTTGCAACACCTTTTTTTATAGACGAAAAATTCATCGCGCAGAGAACTGTTGAATAATGTCGAAAGTGTCAGGAATATTTCGTATAAAAATCTCAAGGGTTAAAAAGAATATTTGCGAGAGCGTATTTATTACCGGCTTTTCAGAGGCATAAAATATTTTTGATACGCGGCGAGGTGCCAAAATTGAAAGAAGCTCTAGAGAGAAGAGGTTGGGTGCAGAAATACGAAGCCACAAAAACAAGAACTCTACCTTACGGTTAGTCCCCTTGGCTCCCTTAATTAAAGTTTTTTTCTCTTTTATTCCCTACTCTCTCTAATTAAAGATTAACCACATAAACGCCGATAAGATGGCTAAATAAAAGAGCACCCTACCTGCAGCGGACCTTTGATCAATACTTTGTTCTTGCGGCAACTTTTACACAAACTGTAAAGCTTCCGTTGGCTAATCTGTCTGGTTAATTTTCAGGTAGCGTAGCCAGCTTGGAGGCAAGGTCATTAGGCGATCTGACCCACCAGGACGGGACGTTAAACGAGAAAGCGGTGATTTTCGCTTTACTACGTCACAAATCGCCCGACTTTATATGGGACTGCCGAAACGACTTTGTGGACTGGCATCGCGGCCTAAGCAGTAACACGCTTCTCAATAGATACCAGAAACCTTCCGTTTACACTTCCAAGGTGAACATGATTGCCTCGTTTTATGAACTTTAACTCGATTCTAAGCTCGACGGAAGCCTTCGTGTAGAGAGCTAACCGCGTAATAAGCAGCAACTGCGGGATGAAAAAGATTTAGATGGTACTGCTAATAGAATAGGAGAATAATTCTAGCGGAAGAGAGTTACGCGGCTCTGCTTGTACTTTTATCTTTTCTACTGGATAAGAAGCTGGTGAAATATTTGCGATTTCAAATAATGTAGCTAGGAATGGCTCGTTTGCTGGAAGAAGCTCACTGGTTGTACGAGAGGGACGTGTCGGGCGTGCTATTCCCTCGAAGTTACAACCTCAGCAGAGAGCCGAAAGCTTTCCTCGAGGATTTTCGCCTGACCGCTACCGCTGGTCTGTTGAAGTGGTTCGTACAAAGAATGCAGGATGACCAGGACACGGTGGACCTCGGACAGCGCACGATTCCAATGAGTCGCCTGGAATTCGCCATAAAACGTTGCGAGGAATTTATTGCTTGCGCAAACCACCAGAACATAGATGAAGACTTTGTCACCGAGCTTTCCGAAGAGGAATGGAATTTGTTTTTAGACGATTACGCCACGGCTGTCCACAATGGGGGTGGAATCGAAAATACGTCCGAGAAAAGTGAAGAACAGCTGCAGGTATGTATAAGCGTGCCGATTCGCTTTCCCTTCGTTTTCTTCTTCCAGTTCTATAACATTTTAAACAGCAAGTTACAAAGTTAAAGATGATGCGCTTACTCTCCGAGATTAATCTTGCCTCGAGCTGATTACTCTGAGTTTGCGATGTTACATCCCTTCGGAAACACTTCGGCTAATTCTTCTTCACTTTTTACAATACTTTTCTCGTGAATCAGTTAACTTGATTTATTGGGTAAAAAAGTTCTACGTTCTAATGCTCTCATCGGGACGGTATATTTCGTAGAAGTACTACGACGCAGCAAATTCGACCCTATCGAAGTTGAAGGAGGTCGATCCGCAGTACGAGCTGAACGGAATGCGGAACATTTGGATCCTGAAACCGAGTGAACTTTGCTGCGGCACAGGTATCAGCATATCCCACAGCTTGAAGGACATATTCCGAAAGGTGAAGAGCAGACCGAAGGACTACTTCATCGTTCAAAAATACGTCGGCACGTGAATTATTCCTTCCTTTCAAACCTTAACTCGTGTTCTTCGCGATTTCGTGTTCGCCCTCCATTTGTGTAACGTCTGATTTCAGAACGCCCTTTACTGATTCATGACACAAAGTTCGACATAAGGCAATGGTATTTGGTCACCAATACGTTTCCCATGACGATATGGACGTTCAAGTAATTACGATTAATCTTATTTCCACAACTCCTCACCGTTGTTGTATAATAACCAGTCGAACGATCGTTAATTAGCAAGATCGAAGATTAAAATTCTCTATTTACAAAATAGCTGGTGCAATTAAGAGGAGATCGACCTAGAAATAAATGGGAATAAGAGCTGATCTTATTAAACGCGCTCGAGGAGCAATTCTTTGAAAAGATTCTTTGAAGGGAAGCACCTTCGAATGTTTCTTGAAAGCATTTCTCCGGCAGAGATTCGGCTAGATTCCATCAAAGAATTTTCCCGATCCTTTCCTATCCTTTTCCATCAGGGAGGGACTACTTCGGTTCAGCTCGAAGCCCTACACTTTCTCAACTTATCACGAAGCGATTCATATCTGCAATACCGCCATTCAGGAGAAGTACGACGAGGAGAGGCGGAGAAGGAGGAAACGTGGAAATTCGGAGGAAGTCGTAAAATCGCTTCGCGATCAGGGATGGGACTGCGAGAAGCTGAACGAATATTTAAAGTAATCCCTCGACCGGTCTATTCGTTATACGAGAAGTTTCGGTTATCCGTTCGTTACGGTCGATAGCCTTTGCGGATCTCGAGATTGATAGGTCCGGTGCGCAAATATGCTCAGGACCTGTGTGCTTTCTTATCGCGTAATCGGCTGTCTCCCTGCACCCGCGCCCTACCGCCATTCCAATCTCGATAATAACTATTCTCTTCACAGCATTTGCCTTACACTTGCTTCCTTCGCGCAGAACTGATAACGTTTTTAATGGGCAAGACACGCCAGATAGCTGGAAATTCGATAACACTACCTTAAATCGCAAGAACTGGTTGCTACTCAAAGCGCTGAAGACTCGAGTAGACTGTAGAGTGTGTAACGCGTTCGTGCATTTGGTAGGCAAGTGGGATACGAAGGGGAGCCCTATTACGGCCAGATCTACCCGAGAATGTCAGAAGCTATAGTTCTGACGATGCTGGCCTCCCAGGAACAGATGGACAGGCGGCGGTGCAGCTTCGAGCTGTACGGGGCTGATTTCGTGGTGATGGAGGACCTTTCCGTCTGGTTGATCGAGATCAACACGAATCCCCGGATGCACCCGCCCAGCTCGAGAATTACCAAGCGCCTCTATTCCAGTGTCCTCCAGAGCTTGGTTAAAGGTTAGCAAACTGCCATCTATAGGGGATCGTAGACAGAAGGAAGTTGTCAGGAACCGAGGCTGCGGGAGAAAGTTTCCGAGAGTGGAGGTCGGGGCAAGACAACGGACAGTACGTTCTGCCTCCTTGCGAACACTCGAACGAGCTTTTGAAATCGTCTAGTATCGAATACAGGCTTCCTGGTCTCTGATTAAACAAGTTTGCTCGACGCGAATACGGATCGAGTGGGCCCAACCTACGACTCTTTCTGTTCGCTGACGCTTCGAACGAAACGACCTTAATTCTCTCCGGTCGAATCTAGGTCGAACCGAAAGCCTGTGCATTTTCTTTTTTTTATTCAATCCCAGAACATTTTTCCCCGGCGAACGAATCGTTAATTCGTCAATTAGCGCGGCTAATACAAAATCTACTGGTAAAAGGGTAGGCCGTTGATCATTAACAGAAATTAGTTGACGCCACCGTTCTTAGTCCTTTCACTGTAACGTACAAAGAATGTTTGAGGGAATAGCAATAGTTGAATACGATCAAAGCAACGATTCACTATGACGAGCGCCAGCTTGTAGTAGGAAAGCTCAGTGAGCAAGGAGGAGAGGTAAATTAACTGCGCAGAGAATGTGCTTAGAAGATTCCAATAAAGAAAACAGGAGGTCATTCGCGTAAAGGTTGAGAAAAGGGGTTGGGGATAAAGTGGAAGGAAAGCGAGGAGCAAATCGTTCGTTATCGTGCTGATTTCCAATTTGTTCCAGTGATAATGGATGTGCCAGTGAACCCGGCCGCCGACACGGGTGGATTCAGCCTTGTCTACAAGCAAAATATACCCGACTTCCGACCTTATCTCGGCCCTTGCCTCTTCGTGTTCGGCAAGTCGATAACGCTGCAAGAGCATCCGCGGAAGCGGGACAAGAAGAAGAAGGTGAACAGTTGGATGAAGCAGCAGCAACAGCAGCCGCAGCAACAGCAGCAGCAACAGCAACAACACCGTGCTTGGACCGCTCCACCTATGATTCCACGCCTGAGGGAACCGAAAATAGTTGATTTCATCGACTACTTGAATACCGCCCGTTGCACCGCGGCTAACTGACGCCAGTTATCGTCGGTGCATCCAGCCAGCCATCGTCGATCGATAGTTGGTGGATGGTGAATCAAAACAAGCAGCTTTCACGAAACGTGGATGGTCGGGTGTTATATTTCCGCTGTTCCGTTAGGTAGAGTATAGTATGCCGAATGGCAGCAGCAGCTTCGCGCGAAGAATTACTTGAAAGTCGTTAAACGTCGAAACGACCCAGTTTTCCCGCGGAGTCGAACGTCGAAACGGTTTCGATGAGCGGGCGTTCTGGGTTTAATCGCGAGCATCGAACAAACGGTTACCCTTCTTCTATTTTCTTTATTTTTTTTTTTTTTGCGGAAAGTTACACACCACGATCGGTTTACTTTCGGCTCGGCAAGCTCGTCCTGTTAGCCAAGAGGTGGAAATTTTGTTACACCCCAGCCTGCCGAGTACGTTGCAGGTCGAGAATATTCGGGTCTGCTCGTATTTTACTAGTTGCCGGTGGTCGCCGCGGCGAGGACCGCGTAGATTCCCAGGAAAAGTCAGTTGCACCGTGCTGTAATTAATGGGTGCGAGATAGACGAAGTAATTAACGCTGTCATTAGCCGGGGGTCGTCGCTGCGTCGACGTTTCTTTCGGCAACTTCCTGCCGGAAATACCCGCTGAATGTGCTCGCGAAAGCTGAAGAGGAGAATCCACTTTTCGTGCAAAGTCTTTTATATCGTTCGCGGCGCAACGAGAACAAATAGTGGTGCATCGAGGTGACGCATCATGCGCCTCAACTACGCCATATTTTTGACAAACTAACAATGTTCCATTCTCACAAATTCACTTCTCGGGGAAGATGTTTTCCTCTACCACCACAAACAGCGTAAATCAATAAACGACCATTTCTTGGAAAAATTCTTTTGAACAAATGTAGCATACTTATTCGTGTAGAATACAATGGTCGAGTTAGAATGAATCGGGATTCGTGAGGTATATCGATCACGTACGATGCGTGATTAATGCCAGGAATTAAAATAAATCGCTGATGGACTGTTGGACGACTAACCCCGTAGCATCATTCAGAGAAAACTGTCGGAAGATAAAGACAATGGTTTTATTGATATGTACATACAATAAATTTATTTACAAATAATACAGTAAATTTTGACGTCGTAAGTTATTCGTTCTTGATGATATATCTTAACAAAATACTACGCTCTTACCGATTATTGTGCCGTGCTGATATTCGAAAACTCCTTGGTCACGGAAATTCAATGTAAACGTAGGTAATATTCGGTTTTACCCTGCACAAATATTTACCCAAAGAACGTTAACGATCATAGGCGATGCGATTCTCTGGAATCGGCCTGTATTATTTCGTGTCGGGTAATTATCTCTTTCTCCTCTCGTCCCCCTCCCGTTTCCCCTCTTATATAAATATTACGTTAGCTATTATTAAAATTATAAAACATGTCGGCCATGTGGTGGCGTACGACGAGCTTCCATCGCCGTGATGCATCGCAGCCGGATGTTCCTCTGCAACAGAAATTTCCCTGAAATCGTATGAGATTCCGAAACGGGTGGACCGATCCGCGCTGAGGTTCCATTTTTTTTCCTATTAAAAATTATTGACAGCTCGGCCTGAAAGTATCGCGGCCGCGGGCGTAACGATTCGAAACAATTAAGAGAAGGAGCGCAAACATAGGTTCGCGAGCGGATCAGTCGGGACGATGACGGTGATAAATCACCGCCGTGCGCGACGTGTCGCATCGATCTGCATTCGCGTCAGGTAAGGCCCGTACAGGCCATTGTGCCGAGCAATTAACGCTTGAAGTTGATAAATAACATACCGGAAACTCGGCTTAACTTATTTCAAATTATCGTTAAATCCACGCGTTCGCTTTCAGCCCGCGATAAGGTGCGCTGTAATAATTTACAGAGTGAAGGGGAAACAATTATTTCGACGTCCTTCTCCTTCCCCTCTTCTCGACATGCTCCGCGCAAAAATCAGATTTGTTTCGCTAACTTTCAATCGCATGCCATCTCATTTCACAGCTATTCCGTTAAATCTTCGAAACACACACACATATTTACATTATTACATCAGTTTGCCCCGAGAAATAATTACTGCAAACGTTTTAACCCGCGCGACGCGGCGTTCGCAGCGTTTACATCGAAGTGGAAAGCCCGCCGAGTTAACCGCACGATTCACCCTTTGATTCGCCGCTGTCGCTCGGCTATTGAAATTGGTAAACCGTGTCAATCTCGCGCATCAAACCCACTCGACGCGGCAGGGTGTGCACGACTTTCTACGTATTTAGACGCGAAAGATGTATTCGGGCGCGATCGATCCCGCCTGGTGTCGAATCCAGGCCAGCTTCGCACGCTTCCTGTCTTTCGAGAAGGCTGCGCGCGTGAAATATTTACCGACAGATCAATCAGTGACGGGCGAAGTGGCTCGGCGTTCACCGAAATCAACGAATTAGGTACACTTTGAAAGATTTCGCGGCACTCACCGTTTACCACGTGCACCTTGATGCTGCTGGGATTCGCGTTGCTCGGCTCGCAGGTGTAGATCCCGGAGTCGCTTGGCACCGCTTTCTGGATCATTAAACGGCTGGTCGTTTCGGGGCCTTTCTCCGTCACTAGGCTGATACCGCCACGCGGCGAGTCGAAGTTAATTCCCTGGACGAACAGATAACATTACCCGTACGCGTTCGCCTTCACTTTTCACACGTGCAACTCGCTCGCAGCTTGCTTCGCTCTGCGAAGAAAGCTTCTTTAGATTCTTAATGACCGAGCAAATGCAGCCTCGCTGTTTGAATTTCATAAATTTCATAGTTTCCGTTGAACAAACCGAGCAACGTAAACTCTTGCGCAATAAGTAGGAATTCTGGCGACGAAGGAGCACGATATGCGATCGACAATTGCTTGCAAAGAGTAAAAGCTCGATGGTTCGCATTATGGGTAACGGAACTAGAATGGCTTCTATTTCTCCTTTACTTTAGGTATGGATTGTTTCTACGTGACCGGGAAATGTTGCGTTTACGAGCCGTTCTGAGTTCTGACGAGAAGAACATTTGTACACATGAATGGATAAAACGCTGCTTTTCCTATCGATATTAAGAAGAACGATTCTCTCGTCGCGTATTATGTTGTAACAACGTCAACAATCCATCAGAGACTAAATTGCTCGTAAACTACGTACAAGTCCAATTTGAATCAAGTACGGAAAGGTTGCCACCAAACATGCTGCACTTCTGTGCTCGAACTAAAACGTTCTTGTACGCTGGCCTGATATGTATGTAGCTATGGATTATACGCCCCCTTTTGTCGCATGCACACACAGTTGAAAGAAATAATATTGGATCCCAGCTACATCCGACTTTTGGTTCGCAATCATTTCCTCAAAGCTACCGCGAGCCTGCTCTCTCATATTCCCGTGGAAACTACCCCCGCCCACCGGATATTCGCGCACTGCTGCATAATAACGTTGCCTCGTACGAAGACAAAAGGTATTTTGCTCCAAGGTTCGCGAGAAGAATGGTAGAAAGATAGGTGCAGTATGTGTCAGCCACGTTCTCCTCGACGTATTCCCTTTGAGCGGTCACAAAGAATCCAGCGAGGACGCAAAATGAACGACGAATAAACGCCTGGCCGTATTACTTCCTTCATTAACTGCACACCGTTGCACAACTGCGTTACCGTGTTGAGTGGGTAACGTGTATTTATGACGCCTCGACGAAACTATCCCAACAACGCGTCGCTCTATTTACTTAAGACGATTCAGGCTCTAGAATACTATTGGGCTAGTCACCTCTGTGTTGTGGCTCCAGATCATCATAGGCGGTGGTTCCGGAGCATATTTCACTACACAAGTCAAGTTAATGGTGCTGCCCTTGTTGACGAACAGATCGGGAGCACCCACTATAATGGTAATCGGCTCTGAAATCAAATTTCAAATATTTCAACTGCGTACAGAGGCTCACAGCCGTAATCGTACACTCTTTAAAATCGCATAACATTTTTAAAATTGGTCCAAACGACTTGAGTTTTTTTTGAGAAGCTAAAATGATTAGTTTGCTAAGTGACGTGTTTCGTCGTTTTGAAAAAAAATGCAATTGGCTGGAATAGCAAAAAAAATTAGTAAAGCTCGTATTTTCAACTTTTTTTGTGAGCCTGTAATGAATTTCAAAAAATCGCTGATTTCGGGAATTTCCGCGATTCTTGACCTTATTCTGCGATTTTTAAACGTTTGTAGCTCGGAGCAACGTTACCCGATTTTTATGGAATTTTAGGCACGTATACAACTTACTTTAATCTACTAATGTACTTAATCTACTACTTAATCTACTTGGACTAATTTTAAAAATGTTATGCGATTTTAAAGAATGTGCGATTATGGCTGTGAGCCACTGTATGCCTGTACACTTTCAAACCAAGTATTCCAATTCCACTTCGTCCATTTTTATTTCTTCACTGTACACGCTTCCTCGTGTACGGGAACTGCAATTTTATGGGTCGTAAATTACACGCGACGCTGTTGAAATCATTTTAATTAGCCGAGCTTTCATTTAGCAGGAATTATTATTTGGATTTCGCTATAACGACCGCCCGCGAATGCCAGAAATTACATTAGCCGATTTACCGCGGTTTCGCCGCATCAACATTAATTAATTAGAATTTTCTTCTCCATTCACGTAAAATCCGACGCAAGAACTTAACGAGTGATATCCACGAGATCCAGGCAAAATGTCTGCCGTGGTATCTTTCAACTTCTAGGTGACTGATCCGTTTAAAGTGAGTAATTAAAAGGCATACCGCTTTCCGCTTTTCCATTCATAATTTTCGTTCTCGATACACCTACGTACTACAACGCGTGCCGCGGAGCGGCGGTAGGTTGCGCAATGGAAAAAAAGCGAAATGACAATATAATAGGCCGTTAAAACGGAACAACAAGATGCAATATGTATATTGTACATATATATATATATATATATATGGCCGATATTTTTATCGCGAGGCAAAATACTGGGGGGGGGGGGGGGGGGCAAGTGGGGGCGTGTTGGGTAATGTTTTCAGGTCAAGTCAGTGTGATAAGATCCTCTCATTTAATAGTACGACCCGGTTAGGATATCAGAGCCGTCATTAACGGTATACCTGCGAGGATATACGAGCTCGCAGACGGCCTGGTTTCACCTGCTTTGTATACCCGCATGAAATCTTTGCATGGATTTTGTATGTATCCTCGATTAACCCCTTTCACGCGGCTGTGATACAAATCTCTACATCTATCTTGGACTAAATTTCAAACACATTGATCATGGATACCTATGCGCGCTGACGTTTCGCCCATTTGTTATTTTTTTCTTTCCGCGTCGAGATCAACTTTCTGCGCGAAATCCATCTCCGACTTTTTCGAATAATATTTCTAAAGTTTATTATCTCGAACGGATAATCTACCCCGCTCGCGTCTGCACATTTCTTAAGGCTATCGCGCACCGCACGACCGTCAACTGACAACCATTCGTGATTATGAAAAGTGAATGACACCAGCGCGGCGAATCTGCGTATGTATTTAAAGTTTCCCCCAGGATAAGTTATAATATGTAGCATTTATTTTGACGAGACATCACGGCGCGACATTAATGATTCCTCCTAACACAATAACTGAATAACATATCGAAATTAGAGAAATAATTGACCCGCTCGTTGCACAGTTCATTAAATCGGCCAGATATTGGCGTTAAATGCGAATGCGAATATCGCGGTGCTTTCATATTTATGATGCCTCTGAGGCACGTGTCAACTTTCGATGTGAACAATGCTCCCGTTCCTATAGAAACAAATTCTCTTGTGATTTATCGCACGATTCTCTGCCGCACCGAAATAATCGTCATCGGGGAACAATTTTGAGAAGATGATCTAATAGTCTGCAACGAGATACCGGAATAAATTTGTCAGAAAAATTGGATGCTGTCTGAAAGCTATTAACCCTTTCATGTTTCAAATAATATTAATCTGAACTAATAGTACAATTTTGCGAATACCAAAGTAATTTTTGAGGCTGTCAGGACATCTAGATTTAATTGCACGTTTCGTCAAATTTACTCTCTAAAAATCCCTCTTGCGGGATTTTAACTATCTCAAGACAGTTTGATAAATTTTAGGAAGACCTATTGGTCCTGAAATAGGCGGAGCGAACACATGTACCTACATGAGAAAATTCCGATTCGCGACACTTACCGACTATGGTTAGATAAACAGGATGGCCGATGGGCGGTGTCGTTGAAATTTGGCACTCATAAATCCCAGAGTCCTTGCGCTGAGGATACCGTATCCTTAGCGTCCACTCTTCTGTGTGTGGGAAGTGTAGAGCCTCGAAACGTTGATCGCTCGTGTACGTATAACGACCAACAGTCAGTAGATGGATGTCTCGATGCCTCACCCAGGAAACCTGTAGCAAAATTTTATCATATTACAGGGTCGAATAAAAATAACCATGATGACATTTAACTAGCGTTTCGTGATCGAGCTGTCCGGGGAATAATTGCCCGAGGACAATGCTCCGATAATCTGGCCGATCCAGAATCGTTTATCGCGTTTAGCAGGTGATTTCCGATAAAAATAAAACGTCAGAACGAAGCGTGTCATTTCATCTCCCTTTCGTTCGCGAATTTTGTCGATCGAGGGAAAAATAGGTCAGATTCATTGGTCGCAGCAATTTTCGCGGTTACTCGATCGGACGAATACCCTTCGATAGGGTCGATAAAAAGTTTGACAGGCGTATTGGGCGAGCACGGTTATCGTGCTAATTCCGAGCCGGATGATCGAGATTTTCGTACATTTAAATCACTAAAACCTATCGGCGATGTCAGTGAGTTGTGGACGTGATTTCGCCAAATCCATTCACCGGTACTTTAAGTTACATTTACATCCGATTCACCTTAAGAGTCGTTCAAAGATCGACCGGAACAATAATTGCACAAATCGCTATACTATTCGAAATACTATTCGGCGGAATTGTTATTTAAAAAACTGTTGCGCATCGTGGCGAAAAAATGGTTATAGTGAAGATGCAATGCGAAGCTGCTGAGTGTGCGGAAAATTAAAACGCATTTCGCCGAAATTCATTTGGTAATGCAAACGAATTACAACGTGTCCCATCAACGTGCATTTGAGACTTGTTTAAAAATGAAAATTGCTCGTAAAAACAGTGCCCGTCGATCTGTTTTGCTGTAGCGCGCCGACCAAGCTCTTTGACTACGGGTAAGGTCCGCTTTAAACGGCGAAAACATTGGAAAATTTTAAATCGGGACCAGGTAAGGCCGTATAAATAAAGGTCGCCTGAAATGCTTGACTTCGTTTCGTTCCATTCCGCGACGCGTTAAAAAAAATTCCACCGATGTTTATTCAACCGAATTCGGACTGAAATCTAATTTTCCCATTTCCATGCGGCATTTACTTATCGCTATTTCGATTAAAAAGTGAACGATATTAACACGGTCCCTCCCATTATCGTGTCGGAATTTTCAGACTTGAAAAAGTCGACATTTCTGGTGTACCAAGTCCTCGTCCCAGTTAATTATTTCGAGGAATCCGAAGTGGCCGTAACAAATGGACGGAAGTAACCTCTGTGTATTCTTGAATTTTCATCGAGCGGATGAAATAATTGGGGTGCCGGGGTTAAAGGGGAAGCTGCATGGTACGAGAGGCGGAGATCGGGGACGTCGGAGATGGAGGTAGGGTGATGTCGCGGAGGGTCTTTTCGAGGGTATTTCGTTTCACGAGTGCTTCGTGGCATAAACCAATTTCCCGTAACGCTGCTTCCGGTGTACTCAAAGCGAGTGTGACGTCACCATGGAGATTCGGCATTGTCCTAGCTGGGCCGCGAACCTGGCAGCTGCGGCAGCCTGCGAGTTCTCGAGATGACACCGGCGTGTCATCGGCATTAGTCGCGGCATTGTTTGGTGAAATCCAACCGAAATCTATGCGAGCCGCGTGATCATACGCGCCGCTTTCCATGCGCCCACAGCGCCCGCCGTGCCCACAGTAGAGAATGCCGCATTTACGGGTACGCGCGCGACTAAAACGGGCCCAGCACGGAGCCAGAACGGAGCTAGAGCGGAGCCAAGTGTCCACGAATGGCTACGAGCGAATTTCGCGGTTCCCTCGTTCGCCCAATTGCTCGCTCCTATACCCTCCCTTTATTGTCCTTTAATTTCGCCGGAACTCTCGTGGGCGCGCTAAATAGTTCGTAAACCGAGATTTATTAACAAGTGCCTTCAGAGCAAGGTAAGACTCGTTGGAGCGAATGGCGCGTGGCTAAGTAGCGCGTAGCGTGATTAGAGCAGCAATCGGCAACTGTTGCATTACGACATGATAAATTGAAACGGACGCGAGTGCACGAGGTACGAGCCGAACTCCACGTAGGAGTGCCGACAAACGGACTTGTGTACGATCCGATACTCAGGGTTAATTGCCATTGCCAGGCACAAAACTAGAATAGGCTAGCGGTAACTTATCCAAGGGAATATGGAATTTCAAGGGTTCATAACGTCTGCGAATTTTCCGAGTAAACTACTTGCTCGGCCCGCCGAGGTTCCATCAAACAGGCATCTTGAATTCGTCGACGATGCACTCAGGGTGCATCGAAAATGTACTGAAGATGCATCGGAGGTGCAGCAAGAAAGCATTAACGTTGCATTTCGGACCATCTCCAGTGGTATACCCCTTTTTCAGTAGAGATTAAAGTTTTTATATCGGGCGAGCAGTGGCCAGCTCTTGGGTGTCGCATAAAATGCTCGTTTGCACGTAGCCTGATAGTCCTTACAGCAGGCGGCGGGGGTTTCAGAGAACGACGAATCGTCGGGCGTCGGTGCGTGCATCGTGGCCACTTTGAGCGCTGTTTGCACCAAGAATACCGCTATTAGATGCTCCTCTTTCGACTTCCGCTTCCATTGATGCTGCCGGGGGATTACAGAGCCTCTTACCGTAAAGGTAGACAGGAAGGAAAATGGGATCCGCTAAGGGGACGAAGGATAGATCTCGAGAAAATAAGGACTCGCTGATCTTTGTCCGGATAAAGGAGACCGGGTTACGCCTAGCTCAGCCCTCCCAGGCTCCCCCGTATCTGCACTCTTTCTGCCCAACTTGTGTAAGTCACACGCGCCCGTGTAGGTTGCACTTCCCTGCCATCCGAGAAGTACAGCTCGGTATAATAATCTCGAGCACTCTGTTCCTGGATATCGTAATCCGGCTGCAATTTACAGGATGAAAAGGGACGGGGCCGTTTGAAGTTTCTTCCATTTTTGGGGCGTAATAAGTAATAAGCAACAACGAATGCCTCGGGCACCGCTGCACAATACCACCTAAGGGATTCCTTAGGGTTGCGATTCGTGAAATTCAACGTTCCTTGCTCGAGATAAGTGGAGGGTTATGAGAACTCACCGTTCGATTTCCAAGGTTTTTCACTTTGCATACCAGATGCACGGTCTTCCCCACCAGACCGGTGAAGTTGGACTGCATGGAAGTGTCGAAATGAGGTCCTGTTCCAGGAGTCGGCCATTCCTCCAGAAAGTCGGTTCGAAAATTTCGTAGACATGACGCTATACCACCTGAAAATGAATCGCTCGCTGATCATCAAGCCCTCTCTGCTGCGCCTGGGTAACGTCACGTTCGCAACAGTTCCTTTGCAGGGGAATACTATTTAATGGATAAATATACAAGGGTCCTTGTTAGTCGGCGACAATTGCGAATTAATTGTCAGCTCTTTATATCCCTTGGTATCATTCAGTGAAGAAACTGCTTAAATTACGCTTCCTCGGTATTCTCTCTGCATTTAATCTCCCTGGCGCGGCAGGGTCGAGGCAAAAATAGATGGAAAGAAGAAGAAAACTGTTGGGGACGGGGGTTTGGAATTAAATAATCTCGAGCTAACTGGCTGCTATTCAGTTAAGCGATCACCCGAGAGCTTACGTAAAGTCGCTACCTATGGGACAGAAGACACTTTGAAAAGCTGCGACATTCAAAGAAATTAAAATACGTCCACTCGCGAATGTTGTCGCTGTATTTAAAAAACTAGGTGGACGCGTATTAGATTGGACAAACTTAGAAAATGTCCGAACGTTTCCGTAAACTCCTTCGTTGGTTCATACGTATTGTAGACTATTTCACGTAACAGTTCAAACGCTAAACCAATAAGAGTGAATACGTTCGTTATTTGACAGAGCTGAAAAATTGTTCTCCTCTCTAAATTTTACTTCGATTAGCCATTGCGGTAGAACGATCCTGTAGCTATCGACTGCAATTCCCCATCCGAGTGCAGCGTGACAACATTAAACTGGCTGGATATCGCGCGTAGAATATTCAATACATTCGTAACAAGTGTCAATCTCATTCGTGGGTCAATTTTTTTTTCATTCTTTTCAGGTTTCAGGTTTCAGTGACGGGCCATTGCGGACGCAAGGGTGCATGCCTAATCTGTTCGAAGGCGCGTGACGAGCCAGCGCGTATCTGTGGAAATATTCGCAAGTTCTTTCGTGCATATCCACAAATTACAGGCTCCACGATCGTTGCAATTCCGTGACAACGTAAAACGTTCGCGTGGTTGAGTTTTTTTCGCCGGAATTTATAGCTCGGCCCGCTGTTCGACGCGGGAAGTAGGCTGTTACTTCGGTACATTACGAACTTTCACAAGACCGCGTTGAAGGGTTGTTTATCGGGCTATGTAACATTTAACTGTACCATGGCACGTTTCTTTCCGCGATATCGTTCGCAGAAAGGTTGACATGGCACTGGACCCTCCCGCTGCGACTAGTATCGATGGAAAAGGAAAAACTTTCGAGCACTTTTGACGGGGACAGAGAAACATGCGTGACCGGTGAATCGTGAATCAGGTCGAGCGGCGGGGCAGTTCTGCGAGGGTAACAGCGTGTAACGCGACCGATAGTTTGGGGACCATCGAGCTATTTTACTCCTATTCTAGTGGAATAACATCAATAGAGTGGCATTGTTCACGAATGATCGACTCTCCTTCTCCCCTCGCGCCGTTTGCCGCCTCTAAATTGCTCTCGTTGAATTACACAACGGGAAACGCAAGCAATCGTTTTCTATACATTTTATTATTCCACTTGGAGCTTGCGTTCCGCGCGCATTTCACGAGCGATTGTTGGCAGAAAAGCGCGTCCTTTCTTTGAATGGTAAATTCGCCATTGTTGCACCGAACCAGGTGGGATAAAACGACGCGCGACGTCGAAGAATGGAATCTTGGAATATTCTAGCATCACTGATCGCGTTACGTCCTCGCGCAAAAGCATCGCGACAATAAAATCGCTCGGCGAACGAACGGTTAATCGATAGAAACGAGCGGACAGTGATCTAAATAAACCGAAGTGGGATTTAGCTGGGACGTGAGCAGAGAAGCTGACGCACACGCGCGCACGCGCGTGTGTGTGTGAATTCAGCGGGGATCCATTTGTTTTCGGGAAAAGAACAGACGGCGCGGGCGCGGCGTAATCGCAGGTTCGATCGGCGAAACCCGATCAAAGGTTCAAAGCGGAAATCGAGAAGCGCATTCAAAGCCCGAGGATCAGCGGGCCAAGTTGAAACGCGGATAAGAATTCCGGCGGAGCTTTTCTTTGCGATTGCTCTTCGGAATCATTCGCGTGTAGGGAAGCACTTTCGCAGCGGCAAACTCTCTTTCGTTAGTTTACTAGACCACAGGCTCGTAACCTACGCTTCCACCGGAGCTTTCCAGTCGAGAAGTGGTTAAGATCGGCTCACCCTAACCACCGACCATGATACGCGCGCGTCCACTCTCCCTCCGCGGGCATTGATTTCACCGATATCCTAACTGTGCCTTCGGTTTCGAAGAGGATTAAGGTCACAGAAACAACTTAGATACAACGTCGAGTCCAAACTTAATTCCTTGATGCAGTTAGGCAGAAATAACTATCATAGCCCGGGCATACGGCACACCACTTTACAATCCACACCCTGGATCCTTGAATGGGAATAAGGAGAACCTGAATGAATCTCGCGATACTCCGTACGACCCTAAGCGAGCCGGAGCTCCTTACCCTCGCACGTTTTTTTTTGCAGGGTCGTTGTTCCCACGCCCGAGGCATGTTTACTTTGACACCTGGTTCAGTTGACCCAGTTCCCTATATCTTTCCCGCTGACCATGCGCGGGCAGCCAGTGGACGAGGAATAGCCGAGTCAGCAAGCCAGCCAGGTGTGAAAGTAAACACGTTTCGAGCGACGGAACAATCGGCCAGAAAAACGCCTGTGAAATAGAAACCTGGGCCTGACTTAGGGTCGTGATGTGCATCCCCATTCTCACCACCCCATTGAAGAATGCATGGAATCTGCGAGTGAAGCGTCGTAAACGGTTCTGTCGATCAGTTTTACTATCTTCAACTACACAACTGTCTAGACGTGTGTGCATACGAACTCAAGCGGCTTGTCTCCACCCCCGAAGTACCTATGCTTGACGAAAGTCAGTCTGCAGAGAAAGAAAATTAACGAGCTTTATAAGCCGCCCTTTATCTACATCGAGCCGAACCGAACTATCCATTACTTTCCCATTGAAAGGTTTAATGCCTCGTTAACGAGCACCGGACCCTGGTATCGTGTTCAGCTAACGACGTTCCAATGTTCCAAAGTTCGTCGCTTTGTTAATCATAAAACGAGTAGCCCGGCCAATATGCTCGATCTACTCGATTAAAAATAAACTCCCCGCTTCTCGTCGCGCTGTAATTAAAACCGAGCTCGTAAACGCCCTTAGTTGTGCGCGGGGGAAACGAATGCCCCGCGTGCGTTTCAGAACGCGCATACATATGGGAGGGGAAAACGTTTCCAGAGTGAACTCGTTCCTTGCTCGCGGGGAAATTTAAAGGTCCTCGGCACCGTGGACTCTTAAACTTTCGAGCGGCACACGAGTTAAGACGAGCTGGCTAAGAGCAGCAGCCAGCGCCGCGTGCAACCGCAATCCGCGACACTTCGCCAGTCGTACTTCGACGAAAATTAATTTCGCCCCGGAACACTGTGCTCGGATTTTCCTCGCGACGCGACCTGTCTCGCGACTTACCACCAAACTCGCAGCGACTCGCTGGTCTGACAGAATTGCACGACCGTTGCACCAAACATATTCTTACCCAGCCTGCAAACTCGGCTTCGCTTCCATTCCCTCCTACAATCTAGCTGGATTCTTGGTAAACTTTATTTCGCGGATCCTCAATCGCGAATGGATTAAAACGGAAACGCCGAGCGACGCGTATAATCCAGATCTCCGTGCTCTCCCGAACTAATTTCGCGCCGGGCTTCGCGAGAACCAACCTGACTCTGTTCGTTTGCGTTTTCGGTAAACAGAAATTTTCCGATATGCGGAGGAAGAGGGACTATTAATTTCCTGTTATTCTAGCGCGCTGCCGCGCGATAACTCTATCGAACTATTTTAAATCCTGGTTTATAAAGGTTGATATTTATAATTGCTTATAGATTTTTCTGACTCGCGAAACTTAACAAGTTTACTCTTCGAAAGGTTTATTTCTTTTTACCTTCTGTTAATCAATTTTTTTAATTAAAACAGCGTTCATTTAATACAAGTCGAACAAACGAATATTCGACCCCGCAACTTTTTCCACCGGACAAGAATGAAATAAGTTCGTAGAGAGTATCGGATAATCTATGATTCGGCGGCTGGGTCGGAAATTAATTTTACGCCCGGATCTATTAATCCGTCTTTCAACCCCTCCTTCTTCGACATATTTTTTGTCCAGTTGGCAGTCTACTTCCAGAATATTATTGAAATATTTCTGCAATGGCCATGATTACTTTATCGCAAGGATACTTCATAGCAGAAAGGTGTACGTGCACTACTACCATCACTAAAGCATTGGGAACAATTACGAGATCCTTCTAAAGTGTGCAATAATTACGAAACTTTTGTGGTGACCACGAGTAGACTTTTCAACGATCTGTATTTTAAGATATGCGAGAGATCTAAGTAAAGTAGAGGTGGGTAGCTGTATAAGAAAGTGGTAGAAATGTCCTCCGTGTTATTCTAAATAGCGCAGCACTATCGATAAGAATAGTCGTAAACATAAAAGGAACGTCAACGAACGATTCGTGAGATGTCGATCGATAACCGGAGCGTCATTTCCCGGAAACTTCACTCAGAACGAAAAAAACTAAAGTCGCGAGATGGTTGAATAAGTAACTGGTAAAGAGCCAGACAAGTTCCCAAGAGAACAAGCTCCCGCAGAGACGGTGACGCGGATTTTCTGTTCGCCGCCACATAAGACGTCGCGTCCCTGTCATTCTTGTCTTGGAACTTTCGAAGAACCTTCGTAACGGACCCAGGCAAAGCAGATGACTTTGCGCTGGCTTTATAATTATTCGAAGCTTCGTTGGGTGGCGGTTGTCCGTCACAGCTAACTACCGGAGGGGACCTCCCCTCGACAATGAGGGACACTGGCTGGTTTGGTTGCTCACCGCAAAATCCTATTTCGTTCCATCCCACTTGGACCTCGTTTCCATTAACCCCTCTATCTGAATGTTCGTTTTACGAGTGGATAAGTCAACCTCTACCCTCGAACGTCTACCTCTCTTTTCTCCATTTTACCACCAAAATCCTCATTACCATCGATGTCCCGATTGTTTCAGAAAAGGACAATGATCTTGATTAAAATAGAAATGCTAGTGTAAATGGCGGAGGGAATTTTGTTTCGCAGGCGTTTAAATTTCCACGGATTTGTAAAAGCCTCGGTATAAAGGATCGTTGACAGACACGGCGGAAACTGTTTCGTGTTTCGAGGACACTTTAAACGTCGCATCGATCATGGAGAACTCGATTCTCGGTTTATGTATTGTCTCTACGATGTGCTCCGAGCACCCAAGTTGGAAAACTTCTTCCCCTTATGATGTTTCGTGCACGCACATCTGCGGTTCGATTCAGTGAGAGGGGTGTGGGTGCAGTCAATGCTCGCGGAAACTTTCGTCGCCGGCGACGAAAGTACTTGAAGACGATCGGATGGATAGAAAGAGGATAAGAGTACTATTGGATCTTTGGTCTCGAACGAGTATACAGTATCTATGAATTGGACGGGAAGTTCATACACGATTTCGTTTTTCTTCGAATAAGGGAGAAATGAAGGGTCCTTCGTTAAGTGTTCCACATGAGAATGCCACGCTTTATTGACCATTCGTCTTGTCCGCCCCGTATCAAGTTTAGATTCATTTTGTAGGGCTCGTTTTATCGCAGCCAGGACGTGTACAAATTGAATTTCTCGCATCAGGAAGGAAAATGTGTCTCGCGATTCCTTGGAAGCCTCTCACGTCTCCCACGAGTCAGAAAATATGTCTGCGGTGATACGCGCGACAATAATACCGTCTAACAATATATTACCGTTTCCTGCGGAAATTCCAACACTTTCCGCGATTCACGCCTTCCTGCGTCCACAACGTACCTAATTGGATCGCGTACGGACTGATATAGTAAGCTCACCGCAATCGTAGCATGGATTTCAGGGTGTGGATAATTAACTAGCTGCATAAAACGGCCGAGTGGTGGTTCTTTGATGTCGCGGGAAGTGGTGGAAATTTGTAACACGATAATCAGTCCGTGTAACAGTTGTAAGCGATTGACGTATTCCGTACTTTGTCGGTAATAACGCAAATTGCAAACGGATCATCGTACGAGTCAATATTGTCGCTAACAACACCCGACCCTAACTCGGCCAATAATGAATTGAATTTATTCAACGATGAAATCGTGATTGAACGTCGGATTCGCGCGCGACACCGTTGGACGCACGGTAATCTATTATAAATTTCGCTGGGATCTCGATGTTACTCCTGAATTACCGTGGACGTGGAAAACGCCAGTGAACATCGGCCGGTCTCGGGCAATGAGCGAGTCCCGGAGGTGGGTAATGAAAAGCAAACGAACGGTACCAATCGACTCCGGACGTCTATCGAAAAAGGCTGGCTAGTAGGCAAAGTAGGTATATGAAATCGGCCTCTTGACGCCACCCACGACAACCGCCAGGTAATTGTCTTGGAAGAGTCAATTAATTTTCTAATTAGACGAGGTCCATGGCAAGCGTGGTTGTTAAAAGTCGGAATGATGAGGTTGGCGAATCGAATCATTTGCAGAGGTCCACTGCGGTCAACTACCTATGGGACTTGGTATCTAGGCCCGGTAGATTAATCCGTTCGATATCGCTAGCGGGATGGATCGCCAGTGCAGTTTGTAGGTATAAGCTAGCTGCTAGTGCCAGGGCAGCGGGCAAGTGTAACCAAAGGAGAAGCACGGCCGAATCCTGGCTTTATCCCCGGCAAATCGGTATATTCGATCGATCGTGTACGGCACGCCGGATACTTTAATCCAGGAGCCTTTGTATCGAGGGGGATTGACGGGGAGGATCATTATTTTCGTTAACGCGCCGCTTTGTCTGGACGAGTCTTGGGCCGGTTGAGCTAGGTGGTGAACCGTGGCGGCAAAATCCCGACGGCGCACCGACGGGGTCGCATCGAGGTGGCGGAATTACGTGCGTCGTTTCACGGTGCAACGTCATAAACGCGATCGTCGTCTAAACACCTCGTAGACTGGTTTGTATCGGCGATTCCGTGCCTCCGACTCGTTCCACGGCTGGGCGATCAAAATGAATCCACGAGCTCGAATTTCATTGGCCCCATAAGCCAGCCTGATTAAAAAAGCTGACTCGCGCGCGCCGAATCACAGAGGCGCGAATTGCGTCGCTGGCGCTCCGACTAGACTGGAATTTTTCATCTCTCCTCTGTTCTCTAAACATTTTTCCATTTTTGTAGCCTCCAATTTCCAAGATACTAGCTCGCTGGACGTTTTCGAGAATTAATCAAGATTTGCAGCTGAGCCAACGGATGGAATTTTCGCAGATGACAAAACGAACGAAAATATACAAATAGTACAGCTATGAAAGAAGAACTCGTTTTCTTTGGGTTAACTTCAATTACATTAAATCACGGTAGCAGAAGGGTGAGCGTGTAGCCGACGGTCCAGCTTGAGTCGCGACAGCCAGGCAGAGATCGAATCAAGAATTCTACTCAGAATTGGAAACGCCTTATCTCCGAGACAAAGGGCATTCAGAGAGTCCCAGAGTGTACTGTTGGCTGCGGCGCCCACGAGAAAGCAAAACGGGACCAGCTGGAGTGCTGCGAATTTACACGGCCAACAGCGTCGGCCGAATGTAAATGGCTTACGCGGGGACGCGTTGCACGGTACTAATTTCTGCTTTTTGGCGGTGCACACTGCACAGCACACCGAAAACCTAAGACAAATAGCGGCCGTTTCACGCGTCGCCGTCGCGTCGCCTCAAAGCATTCAGCGGATTTCGGAGTTCCAAGTCGACTATTCAATAGAGCGACTCGACTGGCTTAACTCAAATAAATCTAATGGGATCTGGCTGACATATTTTTCCGGGGGGAACTATTTCTCTCTGAACTGCGAGTTGATAGACTCCCGTGCGACATTCCCGCGACGAGCTATTTCACAGCTCTTAACAACTCAGAATTTGTTAAGAATAACGGCAAACAAGAGTAGAATAGAAGCGTTTTCTTTTCGACGGTAATGATAAAGGAGTGTCGCCATTGTATCCAGCTTCGCGCGTTTAAACTGGTCGCGGGTGAACAGTACATTCTTCTCAATTCTTGAACCTCGCTTTCTACATGGTGGACAATAGTAGCTGAAGCGTAAGAACCGAAACACTTGTCAGTGGATTCGGTTCTTCGTTTCACTTCAGCCTTCCCGAGACCGTACATGGATGCACATTTACGAGTACATAAAGTCTGGCGCGAATTAAACTCAAGACATTTAACTCGATTCAGCATATTATTGACAATGAGTCGTATATAAGTAAAGAATATTGTGCACATTCCTTTCGTGGGTGTTTATATAATATTTTCGGCACTACGATCGAGCAAATGAGAAAGCTTCGATACGTGTACCAAAGAAGAACTGTAAGGCACTTTAAAGGGAAGGCGGGGGGTGCAGTGACAAACTAACAAAAGAGAAGGATCAAGGAATTGGATAGAAAAGAAGATGCAAAAGAATCGATCATGGCGAGTTCGTGAGGTTCGCCGTGATGTTGGGCTGCGAGTATTCGTCCGCAGAGAGAAACCATTGTAACTTTTCACAGAAGCGATTCTCTGGAGAGAATCTCGACGTCAGGTGCGCGAAGAAACGGAGATGCAAGAGTAAAGATAAATGGGAAATTATTTCTCCGTTAAAATCCTGTCAGTGTCGTCTTTCTACTTCTCCATGGCGCGGAATGCGCACCTTTATTTTTATGGGCTAGCAAGGCAATTATACGTGCATAAAAAGTGCATTGCGAGACCTGAAGACGCTGTTGAAAAGAATATTTCCACTGTTCACAGCGTTTACAAGGAGAAGTCTCGGGAGAAGTGTTTTTCTCTCGGATAAAGGATAGTACATTGTATTAAAAAAAAATAGCGGCGGTTTCATCGGAAAAGCCGAGGAATATTAACGGCATTATTTTTTCGCAAGTTACGTTGAGAATTAAGTAGGTTGGCCAGAGGACTGGTCGTACTCGCGACATGAGTTCAGGGGTGTTCTTGTCCTCTCAGTTACACCAGGGCGGAGTTTATCAAATTCAATCAAACTGAAAGATATACGAGCTGCACCCTGTTATACACAATATGTTGCTATGTGGAATTTAGAGGAACACCATGAATAAAATGAATCTGTCTCTGAAAATTACAATAGAATTGCTGTTACCAGCAAATTGCAATGGAATGCAACGTGTTCAATCTCTTACTTAGGATTGAAATTGAAACGCGTTTTTCCAGAACGCGCCTGTGGAAGCAGGAAGCGACGATATTGATACGTCAAACACTTTACGATATAATTGAAATCGATTCTCCAGCCAGGAGTTAATGTAATAACAAATTTCCTCAATTACATTGCGGCCTCGGAGTTAGTAGGGTTTCGTTGGAGTTTGGAGGAACTGTTGCGATACTGGCTGGAACGTTGAATCGCGCGATAACAAGGTGGGCGTTAGGTGTTTCGACTTACCAAAAGAAATGATAAAACAGACGAGTATGGGAAGAGAAGTAGACATCGCTTTTCTTCGGCGAGGTTCTTTCACATATTGATATACTATCTCGCACGCATTTCAGTCGTTTTGTCGAGCGACGCGCATCGGTCCGACGAAAGCCTTGCTAGCGTTTACAGTTTCTCGAACGAGGTGGCATTTCACTCAACTTCTTCTCGGCTCACAACAAAGCGTTCACAGCTAAGCTACGATTTCACGAACGCTACCGGCTTTTCTCGTTAACCACACAACGGCACTGTTACATTCGATTTACTTGCCAGCGTCAGCAGCATGTTAGAAAAATAACAGCTTTTCCTCCCCGTTTCTTCTTGCGTGCCTTGAGAACACTGCGCGATTTCGGAGACGGAGGGATTGGCGAGTGAGTTGCAGAAGAAAGGGTGGTAGCGTAATGCAAACTTGCCGGTCGGGGGGGAACCGCTAATGCGGCTAATGAACGCAATTAACGGCAGGAGTATTTCGTTGGCGCTAGTACGGGGGTTAGTTTGTGCTGGTCTAAGATCAGAGGGAGGAAGGGTGGACGCTTTTATGTCTGTCGCCGCACTGACGACCGCAAAGTCGTTCCCGATGCATTAGGCGGGACTCGTTAAAGTAATTTCCTCCGCGCGCTAGACGTCCCATCGATCATTCTTTCTCGCAATTTCTCCCGTTGCGCATCGCTATGCCGCTGCATTTTCCTTCAATCCCGTCGTTTCTCTTCCCCCGCAGTCTTTATTCCCGGTCTAACAGTCGCGCGGCATAATGCATCGTTTCCGTTGTCTCGTTCACGGCGATCGATCACCCCTTCGATCGAACGCCAGCACTTTTCACGATTTTGATCGCGAGCTTCCAACTTCTTTGCAGTGTTACTGCTTTTATCCCAGGTCGGCAGGGGCGAGCACGTTTGGTGGAAGAACGGTTTAAAGCGGGCACGAGAAGAGGTGGAAGGTGGCCGGAGATTTTTCACGGCGTTCTATCGCGGAAGGACACGGAGCACTGAACGCCGGAGCCGCGTCAGAGAAATGCTCGGGTAAACAAGTGTCGAGGATCGCTTCTGATCCACCAGCACCTTTCAGCTTCAGCGTCCCGTGGGGATCCAAGGAGGGTATCGCACTGTCGAGTAACGACTCTTTCTTAGTCGCGCACTCAAACGTTTTGTCACGCAAGTCCTCCGGCGAATCGTCTCGAGTTTCTCGCTAAAAGTCTCCCACTTCCGCGGAGATTTCCGTGTCAAGGATCGTATCTCCACTCTATTCGGTATTATAGGGATTACCGACTCCACGGGGATGAGACTCTAACGTAGAAATTCCGTTTTTCTATTCGATGCGTCGTTTATCAACGGTAAGAAAACAGTGCAGATATTAGAGATCCGACTGCTGGAAGATGAATGTACTTCGCTTGAGGTTCGACAAGTTTCTCGGAACGTCGCAGGTGCGATTCTATAGAACGGAAGCACTTTTTTCTCGACGTTTCATCCGACGTAGCGTTGCTTGCAGATACAAGAAGACTAGGAAAGTTCTCTTTCGGTGGAGGTTGCGTAGATTTATTTGTAGCAAGGGTTGTGCGTCTCTCGGTGCTCCATTCAGTGGGAATAGCGTCGAAAGGAAGTTCGTGCCAAGTTCGATCGGCCCACGAACGATAACCGTACGTCACCCAGTTTCGTTCGCGAAGCACCGAGAAGGCAGTGTTACGAGTCTTTTATACGGATTACTCGATTGTTTTCTAGAAGTTCTACGTGTACTTCGTGCCAGAAATTCGTGGCTGCCTTGGAAAACACGGCTGCGAACCACGACAGGTTCCTAGCGCACTTCGGAAATCCTCTGTCAAACTTCACTGTGTCGGCAGTGCGTGCTAATGTCGCGGCAGTTGACAACGACGTCCGCCCGTAAACTTGAATCGCACCTCCTGTTCTCGCGAGATCGATCACGATTCCTCCAGCATGTCGATGATCTCAGCAGCTTGCGGATGATTGACCGCGAGTCACGGTGGAGCACTCAAAGAGTCAAAGCTGTCACCAGGCGGGAAACGTATCGCGGCGAACGTTCGCGGCACGATTTCGTGAACGGGTGGAGGAATTCAGCACAGTGGAATGCCTTGGAAGGTCTGCCTCGCAAACAGGTCGCGCGTAAACCACCGTGTCCAGGTCAGGGTGTCATCCATGTCCTACCGACCGAACAGGTCCCGAACAGGATCACAATTCACCGGTTACGTCACTACACACATCGCGGATCATCGACACATCGATCTGTATCGCGAGGGCCACGATCACGCGCGATCACGGAAAGTCACCCCCCGGGAAGGGTTGAAACAGGGAGAAAAGTCTGGAGGACTCGGTGGGAAGGAGGAGGCCCGCGTGGAGTGAGTGTCAGTGACCAGCGCGCGGTTTGTCCATCGGAATTGAGCCGTTCAGAGGGGTGACTCGGGTATGTCGAGGAGCGTGTCGGTGGTTGGATGTTTCGAGGGAACGCGCGCGACGGGAGAAGGTCGCGGCTGGTTCGAAACGACGATGCTCCCGCGTCAAGGATAGCCGAGGGACTACATTGCGCGAGCGCCGCTCGGGCTTCGAGCACGCAGCCGCCCCGTGCAGCCTCTCCGAACTCCGCTCCTCGCCGTCACACCACCTACACCACCCTTGTTCGTGTTTCCTTTCTTTAGCACTTTGGGCTGTGTGAGTTGGCGCGCGTGCGCGCTTACCTGTGTCCGCGTGTCTATAGCTTGCTTATATATCAGCCCGTTTGCCCACCCTTACCAGCCACCTCCCTTCTATCTCCCTCTTCCTCTTATTTGCCTCCTCTTTCTTCCCTACTCTACCCCTCTCCTCCCTCGACTTTGGTATTGTGAATTCAACCTTGATCCTTCCTCTTCTTTTTCTTCTTTTTCTTCTTTTTCTTCTTCCTCTTTGTCTTTTCTTCCTTTTTCTTCTTCTTCCAGTGCTACTTCTTGCTCTTTAGTTTCTTCGTCTCCTTTCTCTCCTTACTTCTTACCGTTCAGCTCCATCACGGTTAAGGCGCGTTTGCCTCTACTCCTTCTGATCTTCCTATCTTTAGCTCGTAGAGGTAATGGTGATGGCACTCGCACGGAGAACCACAGCGACTCGATAAAGACGCGAAAAAGCGCGAATCCCGTTGTAACTCGGGGGAGAGAGATAATTATTTCGTTGGCGATGCGGCGCAATGGAATGTCGCACTCCCTGTATACGAATGGAAATCGTAGTTACCTACATGTTTTCTTTCCGCCCGGTACCGCTAATTGCCGTTGACCTTATCCCCTGTTTATCCAACGTGCCGCGCAGGATCAATTAGCTCTTTCGAACAACTTCATTACCTTTAGCTTAATTATTCATCCTCATAAATTTTCTACAAAGCAACAGACGGCACGCTGAAGTTCGACAATGAAATCGAGAATATCCAAAGTTCCATTCCTGACTGTGGTTCCGAACGGCGCGGCGCGTATAATTTATGAGGGTTAAGCAACTATTACCGAGCTGCACTGCCGTGCGTATCGTAGGTAGAATTAATATCCAGTTGATCGTAGCATACCTCACTGTTTTCCAAATGCCAAGAATAATCCAAGAATAATGTAATTTCGAACGCGTTTCTAAAATTCCAAGAATACCATCCTCCGTCCCGTGGGAAGCTAACTGCTGGAAGATCGTTCTTTCCGCATGTCCGCCAACGACTGGCTGGCTGACTGACTCAAGTTCCACGGGGCGGAAAATGCGAATATAGACGCTCCTCTATGCAAGATCGATATGTATATTCAAGAGTTCAGAATAGCCCGCGTGTTTCTGGTCCGAAGGAAATTTATCGTCCATCAAGCATCGACTACTAATCCAAGCAACCGCGATGCGTCGAGTCGCTGAATGCCTCACAATCAGTCAGAAGGTATTGTTCAATCCCGAACATGTTCGAGGACGTTGAACGTGTTTCGTTCTACGGCGGTGCGAGATTATTCGTATTCGGTGGATGAAAATCGTACGCGATAAACGTTACAGAGGTAGGAGGGTATCATTTCTATCCGTTTACGTCCTACATAGAAATGCAGCTGTACCTACTTGCAGCGATGGCAACTGTGGTCTGGCACGGACCGTTCAGAGAAGCCGACTGGCATAATTTCGCATCGATTCTAAAACTGGTGCTTCTATTTTCTACGCAATTTCTATGCTTACCCACGAAAGAAAAGGTCGACGAGTTGTCGAAGGGCCCTTCAGTTGTACTCGCGGTGATGTGCCAGCATAAAGGGATGCTTATCGGGATATTCGTGTCGAGCTATGAATCAGTGGAATGAATTAGTTGAATAGAGTGCTTGCCCTGGCCTGGATGCTTTAGTCGATGCAGTCAAATCAGTATAATACGGCTGATTCTCTTTCAGTTTGTGAATAGGTATCAATATCTACAAATTTATGCTTCGGAAGTATGCATCTCTATCAATAACGCAACTCACTTTCCACAGCGCGAGCAGAATATACGGGGGAATGGGATGCTTGTTTAGGGTAGACCGGGGCTGGTAGGCCAGTTCTCAGTTTTGGATTTTTAATAAATTATGTGGACGAAATATCATTAAACCGGTTAGTATATTTAATAGGGCATACATTTGGATATCTGATTAGGTTATTAAAGTTGACTGAATGTGACAACAATTAAGGTATTTTAATGTTATTAGCAACTTATCTCAGTGGTAATAAAGTAACACAATGTCACAAGAGTTGTTTCATTATAAAATATTAATTTCTTTCTTTCATATTTTAATAATAAACTGAAAATTTGTTTCCACTTAAACATAAATTATAATGTATTTATAACATAGTAAAATTTAAACAAAAAATAAAAATCGCTTTCTGAATAACAAAATAACAATTTAAACCTTATTAACGTTATTAGTCAACCAGCCCCGAACGATCATTTTGACTTTAATAATCTATATAACCTTCAATTATTTATGTATAAACAAAAATACTATGTCAATAGATCGTCTAATAAACAAACTTTAGAATAGACCCTTGACATTTATTCTATTGTAACTATATATAGCGTGAGAAAATAAAATCTTTAAGAAAAAATATTTACTTACATAGTCAATCTTTCGACAAACGTGCGATCGCGGGGTCGGACATAAATGCATGGAATAGTAGAAGTGACTTCTTTCTACAGTAAATCGTTTCGCAGCAGAGCGTATGTCGGTGCAAAGTTATTAACAATTAGCCAAGCTACCCCTTGGGACAACCAGCCCCGGTATCCCCTACTCGTCGAAACTAGAGTTATATAACCGACAGCTTACGTATACACACTTTTTTCTTCAATTTCCTGGCTAGGAAGACCTCGATAAATCCTTGAATCGGTAAATACGACTCGAATTGGAAAAATTTCAGGAAATTATTTTTAACGTTTCGCGCGGCACTCGATCGTAGAGCGAGAGAGACTATCGTAGTCTCCCAATTTTCCCAATTTCCATGATCCATTCCAAGTGGGGAAGAGAGAGAGAGAGAGACGAGAAAAGGGGCAAGGTACAGGGAACGGAGGAGAGACAGGCACAGAGAGAGATCAATAGATATATTCGCGCGTTCTAGATTCCGACCAAGCACTTGCACCTTTCACCGAATTATAGGCACAGAGAATGGCGGTGAAATCTAACAGAGTGCTTTCGCTTTGTCAAAAATCGTCACGATTTGGCTCTAAAGGCTTTCCTTTGTACATTATGATCGATGGTAATGCAGACAATTTTTCGGCGCCGTTCCATCCCTTTCTATAACAAAAAAAACAGCAACTTTTTATGCACCGTGTATTTAAACTTCCCTTAACGCTTTCCGACTGGATTCCTAAGGAATGGGACACGAGCTCGTGTCAAGTACAGATGTCTGTATCCAGTTATGCACCGACTATTATATGTAGTATAGATGGAGTGTTTCTTGGACGCCCTGCTGGTATCACGATCGAATACGCAGAATATTCTGGAATAATCTCAAGTATCTCGGGAAATGTTGCCGGAATGTTTCGAGCGCGCGGAAACGTGTTTCTGGAACGCATTCAACAGCCCTATGCATCGCCGTTGTAACGAACTAGAGATTGTACGCTAGCGTTGGTTAATAATTACTGGTTTGTTAGGGCGACTGCTTCGAGAGGGCAATTCTAATAAATCAATTTTTTTCAGATTAGACTTTCGTATAATAATGCTCGTAAATTAATTCGTGCTTGTTTTCGCTCGACGTCTCGCTGACGCGAAGACACGCGAGTGTATGTAACTATGTACAGCGACCTCGATTTACGATGGAATTTTCTGCGAGGCGAATGTGCGAGCGATTCTGAAAACTTTTGGCGTGGGTTCTTGAAATGCGTTCCAAGCTGGCGTGGAGCAGTCGAAACGCAGTGCGAACTACGTACGCACCCGAAATTCCGGCGGAATGGCAGATCGAGCCCACTTTAGACGGGAAATATAAACTGATGGAATTCCTGAGCAGTTGGAAAACCATTGCGCACGCGATAAAAATTCGACCCCTTTCACTTTTCCTCTGTTCCTTTCGCGAAGACTTCTCAACACTATTTTATACAGGGGCGTTTCTCGCAGCTACTGGAATTCATTAATTCTATCTGCCAGAATGGCTACTTCGTTATTCTTATTTAAAGATGGATCGTTTAAATGTCTGCCCGGGACGGCATCCATTAGCGTTGACTGAAAGCTGTTCGACCCTTTTTACTTCGAACTGCGCTTCCAGTAATTTCTGTTAACGGAACGGTTTGTGCCTTTGCAGTTATATCGCAACACTTCCGTTTTATGGATTAATGAGAAACGAGGAGTCTTGAACGTTCCGCTTTAAGCTATGGGACAAGGGAGAAATAAGTGCACTCGAACCTTCGAGCAGCGGTGTATTTAGTTTTAACGAGACAACCAGTTACAGTTTCCCCCCGTGTTAACAGATTGAGATATTAGTGATAACTTACGTACGATTTCCATGCTTTAATTACGAGGAACGCAAGGCGGAGGACAAAATTGCTGTAGCTTCCGTTTTAATCTTCCCCATCTAATCTTGCTCCCCCCGCGTCACTTAACAATATCTGCCCCTATAGTTGGTGGGTCTAGGTAGGTACCTTAAGTTGGTATCAGTTAATTAATTCATTAGAGAAGTCCCGTTCCATTATAGGGGGTAAGCCTAATTATCTGGCGAAAGAGAAGTTTAAGAGGTCTCTGGAGGATTGGCACGCGCGTCGCCGAACACCTCTGCGAGTTTGTCACTTCAAACGTCTTCAAAGGGATCTCGCGGCGTTCGCTAATTCGCCCATTCATTTCTTATCAGTTTATCTGATAAGTGTCTCCACATTTCCTCGTACGAATTGTTCAGCAAAAACTCATGGAATTACTCGATATCGATCTTCGGCACAATAGCGGCTCGTTGGGTGTCTGAAATGTCAGCCGGCAGTGTCCTAGGATCGTTAGGCATGTACCGATATATCAGGCTTAACGTACCCGGCTCGATTCTGCGTTCATCGGAATGCTCGATTGACTTTCGCTGTTGTGCAACAGGACCAGAAATATTTCGTTCGATAGAATACCGTGGGCGCGCTTTCTTCGCTTGGAAATCAGGGGAACAGAAGGAAATAGACCACCCGAGAAAAACGAGCAATCGATAAGTATCGGCGCTGTTCTTTGTTTCTGTTGTTTTTTAAGAATGGAAACAAGTTGTATCGCCGCGTCTGACCATGCGTAGTCTCATACTACTTACGCCGGACTGTATCCCCGTTAACGTATGGACCTTATTTTACGGGAATTATTCCTTCCAAATACCGATTCGTTTCTACAGGGACGTTTTAATCATTTCACGCGAAAGTGAAGCGAGATTGCTATCCCCGAGCAGATTCTACAATTCGACGAGGAACGTAATCCATGTAAATCCTGCTTTGAAGGCAACTTAACTCGTACGTACGCTCGCGCGTGACTACCTCTGCCTCTGTGTACGCAAGTTTCAACCTAAATTGCGGGATAAGGTTGAGTTCTAGCCGTCCGCCGCCAATTACACTCGAAAAACAGATTGAACCATAAAATCGGTGGATCCAGCAACTCGAACAGCTTCACGCAGAGATTAATTTCAACGTTTGAGGGACTGTTTGCAAAATTTTAAATGGGGTTGGTTCGGGCACACTGGGCATGGCGAACCCGCCGCGTTAATACATTGAAAGTTCGACTTGCGGATACGCCGGTAGATTAAATTTCCATTTCAAAGTCGTCCTCCTTATCCGTATCGTTCGATATTATCTTTCCACGGAATAGTAACCAGAAATTTCCAACCTCCCGGGTTCCTTGCTCCGCGTTCTTTATAACTTCCTTTATTTCTAGGGTATTGCTCGCCTAGTTTTTCCAATTTTTCTGCCGCTTTACGCACCGCTCGTGCCTTTTGACGCGAAATTTTCCTAGAAATTGGCTAAATCGTATTTCCCTCCACTGGAGTTACGTGTAACCTGCCAGGCAGCTGAGCGAACTTTACGGCGTTAATTTAAATAAAATTTCAAAGCACATTTGCGAAGAATATGATGCGCGTTAGTCGACAGCAATGGAATTCTATAACACAGCTCCTCTCTAGATGAAGCCCGGCGTCTTGTCGCAGGAGATTTTGCATTCTTGTAGCAGGCGTAATTTGTCTCCATTTGGATCGAAGTTGAGTTTAGAATCGGCAGACTCATCGAATCAAAGGAAGCTTCCTCGCTCCCGATTTCCTAATGCAAGAACCTGGAGGAGATTTAACTTTATTTGGTGCTCTTAGAATTACTCGAGCAGCTTCCCGAGGAGACGCGAATCACGTCTAAGTGGCTCTCGTTTCTTCGGACCGAGTAAACGCCACGATTCCTTTAATCGTGGCTGCTCAAAGAACAGCTAACCGGAAGGAAATTATCTATTCCTGGTGGTTCCATTTAACCGGGCCGTTTAGTGGTAAGGCGTAAGAGGCGGACGGCAGACGGTCACAATTTACTTGGGAACCGTTCTACCTGAGCCAATGCCTCGGTGGCACGAGAGCCAAAGGTCCATCGAATGGATTACGTCCGCACGTACGTGCACCTACACACACAAGTTTTTTTTAGCCGACTTTCGAGTATCAGAAGCCTCGAGCCTGTACAGGAGTACATCCCATTAACTTTAATCCCTTGGATCCTCCAATTAGAGATAGCCCCGTTGAAGTTCATCAAGAACCGATTCGGAGCAAATAATTTCGCGTCGGTTTAATATTGCACATAGGTGGCGTATCCGCTGGTGAATGCTCGAAGGCAAGGAAGCGCACACAGGGCGAAAGCCGGTGTACAGAGGCTAGCACTATGAGGGCTGGCTATGTCGAGGTAAAGGAAGCATCTTATCCAGCGGAAAATGGGCGGCACGGTTAAGTTCCAGGCTTGAAGTTCGCCTATTACCGTATATAATAAAGAGCCGTTATTCCGTGGCGCTCTTATCTCTAAGGTAGCCGTGAAATAAAGAGACGTAGACTACGCCGGCGGGGGGTGGAGAAGGAGACTGCTCGACGAGGACTCTCTCCGCTCGGCTCGTCTTCGTAGCGCCGCGGCGAGGCGAGGCGCGGCGTGGCGCGCTGGGACCACCAGAAGCCCACAGGCTTCTGCAAACATTGCACGCTAAGCGAGAGAGACAGAGACGAGCAGGAAAGAGGCGATGAAAAGAAAGAGGAAAAGAGACCCAGCGACCGTGCTCGCTGATGAGACGCTCCTCAGATACGTTTGTCACAGGCCTGATAGAAAAAGTCTCCTCCACTTTTTATTTCATCGAGACAATGGCTCGCGGGACCTATTATAAGCGTCGACAGACGAATTGCCTTGTCCTTTGTTATCGGATTTAGTCGGGATCGGATAAGGAGCCTGCGAGAAATATTGATGTTACGTTAACGAGAGAGATATCAACTTCGACCTTTCGGTGTTCCATTTACAAACCTCCATTTTTTCGAAGAAACATTCTATTACTTTTCCCGTCGAATCTTAAACACCCGATACCGTTCGTGGAGCTAAAATGCTGCGAATAAATCACTGGCCGTCCGACTAATTTATCGCGAGTCCTCTGCCGAACGAACGTAGGTAACGCGATTTTCAATTTCGATATTTTAAACGATCGCACGATTCGCGCACTGAAAAGTGAAAAGCAACCCGGTAATATGTTACGCCTCGGTACTAATGGCACTCGTTACGGCCGCATTTTATCCCTGCCCGGATCTGGAAATGAACGTCATACTTTAGTTTCATAAAGCGTTCTTTAACCCGCGAAACCGGGCATTTCCAATTCACAGTAAAATCCTAAATGGACATCGTATTTCAGTGTCAGCGAATCTTGCGGGGCAAGGGATTCTCGGTATCTTCCCGATTTCGAGAACTTGGAGCGTCGACTCACGATTGGCCGAGGATTTTTTGGTTTTCGACCGTAATTTGGAACGGAGCTCGGAGGTCGCCGCGATGGAACCTTGCTCCCTTCGCAGGGCGGTGCAGTTTTAATTTCGAGTTAAATCCTTGTCTATAAATTGCTGGCTGAACTAGGCCACCGGAAATCTATTATATCATCCGGCCAAAATTGGTTTCCCAGCGAGTGATATCGTTGTGTGATAACCTGGCTAGCCGCGACATTAGAAGCGGGCACGGTATCGCTGATCGCAAAGTGTGTACATCTTCCGGTTATTTGTTTAACCAGGGGGAAAGGCTACTGCCGACGTCCTTGTCACAAAACTCAAATTCACGTCCGAATCCCTCCCAATCTCCGTCGTAAACCTCCCGTTACGATTCTGTTTTGCTACCCTCCTTCTACGTAATATTCAATTAAACATTTATGAGAATCGTAAAGTTCGAAGTACCTACCGCGTAAAATCGATGTCTCGTTTTCATGGCATTTACTTTTATGAATCGATGCCGGACGAACACTGCTTCGATATAATTGTTATCGTTTGAACACCAAGTGTTTTAATCGAAGCATAACTTTATTGGTGCGATCAAAAAGTTACCGCGAACAGTCGAATGGGTCTTCTGTTATTGGGGTGACGTGATAATACATGTGACAGTAACAAATTTATAAGAGCAAACTAGAGTACCTGTTCTAAAACTAATACGAATTCTAGCCAGGTAGGTACCTCTGTTATACCTCAAACATGGCAAGGACTAGTGATCCCCGAAAAAAGGAGGTAAAATAACCAGGCAGAAGTGAGCCCTCGAAAACGAATCGTAAAATAAAGTGGACGCGAAGGTGGACGAAAGAACGAAGGTGGACTGTCCGAAAGGCGAGTTAGAGTGGTTTGCACGAGACATCACGACATCGTTTATCATCTTGCGGTCCCCAGCGAGCTCCCAGAAGCGGTAAGTATTCGTGCACGCATTTATACGACCCAATAAATTGTTCAAGGTTAAAGTGGCCAGGCCCTTTCCAAACAGTTGTAGGTATCGCATAAATAAACGGTGGGAAAGGATGAAGCGTGATAAATGATTACCATTCTAATGCGCTTTCACAAAGCAAGCGAAATATTATTCAGATTCGATTTCGATTGACCTGCTTCCCGTTTTCTTCGCGTATCTCGGCGGGCAGGAAACGTAGAAGCAGTTTTTTCGCTTGCACCCCGTCGCGGCTTTTCGTTCTCGTTATCGGTGGGTGTTCGCAGGCCCGCTGCTGTCATCGTGTCACCGTGAAATCTAATGTTTCTGTAATTACGACCGAGAATATAGGGAGCGGCAATATCCGCCCGTTTGAAGGGCCGAGCTTCGAAATTCCGTTTCCACAACGACCGAATAGGGCAATTGGTTAGACTGGCTTAATTTCGATGTTAGGGATGATCTATGCAACGTCAAGGCTTGCTTGTTACGCTAATAAATCGGCGACGATAATCGCGGAGGAGTATTCCCTTGAATTGGATCTTCGATCGTGTCTGCTTTATGCCTCCTAACGCAATCTCGACAGATGGCCAAGAAATTGCCGATGTCGTCCCATAGAATTTTCACGAGCACTTAGTTCTCATCGTTCGGAGCACAATACAGTGTTCCCGGAGTCGACTTACACAGATTTCGTTCCCCTGCAATGAAGATCAATTTTTATTTGGAGATAGTTCGAACCAAATAGGGGACATAATATAGACAGTAGACAATTTTTATCAATTTTACAGGATTAAAATGGAGTGCTTTGGAGGAAGTTCACTGGGGCTTCTCTTTCCTCGGCTCTCTAAAATATTCTCACTGTATACAACAAGACTGTCAGTTTACGAATGTTTTTAATTACGTGGACAGTCGTTCAGCAAATGAAAGTTGTGTGTCAAAGCGAAACAAGCCAACAGACTGCTTTTTAATGAATAACTTCAGGTTAAAGTATCTTTCTAGCAAACACTGTTGGTATTCACATTATATTACGTGTGTGCAGAAAACATTACGTGGAATTAATTCGTATTTCTACAACAGGAGCATACTGTGCTAGCCCTGAGTTAAAAGGATTGCGAGGAAACCGTAGAGAATTCACACGTTTCGGGAAATGCTGAAACACGATGCGCAACTGCTTAAGCAGTGTGGACGTACATTCTGTGAAAATTGGAATATCAGTTTGTTTTCATTTTAGGGAAATAGATTCTATGCTTCGTATTCTAAAAGAAATGACTTGCACCGTTTGGTATTAACCATTAAATCGACTGGTTAGAGTGCCGTTGACTGCTGCGCTAACGATTCATATCTTCATTTGGAGAAATAATTGCTTTGAAAATTCGAAAGGCAAAGTCATGGAAAGAATCTGCAGAGAGCTCGCGTGCCGGAGCCCTGCCGGCTCGGTTGTCGCCCCTTTCAAACACGAATCCGGCGAAAGTGCTTTCGCGGGAGTCTTGAAGATGCTCGAGGAGGAACGTTCAAAGGCGCAGCCGGCCGCCGAGCTCGCGCGAGAAATGATTTAAAACTATTGAGATTGCTTGCAGGTTGGTACAATAGGGACAAGATGCTCCAGAAAGCATTCAACCGACTGGACTGCCGCCAACTCATCAGTAACTGCGGGAGGCGATGTTAAATCAAAAAGTATAGCACCGCTTCCAACTTAGGGTCGTAAAAAATCTCGCCAGACCGGTTACGTGCTGAATTTCAATTTAACAGCGAATCATTCCGAATACGATGTCAAACAGTCGGCTAACTAGTCGTTTCTTATTCATGGCGACTCAGTCTCACAAGGAATTCCCTCGTGGCTCTCTTTTAGCATGCTGTAGACGCTTACCCCCTGTTTGCATGCGAAAGCTAGGCGAAAGTCTCGTCGAGAAGTTCATGTTAAACGTTTCGAATTAGTTTTGGGAGTCGCCTTCCCACCACGTAAAGTATGCACATATTTCTCGATACTTTCATGTTCGATAGCGAATACAGCGATGCTAATAAGACATCAGAGGCACGTTCGACAAGCTCCGTTTAGAGCTTAGCTTAACGCTGATTTTACGGTTCTCCTGAAACATTATCGTGATTACAGCAGATTCTCCATGGCGGTGGAAAAGCCCGTGGAACCATGATAAGAGGTGCTATTATGGTCTGATGTGTTTACGAACGTGAACAGGTAGCTTTTATTTGCAGCTGCGTCAGCACGCAGTGGCTTCCTGCGCTGTGCCTTCCCGTTTTCACATACCCCGGCTAAATGTGAACTGGCCCGAAAAAACAGGGTAAAAGGTCTTACACAGGCCACGGGCTCTCCGCCCGTTGACTTTGTAATTTAGCTGGCTGCTTCTCTGTCCTCTGGTCGAAACAAATATTCGTTCTGCATACGAGTTTGTTGACGGTGTCGTCCTTGTCGTTGCTGCCGTCGTCGAGGGTTGAGCGTTGCCTGGCCTGGAACAGAGGGTGCACCTTTTATGCGTGTCACGTCGTGTCACCCGAAATTTCACGCTCCCGCTTTATTGTCCCACGGATTTCTCGCGTTTCGTCCCCGACCGAGCCTCAAGATTCGCCAGGCCTTTCACAGCGGCGTATTGCAGTCTCTTGGATGTGAGTAATTAGCCGCAAAGAGATGAATTCTCGCCTCGGGCGATAATTAGGTGGAGCTTACCGTTCTCCAAAGTGGTCGGCTCTTGGACGCTAGTAATACTTACATCAATAATCACCGTATCAGTTCAGCTATGTCCATTATTTTTAGCAAGACTTTATTCCAATTATTGGAAACGTCGGTGGATCCGTTGAAAGTACGTATTTTTTTTTATGCAGCGTATAACGAAAAGGAATTAATCAGAAGCTAGTGCGAGATCAATGGATTTATTTGCGGTAATGGATCGAATATACTTTGTTTGTTCGTGGAAGTTTTTGTAATGGTTTCACCGTCGACGTTGCAAAAAAGATATTCGTACGACTGACCAATTTTATTACACACACAAATTGCACGCGTTTGTCGCATACATACGTACGTGTGCGTGTAGACGGTTCGTAAAACGAATGAATGAAAAGTTATTGGTAGCTGCATTCACCGGTTTTTTCCAATTTTCATTTCCCACGCGGGTGAATTCAAAAATATTTCTATATTCACATCTAAAACAATGAAACGCCACGATCGTTAAAGCACTCGTTATTTAATCCTGTAAAAAGTGTAGTCTTTCTATCGCCAAATCCGGACCTCCCCTTAATTGTTTATACATACGATATTCGCAGGAATTGTTGTTCCAGTGTGAAAGCCTGTTATACATATCGCTTATTTGCTGCAACAACGATGTAACCCAAAATTCCCGATTTCTGGGGAAACAGGTTCAAAAGTTTTATTATTGTTATTATTATTTTTGTTAGCCAACAGCCGCTTTTTCTATTCCAATAAATTAAAAACTGCAAATTTTTAGTTGTGTCGTTGCAGCAAATGAGCGATATAGTATTATAATATGAAGGAATGGTATGAGCGGTGGGAATGCGATACATTGCCGCGCGAAAACGGAGGTCGGCGAAGACCGAAGTTCGGCGAAGACGGTCGAATCGAGGCGGTCCTCGGTGATCGTGCCGATCAAAGAGTGCTTGATGAGTCTGCTATATAGGAGCACAGTCGCGTTGTAATATTCTGTATTCATTTATACTATTTTTTTATTATTATCTTGCTTATTCTTAAATTCACTGGTGTGTCTGATTATTTTATTTGCGAAACCCCGACTATCCTACATATATAATTGTGAGATTGATAATCATTTGTCATTTTGGAATAAAGTACGAAAAGGAGACGAGCTTGACGTTTTGGAAACGTCGACAGTTCATTGACATTCTTTGGAGGATTCTAATTTCCCTCTATCAGTCTGGGCCTTCCGGTACATCCTCGCGGAAGAGGATGTCATTCGATTTCCTGTCCCGTATATCTTCGCCCCTAGAAATTAATAATTACGTAGGATACTCCCCTGACAGCGCATTAACGTAAGTGAGTTTTTAACCCGTCTACAGTGTTCAGCTACGCTCTGCCACATTTTTCATAAACGGGTAGTGCGTTGTCGGCAAATGATCGATAAAGAAAGAGCAAGTTACTTTTCAATTTACGTGAAAACGCGTCAACGGAGTGGGCGCCACTCGAGGGATCGTATAGTTTTGTTCGTTTCAGCATGCTCGGCGTAACGATCTGATTAAATTCAGATAGCGAGAACCCCTTAACAAATAGAAGCAATTGCTCTAAACGCGAATTATCCGATTAATTCGAGAGCCGGGAAGAGCGGGCGGGGAAATTGCGCGATTTCAGTGAAACATCAGAGCCTTCCTCCGAGGCGGAATCGTTTCACGAAAGATGAGAAACGTAGAGGGAGAGAAGAAGGGGTGAGCGGGGACGGTAGGAGGGGAAAAGTGAAATGAAAAAGGGATACAGATCGCGTTTAAGAAGGACTCTGCATTCAGGGTTTCAGCGCCCCTCGCCCGTCACTTTTCGGGATAATGTTTTTCTTAAGTAGTTACGGTGATAATGCTTTTTTTCTCAGAGCTCCCAAGACAGCGCCCATTCATCTTATTCGAGGGGGTTGGCACGGGCGTAGGGGCGGGCAATCGAGAAATAATATTATACTTCCGTGGAGTGCAATACTCGAAGAACGATTCGCGAGAAAGTCAACGTCACGATTTTCATTCTCGTTCGAACGAGAGCAGCGTGTTCAGATGTTTATTCTCTGTTCGAGGTAGCCTCTCCAGCGAAATTCCGCGAATCAACTTTTAAAGGCGTTGCTTGTTAAACGCCAATGCTGACAAAGCGGTTAGCTTTAATTACGACAAAAGGTGAAACGCGTATAATCGTCTGTCATCGCTCGTTCTACATTTTAATGAATATCACACTTCCTTTTAGATAAAGGGAATAGCTTTGCCTCGTGTCTGTCTGAATACATACAGGTCTATTCGCGTTGAACAATCGAGGAGCTCACTAACAAAATCGTTTAACGCTTGCATTTTGTGGAGGAATGAAGTGTATATTTATCGTTATTTTACGAAGACCACGCGTAACCTTACGGGTATCCCTTAAGGGCTGAGCTGAAAGTTCGGAGCAAGAATATCATTAAGCAAAACCCGAATATTACAAAGGCTACCGCAAAATCGAGCAAACTAATATAAAAGTTCGTTACGACAAAGAGCATCGCGACACAATTTTTAGAACGCGTTTTAATTTTCATATCTCGCGCGCGTTGACTTGCAAAAAGGGGACAGAAAAAGATCCCCTTCCTTGGGAGTAATCTACAAACCCATTAATGAACAACCCTCCGCGGTAGGGTGCGTTGGCGTCCGACAATAAAGGTGTAAATGAGCGGTAGGTACGGGCGTCAATAAATAGCTTCACGGTGGAACGAAGCCATGAAACGCCAAAACCATTGACTCTCAGGCTTCCAGGTTCCAGCGCGAGAAACCTCATCGCGAGATGAAAGGGGAGAACAGCAAGCAAGGAGGAGTTAATGACGATCCCTCGTAGCTGGACTTCACCACGAAGGAACATTGGCATTGAATGGAAACGTTCACAAGGGCTACTCCAACGGAAGTCAATATGTCAATGGTCGCTATATTAATGGATGTTTGCTAACGCAATATTTTCAAGAGATTTACCACGCGTCCTATTAATATATATTGAAAAGCATGCAGATGGTGGACTTATATTATCTCTGGCCCAAACGCTTCGATTGTTAAACAAATAAATGAAGACAAACTCCCCTGGTGGCCCATTTATACGGAACATATAGCGAAACAAAAACAATGGCGCACAGGTGACAATTTGACGCACAGCACACGGCCAGCGTTTGACAGAATAAAATTTCGAGGTGATCGATTTGACACGGTCTCCTCTACGTTTCCACTGACATGCATATTTATGGTGTAACGAAAAATATTTATACACTGCTTCGCTTTCGCTTCACGAGTCCGTAGATTCGTTCTAAATATCTGCAATTCCTATTTCAAGATACGTACGTTCTATTATTCTCAGTAGTAAAAGGTTAGCTGAAATGTCACATTTCTCAATTGAATTATTACTACCCTACGGTGATACTATTTTCTCACACAGAGATCCCTTAATTACCTGTATTGAATCTTCTTCAAAGAGCTGTGAAATTTATAGCTTTGTTGCGCGAGTTTCTTGCGACTTTCCGGACATTTTTAGTTGGATTTATAGAGGAGCGAAACGAACGAGCTGAATTTATGAATTTCCTTCGAACGGGCAAGAACCGATGCGGGGTAGGAGATTATACACGGAAGTTGAATCTCCTCGAACACTGTTGCAAGATTAATCGACTAGAATATCCTTAGAGGAGATGTAGCGGGAAATATTAGACTCTTTTTCTAAGCTCATAGTTTGTTAAAAGCCCGATAAATGAATTGCACATGAAGCACTCGATGTCTAGGAATTGAAATGAAGAAAGTTTTACTTTGAGGCGATTCTACTTCAATGCATTTAAGATCAGAATCGTGGAAAATAATTTTTTCCTACTTGAAGCTGAGTGCTTTGTATTTTACATAAAAATCGCAAAGGTTTGTATTCTTTACGGCCCATTCGCGACACACCACTGAAGGATACAAATGCCTTAGGCCATTAAAGCGTACGTATATAGCAGCGTAATGGCTTCATAGATTACTTGCAGCAAAGAGAGCAAATTTACGTGTCTTTTTCCGGAACACGCGACAAGGACACTACCTTAAAAGACTCAGCAACAGGAAATTCACGCTTTTCAAGGATCAGTATAAAAACACACGCAAAATAATCTTGACAAAGTATTACATTTTTACAACAAACTGACTTTATCATTCCTACCATTGAGATACAGTATCTTTATCTCATGAGTTGAATCAAATGCGTTTCACTCGTTCGCTGGATGAGAATATTGGCTTTGATTAACGTAATTAATCGCGGAATAAGGTAAAAGCTGAATGAGGAGCGTACAAAGCGCAGAAACAGATTCTTCGAAATCTTTGACAAGCGTTGAAAGGTTGGGGATACGGTCGGCGTACAGGGTGTCAGCATATTTCTTTCACCCAGTTGTATTTACGTACCGCCTCTCGCTCGTGCGGTGCGTATTTCGCGGAAATTGTGCTGCCCGTTTGATTAATGTACCGTCCCATGGCGCTAATCGATTCCGAGTAATTTTCCGAGTCTTGCCAACGGCAGTTTCCCCGGGCTGAGCGGAAAGAAAGGGTAAGGCCTCGAGGAGAGATGTATAGCCTCGCGGGACGAACACTCTTGCCGGGGATGAAATTCATGAAAATAATATTCGCCCGACCCGTCGAAGCATTTCGTACCTGCGCGCTGGTGGAAACGAGGCGATTCGAGCTCCTCTCGAATTTACGACAGAAAACCGGAGCCCTTCGTTCGATAAGTTGCTGGAACGATAGAAGGAACTGCTCAACAGTTCCTCGGCCAATGCCGATGACAAATCAGTCTTTTATTTCCCCTTTGGCCAATAAAAATTCAAATTTCGAGTCATTTGTCGTGTGCAGATCGAAACCTCCAGTCGAGCGTGGCACTAATTCTAGGTGGGCGAACCGTTTGTTAGCAAGTGAGAATGCTGGGGGGGGCGGCGAGAAATAAGTGTTACTCGTCCGTGGCCTAAGAAATATAGGTTTCTAGTTTGCACGCGTTTAAGGGAGACGCGACTCGGCGTTCCATCGTACCTACGAAGCAAAAGAGATACGCAGCCCTCGGCCAGTTTCTAGGAGAGTCGAGGCAACTTTACTACCGATATACCTCGGAATAAAGTTCCATACGAGCGAAACTTATGGCGTACAGCCATGCATCGCCTCGCGGCGGCTCCTCCTACACGCTCGGACCGAAACTTGCCAGGGGTTACGGGTTATGGAATATACGCGGTAACCGTTGTACTTTCCGCGGCTATATCACACCAAACGATCGTTCCTACCGAAAACCGAAATCGCGGGAAAGCTCGGCAACCGAGCGATAAACAACATACGGAGGCGTCGTCATTCCGCGAGTCCGTGACCAATGTTGTTTTTTTAATGTAACTTTTGGTGGGTACCTATTCTAAGAAAGGAGTCGCAGCGTGCTTAGTGACCAATAACGCATCGGCCATTACACCCCGTGTTCCTACACTCCATTCCATATAAGAGCGGACCTACGCCCATATCGATTTGCGACCGATCTGCGCAGCTCCCACGGATCTGACACACGCGATTGGTCGTAGCACTTTCCCTGCCGGTTTCCTACCAGTCAACACAGTATATCCCTGCGCGGAACGAGTCCGCTCTAAAGTGGAATGCAGCGTAGGGGGCGGAAAGACATTCCTTTGAATCGCGTCGAATCTTGAACCGCGTGAGCTGGCATCGCAGGCACGCGTAGGTGAAAGCTGACCGAACGGAAGGTGGAGGTAGTAAAACGAGCCACGACGGCCGTAGGAATTCCGCGATTGTTATTTATGGTAGACGAATTTGCGTCTAGTCACGGTGATATTTCAAGGGAAGTGGCATCGGGGGAGCGGAGGGCGCGTCGGTGTAAAAAGGATGGCGGCTATTCTCCGTCCTAGCGAATCTTTCGGCTCAGCTCGCTCCTTCGTAGGGTGCAGCATATTGGTACAGGTCGGCTCCTCTGTCCAGCGGGAGCGATTACATCGATCGTTTTATGGAACCAGCCTTGTTACACGATCCCACAGGAACGTCTAAAACCTCCCTCTGACCTACCTACGTCCGCAGAATATACGGTTGCGCGAAGAATAGTTGCCAGCCATCTGCCTCTTCCTCCAAAAATATTGTTAACTAGAGCATGCCCCGTGACCCCGTATCACCTTTGTTTCTCAATATTTCAGTGCGAATGTTTGCCAAATAATCGATCGCGAGTGTCGAAATAGCCGACGGGAAGCTCCATAAGTCGGTTGAACGTTCAAACATTGACGTAGTTGCGTTTAGTTATTTACCCCGTCCAACTGGTTTTATAGTTGCAAAATTCACGGGAAATTGACGACTAGACGCCGCGGTATTACTGGTATGTACGCCGTTTCACCGTAACTGCTTTATTTCGAAGACAAAGCCATCGGAACGTTGCCACATCGTGAAATCGTTCGAGATATTGAGTTTCTTTGTGGAGGCACTTAATGTTCCTCGCTGGCTGCACCGTCCTTCGGGGACGATTAAGTCGATTGTTTTATGGGGACGACCCTAACACGCGATCTTGAAGAAGACCTGGCAAATGATCTCCTCAATTTTCAGATATTTTCTACATTGCACTGCCTTCGCTTCGGATAACAACTCGACTGCTACACCGACTCATCAGATATTTAATGTACCAGTCTACTTTTCCTCTTAGTTCCTCTTTTTCGTTTTCATCCCGCTAGCTTCAATTCCTGATCCTCCCCATCTATCTTTCAAGTTCGTTTTACAATCATTGCGTCATTTACGATTAATTAATTGAGAAAGCGGAATCCTTTACATAGCACACATTTCGGCCAATCACTGGCCGAGATGATTTTATTAAGTTCTGGTTTTAATAACGTGGCCTCGGCATGCTCGTTCGCGGAAATCAACGGTATCGATTTCTAATAAAACGTTAGAACGGTTAAGCGTTCGCGCTTTCCAAAGAGTCAATATTTTATCATTCGCGCGTTCATCGAAATTCGTAGCTGCAGTTTAATTATTGGCGAGCGTATCACGTTCGTCTTTCGCCCCGTGAAACGGCTCGATCCCCGATCGCGATTACCGATTCCGGGATGATCGAGTGTCCTCGCCCCGGAATGGAAATTACAAATCCTCGTATTTAAATGACCCCCGTGAAAAATGGGAGAGGCCGGTTCATCGGTAGGCGTGCAAAAAGTTCTGCGTAATGCGAATGAACGATCGGAATCCGATACGAGCGCAGTAAGTGTACGTTGGCCCGTCACTTGCAACCGGTCGCACGCTCGTCCAGCTCCTCCGCGTCGTTATCTGGCCCGTGGAAATTTCTAAATTCTTTGAATTATTTGAAAAATCGCTCCAATTCCAGAAGTCATTACGCTTCATTCGGGTCGACTTCTCTTCGCGGCGCGCGTCTGTTTATCTTCGAATCGAACGGTCCATTCTACTGCGAAAACGGGGCAAAACTATTCGCGCAGAGAACTTTCATAAAATTTACTCACGCAATTCTACACTTGTGCAAAATTCGCAAGAATCTAAATAGTACAGGATGTTCGTAAATTATTATATTCCATGGTACGGTAGGTGATCGATCCTTGGACCGTTTGTTGCTGCAACACGAAGCGCAGTCACCTCCAGATTCTAGACTATGCCGATCGAAGGGATCGGTTGGTCGATCGGTCCACGGCAAGTGTAAACCAATGAATTTCGATTACTTCCATGAAATATTCAGAGGAGAAGGGTTGCTAGGAAATCGAAATTTCCCTGCCAGTTTACCGCGTATTCGCATTCATTATCAAAGGAGTCCAGAGTTAACGATCAATTAAGCGATCGTGGGTAATAGGGAATGCCAGGCACGTCGTAATGGCCGCGCAAGGATCGCCGCTGGAAGGAGAGCCGGTAGCTCCGTCCAAGCGACGCTCTTGCCTTTGTACTCCAAACCATCTATTATTCCAGATTCGGTGCTGTACGCAGAAGGAAAGTCGATGGCTCCTCGGCTCGGCAAATCGCTGTTTCGCCGACTGATTAGAAGCTCGTTCTGCGGCCGGGCTCCGTCGAGATTCTTCGCCCGTTCGTCGCCCAATTATCTTCCGCCGTCGCAGATTTGCAATATTTTATCTAAACCGGGAGAGGCTGGAATATATTTGATGAAAAGGCGACAACGATACTTCCGAGGGGAAGCTAGCAGAAGTGGAGCGCGCAAGGAAGCAAGCGTACATACATCTTCGTTTTCGTGATCAGATAACATTCCGTAAATGATACTGGTACACGGAATCGTTCGCTGCGAAATGAATCGGTAAATCGCGATCGAACGTGGGATACGATTCAACGTTTATTTCTGTAGAACTTTGGGATGTCGGAATGACTCTGGTCGCTCGTCGTATTTCAATCGTGGCTCGCAGCTTTGCAGGCATAATTTTTAACGCCAGCTAAAAAAAGAGTGTTTCTAGTACGAGTTTGAAATGGAATGGCTCTCGGAGCCCGATAAAGCCTCGGGCAACATTTCATTCGGAACTTCAAAGCTAACATCCATATATCTACTTAACGGAACGCCAGGTGAAAAAACTTTGGCCGTTAACAAATTTTCTCTTTAATGGACGCTCGTGAGAATGCTTTAACTTCCACCTGGTCTCTTTTGTATTTTAAAAATAATTTTACCGTGTAAGCCAGCTATAAAATATCGAATGCAACGCGCGCCACACGTTGCATGTTTTTTATCGTTTTGACCGCGCGATCGAAAACATGCGGCGCAACTTAATTATTTTCAGCGTCTATACGGGTCGTGCTTACCGGCGTTACCAGAAGCGCAAGTCGCTCGCGAAACATAAAGCTGTAAAACGCATTTTTTTAATATTAGCTTTGAAATGGTCGACAAGCTGGTAGGCGTGAAATGCAAAGTTCCCAGTTGCTGCGCTCGAATTTATTAGATATTAATAAGGCACGTGCCAGGGTTATTTTGCTTCGCTCCCCGTGGCATCGCGATACCGTGATTTCTCGATGCAGCCTGCATTCTCGAGTCGATAAACAAAACGTTAGGCGATTACCGTCGAAGGTGCGATAGTTATCGAAGATGGAGGCATGTATATCCTTTCTTTCAAGCTCGGTATCGGGCTATCTCGATGGAGTCTAAAGAGGAAATACTTCGCAATATCGAGTCGAGTGTTCACCTTATTTCAATCAGATGGTATCTATGCAAATACATCGTCGTGTAGCCTGACCTGACCTGAGACACCAGTATCCGATAAGCACTGCAACTGCATCCGATTTGGAATGGAAATCAATACCGAAACAAGCCTCGTATCGACCCGTTCCGGCCAGGTTTCCCTTCCGGTTTGAACATTCATCACTTTACTTTGGTATTGTAATAGATTTCCCGAACCGTGGCTGCACGTATGTATGTGTGTACTTCCAATGAGTGCTAATCCCTGCTCTGCATAACCAACCTTGTGAAACGGCACCGACACTCCGTACGAGCATACGACTGCTCTACTTTTTCCACCTTCCAATTTCCAGCTTCTATTTTTAATGTATGCCTTAATTCCGACGTCGGAGCTGGCCGAGCAAGATTTTTCGCCCCTTGAAGTAAGCCATAAGGTGATTAAAACACGCGAGATATCTTTCCTCGTTAACGTTTGAGAGTCACGAGGTAAAATTCGGAGGGAAAAGTAGCGGCGAAGCTTTCGCAGTAATTTCAGGGATTGGCTGGAATTTGGCGTAGAGCTCGCCACGTATTCGAAATCGTTTTTCGCATTGACAGCGCGGCGCAGCTTCCACTGGCGTGGCAACATTTGCATAATCCTACCCATTTGTCCTGAAAGTTTAATTGTGTTCCTTCGGTACATAGTTGGATCGCGTGCCGATACTACAGCGAAGTAACTCACGATTACGGTAAACACTTTTCCATTGACTGCCACGCGGCAGTAATTGGGTTGTAAACATAATATTTGTTATGGCCCGTGCGCCAACTTATTGCGACAAATATTGATTTCGCTCAGTGGCTGAATAATTTCAGGTGCGGGCCACCCACGACGCTTCAGCGTTATACAATTACAATTTCCTCTGCAATCCGAACAGGTACCTATGTACCTACTCTCTGCTGTCTTGAATTTATTCAAACCTATATGTAGGATACCTACGCGTGTTTTCGCATCATCAAGCTGGGCTAACGTTTATCAGATGGAAAATTGTTGCCACGATGGAAAACGATCGAACATTTGCGGGTAATGTCTGAAAACAGATATGTGCAGTGTACACGGAAATCCCCTGATTCGTGATTCGCCTCGTAGCTCGTGGCCGATTGGACTCGGAACGCATTTTCATGGTCGAAGGTTTGGCGATTCGAAGCCATTTACGGCGAGGATTACGGTGAAGGGTGGGTGCTCGCCGTTTGGTGTTGGCTTGATTTCATTTCGTATTTGCCGCGGTGTTTGTTTAACGTAATATCGTGGATCCATTGGCGGGGCGAAGCACAGCAAGATCCAAGGACAAATAAAATGTGGAGGATTGCGGATCCCCACGGAACAGCCGGAAGGTAGAATTTTCCCTTCCCCCTTTTCTGCCGCGGAAGGAGAGAAATAGGGGGAGAGTGAGGGAAAGAGCTGGCACCAGGACTATTCAATTTCATAATCCGATTTGCCGTACGATTGCCGCAAGCAGAAAACTTTCGATTTATGGCACGCTTAGGACAAAATCCTCAGGATCCCGACCCTCCAGTGTATTCCACGGGATCACTGGGAACGCAATTTCACCGGGAAGGTACACGGTCACGGGATCGAGCCACTCCCCGCTCCTTTCATGCGACAATTACGTAAAAATCGGGTAACCGATTACCTCGCTCCGAGCGCAATTCTCCCCATTCTTTCAAATTGCAGCGCGATTACCCGAGTCCTCGTGCAACTTGAAATTTTCATAATTGTCGGGTCCCGATTGAAAGGACACTTGGTGTAATTATCTGCGAGCTCTTTGTTTTGGCAAAAGTAGCCACCAGAAATCGCTACGTTACCAGCCGAAGTTGAAACAACAATGGAATTCGTTAAGTATTAAGGTGTAGCATGTACTTCTTTTCGAACAATGCCGCTCGTTTCGGGCTGAATAGCGGCGAGTCGGTAATTGAAATTTTGTTCGGTGACGCCGCGCGCCGCCTGCTGTTTATTCGTAAGGAGTGCTTCTCAATAGGCCCGCGCAGAACTTGGGCGATTTATCTTTGATGTTTGTTGTCCGGTTTGCTACGTAGCCGGGCAACGCTAAGTAAACTCCGACGGCGTGGCCAATCCATTAATTAAGTTAATTAACTCTAGACAGGTAACACGACGCCGCTATGGACACCAAGTAAACTCTAATGTCGGCCTAGAAACCGGCCGGCATTATGCTCTACACACGCACGTAATTATACCGAGTTACACTGAATCCGTTCTCCGCCACGCTACATCTATTTTCTTGTCCTCGGGGTAATCAATTAACCCCCCATTTAAGCTCAATTTCTAATTGTCCCGAGTCGCGGAGCCAAACGCCTGAGTTTCGTCTGCGTCGCATCATTTTATGCACTTGTCCCTGCAGTCAATTATTATCGCCACTACTGTGCACGTAATTTCCTGAGGGCGAAGAAAACTGTCGTTGCGCATTTGCCTCGCGTTTCGGTCTTACGATTTGCAGATTTGCCCGCGGGAGTGTCGCGTTATTTCATCGTAAGATTAACAATATTTTGTCTACTGCGGTTGGAAGGGAAGAAGTCTTGTGTAGCGCGAAGTAGTTTGAAACACCCCGGGCGGACCACGGAGCTTGCGCGCGTGACGTGCGCTGAAATGCGTGGCACGCTTTTGCACGAGCGAACTCGGAGAGTGCGCAAGAAAAAATATACTAAACTGAAATCAGTTCTTTTAAATGAATGAGACTTGAATTCTTACACCAACGTCTTATTTCTCGTGGAGAAAGGCTCCTGAAGCTCGTTTGCCTGTCTTCTGGAAACGAACTTTGGATGGGACGAGTCAGCACGCTTCAGTTTGTCCCATGATTTTGGGATATTCTGCGTAAGATAGTTAGGTTCGCGTTGTTTAATCGAAGATTGGGACCAGCGTTTGAGTAATGGGCTTGACTAAATTATATCCAACCACAGGGTTGCCTAGGAATGTATATGGTGATGCCGCTAATTTGTAGTCGGCCAAATTACATAATTACTCAATCGTGGAATTCCACTGCGGTCTGTTGTTACGCGCGGCCCTATATACCTAGATATTTAAATGAGAACACGGTTGAAACTTAGCTGAGTTGACCACAAAACAGGATCAAGGGGCAAAGTTCTCAAAGAGAAACCGTGGCCGGTAACAACCGAGCGTAGCACTTGTATACGTTACATTGGAACTTCCAGTTTCGGGTTAAGATATTCTCGTGTACGGCGTTTCGCGTGGCACGTTAAATCTTTGTGAATTACGACCCCAGGTGTGCTTAACAACGATATAGGGTATCAACAAAGGCTAGCTTCGCTCTCCACTATTTTTTCAAAATCCACAGTTGCCTGGAAACTTGTTACGAACACCGACAATGCCTTTAGTAACACTCGAAGGAAAGCGTATTCTCTTATTCGACATATTGTACTAACACTTTAAACTACTTAGATCCCTTGCAAGTATTTCCTTCGACGTGTTAGGATAAGGCAAAGCAAAAAGAGGAGAACCTTGTTTAGAAGAATTGAATGTCATTGTAAATTGAAGAATTTAGCGTAAGTATAAAAATCAACTTTGAAAATTGCACCGGGAAATATATTTATCTGTAACGGCATGAATTTATCCGCCCTTACCATTATTTCCAAACTCGATTTCCGATCAGAATCGTATTTATATTCATCCCTTGTCGATTTGCACTACGCTGAATCATTTCGCTTAACGGGACTTAATACTCTGCAGTAGGGCGTTAGAAATTCTCGACTTTCTTCAACGTCACCGAAGCTACATTTTGCTTATCTTTTCGCAGCTCTTCCAGATATTTGCCAACCTATTGGCGACTCGCGGTTCTCTTGTGTCGCATTAGAAACGGTCACATCGATAATTCGAGGGGCCCTGGAAAAAACCGCTGTCTTTTATTCCGACCACGCGAAATTAAAAGAGGGACGTTGCGACGTGGCGAATTTTACAGCGACGCCGTCTATTTTATGGTCGAGTGCCCTGGGCGTCGCGTCGATTAAATTTGCCTGCACGCAAGACGAGTACGCGTTCCGACAGAATTCGTCGGCGGCCGCGCGTTTCTCGTGACAAAAACTGTCAATGCTGGTGCGTGGGTGTCATTTAGCCGCGAATCGCTGTCGAATCGCGAGGACATTAGCGCGGACGGTAACGCTCGCGACGTGCTAATAACGGCGAGAGCACCGCCGCGCTAGATAAATATGTATGACGCCTGGTAAGGCTCCATTCATAAACAAATCGCTTTGCCGTCCGTTTGTTTGGATTTGCAACACAATGGCGGACAATAAAGTACAATGCGGTACGTCATCTGCACTTCGGGCCGTTCGGCCGCGCGTAACTTGTGCATTTGTCGATACGCTTCAACAATACGTTGCTTTACACGTTCGATTCGACAAAATTGCCGGCCAGCCTGATTTTCCCTGGAACATTTAACAAACTGCGGCTATTTATCCTGTCGATTTATCCTCTCGCCCGGACTGGACGTTTTCCAGAGTGTGCATCTGCTGGCGAGCGGATATTAAAAACAAACCAATATTGCATACCGCCGGCTTAATGTAACCAAACTATTCAATTTTTCGGCAGCCAAATTTTCATCGAGCTGCAAACGCGCGAACGCCCTGCAAATTAAATTCCTCTGCCATGATTTTTCGAGGTTTATGCTTTTCAATTCGAAGGACGAAAGGTAAAGAATAGTAGGAAAATGAGTTGTGTTGTACGCGAAATTTATGTTTCAACGAACGGTGAGGGAAGAGTTAATGCTTCTTAAAAGTCACGAAGCTCCGAATGATTTGCTTGGTTGATGTTCGGCGTGGTTAGAGCTATCGGTACGTAATTTTACACCGACGATCATTCCCATTGGCGAGCGTACGCGTTCACTGTCAATTTATCATTCTCGAATAGAGGATCGCCGCAATGCACCGCTCCTGCGGGATCGGGGCCTCATGACGAGACGTTAAACACGCGATTATGTGCTTCCATTATTATGCCACCCAACACACGCACACCAACGTGATTCTCTATGCGTGTTGCTTGTATCCCGGCTTTCCTGCCAGCTCGAAACTCTTCGATTGCTTTACCATTTTTAACTAACCAATTGAAGTCAGGTCGTTAATCCACGTGTAGTGAAACTTTCGACTTGAATTACAACAATTTCAACGCAAATTCTACTCTGGACGCGTTTATTCAACAATATCTGATACTATATAGTTTTAATATTAACTGTCATTGGTGAACTGTTTAATATTTGTCATTGAAGCACTGGCGTGTTCTGTTCCATTCGATTTTCTTGCCTCCCTCCTGTCTCGTGTATTCCCCTTCCCGCACATGTTTGCGCGAGGCAGCGTGAGATTCCGCGAGATGGTCCATTGTCAGTGATGGAGTTTTTCAACCCCCGTGCAGGCGAAGTGGATCAAAGGATATTCACGCCCCGATCCGGCGCTGGATCCATTCGCGTTATTATTCATCGCTGTTGAAACTTCGCGCGAGGCTGTTGCTAGAAATGGAAAAAGTTTGGGGATCCAGCTCGCGCATCCTTCGCGATACTAATCTATTACCTCGTGATCATCCCATGTCGTAGATTCGTATCTCGGTAGCTGGTCTCGCTAATTCTGACAGCAACTTCGACAAAGTCTGCTCGGACCTGAGATAAAGCGAGTTTTATACCACAGACTGTGCCCTTTAAGCGGTGAAAGATCATTTTCCGATCGTCTTTTAGGTTTTAAGTAATTGCGTGAATCCTCTAAAAATAAATCTTGACGATTTGGAGAGGCGATGGAAATAGATGTACAGGGACACTAGAAACGGTAAACTCTGATTTATGTATAATTTCAGCAGATGACGTTTGCTGGTCGTTACACCTGGCATTTGTGAGACAGATAGCTGCGCGGAGACATTTCGATGTTTCCTGCGATGTAATTTCTCCGGGAGATTTTTCTTCTTCATCTGATCCGCTCGACCTCGTTTTCGAAGCCGGTAAATATCGATCGTTCCCCTCCCATGGGACAATTAAAGATCTTATCACCAATAACTTGAGCGGCATTAAAATGCTGTGCCTACCTAAGTATTTCGCAATTGCTCGGCTACGTAAATCGGAATAATTTCGCACCACTGATTTTAATCGCTTTGCGAAAAGTAGTTGGATCGTAATAATTTTCACTTGGTGGTCAAAGTTGTGTAAGATAGTCAGCGCATTCGGGGCAATATTGTACACGAATAACATGCGCGACATTAATTGACTACGGTAGAAAAATCTGTACCGAGCAAAGTTCGATCATAATCATGACGTTTCGACGTCACTGTCGAACTACTACTCCTAGCTACTACTACAGCTGAAGGTTAGGTAATGCGTCCCAGCTGAAAATCATCAAGGCGCAAAGATCAAACTTTTCCGACAGAAAATATTCTGTAGCCATTTTTGGCAGGCTGCTTCGGAAGTGTGGGCGAAATATTTCTTCCCGTGTCTGAAAATTCCAAAACGTTTCGCGTTATGGAAATATCCCTCGAACGGGCAGAAGCTATTCCGTTAAGCTGCTGCTCTCAGCAATTTTTAGCGCGGAAAAATTTAGCGACTGCTCATTTCCCTTTGCCCCGATACTCCTCCTCTTTCTCTTCCTTCGGCCTTCTTCCTCGTCTTCTTCCTACCGGCGATGTTCCTCAATTCTGCCTTAATGCACCGTCGTCAAGGCTTCGCTTATTGCCGCTCAGAAAGCCAGAAACGCGGTCCGTTTCTGCACGATATATTCCACTTTTACGTTTCCCTTTCTTCATTCTCCTTTCGCCAATTACACACCCGCACCACCAGCTTCGTTATAGACTACACTCGTTTCTTCCGTACGATCCCCAGGTCGGTTGACAGGATCTACCTTATTGCTAGCTGCTTTATACAAATGTTTGCCACGATCAAAGAGAGCTAGCGAATTTATACTTTTTTGAAAATATTGTCAGTAATCTCTCACTGAACAGTCTCGAATAAGGGTGGTAAAATCCGTTCCCAGAGTGTGCCTCCCTTTATTTTCGAATCGCCCTACATTTTTTCCGGGGCGAATGTACTTTGGCCTTTCGTTTAATTAGGGCTATAAATCAGCGAAGTTCCGTTCCGTTTCACTAAATCTGTCTGCCCGTTTCAATGATATACCCGCGAACGTGTCATTTAAACTACCCCAGATAGCACGCAGAGGAAACGCGATCCATTTTCGGTGGAAATGCTCTGAAAAATCCCGGTGCCCTCGATTCCCTCGTGAAGTAAGACGTTTCGGGAATAATTGTTCTCGTTCGGGCACGAAAAGGCGAGGAATCTCGCGTGGCTCCGCGCCGCGCCGGCAAAGCGTTAAAATATCTGCTCGGTTGAAATGTTTAGCAATGCCGGTAGCTGCGGCGCACGGGCACCGTTTCACCGTCCTGCTGCAGCTGCAGTATGCATTTTGATTTCGACTTCAACCCGACGCGGTTGCGGGACGTGCTGCAATTACACTCTGCTCAAACCTAGTTACGGAACAAAATATACGCTGTAAAGTGGAGCTTGACTAACGCTTCTAGTTTCGACGCGGATAGAGCCTTCAATTTTGTTCCAGTTTGCCACGTGTATTGCGTGTCTGTCTTTTGTTGATTGCATGACGCGGTTGCCAAATAGATGCCGGCAAATATTACGAAATAACTGACTGAGCGAAAAGTATCGTGCGACCGCTGTTTCTCCGTGATCGTAGATTAAGCTATAAGCTCCGTGTGTCGGGTTGAAGCGCTTTCGAAACGGATCTCGTAATTGCTGATAAATAACAATTTCGGGCAGGAAATTTGAAACTGATATTATTTCGTGCATGGTGGGTTTAAACGCACTCGTCCGTGAAATCGCGATATTTATTTGTTCGCGTGCACCTGCACGAGGGGCTTCTTCGCCACGCGTACCTACCTACACAGCAGGGCGTCATAAAAGTGAAATACGTGTTTCCAGCTTTTAGTGCTCCATATTCTCTCGCCTATGTTTATTTCGAATGCGAAGGCTATCTTAATATCCACTGTCAACCGATACGCCAGCAATCACAGTAGTTGCGCACGGTACATCGGAGGTCCCTGGGAAGGGATCGCCTACGACTCCAGTAAAAGTTTTATTCTACTTGGGATTCATGGCGACCCGATTGCTTCCGGAAGCGTATCTTCTGCCCGATGCTACGCAAATTTGTTCCCTTTCTGTTGATCGGAAACGGTAAATACACGTGTCCGAGGATGCGACGATACTCTGCAGATTTAGTTAATTGGATTAAAATGAAACTATTTCGACTTACCATATGACACAATTAAAACAAACCCCGCGTACTCTTCCGCGATCCGATTTTATAACACGATTACAAATTCGTTCCACTCCCTTTATCGATAATGCGCATTCAGCTCTGTAACGAAGTGACGATCGATTCACAGCGATCTTCCGTCCGTTTCAAATTAACGGGGGATACAATTCGATAAAACCGATTACCAATCGACCAGACGTAAATGCGTTCTGAAAGAGCGTCTCGTCTGCGTGTAATTTCAAAATTACCGCACTGAAAACTGCAGTGCAGCGATAATTCGCGTAGAAACAACTGGGCTGGGTTCGACTGAGGGCGAGTCTCGTGGAAAAACACTGCGATCGGCTCGAGCAGTGGTATTAATTTCGTTACAGACGTTCGATAATGGTTTTGTCATTGCTCGATACGGTCTCATCGATTTTAGACTCACTTTAGCCCGAAATGGAATTACCGGGCGGGTTGCACGGGAGAAATAGAAAAAAGACCGGACGAAAAATTCACCGCAGCCAATCTACGAGCGGCCGCTGCCTGCAAGAATCGATCGCGACTACGGGATCGTTAGCGAGGGAGATAGAGAAAGGACAACGCGTTCTCTCCTCCTTGGGGGCGAAAGCATCGTTGAATTCACCGATCGGAGAACAAACGAACAGTTCGAAACGGGCTTTACGGCTTTCACGCCAATCTCCCCGGCTGTCTATGCCGGTGATAGTTCCCAGCGACAAGCCTGCTCCCTATCTCCCGTTGTTCCTTCCTTTTTTTTTTATTGCTGTTCGGAGGTGAATACTAGATGTTTCGGAGGGTTCGAGTGAATCTCGCAGACGGAGATTTAGATGGCCGTTTCTGCAGGCGAACAGGGGGGCGAAATGCGCTAATTTAATTTTCAACGACTAAACAGTCGAGTCTCTGCAATTTGCGTTTCACTTAATTCCAGCTTCGTTTCAATCGAGTTCCGCTCCATTCGGGAACTGGTTCTTATTCATCGTTTAATTGATTGTAACTCAAAGTAGACGAATGTTGAATTCCAGCCTGCATTAGTCCCTTTTAGTTCGAATTATGGAGACTTTATCGTAAAAGCAACTGAAACGCAACCGGGATCCCTGAGAGGCAAAAAGAGCCGAGAAAGCGTAAGCCTTCTGAGAAGTTTGCCCTCGTGTTTTTTTTCCCCAATCGATCGGGTCTATCCGTCGCTGCTCTATTTCTATGGACTTGGTCGACGGTATTCCATTTTTTTATACGCGAAGGTCCGACGGTGGCCGTTAAAGCGAACGAACAGGCTCCGTTAAACTTTTACGCCGAGAGTCGAATCTTGTTTCACCGGCGAAAACCGTATGGATCGGAAGGAGCGCGGACTGGCAGTGCCTCTTCAAGCAAGAGCTTCGAAATAAGTTCAGGAGCACCGTTTGAAGAACTGGAGCGACAAGTTACTTCGCTTCCGATGAACGTCGCTCCGTCAGCAAACGTTTCACCAGCTCCTCTGACATTCGACGAGCCGAGCCGTAGCGACGCGTTGTTGCTCGTTTAAAGAACACGATAATTTTATCGCTTACTCGGCTGTCCGCGTTACTTTGATTTTCTTGGTCGGTACCTACTCTTGGACAATTTGCTGCGCTCGATATTTCCGTGAGTCTCGATGCGATCCGATCCCTTTGATAATGTCAAGTACTTCTATCTCCGAACTGCTTCTTTAAAATTTTTAACACTCCGGCTAGCATTCGTCCGCACTTCACTTTTCTTTAGCTCGTTCTCGGCGATCGACTGGTTCTACTAGAAATCTCCTCTGTTATTTCGTTCTTTCCCAAACGCGCCCCAGGGGAATAATAGGCAAACTAATCGCCAGGATACGTGTCGAGGAAAGTTTGGCGGTTTCAACCTTTTGCTTCCGGTTCTCGTAATATATTACAAGAGAAGGCAGAAACGAGGTTATGCATATATGCGACGCGTTATATATAGGCGACTTACGAAAGCACAATTTTTTATTGGGGTCACTCGAATGCCACGTTTGCGTTAAATTTTAATTTAGGACGGTCGCACTTTACGGCACTTTGCAACTCTAATTCGATCATATTCGAAAATAGTTCGGGCAATCAATTCCATGCGTTTCGGGCGAGGATGCTGAATTTAAGCATTTTTCTAGGAAGAGTCATCAATTTCAGGGGTTATTTGCGCCAAGTACTCGCGACGTCCCCCTCGTTACGTTTTATTCCCTTATCGGTGACCTATATCCATTGATATTAGCTGACGCGAAACGAGGGAACGATGAGCAAGGGACAACGAAAAGCCGTTCCCCTGACCCTTTATCCGTTTTACGATACGCAGTGGATCAAAGTGTCCTTTTAGATTCTTGGCCAGCGGGTCTGATACGCACCTTATAGCCGCGTAATTCATACTTGGGAACAGTTTCGACCTACCAGGAAGATCAAAGGGACCGTAGTGGATACCAGTGCCCCATTTTCACCTTGAGTTTTACATAATCGTATGAATTTCACACATAGGTATAGAATAATAATCTCGCGCAACACGTTCCACGAGAACGTTGTTAATAAAATTTCACTCGAATGTAACTGACGCGGAACGATCGATACTGTCCGAAACTTTGTGTCCATGAGGATTGTACCAGCTTGAAAGCTTCCAGGCGCAGCACTCGACCTACTATAGGAAACTGTAGGTTCCTCGGTAACGAGTGAATAAACGTCAAAAGGCGAGATAAGGCGAAAAAATAGTACCGGACTTACGATATCTTGATGCGTAACACTAAAAAATCTCCTTCCAGCTGAGAGTGGTAATCTGGGGTATCCCGATAAATCCGTTTCTACGGTAGGGACTTTCGTCACGGAGAAAATCTTTATCGTCGTTGACCAGCACTTCGTTGCGTAGAAATGTCTCTAAGTGCTGTCGAGTGTGTCGAAAGATAGAAATAACTGGAATCTGCCGAACTAATTATGCGGCCACGAGTGTTACTTTTACGCGTACTTGTTTTTTACGCTGAACGCGTAAAGAATGAACGCAACACTGTAAACAGTCATTGTTGGTGGCACCGGTTGTTCAAGTTTGCCAACAACTCGTCGATACTCCGAAGGAGCAGCTAATATTCGTATGCAAAGTGTGCTTTAGTATTCGCGGTAGCGAGCAGGCTGCCTTTAAAATGCGGGAAGTTTAACGAGCGTCTTCTTGTATATGACTTTTCTGCTTTTTTCCGCGGCCGGTTTGTAGAGTCTCGCGCGTAGTCGATTCACGGATTATATCGGTAAAAGTACACGCTGTCGCCTGCTGCGGAAAGAATACGTATGTATATGTATTTACTAGCAGGAACATAGGTCCCGCTTGATTTACATGCCTCCATGATTTATTTATGTCGACCTACCGGCAAACAGGTAGAATTTTATAGCAGCCAACTTCACTAGCCGCCCTCGATTCCTTGCCATCCATACGACCCTTAAATTCATTTCTCCTTCCGATGTTGCTTCAACTCCAGAATGACGACTGTTGAATGCGTTATATCAACGCGCGGAGGAGAACAAGCGTTAGACGCTGCCCTGTGCTGCTCAGGAAAATGTCTTGACAGAAGTATCGAACAGACTGGTTTCTTGCAGAGAGGTAGCTCGGCAGAAAAATCGCGTTAGAAAATTGTCCTGGCTCTGTCACTATAAATAAGAGAAATATTGGAAGCCTAGAATGTGTATTGCCTTCGGTAATCGGTGGACGTGGAAGCATTGACACAACGTTCCTCCGAGAACACGGTTGAATGTACGAGGCAAGATATTAACGCTGCGAAAAAGTTTATATATTTTCGCTGCCGCGATATTCTCTCGTATCAATCTTGCATCACCGACAAAGAAGTTCAATGTCTGTTATTTATTCTCGCTCGTCGCTGACACGGTAACGGTCTTTCTTTACAGGGAATGCATCAAACGCCAGGCGGAAGGTTTTTCTATCTTACAACGCAATGCTGCGGAATGAAAGGAATCGGAACGACTTCGATTTCACGGCGACTAAAATCATTCAGCTCTCCTAGGAAAGTTTAGGTGAATTATTTAGGATCGAGGGTATGAGCTGAAATTTCGATAACATAGCCGGGGAGTCGTGCGTGGAACTTCTTAAAGCGGTTTACGAAAGTTGACAAAAATAGCTGATGCAAGTAGTTTGGCTGCATACCGAAATTTGTATACAGTCATTGGCAAAGTTTCGCCGGAAACTTCCTTAACGCGGTCGCTCGGGTAAAGAAGGGCGCGAAATTATTTTCAAAAATAAATTATTCGCGAACTGGAAACTCAATATGTTCCGTTATGGAAATTGTACTTAACTTTTAACGAAGCCGGAGCTCGCGCGCGACGACGCTGAATTCGTTTTATCAATTTCCCTTGGATAGAGGGAAATCGCTCGCGATAATGTTGAACCGAAATTAAAATGAAAAATGGAGAAGCGGTGTATGGGCATTAATTCAATGTTGTTTTTGCATTTAATTAATGAATATGCTAATCAGCGCGCCGCGCATTTCCATCGTATTTGCTTCCACGTACGGGTTTTCACTTGTAAATAATCAAGATAAGCAATAACTGATTAAAGCGTGGAGCCGTTACATCCTCATTTTTCTTCCGTGGAGTGGCATAGGTACAAGCTGTATCTTTAAATAGCTCATTTCCCCTTAGCAGTTAATCGGATCTGTGTCTTTGTCTGTGTCTTCTAGTATTTGTCAAATGAAACGTGCCGGACACCCACATATTTTTCACAGTAGAAGAATTTCCGATGGGGATCAGGCACAGATTTCTTTCGGAGCGCTGCTCGATCGTCGCTATTGAAAGGAGCTGATTTAAAAAGGACGCAAGGATTCAGGATACCGATGATTCCATGTGAAACGCGAGGCAATTGATTTGCGTATCTTTAGAACGCTTCGTCGCAATCAAATCCTCGTGTAACTCCTTTTGTCCCGTGTTACGAGACGCGGCCGATGCAAATTCCTTTCCGCTCGGTTGTGCATCTCGATTTCTATGCTCCGACAGAAGCTGCCATCGTGCGAAAATGCAGAGCGCTGGAAATCTTTGAAACGCGCACTAATTAAGGTTACGGCATCGATTTTAATTACTGGACCCGCTTCTCTGAACGATACATCGATACGGCAACTTTTCGCGCGAGCGATCACGACGTTAATTACGTGACCTGGCAGAAAATTAAATTCCCTTTTCGAAAAGTTGTCAGGCTTTTTAGGCAAAAACTGTGGGGTGCGAAACGATTGTTTTAAAAGGCGCAGTGGTGTTCAATTCCTCGGTTAAATCGTTAGAATGTTTTTCCGTTCGGATGCACTGAGTTTCCTACAAAAATCATCGCTGGCCATTTAATCTGACGTTGGACTAAAAAGTAGTCGGCATCATTAATCATCGCAATAAAGAAGAATTGTGAATACGATGCACGTTGCTGGTTGCTGAGTTCAGATGGTGTTGCTGGGAAGCGTGTAGCCACTGGAAACCGTCGAATTGATACCAGACTTCCCCTGAGACGTTGCAGCGGCGTTCGTGCACGGATAACACGGCAGTGACGTGTCAAGAAAGGATGCATCGAGGAGTCTAGAGACGTTAGCCCCTCTGTGTCGGAATATTTCCTGGGAGTATCTGATCCGTAGGTACGCGACGAATCCGACGTTTCGAGGGGAACTTCAACATCGTACAACGAACTTTCGTAATTTGCTCTCTTGCCGTATTTCTCTCGGGGACCTTCCGCAACGGGAGCCTCGAGAAAGAGACTGGGAACTGCCACGACTCCCCAGCCGCTACCCTGATTTCATTTACGAAACGCGTATCAAATATCTATAGAGGCATCCGCCGCGCCGTGCCGTTCACTGTGAAGCGCAACGCCCTAACTTCGTGTTCCACCCCGATGCTGTTTTAACAGGTATCACGTTCCTCTCGATATTTCAACTTTACCCCTGCTGTCCCTACGCAATCACCATTGCATCGGGGATTCCGCAAAAAAGTAGGATATGTCCACAATTCACTGCCACGTGCAAATTTACCGCTACCTTGAATCCTTCGGACGGCTGCTGTGGGTTATAAACAGTTCACTGTTTAGTCAGTTTCTTTTCCTTTTCCGTTGCCTCGGTTACTCACGCATTTACCTGTCGGTGGAAGTTAGCGGCGTTCAATAGGAAAGTTTGGCGGAAACAAACTTCGCTAATTACGTTAGACCGTCTTTTAGCACCCCCAAAGTACGCTCGAAAACTTACCACGCGTTCGATGGGCACGTAATTCAATCGCAGAAGCTGGAGTTTGGATAAAGCGATAGGTTCGTTTTAAGGGTTGATAAAGACGGTTGGGGGTGTCGGTCGAAGGCGCATAAATTGAAGGGAGAAGGAGAGGCCTGAGTGCGAAGAACGTGCGGCGAGGACGCGCGTAATGCATACTAGCTACGTGAAGTAAAATTTAATCCAATGAATTAATTATAAACTACGCTCTACGTCTCGCGCTCGGCTCGGGCAATTACCATGACTATGAAGTACGCCCTTTCGTATCCTCGCGAGGCGGTGGTTCTCTTTCTGGACGATAATATCGGTAATTTCATTTGCCAACCGTAGCAGCGCACCACGCCTTTCTGCCATCCGTCTGATATATTAGATCAGCCCGTAAGTAACGCAGTTTTTCCCAGGACCGTGCGGTAAAACAATAAAACAATAAAACAGTAAAACTGAAGGCGATGTACGTGCGGAGTTTTCGCGCGAATACTAAAGAATTCGCAAACATGGTCACTTGGTTCAACTGTGTAGCGCGGAAGGTATAAAGAGTTGCAACACCTAATTAACGCCTGCAGAACAGGTTAAAGAAATGGCCAGCGCATCGCTGTTTCCACGCGAAGCAAGAACCAATCGGTCGTCGCGGTCGCGATTGAACAAGGCTCGTTAAAGCATCGCGAACAGGGACCAGGCAGGTCCGTTCCGAAAGCAAGCTTCTTTATTCATTCGGATGGCTCAGCGCGCAAAGCCGTTCTTCGCGCGAGTTTTGTCGGTAATTGCATTAAGTGCGCCACCGGAAGCGGACCTGATGCGGGCTAATAGCCCCCTACCCTTCGACTTGGGGCTAAAGTTTCGCGAGCTGGTATCGAATCCGGCAGAGACGTGTTAGGTCTATATGTGTACATTTACGGTCAGAATTACGGAGCAAATGCTGGAACGGCACTTTCGGAAAACGGTTATGTCGGACACGGAACGGCTCGAGTGGTCGCATAATTGGAGATATCCGGCCATTTCCCTGCGTTGAATCGTGTTCATATGAGTCCTCTCTCTGTCTTCGTCTTCCGTTTCTTCTTCCAACATTTGCATGCGCGGCTGCGCGGCAACTGCCGCAACGTTGAAGAGGAAAGTTCGTCGTGGAAATAAACCCTTATTGTTAGTGCACTTGGTTTTTGTCGTTACGGGCCAGGGAACACGGTGTTTTCGAAACGCCACCCAGAAACTGGCAACAGTCTAGGAGAAAAGCATTTCTTCGTGAATGTGCCATTGTGTAACAAAGAATTTCTTCTTTCCAACATGACAAGTATTTCCTTGCAGCATTCGCTGAGAGTAACTTCGGAGGGAACGGTCTAAGTCGATGGAATATTGTTCTCAGCGCGTAATATCGATCACCCGCTGTACTTCGCCCGAGACTACGCGAACCTAGTAGTATAAGTAAATCATTAATCATCCTCGGACGTTCAACGAGTCGAACGGATGGATGGTAGCTTCAGAAGGGTTTCAACAACTTGACGCGATATTGGATCAATAATGAAACACGCTAAAGGACGACTATCGTATTAAGCACCGAGTAAAAAAATATTGTTTCGCGAGACTCCCGTTTCGCCGTGAACGCTATGAAAATGCTCGAGCGTTCGCCGAAGTTGTTGCGATCCCTCGTTTTGTTGTGTTTGCTGGAAAGCGAACACCGCAACCATCACGATTGTGTAGTATTTTCTGCTGGGACAAACTACAGGTTAGCCTACGATAAAAGCCCCAGCCATTTGGTAAAGTTATATGCCTGACTTTGAACATGATCGTGATGTATGTTCACGCGGCGCGGCGACGGATTACCCGCGGACATACATACGTGCACACGTAACTTAAACCTCAAAGCACGTGCACGTGTATTGTCCATGTTATTCGTTCAGAGCTCGCGCATCCTTGTCACCGTGCACACCGTGTGAGTACACGTCTAACGTCAATACGTATATCGATGTTTCTGCGTTTTCCTTCCACTTACATACCCCTAGCGTTACACGTCGCGATGTTCTTACTTAACGTGACTCAAGCATTTGCGATTATGAATTCGTGTTATCGCGGGGCGCGCGATTTGGCGCTCGAGATGATTAAATTATATCTGGGAATGTTAAATCGGCACTTGAAAGAACTTCTCTCGATCGCGATTCGTTTAAATAGCGCTCACCTGCAGGTGCTGGCGTAATACGGAACCAGTGATATTAAAAACGTCGTGTCGCGCCTTAACGCAATCTTGTGCAGCTCGCGTAACTGCCAAATAACACGTAAAGTTTAAGGCTAAATATAAAGAGCTCGGATCGTAAGGGTGCATAGGGTGTTCCAGAACAAGAGCCCCTTAACCAAAGAATATTAAACTTTTTTAAAAAAATGTATATTCAGTAGGTACAGTGGCTGTCTCGTCGTGACTGAAAGCCAGCCTCCGAAGTCCCTTCCAAATTCAGTTGTTGTCGGCGGCCTCTGCGAAACGAAAAATACGGTTTTCCTGTTTTCGGTGCATTTACAACGGCATAACGAGCGTGAAGAACGAATGCAAAGAGTTTCGAGGGCCCGCACAGCGGAAGGGTTAACCGACCCCAAAAGCACAGGCCGAAATTATGAATATTCCGTTGCGCAGTCACCGTGCATGCGACGTCCTGTTCGCAAATAGGTGGGTCGTGCTTCGTATCGTTTGCATAGGGATTGGTGGGTGTGCGCGCGATCTTTCTAGCCAGCTGCCCGTGTGTACAGGCCGTCGTTTAGCCCGGGGCGCGGAATATCTCCGTATAATTGCACCTTTCGTGCTACGTGCGCGAATCGCACCGCGTAAATCGGCCCGGGCAATTTCAATGCTCCTCCAACAGCATAGCGGCATATGCTCGATACTGTCTCCCACTGATTCCGAGAAGGGGATGCTGGTGTCGCTAGCCCATTCCCAAAGTAATCCCCACATCGCGTTTTATTTCTCGATACCAAGTCCCGCTTCTTCCACCATTCAACCACGGCAAAGCTTCTCATCTTGGGACGTTAGGGAAATACCTGACAAACTGTAGCCTCCCAATAGAACATCCTTAGAAGCTTAGAACTTCGCATATTTTACGAATTAGTTTCCGCACAATTTTTCACACTTTTTCGAGCTGGATTCGACCCAGAGGATCTTTGTTCCATCCACGTTTCTGTCGCGAGGAGTCGTCAGACATAATCGCGAATTTCGCAGTAGGAATGGCTACGTGACCGGGCAAAATTAGTTCCCGTACAAAATGCTAAATATTCCAAGTACCTTCGGCTCGATGCAGCCAATATCGGGGAAGACAAGAACACGGGAATAGCGCAGATGTCGGCAGGCGGCAGGTGTAGCCACCATTGTACAGCGCGCTTCATATGCGCCACGTAAAAGTAACGCTCGCATAACTGGTCGGAACTTTTCCTCTTCGACTCGTATCGCATGTCTCGCGCCAGTCTACATTCTGCACTCTACCCTCTACAGTCACTGATTCCAAATGACTACGCGTTACATTCAAATCCACTGGAAGCTTTCTGGTTACCCTCGCTGAAAAGAATTTGCGCGGAGGTTCACCGGTGTCGCTAGTATAGGTAACACTTTTATATCCTCCTAATTATTGTTCGATGATAGACACGAATTGCGGGGCGTTTTTTAACCACAGGTTTTTCCGTATGATTTATGATGCGCACAGACTACAGGGACGCGGTCGTCCGAATATACATGGAGTTTTATGGGGTGCCGAGGGCTGGGGCACAGCTGTGCGTTTCCGCGGGATGCGTGCAACGTTGCATCATCTCTCGCATGCATAAACTTGAGCGATGACGGCTATCAGGAATGGCTAATGTCGCCGCGATTACACCAAGGATCAGTCATTCTGCTACGAGCACGGGCGAACCTGGGAATTGAACGATTACATCGTTTCCGGTGTCTGTTTAGAGTTAGAGAGAAAGGGTGACGGTGCTACCACCGCGGAAAACAATTTCGCGGAGCGTCGCGATACGTCTTCAGGGCCGAAAACAAACGGACAAAGGAAAGTCGTGCTCGAGATACGGAGAAACGTTCCGAAACGAATTAAGGAGCCGTTTCTGTTATCGCGCGAGAAAATTCGAGGAAATTCGAGGAAATTCCGCCGTGGAAAAGGAGCTTGCTGGGACATTACGTCTGAGCGTTTCTTTGGGCAATTAACGAATTGCGTGCTTAAAGGGGACACCGTCAAGTGGTTTTCTTTCTTCGGAAAATCCTTGAGAGTTATGTAATGACCGAACGCTTTATTTGTCACTTACAATGATCGCAGATATATAGACTTTCTACCTACAACATATTGTTAAAGTGGAAGTGTGTTACCTGGCAATTTACACTCGAATGGAAGGTACCTACCGCATTGACTGATACAATATATCTTTCGGTGCAATGATACCACTTGTAAAGTTAACTTTCTTCTCGTTCCACCCCAATTGTAGGCTCTTTCCCTCGCTGCTCCATTACTGGTTTCATTAATATGTCAATTATAAAAGTATATAGATTTAAAGCCACGCGGCCTCGTTTCGAAGACTCATTCTTAATTAATTCGCAAGTTGCGCAACGACCTTTTGCCGCTGGGGCTTAATGTTGAAGCAAACGCCAGAAGATCGGGCCGATCTCGTCACATATTAAGTTACACGGAACGGATGGAATCCCTATTACTTGGGCGATAACGTCAATATTATTAATTCCGGTGTTATTGCGGCTTCTTTCACGAGGCGGAGAGGGTGAGATTTATCGCGGACTCGCGTAGATACCGCCGCGTAGCCGTAAACCGTAATATCGATCTCACTGATTCGTTGAATCTTCATTAGTCGGATTTCCAGGCAACAAAGCGAGCGTCTGGTGGATCGGCACGTGACCAGATTGGCGAGCAGTCGTCGCGTAAAACGGCGAAATTTCTTGCAGGATGAAATTTCAGGCCGCGCCTCCTGTAACGAACCGCTATTATCAGGATCTCTGCTATTCAATCAGGCCTCGATGATAATAAGAATTAAGACGGGAGGCGGTCCCTCGGACGAAAAGTGAGCGATTCCGAGGAATCCCGTGACCAATGGATGTTCCACCTCGCCGAAAGTCTCATTTTCTGGGAAAACAAGTCTGCGAATTAAACCGTTAGGCTTCTCCAATCAAATTTCCAGGGCACGTAGCTTGTGCCGTACCTGAAATTTCAAGCTTCATCGCATCGTTATCGCAGAAGTTTGCAGTTTTAATTAATCACCGTATCGTTAGAAAACTGTTAATTCCAGCCCGACAGCGCTCCGTGTTTGCGCACGTAATTGTTGCACATTGTGGGCTCGAGGTTCGTGATTTACCTAAACACACAGCAGTTGCACAAATGTTTGGTCGGGCGATCTCGTGGAGAACGGTAGGGTCCTCCGTAACGATAACACGTATTGCCTGCGCCAAAGACGGAATTGGAAAGAAACGGTGGGGTGATTTCCCGCATTAAATGTGGGAGATTTTTCAGGGGCTGAGTTATCCTTTCGACGGATACCGCGACCGTTGCGAAAGGATACCGCAACCGACCGCGGGCGGCCGAAGGTTGTGCCGCGTGAGCAATGATGTGGGGCAAGCTCGATGGTGAAAACTTGCACGAATATTCCGGTCTTGTAGAATTCCAGCAGCTCGGTCAATAGAGGCCGCCGGTGGATATTGTCCATGGTGTGGCCTCCTGAGACTGCCGAAGCACCGCTGGCTCACCTAGCTACGTGCACGACTTGATTCGTACGAGCGCGAGCGGCTGGCTACCTCCAGTCCGTGCACCTACCCTGCGCATACCTGCTGTACGTGTAGCCCGCTAAACTGGAACGAGTAACGTGCGGATTTCCCTCCTCAAGGGTATTCAAAAGTTCGCGCAGATGTCGAGACCTGCTGCACCGTCTAGGCTCGTTCATTGTTAACTCGAGACTCGTTCGCGGACTGCGGCGTCCACGTCGCCTCGCGTCGCTCGGAAAAATCATTGCCAAATGCTCCTGCACGAGAGTTATCGTTTCACGTGCTCACAATCCGTAAGCAATTTTTGCAGTGGCAGTTGGTACTTTCAAAGGAGTATGCGTTTAAAGGGATTCGTTTAACTTTACATGTTAAGGCGAAAATTACCTACAGCAGCGTCGTCTCTTTATGCCAAGATTTGTAGATGTAAAAGACGTTGTTAATCTCTTTCAATTCGCATTAGCTAAATATATTTTCATGGGATCGCAACTCGTATTAAAAGTGTATTCCTACGAGCGGGGTTCCGCCAGCCCGTATTCCTGAGAGAAACGGTGAATACACTTAATGGAACATTCGCTAGGCGAACTAGACCAGCATCGGTGTTGTGAATAGCGGTTCGTTTGAGGATGATATAATATTGCATAAAAGATGTAATAACACGAGTTATGAAAGCGAATCAAAGAACATTTGATAGTATCGTAGAGGAAAGTGCGCGTTTCGAAGCGTTTCATGCCAGACGGTGAAATTTGCGTGGAAATTACAAACAAAACCGTGTTGATGTTTTCGCGGCAACTCGGTGAATGCAAATAATCAAAGAGCAAATTCATTGAGAGTTATAGCAGCCGGTATAGCCGACGATACACGCGTCGACGACCCTGCGAAACGGTTTCGCAGCGTTGAAACGCTTAGTTTTTTCCGTGTCGGTAAGCTCGTTGCTGCAATAACACTGGCGCAGCGTCGTGCACAGGGCTAATGTAATCTCGCTAATGTCCCCTGCGTTAATCGTGTTTCGACGCAACCGTTTCGCGTTACTAAAATCGTCGCCTAATCCCGTTAATTAATTGCCATTAATCGTCGCAGCTAGAGTTGCTAGACATTTCAGCAATGTGTACTTTTTTCTCGAGCCCTCTTTCAACGTTTTCAAGTGCTCAGCTCTTTAATTATCCGTGCAGCAGATAGCAGGCCAGTCCGCGTGGCGTCGATTGCCATTTTACACGAATAAATCACAGAATTATATTAACCGCGGAGCCGCAAATTTATTAGCAAATTGCATCCTGTGCACTAATTTTGTACACAAAGCATTGACGAAGATTTACGTTAGTCAGGGTGCTTGCAAATGTATATAATTATTGTGGAAGCGACACTCGTTTATTGTGCAATGAACGAGAATAAATTAATCGGGTGGCTTAACTTGAAAGATAAATAGTATTGCTTTTAATAGAAGGTGACTCGTGAATTTAAAGAGAAATCTTAGGTGTGAAAATGTTGATTGAAGCGTTGCACGTGACTGTTTGTGCAACGCAATTGTCGCACAAATGAATTTTGATTAGAATTAATAATCCCAAAGTTATCAAAGGGTCCATCTATCTACCTGAATACTTCTCACACTAGAACCAGGTGTTTTTAGCAAGCATAACATGGGCTCCTTGAAACTTTCTAGCCTTAAAGTGATTACCCATCGCGATACAGGCGATAACATTAAAAGTTCCGACCAGTATTTCGATCCTCGATCACTATAATCCTGGAAATGGCAAATCGGTATGTTGCTGGAGTTTTATTTTGCAAACGATGCTATAAAAGTGACTATAAAGTGTAATGGGTAGAGGAACGTTAAAAATCTTCCGAGGAGCCGTATAATCGGTAACAGGTAATAGGAGATCGGATAGCCGGATGTACGTGCGTGCATCTGATGATACAAGCGCTGATACAGCTGAAGCCTTAGATAAGGGGAATTTATTTATTGGCCGTAAAACAGTAACATTTGGAAAATTCGGTTGATCGTGAAATCGATTCAAGCCGAGGTCTAAGTGTTTTTCTTCTGTTGTTTAGAAAGAGATAGGTATTTATAAAACACAGTGGACGGCTTTAAGAAGTTGATCGAACTTTGGAAGCTGTTATTACTCTATTTGTACTGAGAGTGCGATAAAGTCATACAAGTAAATTGTGTAATTTCATGGTTCTGCGTATTTCCTTGCGCTTTTGACACAATAAGCACAATTCTGGCCGTTCAAACAGCAATACGTTCGGCGACTGTTTGAATTCAGTCTCCCATCAGTGTTGCAGCGAGTTTGAACAATATTGTACTAGGTACCTGGTTTTCGAATCGAATAAGGTAATGCAGGCTAACAAAGATACCATGAATACCAACAAAATTTATGGCGGGTGTATTGTTAAAATAAGGAACGTCAAATATTGGTTCTGGCCATTTCGAAATGGAAATCTGAGCCTCGAGGATCAAGTGTGATCTGAACGCCCAAACAGAATTCGACGGGGGAGCTTTGGAAATAATAATTGGAATGGATTCGCCCGTACCGTGCCAAGCAAGTCTAGATGAAAGTGTTTCAATAGATTCTAGTAGTAACGTTAAACCCGTCCACTGCGACAGTTTTCCAGGATATGAGAAAGAATTAGAAGAACGTCGGAACTTGGTGAACAGATTCTAACTTCTACCACGATCATTCACGAGCAAGAGGAGGACGTCTCAAAATTTACGTTCCAATAATTCTTTTCTTCTTCGACGCGGGTGGAATATCTTTGCGAAGTTGGGTCAGAGCCTTTAAAGACACCCTCTAAGTAGAGCTAATGATCGAACGACGAAAAAGTGACCGAGCAAACATAATTTCAGCGAAACAAGGAGGCGAGGGGAAAAACGGCAGTAATCGATGCTTCATGGTACAGCGCTCTCCCATTTGTATTCAAGCAATACCGAGAAAAAGCTGCAGCTTTTTGCAAACTACTCGTTATCGTTCGCGCGGAATTTTCGTTTTATGCGGCGTCCACCGTGTATCCGGACATTAATCTTTCACCGACTTTCAGGATTGTTTCGCGGCAAACGGAACAAGAAACGGATTAATCGAAGACACGTGGCTGTTCTCGATTCGCGAACTAATACGAATGTTCTTAATGCTTCTCCACTGGTCTTTCTGATCGAATCGGCCCTTTTTATTTGCACGAATCCTGCGCAAACACAACACGTAGGGGAGACCGGGGTAAAGTGAGCCTCAGGGTAAAATGAGCTTTCTTAATTCGTTCTTTAGAAACAGAATATATTTACAAATTTTTGTGACGTAATAAATGTACGTAAAATAACAATGATAATTAATGCACATTCAGATATCGAAAAATGTAAATTCATTTAAAAACATTATAAATTTATTTCCCCACATTTTTATTGAAAGGGAAAACTTTTATTCGGCTTCAAACTTTTTTCGTCTCACTTTGCCCCGGTCTCCCCTACGTACTTTTATCCTCTTCTTTTATATTTCACCGCATTCATCCAGTCTTCTTTTAGAGGCTAAGTTAATTTATTTAACACGATCGTTCATTCGCGTCTTTTCTCGGCCTCCGTTTCCCCCTGAAAAATATTGACCATTCCGCCGGATAAAAACGTTTCCGGGGAATTTTTATTTAAACATCGTTTCAAACCCAGTTCCGCGAAGAATGACGCAAGTGGATATGAATAAATATCGAGAACAAACCTCGCTTGAAAGGAAATAGTGCAAGGGTTAAAAGAATAATACTTAGCTTCCTATATCAGGACCCCATTTGAACCTCGCATAATTAACCATCAACGTGGTAATCTCGTCTCTCGGTATTATTTAGAATGACCCTCCATTGTGAAGCATAACGTGATTAAAGGAATCAAAGGCGTATTTACTATTCCTTTGCAGTGGCTCGCTGTAATAAACTTTCGACTCTTTAGTGAGGTAGTAATTTGCCGATTGTGGGGCTCGCTGGAATCCTCGAAAACGTTTGCCGCTGTGTTTCTCCACCTAGCTTTTCCACCTTCTTTTTGTTGAAGAACGAATTCATTAGTAGCTGCGGTCGACGGGCAAAAGGAAAATTACAAGATTGTTAAGAGAAGCCGTGGCTTGGACCAGGTCAAAGGTGCAATCTCAATTTCCCACATCTCCTTCAATTACACCCCCCCAGGCATTAATCTCTCAGATGTAGCGCCGAGTTCCGGGCCACGTCATGAGAAATGTAAAAAATTCTAGTATTAAACGACGAATTGCACGTCTGCTTTATGAGTACGAGAGCAATGACGAATCCGTCTGAGAAAACATTCTACTTTTAATATCAGCGGAGGGACGATTTAATTACTTACGCCTGATCGATCATAAAAGGGTGACGATTCTAACGCGTGTGTTGTTGAGTTTCGTAGTTTCTAAACATTCGCAAATGTTGCTTCCGAAGTCTACCGATAAAGGCCACACCGAGTTGCACGGTTTTCTTTGGTATGAAACATTTTTGTTGTACAAGTTGCATCGCGATATAATTGATTCAGGATAATATCTCGGCAAGTTGGGCGGCAAGAGATAGAAAATCGTATGAAATCCCGGGGCAATGTCGCTGAAAAAGCGGCGAATTATTTTAATCAGGCGTGCCACGGAAATTTCCAGCCACAAGCGCAACGCTTTTAATTAACGTCGCGCGTCGAATTTAACCCGCAAAGAGACCGAATGAATCGCGAATTCAGCGTTGCGCGTCTCTACTATTTTCACGCTAATACGATGTTCGGCGCTATATATTTCGTTGGGTGATCGATTTTTCCCCGACTTATAGGCTCATTACACGCCCATGATCCTGACATAACGAATATTCCGCATAAATCTACGGCATTTTATGCGCATGCAGCGTGCAAATCAAATATTGAGAAGAAATGAGAATTTAAAACGTATTACATCGGTCAATGTTATTTCATTAATGAACAGCCGCAATTTATTTTCTCGAATAATTTCCCGGCAGTAATTGCGAAACTAAACCGTTTCGGTGTAATACGATTAACGTAAAGTGGTTGGCAACGGTTGCGGAATACGAATACTGGCGATAATAAGAAAAGAGTAGGTACCTATCGTGTGCGGAAAATAGACTGCAAACGGGTAGAAGCGTTTATGATAAAGCGAAAAGACGAACGTTCCCGTGGGCATTAGCAGCAATCGGTCAAGGCCGCTCAAAGACACTTATTTGCTCGGCACAGCAGAGCGACAAGAATCGCGATTTAAGCGGGGATGGAAAGGCGGGAATACGAAAGAGAAAGAGTTTATCGGAAAAATGTGAAAATTGGGAAGTTCAATTGAGCGGCGTTCTGTGCGTACAGATAACGGGCCGTGCAACCGCTAATCAGCTCGAAATTGGTCGACATTGTCGAAATTTCCACGATGCAATGCACCGCGCCATTGCATTTCGCCACAATGACTGCACCTTTCCGCACGGAATTCGGTGATACCATGTTCGGCAAACTAAAACGTCAGCACCTAATGAAATATCATTACGTAGACTACATACTGGGCCGCGAGTGCCTTCACAGGTGTCGCGGGCATTTGAATGACTTCATCCGGGGAAATGAATAGTAAAATACACATACTCGCACTTGCTGCTGCGTTACGATCCCCTCGGAAAGCATTCGAATCGATCCCGAAATCGACGCGAAAAGAGCGAGGGAAAATGAAACGGAGTGTTCAGGGGACAGCAGGATATCTGGGAAACGGGGAAGTCGAGGCGAGTGGAGTCGCGCTGCGGGAAATCCTGAGTTGCATCGCGTCGGTGTCGCAAGCTTCTTAGCATCAGCGGGGAATAAATCGTGCGAGAAGAAAGAGGAACTCAACGGTTGACGTTGTCGCGAAATAATACATCTCGGCGTAAAGGGGTTGCATAAATAAAAGTAGACCAAGTCGGCCCAGTCACGCCAGACGCTCCGCGCCGCGCAGCTTCAATTTATCAACGACCAAGGGAAACGCGCTTGCGAGCTGTATTTTTCTTTAACCGGCGAAGGAACTATCTACACCGGCTGGTAATGGAGTCTAAACGATGATTCACGTTACCCTACCGCCCACGCCTTTCTTCCCTTCGCTCCCAACATTTTTCGGGGCGAATTTATCATCCGGCCGCTTCGCATTCGTGTTCTTACGCCCGACGACTATCGAGGAACTTTCGATTCCTTCGCTTTACATCGCTCGGAGACGAGAAGCTGTGCGCGGGCAAGCGATACTCGGGCAGGAAAAATTCACGAGTAACGTCAAGGCTGGAGAAACTCTCGAGACATTTGGGGGCAACTGAAGCGGACTAGAACACAACGAAATGGAGTGAAACACGGGCTATTCGAACTACTCGAACAATGCGTTCTTTTATTATTCAAATTATCGATAGGATTATTCGTTGTATTTTCTTGGTGGATCGTAGCGGGACGAAGGGTCCCGTGTCTGTTCCATTTTCTTACGATACACGCATCGAGTAGAGTAGAAGGTACAGCTTTGTTTCCCGGCCGAGGGAGAGATACCGATGCAACAGAAAGAAAGGAAACGCGAGGGGAAACGGTTTGAGCGACGGGGATGTCTGGCGGATCGCGGCACCTATCTTTATCAAACGCAGGAACGTCGGTAGAATCTTGCGAGGTGTTTCGCGAGGATAGATAAATGATGCACAGACACGAGCATTATTTTTCCCGGGGCGTGTAATGCGAAGCTATAAGAAATTAAATCGGAGCAGTCTGCTGGGTGGCAGGCAGGGCTGGCAGGCAAGAGGAGAGGCGTTTCACGGGCCGTTCTATTTTCTTGGTTGCAATTGCAGTTGGTGCAGTTGGAACGCGCGCGAGCCATCTGTTTTGTACGCGAGCGGGTTTCGTTATGTCGCACGCTGGTTCGGATGACATCTCTCGTATTAAAACAATACCGAATGACGCGTGACGCCTGTAGCCACGGTAAAATATGGTTTATATGCAAATTACTGCCACTGGCAAACTTGCAGCTAACACGCATTCCTTTCAAGAGACTTGCTGCTATTTTTCATTTGCACGGTGCACACGCCCGCACCACCGACGACGCTCGAGTGCCTGGATTTTTCCTCCCACGTAGGTATGTATGCGTCGTGTAATTCGTTTCGTTCGATGCGAGCAACGTCCACGTTCATTCGCGGACACGCGCAATATTCTTCATTAAAAGTGTCGATATCTAAGTATATATCCATAGAGAACCCCATTCAGCTGCACCGTGATTGTCTTAGCGACTGATTCGTCAATCACGATTACCCCGAACGTCACTGTTTCGTAGGAAGAACGATTGTATTTTTATACACAACGGTTTATTTGATATAAAAGGGAAAATAATATCGAACGATAATTAGTTTGTTAGCACGCGTTTTGCGTATTGGTTAAACTTGTTCTTACAAAGATGATGACTGTCGCTAAATGCTGACTAACTAACAATAAGCACCTACTCGCTACCGACAAACTACTATGGCACCACGCACGTGGTACGACTGGTACGCCATAAAACTAAAACCAAGATTTGACCAGGGATCGAAAAAGTTCTGGTACTTTTCAATAGGTTCCACTTAAAACATGGACCGCGGAACGTTTTTAAAAATGTTCTCACATTATAAGTTCCCAGAAGAACCGATAAAATAAAAGTTCTTAAAAATAAAGGTTCTAGTTGGAATGGAACTTATAAAATATAAAAATAAAAAAAATTCTATAACAGGAACAGATATTTTGTTCACCAATATTAAAAAAGTTCTCAATCGTTGTAACAAATACTGAATACTATTCAATTCTATATTATAGAATTTCTATGTATTTCGGTTCATGTAAGTTATAAAAAAATGTTATTTAGGTATTATTCTTGACAAGTTCTCTTTTCTGTTTAATACTTCTTATGAAACCATTAATTAATACATTTCTAATGTTATGAAATAAACATATGAAGAATATGATATTATATTGTTAAATAAAACTAGTACCCAATAGTTTAGTACTTTTCTTTATCTTATGAAAACTTTTTTAATAAATGTTCTAATGTAACTTGTTTCCATGGAACTTTTATTATATAGGTTCTAAAATATCTATTCCATGAGAACACTTTTTAAAGAAGTTCCTAAAGGTAACATTTTTTTCAATAAAAATTCCACAGAAACAGATATTTTCTTAAACAAACCATATAAGTTCTAACAGAATTTTTTAAAAAACGTGGGTTCGAGAACTTTTTCGATCCCTGGATTTGACGGCGACACGGACATACATAAATATAAAGGTGGCTTCAACAGTCACTACACAGTAAATAATGTTTGATCGTTCGTCACTTGGTGCACCCGTGTTTTCGCGCTATTTGCCGTGATCAGTTTTAATGGTAATCAATTACACCGACACGTCGATGCCGGACAAATAAATTCAAAGGCAAAAAGGGCCGAGAATCGTGACCTGGAATACCAAGTCTGGCTGTTGCCAGTGACGATGAAATTGGTCTATCTCGGCGTACAATTTACTTTATCGCGGGATCCCCGGTCGCGGAATTGCGCGTAACTATTTTCGGCGGAGTGATCGATGGGGCGAGAACGGTCGTGATTTCTCGTCACGTCCCAAACTTCTCAGCTCCGCTGGCAGGGAACATTTTCAAGACAGGCCTTAACTTACGTGGAAAGTTCGCGGCGGCCACCTTCCCCTACGTCTTTGTGCCTTCTTTTACGAGCGTGGCCTCGTCGTTCGGATCGCTCGATTGCGAGTCCTGCACAGTGGTTGCATCCTGGCGGCGCACTTTAGGGCCACGTTGCGAGGATCCAGCAGCGATTTCGAAGCTACGAGCCGCAGAGGATGCTCGTGACGAAACGTTGCCGGAATTCTGCTATGCTAATGGAATTAATTCGTAACACTGAACTAGCAACCGAGGTGAACTTACCAGAACAGTGAACAATGTATTTTATGACACTGTTCCTTAACCGGTGATCCGTGGACCGGTGCCGGTGCTGTTTTATAAAATTTTGGAGTGCTGAGAAAAGTTTTGCGTGATTCAGCTAGCAGGGCTCGCTATATTTAATTGTGTAAGTACATACATCGCTTGCTGGTATATCGGAATACAGAAAGGAAAAACAGAAAGAGGAAGAGAAAATTAAATGAGATTCCACTTTGCCTCTCCATTGTAATCTCTCAATTGCGTGCATGCTGCAAAGTCTGAAATAAACAAGCACTATCTGAACAAAGGTTCGATGGGGCACAGAAAGGCAGGCTGTGCGAAACAGTAATCAATTTCGCAGTGTATCAAGCAGCTGGGCGTGGAAAACGTGGTTGCGGCTGCGGCACAAGTGGATTGAACGCAGAACCTGGAAACGCCCGGTAATTACGCGTCGTAACTACATCGCCGCGAAGATTTAACAATCTCTCTCGAATCAAGATTGACCGATGGCCCTTCAACGTTTCATAATTACGGGAATCAGTACACGATCGATTAACGAGACGTGATTTTCGAGGGAACATACTGCCTGGCGATACTTCTATGCTGGACGTGTAAAACCAGGGGCAGCTCTGGACGCCAATAAATCGATCGAGTTCTCATTTGGGGATCCGTTGTCGCGTTTTCCCATACCGTCAAGGCTTCCGTGCGTAGATACTTGTTTTCCTATCGATACAAAAGGAAGAAACAAAAATTGGAAGGGGAGAAAGCCGCGCAGCGTGTCTATTCTGAGAAGGGTGATTTTCCAAACAATCGATACAATTACGCTGCCATGGAAACCTATTAGCCGAACGGTGCGCAAAAAGGAAAGCCGGTATTTCCCATTTAATTACCAAAAGCTGCTCTTCATAGTCATTTAATTTAAAGTTTCAAACATTACGGCAAAGGGCGTGATTAAAGCTACGGGTGGGTTTTGGCAGCGATGTGCTCGTTTGCCGGTGTTTTCTAGGGAAAACAGTCTGGAAAGTCGAAACGCTTTCGAGGGGAGTCGGCCCTGTTGGTTAAAAAATCACCCGGGTCCAGCACTTTCTAGCTTTCTACGGAACCGAAATCCGATGAAATTATAGGAATCCCACGTTAGGTCAGCCAGGGGAATGCTCGTTGCTCGTTATTTCCCTCGACTGAAAGTTGCGGTGAGATCAGCCGTGAGTCAAGTGGTGTCGATAGCTTTTTTTCATAAACCCAACGCTTTGATCCTTTTCCTTTGGAATCAAGTTGGCTGAGCTGGAGGGCGGAATTGCCTCTCCTTGTGTAGATTCTTTTTTGGCCGGCTATTTATGTCAGGCCGTTGAAACTTTTACACGCGATTGCGGCTATTACGTTCCGAGAGGCCCGGGCGATCTCCTTTGATGTTGGAAACGTTTCTGAAATGGCCGGGACGATTTGTCCGTGTAATCTCCTCGCCACCTCGTTCATTAAACAGAATAAATGACCTTACAATAACCGAAAGCTCCGCTCTCGAATAAACAGATGGCAACTACTGATAATTAATCGTCGTGGCCGCAATTCCGAAATAATATGGCTATTGTTATTTGATCGTTACGAATGAAATTATTATACAGAGGATTGGATAGATCCCTTGAATATCGCCCTCATCTCCCATCTCGTCTGCCGCTTTATTTGCTCCCAAAACTTTGTTACGGATTATCCGCGATATTTTTTTCTCTACCGAGGAAAATGAAATTCCGATCGCCATTAAATGTTGCAGCCGATAATTTACGCCCGGTAATTAAGTTAATCGGGATTTGCAGAACGGTACAGCCGAATTACCACGTTTTGAGGCTCGATAAATTTCACTATTATGCCGGGCATTTCCATAATCTCCTTTATTATCGCGTGAAATCGAAGTTGTCGCTGAACGGCACTTTTCGAGCGTTATCTGCGCGCGCGTATATTTATATGCATGTTTCCGGTGGATCGTGTAATCCAACTGTCCACCGCACGATCCCTGCTGTTATTTAACGTGAACAAAATCGAATTCAATTGTAATCTAATGTAAATTCTAACCGTGTGTGCGTCAATTGGGGCGGTCGATCTAACGCGATTTTGAAAATTAATCCAGCCTCGGAGGTATGTGTTCGAAAGTAATGGAAGAATTTCGAGATGGAGGGCTTATATATGTAAACCTATCGATCGGTGTGCGGCATTTGTTTGCAACGCGCGTACCTAAATCACTAACACAACTCAATTCCGTTAAACTATTTGCAATTTTACCGCGCGACTTATAAAAACACGGGAGCTAGAAGAATTAGTTTCTGTTGCGTCGTCTGATACATATATGAGTGCAATGAGTGGGTCCTTCGCTATTGGCATGAATATCAGAGCACGGGCAAGAATTAATATTAACGGGTGCGTCGCGCGGTAAATGTCATGACTGGCGAATCGCGCGACCGCGACGTTGTTAAACCCAATGACGGAATTGGCGCGTTTTTAAAATTCATAAGCCCGTGATCTCCTGAATACACGGGGAAAAAGGCACTCGTTGGTTTCACGGTAATTCGCGGTGTCCCCAAGGAGGACGCGTCCCGAGGGTTTTTTGGAATTCATGTATGCGTGGACGCGGCTCCAGCCACTGTACTATGTATATGTATATTTATTTCAGTGCTTCATGAATTCGTCTTCTTTACAGGGTATTCCATCAATAACGATCAATTACGCTCGTTGCATAATTTAAAACGCAACGCGCTCCGGAGATTACCGAGGAGAATGTTGCCCAGAAAATGGTATTCTGGTTTGGTTACTGGAAAGTCTCCGAGATCTAGAATATTACTTCTAACTTTATCACCTGGCATGCTTACCCGACTGTTTAGTCCCTGAAAAATATTCTACGCAATACTCTCCGTAAAAGTTGCGCGATCTCGCAAGGGACATCGCGCAGAGAAACTATTTTCATCGAAGGTCACGTGCAAGGAAAATTTCCTGACAAACTTTCCAAGTCAATAGAAAGTGATGCCCACGCAAATCCGTGCAACTTTCCGCGGAAAACATTTTCCTTGAAATATTGAAACGGGAAAAGCGCGCGCATGTCTCTCGACACATCTCGCCTTCGAATCCCGGGATTTTCCACGTGGCAGGTGGGTGATATTTTACGGAGAGGATGCATTTGTTTGTAATCGAAACACCGGGCGGAGATCGCTTCCCCAACGATTCGATGACAATATTTGTAATTCATTGTAGATTCGGAGCCATTCGTACTAAACTATGGACTAGGTAATCGAGTGAATCGGGAGCAGGTTGGCCGTGCGGTTAATTATTCGAAATGCCTAAATACCTGGATGTATTTCACAGAAACGTACCGGCCTGGCCGAGGTCAGACCGGCTGCAGGGGCGTACTATTTCACCAGAGATAATTAATGGAGACTTCAGACTAATAGCAGAGTAACACGACCGCATGACGGGGTTACAATGTAAATGGCCATTACTGGCTTTTGACCGAGGAATTAAAGCGGCCTGTGTCGCGAGCAGCCGCGCTTAGAACCAGCCTTAATTTTCAGCTTAAAATTTCAAGAAACCGCTGCCTGGTGCCGAGGTCCAGCGTTACGGGGCTCCGATTTTACGCGCGAGACGAAATATCCTCCGTGATCGAATAACTGTTTGGCGCCGGCGGCCATAATTCAGGCGTTATCACGGCAAAGTTGAAAAACAGATACCATTTTATATGTTAAGTACGCAAGATGCGCCCACTTGCCGGGATATGCATCTTCGGGATAAGCTTCTTTCCTTGTACGCCGGAACATAACCTGGGGACATCGCCGCCTGAAACGTCCCAGAAATTCTCCGATGTCTCCGCGCCTCTTCTTTTCTCTGCTGCGACACTTCCTCGGATAATGGCGAGGCGTTCGTTGAAGACACGCCACTTTAAACCTCGCGTGTCAATGTGCCGATTTTTCGCCAGACGTTTCACGCGGGGGTTGCGCACTATTCTCACAAAAAATCAGATGAAATGTGTTGAAGCGTGAGAAAGCTGTTATCCTTATAAATTCTACGCTTTCGACGGATTCAGACTCCATGGTTTGGTAACCGATCGTCGATGTAGAAGAGGAACATCTGTCGGCACGGCGATCATGCGGATAACTCTGGCTCGCTGTCGCGTGAAATTAATTTTAATTGTTCGTTAATTAGTTGGTAGTGGAACTATGCGATGCAATGGGGAAGTTATTTGATCGCGGGAAAGGGGGATGGTATCGATTTACCCTGCCTCTGCAGATCTGTTTGTATCGGGTGTGCGGAATAATGATACCTACTCGACATCCCTGAAATTCAATGTCGCGGTTTTTTAATCGTCAAGTGCGTTTATTGGTAACGGACGAGTTCCCTTTTGTAGGTGAGGCTGTCACTGAAATAAGACGGACAGAAGAAAACTAGGAAGCGGCGTTTTCCGAAAGCCGGAGGAAGATTCGAGATTGCAGGGAATCGTAAAGTTAAGGGTTGAGAGGCTGTATCGTCGCAGTCGATTAAATGATCGATTGACTCCTCTTTGGTATCGGAAGCTCCACTCGACAGAAGTTTCCTGGCCGTTCAATTCGGACCAATCTGGACGGAAGGTGACGAGTCAAAGGGAACCTTGGACGAATCGAGGTCGAAATTAAGTTCTGAGCAGATTGACGGTCGAGCATCGCTGCCCGGTACTTTATCGATGAACCAATTATATTTCTCCTTACGCTTCTTCTCTTCCCTCTCTTCTTGTTCCCTCGATCTCGTTCGTGAGGGACACGGTGCCCGGAACCCGGAAATAATAGCACTCTCGTTTCTCCTCGATTTTCGTGACCGGGTTGTTCGCTGGCATTGATTTTGGATAATGTCCAATCTGTTTGTTATTTATGGGGAACGAGGTAACTCTCCGCTCTTCCCTTTCGCTCCCTTGCTTTCACCATTTCACTTCGACGTGCCACCCAGCAACCGATTTTCCATCTTTCTCTCGTCCTCTGCCTCCTCCTTCTCCTGCTTTGCTGTCTCTTTCCGACCCTCCGTTACTTTAAGAGGATCGACCACGTACCCCACACTGGGAAATCAATTTTGGGGAACAACGAAATGTCCGCCCTTTTCAGTTGTGCCGTGTGACGTTTGCTACTGCTGCTGCTGCTGCTGCTGCTGCATCGATGTATCGTTCGAAACGCGGCCGCCTCGCGACACTGTTTCAGAAAACCTATGAATATCAGCCGTCCGTTCGTAATCAACGTTTCCAGTACCGATGCGATGCGGGCATGCGATAGACAATTGTCAAGCACCTCTCTCTTGTTCCACAAAAATTGCCGTAACAAAGAGGTTTTCATTGATCCAGCCGTGAATAGTATGCACGCGCCACTGCGGGAATTCCAGCAATGAATTTTCACTGATCTGCTTTCCTCGTTGTGGCACATTTTAGTGCTGCCATTAATGCCGTAGAATGGATTTTGTCGGAGCAGAATTGGCATTTATTGAAAACGTTTACGCGGTCATGTTCCTACAAGAAGAAAAAAAGCAGTTTCACCCTTCAAACGCGAGGGAGGTATTGACACTCCTCGATAGAATGTCCTTGGTAGGGACTTTAGAATGATGTCCAACTAAATCACTATTCTTCTAAATCGACTAAACTCGAGGCACTCAGGTGCAACTATTTATACGTTGACGCGGCGTCCCTCTCGGTTTTCGCACGCTGTTAACATTCGATTCGCCACTGTCGGGGATTAAATATTCATGAGTCGTGTACACGAGGGTTGCCGGAGATGTTACACGGGACTGGAACCCCTTAGGAGATATCGAAAGTTTTATTGCTCCAACCGGTTCCCTGCTATACTTCTCTGTACCATTTTCGGACAAATCCGTGGTCCAGTTGTGAGATTGGCTTCCACACTTTCGTGACTCGAGCAATGTCGTTTCTCCCGAACACTGGGATTCCCATATCGAAAATGGATTCTGTGCCTCCGGATGCTCGTACGATATTAGAACCTGATTAAAATCTAATAATCCGATATTGCAACCTCTTCCTGCTGAATTCAGTCTACGTGAATGTCACGGAGAATTATTTTAAACGGCGTAGTTTTAAGCAGTCGCTAAGCTTTGAAAAATGTTCGACGACTTTGAAGCTTAATTGAAAGGAACAGTGCGACAACCTCATATCGTAAATCAGAGTACCTTCTGTGTACATACTTACGAGGCTACGTAAGTAGAAGCAGCGTTGCTCTTTGTCTTTACCACCGCAACGCTTTGGACAGTTCTACATTCCGTCCCCGAGGAAATTTCTTTGTTTGCTGGCCTGTGTATTTCAATATTAGAGGTATAACATTCTACCTGTTTCGTACCAGGTAGGTATGAAACATTAGATGAAGCAATTAGTTGAACATTCTCCGAGCTAATTGTATGAGCGAACGCACAATAAAGCTGGTTTCTACTGCCAACACTTCCTAAATAGGAAGTTCAAGAGGAAGAATCTTAGTAGTGCTTCCATAATAATAAGAAAGGGCCGAAATGATATTTGAGTGTGTCGCTTAGATGATATACCGAAATTGAAGCATTAGTTTTGCCAGTAGGAGCAGAAATTGTAGCTCTTTAAAGTACTTTAAACTGTAATTTCGATTCTCTGTTCGCAGGTGCGACAAGCTTTACGCGCATCCTTTGAGAGCGCCAAGTTTCTAGCTGTTCTCCAGATGGACCATTTTCATTTCATTTTTTAAGGGTATATAGAAGTAACTTCCCCGTCCTCCCTATGTATTATATATTTCGTTACGGAGGGTTGCCCTATTCGCTATTCTGCTATGATCTTTCACTCACATAAACGTCGTCCTATTTTCTGTTCTACCGCCACTCTCGATCCACTGTGAAATTTCTTACCTTTATATACATTTTAATCGAGTCCATTCGAGAACACTCGGTTCACTTTCAAAATTGTTTTTCTCGGAAGAGCTCCCAGTGGAAAAGATTCATCCCGCCCTTTTGATTTAGGTGCTTTGCCTAGTAGAAGCTTCATTCTATATCCTGCCCCAGCATGATTTTAGACCGACCCACTGTATATAAACGGTCCTTCATTACGATCTCCGTGTGCCGTTTTCACGAGCGACCCTGCATTCGCAGTAAAACTATTCGATACATTCCCCCCGAAATATCCCGGAAGCAATATCTCTTACACGCACAGTTCGCTCCGGAAGTGTCGAGATAAAGGGATGCTCCGGGTAACGACGGTTACACCATTTGCAGCAGTTTATTATTCCGATGCTTCCATCTGATATTCCCAGCCATGCAAATTATTCTTTAGTTGTAAACGTTGTTCCTTTCCTATGTCCTCGTACAGAGCCGACTTCGAGTCGTAGAGTTGATTTCAGTATTCAAAAATGATCACAAGATGGGAGGGAAATTTTCGAGATTTTATGAAATATCTTAAAGAACAGCAGGAAAGCGAGTCGTCGGAATTTCTGAAATTCTGACAGTCTGTTCGATGAAATGAGGCAAAGGGGAGACGCGTGAGGAATTCCCAGATCGCGATTCGATGAGGGAGGAAGGCGCAGCTGTTCGTAGCGATTCAGAAAGCTTGAAAAATATCATCTGTTCCGTTATTAAATTTCGATCGATTAATTAAGCCCGTGGTGCATTTATCCAACGTGCCGCGGCGCTCCATGAAATCGAATGGAGGAGCTATCGGAGGGGAAGCTACGTAAACCTGCGACGTACAACTTCGTCGTCGCCATCTTTCGCGTAATATAATGCACCTGCGTTCCCCGCGTTTCGCTATCTATGCCGTGTACGCGTATTAACGCAACAGCCGTGGAAATTACGTACGGGGGCATAGCCGGGGTCGACGGCATTGTCGCGGAAAACGATTTGGCGAAGCTGCCGTTTAATCGGCTGATCCCGGTTAGTGGTCGAGATTCAGCGGCCGTGAAAGACGGCACCGCACCCCACCGCCGACATTCACGTTTCGATGATTAAGATTTTCATTAATCTCCTCGGCTTCCACGGGCCTGTACGTCTCTGCGATTAAATTGAATCGAACGTAACGCCGGCAAGTGCGCGCACCTGCAAACCGGTGGCATACTGCGCTTAATCATTTGCTAAATATCCAACGAGTGCGCGCGGCAGGAATATAAAAGACCAAGTGTCCTGCTCGAACACTCGTCGAAGAAAGTCGGAAGCGACGATACATGCGAGCAAGCGGTTGAGAAATAACAGAGCGCGTGATTGGAGGAGCTTTTGGGAACAATGGATGAAGCTTACTATGCCCAACAAATGGCAAGCGTATAATCTCGAAGGGAAATGATATAATGCCATAGAGGGACGAGTCGCGAAAGACAGATCGTTAAAATGTTAATCAGGACTATAAATTCTTTGTCGCTGCTATCATACTTTATATACCTGGCGTGGACGGTTTTTCGCAGGCGAAAATATCTACGAAGATAAGACCAGGGACGAAGTTCGGGTCGTAAATCAGAAAACGGGGCGGTCAGTCGTGCCGGTGAGCTTCATCTCGTGCATGGACGTGATTTATACGGTCACCGTGTACGTATAGTCGAAACTGCAGCTCCAGCAGCCTTCTTGGTCACCTTAGACTTAGACACTCACCCTTCCTTCTAAATGTTACACTTTAACGCTAATACGCGAGAATAATGCGAGCCTGGAAATAAACGAAGGAATGTCTCGAAATGAAATCGGACAACTGAAAATTCAGAAGATCTAAATGGAATTACTTTACAGAGCCACCGGAGCGAAGAACTCCGCTATTGGATGTGGTTGCGAGTAGAATAGGCCAATATCGATTATAGATTCTACATTTTAAGGGCCGAAACGTTTACTTACGCTCACTTGAGCCGGTGTTCTGGCGTTATGAGATTACACCGTACCTGGCCTAGAATAGAAAATCACCTTTATTAAACTTTCCATAAGGAAACTTGAGATGCACCACGCTTAGCTAATGATTACGAGTGTTGTTCGTTGCGATGTCGTTACTCTTAAAGCACTCGTTACCTTTAAGTAGCTTTTTTTCTCACCGAGCAAGTTATCGATCCTGTTTTCGAACGTAATTGGATTTTGCACGGTGTTCTGTCAAATGTAGTTAAACGAAGCAAGGCCGATTTTCGGACTCCCTTCGTGAGTCACGACACTCGACGCTAATAGAATTCGTCTGATTATACATCGGAGGGCACTTAAATGTAAGTGGTAAAGCAAATTACTTGGTGGTGCCATCAGCCCTCGTCTTTGTTAGTAAAATATCGCTTGAATATTATTATATTAATCGCTTCTACGAGCCTGCGAACCCATTCTTGCCCATTATTGTCTTTTACCAAAACTCAAAACACTCCGAGCAACTGTAACGAAAATATGTATGTCGTTATATTATCCTCCTAGCAATATGTCAGATATTTACTTAGCCCGGGACAGGTGAAAGTGGATTTGCCTGTCTTTCGCGTCTCCCTGGCATTAATTTTCAAGAGCCACCTTGAATGTAATGTTCCTCGTCGAAGCAACGCTACGGACGTGGCAGTGGAATTCTTTTGCAACACGCCTAGCGACATTTCCGATGAGTAGTAGATGTACTTTAGAAATCGTTGCACAATGTACTACGAATACGAGTGTAACGCCGCAACACGTTGTGTGTTTCCAAGTGATCATGCGAGTGATAATAATGATTCATCATAAATTTGATCGTACATATTGCTGACAATAAAACTTGCGCAATAGGTACTCTTCGTGTGCCACTCTTGTTACAGTTGTGCTATTTACAATCGTGGACGTGAGGAGAAACTCGTACATCTTTGCAAATTTAAGTCCTTTTCCATTTCATCTTTCTGCCTTCATAAAAATGGGTGTATGTTAAATTCCTAGTGGCAGTGCTATTTTCAGAGATATCTGTCAGTTTTCATGTTTTTTTTTCCGCGTTAGAAGTACCCCCGGAAGTGCCTGGGGTGGTAGGAACTAGGAAGCGACATACCATCAGGTTCGCAAATGCGCTCGTGCCTGCTGAGATATCTTCATTCGGCAAAAAATGGCCGGGGGAAGACAAATAGCCACGAAGTGGAGGAGATTGTGCAGTAACGAAGGGATTGAAGGTGGAGGAGGGAAGCCGCGCGAGAGTGAAGGAGAAAAAGGCGAAAAGAGGGAACGACGCCAATGTTCGCCGCGAGCAATCGTATTACTCGGTTAACCCGTATGCACATACTGGCGAATTTATTGGACGCTCGACAAATTTCGCGTGCCAAGCAAAATGGTCCCGGGACAAAGATGGAAAGCTCGCGACGATGGAGACCGCAGCAGCGGGAGGAGCAAGGGCGAAGGGAGGGACAGTTAAACGGAATGAAAAGTAGATATGGGCGCGGGGAAACGGTTGGAAACTGAAACTGGATGAAGGTGGGCAAAGGTGGACAAGAGAGAGACACGATTCGTACGCTTAACGGGGCGAGCCGCGTAATTTAATTACCTCGATTACTTTCGATATTAACGGACTGATTGAAATCTTCAATCGGTGGACGCCCGTGAGAGGTAGCGCGGAGCCGATGCATTCCGAAAGCTGGAAACTGTACGGCGGCGACCGATGAAAAGCGGAGCCGAACGGATAGGGGTGGGAAAATTTGATAGATTTCAGGGAAAAAAGAAGCGGGGGAGACAGGCACGCGTATGTGTGTATTTGAGGAGGAAACAAAACGAGAGAGAAAAGGAGGTAGGTATTGGTAAGGTAGGGGAGGGGCGGTGGGTGACGAAGTCTGTCGCAATATCCTGTAACGAAAGCCAATAAATAAAGGACGGCTTTGCCGCGGAATTAAAACACATATATCACGACGGTGGCCGGTAGGCGTCTCGGCGCGTTTCCGGTTCTCGTCAGCCTCTCGCTCCCGCCGCCGGTGCCGGGGGATGCTTCTCTGTTTCCATGGGTGTCGGTGGCGTGGATTCGGGGTTGCGGTCGAGCCGGAGCTCGAATTAATCTTGCTACGGGCACTGATTGCGAAATAATTTCGCGATCGAACGGCCAACCGACGGCTTCCGGTCGTTACGAATGACGCAAGACGCGAACGTTCGCGAACATTGCTCGCCTATACATATAACATATATGCGTGTCTTTAAACGTTCGATACTTCCCCATGGAATCTTGCCACGGCTAAATCTCTTGATTTACGAAGGTAATTCGATCCATGGGGAACGATCGTTTTCACGTTTAACGTTACCCTCTTGCCAGCGGCCAATAGTATGTTCTGATAATGAATCCGCGTCGGCTCGGCTCGACGAGCCTTGTAGCTGTTTGCTGCTTCGTTCGAACTTCGAACACGCGTACTAGCAACAGCTTTTTTTATACTCTTGCAAATTTTACCTCCGCGAGAAACACCATCCGAGGGGAATGGGTACTAGGTTCCGTGGAATTTTGTTCCGTTTTTAGGAAGTTTGAAATTTATGATACGGTCATTTAGTGGAAGACACACCGTTGAATTTTTGATTATTACGCGTTTGAATTATACAACTTAACTGTAGCTTAAGTGGAGCAGATAGTATGCCGGCAAGTTCAGAAGCTTTAGGGTAAAATTTATTTGCGGGACATCGATAGTTTGCGTACACCTGAGTTTTGGCTAAAGTTTCGTAGACCAAGAACTATGTACGTTTTCTAATTAACGTCCTCTCCGCATAGTTTAATATGCATTGCACTTAACACGGTGTGGGTGTTCAAAAACCATTTTTTACAGACTAATCGTATAATCCTGCTCGTTGCTGTATTTTACCTCATTCCACTCTGCATTCAAATTAACCTCGCGAAACTTGGATGTCTGTGTTAACCGTATGGATTACCTATGAATCCACTTTAGATTAAACCCACCGAAATTTCTACACGTGAGTATACTTCTATGCGATAGTTGCATCTAGATTCGATAAAAGTTCGATTTATCTGGATTCACGCAAGCGTCCCATGTTTCACCAACGTCAAGGTGACATACGAGTTAGGTTTATCTAGGTTTACCTAGACGTTCTATATATTTGAGACGTTCCGTTGGTTCCCGTGATCCGGGTTAGGGTTCGGTTGGATACGACCGCGAGCTGGGTTAACCGTGCCGTACACTTTCGAGTTCTTTTAACGTGTTCGGCGATCAATAATGGCCTAGTTGACCCGTGTTTTGGAGCACGGTGAATAATTTTGCAGTACGGATGACTAACGTGCATATTAATGCTTAAAGACGAATTGCTTATCGGGGTGTGAATTGCTCCGCGCGCTGAGCTGCCGAGGGAACTGTTGTTCGGGGCTATGGCATCGAGGCAAAAGTATTTTCTGAATCGCGGGGAGTTTGCCGTCCCAGGAGCTGCATCCACGAAATCTCACTTCGGCCCAAGACGCCATTAGCACTCAACCAGCCTGTGAGTTTCCTTCAACCTTCAACCCTCCGCACCATGGACGAAAGAACAGAGGACTCGCGCGATTCCTTCCTATTCTTTTCGAGGCTTTTGGGAGCGAAAGGGGGTCAGTGCTCCGTCTCGCGCCCACCCATTTCTTGCTCACGATTTCACGGCGGTCGCAGGTCACCCCTGGCTCGTGTTCCACGTTCCGCGCTTGTTTCCGAAAGAAAGAGTCCTCTTGTCCCCGATTCCTAGCAGAATTACCGCGGCCAGCCGAGTATCCTTTCGACAGTTCCTTATCACGGTCTAGTGATGTGTTCCGCGTCGCTTGACGTCACCACTCTGCACGTGACGTTTCCATTCTTTCGAATGAAAAGTGGAGGGTGCCGAGATACGATTAACACGGATAGGGACGGGCACTCGGCTACTCCAGAAGACATATGCTCGCATGCTGTTAGTCTACTATCTGCCATCCCGAGGAACAGCGCGCAGCGTAGCTATGTGTGACTCTAAGGAGGATACACGCAGCAGGAAATGACTGCAGTTGCCAATCGCATCCGCTATTCCGCGACTGGTAGTCACTAGTCGTGCTGGAGCTAGAGGGCTCGCCGAATGGAACGCAGAAACCGTGGGGGCTGATGCTTCCGCAGCTATCAAAGCCACGGAGGGGCGAAACGCGCATTTGGTAGCGCAGGAAGGTGGAGGAGATGTAAATGGTGCGCTTCATTAACGTGAGTTACCGTCACATCCATTATTCGCGGTAACCGAGCTGACAAGCACGATTCCAGCTTGTCCAGGGTATTACTGTGCCGCGCGCGCTCCTTCCTGGACGGCCAAATTGGAGCGGGTTGATGCCGTCGCGTCGTCCTGGAAAACGTACCCCTCCGCGACAGCCTCGCGTAATCGCGCGATCCTGCTTAATAGGAGCGTTCCTTTCTCCCGCGAACCATCAGCTTCGAGGACAACCGAGCTGTTCGCGATTAAGACTTTCGTTAGTTCCAACGAGCCGGCTTGGTCGTGTCGTTCCACCGCTTCCAAGGCAACGCGACGTCTGCCTTGGAGGAACGTAACTTTGATAACGAACCGGCGAAGTAGCACACCTTCTGCGACGCTAACGTTCAAAGTGATCGTCTCGTTTAAACGAATCAAGCGGATGCCTGTTCCGTGATAGCATATGCTCACAGGGAGCGAACGATACGCAACGCGCCATTCTCCTACAACTTCCTTGGGGTGATTTTCATTTGAAGCAGCGTTATACCGTAGTCAGGACAGCACGCTGATTTCACTTGAATAACACCAGAATTACATCTGATTGAGCATCTCACTCGGGCTAGGAAATTGATTCTAAATTAAGAAATATTGCATCGAGACTGATGCCAAATGAAGTTTAAGTGATTTCGAGAAAGGATTTCAAATATTATTGCATAGGGTAAACCCGGGAGACGCGGTCGGGCCGGAGAGTTGGTCGAGTCGCTATATTTCAGACTATGTACGTAAAAACGAGTTAAAATGCAGACCAATTACTTCTTTAGAAGCCAAACAGTTGAATGAATAGCGTCACTTCGCTTCCTTCTGTATTTTTCTGGATTTATAGACTATTAAAGGTAAATTGGGGTTACATTTAACCTCTTTTGTTCCCACAACGGTGTACAGGATCGTATTTAAAATATACTTCTAAGTTTATTTCCGTTTAATGTTTGGGATAATGAGATAGTAGAGATATTCAGGAACAATGCAGCCAAAGTATTTGGCCATATTAACTCTTCCTTTCAAAACAAACGAGAAGACCATCTCTCGCTGCAGAAAGGAGAGATGGTCGAGTTATGATTTTTTCATTATTTTTGTTTATTTTATTTATTTTATTCATTCACTTTTGTATTCATTTGCCTTGCTAATTGCCGGCAGGTAATTCACTTTTTCTTTGATGTGTTCTTTACTTGTTTAGCGTAAACAAATTAAATATCAATGAATCTGTAGTTGTATTCACTCATAAATAACGTTGCTTTATCCTTTGTTAATCTTCCAAGAATAATTATGTGAGTGGTGTCTGCCAACGACGAAAACCATTTCTCCCGGCACCTCGGGAGAGGTGGTCAGACGTCATCACTTCAGTTTTCAACCCGATTTACAGTAAATATTGTCTTAAAGCAAATATCGACCAGTTTTTCTGAATCAGCATAAAATTCTGAACGTATTAGGTTTGTTCTGATAAAATAAATAATATCTGTATAGTTTTAATAGCCATTTTATATTAGGTCGGCCGCGTCTCCCGGATTTACCCTATGTATCATGTGGGTTTCCAAATAACCCTCGAAAGGAGTAAAGGTGGCGTTATACAGATTCGAGGAGCCGAAGATCTGCTAGACTTTTTCCATTAATCGTTCCAGCGACTAATTGAAATTACACAGCTTTAGGTGATTAAATTATTCCTCGCCATATCATCTTGTGCCGAGTGGAAATACCAGGAAGTCGGTAGAGCCGAAAAAGAAGGTATATAGTCGATACAAGATCGGCTGTCGGCAAACAAAGGAGGCGCTCGTCATATTGGAATGTCGGAATTGTTAAGCGTGGTATTCCGTAGGTATTAATTGAAGTTGGAATTAATTCCCCTTCCCCCTAGCCCCCTGCCACCCTTCCCTATTACGAACCACCTGAAAACTTGATTAGTATTCCCCGGAGCTGCGCCAATACGCTGACGGTGAATTTCTGCGAATAGTTGGAAATCGAAGTAGATATAGCGAACTTGGTCGCCACGTACGAACCTAGCCGGCGCTACGGAGATTCCTCCCTCGAACTTCCATTTGTTATGCGCGTGGCAAATGAAACCAACGTTTCATCGATGCTTATTCTACACCTCTTTGATTTCGAGCAACCATGTCGATTATAACTGTTCCTGTTTGCGCTTCCGACAAATCGGAACTCCCACTGTTCCTCCACGCAACCCTTGAATCCACGATTATTCAGCTGATCTCTCGTTAATTTTCTCGTAACTCGTATCGAATCTGAAGCAGTACCTACCACCGCCGCCTGCCTCGGTTTATCCACTAATATCGACAAATCACCGACCACTCGCTTTCACCCCTCATTTCGCTGTTCCTATCCCCTAACTCTGTTTCATTCAAGTAACGCAACGTCAGAATTTGCGCTCTTACAATTAGACTAGCAGCCCGGTTGCAATCAGTGCGCGAATTCTATGTTAAACTGACAATCGACAAGGCCTGACGTCTTGATTCATTCGACAGCTAAGACATGGTAATTTAGTCCTCAGGGATCAGTTTCCAACGGGGACTTATTGAAGAGGCGTTAACGACGCTCAGGGATTCGATGCAAGTTCCAGCATCGCAATTGTTGAAACACAAATACTAAACTGCGAACAGTAATCTACTGTTAGCAGCACCTGCACAGGTACCGACCTCAAAAGGAACTTTCGACAGCGTCGAGGAAAGCGCAATTCTAACAAACTACCCCCCAGGGCCTAACATTTTATTCGTGTGTTTCGATCGGGCTTTCGCTGAAGAATGCGGCTGGAAATTTCATTGGACGATAGATCCTCGCGGATGACGCTATTAAATGGTCACGGACAGGGCGAAGAAATTCGAGCAAGAAGATTCGATTTATCATCCGAATATTGATCGGAGCTAACGATGTAGTTTTGGGCCACTTGAAAATTAATACTGCACGATGTGACGGGTGTGTGGTACGCGACGCGGAAAGGTGATTATATCGTTAATCATTCCGTCCTTTTGGATTTATTGCCAGCGGGCGGTTGGTTCATCCGGCCGACGGAAAAATTGCTGAAAACGCGTCGTTAATTACCGGCATTCTGTATCGACGGCGCGACGCCGATGGGACGCGACGATTAACATGCAAATCGACTTGCCTCCGATCTAGATTATTTGAAAGATCATCGGTTCATAATTAACGACGAAAATCCGTCGCGATTACGGCTACGGGCTCGGGTTATTTCGCCTGACTACCGGGATGGGAGGGAATCGATTGTCATTCGCGGCGTTAATTAATGCGATCGTGAAAAGGGTCCGACGAGTTAGCGAAACCAGCAAAAGCTTGTGGCTTCTTCGCCCTCCCCTGCCGCCGGTTCCAGTTTCTCCCTTTAAACACGCATTGGTATTGCTGGTTGCTCGCTCGCCGAACAGAGAAACTCAGGGGAAAGCAACTCGGCGAGTTCGTGCCCGTTAATTCAGGATCTCTCGGTAATTCGAATCGATAAACGGGTTTGTCTCGTTACTCGATACACGTGTAATTAGCTCGTTCGGATGATGTGCGCGTTTCGCAACGCGTACGCGCCTCGTCTACGTGTCAATTCCTATTACGGCCGCGGTACGTGCGCCAGATGAAGGGACTCCGTAAATACGAGACTCGGCGTTTTAATTCATCCCGTGTCCTCCTCGTTTCACCCAATTTATGGGCACGTATTTCTTTCTACGATTTACGCGCGCGCACTCGCTCATTCGCGGTGCTCCGGAATTCATGCGTCCCGGCGTGTCTTTAGGGACAAACGCGCGACTAAATCCTACTGCGCGCAAGATGGTCGGGCAAGATGAGAATACCTGTCGCTTGAAATCCCCCCCCGTTTTAAGCTTTTTAAATGCGCGACACGTTGGGAATAAAGCGTCCGCGACGCGGTTCGCGAGGGACGCGTACCTATGCTTCTTACGCCGGTTATAAATTTTTTACCGTCCGACAAGTCGCACGAAAGAGTTGCCGCAAACGTAGCGAGCCCTGCACGGTTGCAACCCGGTTGTTTGCCCCCGTTTATGGCCGCAATTTCGTGTAGGCTCGTATATAACTTTAAAACACTGAAACGCCGGGCACGGTGTACGTATTAATCAATGACGAGTTCCACGAAGCAGAACAATTTGTGGCGCGCGACTGAAAATTAACAACCGAAAAGTAAAAATGTGCCGGGAAAGCGGGGTGGCTGAACGAAACTGGGGGAAGGGGACAGCAGAAATATCAAGGGCTAATGAACGTGAAAAGCGAGCAAATATTTTCAGGGTGTTATGTATTTTATAGCGGCTATCTGCCGTGCGGGATTAAATAAATGGACTGGGGAAAGGAAAAATATTGAACGGCGCAGTTATGTCACCGGTCGAAACGAGCTTCCGAACGGCCGATTCGGGGGACAATTTTCAAGCGACGAACACGCGAATTTCACGGAAAACACTGCCATCCGTCTGCAGTGGCATTCTGCGGCACTGTACGAGCTACGAGGTACCATTTTAGCCGCCGAAGTAGATACCGATCGTTTCAAGATCGATTAAAAATCACTTCCGCGCAAGTCTGCTGTGCCTTTCGACTTTGTTTTCACTTAGAAGCCAGTTAAGTTGGACGGTTGGAGCAGGTTTAGCCTTGAGCACTATCGTATCCTCGAATCGGGAATTTGCAGGCGGGCGCAGGATATGCGTGATTTATCCGCCACCCAGTAGCTGGCCGGGTAGGTGTAGCAGGAGAGGACAGCAGACTGGCTTTTCTCTTTAAAGCCCGGAGGCGGTAGTCGTGGAACGATGGTAGTCCAGAGAGAGTCTCCCCTATCTTTTCGCGTGCCTCCCACGACCAGCTCATTTATCAAGCCGGCTTCCATTAATATCCGACAAAATAGTACAGGGACGCGCGACATCCCATAGAAGTCATGCCTGTCCGCCGAGTGGTACGCAGCCAACAGCTTCTGCATCTCGCGTGCTATATCCTATATGTAACCCCCGCCAGCTCCCGCACACCTCCACCGCCACGTTTTCGGATAGCACGGCTGACCGACTCGGATCCCTCGAGCGTTTGCTGCGTGACGCGATTAGTAATGGACATCCGATTCTCTCCCATCCAACTTTCCAAGCAATTTTCTCCTCCACGGAATGGCCATCATTTTAAATACCCTTTCATTATCAAAACTTCAGACATTTTCTGGACTTCGAGTTGTCGAATTCTTCGAGTCTCCTTTCCCTTCGGTTCGATTCTGAAAAATAGCAATAGTTGCGTCGAACGCTTGGAACGCCGAAGGTGCGAAGCTGAAATAAAAATGTTTGTGATAAATTTCGACCGACTCGTAGAGTTTTAAGCCCACCGCTAGATATTATTCTCATTTTGAACGGCAGCGTATCAGCGTCACCAGCTGCCGGGCGGCTGATTGTGTTCGGGAATGAAGAAGCTCCAGGCAACGGGGAGGACGGCGAAAAATTAAATGGAATTGAGAATGCGGGGAAGTGCTGCTCAATTCGCGGCAAGGTGTGCAGTCTGCGGGGAACTTGTTCGCTTCGTTTTGCGATATAACGTGAATGTGTAATTGCGGATTGCGTGGAACGTGTTATTAGACACACTGCTAATTTGCAATTTGAAAGTTCGTAAACTAGTTACAGCGTGTATGGTCGCGTGACAGCGGTGGTTAGTTATCTGTGAATATAGTAACCGCAGGATAGATTTAACAAGCCACGATAAAGAAACGGTTCTTTAAAACATCAAACATCAATCTCTGACTTATTCGAAAATATTCGTGGAAACTTTCCGATGTGTTTTTCGCCTGAGAATTCAGCGACAGACAGGCCACCCTGTTTTGTAATATTCGAGTATGTTGGAAAACGAAAAAGTGCCATAAAGTGAGTCGGAGTGATGGAGAAGTATATTGACTCGGAATATCATAGGAAAGGCGTTTGACTTTTATAGATGCAATATGTAACGCACAGGGCTGACGCTTCCGACGCCATTATATTTCACTTTGTCAGTCGTAAAGTAACGTTAATGCATTATCTGTCACATTGTCTTTACGGGGCTTGACAAAATTACTCGAATACTTCAGTTGAACGGCTGTAGATAATTGAAACGTTAAACGAGCCAAGTGTGCTCATCACCGGTAAAAGCTGCCCTCTCGCCCCGCTGTTAAATTCTTTTCCAAACACTCTACTGCGCGATCATGAAGCCAACGATGTTTAAAAAATCGGGAATAAATGATCGTCGAATTTGAGTGACACAACAATCAACGTTGCAAACCTGTGCAATAGAATTATACACCACATTTGTGCAGGCGTAACCACTGTAGATACTCGGCGCGATTTCTATTCGAAACATTGTACCTCTTCACCATTATAGCTACATTGCATCAGAAAAAGAAAGCGCACGAAGCAAATAAGGAAAACAGCTACGCTCCGTTTGACTCTTGTGTAATATACAGAAAGAAAATGTGATGTTCGCGTTGTAAGCGAAACTTCAAACGCTCAAAGAACAACGTTACGCCCGTTAACTTCGTCAGTTTTTTATTCTATCAAGATATTCACCAGAAACGAGAAGAGAGTTGTTGAGGCATCATCGCGTGGGAAAATTGGTAGTTTGTGTCCGTTGAGTGTACGTTTTCATAAGACCCACATAAACGACGAGAAGTGTCTTATTACACTCACTGCTCATCTTTCTGCATTAAGCTCGTTAAATCTTGCATTTGTCGAGGTGCAAATAGAGGGATGGGAGACTGTAGGAGCGAGCGCAGCGGTCTGAAAAACAATGAAAATGCACGGGTGCAGAATTGTTCGACGAGTGGTAAGTTTTCCCGATAATGGGACTATCGTCGTTCCTTGTTTTTCCTCGGCTACGCCCGGAGGCGGCTTCGGCAATATCGGCGGCAACGACTTCCGCCCCCCCCCCCCCGCCATCCGCGTTGTCAACGGAAAAAACGTCTACGGCTCGGCAGGAAAACGCTAATGATTCATAATTGGAAGCCGTATATACTGGCGGTATTAGAGTGACCGGTTGGTGTGCTTGTCAGGTCGCGTGACTAAATTAAATTCTCATCGCAACTGGCTAACCGGAAAATGGAGAATGGAAAACAGCTGATTTAACGATGCCGAGGGGCAAGAATTCGCAGTAGACGCTTCAACTGCTGCTTTACCACTTGAGAAAGTCGTTGAAAACAACATCGAACTACATAATATCGATCAGCGTTTTCACATGGCCCTTAGTGGAAGTTACGAGGACGCGAACGCTGGTCTCGGCCGGAGCTCGAATAAATAATATCGGCCGCCGCTCGCGCCTTTCACGTCTAGCGATTGACTTTCAAATTAGAGGAGGTCCCGCGACACTCGTCGATATTCGAAAGCAATTAAAGCTCTCCTCCTTTCGAGCTTTCCGTTAGCCGGCTGCTTTTTGCGTCTGGCTTTCTTCTTCGTGGCTTTCGCCATTACTTATTGCCGGCCTTTGCGCGAGCAGCTCGCTTTAAAGCGGGCCCTTTACCCCGCCGACTAATTCAGTCGATTGTGACAAGGTACGCTGAAGCACTTGATTCGTTTATACAACGACCGCGTAATTGCCCTTTTCCTTCATCTGCACTCTTGCTGGAGCATGCTTGCTCCGGTACGCGCCATTCGCCTTTGCCATGTGATGCGAGTGGTCGATACCCTTGACTTGGATGGCTTCGAAATGGATATACTCTTTGTTAATCGCGAACAAGACGAGGTTTCAGGGAAGGCAACTAATTATCCTTGTCGTAGAAGTCGTTTGACCTTGCCTTGCCGTTGACTGGTCAGGGTTACAAGTAGCCCGACAAGTCACTCCTTAATGCATAATAAATATTGAAAGGAAGATAAAAATCATGGCAGTATGATATGTTGTTTTAGGGGTAGCATATCTTGGGGAACTAAATTGGCAGGTGAATTAATTAGAAGCCGAGTAAAGTAAATCTCTTAGCGTATAATCTTGAACCAATGAAGAGATTCTCTTGAGAGCCATATCTTGTCGTGATGTAGGTAGAGAAAAGGAAGAGTGGATGAACAAGCGAGCGGCTCGTTGAACGTCGTTGATGCTCGAGAGACGAGGATATCCGAGAAGATATTATGCACCACCAACCACCGCGGTACACATTGCATAATCGTGCCTGCGATCGCGTAAGAATACGCGCATGAATATAAAAAGTACGGCAGCTTTGGGTAAATATAGATGGTGCATATAAAGTGATCGATCGCTGCGATTGTTTTAAAAGTTTGAGGACATAGAAGAACTGCCCGTAGAGCGGATCTGGATATTCCATTCACGGCAGGATATCGATGACCGGCGTTATACGTACACGTGGACGTGTTGTCTTTTTAAATGAAATACTACGTGCATGTTTAGAGATGAATTATTCTAGGGCAGCTGGAGGAGCAAAAACGCAGTAAAGCAACGCAGCTTACGTTTCGTTTCAAGCGACGCTCTGTCAAACATTCTTTCCACACTCGACATTCCTCTGCTGCAAGTTTCCTCGAACGTTATTTCAAATCGTCGACTTTCTGTCCCCACCAGCGTTTTCATGTCCGCCGACTGCGTCGCGAGTTCGGATATTTAAAAAGTTTCCGAAATACCATCGGGGAAGAGTGAAGTCGTGTTTACCGGAGCTCTCCGAATTTTCGTCGGCCGATTTGAAATTCAATGGCTGCTGTACCGCAACGGGGATCTTTTAAAACGGATTAGAGTCGAAGCGCCTTCGGAAATTTCCGCTCGGAGTCGCCTGAACGACGCGCGGCGGCCGAGCCGCAAATCCCGCATCCAGATATACCAGCCTGATCTATGTAATTTTCTTTCGAAACGTGTCGGCGCGACGCGACGATCGATATGCCTATTCAGACATCTCTCTACGACAGATACACCCTTACCTTCGATTCGCTCAACTTTACTCGCGCACCATGTTTTCGAACTTTCGGGGAGTTCCGCGCGCATCGAAGTAATGAAAAATGTTCGCTGCTGAATGCGCGCTCTTGTGCATACAGAGAAATATCTCGGAACCACGTAAGTCACTTGTAAATGTTAGATAAATTCGACTACGAAACTGAAACGAAGGCGCGAACTCTGACTAAGGGTGGAACAGACCCTAATCGTCTAATCCATCATTCGTTAATCAGAGAAGTCTGAGTAGCGTTTATTTCAAATCGGAGTCTACACCCTTTTAAACGCTGCTCCCGTTAATGAGTAAACAGCCGTTACTGGCAGAGAATGAACTTTTTCAACGATAGTTTATCGTGTCTCCACTCGATGGGAATCAAAGGTACAAAAGCTTTCAATAACTGGTGTCTGTTCTGGCGGGTCTAGTAGCGCGTCATCTCCCAAATGGATTTCGCCATTGTTGTCCGGGTCTGTATGTCTGCACGGCACGCTTTATTTCCTCCCTGTTGCCAAGTATCAACCGAACTCTGACTCCGGATTGTCTCTAACCGTGCACCTTTCTTCGTGATCGTTACAGCCCATTAATTTCGAAATTTCTCAAGCGACGGGAACATAATTCGCATAAGAACGTGGTCGACGACTCCACCCTCCGTTTTGTTTCATTCCAGCTCATTGTTCGAAAAATCTTCTCTGGAGAAACATACCCCCACCCGCCTCTGACGAGGAACAGGGCTTAAATGGAACACTTTTTAAATGGAGTTCTGCTCTTTCACGAGAGCCTTCCGGAAGGATCCTTAGGCGCACCGCTCAGCGCTCGTACGAGCTTGCATTTGACGAAAATGGTGCACTCTCCATTATGGTTCATCGTTTCGCGGAACGAAGTGTATCAAAGGTGCGCGGAAGCTTCCAATCGTCAAATGGATTTCGCTATTGCGACAGCTATACGTACCCTCCTTCCTTCCTTATTTCCTCGAAACACTCAAAGAAACGTGTCATCCGTGCTTGCTTTCCTTTTCGATTATGCTCTGCATTCATCGGCTTTCCTCCTTTCTTCCCCTTTCCCCGTGCTTCCCTTAGCTGCAAGCCTTCCAGCTGGATATAAGAACTGTGTAGGTATATATTGCCGTTTAGAATACCTTCGAGAAATTTCAGATCAACCGCGTATAACGAACATAAGGCGTTTAAGAAGTGAATCTTTTTTTTTCTATGAACACACTTTTTATCGAACCCGCGGATAGGTTTATGGGACAGTAAACCGTTTCTCCCGTTTCAGTTTATTGTCCCACGGCACGGGTGGAATCGGTGGTATCGAATTTTCGGTGTGGTTTTGCACCGTCCCATTAGATTGGTCTCAACGCTACCCAGATAGCGTTTCCTTTCGCATCGATTGCACGCTGTATTTCAATCTTATCTCGAATTGCCAATTAAAGAGCGATTGGACAATTGCAACGCTCGAAAGCGGCACGTTTCACGTAACACTTTGTATGTACAATTGCACATGCACAAACGCGACTTTCTATCTATGCATTCTCGCGATGATAGCCGAGATTAAAATCTCCTTCCCCGTTGAATTGCGAGCAACTGCCTTCTGAACTTATACATTTTGGATCTCTTCTTGGGAAAGTGGGATTATTATACAGAGAACTAAAAGCTAAGAAAAAATCGGTAGAAGAGAAGATTTTTCACTCAACTTCTCTCAACTCGCCCCTACTTAAGTAGAACTACTTAGCGCACAGTTTAAATTAACTGAAGCAAATTCAGACCGATTATTCAAAGTCGAATCTCATTTTTTCAAATTATGTTTATTACTCGTGCGAACGATTAGATCTGCCCTGAAACTCTATGGATTGAGTGACGGTCAACAGGTTGGCAGGCTTATCTTTCGACGTAATATTGCACGGGAAAGCAAAGACGATAAAAAATGAAGCTTCCGAAGGAAAGCATTCCGGGATACGAAAATTGTATTCCCAGCATGAATTTCGGGTGGCCGATGGTCCTCCCCGTGGGAGAAAGACAACGTAACAACCACCTTAACTTCTCGCTCATCGTGTATTCTAGTCAGCAGTTTCGGAAGAGCGGGTAACGTCCAATCCAAAGCTGAAACTGGGTCAACATTTGCTCGCCAATCTGAGAAAAGAACGAAATACGTCCGCAAGAACCGACCGCCTCTACGATGTCCAACCAGACTCGGCCAGATGGGCTCTGACTGTCCATCCGAAACTTCGATATTTTCGATCTCTTTTAGAGATCGAGCATCGAAATTAGCGATCGTTCTCACGTAGAGTAGCTGCATCTGATTTCGGACGATCTGGGAACTTTGTCAGGAGACTCCCTGACCCGAAATTTATCTTACAAATTTCTAAGATTACCCAAATTCTCATGCTTAAAAGGAATTGTTTTTAACAGCAACCTAGGTACTGAAAAGCCGAGGTGTGATAGATTCGAGGGTAGTGAAGTTGGATCCAGTAAACAATACAGAATCGACAGGACACTATAGGAGCCGTGAATAATGAGGATAATATTGTACGCATTTTTTCACGTTTACATCCTTGATGCACTTTGCTCGGCGGAGGGAGAAACGTTACCACTTGCAACAACGACGACGGGGGCTACAGAGGAGAAAACTGAGAGAGGTGAAGAGGAGGAGGAAGAGGAAATGGTGACCGTACCAATGACGGAACAGGTTATGGATCCCGACATAAAAATAACCGACGTGCCAGACGTGGAAGAAGCCACCGAGGACTGGGACGCCAACTGGGACAAGAACAAGATCATCCGAGACGTTGCTTATTACATCCGGGCGCATAAATTTCAGGACTACGATCGCCGTTATTACAGGAGGCCGGAGGACTCGCCGAGCAGACTGTACGAGGAATTCCCGAAACCGCCGCTGAGGTCTTTGCATTGGGAAGTGCGTAGGTATTAACTCGATACCGAGCCTGACCCGATGCTCTGCTCACCCATACTGAATTATTCGATGGTTACGTTGCCGAAACGCGCTCGATAACTTCCTGGTATAATTACCGGGTTTCGACAATGTTATGACAACGCGTGAGGCAATATTGCCAAACAATGCGAAATCCACGTCCCATTCGCGGACTAGGTACAGCTCCTCTTTAATTAATTCGTTTGCGATAGACTGTTTACAATCGGTACCTAAATTGATTACTGCATTCAATTTCCAACACGCAAGATAAATAATGCCATGATTATACCGCGGTACGTGAGTTAATTACATTTTTTAGTGCAATCGCAACTCTGTAATTGGAGGCAGTCACTTCTCCATAAGTGGTGGAATTATCGGATTAAAAGGGAAATATTATTTGCGCACTCTTTTACTACCCTTCATTAGCTTCGATGAAACGGCATCGAATGTAACGTAATCTGATTTATTAATCTCCGTCGGTGAGATGTGATGTTGACGAGCAGTTAAACAGTTTGATATGCCGTTGGCACAGAAGCCGTGATGTAGAAATCGTAAGGATGAAAGTACATCGACCTGATTGTGTATGCAGGCATTGTGACGCGAGCTTCGTCGAGTGTCTCAAGTATCTCGAAAGGATCATTAAGCTCATTGCCCTAAGGCGGGAGGACGACACTGCCACGATTATGAACGAACAAAAATGGGATGTTATAATGAATACCGATCAGGTGATGGCCGCTCAAAAGGATTGTATGGCGGCTCAGAGACGTGACACTCTAACCATGGCTCCCTTTCAAGGTCCAATAGGCAAGCACCCATACTTTCGTCGGGAGATCTTTCAATCAAGAAGTATAGTAAACGGTCAATGTACCAATGATATCTTTATCCCTTCTATACCATTTTTATTTTCTACTGTATTCGTTGCGTGTCAAAGGCGTTTACTATTACTTCTGCTCCATCGACGCAATGAAAAACATAGGGACATCGACTTAGAACGATTTCAGTGGCGCAGCACCGTGAGTTATTACATGTGCTGGTACACGATGCTCGGCGTACCAGAGCTGAGCATTTTCGGAGAGTCCTGTGGCAATCACGCAAACTGTCAGGTCGAATACGGAGGTCACAACCAGGATCCCCGAGCGGATGACTCGAAGCCGTACGCCTGCGCCCTTTATAGCTTCTGCCCTGATCATTGTTGCCCCATGAAGAAAATCCGATCTATGACCGATTGTTACCAGTCGCCGCTCAATCCTTGCTACGCTGGGAACGCAGCGGGTGTGTAGAAATCACCTTCTACTCATGCTGTAAGAGGATTGCTCCCATTTCGGTATAAGCTACCTTGGCTAATTTCATTCTGGGGCATTGAATAATTTCTCCCATGTAGACGGTTCTTGTTATAATTACAGCTCTCCATTAATTCGCCGATCCAACTAACTAGTTCATCGTACATTTTCTTGCTTTCGTTTCTTGCGACCTATTGACGCGTTAATCGCTAGTAGAATGACGCGGTTAGAAGTGGTCCAAGAGAGCTACAATTTTTCTACAAATCAATCATTATTACAAATCTATTTACCAATTATCCAAGGGGTCCTGAACTGTATGGCACCTCTCTTGCACTACCTACAAAGCAGGGGGATTAATTATAGGCTTTGTACGCGGTTAATTTCACGTAGAAATTGTCAAAATATACGTAGGGGAAGTAGGGGCAAAACCGGGACGTTAAGAATAAATGCTCATAACTTTGACATTATTAATGTAAAAAAGAAATTGAAAATAGGATTCATTACACTAAACTCTTCATTAAATAATAGTATATATACATTTTTTTTAATACAATAACAAATACAAAAAATTACGATTTAAAATATAGTCCGTTTTTACGGTTTTACCCCATGGCCTGGGTAAAACCGGGTACCATACTAGAAACTGGCCCTATATAGCATATATATAATAACGGAATTCGTCCAATTCTTCAGTCCCCCAACCAGTGCAGCCTTCGTGAGCCCACTTACAACAAACTGTACACTGCACCCAACCTTCGTTCAATTTCGATGAACCATATGATTCTTCGACATGTTTTCATCACCACTGTTATCATCATCCATCGGTATTTTGTTTAATTTTGTGGTCTTTTTCTTTTTAGTTACAGTCCTTTATTAAGATTTAGTTTTAAATTTGATAACTTCCTCGTTTTTGTTGCTTTGTTATACACATTTACCCAAAACCGGGTACCCGATTTTACCCCGTACGTTTTTGCCCCAGCATACAATTTTGTAAATATTACGAATTATCAACAATACCAGGGCGACGTACAAACAAACTGTCTTAGTTATTTACACTTTAATATGCAAAAATGAACATAATTCACACAAAAAGTACTTACCTGAACACTGTCAAAAGTGTTGAAGTTTCTTAACTATCGAAAATTAGATCAGAGCCTTCAAAAACACACAATACGATATAACCTTAGTAAGCACGCTTGTAACACAATCATCTTTTGTTGACAAAATAAGGCACATTGCGACAATATGTCGCTGCAACGACGCGGCAAAATTTAAGGTAGTTTAAAAAATAATAACACGTCCCGGTTTTACCCAGGTACCCGGTTTTGTCCTAATTTCCCCTACATATATGAGACCTTCATACATCAAGGATTCAAGCTCTGACATATTAATCATCTTTGTTTGCAGCGCACAGAACGTGCACTTTAAACGAGCAAGAAAATCGCGATTTCCTCAGCTTGATGGCGAATCGGATAAATATCAGCTGCGAATGTCACGAGCCTGGCTACGAATGGTCATCAAGGTTCGGCCTCTGCGTGGACGTGAACGAGTGCACTCGCGGCGAGCACAGTTGTTCGTCAGACGACGGGGAGACTTGCATCAACATGCCGGGCGGTTACGAGTGCATCTGCAGGTTCGGCTACGTTTACGATCGAGAGCAGAAAGCGTGCACACTTAACTCCGCTGTAGAAGAGATGTTGGCAGATGCCGAGGCCGCGTCAAACGAGACGGAGACGTTCAGCGTCATCGAGATGATCGTCAGAACCATCACAAGATCGGCTGGCAATTGTCGGTCGATCAATTACGCATTCTTCCTTCCGATAATTACCATCATTTAATATAATTACGTGTTTTCGAGCTGAGAAGACGTCTTCTTAAAGTTCAATCATTTAATATAATGCAACCAATGCTATTTGCATTCTTCAAGATAGAGTAGCAGTTATATCAACTAACAGTAATAAAACAATCATAAAGCAGTTCCAAGTTTCCTCTTTGATCGCTGCGCGAGTTTCCCGAAAGCAGAGCGTAGGTATTTCCCGCAGTGTTTTACGATTAAACCCACGTGCCATGAAAACGAGGGAAATTAGCGGGTGTTTGTGCAACTAGATTAATCAGGCTAAGAACACGTTTACCCTCGTCGTGTACATAATAACGCGTGCCAGGCCCGTAGCCTGCATTAATACTGTTTAGAAAGCAGCGGATACCTTGGATGGCTCGCGGGACGTTGAAATTTGTATCCGCAACAATTCAAATTTTAATCTTGCCGCGTAATAGCGCGATTCCATGTGTTTCGCGTACCCCGAGCCGTACGGTATCGCGAATGGCCCATCTCGATGGTTGTTTCCCTTGGTAAGGGAAAAACGATGCTTCCTCTTGGTTCACGGTATTTAGCATAATAGGCATGGATAGGAGTAACAGTAAGCGCCGTAAGCGCTAAACGGAAGCCCATGGCACGATGGTTAGGCGGCTTGTAAGAATAATCGTATATCATCAAGTTAGCCCGGCATAAAGATTAAATTAACCGTGCAAGACTTGGCACGAGTGCAGAATTGAGTGCGAAGATGGCGATTTTAAGCAAGCCACGACACGAGTCAGTGCTCGGGGACTTGGAGGTCGTCGTTATCAAAAAAGCATTCCAAGGACGAACCGTTTCTGAGGACAGGTGGCGAACGTAGGCCAGCAGTAATGGCTCGGAAAGGTGATCTTTCAGCGGTGACTCTTACCTATATCGCGTGTTAACCATTCAGAATGAGTTGCAGTGTAGCATGTGATAAAGTGATCTAACGTACCGAAAGAGCACTTTAAGGAATTAGGCTGGTGATGCGTAGGCGGCTTTAAGGACGTCGTTACTTTTGTACGCTATTAGCCCTTTTCCCGGCCTTTGAGCGCTCTTCACGGGAGCAGCTTGAAAGGGGCTCTGTCATTTTGCGCGTAAACCGTTCCCGATGGAAAATTGACCCTAAACAGGAACGAAATGCTCGTCGGCGTTCGAGAAATTCACGGCATACCTCCGCCCTGACTTTAATTCGATGTAATACTTTTCCGCTTTCCTTTCTTTTTTCTTATCTTCCAGCAGATAGAGTTTGTTCCGCGGGAAATTCTTAAACTCGCTTGTAATTTGTTCTTACGCGTTCCGCGCGGATCTCCCTTTATAAAAAGATTTAATCCTGGCAAAGTACCTTCCGGGCTTCTTACAAATTGAAATCCCGCTCGACATCCGTATTTTCGGAAAAGCTTCTTTACAGATTTAATCCGCGTAACTTCTCTGTTCTTTGCAGCTCGTTAAAGCCGTGATTGCTTCTTTGGCACGCGCCACGCGGCCGACCAAGTGTTGCGAAGAGAATGTTTGCAAATATCGAGCTTACGAGACGCGGCTGGAGCTTCTTGGTTGTACTGAATGAAACGAACCGGATAAATAAAAGATACTTGCATTAGGATACAATAAATCTGTCGGATTTCAAAGTTTAAAGTCCGAAGCATGGTTTCTGGCAGGTTTTTACGGCCTGAGCCTCGATGTGTAAGGATTACCTGCGAAACCGGATCGGTTCGTCACACATTTACCTATACAGGGTGCGCCAAAACTTTGGTACCGATTTTGCATGTATTTTCTAAGACTCTAGAGCCGGAATAAAAAAATGATGGACATCTCAAGAAATTGAACGCGCCACCTAATAGGCGATATTTTCTTTGCTTAGGTACAGGAATTCTATCACATTGCCAGTTAAGTTAACGCAAACCAATATTTCGGAAACAGACTGTGTGTACTTGTACGCTGGACTGCAGCGACAGTTACACTTGCGTAATCGAATGTATCGGGTAATACAGATTGCGCTGCTCAAATTGGAGCGCGATGTGTATCCATTTGTTTGTTATTACACAGCTGGTAATTGCACCTCCGTTCAGTTAACACGCGACGTCGCAGTACCGAGGCAGTAATCTGTAAAACATTTCTTGTTAAACAGCTATACGTGTATCGAATTTAAAATTCTAATTTTGCGTGCACCTTGACGCGCCTCTGTATCGGTGCGCGCTACCGTATCGTAGCGACTTGGTCTCTTGCACAATACGTGCCCATGAGGTCATCGAATCGTCTCTCTTCGAGATCTCCCTCGCGTCCTCTGAAACACTTTCACGCTTCTTTGTCGCCGCTTCCTTTGTCGACCCGGATTTTCCCGTAACGAGCAATGTAATAACGCGACGGATCGATTCCTTTCAGAACGCAGGTGGACAAGCAATACGCGTCATTGTAATCCGGGGCGGAATCACGGGAACGAATCGTAATTAAAAATTTTCGCTCGTTTACACGTGCTGAAATCAACTGTTTCGCTTTTGTAACGGCTCCCAGTCCCCCGCTCCGCCCGGTTACGATATTTCCTCCAGTTACACCGTCCGAGCGGTAATTCCGCGTCGCATCGAAACGGTTATTAATTTACGGTAATTAACTCGCGTTGTGTCGACTGACGCAATGATTTCGACTCGAGTCTGCGAATCTCGGCAAAGCGAATCCACAGAAATTCAGCAGCAACGTTTTTTTGCGTCCCCTTCGACGAGGTAGCGGGTACGTGCAACAGTGACGTAATTTTGCAACTACACTCGCGTGTTTCGTAATCGATAGTGAGTGAAAATAGTCTGTCGCCTTCGTGCTTCGTTACATCCACCTCTGAAGCGTTAATTCCTGCCTGACGTTGTATCCCGTTCGGTTCAACTTTCCTTCCCGTTTCAATTTCCTCGCGATTAGATCAAACTTTTCGCCAATTCCCCTTTTCGAATTCTATCACTTATGTTAACGAGGATTTTCTAATCTCGTTTGGTCCTAATTCGGACGACGGCGTTCTATTAAGTACCGATCGATATCGACTCGGGCTCGCCATCGGAATTGCAAATCCTGATAGCGCTTACGGTAATTGCGATAGCCATCCTAAGTCGAGTAACGGATATCGTTCTATTTATAATTCGCGGCGCGAGCACTCGGACGCTACTCATCGCCGAATTATTGCGCGGAGACAGATCTCTCGCGGAAAGAATAATGCTAGAAATACGTAAAACGAACGTCCGAGGCAAAGTTCGCGGATATCGGGAAAGACGTGCCGAAAGTGAGTGGCAGACCGAAACACACTCGTGACGGGAGTAAACAGTGTCATCGATAGGGAGGAAGGAGATGGGTATCGACGTTCCTTGATAACGAACGTCCATCAGAGCGTCCGTCGACGCATCTTTCGCGCCGCTAGTTGCGGGGTTTCCTTCAAATTGGCCCGATTTTGCATTCGCAAACAACGCATAACTGGCACGTCCTAGGTGAATAGCCGGCCGTGTGGCGAAACACGTGCGCGAGCGCGCTGCAAAAATGTACATATTCATGGATGGAAATAAAGCGGGAGGGAAAAGAGGGGTGGTGGACGAGAGGGTTACAGGAAAATCGTGCGTCGACCAGCCGGAAAGGTGAAAAAAAACCAGCTGGCTACCGATGTTCCTGGATTCTCTGTTTATAATTATTCGGCGTCACACCACTCCGATTCGCGGAGTGTATTAACGTCAGTCCGCGGCACCATACGCCCGCTGGACCATTTTCGTTGTTTAAATGCAAATTAATGATTGTTTCATTTCCCTCGAGGTTATTCTGCGCCGCGCCACGAGCAACTTTCGCGGTGTGCCGTTTAATATTTATTTGGAGAGTTCCCTCGCTAGCGTGCTTGACGCGAAATCTCCTTAACGCCTCTCCTTTTTCGGGCGCGAGTAGGTGTTCCAAAAATTCAAGGCGGACCAGTGAAATCAACGTGTGAAAACGTTGGTCGTGTATTATAGTTAGCGCCATTGAAAGCACCAATCTCTCTTTATTTCTGTGAAACGATTTTATCCCGTTGGGACAAAACTGATAGCTGCATTGAAATTTCGTTTTTCAGTACTCGGTACGATTATGTAAACGAGACATTGTTTGTAGCAGTTTGCAGTACCTAAATGGAATTGTTCCGCGTTCCTTGCCACCTGTTCGGGACCGCCCAATTCGAGATGATAATGCTATATCCTTCTAAGTTTACCATTGGGTATACGTTAGGATGTCTGTAAGTGCATAAACGCGTAATATTCAAACTCTTCGTTCGGTGGTGGGAGCACGTAGTGCTCGATTTCATGCAAACTCCGCGTTGTTGGCAATCTTGGTAAACGTACCTGTAGCCTCATTTACATGAAGATGCCCCGAACGTCTGTGAGGCGTCTGAACGCGATCAAGGACTGTCTGATCCTCGAGTATCGTTGCTGCTTGGACTGCAACAACAGCACCGATATATATATACGACATTAAGAGGAAACCTGTGCACGGAATATTATTAAGCTTCCGTTTGAATTAAATCGGTATATGAGACGTTCAACACCTTTACCGGATAATTTCACTGATAAACGCATTGGCGGTTCTTCGTCACCGCTACCTAAGTAGATACTTGTGAAATCGGTAAATCCGCAGGCAAATTAGCGAAGGTAATTGAATCTGAATGTAACCGTTCCGTGTGCCGAATGTTTTCGAGGCTGAAGAGGAGCCTCGCAATTTCCACTTTGTTACCCACCAACTGTCGAACGAACGACGCGTCGAGAGTTGCTATCGAACCCCTGGAATCAGAATTTCCGGGGAAGAGAAAGCACCCCTGCCGAAAGGAGCAGTTTGTTCGCGCGTCAGCGGAGCGTCGACCTCGGGAATCAATTTCCTCGATTCTGCTAGATACTGGGGGGACCGCAGTCTCCTACACCATGCTCCGATCGTGCCTCCCAGTGCTTTCCAGGAGCCAGCGTTACAGCGCGATAGCGTTGAAAATGGCAAAGGAAAGCCGGTAGCATAGCGATCGGGTGTGACGCTGAGCGGGCTGCAACGTGGAGCAGCGTGCTGCCGCTGCCGCTGCCGCTGCTTTCTTTTCCCATCAGTCAGTCAATGAACATGTCTCTGTGCGACTGGTACGCGGACCGCGAGCTCCTGCTAACAGGAGCCACCAGTGACGTGGGTCGGGCGTTCCTCGAGAAGATCCTTCGTTCCTTCCCCAACCTCAAAGTCTATGCAGTGATCAGATCCAGGAACGGCTTCAATAAAGACGACAGGATCAAGAATATCTTCCTGTCGCCTCGGTATGAACGCCAGCTTTGCTTCCTCCGTTCTTTTTTTCAATTGCACACGGACTATCTGCCCGGGCTCGGTTGGTGCACGTGAAAACCTTCGATCGAACTTTTTTAGGGACACGTAACGTTTCTGGAACATTGTTCCCCGCATTAGGTCGTGGCTCTTGTTATTTTCGATACATGACGGCTTTCGTTACCTGCTAACAGGATCACGCGAGTTTGAAATATGTTTTGCAAATTCTGTATTCTGCAATACACTGTGCAAACATGAAGCTAACTGCTCCCACGGTAGACTGCGATATTTTTGCTGAAACATTGTTTTCGCGTTTCCATTCAAATTGACAGAATTTGAGGTTACACAGAATGGCAGTTCATTTGCGCCAAGCTAGTATGGAGCGAGAAGATTCAGTGGGAACTGAAATTGAAATTTTTTTTCAGAGGATTAATTGGACGACACGTAGGATCGAAATAGTGGAGCTTACGTTTAATTACGTTGGGCGAGAATGATTTTGCGGGGTAGCAATGCGTGTTAATTTGCAGGGATTTGCAAAGTTCCTCAAAGACCTGTTTATAGACTGTAGTGGATATTTGATGCAGTAAATGGTTACAAAGCGGTAATGAAGTTTGCTGAAAATACGTATGTTTGTGCAGTTAATTAATGCAAACGGGCGCGCCGGTCGTCCTGAACTATGATCAGATGGTGCTGTCGCGCATATCAATTGCTCCATATTCCTTGCAATTATTTACTTTAAGCTATCGTTGACATCGGGGAGCATTACCAAGGTTGTTTGTATAATTACTTTATGGGCATTATAAAGATTGTAACAGTAAATTGGCACGATGTAGACTGGACGTATTGGCGAATAGATATCGATATCGGCAAAAGTTTATTTTATAACAATGGTTAATAACGATGCAACGGAAACAGTTACTGCAGGGAAAAGCAACACTAAATATTGGCGTTCTGTATTTGTATTATTTGCAGCTTTGCCATTATTTGTTTGTACATTGTATATCGTAAAACAAAAGCATTCTACGCGGCAAGTGGAATTTTTGTAGATTACTTTTCGTGTAACAAAAAAATATTTTTATTCACTATTTGATACAGTAAAATTGATAGAGAGAAGCAAATTATTTCTCCGTGACATTCTAGTTTGCGTAACGATCGAGGTTGTTTCTCCGATTATTTGGTTCTCTCTAGCTCTCTCTGTATTCGATCCTTCGTTACACAGTGTATCGTGGCAGTGTAATCAGTCGGTGGTTGCATATTCGTTATATATTGCGTCTGACTTTAATCAACCATTCGTTAGATGCTACAGCGTTCCATTCTAATCAAGAGTTTATTAGACACGCTAGCGGATGGGGATTAGCTTTCCATTAGGAATGCAACAGTTGCCCCCAGGAATTGTACCAATTCATTCAGTCTTTCCAAATATAGGTACACTCGAAAAAGGAATAAAATTATTCATCCTCTATGCATTAAACGAAAAGTACCTATCGGGAACCAGTATCGAAGTAACTCTTGTTTATCGCATTAATATCATTTACGTGGCACAGTTACGTGGCCAGTTATCCAGGAATAAAATAAATGGTAGAAACATCGTCAGGGATTAATTGCATTTTATCAGTGACACGTAAGCCTCGTCCGAGATGCACTTTCGTGCACGATACAGCAGCAAATAATTACCTGCTTCCCTCGAAGCGATTTATAGAAAGTCTATTTATCTCGCGTTCACTGTTCGTAAGATACTTGCTTCGTGACTTGAAATAGAATCATCGTTCAAACAGCTACGTGGAATAGAACATCAAACTAATGGCTGGCAAACCTGCTTAAAGGAATATTAAGAGCTAACCTGTCATTATATTAATCGCGCTATTACCCGAGTAAAATCCTACAAACGACCATTACTCGAGCGAAGGGTCACGGTGCAGCTTGTTCCGTTTTTCTAATGTTTTGATTCGAGAGGACGACGTGCAACATCGCCGAGAAATGCGCGGGCATCACGTACGTATACGCTTGTAGACGTATAAATTGGATTGCGGCGTTACGTGATCGTCCACCGTAACGATCCCAGTTGCATCGTAAGACACGCGAGGCAAAACTCAACCACGGCAACCAAGGGCCGGGTCAGGTATTTTCTGCGGCACGGGGAAATTTATTTTCATTAGCACGCGTTCGCCGACGCGTCGGTGCCCTTTCTGCCGCGATTATAAAGAGGATTCCGCACCGGCGAGAGATCCTCCGTCTGCCAGTTTCACGCGAAATTCGTCGACGCGCCTGAAATTTCGCGAAATTAAAATCCGCGAAGCGACGCTCCCCGGAGAAATCTCTGCGCTTCACTCGTTCCGCCAATCGAATGATACTGCACAGTTGAAACCACAGGGACGCGTCGTTTCGAGGTGTTTTCGTGCTTATGGGTCATTGATTCGTTTCGCCGCAATTACGAACTTCTTTTTGTAGAAATTCAAAGACGTTCCCGTAACGCGTGGACCACTGATCAGAAACAAACGTGTTGTAGTGACATTGAAAATAATTAAATTAGGTTACTACTTAATCATTCTTTATAACTATTGAAGTAGCGATAGCAAGTGTGTAAAAAATGAAAGGCTAAAATCAGAAATATGATTCAAGAATTTTGAACCCGTCTGAGATTAGATGTTCCAGGCGACAAACTGCTGATAGGATAGCAGACCTAGTGGTTATAGCGTGCATAGTCGTTCAATAATACAGTATCCGTAGTTGGGGGCGTGGAAGTGTGCCTGAGACGCCCTCAGCTGTTATTGAAAACAGTGTTTGCCCACAATTTCGCGCGTTACGTGTCTCGGGCAGGGAAGTGTACTGAGAATGGAAAGCTGCTGTTACCGAACGAAGGGCATCTTAAAGAGGACTTAGAGGAAAGAATTCCTCAACTCAGTCGCGTGTCTAACCTGCTAGTATTATGCTGGGTATTAAAGATCAAGTAAGCACAGACAGTGATTGAATTTCCCATCCAATAACCCGGAGCGCTTTCTTATGACCTGTGCGAACCGAGAGCAGCTCGTAATTCGGAATATTATCGAATTTGATAGCCGACTGAATGCTGGCCATGGTCCAACCCGACAAACAACGAGTCTCTCATTCGTTTGCCACAGGTTCGAGAGGCTACGGACAGAGGATCCAGACGCGAGTTCTCGCGTGAAGGTGTTGGAGGGTAATCTACTGTACGATGGACTGGGCATGAGGAAAGAGGACAAGGAACTGTTGCGTGGTGTCAGTGTGGCGTTTCACGCGGCAGGGCCACACGACGCGGTATACGAGTTTTGCCAAGAACTGCCCGGGCTGGAGGTGTTGGTCGGGGTCTCCAGCATTTTCCGACACAGAGGACAGATCACCGAGTCGTTGCAGAACGAACGCGTGCCTGATGGAGCGATAGCTGTGGTGCGGGTTCCGCTGGTTGGCCCTGCTCACCGCGAGCCCGGGCCCGGTTACGTGGACGTCCTCAAAGGTTCGACAGCTTTCCTAGTAGGAGCTGGCCTCGCCCTGGGCAAGTCTGAGCTTCAAGCGGAAATCATTCCAATCGACCTGACGGTCAACACCCTCATCGCCGTTGCTTGGGAACGAGCCACCGCGTAAGTGCTCTCTTCATCCTACCCTTCCTCCTGCCAGTCGACTATGTTTCCCCCCTTTCGCGTGTTCCACTTTCTCTACTAAACCCATGCGATTCCGCTAAATACTGCTACGATTATAGGTGAAATGCACAGAGGTGCGCAGTATACAGACAGGGTAGGATGAAACAGAATTTAAACAAGTCAGGGTGGCGGGTTCACTTCGAAGCCACCCAGTCGTATCACCATTGCTGACAGTTTGCTTGACAGGAAACATTGATCTAGAAAACTGACGTTTACTTAAGTCAGCTTCGCGTAACAATTGCTAATCCTGGAATAATTTGGCGCTCGTTGCGGTATTCAGTAATGCTGGTACGAACGTGGAGAAAGTTAATGAACGCGAAGGAAAACGTTGCACGGCATACGCGTAACTCGTTCACCCGTTCTTATGTAAACCGCTGCGGGCAGAGTTAAATAATCAATCGTCAAGTTTGCCTTAGAACATTTCGCGTAATGGAAATATTAGGTAGAATTTAAACAAGCTGCTCGCTGCGTGAAACCGCAAGTCGTATTAAAGGTGGAACGATTGAGGCGGCAGTGGAAAATCGCGAGTCTTTATGCCTACAGCCGGCTCTCTCTCGCTGTTAGAGCCATAAAACGTTGCAATTAAAGTTTACGTTAAATGGACGCGGTTTCGTTTTATGAGAGCATGCCAGTCCCTTTTGAGGGGACTAGGTAAAGGTAGCAGTTTAAGCGCACAACATTTGGGGCATCGAGCAACGCCGGCGGAAGGTCGCATTACGGCGGTTTACCGGTTCAAATAGCCTTGGCTATTGTTCCACGAGGAATTGCGCGCAAATACTGCTGGGTTTTTTTTTCATGTTACATACCTGGTAACATAGTTAAAGCAGCTTTACAATTCTATTCAATTTCGCGGATTGGATTCTCTCCGAAGCACATATAACTCGAGTAGGTATTCGCATGTTGGAAGTAAGCAGCACTTTGCCATTTTTAGGTACCAACATCAAGCCAGTAATTATTTATATACAGAGAAAACAATCGTATTTTATCCAAATGAACAGTCTACCTCTTCACACTCCTATTCTCTCGAGGTTCTTTGAAACCCGAAACAATTCCACGGGTCAGTTGATTAACAAACGTATTGTTAATGAATTGCTAGATCGCTGGCATTATGTAGCTTCCAGTTTATTACGCGATAATCCAAGAAAGGAATTCAGCTAGAAAAGAGTAAATTGTTTCGTTCGTGCGGTAAAGGATTTTATATACCCTGCTTCCTGTCCCAGTGAAATGGACGCCGGCAATGATATTGCGACGACAACGAAAGAAAGAACTGTTGTTCTGCTGCTTCGAGTCCTAGTAAGTTCTTTTTTCAAAGCAAAGCGTTTGTGACAGGAGGGGGTGGAGTTTAACGACCACAATTTATTCCATGGCAAAATGGAGTTTTAAATTCGTCACGTATTCTGCATATCCCGCGATAAGGCTGTTCTTTTTATAGTACGTAGCCCTCAAACGCGGATAACTACAGATTCAATTACTTTTGCACTGTAATTGTATCGCCCGTGCAGCACTCCTTCGAATGTCTTAAGAATCGAATTACTGTACATTACTAACTTTATATTAAGACAAAGTTTAGAGTGATCGATCTCGATGCTACGGAAACATATGTATATGATTGCTGTTTTTTTGTTACCATAGGAAAGACATAAAGGGGCCAGTGGTATACAATGCGGCACCGATCGGGTGCACATGGAACGACCTGGTTAAGCAGGGTGGCCGGGGCAATCGAAAGTTTGCATACCCGACTTTTGGGCTGCGCGGAATGACGTCTGTGGCGGTCCTGCATTGGCTTTTGGTGCTGTTCTTTGAATGGTTGCCATCCGCGCTTTGCGACACGATTCTTGGCCTGCTCGGAGCGAAGAAGAGGTATAACGAACTGGAAATTTACGATATCCGAGATTTGCCCGGTTATCGAGCTCGAAGGGACTCCGTTGACACTCGAGAAGTTACTTTCCAGCGAACCTAGAGATATTTGCGAAAGGGCCGGCGCGACTATTCAGCCCGAGAGCCGATGAAATCCACGTCGATCGGAAACTTTGTACGATCCCGAGTTGGTCTGTAATCGTGGACAATCTCGATCGGGAAAGTTGGTCGCCACCATCGAGCGGTAGAATTCTTCCTGGCAGTTCATTATATTCTGCGATTCGCGCGGGTCGCAATTTCTAGTCAATTTCCATTGCGACGCGACGCGCTAAAGCTGGGAACTCGGAGTCTGTACGTACGCGACCCTTGAGAATGAATTCGCGGGAAACCGAGTTGAGTTATCCGTCGCTAGCTAGCCCGCGAAGGAGGGTGGCGGAGGAAATCCGCGGCTGAAGTTGCCGGAAAGAACCATTGAGAAAGATTTTCAGGAAAGTTTGATCACAGTGTTCGCGGAGGCGCACGGGATGCACTCAGTTGCAGAAGGCCACGCTGGGAAAAGACCGCGGCACACTTGGCAAATGCGATGCAATCGTAAAAAAGTAAAAGTTGTCTGAAACTACGATTTAGCCGAATACCAAAGTAAACACGTTTTCCGCGGCATTCGACGGGACAGTGGGGAAGGGCGGGGGTGGATCGAGGCAGGCAAAAAGACAAACAGCCGAAAGGGAACTCGTTTTTCCCGCGGGGAAACTTGCGGGCTCGGTCTCTGATTGCTTTTAAAAATCGCGAGTTTGGTCCGGCGACGGAGAAACTTCCCGAAAATTCCTGACGGCTCTCTCATTGAAATACGTTTCTTTGCCAGCGGAGAACTGGTCCGCGCGATTTTAACTTTTCCCTCGGCGTGATTCTCCGTCCAGCCAGCAGTTCGCGAAGAAACTGCGGGGCCACGCCGTGCCGTTTGCAACTTACATTCCCAACGAAAACGTTCGCCCTCTTCGCGGGCCTGTCGATAGAGTTTAATCGTTGTCTATGGGAAGTTGAGAGAGTTCGATTACCTATCGGAGTCTGTACTCTAGTTATGAAATATGCTGTACCGTCGTCACGCCGAACGGAAGAAGATGTTTTTCCGTCCATTTACCCTTTATGCATGCCCCACTATACGAGCTGAAACTTTTACCAATTTCCTCTCTATCGTCTATTATTAATGATGTACTCTCGATAGAACAGTCACGATACAGCGTTAATACCGTAACAGCAAACACGCTCAACTTTCAAGCAGGCATTTCCTCGCGAATTCTGCCCAGGAAATTGTAAATCCGATAAAGTCAATGCACCGGGTTCACCTCATAGAACTTGCCACTCCTTATTATCTCCGAAACATCAACCGTCATTCGACAAGTTCTGCAATTAGTTCCGACCCCCCGGGAACCGATATAGAGTCAATCGCATCGATCTATGCACTCGTGTGGGTGCGCGTTGTTTCGAGCGCGACGTCTAAAGCCCGTTCGTCAGTCGGTGGAAATTACGGCTCGGCTTCTGCGTCTAATTATACCAGGCGATTAAGCAACCGATACTTTTGACTAATTACAAATCTACGCGCGCGCCGACAAAGACAGATTCGATCGTCAATAAGCGAGCTGCTCCGACGAGAGTGTAGACCGTAAACCAACAGCCTCCATTCTTATTCCGCAGAAGCTGGAAGAGGCGTGTAGAGAGAATTCCGCGGAATGTTTCAACGGAGGAAACGCGAGTAACTCGTTAGTGAAGAGCGATGAAATTTTAATTAGCCGATGCCAAAGGCTCGAGTTCGACGAGTGGCAGCGTCTGGAGCCGGTGGTAACTCAATATCCGCAGTTTTACCGTAGTTTGGAATTTCGAGTGGCATCCCGGTTTCATTGCATTCGTCGCGGTCGTCCGCGTCGGTTCGAGGGTCGAGCGTTGACATTTCGAGAAGCGGTAAACATTTGCGAGCTAGATCGAACGGAATGGATGCACGCTTATGTCAGAGCGGCGGGAGTAGGAGGAAGGTGAAGGATGCGTGGAATTTGTCGCATAAAGGCGAGTTGCAGGGAAATCGGGACGGGTTGGGTGAAGTGAAGTAGTGCAGCTCTTGAAAGAAATAGATGCAACTGGAAGACGCGGGGGGGCAACAGAAGGTTGGAAGGAGGCCGGCATTAGGGGAGGGGGAGAAGATCAGTCGTCGAGGTAAAAACCTTTGCTTCTCCGCAGGCTTCTTCAAGAGCACGGGAGAGTTCGTAATGCACTTCGATCCCTTGAGTCAATTTCATCGAGGCCGTGGTCAGCAGAGAGGAATCGTGTGTACCTGCTCCAGCAACGTCTCACCCCAGAAGACCAAGATGCATTTCCGGTTGCCACGGAAATCGACATCGAGAGTTACGTTCTCTGCGCGGCCGCCACCGCCAAGAAGCATTGCGTGGACGAGGCCAATATCAGGATCGTGAAGATCTTTCGACTAGTTTTCTATTTTATCGCCGCGGCTGCCCTCCTCTTCCCGTTCCTCTTCTATAGACGTCACGTACCTGTCAAATACCTCGAACCGTAAGTCACCCGGAAGTCCCGGAACCTTCAGCACTCTTCAGAGTATCCTTTCTGTTTTACTAAGATACAAGGCCTCTTGTAGAACAGCTGAAAAGCGTGTCTTGTTAATTGCGACGACGTGCTTCGTAGCGCAGGATATGATTTTAGAACGTTCATTAGTTGCCCAAAGTTGACAGCGGAGGATAAATCTTTCTTTGCACAGAGCTTTATCTTTCGGAAAGCTGATTACAGTACGATTCAGGCAGTTATTTCAACCTTTAGCTTTGTATCCTGTTTGCTTTATAACCTCGTAACGTAATAGAGCATGACAAACGCAAATGTAGCTCATAGAATATTAATAATGTTTACAAGTCGATAAACAAGAGGAAAACACTGTGTGTGATTAAGAAAAAAAACTCGTACATACGTATTTAGTAATGCATCCATTTACCTTATCTTCATGAAACTTGTTACGGGAGTTGCAGGATTTTAATAAAAAGAAGAAGGAGTGACGAGCTTTCTTACGATATTCTGGGACTCGGAATGTAGTTCCAGCGAATCCCATATTTGCACAAGATCGGAGGAAGAATTTTCCGCTGGACACGACTTAATTCCCTAAAATGCGAGGTAGGTAATTCCCCTCCCGCTTCCTTCGCCATCCGTAGAATCCCGCTTGTGTAAAAAGAAAATGTCATTTGAAAACGGAAGCCCGATCGTTCTTTTTCCTCCGTTTGGTTTCCACCGCGCTGCGACTGTAACCGCACAATAACACTGGGATCTACCCAGTTAATTTGAATGCTGCTCTTGCCGAGTATGGTGAACGGTATCGCTCAAACGGCTGGCCGAATAATTTGAGAAGTTTACATAGGTGGAGAATGCAGCAATGCCACTGCATCGATCTTCCTGCTTCCTCTATCAATTAATTATGCATTTCAGAAGGATGGTCCGAACGCGTCGCTTTATTTCGTTTCGGTTGATATTGGCACTTTGTAATTTCCCACACTTTTCAGCGACCGCTTAGATAATACAGCTCTCAGGTCTCGTATACGTCCAGCATCGAATGTTGCTCGCCGTTCGTACTTTCCATTCCACCGATCCTCAGTGTTCGATTCTGTTCAGAAAGGATACATTCAACCTGGCTTCCGCGCTTTCACTCTATACAGGGCGAGCCACTCGAAGTGGTCCATTCGAACAACTTACTCCTTGAAAATACACGAGGCTGCCTCGAATGAGAAACGTCTACTGTGAGGAATGACGTAGCGCAATGACAATTTTCTTTGAACGTAACGGAAGGCGAACAATGCGCCGACAGCCTCGAAACTTCTACAACCGATTGTTCGCCTAATTGAAGAATCGTAGCTTATATAACTTGCGGGTTAAGAGATCGCTTTCACAGAAAAATCATCGACCAGTCGCGCCGTAGAAACGCGTAGAACATTTCTAGCGTGGCCAGGTTCGTTACGTAACGTGCGCTGTACGCGGCATAAATAAAGTCCTCGTGTTATGGGCAGAAATGCATTATGGGACAGAAAGTTACTTTTACTTGTACGAAGGAAGCATTACGTGTTTAAGATTCTTGTTAAGGTTAAGCTGAATTTATACGCGGGAGCGAGTTTCGTTACATCCGAACGTAATCAGAAGTAAAGAAACATTAGAAAGAGTGGGCAGCGCGAGGAATTGCTGTGAAGAGGCTCGAAAAAGGGCGAAAGTAGGTGAATCCGTAAATACTAAGTAGATGTGACCAGTTGGACGCTCGGGGGTGGAAGGTCATATGGAAATGTGTTTGACGAATATGTATATCGGTATTGAAAGTATCGAATGTATAAATATGGCTGCAGCGGAGCGGAGTGCATGGCAAATATTCGTGAGAATCGTGCAAGACGCTTATGCACGAGAGAATGCTAGTCTCGGTGAAAGTTTGCTGGAGAACATCTATACTTACGTTCGCGTGGAGCCAAGGAACACATATCTCTCGCGCGGTTCAATTTACGTAACCCGTTGCATCCAGCTTCGACGCTCATCGAGTTCCGTAACCCGTTGCCCACTGTAGAAATGCGACGCGAACCAGGGTGCCTCAGTTACCAGCTTTGATCTTTTCCACTGGAATATCGGTGACCTCGCGGTATCGCGCTTAGCCTTTTACTCGACTCACTTTAGCCGCGTTTTAACGAATCGATGGAAAATTTCAACGAGTTTTCTAATTAATTGGATTGTTTAGAATGGCGGGGAATTTGTCGTATTTCGCGATGATCCTGTAAGCCGAGAGAAAGTTTCACCTCCCAGGGACTCGTTATCTAGAAAAACTCGGCCCGACGGAGATTAAAATAAATCGCGTAACCGTGTAAAATTCTCGCGAGGAAAATGAGATAATACGGTTGGATATCCTATCCAGTGTAGCGAGACGCGTATACGCGAAATAAAGTGATTATAAAATTCGTGAAAATACTCGGCGAGGCGTTAGCAATCTACGGTGCTGATTAACGAGCCGTTTTTTGCCGAGAAAGCGACTGTGTGTATACTTTCGCCATTTGCATCCCGGGCACGAGGAACTGTACGAGGACGCAACGACCATCGTAAAGTCGACGAGCGCGTGCCTCGTTGCAATGTCGTAACGGTACATATTAATCGGAGACGGTGGCGGTTCTTAATATTCCCATCAACGTAACGAAGAAGCAATAGCTCGCCCCCTCTCCGGTATCAGAAACTTGGTTCGCGTGACTACCGCGGGCGAGGGGGGTGAGTTATGCCTTTAAAATCCTGCTACCAGTTGCGAGCGCGAAATTTACCGAAGAAACTTACAGATTAGTTCTCGCGAGGTATAATTGGACGCGGTGGCTGGAACTGTGCCTTCATAATAATAATTGGGGAACGTCTGTTCTACGGGACGAAGTTCCACGGGCTGCGCAACAGAGCAGCGGGGAAACATTCTGTCCGAGAGAACAGGAGAGAGACGGGTGAGTGCGAGGGACGGAAAGGGATAAAAGGAACGGTAAAGAGAATGGAGTGGAAGTCGGAGGATCAAAAGGTAGGGAATGCCTGAAAGAGAGAAAGGACCGGATAAAAGGGACGTGGGTAAAAGTACGCATTCAATTTCATTGCAACGCGAATGAATAAGATGTATGTATATATTTGCGTATACGAATTGCCTCTCCGGGAAAGTGGCTTACGCTGGCTTCGGATGCTACGACAAAATGCCACGTTCCGGCGAAGGGACGTCAACGCTGCCCCTGTAAATCCATTCGGCTCGCTTTATTTCCATAGAGATACGTTAGCACACGCGGACCGCGTTCGTTTCCGTCCAGCATCCTCCTCCCTGTCGATGAGCTGTTCGCGCGGTTTCCCGAATGATCCTCCCCCTTGCTCTATTCCTCTCTCGCGTCCTCCCGCTCGAGGATAACGCGCGGCCCCGTTGATTCGATGAAAAACGATTTTTCCGCCTTCCGGCGCGGCGGCCTTATCTTCGACCCCGTGACTTTCATTCGCCGCGCCCCGCCGGCCCCCGAACCGAGGGTGAAAAATTATCATAACTCGACATCTTTACGGAGGGAGTCCTCTTTTTAAAAGTCCCTTTCCATTCGAGATATTCCCACTGAAGAGTGAACACGCCCATATAGGCATAAGCGAACCTACCGCAGGCTGCTACTCACCGAGGAATTTTCTCATTGCGGGTATTTTATTCGTTTCTGACGATTCAGCTCCGCTGCCTTACCATTTCTACGCTGTACCTGAGACGGCTATACACGGCTGAGAATTGTCTCAGGGCACGTAACCGGGCTTGATTGCTGAGGATTGGTTCTTCGCTGAAGATAATCTGTTAAGCCCGGGCGACTACCGTGAACGAAGGAAACTGGAGGAACAGAACATTCTCGTTGCAGCCGTGTTTTCGTGGAAATTCTTATAATTAACATAGCTGCCAGCATGCAGCCCAAAATATAGCAGCGTACGAAAAAATTGCAGACGAAAAAGGAGCTTTTTGTTCCATAATTATATTTTCAGACGTTGCTTGTTAACACGTTCCTCTGAAATGTATAATTCATAGAGAATGTTTCCAGGTAATTGTATGTCCGTGGTAGCTAGTGCTTCAATTTTCTCAGAAGAATTTCAAACGTCTGCCAAGTGATCTTCAACAAACTCGGACATGAGTGTCGTGCGATAAAATCCCAACACGATCAGCAGTTAGTTGTAGTAAAATATATCGCGTGACGTTTTCATACCGAATAACTGACAGATGTAACGGAACTCTGCGTTCACTCGAACACGACGGAAGAAAGGAAATAAGTGTTGCGGTGATCGCGAGTTTGAAATACAGGAGGTTCGTCGTCATGGTGGTAGCACAACTATCGCGGAGACCGTTTATGTCCAGAATCCTTCTTTTGGTCCCGCGGAGACGTCGCGAAATTCGTCCATCGTTGTTCCACGCTCGTTACCCATCTAGATTATACACTCTCGGCATGAAAGCCATTCCTCGAACAGTCGCCGGATATACCGGGCAGCGCTGTTATTCCCTGGACTTTAGGAGGTACAATGGAGAAGTTCTGTGGGCCAGGAGATTTGCCAAGACTCGACGTGACCTCGGGAATAAGAAGCTGGCCTTTTTGTCGTCGCTTCACCGACAAGTCTCTTCCATTGGTTGCCCCGTTTCGGTATCTTTAAAACGACTTGGACCCGCCTTGGACACGTCGCTACTAATTAGAGGCAAGGAAAGCTACGTGTCTCTATTATTCGCGATCTTTATTCCGCGCGATCCCCCGACACGCCGAGCCACTTTGTTCCCTCCGCCGCGGCCGTGGCGTTCCCGGGAAAATAGAATCGTCACTGACACGATTAATCTCCCAATTACAATGGAACAACTGGCCAATTCGGTGCGGCATGGTGTTCGGTAATCGCTCCCACCAAAGCTCCCAAGGAAACGGATACGAAACGAATCGGAGAAACAATTACGCCGGCAATAATTCACCGGGTAGTCGGGGAATACTCGGGGCCCGGGCGCGGGGCGTCTCGGAATTCGGGGTGTAGCGCGAAAAGTGGCTGCTCTAAAAATCGATTACCGTTTGTGACTGGTACAACTCTGCTACCCACGAAATTCATTCATCAATTTCGAGGGATGTCACCTTTCGAATTATACCGTGTACTTTGCGCTGAAACAGGCTTCCTCCAAATTCCCGGGGAAATCTGTTCATTCCGACCCCAATCGCTACTAAATCCCTCGTCTACCGAGGTGTCAGGGTCGCAAATAAAAACCAACCTGTCGATGGGAAGTAACTGTTGGAAATGGAACCAGAAAAAGTCCGCGGGTTCTGCGTGATATTTTTTACGTCGCCAATAGCAGAGATGTGGCTTAATCCAAAGTCTCTTAGAGGGTTGTCTAAATTTTCTAACTATTTCCTTGTCACTTTATCGTCCACCGAGTCATTCCCTTTTATTTAATTGCGGAATTCAGATTTCCCGAGACAGACGCTCTTATCATTTGGAATAAGGCTTGCGGGGGAAATTTTATTATACGTCAGATTTCACGTAAGCTTCTCGGCGCGCACTGTATAACAATGAGGGGAACGAAGATGGACATAATGAAGAAATGCAGCGGAAAACGGGAGGGAACAAGAAAATGGAACATGATCCCCCATGTAGAAGGGAAAGGAAGACAAAGCGGATAAAAAGGGTGTATGAATACGAATGGAAGAACCGCTACGGTAAAAGCAATGCGTTTGCGACCGCACGCCTCCGCGCAATGGTTGAATGTTGTCAATCGGGCCGCGCATACGCGGATATTTTCACTGAAACAGGGTTTCCCAACTTGGGGTACAGATTTTTCGGAGAGTATTTGCGGTGGATGCTGTTCCTTCTTGCATACAGCATAGGTGAACCGATACGAAGCAGCCGGTCGTGTGTCCTCTATGAGAATGATCTTGAAGTTAAGAAGTGGGACAAAACCTACTTAGTGCTCTTATTTTGACGGCAAACTGTTGAAATGCCAAATCGAAAGGGGTACTATTTTTCGCATGCTGTCTACTTGCTGTAAGTAGCGATTTATCCCAGGTCCTTGGCTGTTCGTTTGTGCTACATAAGCAGTACACGGCTATGAAGCGCAAAGAGGAATAAAAAAGCGTAAAAATGTGCGGGGCTAGCTGTCGAAACGCCAGCAGCATCCGTTTGGTCGGACAGCTGAGACAGGTTTTCAAGACGCGTTGCGCGTTAAAACAGCTTGGAAAACGCTGTCATTGAAAGAGTCCATACTCGCCTCGCGGAGGAAAAGCGAATAGACACGGTGTCGCAGTGAAGGCACGCGAGCGTGTATGCAAAGGTAAACCGCGAGGGGGGTTGAGGCGAATGAAAGAGTAATGCAGCCACTACTCTCGAGTGAAGGAGGAACGGGGGGGATCGGGGGAGGGCGGGGAGGGTGGATGGCGCATAAGTTATAGTTGGCATTGTGCAAGACCCTCGGGCAAAGTTGCGCGGATCCAAAGAGGGTGTAGGCTGCAGACTTCTCCAACGGCTAAGCAGCTTTTCCCATTGCCGAGCAAGCCGCGTGCGAGCCACGGACGCGTCAGTTAATCTACACCCTCGCCGCGTTAAGCTAAGCTTTTTACCGGTCTCTTTCCCTCCCTTTCTCGGCATACAGAGCCCTCGTGGCGGGGACACCGCGCCACGGTCTCTCGACGAGCTGGGAAACCGCTGTGCCTTAATTGAAAATCCTCCTTTATGTCGATGGGCTCGATGGCCAAGACGGAGTTTCGCTCCTCGCCCCTTCTGCCTCTTGAATTCCCGCCAAGTCGATACGAGTGTCAAGCCTCGATTATCTCACACCCCGCCCTTTCTAATTTATGCGTGGATCCGTGGGAATAACCGAAATCTCTTACGACACAAACTTCCGGGCTGCGAATCACTCGAGCAACAAGAACGTTTGCGTTAACTTCAAATCGATTCAAAGCTCGGGAGCCAGGGAGTGATAAGTTAGTCGGTCGGCCAAACTTTCTTATGCAGTCACTTCGGATTCCGGTATGCTCGACGGTAGGCAGACGATCTTAGGTGAACAAACAGGGCCCGACTTCGGTTGAACTTGCCAAGTAGCGGTATGTATGCTGCTCAGATTTCGGATAATCTCAGATCCAACCGCGATCATCTCTCTCAGACACCGAGCCACGCCGGTGAACGTTCGCTGCATAATTGATGCAATCAAATAAACTTTGATCCCGCGGCATAGTTAATGACTCGGCAAATACAAATACTTTCAGCGGTAGGTAACTCGTTGGCGAACACCTCCTCAGAGACATCTCCTTCTTCGGAGTGTCGCGAATGGTAGGAGTGAGGAATGAAAATAGTAAGGTATTTAATTGGTTTTGAAAAGCCGACGCATCGGAATTTACGCAGCAGCCTCCACGGCGCTCTGCCTGCGTGCACGGAGCATCTCGTTAACGCTCAAATCCCTCCAACTTACTTCGTTACTCGCACCTATAAAACAGGCGCGAAAGGGGCTTCTCCGTGCCGTCGCAGACGGCAATAATCTCGGTGTTATCGCGCGAAACGCCCGCGGCAGCTGGCCAAACGGGACAAAGATGAAAACACAGTGGGATCGTGTGTGCGCGCCTTGGCGGAACAAGAGCTGCCGGAAACGCGAGTGTTCCGCCTGCAGACTGAATTGTTTGGACTATATTAGGAAAAGGAAGGAATCATTTGACAGGAATTAATTTATTCCTCTCCCCTTGGCGGGGTGAAAAACGGGGGGAGGCAAGGAGTAACCGCATTACGATGGAAATTTCCATCGCAGCGCGCCGCTTTGCGCTCCTAACAAACTTCGTACATGCGGCGGACATCGCGGAATCACGAGTTGCACTCGGCAATTACGAGCACCGCGAGGCGAATAATTATTATTATTGTCTGCCGCATTATCCTTACAGGGCGTCGAGAAGCTGGCAAGCGTACCTGCCCTCGTATCTAACGCTCCTTGCATCGTATAAAGGCGAGCTGTTTTGGTAAACGAGACATCATTCTGCTTGACGGGAGACGTGTTACAACTTACAACGCACGTATGTACCTACCCTTTCTGGGTTACTCCTTTTCAATCTACCTAAATTCGTGGATAGCCATTTCACAACAAGAGTGAAAGTCCTGTAGCTTTCTTCAGTTAAAGTTGCACGACTACCGACTTCCTTCATCAGTGGAACATCATCGACACGTTACTGTGCAAAATTCTTCCTCGCAGCTGAAAATGTATCGAACGATTAACAAGTGATAGCCGTCTCCCGGCGGAGTGACGAGAAGACTTCGCGCACTAATGCGTCGCATTCGGGCAAGCAGTTTCGTAGCTAAAAGCGTTCGAGTAGAATTTTTCTGTTTTTATTCGCTGTCGTTCCTTTCGCCAGAACCCATAGATGCGCCGAAGCGGTGACGGAAAACGACCACGCCAAGTCTCGACACGTCAATGCGTCCGTTATGCCGACTGCTTTCCATCCCTTTTTCACATAGTGACGCGGTGAAGAGTGCTAAAACGACCATGCGGGCTGAGAGTACGCGCATCTTTCTGCCCGCATCAACCTGGAAGAATACATTCCCGGAATCGCGGTGTAACGAACGCTCCGCGCGCAGCTCTGGAGACCGTGTCTCTCTACAAATCTACGAAATGCGTGTAGCGCGATGGCACTCTTTAGCCGAGCGAACGAACAAAAAGATCGCCATTTTCGCAGAAGCAATCTTGTCACTTCTTTTCCAGTATAATATAAAAACTACCGAAGAACAAATATCGTCTAAAATCGTTCAAACGAACTGTGGACTGCTCTACTAACACCAAAAAAAAATCATCCATCAAGAAGAACGGGCCATAGAAGAGAAATCAGGGAAAAATGGTGGATAAGGACACGACGATGTTACTTGAGCTGAAGAAACGAGAGTAGGCTCCAATTCTTATGTATGTTTGCCGAGTTTCCTGAAGCGTCTCGTTACGTGGAACGGCGCGGCGGTTGGCTTCGCGCTTTTCGCGCTTATGTACACACTTACAGGCTAGTGTTTATGTATCATTTATGCGGTGCAGCAGCCGTGGAAAAGCCGTCTTTTCCCGTAGAAGGGACGAGTGCGCGTGTCCTCCTCTGATAACGTTTGAATCATCAGCTAACCAGCCATCCTCCGTTTCATTGGCGCCTCGAGAACGACCCTTCTCAGCTCCCTCAAACTTTATCCACACGAATGGCTGGCCTTCCGCGCGGCACGCGCATTCTTCGATTACGCCGGAAATCGATGTGTCGCGCGGAGAAAATAGAGACCGAATGAAACGTTGCTCCAGAGCGAATTATGAACACGGAACGCTTCACAATGGCTGAGGAAATTGAACTGCGCTAGCAACTCTCCGAACCGTCGCATCGATAGAAGCCTCTCCTGCCTACGACTTTTCTGCAATAACATTCCCGGCGTTGCATTCGCCTTTAAAACACGCTAACAGTTTGAAACGTCGGAAACTCGATCTTCGCGTTCGCTTTGCTTTTGTCATGCGATATCTAACAATCGAACCTCTCGCTTTTGCTAAGTGTGCTATTGCTATTACATTTCTCGCCCGGGAAGTAAGGAACGGACGATATATGTATACATTAGTCTGGATGGAACCGGGAGACGAAGCTTGCGAAACGAAAGACAATTTCCAGGCTCGAGTTGCACGGGGATTCAATAAATCAGTGACAACGACACGCCATCTCATTTTGTCATCTCGAAAATCAGCGACCCGAATGAGATGGACGACAGGCTGCGATTAATTCTCGTTACGACAACTTGCTAGAACGAGGCTGGCGTCTCGGGATAGAGGGCCGAGGTTCGCCTCGCAGCCGTCCCAAGCCTCAAGATGCGCATCCGTGCATTTATTATTTCGATAAGAATTATTTTGCCGGGTATCGCCGCCCGTGCGTGTCGCTCATAAAATAAGATTCACGCGGCAGGCTGCATTATGCAGCGAAACTTTCCTGGCTCCAGCTGGGTAGTTACAGCCGTCCTGTTATCTTTATGTCTCATCTCGCGAGATATATGCCTTACAAGATGTCTTTGTACCTCATGAATTGTTACCTCCTCCACTCCAGCATCGACCGTAGAATTTCACATGCTCGCAAATACGCTCCCATTATTATGCTAATTGCTACTCCTCTCCGTGTAATTCCAGCTTCCCTCCATCTGTTTATTCCCCATTCGATCCGTCATCCGCTTTGGGTATTAGAAAGTTTTACGTGCCCCTACATCCATTCATTTAATCAGCGTTAACTTCCAATCAAACGTAACAATCGTTCAATGACGCACTCGTTTTGTCCCGACTCGTTTGAATCGGTATCACTTCGCGTAGGTATTTGCCCCAAGTTCGGCTACAGCCCGGGCAGCTGGACAATTCCATTATTTTGTCGTTAATTATCGAAAATTCGGAAAATTCGCGTCGCGGAGCTCGATACCCGCTAGTATTTCGCGTCCATTCTGTTCCAATTTTCCTAACGAGCTGCGGTGTTCGACGTCCAGCGCGCTCCTTCCAGCGACTCGATACAACTTATTTAACAAATTCTGCGTCTTTTTAATCCTTCCATTCCAATGTATTATTTCGATTGATATTTTACAAACTTCTGCACCGCGCTACTGTTGAATCGGCTGATATACTAAATCAAACATCGCTCGTACGTCATCAGTGAGAAGTTTGTTTTAATAATAGAAGCAATATATACTTACACGCTGTAATTTCTCTGATTCCGATATTCGACTAAAATTACTCAACGATGTTTATTCATCGCGTCATTATTCACGGTTCAACGGGATCATTATCTCCCTCCTTAATTATATATTAATTACCATTTGTTCGATGCCAGTGATCGATTAGCACTTTGACAATACTCGCTCACGTCGCGATCGAGGCAATTACCGTTTTCATTATGGAACTGCGTTACCAACTCTCATTTACCAAACCCAGCCCAGTAGGTATTCAAATAGCCAATTCGTAAAGCTTCCTTTCTCAATGCTGAAGTATTATAAATTATAATTATTCCAGAAGTACACGCATGTGTTGCTAAAAAATCTGTTTCGCCCGATTTCCGTCACACGGATGGTCCCCTCTGCGCGTTGCAAATTCACCCCTCAACGCAATAATATGATAAAGGGAAAGCAGAGGGTGGCAGGTACGTGACCGTTAACGGGACTCGGAATGCAAAGCCAAATAGGAGAAGAATAGGCGTGCTCTGTTACCCGTTAATCTGTCGGGGAGGAACGTAAAACGGGATCTGGCGTTCTCGTTAAAATACGCTCAATCTGTAGTCGGTCCGGCAGGTAGCGAGATGGGCGAAATTAATTTCCGCTCGGAGATGAAATAGACGGCGCAGTTTAATTCGTGCCTTAGTATCAATGCTGCTATTAACGCTTCATCGGGGGAAGGTGTTTCAGCCCCGTCCATTCCTGTCCTGCCCATCCCAGCTCTTTCTCGACGACGCCACGCTTGTTTTTCCCCCTACGACGGATCGATGGATCCGTTTCATTTCGTCAGCGTCGCGTTCGTGCCCGTGCACGCGCGACGATCGCGGTAATCCATTAAACACCGAGAATTGAAACGTTTTGCCGGGAAATTAGCGGGACCTTTTATCGATACAGCTTGCATAGCCTGTCTCATTACCGAATGCCCCATTCTTATCGAGTAACGCGACTCGGCGATCCACGTGCAGAGCATCGCGGCAGTAACAGCAGTTCACGGAGACCAATCTGTGTCACTTCAGCCCGTGAAAAGTTCTTTCCATGGCAACGGGACAATTTCATCCCCGTTCTGGCGTCCATGAGGCTATTAACGTTTCGTTGAGGAGGATATTTCAGTCGCCCTGGTTGGCGGTTGCCGTCCGTCCTTCCCCGCTCCCGCCGAGCATCCTTTCCCACCACCACGATCGTTTTTTAACGGGATCGTTTCATTTCGTAGGTACGACCGTGGATCGCGTGCTTTGAATTTTGATTCGCTAATATTCTGACCGCCGAATGCGCCTCGTTAAAGTACCGCTTAATAATGCAACGGGGCAGTGGCAGGGAAACGATACGTCTACCCTTCGCGATGAAATACTCGAAATTCAGCCACTTAATTCGCTGGCATTTTCCCCGAATGCCGACTCTCCCTAATTTTCTTTTAAATCACTCTTATTCTATTAACTTCCAAAGAGGCTCGTAGTCGTTTTCAAAATTATTAAAAATGTAGGCGTAACGGAGGGATTTCTTGGACAGTTTGCCCTCCTTTCTCGAACGGAAGTTAGTAATTAAAGTGGAGAAGTCAGAAAAGCAACTCTGATTCTTTCGAGATCAGGAGGTAATCTACTTATCGGGTCATCAATTTTCTCGCAGCGTGTCAATATATAATTGGAACTGTGGAAGTAGCACGAGAATAAATCCTTGAGTTCCTCGCGTCTCGACCATCCATTTCCCTATGTCCCTATTCGGGTTGATCGAACTGCGCCCCGAATCGACAAATTATACAATATCCCACCATTTTTAAGTGATAACACGAGTCACGGTTACTTGTGCCAAAAATGATGATCAATTAGTCAACTTGGTTCAAAGTTCAAAGTACAAAGATGCACCTTCTAGAACGAATACAATTTTATTCGCCAAGCTCATCCCCTTGCATATCCGGTCGAAAACCCGCCGCAATAGTTTTAAAACAATTCAACATCATTATAAGTACGTTGAAAAAACAGAAACACAATTTCACACATTTGTTCTGCCTCTTAATGCGGTTTGCGTTCAACAAACAGTAGGGAGCAGGGCACAAGTGGATCAAATGCACGAACGCAGTCATTGTTTTTTCTCGGCTCTCGTTTATTTTCCACTTGCATAGAAATATTGGAGTCAGAAAAAGTTTTCATGCAATTTAATCATCGTTCTTCCGCGTGTGTGCTCGTAGAAATTGTGGTAACGAAGCCTCACACGCTTTGCCTTGGCCTGCGTGGCAACGACAAGCAAACACCGAGATAGCGATCACGGACGAAATATTATGTTGCGGCGAGGATTTTGTAAAAATATTTCATTCGAGTCGTCGCACGAAATTCGCAACTAGGGCAGATCCCGAAAGAAGCAGATTTCACTTACTATTTCAGATGCTAGGCAGGACTAATAGTGAAACTTTGGAAACTGTAACTGAATGATTCGGAAAAGTGCAGCCAAGTTATTTCCACTGTCGCCGGCACGCTTGAAATCTGTTCACCGTCAGAATTAACGGGGGTTTCATCTTTCACTGTTCGTTTGCTTTTCAAAGTGGCGTTTAGAAGAAGTTACTTCAGCAACCCCGGGAATCCGCTTCTCTCTCCAAACTGACTCCTGAGAAGTTGCTTCATTTATAACTGGCGCAAGTTAAACAGCCTGTGTAATACAGTTCACGCTCTAATCCATTAGCCGTAACATTTTCTTCCCGAATATGCTTGGATATTTACACCGTTACGCTGACATATATTTCCAGTATCCTCCCGGTGATCCTGCACTCGTTAGTCCTTCGCCAATCTTCGAAATCTGTAAAAAATATTGCGACCCTTCTCGCCAGTGCTTGAAGAGAAATGTGAGCGCACTTTATGATTCTTGGGAAAGACTCAGACTTCGTTCCGAATTAGACTGCGTACTCGATATTACAACCGAAGCTGCTAACTAGGTGCGAAAGCTCTAACCCCAATGAATTTTGATATGGCAATCAAAACTTCCACTTCTCACATAGCCACTTTCCATATCCAGGAACTTCTTGCGTAAAGGGATTATTATGATGGCAACATAACATATGGTAATCGAGTCGGAATCTCGGTATTTACATCCCCTTTGAATATCCTCAGGATGAAACGAGTAATTTTCATATTAATGCGCTCCAAATTGCAATTAAACTAACACTTGCGGCTATTTCCAAAGCTAATTGAATTAAATCGCCTGCCACAAAAAATCGGCCAAGGTTTCCTTCGTGCCTGGGGAATGCTCAGGCATCCTAAGTAGTAGCGACGTAAGCGCGTTGTTTCGACGAATACTACTCGATTCAAGTCAAAACGCCTTTCACGGTCTTTGCACAGCGAAGACGATGATTCCATGAAAACAGACTTTGCATCGCGATATTCTCCTGCGTAAACACGATGGCTTGGTATTTACATAGGAAAGATGGGCTCGATGGTGGTCGAGCGAGCGCATAAATCTGCGGCCATCCCGAAACCCCTCCCGCAACGACACTGTGCCACAAAGAACTGTGTCAAGACCTTGAGGACCGTTGAACTTTTCTATGCGGACGTTTCAAGCTTACCACTTTTACGGCTCAATTTCTAGAGACCCGTTATTTGTTTCAGCACAATTAACTGAAGTGTCCAAGCTTTAGAAGCCCGGCCCTTGTTCCTGCAAGGCCCGAGTCGTAGCGATGAAACGCTCCTCGAGGCTGTCGTTACGAGAAGTTAACGAAAGGGTTGACGTATACCGAGAATCAGTCGCGAATCGTACGCTGCCAGACGATTTCGGAGCCTGCGGCAAGTTGAAAGTTAATAATTCCTTAGTGGACGCTCCTAATTATTCCAGCGCGAGAGAGAGAGAAAGAGGATCCAGAACTGGACTAGATTCGCGGGGTCCACCAGGAGATAGTGATATTATATTAAAAGCAATTTGTGACATTGACACGCGAAATCCTCGATATTTCTTGAAATAGAATTTATTTCTGCACGAATAGGCACGAATTTCCCGAGGTACTGAAGTGTTTGACGCAGTCGGTGTTACTTCGCGTGTGCCACATCCCATAGCATAGGATCGATCAAAGGACGCCGGAAACTCCGCTACCTTTGCCGCGATGCTACCGAGAACCGAGAACTTGGTCGCGTACGAAGGCGCTGCAACGAGTTCAAAAGGTGTAGTTGAAGTGACTCGCATTCGGATCGACGCTACTCAGCGTCTTAAATACGCGGCGCTCCAACAAACCGTGTATCATTACACCGAGGCGTAACTAGGAAGTTCTGGCGTGCAAACGGCACACGTAAAGGGGAGTCTTAATGCCAGAACGAATCTATCCCCGTAGCCGGTGTGTTCGTTAAAGATTTAGACGTATTTTCGTGTGTTGGCTCGGGAAACAGGGTGTAGCCTGGGATACAGTCAACCTGGCCTCCTCTGCCTTCGATTTCTGCCCCGACGATCGCGTCGCGTTCAAATATTTACCGGGCCCTTCCTTACTTGTTAAACACCGAAACTAAAATTGCGGCATTCGGCCGGCTACGGGGTCGGTTATTAATGACTCTGCGACCGGGTGCCTGTAAATTACCGGGAAATTTAACGGCGTTCTATTATAGCCACCGCGACTTTGTTTGCTCAGAGTCTGTTGCATGAGCAAGTTATTGGCGAAGCTCGGCATCCCGTAACCGCGCGAAGAAACGATTAATGGGCAAACTGAATTTCCAGTTTAGCGATTCCTCCGTGTCGAGCGTGCCTCAGCCTTTCCGGAGAGGACGATTTAACCTGTCGTCTTCGTAAACTGCTGTCGTAAAAGAAACTTAATTCAGCTTCACACTCTTTCAGGAATTTTAAATTGAAGATTTAACGAGGTACTTGGATATGTACGCACTGATCGCAGTATGCTAATAATAATGGGTAACAGTTACGTTGGACTTGTTACAGGAACGTATTGTACTCGTTATCGAGCGCCTGAAAAGTTCCGGGAGCCGATGGTTTTTCGGAGCTAAAATTACAGTACCGTGGTAAACGTTTACATTTTCTTAGCAAGAATAAGCAGGAGGGGAGCGTTTAAGTTGAGAAGTTTCGGAATAGTTTGGTGTGCAATTTTTACGTAAGCAGGGTCGCTATTCTTTGCCGAACAACGATATCCAAAAGTTACGCAATCGAAGTTTACCCTTTTGCCCCGTGGCTGACGCCGGAATCCATTAAGAGTTTAACCTTCTGTACACTCCGCCCCCGCTAACAAAGAAACTGCCATTTTCTTGGTCACCTTCGAGTTTCCTTTCTCCGATTAAATTTTCCTTTCGACCTGCAATCTCCGATACTACGAAAGGAGCGTCAAGCTGGGGAACTTACTTCGAGCACTGTTAAACATTCAGGGTTTCGAGTTAAACGCCAGTCATCTCCATTGATTTTCTCACTCACGAATCCGCGTTGCAACGCTGCTCCTTCGTTGTTTTCAAAAGATGCGCGGAGAAAGTCGAAAGGGGGAGGGAGGGATTGAAAAGATAACGAAATGGAACGAATGGGGCATGGATTTACGGAAGCATCTATCCGAGTAGAAACGAGAAGAAGATGAAATCGGATGCATCCAGCCGCGCATCCGTTAGATGCACTATATAACGTGCTCTGCACATGCATCGTGTGCAGGTGCATACGATGCAGCTACGCTAGAAGCTTGGCGCCTTCGAGGAGCATTTTCAGTTATTTGAATAAAAACGTCGTTAAGCGGCGCACTATTCCCATTCCTATTTAGTACAAAACAGTGTGGAGTACACTCCGCTATATCTAATCAAATTTTAAAACAGCATGGAAACAAATGAATTTCTGGGACGGTGTGTTATTACTTATTTTCGTGCTTTTTTGCTCTAGGAATATTCCTGCTCGCACTGTTATACAGCAGTGAATTATTTATTTGCTTCTGACGTTCTGATTTCGCGCTAAATACAGGTACCTACGTCCTTCACCGATTAACAATGAATGAACTAATAGTCGATTCGACAATAGGCACGGGCAACACGACAGCGCGGGTTCTGATCAACCTGGGGCAAGGGGCTGCAGAGGGAAGTGCTACTTCGGGGCAGCAATCGATGACGATACAGAGGTCCCGATTGATGACGATAGACAAGGCGGCGGAAGGGACAAGGGAAGTGCTACTTTATCGTATCAATTGACGAGGACGATTGATGACGACGGACGAGGGTGTGGAAGGGAAGACTGCAATCAATGTCGATAAGGGGCATGGAGGCACGATGTCGTGCAGTTATTGCATATGCATTTCGATATGTCGTCTAACGGTAATTTCGCAACAAATGTATGGCAAGGAACTGTAGAAAAAGAAGCTTGCGAACATTTGCAAGGGTACTTACGTAACTGAGTAGGTGGTTGATAATAAGAAATAAGAATCGACGATTGGAATTTCGCCGTTAAACTTCGTTTGGAGAAAAAATTTTCAAGCTTCGTGGCGAAGAGAATGGAAAAGTGGCTCAGCGCCGCCGCAGCCATTTTTCTCATATCGACCGAGCATCGCGTGTCTGCATCGGTTTCTTCGAGCAGAGCTTCCTTAGCGATAAATCACGAGGCCGCCTGTACTTGTTTCGTGGAAGACCAAGCGAATCGTCAAAGCAGAAACGGTTTTTCCCAGCGAGATCCGCGGTGATGCAAACACACACATCGATCCAGGAAACGTACACCTGCCCGGTGATCCCATCTAATTTCATGAAACGGTGATGTCGGTAGGATCGAACAGGCTTGATGTATTATTCTTCTTGCAAAGAAAGCTCCGCCCCGGGGCCAAAATCGTCTCTCTGCTATTTCGGCGTGACCCTGTTCAACACACCGATACTAACATATCCAACGTACCACTCAGAAGTCTAAAAACACCTGTCCCTATAAATTCGTAACTCTTCCTCTCGCGATGCGCGACAGAGGTATTCAAGATTCAAGGCTTGTTCAGTTCCGTATAGATATGCAGATGCAGGAACATTTCATGATATCTATTCGCGTCTACGTGAGCCCACCTTTCTTAAAATATCGTCTGCCCCTTGTTTTCTTGCATTATTCGTAGATATACTCGCATAGCCTCTGAAATAATTCGGCAATTCCAGGTGAAACCTTTTGATTAAATGCATACCTACTGCTGCAAAGTTGCCGATTTCAATTAAACGAATGGCAAATCGGCAGTTAACGCACCATCGATGAAAGGCAAATTCACTATTCCTCATTTGACGAACCGTTTGAAGACGAACAATGTGTACACGTAATTCACCCTTTGAAGAAGCGCAACGGCACTTCTGCTTTTACAGCCCCGTTTTTATATCGATATAGCCAGCAGCGATTTAATTACAATTTTTTGCCAGACAGCGGATGAATCGTTGCTTTATCCGTCGAATATTCCTCTCGTACTTTACTGAAATACCCGAATACTTGGCAATGATTCCGGTACCATGAAATTGGATATCTATTATTCTCTGCAGTGAAAAGAGAGATTCAATTAAATTCTACTTTGTTGCGGTGGTCCTTCCATTCCGTTTATACTTGGAAAGCATCTAGAAAATTCAAGCAAGCTAGTCTAATTAATAAATCAAGAGCTATAGTAAACGGACGAAAAGATTTAGCAGGTGCGCTCAGGGATTACATGGCGTGGTGCCACTTAAACGATTCTTGCTATCTCGAATTTAAGGTTGATCCTCGCAGGCCCCTCGAAGTAGGTGAAACTAGTTCCGCGTTTCTCTGCTGGATTGTTCCGGTGATTCTGTTTTGAACTTTGCTCCGACTTTCTAGCATTCCAAACCTGGAATATAACGCATGTTTTCCGCCTGTACTGTGTGCAATAAGCGCTGTTCAGAAAGCGTGTAATTCAACTGTGAGACAACTAATGGAAGCGTGGAAGCAGCGACGTCCACTTTAGTATAAATAAACATCGAGATTGTAACGTTATAATTTACAATACACACTTATATGGCATTGTGAAAATTTGAGAAAGTAATGTAAATGATTTTAAAATTAGAATTATAATTGAAATGAGAGTTACCGTGCACACATTTTTCCGTGAGACCGATTCTCTCGGAATTGCAGGTATCAGGGTGCAAGTTTGTGAAGAGATTCGAGCACACTGTTTGTAGTAGTTTGTACCTGCCCTCGATCGTCGCGTCGACCCTGGAACCGAGGAAATCGAGTGTCAGCCATTTTCGGCTGGCATTCCGTGGAAATGGTTAATTTAGCACCCATACGAGCTAGAACGTTCGACTGCCCCGGGACTGTGGTGATAAATCAGCGACTCGCGATTTGTCTCGCGCTCAAAAAGCAGAAACGTGGACTCAGGTGGAAAGCAGATAAAAAAAGTAACGAGGAACAAGGATTTTTTCGGCAGATTGGAAACGACGATTTATCCTTCCTCCTTCAACACTTTCCACGTACTGGCGTGTACACACCTACATCATCACCGCAGCATCGTTTTACGAGTTTTATATTTTCTTAGAAACTCGCAGGAATTATAGAAGCAGATGTTTGTAGTTGTAGGTATTCAAACACAATGAACAATGGGAGTTGACGAGATTCATCGAGCATGTGTTTGCGCGTCGAGGACTCTGCTGGAAGGCGAAAGCCCGCCAGCAGAGTAAAAAGGGAATAAGACCGTTTGATGATAGACTTCGGATCGTTAAAACTCGCAACTGGACCATAAAAACGATGATACCGCGAATAATCCGGGGAAAGAGAGGACGAAAAATAAACGAGAAGCAGACCTTTGATCACTTCGCCGACTGTAATTTAAAACGGAAGCGATCTGTGGCCTGTCGTCGAGCCAGGTGGACTCTCAGCAAGGGTAGGAAAAACCTGGACGAGTGCATCGTGTATTTGGTCAGCAATTAATTCGATGTTCGATATCGATATCAGTGTAGGGTAGAAGGCCAATTAGATGTAGGATCAAGGTACATATTCTCGATTGATTGAAACCTCCACCGCGTCCGACACATCGTATACTTATACTACTGGACCTGTTACGTTCATCCACGTTCACACGAATCTCCAATCGTACAGGGATCGGTTGATCGAAGCGGGTACTTTGATGTTTGAAAATTGAAGTTGATAACTGTATAAAGAAGCATTATGAAGTGGTGCAAGGAAACGCAGTCTCCCTGGAAAAAACCTGGCCCGACGAGGTTAATAAAAGTCGTCGTAAAAACTTCTTACCGTTACGCAGCTTGCACTTGGAGGCGAATAGGTACGGTATAACTTCGGACCTCGGGAGCATACAGCTTACAAAAAGTTGCAACAATCACATTTCCTCCGGGTAAATGCTAATTTAGCCCCTGAAGCATTGAGCACTTTAAAACTCCAAGTGATATTGGATCAACCTTTAAATACAACTACTTAGGACTTTCCCTCCAAAGTCAGTGTATACTTGGTGGGCTTCGGAACGATTAATATTTTATCGAAACACGTGAATTCGTTGTTTATCTAGAGTGTGCCACGCGCATGGCAGTGTACTGTCTTTGTCATCCTACGATAAGATATCGGGATCACTGTAATCGGGGGTGCAGCGACTCGTGCGGCAGATTATCGAGTGATCGTTACGCGTTTACACGGTAGGTAATCGGCTAGTCCAATTTCCTTGGCCCGCCGAGCTGTCGTCCAGCCTCTGACCAGTTAATATAAAACCAGTTATCGCAGCCGCGATTACGGTTCCCCGTAAAAAGTCCCGAGAGCAGCGCTGAGAAAGTTCGCCCCGCGATCGCTATCGGCCGGCGTAAAAACACTGAATTACGGCAGCCAATGTCCACGCGAACACACCCCCCGGTTTTCTACTGCGGAGCTTCCGCGAGCAGATTTGCTTATTTCCTCCTTGTCCCTCCAGAGTCTCTGCAAACTGTTTTTCAACGGTTAGCGTGCTCGATGAATTATTCGCACCAATTCTCTTCGGGGAGTTGACAGTTTTTGTTGTCGCGGAGTAAACGAAATGCTGGAACGTTCGGCCGAGCAACTACGGCGGAGACTGCAAACCCGCTTTCTGCCACGTGTTTTCCACTCGAACTGTCATCGGAAAAACTTGACAACGATCACGAAGAATGGTTTAATTGGAACGTCGCGTCGGCTGAACGCACCGACCTGTTTCTTCCTTTTGTAAACCGAATAAGCGCGCGTATGGTGTAGAAAGAAATGCAAAAAGATTTTCGATGAGTGGAGAAATGTGCTGCGTAGCCGCACGTCTCGAGCTGAGTTGTTTCGGATGGGTGGACGTGGATGGGTAAGAAGTAACAAGTCGCATGTTGCACAGAGGGGAGCTTAAGAACCGGCGGATTCGGGCCGCTCTCCGAGCGGCGCGGCGATATCGTTCGCCGCATGAATTATGGACCAAACACGACCGGGGAACATGTCATCGGGTTATGCAAAATGTTCACGTCCATTTCTCCAGCTTGCCTACGACGGCTGCACCGTTGCATGCTCAGGCTTTAATAAAAGATGCAACAAATGGAAATATGAAAAGCGTGATGACGCGTACCATTCACGGTGCATCGACACGTCTCGACTGCTTCCAAAGCTCCCGACTGTTAAATTATTTACGAGTCAATGTTGCCGTCAGGTCTTCGAGAGCCTCTCTTCCCATTTAACGGGTGAGTTTTGTTTGTAAAACAAACCACGAAGCGGTGGATGTAACTCTATTACTGGTATGAGGATAAACAGGGACTGTCAGAGCAGTTAAAATGAAAAATCCCTCTGTATGCGTTTGATGATACAAGAAAATGTTTACCTGCCCGCAGCAGGGTGCGTTTGCGACAGATGCAACTACACTAAAACTAACAAGGGTAGTGTTATTGTTTGTAATGGCCATGCGATGGAACACGTTCCACGGTTACGCCGAACAAGACGACAATTTCATTGGATCCTGGTGGAAGTGAAATTGCGAAAGCAGAGGTCGCCTTGCAAGAGGGAAGCTCGAGGCAGACCCTCGAGTCCAATTACCTGGTGTACATAATTAATTAGCAGGCCGGCTCGATAGGGAAACACGAGCAACGTCTTCGATAGAACGAAGACGTCGCGCGTCGACGTCGACGCCGCGCCGGCGTTGCCCCGCAGGGCGCGCGAACAATCTAGGCATCGGGGTTGCTGTCTAACGAGTGTTCTGGTCGAATATCATGCCACGATATTGATACAACGGCAAACATAATGTGGCCTGGAGCAACGCCAGATACGGGTCAACGGTTACCGCTCGTAATAACGTCGTAAATCTGAGAGATGGACGCGGATTCGAGGACCCTTGGTCCGGGAGCAGTTTCATACAGGGACAGTTCTATCTCGCAATCGTTTCGGGTTAGGGACTGCCAGGGGTCTTGGCGGGCGCCCGAGACGCGGCATCATCCAATCCCTAATGAACCAATAATTTCGCTAATGACGCTCGATCAGGAACTGTTTGTCGTACACCTGCGTCCGATTACAGTCAGTATTCCGGGAATCTGCTGTAACCACTTCGTACACGCTCCTATTCCCGCCCGTTAATCAACGACCTACCGAATTTCCGAGCAGTATTGCGAATTTCCAGGGGGCAACGCGCCTTCCTGGACCGTGGCGTGCGTCATTTCCCCGGTAACGTCTGATTTTCATCTCAGTTCCGCCGCAGCTGCTTGAAATTTGATCGATGAAGCGTCGCGCTTCAAGGTAATTTAGCGACCGAATAAGTGAGCGGTGGGCAAGAATTCCAGCGAAACGGGGAAGGAAATGGAGATCTTGTGTTTTGAGTTTGGATGTTTAGATTAGGGGTTGCGTTTTCGCTAAAAGGTAACGTGCTTAAACGACCGGTACACATGCCCCAGAAATGGGCGCGGCGCGTCCGTGAGCTTCCCTGAAATCAATCTATCTCGAGGAACAGGGTGCAACGTACTACCACCTATACGTTGCAGTCATTACGTTTAGTGTTTTCGCTGGATCTACGGACAGACGAGTTGCTGGAAAGTTGGACAGGAGCGGCAGGCCTGCGGAGCGAGCACGCGATAGCTCGGAAGATTTTTGCACGCGATCGCCCGCTGCACTTCTACGCTTCTGCCCGAAGACCCACCCAAACCCTCGGGACTCTGTGTGCATTTCTGCAACGCGGCGAGCATAACCAGCGGCTGTCACGAAGAAAAGCGCGTTAGAATGAATCGCGGAGAAACGCGGGGCGAATCAGCCGCGATTACTTCTAGCTGAAACAGCGGGATGAAGCCCAGGCTCGTTGCTCGATGGACTTGCTCCTCGAGGAAGTGCGGCAGCTGCTGCGTCCGGTGACAAATTGCCCCAAGGTATACACCAACAGATAAATATTGCCTTTCCTCTGACTGCGAAACGTGCTAAGTGATATCTTTATCTTCGCGTTCGCGGTATCGCGGCGCGGCGCGAAGTAATCATCATTGCCTTTCCTCTGACTGCGAAACCTGCTAAATGTTATCTTTATCTTTGTGCTCGGGGTATCGCGGCGCGGCGCGAAATAATCATGAAGGGGAAGTGAATGATAAAGGGGAACGAAAACTCGAGGAAGTGGCACAATTAAGATAATTAATGGAAAGCTAGCTGCGAATGGGTGGCACGCGTAACGAACTTTCATACGGACATTGAATCTTTTTGCTACTTTTAAATGAGAACGTTCCCTGCGACCTAGAAAAATGGGCGAAATAATTAAAGTCCAGGAATTACTCGACCGACGTACCGTATTAAAAAGTCTCTTGATAAACGTTTCTCTTCCGTGCCGTTGCTGCTGCTTCTGTTTCAATTATTAAAAACTTTACAGCGTCGAAAAGTTTTCGCCGCTCGGGATAATAAAGAAACAATCAAAGGAGCGAAAGAAATTCTCCTTAATTACAGTGTTTAAGAAACAAGCGGGCCACGTTCCGAGGAATCGACAAAGGAACGGACGTCTCGTTTTATTCTTTCAAGAAACGAGAAACACTCGTGCCCGTGAATAAACGAGAGCGTTCCGTTTCCTTCGTTTTAATTTCCACATATTTGACTCGCGTAAAAGCGAAAAATTTCCAGACAAACTCGACAGCGTAATACAAAACAATGCTTATTAGAGTTGCAACCGCGGAAACGGGCGAAACGTTTTGGTATTATAGCTTTCTGCTCGTTGAATTATGTTAAGGAGAACTGGCGATGTTTATGGAGTCCACTAAATTCTGTTGTTCGTTTCCTCGCTCACGCCCGCTTTCCCCACGCAGCGAGAATAAAATTGTTTAATTAAAACGCACCCACTTCAGTCTCCGGAGGATGAATACGCGCCAATGAAACACCCTCCACCGATTAATACAAGTCTGTTCTTCATTCTTCGTGTATCGTCGATCAGCACATTAAAAACACGCGTGGTGAAAAGTGATGGAAATAAAGAGGAGATACTCTACCGCGAAGTGGCAGACGTTTACGAAATTGCCAGGCGATAATATTGGGTATTAGGAATTAGATCTGGCGAGGGCATTTAAAGATATCATAGAGGATGGATGAGGGGTGGAGAGGAGCGAGGGGGTTGCGAGGCGTGGCAAAGCGAGGGCGTGCCGAAAACGGTGAAATTGCAGGAACGGGGCGAAGGAGTCGTCGGTAGTCTTTGAATTGCTCAAGATTACGTTTTGCAGGCCATGCAGTTTCCCCGGTTCCGTGGGCTTGATAAATGCTCGAAGGGGAAAAAACGAAGCCAGGACCTTTAATTTTTCACTGGCGCGGAAAAGAACGAGGTTGCTCTGAATAACGCGGTATACGACTTCCAAGAGTCGCGAGCCGGCAGCCCGAGTTGGAGAAGAAAGAGCCATGGGATGAGAAGAATTCTCGCGATTCTTATAAATCCCGCTAACGACCGCGCATCGATTTCATCCCCGTTCTAATATGAAAACGCGACAGCTTTCCTCCCTTCCCTCGGAAAAAGTACGTAGGATGATCGCTGATGCTGATTTGTCACAAGCGGAGCAAACAATGTCCAGCTAAATCGTTTCACGTCTTTGTCGCTGTGGTGGATTCGATCGTTTCAAGCGAATTCTTCAGAATCTGGGGCATTAATGGCATTAATTAACCTTCCACTTTCTACGAAATTAACAAAGGTGCTTACCGGAAGAGCGACGGAGCCAGTGTCTTATTACCCTAGCCCTGGAAAAATTCAAGGAAACGGACTGCAGGAGAGGCTAGCACGTGAAAACGAGATCCCGAAAGAAACGCGAAGGCGCAACGATTTTCACGAGGATTCTTGGCACACCGGCAACAAGGCCATTGTCTTTTTATGCGAGGACGAAGGAAACGGCGGCGGCGGGCGGAATAGAAAAATTCGAGATAAAGTGGGTGGATGGGAACGGGCATGGAAAATAATGGAAAGGAAGGTGCTCACGGGCCAATCGAAACAACAATTTACCAGCAACTACTTTTATCTATAATGGCGGCGGACGGAAGCCCCGATAGAACGGGCACGGAACTCCTGTCGCGGCGTCCTTTTCCGATGCCGTCAGAAATTCTGCCCGCTTACTGTGCCGACGATACAGAGCCTCCCTTCCTCTCGCGTTCTTCTTAAACAAAGAACGGATAAACCCGTTCAGTTAACTTCAATTAAATACAATCATTCTGTTACGTAACACATGCGAGGCGCGTGTTAAACTAGAAGCTATCTCGACTAGTGAAACGCTGAAGCGAGCAGTGCTCTTTGAGCAGTACCTATATAATTGTAGTGGCGAAAGCCGTCAGTGTATGGGTGAAACGAGCGTACGAGTGTGACGCCAGAGAGAACGAAGCGCGAGCAGGGAGTTGTTCTTTTGCATCTACTTCTCTCTGTTGTATTTTATTCTATATTTTACGTAAATACATATTTTTACTATCTTAACCGAACCCCGGATCCTACAAAAGATTTCGCCGAATTCGATTCGATCAAGGGAACAAACATATTACTCGAGGCAGAAGAAAAGTAAAGGAAGAACGAGTAAAGTTGTTTGCGAAGCGCGCGCGGAGCAACCCCGTGGAAAGCAGCAACGAGCTAAACGACTTTCGCGAAAACAATCGAATGGGAGGACGTAGCTGAAGGAAGAAAGTGGCGCGGGTAAAGTGGTGAAGAAAGGAAGGGACGGTGCAACCTTTGCTAGGGTTGTCGAAGAATTTGCTTTCGGCCGGTTTTCGGCCAATAGAGTGTCCACGTTTCTCCGTAGGACGAGCGTAGCTGCGCGACGAGGTGAAACGAGAGAGAGAAGCAAGCGAGTCGTATTTGGTCTAGCGAGGCTTGAAGATAGAAAGAGGGTTCGCAGGAGGGACGGGAGGAGAGAAAACCATCTTCTGGGTGGCTCCAGCCACGGACAATTCGCTTCGTTTAACCGGACTGGCTGCTGGACGATGGCCAAGCGGTATCACACAGACGTTTGCTGCTCTTTTGAACGTCAGTTATGAGTCTTTCAAATTGCATCAAAGCTGTACAATGGTCCCTATCCCTCTTTTCTGCTTCTCCCTTCTCCCTCGCTTTTTCTTCTTCTCGCTCGCACTTAGCCGGTTCCCTCTTGATTTCTAGTTCTCGGCTGAGAAATGAAGACCCGATGCCAGGGAAAGCTTTCCTCTCCACTTCTTCTCGTGGCACTTCTGCTCCTTCTCTTCGCAGCCCCTCCTGCCCCTGGATATCGATACTTTTTTTGCCGCCACTTTAGTTACTCGAAGGCCACCGACAAGGGATCAGCTATGATTCTGGTCTGCCATTTGCCGGGTTGCGTCACCCTCCTGCGATTTCCAAACGAAAGCGATAGCCTTGAGTAAACTCTGGCTTTTGTTCGGCCAAGCGGTGGGAGCGTGCAGATAATTGTACCGGGACGAGATCCGTCGAGAGAGATTTCCAAGGGGAAGACATTCTTCTTCTAACCATGTTGGCTGGCAACTTTTCGAAAAGAAACCTGAAACTTATCTGTACACTTTATTCCGTTTCTCCGAGGAAGCGGGCGTGGATTTTTTTTCAGCAACGGAAGAGCGTTTCAGCCGTCCCCTTTCTTCTCGAACGGGCTGCCGCTTGCAAATTCATGCTTATTAATCCACTTTTTTGTTTTTAAAGTCGTTAACTGGCCCGTGGCACGGCGTGCGGCTAACTTTAAATCATTCCGTGTTCCTTGACGCTAATTCCCGCGCAAAGCAACCAGCGAGAAATTTTCCACAACCGCTCCAATTACGCGCAAATAGTTATCCAAAGCGGCGAACAAAGGGTAATCCATTATGTTTCGCTTCTAGCATCTTCCGGGGATAATTCCTGCTCGTTATACAGCCAGGTCGTTTTTCTTCTTCCCGTTTCACGTCGTGGATTAAAGGGGTCCGGCTTCCCCCGATTTTCTAACTCGATGCGGCCGACGATGCACTCGGAGCAGCAGGAAGTAGTTAGAACGCTGCGTGATGGCGTATCAGAGCTTCCTCCGCGGAAGCAATTTTCTAAGCCCTCTTCGATTACTTCGGCCCGATCAACGAAATTTACTTTCATCCACGGCGGCGAATTTCTAGCGCGGGGATACCGATATAATAGATCCGATTCCCCTTGTCCACGAGTCTCGAATACAATTTTCTATCCACTCTCGCGTGCAAAATCTGTAAATGGCAAATGTTTCGGGAATGAAGGAAAGGAAACTGCTGGAAATTTGGTACTTTCAAAGCGTGCATCTCAAACTGAATCGTTGAGATACGAAGCTGCGAAATAATGCAAACAAGGATTGCCGCGCAAGGGTCGAAGGATACAACGTCAAACAGGTACAGAAGAAAATATTTGCTTTTTCCCTCGGTCTATCGTGCTTGACCGGTCAAAGGAGGAGTTGATCGATCAGGCGATAGGAATAAAATTGTCCTCGGTGCGCGAGACTCGTCGCAGCATCTCGCGGCGACCGCACCCGCTCGAGGAGGGCAGCTTTTACAAGCGACGGTGGCTTCTATTCTACACTTTGGCGAAGACTTGCTTGAAGCGCGATATCTGCCGATGGAACGCGGAATGGAAATCAATCGAGCTTTCTTGCGGTACACATTTCAATGAGAAATCGAGGAAGCGAGGGAAGCGAGAAAGCATCGGGGACCGCGGTAAAATCCACGGCTATTCTGCCAACCAAATATAGGCTTGTATTTCAACCGCTCCGCCTTTTTTCCCTATGGCATCCACATCCTGTGTCCTCGTTTCTCTTCCCTGGAACCTACAAAAAAAAATTCCATTCGTCGTTTTACTTTTCGTGTGTCCTCGATCGTCGGCTCCGCATAACGTACAAACGTGCGGGGGTTGTTTGTTTGTCGGTCGCAGGGTTGCACGCGTGACACGCACCTCGATATCGGCGCACGTAAATGGGATTGCTTTCGAAAATATCGTAAAAGGACGCGAAGACACGAGCGATCGATCGAACAATGCTCGCCCCCCAAGTGCGGAATGTGCGCGCCAGCGCCTGTGTATGTGCGGCTGCAGCGGCATATCGTTGGAAAGATTCCTCCGTACGGCATACCGTGTTCGTATTCATTGCAACCGACGAAACATTCGGAACAACCGGAAATGATCCGACCGTGTTGCTTTTACACTCTGTCCGTATCATCCAGCGGAACCAGGACCTTGGTTTTCGTCGATTCCCTTGCGCTTTTGCCATTCCCTTTCAATCGGAACACGCGATCGCACAGTTTGGCGAGGTAGACGGTGCGCGGAACGGGAATGGAAAAGCGGGAGACCGAAAATGATAATTGTAGAAGATAGGTGCGCGCTTTCCTTTCTCTGTGGAAGACAAACAAAAGTTGCAGTTTGACCGATTTAATGGACAAATCAGATTGACCGGAAAGCACGGCTCAAGCGAGCGTGTAAAAAGCGTACACAGAGGAGCGTAATGGTTCGCGGTTACTATCCGTTTCATCGATTTACCCGAAAACGATGTAAAAGTATCGCTCACGCGATGCTCATTAGCATTTAGAGTGGCGAGGGATTTATTCTCCGGCTGTGACTGCTGGATCACGACACGGTATGCATAGGATTATCTCCGAGCACCTGGACAATAGTGACCTAATCCATTTACAAAGAAAACGAGCTACTTTCCTGTCCTTCCTGCCCTCCTCGTTCCCGTGCACCCGCCATTACTCTTGCCGCGCGATATACCGGATCCGAGTTTTGCCTATCATCTTTCATTTTCATTCTCCTTTTCATTTTCATTTTCGTTTTCATTCTTATGCGGCACGTTGCAAAGGCGTAACGAGAAAATAAAGTAGGCGAGCAGCGACGTTGCCACAGGAGCCCCTAACACGCTCGACATTCACTTCTTATTCACCCCGTGTACCTACCTGGATTATTCTTAACGATCGCGTCGCGAGAAAACCTACACGCACCTCTTTGCGATTAACCTTCCCCTTTGTAATTAATCACCTTTCGTCGCGCCTGTATTTACGAGCTGCAACATTAACGGCATCGTATGCAATGCTGCGCATGCTCCTGCTTCCCGAGTCCGGGTGAAAAAATTTAATGCCACTCGAAGGAAGTCGTTCATCGTGCACCGCGAGTGTTTCTCGTAATCCCCTTTGTATAGTATTGCTGCACTTAAAAATTAGAACGTATACCGTTACGGCGACGTCGCTTCAGGGCTTAGGGTAAACCGATATTTGAAAAGCACTCTCGTTGCCCCGGCCTATCGAGTTTCAGACGACTTCATAAAGCCTTGGCACGCCAAGTATTTTTTCATTGTTCCGTATTACCCATCGCGGCTCGGGTTATTCGATTCAACGGGATCCCGTGAAAAGCGGGACGCAACGGGAGGGTCTCGCGTGGAGGTTGGGCTCGTAGTGGAGCGCCCGATGCCACGAGTTACTGCAACGCCATCCGCATTACCACGTCGCGTCGCGTCGCCTCGCCTCGCGTCTGCTCGCAACTTAAGCGTGTAAACGCAGCTGCTTTGTATTTGCGGCCTGACCTCGTCGAGTCGGCCGATTATATCACGGCTCGTGGAAATCCGAGCATTCTTGGTGAACGCCGTCTGTCGCCAGGCTTGCAGCGTACCTCTTGCCTCGTGGCTCGAGCTCCCTGCTCCGTGCTTCGTGGTGCGCGAGAAGTTACAGCTTTCGCTCAAAACAGATTGTCGCTGGTACCCGTTCCCTCCTGCAACCTACTCCTACTTAAGTATCTATGACTGCGTTCCCCTAATTCTCTCATCATTGTTCGATCCCCGCGAGGTAGAAAGTTGGTGGGGAAACTTGTCGAGCACCGGCTGCTCCCCACACAAGACTCCATTTACGCGCCTGTCCATTACTCGCTGTTTCCACTGTGCAGACGTCCGTAACTGTAACCACTGACGGTTGCGGTGGTTGGCTCGAGTAGTGTACTATGTATCGTGGAATCATTGCAACACCTTCATTACAGATTGTAGGCTTGTTTTCGACGCAATCAGAAATTTATTATATTTTCTTTCTCGCTCGCGCCGTACACGCAACTTAGGTAATTATTTAACGAACGTCGGACCTCCGTGGCCCATCGATTGTCGCGAAACTTTGAGAATCAAGTTTCGCGGGATACTTTCCGGCTAACAGTCAGTTCCTCTCGCGACAGGAAAATTAAGGAGAAGTTAATAAAATCGGAAACTGCCAGACAACCGTCCAGAAGGCACACGATTTTCTCCCCTCTCGCCGAGGGAGCCCGGCCAGCTGCAACTTATTTAAAACTTGCAACGCGACTTCCTCCGTCACCGAGAAGCCCCAGTCTCCCTTTTATTCTCGAAATATTATATAGAATCCGCCTGCGAAACTTTGTATTCCGATTCGTCGCGTTAAAACCCGGCACAAAAGCGCACCCGTGCCGAGAGCCCGTTAAGCGAACCGTTTATCGAATTAAGCTCGATCGTTTTTCTCGCTCCGGTTCTGCGAGTAATTGAGTTCGTTTATCATATGGATCGTGATTATTTACTTAATGAAGCGAACGAAACGCTCAATTAAAGTCTGTTGAATTATTCCACGCGGCAGAGGTAAAATTACTGTGAAACGTTTTCAAATAACACTCGTCATTACGATTCAGTGCTGCTGTAATTTACAAGCGTGCAATTATAAATTCTGATGGCTAGCGAGTGCTGTGATACGCCGTTCAAATGCTCAGGGGCAATCATAATTTCAATCGATACATTTTGCAAATAGAGCCATTCAGAGCTTTCACTGCAGTCTGGGTATCGTGTCGAATAATTAAAATGCAAGTATACACCGCGTAATTAAGAACATTATTGGAAATGATAGAGAAGTAAAGAGCAGGAGGTAGGACGAACGAAAATTCTTTCCTCGCTTGAACGCAGTGTGGGTGGAATTAGTTACGGTATCTAAAAGTTCGTAGCTGGACTTCAAAGGACGGTACTTGGGGCTACCGAAACTTTCTATTTGAACTATGTTAACCTTATTACGATATAACGCGAGGCGTAAGTACGCAGAGATGCAGCCATTCACGTGTTGCGCGATATACTAAATTGTTTGGGAACTCGTGTAACGTAACATTTGCATAACAACGTTAAGCTTATTACGTTGCGCTTGTATCATCGGTCCATCAGAATCGAACACTTAACCAGCCTTCAACTTTGTCCCCATCGTTCCGCTGGTATGCCTCGACCGACATGCGGGACAGTGTTCCCAGTTTGCGGCGGGAATTCGCGCGATCGTAATTTATAGTTGGGATACGCTTCATCGGGATAAACGATTTAACCGAATAAATGGCTCGTCATAAACAATAACGAATTCGTTTGTTGCGCAAGCTGTTTGAGGAGATTAATGAATTCCTGGAGGATGGCACGTTTCTGGGCGTTTCTAAATTGCCTCTATTTGTATCAGCAACAAGAATTATTCGCGTTGGAAATTGGCTACAGATTCACCGATGAATCCCAATTAATTGAAATTCTTCAGGAGCATGAAAACAGCCAGGTTATTTCGAAGAGCCGAGTTCAGTGGGTCAGGCCGCAGACCCTCCTTAAAACAAAATTGAAATCACTCGTTCAAAATCACTTCCATCGGCAGACACTTGAAAACGGTAGTAATAACTGAGTCGCTTTCAGCGTACAATTTTTTTTACCCTGGAACACATAAAACCGGTGATTCGAATGAAGCGCATAATACATCCACTTCTGAAAATCGATCCAATAAATTCTGAGCTCCAAATGGAAAACAAATATTCTCCCTGCTCCCGTTTAGAAAATTTAAGGGCCGCGATGGTTCGCTTTGAAAAACCCTTTGACCTGAATTTATTCAGTCTCGGTGAGTTCAGTGGCTACGTACTACCAACGTGAAAAACGTTGAAGCAGTGTTTCAAAAGCGCAGCTTATATCAAACTTTCGGATAGTCGAGTCACGGACACGGTGCGCCGAGTATCCCTTCCTCAGATAAGAGTGTTAACAGGCTGGCGAGTTGTGATCCTCGATCTTGGCGAGTTGCAGGCCCACGTAAGCCAGCAGTAGTTAGTCTCGCGAAGACTGCCCGCTAATCCCTCGTCAGCGACCGCGAAACTTTCTCCCTGCCCGTTCCCTACTCCCTAAGTGCTAATGCGCTTAATTATTGTCGCGTGCTATTTGCCAACTACCTTAACCAAACGTCTCGACAGGTACTTTGAGAAATTGTGAAAGACAGGTCCTTGGCTGGCTTCCTTTCCAGTGGGAAAGCAAAGTGTTTCAATCTGTTTACCGGTACCCATTACTCTTCTTCTGGAAGGTATCTTCAAAGATGGGGTTGGCGAATTTCAGCAACGTTTCAGTTGACCGCGTGCTTTATAGGACAGAGTTTAGAACGCAAGGGAGTGGCTAAAGTTCTTGTTCGGACCAGAAATTAAGCGATCGCAAAAAAATTGTTAATAACGCGGGAAGGAAAAGTTGGCCGGGGTGGAGTTTGTAGCTGGATATACGCGGTTCCAGAGAGCTACGCTGTCTGAAAATGTATGCGAACAAGAGCCCGAGGAGGAGAACCATGAAATATCCTTTACGGTTAAACGAGGTCATCTCAAAGTAATGAGCACCGTTTTAAGGAATTATTAAAGAGATAGCCTACTTTTCGTGCACGTACAACGGAACGCGCGAAGAATTATTATGACATTCAGCTACCACAAAACCGTGCTATTATAAATACAGGAACGCCGCGAGTTGCGCTAATAATGTGGCGCTACTAGCTACCGGGCGATATTAACTGCAAAACGCTCGCCTTAACTGTATTAAACTTTCCACTGGAACAAGGAATACTTTTATCCAATCAATTTATAGTCTTATCTAGTCCATAAAGTACCTACGTGCAAAGTCTCAAAGCCTTTATACGCTTCCTGTAAGCGTTGCGTTGTCATTTTTAACCCTGCCCGCGGAAATCCAGCCGTGTAGTAAATTTTTTCCCTCTACAAAGCCCTCTAATTCATTTCGCTAAAGGAAAAGTTTTCTCGTAACCTTCAGCGATGATCCTCCAACGCAAAGTGAAATTCTCATTCCCAGCGTTCCTGGAATGTCCTGGATGCAGCGCACAGTGAAGTTCCCTCCATTGTCCGCGAGCGTTAACCGTGTCATATAGAATCGGCCTTAATACCCCTCGAATTAAGAAAACGGGAATACGGGTAAATACGAAGTACGTACAAACAGCCTGGCCGTCCTACGGTCCAACCTGAGAACATTGCGTATTGACTAAAGCATTTAGCCTGATGAGAGCAAAGTGTAGTCAATTGCGATACGGTGTACTTTACTCAGTCACGGTGAGCACTGGAGCATCAACTCGTGGCGAAGACTCTTTTCATTTTCAAGCACTGCAATTAAATGTTAAATTGCACACTTTGCGGTGCATATTTAAACAGGAATTACACGAAATGTAATATCGGTTAAAGTTAGCTGGTTTGTTTCATATGAAATTCAATTCTCGATTCCAGCTCCGGAAACAAGGTCAGGTATAAATCCACCCGAATATGAAGGCAACGATATCATACTACGATTACACCGATACCATTACAGAGCAACATGAATGCATCCGAGGTAACATTGTCTGAAACAAGGTTGCTGTTTCTAAAGGTTCTGGTTCTGATAAGAGGGTTGTGACGAACCGCATGGCAGCCACCCTAGCTAGCGACACGTACAGCCTCGATACCGTTATTGAAGCTGGTTATGAAAATTTTTGGGTCGCCCAGGTGGAAGAATTTGACCGCGCGCGGTGTTGGAATAATATTACACGGAGAAGTAGGTAAATCGGAATCGTTCGATCGTGACCATTACTCGCGGAATCTGAAACAATTCCACGGTTCGTTTCACATTGGTGGATGACACGCAGGCGTGTCCGTGGGAAAAATTTCGACGGCGCGGCGCGCGTTGTAAATAGCGAGGGCGAAGGTTATCGTAACAGTTTGCATAGGGCGATCGTTGGCAATGTAATCGTCGGGTATCGAGTGCTGGCACGGGTACGCGTCATCGTAACAAGCAATCGCGCTATCGAATTTAACAGGCAACGGATACGACGTCGTGTATAGTGGTCGAGCCGTCGATCATCGCAATAATAATACAAGCGCTATCGACTGCCGTTAGCGGCACTGTTGGCATTCTACCGGGGCAGCTAGCAAGGGCGGCATGTAGGCGCTGTGAAGCGTTGTGAAGCGGTGTGGAGCGGCGCGGAGCGGTGTGGAGCGGAGTGGAGCGAGTCGCGAGGGCGGAGGTGGTAAGAGTTGACGCCGTCGGTGGTCGGGGGCTGATATCTGGCTAAGCGCGGGCGCAGTTGGATCGCGGTCTCCACCACGGTAGCATTTCCCTCACCGGCCTCTCACGCAGCTCTCTCTCCTTGTACCCCCCTCTCTCTCTCTCTCTCTCCTCCTCGCTCTTATTTTCCTCGTGTCTTCTTTGGAGCACCCCGCGGCCCACACCCCACACCCTCCGGCACAGTCGCCTTTCGGCCGTCTACTTATCTGCCTATCCATCTTACCAACCGCCAGCTCTCTCGCTCGCCTACCTTTACCCTTTCCCTCTTTCGCTCCCCACCATCTGTCTCGCTCTGGCCCGTTTCGGCGGCGCGCTCCTTCCGTTTCAGTCTCTCCTGCGGCCTCGGTCTCGTGGGTGGTTATCGGCCATGCGTACGTACCCGCGACGGAGTGTGCGTGCCGAGTGACGAATGAGTGGCACTTAAAGGAAAACGGAAGCTGCCTGAGCTCGTGGGCTGCGCGAGTCGTTGCGAGTCGCAGCGAGCCGGATGCATCCGACGGTGCGGCGGTGCAACGGTGGAACGATGCAACGATGCGCTAGACGCACCGGCCTGTCACGTGGAAATTCCGCACGTTATGGACCGTTCCTTCGCTGTGATTCGATTCGCGTCACCTGCCCGTGGGACGATTTAACGAATAGGTGGTTGGAAAAGTCAGTGGACGGGGGGGCAGTGAGGTATAACGAGTGAAAGATGTACAGTGAAGTCGTGAATGCAGTTAGGGGGTAAAGGCGGCGCTCTACTAGAAATTCCCGGGTTAAGAAAACTGGCGTGACAGTAAGCTGCTTCTCAGCAGCACGTGCAAATATGAGAAAAGTATACGCGAGACGTCGAGGCGTTCCTGGGCTCTTCATCCCCTGCTGCTTTCCAAATCTTACTGTATTCCTTCCAGCCACGATCTAAAGCGGTCCAAAACGGTTAAACCGCCCCGCGCGCCCGTGGATCCCCATTTCTCTGACTTCGCAAGTTGATTCTGCTTGAAACTTTCCTACTCTGTGATCGGTGATTCATGGTTGGCTCGTGTTGTGACTCGTCGAAAAAGTTTGCCGCTGCAACGAATGGATTCGTTTCAAAATTTTCACGCGCCCGTATCCACAGCCACGTAGACGGGCAAATATTTGTTTGAGTTTTAATAGTAATATTTCTGCGCGGATGCGAGCCCACTGGGAGAATACGTATTTCAAGAGCACGGATTTACCTATATAGTTTTTTAATTTACACACCGCTGTCCTCTCGTTCTACTTAATCCCTCTGCAAACGCGATACAAATTTTGTTGTAAAGCTTCAATCGTTGCTCGGTTGAGCTAGTTCACGATACTCCAACAATATTACATCACTACTACGGCCTGTTTGTATTTCGAATCCGCGTTGAATGAAATCGTCGTCTGGTTCTGGACGAGAATCTTCGCGATCACCTATTCGTTGACCTGTACCACTTGCAGGCGCTTCCCCGGAGACGCGTCGTCCTGCTAAATGTCGGGCCGGACTCCTTCGCGAAGTGTTCCATTGAAAAGTGAGGACAGAATAAAGTTGGATAAACAGAATGGTAACTGAGGTCTGGAAGTGAAACGTGGTTATCTCGAAACAGTGAGCGTTCGCAGAATTCGCGCGAGGATGGATACTTTGGAGTGGAATTCCGCGAGTTGCGTGGGGATGCGAGAAGAATCGGGAGGAATGTGCCGAAGGTGGGAAGAACACGCGACCTCGACGTGGACGCAATAGACGCGCTTTATCGCTGACATTTGATTCGACAACGACGCCTCCATCGTGTAACAACGGTACGTTATTTTGCGGCAGCTACTTTTTCGCACGGTTAATCTCACCGTTGACTCCCAGCGAGAACGTCGCTGAACACGTATCGCATTTGCATTCGCGTTTACATAATTTTCAATAAATTCCCGAGACCGATTACTCGTTCGTACAAGTACAGAATACAAGAATTCTGCTCCGCGAGGCGCATCGATTACTCGGAAGGTAAAATTTCGAGGTGATTTTACCTTGCTTTAGGTTAGGCGCAGCGCGCTGTTCCTTTGATCTATAATTTTTGCTCGAAAATTACGCAACCAACCAGCAAACCTTGTTTACTACTTTTTACTCGTTTTCTCGCGAGATATCAACCACTCACCGGCTATACCGGGGCTTTACTGAACACCTTGTGCAATAACCGCGAACTAGCGCGCTGGTGCGTGATTTCGATGAAAATCGAATTTTCGATCGAACATTTTTATCGGAACACTCGCGCGCGAATTTCTGGGTAAAAGCGTGATTCCCGTTTTTTTTTGCCTATAGTCCTACGTTCGCCGATTCCCCTATCGGAAAGGATGAATTTTCGATGGCGGGGAATGTTGAATGCGCGACGCATTTAAAAGGCGAAAACAAGGCTAAACAGTTTTACGCGTGCGTTTAAAATCGCCAGCTTTTAAGTGATTACCCGACAGACGATAAAGTTATAACGCTGTAGCTCGGATTGATTCCCATTTGCGTGCACGCGATCGAACTTCGTAGAAGCACTCTTCTCGTTTATACAAGCTGGTTATTTCAAGCTTAATAATCGACCATCGGTAAGTCCCCGAATAGATAATGGATACCAAACATCACGGGACAGCTAGCGTACCTATTGTGTACAATCGAGCGCGCAGTACTAGAAATTGCATTACAAACGTTATTATTGTACACATTGCTATAATCCGATGAGGCTCGATTTATGCGCGTTCACTTTGAATTAACCTCGGACGAATTTAATTAATTGGCGAACGTAGGGTGCGTTTGTAGAAATCCTGTATTCCCCTCGAGGAGTTTTAAAAATTTTTCAAGCATTTGTAACGCGTGAATGGTAATTAAAGTACCGCGTGATACTTGTCAGTCGAGAGAAAAGGGGATAAATTCCCATGGACGTGGGAACGGTTAGTTTGATAGCCACGCGAAAAGGCGGGCAGAGGCGGATAAAAGCGGACAGAGGCGGACAAAGGCGGACAAAAGTGTCGAGTGTATCGAGATTAGCTGAAGGTGCGAAGTGAGCTTCTGTTTATTGTCGACAGAAAGGAGGGATCGGTTCGCTGGAGGTCGCACCACTTGGAAAGTGGTATCGCGAAATGTACCGGAAACGATGGACCGTGAAGGCGCTGCGAATGGATTTACGGTACGGGGGCAGTGGCAGCGGCTGGTGCACGCCGGCCAAGATGATCTGCATTTTCTTTTTCTCCATACTGCTGCACGGTAAGCCGATACAGAATTTATACGTGTGTACTTCGGGCCGCTAACACGTGGGCTGATAAGGAAGCGGTTCCTTCTCGTTCATTGAGCTCGCTGCAGAACAGAAACCACGTTCGCGCCAATGCGAGAAAATTTAGCTTTCTAACTGGAGACCGATCCGATCGATACTGCAGATTATACAGATCATGTAGGTGCAGGCTTAAAATTCGTCACTTCTTCATTTTCGTTCCTTTCGCGATCGCCGGAAGCTTCTCCGGCTCGTATTAGCCTTAATGTGAACGTCGATAATGTTATCAACGAGCGACGTGCTACCGGATCGGATGAGTATATTCGACACGTGGGAATGCAAATTTGTTTACGAGAAAGCCAATAAGAAACAGATTGGTATTGCATGCATGAATAAAGGAAAACGTTAATGCAATAAGGGGATTTTTATCAAAGGGTGTGACACGATTGCTATATGGTATATGCCTTTGAATAGCTCTGACCGAGATCAATCGACCGGGGTCGCTTCTACACCGAAAATAGGATAAAAATAGGTAGGTTAAAAATGGATCGGATAATTTCGATAGCTCCAGATATATTTCGGTTTTTCAGTCTTCCTTCTATTATTTATGTGCCATTCCAGCAAAGTATTTAAATGGTCATGATTTCGCATTGAACATAGCGACGGAGAATATCGGAGAATTGGGAAAGCACTTTACTCGTAAAAAATTAGGATGCGGTTTAATTTACTCTTGGACGCGAAAAATCAAATCCACTGGTTCGGTACGTGTGCACGGGGTTCAATTACTTTTTCGTCATTGATTCTTCCTCGTACAGAGGCTTGTTTATTGGAGCTGTCCGCGTACACGATTTATTGGAGGCGTAAAACGCTCGCACTCGATCCTCGTTAATTAGAATCTCTGTTTCGTTCGGCCAACTATCGGTCCAACTATTGGCCATCTGCTCTCATTACGCCGAGTCTTTATTATCGCGTTAATTCTTGCAAAGTTAATTGTCTGGGTATCAATCAGTTAATTGGCACTCTCGCCGTGGATCTCCGTCTACCCAACAGAAATGTAATTAACTCCATAATTCATATAAAATATAAGGCACTGAAATACAAAATCAACTTCTTTCGCAAAGCTTCAAGCAGTCGAAGTAAAAAATTTTCGAGACCACTCGATCTAAAAATTCAGTCCCTCCGCGTTGCCATGGAACTCCACCGATTGCGGAAGCTTTGAAAGCTTCTCTAAAATTGGTATGAAGCTTTGGAAAATCGGACAGTAGAAGTGGGAGTGAAGAATGAGGCGAGTACTTTCGTAATCCGAAAACGATCCCATAATTCCGGGAGTGGTACGTTCCCGGGGAAATCGTTGCTATCCAGAGAAATCCAGGCGTAAACGCAATTAGGAGAATCCGGGACCAGTTCTTTTTTCGAGTAGCCCGGAGTGGTTCCGTGCACGAAACACTTTGTCCGCGCACGAGTGACTCGCGCGTCACGGAATTTTCGCGAAAGCTCGCCGGCGAGCGTAGAGGATGATGGGAATCGTTGAAAACGCGGCAAAAAGCACGAGGGGAAATCAGAAAGTGGAAAGTAACGGGACTGCGCGGCGCGGCGAGGCGCGTCGCGGCGCACACAGATAAAAATCCGCCCGAGGAAACAATAATCCCCCAACGACTTTGCAAATGTTGTTGCGGTCAGCTAACAGCGTGTACGCTGTTTTAAAAAGCACGCCCATGTACCTGCCCACGTACACACGCGTATGTACCTACGTTTTATTCGACAGCGAGCTCGTGGAACCGCTGCGAGGGCTTTTCACGCTGCTGGAATCACGATTCTTCCTCGGCTGCAAACGGCAATAGCCGCGATCCGGCTTTCGGTTTAATAAATGTTTCTGAAATGCGATCGAGTTTTCCCGTATCAAATTTTATTCCCCGAACCCCGCGGAACCGTGAAACATTGAGTTAAAACGTAACGCCGCGTGTAGCAAATTTATGCGTCAGCGGTTCCGGCGAATATTTCTACTTTACATTTTCCGTCGGCCTTGTAACTGCGCCTGGCTGCACTTTTCACATCTGAAGTTCGGCCACGCTCGCAGCTCGTCGATTTCCTTCGCAACTATTAAATAGTAACCGAAGCTTCTCGGGTGATAAAATTTACAAGCCAGGATAATAATTCGTACCGTCAGGGGAAACGAACTTACCTGCCTAAACCGCGGGGCGTGAAAGGCCGCGTTCACGGTTTCCAAAGCGAACTCGTCCACTGGCCTATAAACGTGTTTATCCGAAAGTTGTCGCGATTAACGTGCATCCGTGGATCACCTGTCTCGTATCGCCTATCGAATATCGCGTATAGAGATAGCAATATTCAGCTGCTATCTGCCGCGGGAGAGCAGCGTCTCTGCGCGAGCCGACTGCATACGACCTAATGACACGATGATGCGATGTTCGTAACAGCATTAGCGGGGAGCATTCGGGGCGCAAATGGAACCGTAGTCTACAGGCCCCCCAGGCCATTTAATTTTACTTGGCTTCGTCACAGCAGCAGGAAAATGGCGAATTTCCGCTTCGCGGAACGAACCCTCTGCACGCTCAGTCATTAATAACTTGCAATGTTTTCCTTTCACAACTTTGGGCTTTGTTACCAGTGGAACGTTTTCGGGCCTCGTTTCCCGAAAAATCATCAACGCGGAGGACGTGAGCATCGAGCGTGCGCGATAACGCTGTGAGAAACTTTCTATCCAGAGGGTGGTGTAAAACAAGCAATCGTGACGGTGCTAGTGGATGAATTTCTGCAGCTATTTGTCACGAACCGTTTCTCTTCAACCTTTTATCCCCCTATTTCATAGAATCTCTGAAATTAAAGAGGATCTTGATCTTCACTTGCGGAAGCTACGGGCACGACTTTTTCTACACCCCGTGCAGGCGAGAGCGAGGCACCGCGCCGCATTAAACGACGCCGACGCCACGCTCCGAAATGCATGCAGATGCTTATGAATAAACATCAAATGCAATTATAGAGGACCATATTCAAAATATATGGCGGACCGCTTGTCAAACTTTGAGAGGGGCTACTGTTGCACGCCACCCCCATTGTTTACTCGACCGTTCCGTCTGACTTTCCGCCGAGTTCGTCCAGCTTTTGGAAAGCATACCAGGAAGCGAACGTTATTTCTAACCGTGTGCCGTCGTGGAATTCGTTTTCAGCAAGTTTCCGTGGCGTTGCGAAGCTTCGACTATTCCGTGCACTTTTCCTGCGCCTCCCACTCTATTAAAGTTCACACATCACGCTTTTGAGAACGTGACTCGCCGGAATACGTTAATTGGAATTCCAATGAGATATACGCGCGTGTGTATCCTGCGGAACCTTTGAATTCCAGCGTTTCTGGGCGGGAACAAAGCGCCTCGTTCAAACGCTCCGCGGCAACAGCGCGATCTAAGGCAACAGTAAAAGACGCTTGTACTTTTGTGCTGCAGTTTCTGATGTTTGTGCGGCGCTTGAGTTTCAATAGTTAAGGATCGAGAAGAATAATGACAAGAGCATTTAAGGAGGAAAAGGAGGCCGGATACGTAAAATGGAATTTCACTGCATAATAACTTGAAAGTGCTTGATAAAATACCTGCACTAGAAACGCTTCAAAGGTAACTCTCGCAGAAGGGAATTCAACGCAATGTGCGCGTGCTTTCGCGATCTAGAACGGGCGCAAATATTCGCGGTTTTTCGCGAACGTTCTCACGGCGGGAACGATAGCGGTGGTAACCAGTGGAACGTGGAAATAACACAAATAATGGATACGCGTTCGAGTAGAGTCAATAGCGCCTCCTCTTCCCCACGATCGTTTCTAATTCAAAGAATTTGCGTAGCAGGAGGCATCGAGTCGTAGAAGCACGCCGGTAGTTTTCAATATTTGATGGCCAGAGTTAAGTTTATTTAACAAGGCGAAAACGGTATTACAGACTCTCCCACAGTGATGAGTCATACACGACTAATGCAGTTTACGCTTGGCGTTTCCGTTTCTCTTTGACGTGCGCTGCAACAGCCGCAAATACCGACTGAACCTTGCTGTGCAAATATCTGGATAGACCAGCTTTCAGCGATACACATACTGCGCGTAAAAGACGCTGGAATTTCGTAGAATCCCGTTACCAAACGATTACGATTCTTCGATTTGAGCTTCTTTAAACAACCAAGTAGGTACGTGCATTCGAAACGAGTACCTATGTAATTCCGGCTTTCCCATGCGTTTTCTCGTTTCGTAGGATTTGTACTTTTTTCTTGTTATCTCGAGCCGTCGGTTCTGGTGCATCAGGGTGGTATCGAATTAAACGAAAATGTCAACAATGGCGGGCCATCCCCGTCAGGACTGGCTTGTTGCTTCCACTCTCTCGTTCTATATGTTTCCGCCTTTAAACCCCCAGCTTAATAGAAAATGCTGGAATTAATCCGTGGTAACGCCGGTATCGGCCGGGCCACGTTAACCCAGACTCCTGAAAATCGATCCATCATCGATGCTTCGGCCACACGAGAGGAAAAGAATCATTACTTTAACGGATTATCGGTGGCCATTCTCCGGCATCGTAAAAAGACTAAATCCTCGAGGTGATTCGCTCGGTCGACAGCCAGCCGGCACCTTTTTTCCCCTCTTCCCTGGAATCTTTATCGGATCGGAAGTTCATTCTGGAGCAACGCGCTCGCCTAAGTCCCTTACGAAAAAGTGCTTCGCGGAGGAAGCACGGAGGGGAGCGTCGAAAAGGAGCGATTCGCGATGAGAAAGCGAACTTTCTCGCCTCCAGGTGGTCCGCATTGTTCCAACTTACGAACTTTTATTCGACCACTGTTGCCCGAAGCGAACGGCCACGCGGGCGTCGATGGTTCGCTGGAAATTTTAAGCAGCTGTAACGTTCCCATCCTCGCTAACCGAATATTTCTCTCGACAACAAACGTTGCTAGCCACATCCTAAACTTTCGGTACATTATTCGAGCCCTTCCACCACCCAAACATTCTTGCACCACTAACATACTTCGACCAGCCGAGTTCTCGATCGATTTTAATTCCTTATTCAGCCTTGTAACACTAAAATGCAGCAAACAATGTTATACCTCTTTCATGTGATCGGATGAACTGCTTTGTCGGACAAACTATGGTAGTTTGTTCGTTTCGTGCGCCCACTGTGATGGATTATCGATTGTTGGGGACGCAACTTTTAAACACTTTTTCATGGACTCGTTTCGGCAGGTGTGTCGGTATTTCGAGTGAATTTCGCGCCTCGCACGTAACAGGTTCCACAGAACCGTTAGCTATGAAGTTTTTCCGACATCGAGGTCCCCTCTGGGCGCCACTGCGGTTCCACCACGAAAATTCATTTTTAATTTCTCCAAGCTTTTTAACCGGTTTCATTCTCGCGGGTCGTTCCCGCCACGCGTAGGTACCTGCCTGTCAGTGAAAGAAATAAGCAATTGAATAGAGGGAAAGCTAAGCCCCGGCCGACTGATTGGACGCGCACGAAGACGGATTATCCTTTAAGGTGACTAATTAATCGGAGCCACGCGCTAATTTAATATACTAAGTTAGTTGCAGCGCGTTGCTCCCAGCGGGCAAATGACCCACTTGCGAACATTTCCCCGTAGAATCGCGACGAGAACTCTCGTCGGGGCGAGATCAATCATTCCAGGTATAGCCCGGCTGCTCCAGCCGCGGGATAATTAGATCGCGCAATTGAAATAGAATGGCGACGCCAGTAAATTCTAAATGGTTCGAGCACTTCCGAGTCTTCGGGGCTCGATTAAACAGCACTCTCGCCCCGATCCCGATAGCAGCCGTGAGAGGACAGCTTTACGTCGCGATAACGGAAAGTCGTTGGCCAACTCCTTCGCCGCCTATTTTTGTGCTCGATAGTTCGTTTCACCGGAAACGGGAGACATTCCCGGTCTCGATTATACCACTCGAGGTTATCTATAAATTTCCAGCTGATTGCTCCTCGCTGGTCACCCGATAATGCTCCCAAACCCCCTCGTTCTCGAGTTAACCGATCGCCAAGGCGGTAAAACGTACGTTCGGCAACTGATTTAGGGGAGGAAGTTTGTTAGGGGATAATGAATCGTAATGGATCGCCTGCTGGAGAACTTGGTGTTTCTACCCTTTATGCTTCGTAGCTCTTGCACGTTTCTGTATAGAAGTAGCCAGAGTATAAGTAGTTCAACACTTGCACGTGTCAGACGTCAGTAGCGAATCCTAATATCGGGCGCCCGTCGAAACGAAAACAAGCGCGGTTAATTTCCGCCTGGACTTCAATCGAATATTTGCAGGATATAAATATCCATCGGCGGACAGGATCGTGACATATTTTTTTATGGGCCGGCTCGAAGGTACGCATAGATCAAGAGGACGAATAACACCGCGCCCCGCAATATCCAAGCCGAGCGATACATCAATTCGCAATTTACGATGTTGTTACGTCACCAATACGAGGCGGCCCTTTTTCACCGTTCCCGCGGGCCGACGAAATAGGGAGCAATCGCGTAACAAATCTGATATTTATAACTGGATCAGCCGCTTAAGTCGATGACATTCCCCTCTGGGTAATGTTGCCCGGAAATGCTCGAGAGTGCCTCTGCCTTTGGATTTTGGGAATAAGACACGACGCCGGCCGCTTTCGCAGACGGGCTCCTGCGTTGTTTATTCGTAAATGTGCACGGATTCGCTTTAAGCCCCGAATTTCTCTGCGACAACCGAGACAAGCGCGGCTCCGTGCCTCGCGAGCATCTTTCCTCGAGATGACGATCATTTTACTGGAAATCTTGTATAATTTGGGAGCTGTTAGGTCCTCTATTCTAGAAGGTGTCTTCATGAAATTTCTAAGAGGAATGCATTTCATGTGACAGAAAAGGTTTCGGCGACCATGTACTAAACATTTCGCGAAAGCATTCTTCGATCGAACCCGAGGAAAGTTCCTTATGCAGCGATACGTTCCCGTAACCCATTTCCACAACAACTCGCGATTCCTTGGCTTCCTCCGGCGACGGAAAGAATGCGAATGGAAATGTTATATACTACGAATTCCATTTGACCTGACCTAGGTGAGCTACACGCGAAACGACATCGTCGTGTTGCGCCTCAAACGCCTCTTCGATCAGGGTTCAATCGATCTGCATTAAAAGACTTTGTTCGTCCGCGAGGATGCAACAACGGGCCAGAAGACTCGCTTTGCATGCATATCGACCGTCGGAAATTCGAATGTGGAAAGTTGCGTCAACCCCTTTGGGGCGCTGCCAAGGTAAAACGCGATACGTACGTCCTTGTGTTCGCGCTTCCACCCTTTGCTGCTCGCTTGACGATTTTCAATCTCGCGAAATTGATCGTCTCGTCGCGAAAAATTCGCGGTGGAAAATTTACGTGCCGCCATGAAGCTCGAGCGTTTCCAGGCGCGAAAGGGATTGCGCCACAGCCCCGCGATTAAGGGGGCATTCGGGTCCTTAATACTCGGGCGGTTGTCGTTTCGCGCGTTCAGGCGAGATTTTCCAGATATTTCTGAACTGCATATCGGTCGGACGTGGAATGCGAATGAACGTGATGCAACGGAGACTGGCGAGGGTGTCGCGCGAAACGACAACAGTGAAATAGCTGAGGGAATTTCCATATTTAGGTATAAAAGAAGGATACGTCGACTAAGAAAAGCCTCGTACAGGTTCTGCGAGGCTGCCCGTCAACCAGATTATCGGTTTACTTTCCGGATATAGTGAGTTGTATAATTCGCGTTAACACGCGAGCATTCCCGGCATATCGATTCATTGCTAATCTGTCAGTCCGCTTTCGTAAGCATCCAGTCCGTCGTATCACTGTCCCTACGTATGAAACATGTTCCACGAAGAAATGGACTATTTCGCAACGGTGGTCGGACGTTATTTTCGGCTTTCAATAACCGTGTCGTTCGCGGATCGTAATGCTGATATGTATCATGCAAGGAATCGTTAGCATGCCGCCAGACGATGCCTGTTCCAATGCTTTGATACGCTATATAATATTCTATCAAGGTTCGCGGGAGGGAGGTGCAATTTCCATTTGCATGGAAACGAGCAGGCGAAAACGGGCGAGTTATAAACAATCGATATCGAGATTAAAAGTATACAACGAGCGCAGACGATTCATCGGGCATGATAATTGCGACGCTGCGACCGGCATTGACGGTTCGCGGTGCTTTTCGATGGGTATCGATAGCTATCGATGAGTCGGCGGTCGGACAGACAATTTGCCTGCCAAAAACGGGAAATTTTGATTTACATCAACAATAATTTGTCAGGCAAATAAACGTTCTTTCGTGATATATAATGTACACGCGCTGCGTCCGATGGATTTCACGGGGAATTTACGATAACACTGCGAATAATATTTGGTAACATGCACCGATGTAAATCTCTTCGATGTAAAGTTTTCTCATTCACTGGCTGCTATGCAAATATATTTATTCCGTTCGAGACAAGCTCGACGAACGCGAGACACTAGTGTCCATAAATTTCCTGGATCCTTGAATCGAACGTTACGTCGAAACCGTGACGTTCTTTCTTGTGAAATTATGTGTTAACACCGACAGCGTAGCCGTGCAACTTCGCCATAAATTCACGGCACATTTATCACTTGGATTCATCAGTGTCAAAATCTCGATCCAGCAAACGCCAGTGCGGCAGCCATTGAGCCTTCGACGACAAACGCCCTGCACTGTATCGTAGTGCCTTTTGCAATCGACAGTGACGGATAAACGTCATTTCTCGGGACTTCCTTGTAAAAAGCATTTTCGTACTTTGCAGTCCGTGAGTTTTCATGGCGATCGATACGCGGAACAAGCGTTTCACGCGTATGAGTATTAGTTACAACGTAACCCTTAAAAATTCAGATTATCGGAAAGGTTGACGCACTCTGAAAATGTTAATCTTTTCTAGAGCAGTTTAAACTTTAAGCAAGGATTGTTCCCTTGCCATCGAATTTGAATTCACTAAACGCGGGATAATTGCGTTGCTGTCTTCTCCTGAGCGCATTGCGCAGTTTGGTTGTAATTTTATGATTTGTAGCGGGAAGGAGAGAGGTGGAGGGTTGAATGATAATTCAACGTACGCAACTTCGGGGAAGTTGCTTTAATTATTTACTAACGGGACCGGGAACTTGCAACATTATGAAAACAGAAGACAGTTGAATGTTTCAACCCAGGCATTTCCAATGAAACTGCAACGAGCGACTATTTTATAAACGTAAATTTCACTTTGCATCGTGCCGCTTTGCTTACACGTTGCTTGCTTAATCTACGCCATGAATGTGCATTCTGTTAAATGCGGGATTACAGTCGGAACTCCGCAAACAATACAAATTGCTTTAGCGTGAGAAGTTGAAGATGGCCACGAAAAAGGAGGATAGCCGAGAGGGAGAAATGAAGAGGAGGGGAAGCAAAGATTTTGTGTGTAAACTTCGTAAAAGTCGTCCGCGCGTTACGAGCGCTTTTTCTTTCGAGAACTTCCTTTTCTTATAATTCCACGATTAATAAAGCTTAATAAATGCCGTGGCATCAAAGTGAGAAGCGATGGGGTTATAAAGATTGATTAACACGGTAAACCTTGTGCAAACTTAATACCGAAGCTGCTGAAATCCCGTGAAACGAATATGCAGAACGATTCCTGCAACCGGGACGGTCTACAGTTTCCTTTGAACACACTGTAAGATTCGTGAAGTTTCAACTTTCTACGACATTCTTTGACGAATGCAATAACATTTGCATTCTTCTCTTTTCAAGCAGATATTCAAATACTTCATCGCGATAAAAATACTGTTCTCCTGGATTATTCGACAGAGTCAATTTTCAGGCAATTAAAAATTAAGTTGCTGCATAAAAATTAAATTTTATCGGGTAAGAAGCTCGAGTCGGTCCAAGACACGAGAATCCTCCTGTAGGTATACATATATAAAGTAACCAGAAAAGAAGCTCTTTACGTTTCTGTATCTTCTCCTTAATTAAACGGCAAAGCTCTTAAGAAGCTTATGTGCTTAGATTGCCAGGGTCTTATCGTTAAGACACGTCTGCAGTTGTCAGCAATTTTCCACAGGAGAGTCTTCCATTTCCGCGCCGTCCTCTTCGTCCCCGGGTAATAAGAACTTTTTTCGACTTTTTTAATGGCTCGTCGAAGCGATGATTTATTCGTTCCACGCGAAAAGACGCCCGTGCTTTTATCAGGAGAATATTCAACGGCGAGCGACTGCAAAGGCCTTCGGACAAAGCTATTTCTTCCGAGATTTGCGGTCGCACGAACACGGAAGGCTCCTGAGTGACGGCAATGCGTCGTTTTGCAGCGTGAATCTAACTTCATTGTGGGGAATTAAAGCTCGACGATTTGTGGGAACAATCGGGCTCGAACATTGTGATATTTCGGTGTTATTTAATATTTATACCGCCATGCTCGCAGGGAATAATGATGCGAAAGCATTCGCGGTGCTTTTACTTGCCAAGAAAACCGCCCCTTTGTCTTGCAAATTTGCTAAGGGACGCTAATCGGCTCGAGATCCTCTTAGAAAGATAGTGGCATGTCGAAGCAACCTTTTGGCCAAGCGGAGCGGTTTGTACAAGAATTTCATAGGACTATGAAAGGACTATTCATAGAAATACAGAATTCTCATCACTGAACTGACGTTTTTAATATCGTGTGCGCGCAACGTAAAAACCTATGGAGCTTCTCGCAGTGAAAACAATGTCGTTCATAATGGGCTGGATCCGGATACGTTCGATACGTCGATAGGATTTCGCGAAATTCAGAATCCGCGGAATTTGGCCTAAATTATTTTAACGTGCGCGTCGTGTTCTTGTCCTCCCTACTATTAACATTTATTCAGCACACTGAAGTATTCAGTTTCTATAAAGTTAACTGTGAAATTGAATGGAAGCTTCCGTATTGTGAACGTAAAGCCGCGGAAATTAAATTAGCTCGAGAATTGTGCAAAAGAAACACCGTTGCGCAGCTTTTAATTAATTCTTTGTAAAATACGTCTATGAAGTGAGGACAATGGGGAGACTATGCCGAAGGATTCGCAAAAGAAGTCCGGTCTAATTATTCGAGTTAATAAGCGTTTAATTAAGTTGCCGCCAGGCATCTCGTTAATAATCCGTCTTGAAATACGCACTTGTATGTAAAATAAACGTCGATGGCAGTGAAAGGGCCTTTGTCTCGTAAAAGCTCTTTGCGAAGCTCTCCAAATATATCCAGGCGGTCCTACGACAACGCGATTACAACAAAACAGATTCGTTTATTAAATCAAGCGGGGTGTCGTTTTATTGCACCAATCGATCGTGTGACATTTTACTCGAGGAGAATCCATGACAGAATGGATGAAAGGAAACGTAACGCGAAGGTGAGGTCGCCGTGATAGCGGTCCAGACGTAGAGCAATCGCAGTCAGCACTTTGCCAGGTGAAGGAAATTGGGTGGACTGAAAGAGAAACGCGAATATAAGTTTTTGCGCGTGCGAAAGGGGCACTTGGTTCTCGGAGCTTCACGAACAGTGGCTCCTTGAACGTTCGCTGACGCTATTTCGTCTAATTAAATCGGAGCTCCTTTGAGGGTCTTAAGCATGGCGTTCCCAGTCCTATCTCGACTCATTTGCCGCTCCGTTATGTAACGCGCCGTTTCTTCGAATAAGCGCACCGACCACAGTATTTTTCCACCCCCAGCCGGCAGCGTCCTTTCGTTTATCGTTTGGAGCACGATAACGAAACGAAACGGCGCCGAACAGAGGGGGATTATTTAGCGTTCCTCCTCGAGAAAAGAGAGAAGCACAATTCATCGATAGAGACTGCAACGCGCGCGACGGTCCTTATTCTCTCAGGCGAATCGCTTTTTTTGTTGCTCTAGCTAAGGTTTTGGGGATCGATGTCGAAGGCAATTAAGAAAGGTACACTAAGGGTTCGAAATAAATTGAGGCATGGAGAGCAACAACGGGCCAACCCACATTGAAAGAAAATTAATTTTTCCTATTTTACACGATTACTTAGTAGAGCTTATTGGAATACTTTTGAAAACACTGGATATTCGCAGCAGTGTTCGCAAAGTTGAAAAATGGAACGTACTTAAAAATACAGGAGCTCGAAATCGGTGAATACTTCGAGCTGAAGGTGTATTATCACGGGCGGAAGAAACACCGGCCGGAGAGTTGCGAGCGTTTTTAAGGTTCGACGAACTTTCTCGCGAGCAGTCCTTAACGGAAGAAGACAAATATTTGCGCGGAGCAGTCAGAGTCGGGAAGTTCAGTCCATAGTGAAATCGCTGCCATAATAGACGGGTTAGTTGAAGTGCCCGTTGCCATGAAAAAGCTTTCGCATCCTCGTTTCACGCTTTGCTAGAGAATCCACCGACAACCCTATTCTTCGATGAAAGCCTTTCATTTTCTTGTTCCTTATTAAAACGGAGCCTCGATTCCTTCAACTAAATGGAAAGCCGGTTGCATCCTCTTCTATCTCTCTCAATTCTACCTTTCCGTTCGACTCTACGGCAGCTGAACAATCAAGCAACTGTGTTACGAGTTTCTCCTCCAAAGGTGGGTTTGTCATGAGGAAATGAATGCAACTCGGTGCGAAAAATATTTACGAATACAGGAGAATCTGCATAAAGGTTTGGGAAACTATGTTAATACTTCTCGTCGTGTTTGCTTCGCTGAAAAGCGAAATATCCTTCAACGTTTGAAAGAAGTGCATCTCTTTTTGCACTCGTCGCATTCACTGTTATTCCAGACGCCATAACTACCTCCATAGACTACATGGCCTTCCAAAATATAATTTAGATCACGAATAACATGACTTCTTAACATCTCGTTAGTATCACGAGACGAAAGCTTAAAGCTCTTGTGTAGGGAGACGTTTCTAAAGCTGTCGACGGTTTCACTGGATGGTTACCCGCGAGGTTAATATCGTAAATGGCGTCGTGGCTGCCTTACAATGGGAACGGAAACAATCCTGCGGGATTATAGGAGGAGAGACAGTCGCCATGGTCCGTAATTCCCTTTTCACCTTTATGAAGAGCTCTGGCGTTGATGAATTCTTTGCGGGACGCGTGCATGTTTGTGCATTGTTGCGGGTAGCGTAAAACTTGGCGGTAACCGAGTTCCCGTGGAAACCATGCTTCGAAAGGCATGCTCTAATGCTTCCATTAAGGGAATCCGTTCAATCAATATGTTGGCAGCTCTTCACAAAATACCGTTGCTCGCTGCCACCGTCGTTAATGAAAGGTAAAGTTAAACAACGAAAACCCGAAGTCCATTCTGCCGAGCAACTTTCCATCAGATAAATACGATTCACCATTTGTCGCGGTTCCTGTCCGATCGTTCAAGCAGACTGATTTCGATGCTCGGCATTCAGATGGGTCCGCAGAATCACCCTATTGCACTATCGTGTAAGTCAGTCTTCGCCAGCTATTCGACAAGTTCTTTGTCTTCCCCTCTGTAACTCGAGCACGCTACCCTTGCGGATTTTTGTAACATTATACGACGAAGGATTAAGGGCGTCGATGGTGTAGCGTTGAGAAAGTGCAGGAATAAGAAAGGTAGGTATCGAGCAGAGGTAGCGTTTAATCGAGTAACAGAGAGCTCTCTTTCGATTTCAGAAATGTCATTTATAATAAGATCGTTGGGCGCGAAACCGCCGGAGGGAAAATTAAATTCTCCTCGGTGAGATGAAAGAAGTGGTAAGGGAAACGTGTCTCTCCACCCCCGAGAGCTGCGAAGGCACCGTCTCTGGTTTGGAGGGACGCAAAAATGTTACTCTCTTATCTCATATGCACCTTACGATGGAAAACGTATATTCCTGGCAGAGTGGTTTACGGGATGGAAGAATCGCCCGCGATTCCCGTCCTCGACCCTGCCTGAATTAAGAATACACGACGGTGAGGTGAGAAAAGGACAGCGTAACATGGAATGGTTAAGAAATTTCTGGAGTACATACAACAAGTAGACTCCGAGATTCTTATAGCTAGAAATGGATAAATGTACAGAAGCAAGAGAAAATTACTAGCCTCTCGCGTTTTACTTGAATCTTTCACTTCTCCTGTCTACAAATCCATCAATTAAACCCGATAAAGATTAAATACCATGAAATATCTGCTCGTCGTTCTCTTTGCGGAGTATAAAAGGAGATAGTAACGAAGAAGCAGTTGTGCAGCTATTAATGAAATATTTATCTGCGAATCGAAGCCGCAGGGGAAAAGGCGTTCGGTTGACGTTCGAAGGTTAAAGGAGCAATTATCGCGACGTTTCGCGTCTGTTTGGCGATGAAAGGATGGAAGTCCTTAACGAGGCACGGCACGCTTTACTTGCCACGAAAACTGGAATCATTTGATGTCTGAGGAAATGAAGGGGGCGGGATCCTTTGATGCGGATCGGGGTATAAAAACGATCGATGAAAAACTGTGAGAGTGCAAACGACAGCTTAATTACCGGCGCACGGGACGAGATGAGAAAGTAATGCGTTTCCAATTATCTGTGCGCCCGGAGTCTAATTCTTGATCTGCATAAACAAATCGACCGGCCCGTGCGCCACGCTTCACCCTTTTTCCCAGCCAAAAAACTTTCTATAATTAGTTTCTATAATTACTGCCGAAGCACATTACTTCGATCATTTTTGGCTCTCAATCTGGATAGCTCCGTGTTCCTCTTCTAAATGATTGAATTTTGGAGTGGAACATTCGGCTCGACTCTTGTCTGCTTTCAAATACTACTAAATACGTAATAGGGTAAAGAGGAAGTTCAGTCAGGATCTATTATGCAAAATTAGTGATCTGTTTGAAGATATCAGCATACTGAGCATACTATCGCGATCATCGTCGTCAAACAACGGCACGAACGGTCTATAGGAGCCGATATACAAATTCGATGCCGCCTAAAATGATTTAGGTGGAATTAATTCGACTGTTGCACACCGTGTACACTGTAGTTAACGTTCACAATGGTTTATCTTTGGCAGGACGAATGTAATTATCACGGTGAATTATGCGTTGCCCGTTAGAGCAAATTGTATCACGCATGTTCGTGACTGGGTAAAATTCTCATTAAGCTTCTCACACTCGGCGAAATAAGTCAATTCCAATGTAACGGAATGAGATAAGCGTAACGCGTCACGCGAGAATTGAAATTTTCAAGCATTCGCTGTGCGTTTGAAATTCGCGTTTAGCAGATTTCGCGGATTCCAATCGTGTTTCGTAGGATTTAATCCCGCGGTTCGCGAGAAATATTCGATTAACGGGCGTATCGGCACTTAAAATTCTATTTCACTAATCATTTAAAGCTGAGAGAAGTAGAACTGCGCCGTTACGTAAAATAATGAATATTAAATCCCATAGTTTTGTCTCTTCTGCATCGAGCGAAGGAGAGTCCCTTCTATATCCACTTAAAATAATCAAAAGTATTGCTAAAGGCGGGGGTAGAACACCAGCCGGAGAACCAATCAAGATAGAACTCTGAAAGCTTCGTAAATTCATAGCCACCGCGTAACAGACTTGCCGTAAAGTTCCCATTGGTCCATCAGCGTTACTTGTTGTCGCTGCAAGTCCAATAAACGGTAATGCAGCCCTTTCGCCTCGGGGTGCGGGTTGTTTTCCAGTGATCGATCAAGATCAAAGGATGCTGGTAATGGCAGTCGAAAAGTTTTAATTTCTATCGAGCGGGGGATTGTGGGGTTTCATTAAAATCTCAAAGCCGCCGGTTAATAAGGTTCGTCGGCGGGGCAGCGACGGCACTCGGCGGTACTCGAAAGGGGATTCTGGGATTCACGGTGTAAACTTACTTCGTAGGACCGTTTAGATTTAAGGAGGGTTAAGCAAGTGGTTATTTATGGCAAATCCGTGAAACTCGTCCCGCCATAGGGGAAAGGCTGGCTCAAGGAAATTTCCTTGCCTTTCGCCAGGAGGACGGTTGGCAAATGCCTGATTACCGCCATAACTCCAGGCAATTTTGCACACAAGGCAGTCTCAGGGCAGCAGAAGGGCCAACAGCAATTTCATATTAATATCAACCCCTCGGTCTTGCAGGTTTTCTCGTCACTCACGACGACCCCGTTGCTTTCATTCAATCAACCTGGAACCCCTCTCCTAAATTGCACACCGATGCTTTATGTCGCGCATAGAAGCTCATCTAGCTTCGGGCGCGTGAAACACCCACGAGTCAAGTGAGTAATCGTTCGACCAACACTCTGTTCTAATTTCGCCTCGGACCTTTTAATCGAATTTATCGACTAAGTGTGACGCAACGGATAAAAATTGGTCTGCACTGTCACTTGAATAAAATCTGCACATTTGCAGCCGCGTAATTATGCTTCGTTGAAATGGTCACAAATTTCCGCTTTCGTAGGAAGGGGAACGCTATTAAGGACTGGCTTCTTTTAGGCAGTTGTTTTTCCCTCGGCCGTTTAAGCATTCGCGAGCGGCATGGCCGCGTGTACGCGGTTCGACCTGGCGAGAAGAAACCGGCGAAATAATTCATCCAGTGTTCTCTAGCTCGTGAAGTGTAATGCGGAATAATGTTTTACACCGCGGCGGGTCTTGGCGAGTACGGGCTGGGTGCGATGTTGCTCGCAGCCGCAGCGATGAAATGAATTTTGCAGTATTAGGGGAAGCGTGCACTTCATCCGTCATGCACTTTTTGTAGCGCGCGCCGCGGCTGTGGCATTGCGCCAATAGACCGACTCGACCCGGTTATTATCCGCGATGAGATAGTGCGTTAATGACGATGCATTAAGGAGCGGCCCTTTTGGTAACGTCGCATGAAATTTCAAACCTGTGATCAATTAGAGTCACCGGAGGGGAGGCATTTCTCGGGAAATCTGAAAAGGTCTAGAAGAAACGACTAGACATAGAATTTCCAAGTGGAATCGGCAAGTTTCTGTACAACAAGAGTCACGCACCACATTTTAAGCTACCTTCGGACGTTAACGACTTAAGTAGATACTGTAGAACTCTGTAGAACTTTTCGATACAATGATTATGAGATTCTATCGAGACACTATATATCTGTATATACTTCCCTACGACTTCCTCTCGGCCGATCGAGGAGAGGTCGGGAAGAAATATCGTAACCAGTACGAAGAATGAAGTTATTTCATCCCAGCTCTTCCCTTCTCGTTCTTGCTCTTTAGTGGAAGTACCTCCTTCGTTTACGAGTGCATTCCCCTGCGATCTCCGGCACGGCGTCAGGTCGCAATGAAACTGGGTTAAATCCAAATGAGTTCGGTGTGTTTCCATAAAACAGGAAAAATGCCTGGCAACTGCGTCGTTAGATACCTCCGCGGCGCTTTGATCGTTTCGCGTTAAAAATATTTGTGTGAAAAAGGTGTTTTAGAGCCACCTCCCGAACCGTTGAGACACGAGAAGCTGTTTGCCACGCTGCTGTATCGCGATCCAGAAATACGCGTTCAGATTGCAGTTTCGAGGCGAAAAAAGGTGGGGCATGTCGTTTGTTGCACATTCGACTCATTCAGTGGTTCGGGCGCAGAAAAGAGGCAAGAAATAAATCAATTCCGGTATCAAACTATTCTGCATAAATACGACACTTCCGTAGCGTGCAATCACTTTCGCGGCAGCGTTACAGGCTGACCTGCAAAAAGTACGTCGGCCGCAGGTTTCTTTGGACGCGCAAGCTATTCCCTCCAACTCCGTTTAATAAAATAGGAAATACATAGGTACTTAGGCGAGAATGGTTGACTTGACCTGCAGTCCAGTCTTTATAGTTCGTCATGAATCCAGAATGTCCCTTCGAGTCAGCTCGTATACATGGAATCGTCTTCTCACATCTCAAATGGAAACACAAATACCTACGACAAGTTTTAATAAACAATGGCAAGCAGAAATCTTAAAAAATAGACTCACATGTATGTTTCAAAGTTATTTCGATGGAAATCGTGTCTCTGAATATCGACACATTCCCAATGGCGCGCTTGTAAAAAGGATACAGTTATATAACGAACCCGTTAAAATTCACGAATTCCAGCGAAAACTATAGATGACGAAGGTTTCATTTTTTCCACCTGCGAGTTCGATTTAAACTTCAAACGCTGAATGTAAGCGTCGAAGACGTCGACGTGTACGAACACTTTTTTCGCGTGGGTCGATTTTGCGCCGCCTTTGTGCAAAGCTCCCGCTGGAAGAAAGTGCACGCTTTGAAGGGACTCGCGTAACAAGTCGGCCCCAGCGTGAGAATAATATTCACGCCGTTGTGCAAACATTAAAAACGATGAACTCGGAGTCGCGCGAAAAAGTGAAATCAACGTGTGACCGAGATACGCTTGGGAGATCGTGCGACTGAAGGTACAACTGAACTTCCACCGTTGCCTTTGAAGTCGCGACGGATCTGCATACGATTGTCTCCACGGTTCTCCATATTTTTTGTGGCGTGTTTAGAAACAATAACGCTGAAGGCTAGGGAATGCTTAGCGCGCTCTGAGAGGCAGAGGTATCTGTGGATGGGCAGAGGTATCTCGCGAGACGTCTCGAGAAATCGAGTGGCCAGGAATGAATTGGTCTGCCAAGAGCGGGCAACTTGGAAAAAAGCGAGCAGAAAGGATGAACGACAGACGTCGGAAGTGTGATTCGGAATACGAAAGTTCAGATGAACGCAATCGACGGCGGAACGTCGAAAATCCTGCAGGCGGAAATACGGCTGAAATTCCCCGGAAATAGACGCCTACGTGGTGCGACGGATGACGTTGACGATCGAAGCCGACACGTGCGGCGAGTGCGTTCCTCTCTAGACCTTTTCGTGGCACCAGCAACCGATGCACAAAAAGTGCATCCAAGGGGAAATGCCACTTACGGCTCCTGGGACTGCCGATGACACTTTCATATCGAGGACCTCCAAGCATCTCGCGCGTTATGAGAACATTCGCGAATCACTCGTGAGAGACACTTTCGAGTCTAGTAGCTTTCTAATTACGCGTCACGCAGGGGAGACCGGGGCTAGTTGATACGTTTTGATCAGTTTTCAATGTGTTTCATTTTTGTTTGAATTAATTATTTGATAACAAATATGCTTAAATATACTTTGGTCCTTCCTCTTTAATATATATTAAGCGAAAACTTGAGGAAATACATACAAAATGAATGAAAAAATATTATTTGGGCGATCAATTTGGATGTATCAAAACTATTTACTTTTTCTCTATTTAAACGAAAACTGTTAAGAAACGATTGTTAACGTCAATGTACACACACGTACGCTGGATCGTAGGAAATAATTGAGCAACAATCTTCACATATCTCGCTCAAATGGAGCTACATATATACGGTGTCGAGATAATTCGTCTGTATCAACTTGCCCCCTGTATCAGCTAGCCTTGATCTCCCCTATCTCTGTGACTACCAGTTTACGCAAGTAGGTATTCATTTAAACGTTTCTCTTTCTAAAACCATGTCGATTTCCACTCGCCTTTATTTGTTGAGTTGACATGTAACTATTTATTACCTCACAAATTTTTGGCTCGCAGAATTTCTCATCATAATGAAACAAGAGTAACCGAATGTTTCTGTTGTAATCTCGATTCGGTTACCGAAGAGGGTTCATAGGTAGCCATCTGCTGCAATTCTTGTCAGTTTATTGGAAACAAGCCGCCGTTGTGTCAAACGTTCCGCCCGCGAGCGACATTCTTTGACAGGCCGAAAGGAAAAGATGGCAAAAGATGCTGCAATTCGCATAGCGAATAAAGTGAGCGAGTTGACGTGCTCTTCTTTTCGGCCAGCGGAAACTCCGGCATTCTTTCTTTCCAGTCCGCTTTTCTTCTATGGTTGGACACGCAATGCTACCAAAATTTTTCAAAACCTTAAAATGCAAAGCAGCCAACTTGCTCGAGTTGCGAGACTTGTTTGGATTTGTTGAATATTCTATCCTTCTGAAAGTGCTATTCATTAATTGGTCCAAGCTTGAGGTCCACTCATCAAGTTGGCACGAGGTTTTACTCACAGCCAGACACGTCAGCGACAGATTAATGAGGACTGAAATAATTCAGAGGGCCGCCGCTGTCCTACAGCGAATGAAATTTCATTAAAGTTTCTTAACTCCCCGCGACATATCAATGCGCGCCTGGTATCGCACGAGTCATTAGTCATGTCGTAGCTAAGGTGGCAAGCTGGTACTCGGCATACCTTGAAATTCATTATTAAACTGAGGAACTGCCGGTTGTCGGAGCGGGCGAATGCGGTTTAATGAAAGCTTTTCGTTGGATTTCTGAAAGGAAAGGTGGATTGAAATCCTTCCACGTGCCTGTCACCGCCGCCATCTGTATCCTCTTGGGATTCTAGATATTTCTCAGCTGCGTCTCAAACTTGTAAAAAGACAGTGCAGTGGGAAACTGTATTTTTATAAGCGTCCGATGAAAAGAGCAGAGTCTGATGTTAGACACTTTGCATCGCTGTTGCTTCAGGAACTAAAATTGTGTACGCGAACGACAAGCAGAATCGCTGACAGCGATAGCATCAAGCGTAGGATCGTCGCGATGATAATAAACGAGGCAACAGGCTTCTGGCGCCCAGCGAGACGATTCCGCGCTGGAAAGTTTTACGAAATAAGGAAAAATGATAAAAGTTCGGGACGAGGCGGATGGTTGCACGGTTACAACGTCGCGCCGCGCGATATTGTTCACGCGCTAAAAGCCGAGACATCTTCCCAGCCGCGCATTTTCCCATATTTCCTAGTTACAACGGCGATACACGGTGCAGCTTTACGATGAAAAAGTTGCGCGGCAAGCTAAGCGAACACTCTCGCGATCCAATTTCGTCCACCGACTATCATCTCGTCTCCTAACTCGAACATTGTCAATTTTCTCGCAATATCTGCCCGAGGTATCTCGATTATACATGCATTATCGAATGGTCGCCGCCGTATGCTGCTAAAAATTGCATATCGCCAAGAACGGTTTGTGGAAACGCGTCGATACGCTTTTATCGTAGGACATGAAAATACCTACCGTCGAAATCGAGGCTCTATTTATTAGCGAGAGAGATAGATCTCTGCAGCTATCCCTTTGAAATTCGGTTGATTTCTATCGACTCCGTAGTCGTCAATATGGATTAATTGAAATACCGAAACCTGTTGAAGAATTTAATAAGTCGAGCTTTCGATAAGGACAGCCGATTTAGAATTTTATGGGCCGGGCTCCCGTCCTCTCGCTTGAAACTTTCAAGTCGCCGACTATAAAACGCGATATACCCCGGTTATTTTTACGTGCAGCTCTGTCGAGACTTCTTCCGCGATCGTAGATCACGGGTTGGTCCAGCCTTGGACATACGATAAGGGGGCCCATCCTCTCGTTTCTAGGTCAGTCGTTTCGGAAGGACCGACCCTCGTAAAGTGCATCCAAAGTATCGAGATCCTCAAACGCGCTGGTTGGCCCCTGCGACCATGAAACGCGAATAATATCGTGCCTTCGTCAAATTGCTCGTGCATCGAAGATCTGACGACGAGAAGGCGGAAGTGCGAGGAGTTTATCTTGCTTGCGAGGTTGTTCCAGCTGAAAGCCTCGACTTTTCATCATTCGACACTTCCTTTCTCCATCGTTCGTCCTTTGGCCGGGCGGCGAGTTCTAGTCGTCTGAACGGCCAGCCGGGTATTATTCCCTCGATTACACTTAGTTCTCGCTTCCCTCCTACGATTTTTCACGACGCGGAGGCCGCGCCGGGAAACGCGTTTGCTCCGACTGGACCCTTCCGGTTCTTTCCCCTCCGTGGACCATTTCGCTTTTATTACGGCGAAAGATTTTCGCACCGCCATCGCGCTAATAATTTATCACGCGCCTGTTGTTCCGTCTTCCACTTGTTCCACCCCTGCAGGCCACCGATACGGTACACTGCGACGCGGCACAGATTTCTTGCCCAAAATTTGCCGCGTAAGCTCTCAAGATTGTATTTGTTGATCGGATTGTCATGTCAACGAGATCCTTGTGCTCTGCTCTTTGATAAATGAAACGGTGAAAATGTGTTTCGATACTCCGCACTTGAATCCTCGAAACCAATCAGATCCTTCCTGTCGGTTTAATTCCAACTCTAGTTTCCAATTAACTATCTAGTTTATTAGAGTACCGGTCCAGTCCCAACCCAATTGCAATTCGGTTCTAGACGAATCTCCGCCTCGATTTAAGTTCGCTCCAAATCCATTGCGCTTCGCGGTCTTACTAACCGTCTATTACAATCTACATCGCTGGTGGGCAATTTTCGATAAGGTTTAGGAAAGATACTCGTTCCGTGGCGATAAACGTTGTAACAAACATAAGTTTCTCTTCTAAAGAAGTTGGCCGTTTAAAAATTTAACCCGACAGTTCTCTCCGCCTTATAAATTCTCCAAGCTAGGCGAGCAGCCGTTACAAGTCCCGGAGACCAGCGTCGCTAACACTTCCAACTTACGTACTTCTAGAGACCACCCTGGTAACACCTCCAAGTGCCATGCACCGTCTTACCAAACCTTCAAACTTCTATGGGCCATCTCATTTACGTAGGATTACTTGCGGTTGAAACTGTTAAATGAGATATGTCATTAATAACGATGCTCGCCGGCTATTCCATTCTACTTAATTCAGAGGGAACGGCGTACCTCGGTTCCCCGGAAATTTTAACGCCAGGCGTTTCTAGTTAAGTCCCTTGAATTACACCGAAATACTTGCCGCCTTCCATTTTTCACGAAAAGACAAGGATCAGTGCCCGACGCACACGAACGTGACGTTGCGAAGAGTACGCGGGCAGACTTGTGCAGCTTTATCGACACGACAGGCTCACTTAAGGAACAAAGGAAGGAGGTCAACCGGATTGGTCAATTCGGACGAGAGATAGGGGTGATCGATCATTCGGCACATTCGACTGCTACTCGAATAATCAGGAGCTCGTTTAATGGCAATACCGATAGTCGGCATTCCAAGCATACTCTCGGTGCACGGGTCAAGCTATGCGTCGCAGAGGCATGCCAACCTAGATCGTGTTTGAAGGAAAGATTCTTCAAGGCCTTGGAAGCGTGCAGTGAGTTCGAATGATTAGGCGAACAAGAGAGTTCTTTTGAGCCCCTAGCAGGGACGAAAATAGCCAGACATTTTTCCCTGCCATCGCGTTCCAACGGTAGAACGGCATAGAAGATCCACGAATACTTGCGCTCGCGCGGACAGCAGTTACTCGCGGGATAAGCGAACACAGTCGAAAACACCTAAAACACTTGGTCGGTAGCTCAAAGGGGCGGAAGCAGCGCAAATAATTCAAGCGGTCGTAAAAGCGCGGAATCAGCCGGGAAAATGAAGGGGTTAATTTGCGAGTCTTTGTTCGATCCACCGTAGGCCTTGGCAAGCTTATCACGGTAAATGTCTTTGAGGATCCTACATTATATCTTCCTCTTATTCGCCCCCTAGCCCTTTTAGCCTGATAAATGTGTACCGACGAGATCAGCGGAGGGTTCTGACGTCCCGATGTAATTTCGAAAATAAATACGCCCGTCTCGAATAATCCTGCTGCCTGGTAATTTACTTTTTTTCATCCGATCCCGCGATTAACCGCGATAAGACGAACGCCGGGTAATATTTTATATCGGTGTCTATTAACTCCGCCGAGCTGTCACATTCGCCACTCGTTTTTTCATGAAATATTCAGTCGCCTCAGTGTCCCCGAAATACATATTTCAAGTATCTCGTAGAGACAATTTGCCCTAATACGCTTGTTCCCGCTCTGCTATGCGAATCGAGCGGGTGGAAACAGTGAAATGCTTTCTCGCGGGAAAATTCCGAGTGTTCCTCAGATCCGTCCGTAACTTTTCGACTATCTTCGTGGAAGCGTTCGCAGGTGGGAGTCAAACATCCTTTTTCTTGCCCGTGTAGAAAAATATGATGCATATGAACGCGTATTAAGCGTTTATGGGAAGATGCTGCGCTTGTTTCGAGAAGTGATAAACTTGAGGAGTCGCAGAGTAGTTTGCGTAGACAAAGTCGTAGCGTGGGTGGCATCGAAGAACTCTTTGCATAGAAAGCCTGCCCCGACTCACTACCGTTCCCTGCAAGAATGATCGTCGCTGACGTCTGAACGACAGTAGATTAACTGAATACCAACCGGGGGATATGTCGAAACGCGATGAAAAGGTGAATGCCGTGAAAGGAAGTTGATGCGTTCGGGAGGACTGACAGTTAATTAACACTTTAATGGGACGAGGACGCGCGTAGCGTATGAAACGAGACGCCTATCCTCCCGACGATTAAAGCGCTATCATTAACGCGTTTAACTTTTGCTATCTTTATGGGCGGGGGAATTTCTCATGCGACTACAAAAGCTGATTCACCAAACTGCCGCTTTGAGCCCGGATGAAACGTATCGCGGTACCTAAGCGCGTTAATTATTCGGGCGTCCCATACGTAACGCGGTTTTCCTTAGGGGTTTATTATACAATGAAATTATGAAACTAATGGAACCCCTACCTTCGTATCGTTCAACAAATTTTCCAAAACCGTTAGAAAGTTGTTTGCAACTCTTTCGGCCGGTGCTGATTTCTGCCAGATCGCGATTCATTAATTTGTCTGGAGAGTGATATTACCTGCCCTGAACGGCGACGTGCATCGCGACAGCGTGGTCAGAAACGAGGGATACTTTAAAGGCGTTTGAAAAGCGGTTAATCTCCGAAGCTGTCGCGAGCACGAAGCTTGGAAATATTTCGCGTGAGTTCCGACCGAGCGGTTTCGTGCGACAACCTACCTGGAGCGAATTAAAAATATATATATCCCCCGTTGAAAGCCTGGCGGGCAGGTAAACAGTGGAAAAACTGTATTTAAAAATCTGCCCCGCAGCTCTGCGTTTTAACGAATGTTTGCGGTGCCGCTGTCTCGTATAATTTCAGACTTTCCGCGAGTATCCGACTTCATTAACGGATGATCTGGTTCCGCTGTGTGACGCTCTCAGAGAGCATGTTGCATCGGAGCACATATGACCTGGCTTTGGGTGGAGCAAATTTTTTGCAGCAACGCTTAACGGGAATTCTTTCTCTATCGCGCGCTCTCGCGAGGAAGGTTGAACGTTTCAAAGGGTGATCGCCAGGGGGGAGATCAATGGGCGGCAGTTCTTGACATGAGTCTACTTGTCCGCGCGGCGCGGGCTCTGTTTTCAACGGCTATGGAAAATATCGCTCGCGCACGGCCGAACACGGCTCCTTTTCACCGTAAGTGCTTCAAGTAGGTATCTTGCGCGGCCCTCGTCGAGGTAGAATGAATGCGAAAAGCCTGGGGTACATACGTGGGGCACCCGGGGGTCACGCAGGGGGCTGGTTGTTGCAGCAGTGTAAACGTACGCGCTACGGCCACTCGTGCGAACGAGATTGTATTTGCCGCAGTGCAGGACTACCGGCAACAGGATAGTTATGCGCCAGCCGTTCCACCCTGTACTTTCGGGCCACTCCGCTCCGCGAGAACCATTCGGATATTCATGCGTTCTGAAGTGATCGCTGGACCCCCCGCCTCCGTTGTCCGATTCGAAATTGCTCGAATAAATTGCGCGGATCCCGTGCCCCGAGCAAACGAATACGCGATTACACTTGTAATTGACTTTTTCCGTCCATCCTGTTTGCCCTCCTGCCGCTTCGGCCCGTTTCGGAGCGCTCGTACGCACCAATCAAATCAGGAGCTGACGAAATGAGCGTCGAGTCCGATGCAAAGGTGTCCCGATGTAGATATCGTAATCTACTTAGACATTTATTTTAATAAACAGGGTCCTCGATTCTACCATCTCTACCCCGCTGAATATCTCCGTGGAAGAAACCTGCCTGTTGGCAACGTTATTCGAGCACAGCATCCGCGAGTACAAGGCGAACCGTGAGAATATTATTCTTTTCAAGCTCAAAGATTACGCAGTACTAGTTACCGCGTTGCGCATAATTACAGAGTGCGATGAAATGGGGAGAGAGAGAGAAAGAAAATGAGATTTTCTTACGGAATAAAAGAAGGGAGCAGTGCTTTTAGCAACGCAATAGCTTCTATTTTAATGACCTTTCCCCAGCCAATGTTCTATAAGAAACATGCGACAAAAGCTCGTATTGCGTTGCTAATTCACCGCCGTATTTAAAACGGATTCCCGCATAAAAGAATTTCTTGCCGGCGGATACAAACAGATTGTTCGCTTCTTGTTTCCAGAGGAAGCCGTGCACAGCACTCGACTGTTCGAGGCGGGTGCTTTGCAAGAATGGCAAACGCCGGAGAAAGGCCCTTACTTTGACACAACGGTTCCATCGAACGTGACGGGCCTTGTGGGGAAAACCATTCAGCTCGTCTGCAAAGTGAAAAACCTTGGAAACAGAACGGTGAGTATCATTGTAATCGGCTGCTTACAACTTTGAGAAATTTTCGCGGCAAATATTTGCCTTTGGCGGGCAGGGATCTGCACAATGCACTCGCCATTCAAAGAAACTGGGAATACGCGTAAAACACGCGACAGAGGAGTACGCTTCCATTCTGTGGCCCAAGTGCGCGTAACTTTCGGGTGCAGAAATCGGTCCCTAAATCGTCACTTATTATAGAATCGTTCGATAGAGCGGATGTCAAACATCGAGCGTATCGAACCAACTGATTTCTGTCGGTAGCACGCGAGCAATTCAAAGAATAACAATCGAAACCTGCTGAATTGGGCGACGTAAATGCAGCAGCAACTATGCAGCAGGTAGGACGTCAATAGAAGTGTTCGCGACGTAGATTAATTCGCAACTTACTGACATGGCAATGGTAACGAAACGTTTCGACAGCCCCCTGTTTACACTTCCATTTGTTGCAAGTTGTGGAAGGGCGGCTAGGTTCCCTGGGGGTTAATCGCGTTGAGAAACAATCGGTGATTGTTCTAGTTATGCAATTGTCAGACATGCTCTGAGACTCGAATGGTGCGTTGAATAGCATTGAAAGTCACTCGCTGGAATTCAAGGGAAACGTGGGAATTTTATTTTTTAATTTATTCGATTAATTTGTCGTCGATTCGGGTGTTCCTCGCGAATGGTTGCCAAGATTAAGTAGAAAAAGAAGCAGCCGAGGATCCAGCAGTTTAGACAGCAGGCAGTGTGTTACATTTTTAATCCGAAAACTCGTCTCTATGCAAAGCATGCGCGCAGGCGGCTGGCTCGTTCAACTACGTGTGTACTGGCTAATACGTTTCGTTGATATCGTACGTTTCGCGGGTATAATGTCGCGAGTAAAATTGAGATTTCCGCGACGCTGCGGAGGTGGGGCGAAATTACACGAAGTCTACTGGCGGCGGGTGAAAGCGGCGAGGAGGGCCGAAAAGCGACGTTCCGCGAAGAAAAGTTTACCTGGCAGTGCTCCCACCTTCCGTCGCATCTCGAATTGTGTTTGCCTTAAGAATTGGTTTCCTTTGCCGTCTACAGAATCCACGGCTTCTATACGCGACGTTTCGCGAGGGAACACAAATACTTTACCGGGGAATTCGGAAGTTAATCCGAGGGGAAGAAGCCTCTGGCTCTCGCGATCGGTGGTTCCAGAGGACGGGAGTGTCTGTATTCTTCCTAGTTAGGGTTACCAGAACAAAAAATGAAAAAAGGAGGAGAATCTAGTCTGAAATCGTTTGAAAAAGAAGGACGTTGTGAAATAAATCCATATTTTAGATATCAAGTTATATTATGTGAGAAAACATTAATCTTTACATCAGAATAATCTTGTAGCTACTACATATGTATTCAGGCCCTAAATAGGTAATAGATATAATGTATGCTTATTTAGGCATACTTTTCAGAGCTGTCTATTTTTCACAGAAGTTCTTCATTTCTTAAGTATAATTATAAGAATCCATAGAAGTCATATATTTGAAATTGTATCGAGTTAGTATTTAATACCTAACCCAGACATCCTTTTGGATACCATATAGTAGCCCCATTCCCTGTCAAACAGTCGGCGAAATAATAGCTAAGTAGCCGATTTCGCGCAGCTATTTATTTAATCGTTCGTGTAAATTGATAGATAAAGATCGAATTGCACTTCGAAAGCGAGGAAAACTGGTATCGGTATCGTTTCTGCATCGGCCATTACGCGAGATACAAATGGATCGAACGTAATGAATGGACGGTGGTCTGGATTCTCCAGAATCGCACGCGAATCGCGATGATTGCTTGGCCGCAGATCGAACGGTCGAGTGTAATCTGTTAAATTACGGCCGATAAAAACGATTGAAATTGCCGTTTAAGCAGCGAGACGATCGTTACGGGACAGCCCGTGGGTTATAACTGTTATGACGGCCCGTGGATCATCGATTAGATTCCGTTCTAATTAACGGCCTCGAGAAGTTGGCGTATTGGCCGAACTTTGCTTTAGGTACATACCTACATGCCGCTTTGCACGCTTCTCCATGGAACTTTGCCAATTTGCTTACCCGCCGTATGAATAGAAATCATCTTGAAATCGATGCTGTTGTAGATGCTAACTATTTAGTTATTATTACAACAGTAGATACAGAATCCTGGGTACCCGTTTCATTTTTCGTACTTGCAAAGCAGGCTCGTGCTCCTACAGCAGGTAATAAATCTCGCGAAACGGGGCATCCATCAGAGAGCATTCCTCAGATGTCACGCGAGGCTCGTGTGTACAGTTGGTGACGCGATTATTCCGGGAATTAAGTTTCTCGAGCTGAAAGCGACGTTGCTGCGATTCGCTTTAAAACGGTCTCTCAAGTTGGAAACCGGGCAACAGTGGCGCGGCGCACTAATTGCAGGCGAGAAATGAAGAATTAACTGGACAGTACCGGTGTCACCCGGGCGGAGAAGTCCATTTCAAAATTTAGCGAAAACTGCACCGAAATTGCTTAACGCGTGCGCGAAATAATCTAGCCCGACTGTAAGTGTGACTTCTCACCGTCAAGCCCTGTAAATTAATCTGCAACCACACGCACGTACTCGCCCAAGCCAGGTGCCCTGAAAGCATTATGTCATACGAACGAATACGGATCGTTAACAATGTAGCCGTCAGCGTTGATAGGAAATAAAACGATTCGGTAAACAATGGATTCTATCAACGGAAGGCGAACGGCGTATAAGCTTAACGGGTTCGAGGGTGGTAAGTAATGGCGTGAGGGCGCGAGGGGTGGCGGGACGGGAGAAAAAGGGAAGTAAAAGTTGTATGATCCAATGTTGTAAAGAACGGAGTACGAGAGGTAATAAGCTAACGGCGAAGGTGTCGAGCGTAACATAATGCAACGTGCTTGGCGCTGTGCATTATCTTCGGATACGACTTTTTCACGCCGGCATCGCCTCGGTCGTAAAGCGTCTTGAACGGCAGAGGTGTTCCGAAGGAAATTTAAACACGGCGCTTAATTGTAGAAGATTTCCCGGCCAGTGATATTGCCAGCGAAGGCTAGAAGGGCGCTGCTCTTTTTGCCGAGGGAAAAGGCTGGCGCGCGCGCGTTTTCGTAGTGTGTTTTTTTACCGATACGAGCAGGATGTTTACGATATTGCGGTCAGCGGATAGCGCGTAACCCACGGACGGTGGATGTGTGGGTCGCGAATCGTCCCGCGTCTAATCATTTTTGTGTTTTAGAGGGTCGATTAATCCCCGGAGTGCGGTCTGACCTACCTTTCCCGTGCACAGTGGCCGGCGTAGGGTTGGGTTAGGTTAGTCCGAGCAACCCTTAAAAATGGAAACAGTGGGTAGGGACGCGGTCGCGCCCGTACTTTATACGTTTATGTTCGGACCCATACTCAACCGTTATCTTTACCCTAAAAAATAGCCGGACCTAATAACAACGTGCTTAATATAACGCTGGATATAGAAGCTGATAGTTGCACCGGTGCAATATAAGAGTTAACGAACCCAGTTCTCCGTGTTTGTCCGCGTAGCAAGCAATTATTACACAAAACTAGTCTTTAAATAAAGATAAATATCTGTCTGTGGTTAGGTATCCTGGGTGAGGCATCGGGACATCCACTTGCTGACCGTAGGTAGGTACACGTACACGAGCGATCAGCGTTTCGAGGCGCTGCACACACCACACACGGAGGAATGGACGCTGAAGATACGATATCCTCAGAAAAGGGACTCCGGTATCTATGAGTGCCAAATATCCACCACCCCGCCCGTCGGCCATCCCCTGTACCTCACCGTGGTTGGTAAGTCGTCCATCACTTTCCACCCTTACGTACCTCCGAGGAAGCTTTGTGCTGTACGTGCACACGATTCCTTTGACCCCTTGCAAACCGAGTGCCGATAAATCCGTGCTTGCGCGCGGCTTCATCGTAGCAAAACCTCGCCCAGCGAAATATGCAGACTCATGAATCGACACGATATTACCGGGCATAGAGAAAAAAGTGTACACTGCGACGACGCGAGTGGAGCTAACAGGCGGAAAGTCGAGGGGAGGGCCGGGGGCTTTCGCGTTAAAACGCGAACGAACGAGTCGCGAGAGGTGTCGCTAGTGAAATTACGCGGATATCGCAGTTTAGAGGGCGGTTATCGCGACAGACTTTATAACCGAACAGATATCGCGGCAATGAAGCAGGTATCAGCAGTTTAATCGCACACGCGACGACGGCCACATGAAAGGAAACCGCGTTATTATTCCGCCGGCGCAATTATACAGGAACAAGTAAGCGGGGGTATCGAGCGACGAAAAGGCCAGAGCACGAGGGTGGAGGCATAGAATCTTCCGGTGACATAAACATCACGGTGGCAATCAACGAGGAACAATGTTGAGCCGTGGAAGGCATCTGACGCAACGACCTATTAATTTTGAGGAAATTCTGCTCGGAAGACGGCGATACAGTTATTCGGCCGTAGCCGTTGTTCTAGATTCTAGACCGAGGAATTTTACGACGCGACGCGCCGTTTTTACGGGTCAGATTAGTTTCTCTAACGTGCGCTGTGCTGATGTGATACAGGTTTCACGGAACGGACGCCAAAGTTAGAATAAAGAGAGATTACTGTAATTCCCGCTGATCCTATTCAACTTTAAAATAAAAGAAGTAGGTACGAATGGGAAGTGCGCAACAGACAAAAAAACGTTCTTTCATCCTGAAAATGGGTGGAATAAGCTTCCAAAGTTTACTAAGTTTACTTCCATTCCTGTACTTTGCAAGATTCATTGGATTTAAATGTATTCTTAAAAAATCGATAAACTGAGGGTCAGCGGTTTGCAGAGCCACCCGAATAGTGAACATCGTGCCGTTTCGCACGAGTAGGGGAGACTGGGGTTGGTAGGCTAAACAATTTTCGCATTTAGCCAATTTTTCGACAAACGCTGATAACTGTTAACAAAACTTGCGATCGCGGGATCGGACATAAATGCACGGCATAGTAGAAGTGAGTTCTTTCTACAGTAAATCGTTCCGCAGTACAGCGTATGTCGGTGCAAAGTTATTAACAATTAGTCAACCTACCCCTTGGGAGAACCAGCCCCGGTCTCCCCTACACCCTTTGACGATTGCATTTTCCGACTCGCTGGTAAGGTTATTACATTTGCAGAACGCCGGTCGCGATAATTATATGATCGGTCTGACGGTCGTGGTTGCAACCGTTCGTATAAATTTCCCATTTGCATATGCCGAGCGGCGCGGCGGTGCACCCGATACAAATCTATAAATCGAGGCGCAATTTCATCGCTGCGTCGCCCGTGATGTACATGTATGGTCGAATAAGGGAAGAGAGAGAGACTTTCCAGCCAATATCCGAGCGTATACGTTAGGACAGGCTTTCCGGAGCTTCTTCCCAACCGCGGCGGCCACATTCTTCCTGGAACTCGCGAAAATCCCGAACAATAAATTACGCTGCAAGTGGATTGCTCGAATTGAAACTGAAACCTTTCGTTCTGAGCGCACTGAAATCGCGACCGATGATGTATCGTGTTTAGCCAATTTCCTAGGAGTAGAATCCGCTTAAAGAAAGTCACTCTGTAATAATTCTTACCGCGACTTGTCTGGAACTCGACGCAGGAACCGCCAACTTTAAAGTGTCAAGTCCGATCGAGTAGTTTGCGCGAGTTAAAAAGTTGCAAATCAGAAAAAGCACGGGAGTATCGAAGGAAGGGTTGGGAAGTAAATGGCGAGGTTGTTCTCGATTCGTATACGCAATTTCAGCAGCCATCTCGAGCGACCGAACGATGGCAACTCGTTCGAGATACGCTTCTACAAGGGGCGGAAATTTGTGGAGGGATCCGGTCCTCGGGGGTAAACGAGGCGATCTTGGGAATTGTAAATCAACGCGGGAACGTTCAATCGAGGAAAAATTGACAGAATCTCGATACGGTTGGAAAGCCGTTTGCTAGGTACGTTGCTCTTGATGGGAGTGTAATTTTAAATTCGTATGCATCGCGTACACTCCGATGGACCGACGAATTCAAACGAGCTTCGAAAGTAGAGGCAGACCCTGGATGTTTCTTTTTCTCACGGTAAATTAAGCGCTAGATAGTTAAAGACTGGCGAGGAAAAGAAGAAGTAGAAGAAGAAGAAGAAGAAGTCGAAAGAAGGAGTAAAAAGGGAATGGACTTTGATAGATAACGATTGAAGAGCAGGAAGAGATATCGAAGGCCGGGGGCAGCAGATTCCGGCTATTTCTCTTCTTCCATTTCTTTTCACGAGCAATAGCTTCATTAGCTTCGGTGATAATTGGCTCCGTTCGTGACTCGCTTTCGCAAAACACTGTCCGAACCTTGACGTCGTTATCCTTCGGAGGCCAATCCTAGACGGCCGTTCCTTTTTCCTCGTCTCGGAACGAGTCTAATCGTAAGTCCTGGATACCCGGTTCTGTGTAGGACTCAAAGGAATCACTTGATTTCTCTTTCCTGCCATCCCGCGGCTTTAACCGTTACCAGCTTACCCAGAGTCCGATAATGGTCGTGGACGTTGATCGATCGTTGGTCCTCTGGATCCAATTGGATTCGCCGATCCTTCGGACAGCGCGCAAGTAGTGTGCTGAAAACCAGAAACCTGATTGTTTCGTAAGTGTACATGCTCCGGTACGATGAATTTCAAGTGACACTTGATTCGAGGCGAAACTTCAGAAACTTGGATTTTACGAAACTGGAGGAAGCAGCATTTAAGAAATACACATCGCAACTGGTTATTAAAGGAAAGAGATTACACTTTATTTCTATCATGAAAACATCTTGAGTTATAAACTTCAAGCGAAGATGGATTTAGTCCGGAGTGATTTATTGAGCGCCAGAGAAATTAGTTCACTAAGCCAGATCGTCGGAACCTTCGCCTGGGATCACGTAAACCCCTGGTGTATACTGTCAAATCAATCAGTAGGGCTGAGCCGCTGAATCGAATGACGGACTACACAGCTCGCATAAAAAATGAGCTTAACATCGATCAAACCTAGCAGCCAACGCTGGATGGAGTGGACAAACATACCCTAGTTCACATTTTAAGTGCAACGCGAAAAGAGCCATAAAACTAAGAAGCACGCGATACATCTGCCATTTCTTTCTCATTCAATATCGCAGTTCGATCTATCGTACAGTTTGTAATAAAATTCAAAGTTAAAGGAAGGTTACGTTTAAATGAAAAATGACTTTCCCATTCGTTTGTCAAGCCAGCGCGGACTCAAAGTCAAGACCAAGAGCAAGTACATAGTTAACTTGGCACATCTTGCGAGACACTCTGTACGGCTGAAGAGGCGAGACAAAAGTAGCACTCCTGGATAAAGGAAAACAGAAGAGAAAAGACGTGCTCTGTGTTGACATCAAAGTAGGCAGCGCCGTTGGAAGACAAAAACCGGCGATTCGTATTTCCTGCAAACACACGTACACGTAGACTGGGAGGTACAACAAGTTCGCCCCGAGGGTCGCAGCCGTCTTCGCGAAAGGCTGAAAAGGCGTTCGAGAAATTGTTCATTCGTGGTGAATCGACGGACGCCCAGGCGCTGGCTCTTTTCGCGACAAGACGCGACGGTCTAATAAAGGAACCAAACTAGAGGGAATCGAAAAACAATTGCCTGGCTTTCAGCGGCATTCTTGGCACCCGATACCCGTGAAATTGCAGCGACAAATTGAATCTTTCTCATGACGACCACCACATCGAGAGGCTGCACCTTCCCTCGTTCCTTTCTGCCCCCTAATACTTGTATCCCGTTGCTCTTGTGCCCTAGAATCCACCCCGCCCGCGTGAAAGAACAAACGTCCGCGGCTCGTTTCGATGTCTCTTTTAAAGTCTTTCCTCCTCCTGTTTCCCGAGGAAAACACTTGCTCCGCCTCGGTTTACCATCGGAACTTGAAGAAGTCGTGTCGATTTGCGTTCTCCTGTGCAGCCGCGGTACAGCAGGTTCGCGAGGCAACGCGAAAGAAAAAGGGCAAAGGGAAGATCGTAAACATATTTTGCCGAGTAACTCGGCGTCCGATTTCAAGCCCTGCGGCTCATTCTACTTCCCCCTGAAATTCAGTTTACGGAATCGAGTCAAGACATTTACTTCGACTCTTCCCTCGCTGCTCCGTTCCGCTTTTAATTCCATAAAACCAACTCGCTTTCCGTTAATGCGAACAAAAAAGTGTATTTAAACATTTTACCTCGGAGCTCCATTACAGGAATAAAGTTAATTCCCGGACTGTCAAGCCGGAACGCGGTCCCCCCGTATTCGAAAATAACATTCCTACCCAGCTTTATAAATTAATTTCCAAGTTAAAAAGATTCGCTAGAAGCAGTAATCCCTTCGTTTCCTATGAAACAATTGCGTAGACTGTCAGGCACTGGGAGAACGTAACTCGCTTTCCGTTATATAAATTCCCTTACTACTTAGGTGCGTTTTTCTTCCTCGTCGCGAATTTGTCCGGGGGCAGGATCTACGATTGCCCGAAACGATCGCCATTTACTTTTACAGCCTTTCGAGGAGCGCCCGTCGCGTTACTTTTATCGTACGCATCGCAATTGGTGCGGCTGTACCGCGCGGAGCTTGAGACAACCGCAGGAAATTATTTGCCATAAACGCTACCGGCACCGTTCACTTCCACGATAACACTGTTTCCTCAAATGAATTACTTCCTGCTAGTAATTCACCCTCTCCCTGCGTTCGAAGCTTCGGCTCGCTTTATTGCCCGTCGTCGATCCTCTCGGACACTAACTTTTTCGGTATTCATTTCGGTCAATCGAAATTACGACGCGAATTAATCATCGTTACGAAGAAGTGGAGAGAACGAGCATACAGCGCGAGATACTTTCAAGGTGATTACTGCCTTTTGAAACTACTTAGGCGTGTCCAAATTGAAATTCTGGTCGATATAGAACTATCCACATGTACGCAGAGACGTATGTAATTTGTCCGGTGTCAGGACATGGAATTCGACGAAAGGATTTTCATTGCCTGCATCGTACGAGTCATCAACGCTAGCAATCGACCGGTTGACGTCCAACTCTGCGGTAAATTCAAATTTGACGTCTCTGTGGGCACCTTTGGCTTTCAATGTTCCCAACGGGAAACCAATTTCGGGTTTTCCCTATGAATCAATTTTGCAAGCATCGCATACTGGGTCAAGTTGTCCTTCATCCTCTAAGAAAAGTGATACCATGGATACTTGCCTCTAAACACTGTTCGACGTGTATGCATTAATCTTCTAAATAATGTTACCCACCGCGCAAACTGCGCGTGAACCACAGTAAGTAATCAGTGGAACGATAATTGTGGAGAAAACTTCGTAAACTGGCGTGAAATTGTCTTTCCCCGGAAATGCACCGGTATCTCTGCCTGCTATTAATTAATATATCAGCGCGTGGCCGCGGGACAAGACAAACTAAATAACTACTCGAAATAACGCAGCGTGTCGGGGTTGTTAATGTTTTCGTGCATTTAGTTCGCACCTCACAGAACTCGCGGCGCTGGAGACCCTTCGGGAATACAGGCTAAAAGGCTCTGCAAATCGGATAACTGGTTTATCAAGCGGTACACTACGTGGATTATCCGCTCCTAGGGATACTGTAACAGTAAGTACACGAGCGTCTCGTGGAATATATTAAGCTGGAAGAAAAACGTAACAGGTGAAATGTCATCCATCTGGGTTGCTCGCGTCAGGTCGGAAATAATTTGACAGATTGATGGAAGGCGATGTCGAGGCACATTATGAAATTAAACTTCCCAGAATTTCTCTCTCGTGTAATTTGGGCATCACGTTTCTTGGTATTAATAGCGTGCAAAAAGATTCACGAGGCAGACCGACGTTTCAGCAGTACATCGCGTTCCTTGGAAACGAGGAGAAGAGTTAAATATACGGTTACGGAAATCTCGATAGTTACTTCTGAGTCGTTAAAAGCTCGTGCCATTATCAAAGAAGGTCTCGTTCTCCGAGAGCTTACAAGCCCCCCTCGAACGTAACGAGAATGGGTCGCCGGTGAACTCGACCGATAGTCGTTTTCGGTCTGATTTATTACCATTACGTTTAACTCCAGAGGTCATGGTGCTTCTACGGTTTCTTAGACTACTCGTGCGCGGCGTGAAACAAGGAAGAAATGTGCGGGGTGTCTTTTGGTGCGTGATAGAGCCGAGAATGTGGTGATTTCTTGTTACCAAAGAACACGAGCCGAAAACTACGCACGCGAAGAGGTTTCCATGGTCCCTGGAATGCCACAATGCGACCGTCGTTGAGGTAGGGTCCGTGTAAACGTAGAAAGCGATTAATTCGAGGCGAATCGTTTCGCGTCGGACTCCAAAGGGTGAGGCTCGCCCTCGGGGAATCTTGGCTCCCGATGAAATCGCGCCTCGGCGCAATTTATTGCTAATACGCACCGCAAAGCCGTCATCGTGACGGATTAACGAGGCGCCGTTGAAAATGCAAAAAGCTTTAATTTCAATGACTATAGGCCGGCGTGTAGCACGCTGGCTGAATAATTACAAGGTAGAAGGGGAGGCCGGATCATCGTGATAACAATACTCGAACCTCGGCGTTACAACGTGCTATTGTAATTACCTCTCGTGCTTTGGCTGCAACGTGCTATTTTCGCGAAAATGCGGGGGCTCACGCTCGACTTACGATACACCGATCTCCCTGCAGGCAGGCTTCCTGCTTCTCCTTTTTCCCGAGGAGGCTCCATTAGCTGAATAATTACCCTCGCCATATTGCTACGACGTGCGAACCTCTTTTCGCCACCAGTTTTCAGTCGCCGGGCTAGGTCTCCGGTATTAATTCCACGTGATCGGCGTAGTAGCTACTTGCAGCGCATTGCGTGGCATGCGTTGAACAACTTCTTTATGGGCTCCTCTACTTGGACACTGAACATAGAGTGGGTAGACGTGTAGGTGTGCAGAAACAATGCCCCTTTGTGAAACATAGCGCGGTACTATCGAGAGCGATATTAATCGGTGCGATCGGTGCAACAGAGGCAGGTTTCTGGCATCAATGGTCCCGACCAGTTTAGAGATTTTCGACTTCGGGGATTAAAGCGGTCCCGGCGGTGGAGTTTGTAAATTTCCATGACGTTCATGCACGCGCTCTGAAAAGGGTCGGGCAGCGCGCGGTGGCAACGGGAAAAGCTTTTAACGACTGAGGAGTAGTCGAGCATATCTGGTGCCGTAACAGGTATGTATATACCTGCAAGCGGCGGGAATGATTTCTACGGAAGCATCGCTTAATCCTGTTTCGATAATCCTCTCATCGCCGACGCTACATTCGGCCAAGCAACTCCGACTAAACCAGCTGGGATTAAAGCGATTTCAAAAGTACGCGGTGGAATCAAAGACGGGATTTAAATAAATTACTCTGTGTAACGGCGCTCTCTAATTTGTCGTTGTTCCGAGCCACTCTGGAGCTCGGACAACTCCTTTGAATACCCGGGAAAAGTGTGGGACAACAACCGGAAGACATACCGCGCGACGAAACTAGGTCCAGACGACACGCGTTATCGATGTTCGGCCACGATCGGGAGACAGTGGGCGCGAAGATTGATTCCATCGGACAGAAGTTATGCCGCCAGTCGCATGGACGTTCGATTGATCAAATGGACAATGCGGAAAGGGGGCGAATAGCGTCGGACGTGACAGGAAACGGGCGCAGGTTGAAAGGGTTAGGGCGCGGGTTGAGAGATGGGAGCTGTGTGCGGAGGAGTGACGATTATCGTTACACGTCTAGCGGGCAAGCAATTCCTGGGGTAGCATCGGTTAATCCGGTTTCGATAATCCTCTCATCGTCGCCGGTGGATTCGGCCAGGTGGAGATTCGACTGGAAGGAGAGAACGAGGGTGCTGACCGGGATGGACAGCTCCGTTATAAAACCGAGGGGAGGAGGCCAGAGATGGGATTAACGAGGGTGCGGATGATACGGGTATGATATAAAGTTTCGTTAGTTCAATACGGCGACGAATGATTTCCAATCCTGGCCGGGTGCCAAGCTCTTTCCGGTCGGTTTAACTGAAATAAAGGATGTGATATTGAGAATTTGCCGAAGTAATGTCCCGAGGATGGTGGCGGGTTGCTATTGTAAGCACACCGATGTTCCTGGGAGACTGGCTGGCCCAGGCCGCTCCCCGGGCTGCCTGGGGAACGTTATTTTGCGGGATTATCGCGGACGATAAAACTGCTCCGTCATCGCGGTCGGGAATAACGATCCGGAGGGGTTGTTAGTCGATCGCGGTCGAAAATAACCGCGGGCTTTTACCGGCCCTTCCATTAGGATTGTACTCGCGGTCGAACGAACGGTGTCTCGTGGAAATTTATCGTATCGGCTGTGATTAATCCGTCGCGAAAACATATTACGGCTTGCTCCGGCAAACCGCCGACAAACGCCTGTCCGACTGCATTCCAACAAAACGGATATTTCCAATTAATCGATCGCCGGATCCAAAGTGCCGGGAGTAAACGTGAAAATTGTCAGCGTGGATATTGTGTCGATGTGTAACGAGCCTAAGAGCTCCATACGCGTCGTGTATGATCAGTTCTCGGGCTTCTGTTCTGCGACACACTAAATATTTAATAAAACGAATGCCCAAACTTTTCAATCGTATGCAATTAAGAACCTTCGACGTGAAACGTAAAAGTATTATCAAAGAAAACAGCAATAATTGTAAATGTTCGTATCAGTTGGATGCTCCAAGTATCGGCGCCTCAGGACATTGATGCAGGCGACGATATCAGCTGATATCGATACATCGATACCGAGACAGTTAAACGCCCGTTGAGATTTGTAGCGCCATACCGATAGGTACTTGCAACACGTATCGATGCAGATCTCAACGAGTATGGGGCCCTTTACTGCACAAAGTTCGCAATCACCCCACAACTTTATACCCCCGGCGGAAATTTCACGGCGACAAGCGAATAAACCGCACGTGAAAAATTATTACCCATTAACATGCCAACTCGTGAAGATTTTCTCATGTCCCGTAGGATCTTGTAAAATCTCGGACCAGCATCTTCTACCCCGCAGATGGTACGTCGTCGAACATCCTCCACATTTGATTGCCGTCTTTCCTTTCGCATTTGACATCCCTCCAAGTTTTCTTCTCGATTACGGTTCAAATCGTGCGTAAGAAAACTCCTGCAATCTCAGAACGATAATGTTCCAGCGAGTATTCCCAGTGAACCGAGACCCAGCGAATTCGCTAAGCGCACGTAACACACGCCAAATAGCTGGCAGCGATCGCGTCTTATTAGAATATGGACGTTTCCCGAGCCTTTCACGGTAGACTAAAACTTAGGCGAGTGTTTGGGCCAGGCATCTTACCATTATCGTGCTCTTTTGTCTGAATGGCTCTTGTTGAACAGTTGAGCCGGAGTTCCCTTATGGCCACTGCAGAATCGTTTGCCACGGAGTGCATCGTAACGTGGAACATTGGCCGGTCATCCAGGTTCATGCCTGAGAACACATTTTGATCGCGTGTATCCGTTGAACACGGACCATCGTCTTATCGCGCCGTTAATAAGATATTAGCCAGTGAAGTATTCATAGGTATCTCTTGGAAGAAAAAAGGAAGGACGGATTCTGCCGTAGGAACCGATATTCTTTACGGATCAAACGACTTGCTGGATTACTTGTTGCCACTTCTCAAGCACTTCCCCGTTCTGCTGCGATCAAAGGAACGCCTTTGTCGTTGAATCTCGATCTACTTACTGCTCACTTTCGCAGGCGTTTAAAGGAGCTCTGCTATTCTTAGGAGGTAATCATTTTCAAACGTCGGAAAGTAAAAACTCGCGATTCGCGAACTCGAGTTCCCTGCTTATGCTTAGTCGAAAGCTTCTAAAAACTTTCCCGCGATTACTTCTGTGCCAGGGGGACGTGCCAATTCTACAAATCCCCCATAAAGTTATCGCCATCCCGAGCCTCGCCCAAAATGAGTTCCCTTAATTAGACGCGATGAAGTACAATCGTTGCGGGGAATTTTTCCGCTTACGTGCTAAGGCTAGGGTTCGTTTCTCCGCGAAGTTTATTCGCGTCCGTCGTTGAAAGTAATTTAACGAAGAATTCAATTACGCCCCGGTACATCCTTGCGAAAATTGGTCAAAGATAGGGATTCGTACAGCGTTCCTTTATCCGGTGCGCGATCGCTAATGAAAATCTTAACTGGCAGTTATTAAAATCCTTTTCACCGTGCAACTACATCCACGATATTGCAGCGAAGGAGACATTCTTGCGAAATTACCAAACAAGTGTCCATAAAACATAGAGTCCAGAAGCTAATAAATTATCGATAAAATTTCTGCAGCTAGGTTATTAAAATTTTCCCCACGCAACAGCGTCGATATAATCGTAGCATTGAAACTCATTCTCAATTCAGCATCCACGTGCCTCGGGTCCTGTTTCGGCCAAAATTCTTCCAGATGTTTCACAGAGATGGCAATACTCCAGACGTCCATGCCGCGAACCCATCTTTAGCAAAGGTCTAGCACTGTCCTCCGCCAAAAAGAAAGAAGGCAAATCCAGCGTGGATCGGAATTTCGGTGTCGGCCAGCGCTGCGACGGGAGCAAAAGCGCATGGCTGTTGGTGGGCGCATCGGAGCGCAATCAATTTCTATCGTTAATGGCGCGGACGGATCGCCGGAGATTATTATCGGTGAGAGGAATGCTGGGCTCCTGTGACAGAGGGACGACCAGCTGACCGACGATATGGCGCGTAACGTATGGGATCCCGTAGCTCCTGGAAGCATCGCGTCGAGGCCGCCGTCGACGAGCTCGTCTGGGACGAGCTCGAACGGTTTCGGGCGGCCGCGCCGGTAATAATGCATGCGCCGGTTGCACGCTTGTCCCTAGCTCGTCCCACGTTAAGCCACACTCAATACCGTCAGCTGCCGGTATATCCGTCGGGTGAACGTCCTCGATCACGACGAAAGGACACCGGCGAGTCCAACCGGCATTATTGTCCTTTCGAACGCCGGTCACGATTTTCAGCCGCAATGGAAATCGCTTTGCGACGCTCCGCCGTCCCCCGCTATCCCGTGCTGCACAGGCAACCTTCATTATTGATCCCAGCCTCTTTTCACGTTCCGGAATAATTTATCTCTCCGCTCGGGAGGTGTTGTTGCCACTGGTCACGTCGAAACTGACGGTCCAAGTGTTTCGGGATGAAACGCCACGGCAAATTGAACGATTTCCTGCCGCGCGCCATGGGAAATTTCTGGCGGGGACGAGTGCCCAAAGCTTCGCTGACAAATTACGGTTTATCGCTCGATACGAGCAGCCCGGCGCCGTCTTTGGCATGATACGTCCAGGGGTAACGATAAATTCCAATGACGAAGTGTTTCTTCTAATGTCTATGCAAGTTGTCAGTTGAATAGTCTCCGAGATGGCATTGTTGGTGAATTACCCTCGCTTCGGTTCGAGTGACTTTTCACCATATAGAAATAGAGTAATGCAAACTTGAAGGCAACTGAGGCTGCAAAAAATCACTTCGCTCGAAGTCTGAATGGGAGGCAAGAATGGTTCTTTTTAAAGCGGCAGAATCAACTTGATTAGATCTGAGGATTTCGGTGTATCAACGTCGAAGGGAATTCTATTCCTCGTGAAGCGTCGATTTACTATCCTCCCACTTGTTGGCCTTTTTTGCTTCCAGCGGAGAGCAGCGGTGATTCAATTGTGGCCCCAGTCGCGGTCGAGTTACGTATCCGGTGCATCCTCGATTTATTTCCTGGCGTTGCTAGGAGGTCGAGCAGAGATCAATTAGGGACGGAGATCGATGGTTTGGTTAGATATTAATTCGCCGAATCAGTCGAACCTTGTGGATTTCGCTTAGATAGAGCTACCAGGCTGTCGGGATTAAGTGTCCTCGATAAGGAAACTAAGCGCGACAATTACCTATGATCAATACAGGCTTAAAACTTTTTTTGTGCAATTTTTACACATTGCGCGATGTATTATTTCCTTTACTATGCTACCCTTCGCACGGTTACCGGAGCTGCTATTTGTCGCAAGAATTAGGTCGACTATTCCGGAAGATCACTCGGAGGAGGCAAACATCCGTCGAAATTCGCACTTCCATCGGATTACCCACGAAATAGCAGCGCGATAAGCAGGAACCGGTGATCGATGGATCAATCCGTTGCAAGTTCACTGGGTCAATTTGTCCCGTTGAACTTTGGGTGTAATCGATCGGTTTCCCCTGCAGACGCTGTCGAATCTCCTTCGAGGCATCTACTAAGGAACGGATGGATTATTCCTTGAGGAGTGAATTCTCGAGGTGCCGCTAGTGCCTCGTAAAACGTCTACTATACCGATATCCAGCATCCCCTTTACCCTCTGATCCGCTGAAAGTTCCCGAAGGAGAAGCAATATGCCGTTGAAGGGGCGCGATGCCGCTTAGGGACGAGTTTCTCCAGAGGAAATGAAGATCTCTTGCTGCTGTCGAGTTCCGTTCGAATGGACAACGGGCGACGTTCACTGCGTTCACTGGAAAATGCAGAAACTCGTCAGCTGATCCAGAGAAGCTTGAAGAATACCCCGAGAACTTGGACGCAGCGATTGCAGCGTTCTGCGCGAGAAATCGAACGATCTCCATTTTAATCAACGGAGGATGTTTACGCGATCAAAAGCTGATTGACTCCAGACGGAACTTTTCTACCCTTAAATCCTGCGATCGTAAGAGACGTTAATCCCAAGCAATATATTGAAAATGAGACGGTGGGGAGGGGTACTCGGTCTCGGAGGTAGCCGCAAAGCTGCTTCCTAGTTTAGAATACCGCGCCGTGGAATGGAACCCGTACAAAACAACGATTAATTCATGTTACCGTCGTAAAGCCAACGAACCTCGTGTTTGTCGAAGAATGTAGGACCCCCTTAAGCCAGTTCCAGCGAAAATAGAGCGGAGGTGGAACAGGGTCGGTCAGCAAATCATGACTGACCAAAGAGAATTCGAGAAACTCGAGGAATCCCCGCGGTCCCGCTTCTCCTTTCTCACGTCGGGTAAACGGTCGCGCGGATAAACCTGTTATTCCTTGCTACAAAATGTCACGGGAATAACAAGACCGGACTAGCGAGATTATTACTAACGTCAATGTTTGCCTCGTACCCGGCTGGACAACGATAAACGTTTACGTTGCGACCCTTGCGGCCGCACATGCGGCAAAATTGATGCTCCCCGAGCAAAGTAATCCTTCTCTTTTTCACGCAAACACAATTTATTCGCTCTGCTTTATTTTAGTAACGGTTTGCCAACTCGCCTGCAAGTGTCTCGAGTAGACTCGAAGAAAGACAGATTACGTTATTACGTGATAGTAATCTAATGCAGGGTCGCGGCTGGTACAATATTGAGTTAAGACGCGACTGTTTTGCGAAGCTGCAGCGATGCGTGTTCGCAGTCGTATCGTGGACGGTGTAGTGCTCTCAGCCGCCTGGGACCGTGTTCTCTAGGGAGGAAATGAACGTCTCCGAGTTGTCAGGGGCACTCCTCAAGTTGGTCAGCAAACTAAGGAAATCCTAAAACAGGCTGTCAGATAATGCAGACTCCACTCGGAACGTTCAGGAATTTCTGCCTTCGCGTTGCAACCAATTTCTGTTTGACGACAGTAAATCAGACAGTTTCCGCTAAACCGGGGAAAGGAAAGTAGCGGTGAATAGTAAGTAGTACAGCTACGCTGGCATATTTAATCGCAAGGTTTGCTCAAGAAGAAAGCTAGGGATCGTATCGTAACGCTTGCAAAACACGAGACGCCCCATCAGAACGGTTCAATAAACGATACGCCCTTTCGAGCGGTACGAGTTCCGAGCAAGTGGACGCGTCCCGTAGTAGCGCGGCCTTTCGTTGATTGTACGCGACGCGAATTCTTCCGAAGGAAATTCCAAGCCATGTAGAATTGATCCGATCGGTATTCCCTCGGTCAAGTCTTGCTTTCATGGAACTGTATCAGATGTATCGTATCGAAAGATCCCCGTTCGCCGTTATTGGATTTTATTCGCCGGGCCAACCCTCTCCCTCTGCCCAACAATAAGATTGAATTTGAGCACGGTCGGGCAAAAACAAGCATTCCTGTGTAACCAACAGTTCCCTCCTTTCACTTGGATGGAGCGCCGAGACCACAAGCCTTTTCGTTAATGCCGCTCCACTCGCTTCGACTTTAATAAAATGGACACTCTGTGCGAGAGCTTAGGTGATTTTCAAAAATCAAAGCTGACCCGAGGGCGAATTCTGCCCTCTACTTCATACACGCGACTAACAAAAAGGCTGTTTTTGAGCGCAGAGCCGGTCACCGAGATCGCCGGAGGACCGGATCTCTTCATCAACAAGGACAGCACGATAAACCTGACGTGCCTGGTGAAATATGCTCCCGAGCCACCGTCCGCTATGATTTGGAGTCATAATCACGAGGTAAGCAGACTCGAAGAGCTTCTTCGTGGATGGACAACGGGGTCGAAGCACTCTCAGACGTGCTCGAGATTTATCGTGGACAGAAGTTTCTCACCGCAAATGCGACTGGCAATTTGGAAATGCGTGGAAAGTCAGCTTCTATTTTCTTTCCACTCTGCCGGTACTCTCTTCGGATGATCCGTCCACGTTGAAGGATTAAGTGTCTTCCCGCAGCACGGAAGGGAGGGAAATATTAGCGCGTCTGGGATCTATCGAGCGCACTGGGTGTCCGTTTCGGTAAAAACGAGGGGGTGGAAAGTCGGAGAGTAGCTTTCAAGGGAGTTCCGTGGGTTCCCTTCGGACGGGCCGCAGCCTAGGAACGTGTTTTAGAGGGATTTGTCCCGCGATGCATTTGCTCGTTCAGGAGAGACACTTGCCGTCACCACTTGTCCCCTCGCCTTGGCCGCAAAGTACCTTTATTCGCAGCTAGTCACGTCACGGCCGTGTAACGCGACATTCTGTGCCCCCTCTGCCCTCCTGTCTGTCTGTCTTCTTTCGTCCGCAGGCGATTAACTTTGACTCACCGAGGGGTGGCATCAGCCTGGTCACGGAGAAGGGGCCCGTCACTTCAAGCCGTTTGCTCATTCAGAAAGCGATCGAGAGGGACTCCGGCCTTTACACGTGCTCGCCGAGCAACACTTATTCGAACAGCGTGCGGGTTCACATTGTTAACGGTAAACGAAAACACAAGACCGCTCGTCAACCTATTTTCGCCCGCCGCGCCACCCGTTTTTTCTCCGAGTAACCGCTACCACCCCTTCCATGTACCGACGAGTACAGTCAATTGCTCCACTTCTCCAGCACGCCTCCTCCTTCCTCCCTTTCTTCCTCCATTCCTTTGAAGCGAAAGGAGCCACGGTTGAATCCCTCGTGATCGCGTTTCATACGGAAACATTCAACTATTCCTGATTACTCTGGCAATTGGGTCACTGTGTAACTAGAAACGGACCCACCGTTCGATGTAAAAGTAACGGTTTCTATTTATCAGGCAGAAGGTGGGCGTAAGATGCTTCGCACGTGTAATCTCGAGTAGGGTCGTTGTCGCTTGGCGACCTACATACAAATACCGTGGCAAACGAGTTTCGCAAATCGCATAATCGAAATAGAATCTTCGGTCGCGTGCAAGTTGGTCCGTTTTGCGCGACAACCCCGAAGGAAGCGTGAAACTTCACGGAAGAGTTTGCTGCGCGGTGCGACGCGGCTTTCCGAGCAGTTTCAGGAGTTTCCGAAATTTCATTTACTCGCTACATACTCCGACATATTAGGCGACGATGCTCGCGCGTAATTTTACGTAATTACACGAACTAAGTGGGAACGTTGACGCGTTGTCTGCGCATCAATCAAGGAGGGATTCAGCCTTTCCAAAAGAAAAACACCACCAAGTCCTCCCGAATAGTATCTATTTGAAGAGCAAAAACCAGGGGGCAGCGAAATCTCATCAACAATTTAAATAGCCTAACAATTATATATTTAGTGACACATCCACCATTTTTTTTCTATCTAAATTTATACCCCGAACCACACACAAAAATCATAAAAATAACCACAGAAATCTTAGAGGGGAACGATGTTTTATATTGTCGTGAATGTACATTTGTTGCAGAACATCCAGCGGCGATGCACCATGGCGGCGGGCACAGACTGTCCTCGACGTTGTTCACGCTAGTTCTGCTTCTCCTGATGAGCATTTAGCCGGTAATGAGTGTTGGAGTGTGAGCCGTGCGCAAGTACAAACTCTTCGAGTGCTACGACCTGAAATCGATCGGTTCGACTCTTTTTTAAGTTTTAAGAAATCGAGTCGATTTTCGAAACCGTTGTGAATACTTAACTGGTGACGCGAGCATTTTTCAGGACTGCAAACGCACGTTACGACGACTTCTTCGCTGTATCGTTTTCACATGCTCCGCAATCGACACTTCGTGTTTTAGCTGCTTAATGTTACGTAATACCCCACTGTGCATATTAGAATCCCTCAAACCGTGTACCATCTGTCATCAGTTAAGCGTTGAACAACACGTGCGACCTAGCGGGCGTAAGATTGTTCGTTTCACTGTAAATCCGACGAGAGTAGGCCATCGAATAGGTTGGTGGAAATGTTTCCTTTTCTAGAGACTAATAGGTGAAAAGCGCGACAATCGTTGCGATCGAGCCAACAAAGTTTCATAGTCGATTGTCGGAAACATCCCCACGGATCGGGTAGCTATTTTCAACGACTATTTTTACAGCAATTGGAAGCACGCAGCCGACGTAAATCCCATGATCGGATCGGTAATCGAGTTACACGGCGGGACGCCTGCTATCGAATCGAGACTTAATTAAATAAAAACACGTACGGAGCAGGGACGAAGAAACGTCGCCGAGGCGGTTCCAATAATAAACTTGCTTCTGCCCCGCGTCGTCGAAACTTTCACATTGTTCCCGGGCGCTTCGATACGTCCACCATGAAGAGAATAAGTGCCGAGGTGACTCGGTGTCGCGGCGAACTTGTTACATTCTGTTTCTATCGACGGGAAATGGAATCAACGCCTTCCGAGGCAACTTCTTGCCTGCCGCGTCCCCTGCGAGTAATCAATTTATAAGGAAAGAACAAAGAATCCTCCGAGACAGGTGGGAAACAATTCTTTCGCCTCCCGGGGAATCAGCATTTGCAACAATCGGCATTTAGAGGGTCGTACAGGAGCTTTCGTTTAAGTGTTTCGCCTCGCGACAACGGTCTGCACATATCAGACGGAGCATTTCGCGAAAGTTTCGAGACACGAACTGACACATGATTGCAGGGAAAAGGGAGAAGATTTCGTGCTTGGGAGAAAGAGCTTGAGTGGAAGGAGATTGCAGCTGAAAGTATATGTGGAGGTCGCAAGATTCTCTGCGACGCATTCACGTACTAACGAGGTTTGTTCGACGAAGTTCAAATGGTCCAAGTTCGAAAAAGAGAAGCGTCACGTGAAAACGTAACACCTGGTTTTACGCAATTCTTTTCGCTTGCGTAGCAGAAATTTATTGTCCCGTGCTCGTTTCAAAGGAATATACACACGCGGTACAAAGGTAGCTTCTGTGCAACGCGCTGTTAAAAACTAGGGCGAATCATGGTATCGCAACAGAGTTTGCAGAGCAACTGCGCCGAAAGTCCATGAACGAGTTTTCTTCTTGAAGTAAAAATGTGTGCTGTACGACCAATCCTTAAAAACATGACCGCGAGTTAAGGGAAAAGGCTGTTGCTGAGCGTTAAGGAAAGAAACGGAGAGACGGTTCGCTCGGAACCTGTGTCGGGCTATTCGTACTGATTACTACTTAATTTTGCTCCTTTTGCCGGACTCTTTAAACCATCGTGATTACGGTGAACTGTGATTATGTACTTTCTTTTCCCAGTTTCCTTTCTACGCGGACGGTGATTTCACTGGGTTACATACTTTTGAGTTTTCGTTAAATAATTTAAAGATTAAATTGCTTGAAAAGCTTCAAAATTAAATGAAAAGTAGCTGACATTGCAGGAGTATCTTTACTCTGATTTTCGCATAGTAATATCTTCAAAATTTTAACGAACTCGTTATGAAACTTAATAAGGTTAACTATACAATGAACCAAAGGCATCAAGTTTCGGTATGAGAATCTTTCCGTACCTTTGTATCGCTGCTTTCAAAACACGCTTCGTTCGCCGAGGCCGGAGCGTAGCCATTTCATTACACTATTGCTGTAACCATCGTTATCTTTACAAAACACGTAGCAGTCGCGTTTTCGTTATATCCAAGGGACCACAAAGGTTAGACGAAGGCAGATGGTGCAACTACCTTGATCAACAAATATTGCGTGGGAAATGGCAAGAGTTCGATGTAAACGGGACATATTGGTAACACGTGGAAAAGAATGCATTCGTTGTCAAGAAATTCGATACCGACTTACATTTACGCTAAAACGTTTGTCCATCTTACTATCGCCACCTTTATTTTCTCTATAATAAGAGCAAACTTAAGTTAGAGCGTCGCTAGCAAACTGATCGAGCTTCTAAATAAGAATCTAAGATAGACGTCATTTTTGATGTCCTGTCGGATTTGTTGACAGCAAACGCGTGAAATACAATGCAAATGTTGACCTAACGCGAGTCTTTCATCCAAATCATCGTAGCCACAAGAACTTCATTCTACTCCATGTTACTCACCTGTACACAATACTGTTAATTGTAAGCATTTTTTATAGAACCTGAAGAATGACGTGTGAGATGTCTCGTAGCCACTAAGGAAAAAACGATTCGCGGTTATCTATCTTTGTTAGTTGATGTCGAGAGTGACAAGAACGATTAATCACCACGTTTACATCGTATAAGGAATTTTTTACGAATGTAAATAGCTAAGAAATTCAAACTTTATAGCGACAATTCTCGTGTCCTCGTTGTAGAGAAACTCCACCCTGTCCAATGTTAATCTCAAGGGTAATTAAAAAACATAACAATTTGCCACGTGCAAGCTCGAATCGAAATCGAACTGCCGAACGTGAAGGGTTACCTTTTTTAATCGCTCGCGAGGAATAAAGTATCTTTACGACGAAATTTCTATGCTTATCAGTGAACATGTTGTAGAATACAAACAAAGAAAATTCCATATAAGGTTCCTTGATCACTTCCCTCCCCATGCTTTCGTTAAGTTGTTGCCACTTCATTAAGTTCCCCTGATAATTTAATCCTCAGAGCGACATTAAATATTGATCAAAGCGTTTCGCGGTAATATCAAACTGCGGGAGGTAGCAGTAGGTTTAAAGTTTTTCAAAGAATCGGCCCTTTTCCTCGGTTTCCTTTCAGGAATCACGCCCAAGTGACTTTATTCTAAAGCAATCTACGAATGAAGTAAAATTTCTCCGCGCAAAAGTGACTCGAGAAAGCTCGATTGTTTTATTCCCTTACTAAAATAAAATTGTCAATTCCAATTCTCGCGAAGAAAGTTTCTCCATTAAGAAGCATTTTTCATTTCGCGAAAAGAACGCAACCTCGGGAGTGTGAGCGAATAATTGAGTTTTAAAGCCTTCGATGAAAGGCTATATTTTTTTAATCGAAGGAATTGTGAAGTAGCTGAGCTGTGCCTGCTCCCATTTTCGCCAGGAACCGTTCAATTACATTTGGGCGACGTTCCTCGTGGAATCCGCCGCGCGGCGAAGCGCGGCAGTGAGACAGCCTTTTCATCCCGCGTCCTTTTCTTTCCACTCTTTAAGTTACCCCGTAGACGTTGCATTTTGAAGGAGCACGTTTTAATTAATCCGCGAGTCGACTGACGCTAATTACCCCTCTTTGCTGCGGGACTCTTTTTTCGCGCGTTCTCCGCTTTGTAATATGAACCGGTCACCCTTTTCAATCTTCCGTTAGATTTCACCTGCCCTAGGCATGCACTCGGACGCTCCCTTTCGACCTCGCCCGCGCCATTTTTCGGTTTTCATTCCCCCCAGCCGAGTGTATACTTTTTGTTCGCGGTTTAATGACACGAGAAAATAGCCTCGGCGAGCCAGCGCCGTTGGAATTCGACGGCTCCTTAATATTCTGATCCTTTAATTAGCGCCGCAACTGGGAAAAAGCCACCGAACCAACGGCCAACCGAACAGCGAGTTTATTTCTAGATTTCTACACGTACGCTGCAGCAGCGTTAAGCTCGCGAAATAAAACCACCTGTCTTGTAGTTTATCGAACAAGTTGCCTAAACAGTTTCAGGATCTTCTTGCAGGCTAACAGTTCAAGAACGTTCCGGCATTGCCGTGGACGGAGAGTGTAATGTAAGGAAACTTTTAATTGGTTCAATTAAAACGCGCAAGAATTGAAAAAAGACTCTTTCCTGTTTGTGAAGTCTTGGCATTTTTGATAAAAAAAAAACGTGCACGGCTACGGAACGCGTGAGTCAGAATGCTCGCAGGATAGCGAGAGGATTTCCGCCGAAATTCTTCTCAGGATTACGATCTCGCGCCCTGTGCGAGGCTTGGGTGGATAAAGGAAAAGGTGACAGTGCGAACAGAGTTGTTAATGCTGCAGCATTTAACTTTTTTTATATAGCACTTGTGTGAAAGTTGCTAATGAGATAAAAATATTTCTGCTTTCCTTTTCGATTATACTTCCTGGCAACCCTAATGCAAGCGATCGTCGATTAAAGCTGCTGTCAACGATTCCAATTTACCCCGGTAAGCTTAAATTTAAATGCGTCTCGATGTACTCGGGATTATATTTTAAATGTCATTGCGAGAAGAGGGTCTGTTAAATTATTCGATCAAGCTTCTTTTCACGGTGGAAACGAGACGAGATTTTGAAAAATTAATCGCCAGCCACGTCCAATTCCCCGGCGCACAGTCGCATTTAATAGAAGTGCGCATTTTTGCGGAGACATCTTACGTTCAATCCGGCGACCGGCTCAGAGTTCCCATTCCCGTTATGCACTCGCGTTAATGAATAAAATTTAATTAAAAAGTTAGAGGAACTTCCGGCGGCAACAAATAGAGCCGTGGCAAAAGAAGTTCTAATTGGAAGGCCCGCGGATTGTGTTCCACGCAATTATTTTCCGTGATTCTTTTATTTTCGCGATAACAACTTCTCGCCGCCCCCGTTCGACGGCGCATTAATTATCTCACAGCTTTGAAGCGTCAATTAACTTCGATTTTGTAGTTTCGTCGCAGCGAATCCCCCTCGGCAAATCGTCCGAGCGCTGCTTTGTGGAACGGCATTAACGAGCGAAAGAGTAATCGCAATTGGATGCTGTTTTCAGACAGCTCTCGTTCGGCCGCGAAGCCAACCGCAACTTCGCCAACGTTTTAAGATTAGAATCAAACGACAATGGAGGCCATATCGAACATCGTCGTCGATTCAACCAGTTAGCGCAGGGTTAATACAATGGGTCAATCAGTGGACGCATGCAGACGCCTGCGGCTATTTGTACGTCCGCGTACGGCCCGACGCACGTTCCCGTTCAATGGACACATCGCATCCCAGCGTTCCACCGTACCAGCGTATCCATTGTATCAGAAGTATCCCTCGCGAGTGGACGCGTCTGATCATTACCAACCGCGCGCGCGGCCCTCGTTGAAATTGTATCGCCCCAATTAGCGGCTAAACCGCCGAATCCACATCGACGTTGCTCACAGTCTATTCGAACGTGACGTTAACGTTTCCTTTTTCAACGGGACAGTCCTTGCAAGTGAATTTGAATGGTAGCCTGCCGGTGATACGTCAAAAACATTATTTTTCACGTTTCCCTGAAAATTGGTCAACTACTGGTACCTTTACCTTATAGGTTGATTCTAGAGGCGCGCGTGGCTCGCTGCGAAGTTGAAAGGAATGCCTGCAGCTATTCGTCGTTGCAGTAGATGAAGCAGCGGAACGAAGAAAATCCAATATTTGATATTGACAAATTCGTAGGTTAATGGTGCAGAGGTCGCGGACCAATAAGCTCTCCGCTCTCGCGATGGCCAACGAACCATAGCACAAAATTCTCGCCCCCACGCTTACGCGAAATTTAAACAGAGAATCAGCTTTAACGACCATCCGCGTTCCTCGAGGACGCGCGGCGGGGAGAGCCGTCGCTTTGTCTCTCACCGCAAGAACAAAGCACCCGGACAAAATTTCATTTAACTGGGAAATTAAGCGCCGCGCCGCCGTCGATTCAATTACTTTTCGGTCGATAAACGCGTCTGGTACTTTGACGAAACGAAAATGCACCCCTCGCGTTAATGCACCGCCGCGTAACCGATGCTTACGAAACGCTGGATTAATTCGAATATGGAGTTATTAGGTTTGCGCGCGCGGCGTTAAACTGCAGCGAACTAAGGAAGCCCTTGCCTCCACTGCGCGAGCGTTAGTTTCCTAAACAGAGGGTAAATCCAGAATTACAGCCCCTTGATTGCAGACTTGGGGTATCAGGGAACGTTTGAAGCACAGAGTCCAAGCGGAGAGTGTCTCATAAATCGCGCAGAGGGAAAGGCAAGAGGATGTGGGATATATTCTTTGGCGAACGGAATTAATAGCTTTAAAGTTTTAGCTAAAAATCCGTCGTCCCGGTTTGCGGAGGTTCCAGCGGAGAGGAAATAGGGGAGATCCCGGCGGTTAAATTTGCTGAATGGAAGTAACCTTCGCTGGCCCGCTACAATGGATTTGTTAAGTTCAATTTAATTCGCGAAGCAGATTTATGTGGTCCGATGCGCTCCCGTTACGCTCGAAATGCTACTCGCTTCTTAATTACGTCTCCCGGATCCGCTCGCTTTGTTTTACGATTCACATTTATCACGGGCCTCGTAAGATTCCCTGCGAAAATATACCGCGGCGAGAAACAAGAGAGCGGGCCCGCGCCGCCGCGCCGTTCGTTAAGACGTTTAATTTTATACGCCTCTCAGCCTCGTTTCCGCCCGGGGAAGTCACTGCCGCGTTATTTAGCTCTCCACCGCGAGCCATCCAAGAACGGGATAAAAAGCGCTGGCCGACGTGGCGAGTTTTCGCACGATTAATACGTAATCGTGCCGCAATTCTTCTTCCCCTTGCTCGATACATTTCCTGGCAAGCTGTTTAAAGCCCCGCGGTACGTTTCGTAACGTTGAGAAATATAGATCTGCCCGCGTTCCACAGAAGCCAGCACGGTTAAATGAATGGGTCGTAGTCTCGCGTAATTTATACCCGTGTCTAACTTTTTCTATAGACGCGTATCGCGGTAATCGTTACGGTGCCGCGAAGGCTGCGAGCAGAGTTCCCGGAGAAGACCCTCGAATCGCCAATAGCAACTAATTAGTCAAAGCAGAACCGTGAACTCAGACCTATCTGTTCTATCCAAACGAGTGTTGCTCGCTGGAGAGTTATAATTGCGCCTGTGCTCCCAACGCTTCTTCCGCCCCCTTGATTCCTCCCCGAGATTTTCCAAGAAGCCTGCGATCCGAGGGAAATAAAAGACAATAACGAGGCGGAGGCAGCGGAGGCCGAAGAGGCGCTTAATTACCACGCCGCGCCGTCAGCAAACCTCGCGTGCAAAGCATTCCCAGTAATCGTCCATTTCTGCGAATAAAGGAACGAACCGGGCCCTTCCGTGGCAGCAACGACACCCGCGAGAGTAATTCGAGGTCGTTGTTGGTCCTTCGGAAAGACGTCATTACGTTCTTGCACGATTTCGGCACTTGGAAAACGAGAGCGACCCGTTTCCAGAGGGTAGCCATGGGGACACGAAAACAGTCGGCTAATTTCCTCCCGAAGAGCCACGGAAATGGCTCTTCCTGCCGATTACCACTGGGACGATAATAAACCGAACCGCTGATGCTCCGTGGTCACCTTCGGCTAACTTACATACTCTTACAGGCACGCTCAAAATAATTCCACGAAGCAATCCTCAAAAATTGAAGTTTCAATGTGTCGACGCGCTTGAGGCGTGCTCGAAAGTTATACCAACAGTTGGACGAGTAAATAAATACGACACTATAAACTCCGTAAGTTTTTACTTCAATCCCACGTCCGTCGTCCCTACGGTTGCAGAAAGACTTTGAGCGTAAAGTATTAGCTACGGAGGTCCAGACCGTACGACCGGCATCGCTGGAGAGTTTCTTCGTCGCAGCCGATGCGTTTCATGGACCCCGTATTTTCCCCTTTCCCGTAAACGTTTCGTTAACTCGCCCGTTTCGCCCGATAGCACGGGCTCGCTTTTCGCGAAACGAAGAGGCCGGCGTGGAAAAAGGGAGGAGGAAAAAGGAGGAGGTTATAATCGAGTGACGCACGCGGTTAGCCGCTCGGTGAAAAATGCAGCGGTTAATTAAAAATGTAAAAAGGCGCGGCGGGTTTTAGTATTGTCTATAATGAAATTCAGGCAAGTGCGCGCGGACCGGGATTAATAATAAAACCGCGAGTGCGCGCACTCACGCGGACGTCGCGTAGGCTGGGCGGGAGAAACTGAATTAGGAAAAAATTTAATTCGAATATTCATTAGCGTTATGGTCGTGCCGCTTGGGACGTTACTTCAAACGGATTATGAACGGTAGGCAACGCGCCGCATAAAAATCCACCGCTCTCTGGGCCGCTATTTTTACATTTGTCGTGTATTTGCAAAACGCCACGTGGAATCGCATTAGCTGCGGCCACGTCAAACATATCAATTACAACTTCAATGGTTTCGCAATGTAATATTCAATTCTCCTGCTGACGAACTGATTAGTTATATTAATATTATTACGACTTTATTACTCCTTAAATGGAAAATACAATACATATATAGATAGTAAAAACTGTTAATAAGCCTAACCTTAAGAATATGAAACTAAGAATTAACTAATATTACTACAAATAAAATAAAATGAAAAGAACAATAGTAGCCAACACACCGTTGAAGCAAACTCGATAAAAATTGATCACGATACAACATCGACTAGAACAGGAAGGAAAGCCGTAACAAGGTAGAACTGAACTAAGGGAAGTGTTGGTGGATATGTTGCCAAGTTACGTGTTTGAAGGACTGCCAGGAGTTGTAGTAATGTGCAGCGATATAGAAAAGAGAAGCTTCGAATTTGGAGGTAGGTACTATGTGCATGAATAGATGGGACTGTTACTGAAAGGTAAATGTGTGGCAGTTCGTTGTAAGACGTTTGTATTCGCACCGTTCGATCGAGAAATCAATGTCTCTAGAAACGAGCCCGTGTACCTGCAGCTTTCCCGAGATTAAATGAATGTAAGGGGCGATGGATTTATTGGGATAAGATGTAAGTTTCCCTCTCGTTGAACGGTCCAGCCATTTCCTCGAGGTACAACGACCCGCCCTCGGTCCTTTTCACCCTTCGAGGTGGGTATACTTTTCGTCGATGCGTCTCCTGGACAGGCTGGGACCATTTCTCATTCGATATATCATCCCAGGCCACCTTGGTTTAACCGTATCGGTAAGCCTTCGCTGAAACCCCATTCAGCGCCCTCTCCGTAGATTAAATTCGTGTAAGTATCGGGGTAGCAGGATCGACCGAGGCCAACTTTCATTAAAGCTCCTTTCCAACGTGGTTAATCGTGTTTGTGGGCGAAACTGAGTTCCCCCGTTCCTGGAATACCAGAGGACCTATGAAATTTTACCTCTGTACCGTTGCGATAGTTCCCCGAATACTTTTCGAACCACTGCTCCCGCTGCTATCTGGATTTAATTGATCTTCCACTTTTTAGTCGGGTCCCCCGAACTTCTGCCGAATACTTGCAATCGTTCGCAGTGTAATTCTCCCGGTTCCTGCGGCCAGCCGACGTATCTCGTTTCCGAGAGGGCTTTAAAATTTCCTATAAATTTGCTGGGCGCTGTGTTCTGGACACGAAAGGGGCTGAAAATTCAGGGCTCTCTGAATATCGCGCGGTATACGTGAAAATTGCATACAACGTGATATGGAAGCGGTATCAAGTTCCACGGAGTTTGCAAACGCGGTTTTCGTTCATGCAACTCGCATAACATTTCAACATGCGTCGTAATACGCTGCAGACGTACGTGCAATTTAACCAGCGACTTTAATCATTTCACCGCCAGCTCTGTTTCAAAGAGTTTAGACATTTCACCCGTGCGCTTTCTAATGCTCACCTACCAGCCCCTAGCAATTTCCCCGATTTTATTAAACCCCTATCGGTCGAATCAGAGCGCTGTTTAAATAGTCGATCTCGGACTTACGTACAAAATGAAATATGCACGAATAACACAGCGGGGAATGTATAACCAGGATGATACAAAAATTTCAATTTAGCTATTTTATACATGAACGTGCTCGTTTAACATTTCACGCTACGCCCCCACGATTTGGTGCGATCCATGCCTCACGATTGCCTTTCGCCGGATGCAATCAAACGTTTGATCGGAAAAGCGGAATTAAAAACTGGATAACATTGCAAGTATAGATTCACATATGAGGCAGTGAGAGCAAACACGGACTAACTCCCACTTTATTTGCAAAATTGAATTAGTAGCAATAATGTATTTCAATAGGTTGTACTAATCGTATAAAAGAGGTCAAATTAATTTTTTTTCAATGTGGGTTGGTCCATTTTTGCTGTCAGTATAATCTCTATAATTTCTACACAGTTAGTCGCTGAAGAGTATTTCCCAGGACATCGAGGGTTGCCAAAATTATTTGCCCCCGCGAAGGGATAGTCCAGTAGCTGCTTATCCGAACGATTAATTCCTTCGACCACTTATCAATGGCAGCAGCTGGTTCTGACAACACTTATGGCCCCTTTAATCCGTGGCTCCATTAACGCTCGGCATACACCGCGACAAAGTGTGGCGCATTAGCGCCAAGTCAACCATAAAACTTGGCGTGGACATTTAACAGCCATCGTTTTACGTAGTACGCGGAGTAAACGCGGCCCATCCTCGCAGTTACTCGTTTCTGCACTGATTAAAATCGTCGTTAGAACCCATTACGAGCTCCTACGGAATTTTCTTTCCGCGCGCCGCATTACGCCGGAAGAAAGGGCGAAATTTCATTAACAAGCCCCGTAATTTCAGCGCCGCGAGACCCTTTGCGCCACTACCCTCCGGCTCGTGCAGCTGCTCCGCTGGAATTTCCTCTCCGCCGAGGGCGCGGTGTCCATTCCCTTCTGGTAGACGTCTCGCGCACGTTTCTCGGCGATATTTGATTTACCTGGTCGTTCCTCCACGTTAGACGTGACACTTTTGCCACCCAGGCTTCCTAAACGTCTGCTCCGACAATGGAAGATTGTAAGGGAGAGTGGCAGCAGGCGGCACTTGGCGGATGTTTGACGTCACGATCGCGACGTGAAAGTCGAGAAAAAGAAGAGCAGGTGGAAGAATTCGAAATTAACGCTCCCTCGTCTGTCGTCGAGGACGCATTTGCCCGTTTCGCGACAATTATTGCTGAACTAGCTGCAGTCGTTCGGCTGACCATTTACGAGCGCAAGTTTCGAAAGCAGCTGCGCTCACTCCGCTGTCGACGTGCAAACATTTTCGCGTTGGCTTTCACGGGGGCGAAGCGTGCTCAGCTTGTTTTCGCCATGGTCGCCCGACGCCCCGCGATACGTATCCTCCAGTTATTTAACATTTATTAGGGTGCCAGGCTGATGTCCCGCGGGGCGTTAATGAAAGTCACGCTGGAAATTAGACGACTTGGGACGCCCGGCGGAAGTAATTTTGGTATTACGAAACGCGAGTCACAAAGTACCGCGGGCTTGGAACGGGGATACGCGTGTAATTAGAAAAGTCCTTGAACTCCTGGAAGCAGAGAGGGCTGATTGATCGTGGGACGGGCTCAAATGAAGCGACTGATCGGCCGGTGGATCGTAATTATCGAGAGACACGGTTAATTGGCTTGACCACCGCACTCGCGGAACATCCTCGGCGTGCCTCCGCTGTAATTTGAAGTAACGCGATCCGGTTTCTAATTAGCGCTCTCTATTAAAACGTCCAGAAAACTGTCGAGGCCGCAGTTGCCCGTGCATTATGCACGCGGCGATTTTTCACCTGCTCCCTTAATTAGCCTCGCGCTCTGATCGATCGCGTCCCGCTCCGTTCCGCTTGTCGCGCAAGTATCCCGCCTTTCCCACCGACCATCGACACGCTCCACCATCTACTTTCGATCAACCGACCAATTAAAATAATGCAATTACCCTTTCGAGTTTATTGGAAACCTTTACGGGCCCGGTCCGAGTGAAAATTTCGTCGGAGTCAGCGCGATTTCAGCTAATCGTATTACCCGCTGCCTCCTTCCATTATTTTTCACCGATTTGCCCGCGTCGCTTGTCAGATTAACTGCACAATGCACAAATCGTATTTATTATTATTATTATTATTATTATTATAAAGTAAACAAAGACAAAAGCAAAGGTGAAGTTTAGTCAGGGACTGTTTTTCAACTTAACCTAGGCTTAAATTAATACAGGAAAATTAATAAAACAAAAGAAAACAGGTCACACTGACCAGACCGCAAAGTGGGATATATAGTATTATAACGGACTATTTCTTGCATGTCGGTGCTAGATAACACGTCTTAAAGGAGGAGAAAATCTTCACTCGAGACCTGCGTTAGAAACAGACCCAGTTGCAAGCGCGCAGATGAAACAGGTGAAACCTCGGCGTGTATGCTTCTTGTCGGCGCCTCGTGGAGCGAGGGCGCAAAAGTGTGAACGAGCAGTTGTAGAAAAAACGAGCGAAACCTGAGGTGTGTGTAAAAAAGGCTGAGGAAGTTGAGCGCGGGGTGAAAAACAGGCGTGAGGCTCGCTTCGAGCCCGCAGCGAACTTCTTTTATCGGTGCCCGAGGGGCAGAGGGCAAAAAGGTGTGAACAACTAGCTTCAGAAAAAGGAGGAGCGAAGTCATACGTGAGTGGGAATAGGTGCAAGGCAGTTACTCACGCGTGAAAGGAAGAGCGATTCGATAGGGTTATGGCGTTCGCCTTTTTCACGGGCAAAAAGCTTAAACAACCAGTTGCAGAAAAAAGGGGCGCGATGTCTTAGACGCGTGCAAGAAGGACAGGCGAGTGTGGGTCCTTGCAGAAAAAAGAGCTGGACGCGCGGTGGAAGATCAGGTGTCTCGTTGGTGCTTCATAATCCGTGGGGAAAAAAGGTGTGAACAAGCAGTCCGAGAAAAAACACCGACGAAATCTTAAATGTGTGGGAGAAAAACGAGCGAACAGGCGTACTTTTGCAGGAGAAACAGAGGCAGTTTTAAGCGGAAGAAAGGAACGTGGGGCGAGCTACTTCTTCTTCTTCTTCAGCAGTGCTCCTTGGATTAAGGGAAATGAATGATGAAACGAATAGTTTCTACGGTATTATGATTCAAGCTGAAACTGATATCATAATCTCGTTAAGTGGTGGACGTACGGAAAGAGATCTGATTCCCAACGCTTCCACCATTTGTCAAATTATTCACGTCAGGCTTGGAAATTGATATCGTTAGCCTCGAATGGGCGAAACGCTGTTGGAAATAGAAATCAAGTTATCGGTTTTACATTTTAGCAATCATAGACTACTTAGTTAGGTCGTTCGCCGTGAATTTAAAATGATATTCTTCGTGTTCCAGAATTAATAATTTCGATGTCGTTTCTGTCGCCTGTGAAATATAGGAAAGCGCCTGGTAAGATAGCGAATGAAATGTTTGAGCAGAGGGCGAATAAAATAATTATTTAAATATTTTCGCCGGTAATATCTCTAGCTTTGCTCTTTGCCGGATTACCAAAAAAGGGAGAGGAAGATTATTCGCAGAGAAGGAAAATATATTTCGTATGCCTCGCAGATATTTCACTCTGGTGAAAAGGCGGACGTGCTCTGCCTTTTGGCTACCTTTGATCCGTTTGAGCTCAAAGACCACCGCCTCTGTATAATTTACATTAACTTTTACCGCATGGAATCCATGCTGCTTGCATATTCAAGTTAAATATAAAAGAGAAAAGCGTTAAGTAGTTACTATTAAAAATACTTATTACGCAACTGAATCGGCACCAATAAAACAATTGCAACCACGGTGTTTAATTATTCGACGCAAGTACTTTTGACTCGTAAAACCCCAGACAAATACTAGCATCGTTTCAGCGAGACGATTTCCAGAAAAATACAGTGATATTACGGAGGAGATATTTTATACATTCATAACTCAAGTTTTACCGCAAGAAGTTTCTTTCTTGATAAACGATCTCTCGGTTAAAACGCAACCTGCTTTACTTAACATTTATCGCTGCACCGCCTCTTTTTAGCAAATAAATACCCCGACACGGGTGAAATCTCGACGTAAGATCGTGATCGTGGCTGTCAGAATTTTTGCAGGAAAAGTGCAGAAAGGCATAATGCGGTGGCAATTTTTAACAGTCGCCACATCTTATCCGCCCACCCTGCAATATAATTTCTTTTAGGTGGCGATTCTTCTTGCCGGGCTATCTGTCAGGCGTGAGCGCACGCGCGCGTGCATACACGTTCCCAAGATAAGAACGATTATAGGCCGGCTCATTACCATTTTCCCTCGCACCGGGCTGACCATTTACGACGCTAGAATAATAGTGCAATCAAAGTCAACGACAGCCGCCTCTTATCGGCCCGGGAGGAGTATTTAAACGCGCAGCGTCGCTTCGCGAAATATCGTCAACCATCGCCTTAAAGTCACACGCCGCCACGAACTAAACTGACGCAAACTTTTCCATTAGGTAAACGTATCTTTTCTATTACCTCGAAATCAAACGGGCTCGATTTCTTCATTTGCCAATGCGCGCCTCGTACAACAGACCCGTGTGCAAGGGAATCATAAACGAGGAAGCAGTTCGAAATCCGGGGTGTTGTGGCGCGTGAGCTGGAAAAATGTTCGAAATGGAAAGGTGCCAGGACTAGTTAACTGGATAGAGTATAGAGAGATAGGTTCCACGGGCGCGTCAGTGCGATAAACATTCCGGGCTGAACAAAAATACCGGCAGGCCGTTGATGAAAAAAAAAAGGAAAAATAAGTCGTCCCGTGGGAAAGCGGCGAATAGAGTAAATAGAAGGACGAAGGTAACAGGTTAGATGGGAATTAATTAGAGAAAATAGAGGTAGCGGAAATTGAGACGGAACAGGAGAGGATTGGGCGTGAAGAAGAAAAGGGAGACGGAGAACGGTGGAAAGAAAATAGGATAAACAGAGGAGAGATAAAGGTAAATAGAGACGGTAGCTGAGGAGACCGAAAATAGTCTCGCGAGGGAGAACGGAAATCGGGAGACCAGTAAGAACAAGGAAATGGGCTAAGGCTTTCAATTCGATCTCTCTTTTTTACCTAACATAAACTAAGCCAGGGGAGAATGCACTTACAGGGAAACAGTTCTGGCGCTTAAATCAATGAAGATCCATTTGCGAGGTATTGCCAGGGTGAGAAGAATGGGCGAGGATTTTCGTTCCGTGCTTGAAGAGTATGATAGGCGGGAAGAGAAGACGAGAGATAAGAAGGGAGATGAATTTGTGGAAACAGTAGGTGGAAGTGGGAAAGCGAATGCAGAAGGTGAATGGGAAACAGACGAGTGCGACGGCCGACCGATCAAAGGGAGAACGTGTTCCGAATCGGATCATCGTAGGGCAGGCGGATCGCGATAAGTGCTGTTCGTTAAACGAGATTATCTGAAAGCAGGCTAATTGCTTAAGTGTCAGAGTCGTTTCATAGGCTCCAGCACGTGCAAGCACTATGTACATCCGACGTACGATGCGCTTGAGAAACGAACAGATGGATTGCGTGGAGTAGCTGCAGGTGATCCATGAACATTAGCAAATAATCGGAGGAAGCGTGTTTCATAGGATACGTATTTAGAACGATGCGACACCACGGTGGCCGATAATGGCTCGCTGGGGTGGTTCACGGACTCATGGACATTTTTTTTGTAATCTTTGGTGCTCTCCTGTTTTTGTTCCATAAACTGAAAGAAGCGTGTAGGTATATAAAAAACTGCCAATATCAAGCATATTTTCAGGTCGGTACGATTTGCAGCATTATTTTACACAATTAAGTGTACATTATTCCTTAATAGTGTAAGAAATATTGCTTTTATGTCAGGTATAAAAATGGCTTTAATTAGTACCCCCAAATCTACAAGGACGTCAGCTGGAGGGTTGTTAACCCTGTAACTGCCAGTGTTGCACCGGTGCAACGCTCATCTTAAATGTGCGTAAAATTCTATCGCCTGTTTATATTTAACTTTTGTTAACAACCATCCGTAGTTTTCCTGATGGTAAGGTTTTCGGGTTGGAAGTTCAAACATTCTCTTGAAAAATCTATTGTGGATTATTATAAAAATAAATATATGTAGCTATAAAAATTGATATTTTCCATTTCAACATAACAAGATACAACGTTATATCAGTCTCACAATTTTGAAATAACGGTTCAAGGGTCCGGGCGTTAGAAAGGGTTAATTGAAAAACAGATAGAAACTCTTTCCCTAAAAATCCTAGCGACCTCCAAATATTGCACAGATGTTACTTAGCAAATTTGGAACAATAGCAACCGTGTAGAAAAAAATGGACCACCCTAATGGCCCGCGTAGCCTTTTATCACTGGCTTATATTGCTCCAAGAAATCTGTTAGCATCGCGTACCTATTAAATCTTGCGAAGCACGTTCTATATTTAAGTAGAGCACGGTTATAGCGTAGATGCACATCGTTCCGAGTCGAAAGACCGTTATCTTGCTGCAGTATGTGCTCGCCTAGTAGATAAGAGTCGCTTCGTTTCTAAACCTATTACGTACACGCGCGCCAGTGTACAGAGTACAGACGCATCTAGACCCCACCGAATGTTAGCAGGCCCTATTTCAATTTCACGCCGACTTGCTCGAACCCCTATCAGCTATGATGTTGATGGAACATAATTGTGACAGGGCTTTATCCCTTTCCCATTCCCTGGCTTCCTTTCTCAGGAGGTAACGACTACCCCTTCGCGCAGGCTCTCTCATACTCGTCTACCATCTTTCACTCCACGCTCTATCTTTCTACGTGTAACAAAAGGCATGTACCTTGCGTTCAATCACCTCGTGATAAATCCTACGATACATGCTAGCTGCAGTTGCGAAAGAGGGAGACGAGATTCGTCTCTTTGCGTGGCTCTTGAAACGGAGAAGCAGCGGTCGAAAATGAAATGTCGGGGCTCGATAATACCTAATCCTGGCCATCAGCGTCACCCCGTATCGAGGAGGCAATCATTCGTGGATTAAAGCAGGTTCTTTCTTGGTGGCAGTGGTGCGTCTTCATTAAGTATAGGCTGAAAAGCGACGAAGGTTTACGGGACAACGATTTGTGTCTCCATGCACCTGAAACGGCAAAGGTTTACAGGGAAATCCTGGCGCAGAAGCCTCCGCAGTAGAACGAAGGTGCACACCAGCAGAACTGTTAAATTAAAAGTGCTCAGCATGTGTTTGAATGCGTGGAAATAGAGCCGCCGGAAATACTGAATATTGCACCGACTGCTTTTGCCCTCGGTAAGATCATCTATTTAAGTTCCACTGTAACGTTTCCCGTATCATTTCGTCAATATTGAGTCTCTGTAAACGTATCGGAGATTCTCCTGTATAGAGTGGCGGCCTGCAATATCGCTAGTGGTATCTAAACCCCCACAAGATATATATAATATTTGAACCCTTTGCGAGTACCTTGGAAAGTAATAACCGTTTCATTTTATCAAGTACTCTGACAAGTGTATCGAAGGGAAATGTCAACTTCAGCAAACTCTGCTTCAATTCCTAGGAACTACGATATTTGCCGATATTGTGGCCAGTAGTCCGGTACCATAGATCGATCTATCAATCGATTCGCGACGGATGCAAGGGTATTCACAAAATTGCGATCCCGAGCGCGCAAAGTGTACGTAATCGAATGCTTAAGTCTAGAGGCCAGCCAATTTAAATGCATTAGAGTTTTAGAAGTTTCTTATTAACTGGAGCGTCCGTGATCGGATTCCGCCGTGCTATTTGTATCCTGAATATTTCATGATACGATCCTATATGTTCGCGAGTGTACGCGCGTCAAGTGTATCAAATGTATCGGCTTCAAACGACGCCCACTGTATTTTGCCACCAAATCCCCTCTCGGCAAAGAAAAAAACCACGCTGCTGTGGTCTTTGTTCCGGATGTCAAATGCATTCGGAGCTAACTCTGCGAGCAGCGATGTCGAGAGATGTCTGATTCGTGTGATGCAGTACCGTTGTGCGATAATCGGTTAAATACCCACCGTTGCAATTTCCATCTGAGTTTGCGCGTTCGTGTACACCGCGGGCGGTAATGCGGCGGTGCATAAGATGTTCGCAGCTGGTTTTATATCTTTGTACTGGTAAACGGATTATAACTAAACGAGGAGAGGCGAAGTTTATCTGGCCCTGCCGCGGCGTTTCCATCTTTTATCATCTTCCTTACCTGCGCTTATTTTGAAAGCCACATTTCCCTCGCATCTTATTACAGTAATTCCAACGGAATGTAAGAAACGTCGGTAATTAAGGATTTATGGGGAAGTTTCGTTTACCTTTACCCTAGCCCATAACGGTTTACAACGTTACGTCAGCGAAGATACACGTAAAGTTCTCAAGCTGTTCTTCACCGCCGGTAGTTACAAGAAGCTTCCCGGGTCTTTTATAAATAACGCTGCAGTAAATAGTAGAACTGAGCGCGAGTTACGAGATTATAGAGACGGCAGCACTCTGTATTTTCTTTCCAACCGCGTCTTTCATTAACCACATAACGATGTAGTTGATAATGTCTTGTTTGGCGGAAGAAAAAGCTCCCTATAGTAATTGCTGTCGGAATAAACGATGAGGTTTACTTCTCTCCATTTAACTACCTCGTTGCCTCTGCCCCTCCTCCTTCGCCCCTCGTATTGAATAATTTTCAAAGGCGCCGGAACTGATGGAAACTTTCCACTTTCGTCATTTATCATGTTCGGAGAGAATCGTGTAATCCGATGGTTAGTCGATAAACCGAAAGACTGGTAGTTTGAGAACAGTTAAGGATGATTGCTCCTTTGAATATTGGGCTGTCCGGTAGAGGAAGAGTCCCCTTGCTCTAACAGCTCTTCGAGGAGACTTTATCAGCAGTCTTGTTCAATTTCCTTGGTCTACACTGTCTACACATCTTAGATGCGTATTCTATTAAATGTTTCGGATTTACTTCTCCTTCTCTGCGCCTGCGAACGTGATCTGCTGTCGCCTTGCACGCTATAGATAGACGGAGCTTTCTAGTCGAGGCTGCGGCGAAGTTGGAAAGCTGGGATCAACGGCCGACCAGATTCCTTTGCCGAATTCGCAATTTTTGTCGGAACGTAGAGATAGCCTATCGACGTTTAACGTTGCGTTCCGCCGGCTGACGTTTCCACCGATACGTAGCTATCGATTTTCAGTCACGATATCTTACCATCTGCGGGAACACGTCGGTCGCACGCTTCACTCCGTAAATTTCAGGACGGCGAGTCCCCGAAGTGTCAGGACTCTTAAACCGCAACGAATCCAGAGGATATCCAACCGCGCGGAGATACGCGCGTGATAGAAACGGAGCCGAGACGTCTTGCCAGCTGACGCAGACCTATATTTTAGAAATAAGTATTGCAATTTCGTAAGCCGAGGTAATCCGTCTGCTACTTGCTCTATATTATTTGTTACACCGTTGACCGCAGCAATCTTCGTTATTTCGGATCCACGAGACGCCGAACAGCGCACCGCCAACTTACGCGAACCTTCCTCGTGGATATCTGGGAAAGGCGATGCAATTTTAGAGAAAGGCGGGGATCATTGCTTCAAGAAACAACGTCGACGTCAATTTAACAGAGAAGAAGAAAATTTCACGTTCGTCCCCGGAGATCGGTGTACTCTTTCCATCCCAATTGCGCCATCAAGATCGTGGAGCAACGCCACGTCGATGATTCCTGCTCGCAGTGATGCACCTCGTCCTGGCAGGGGGGGAGAAAAACCTAATCAACTCGTCCACGAAGGGCGTGTTTTTTAACTCCCTGTCGAATAACGGAAGGCATCCGGGTCGGATGGCCAATCCGACGTCAGTCTCCAATCGCTTCTGAATTTCAAATTGATCCGGAACAGTGGAATTTTTCCAGGGTTTAGCCAGCCGCTGGGAATATGTATCTGGGTGGAAAAGTCAAAGGTCGGTATCTTTTACGATCGCCGTTACACGGCGAATCCGACGCTATTGGCGGGCGAGCTCGCCATCGGGATCGAGCTTCGTTCGAATATCACAGAATTGGCTGCTCCGCGGGTAACTTTAAAGAGGCATTAGGTACTTGCCGCCGCGGTAAAAGTTTTCACATCGGCAGGATTCTCGCGCTAAAGGTTGAATTTATCGCACTCGAAGGTGTAACAGGCGCAACTGCCGCGTTACCGTCGTCACCGCGCGCGTCTATATTAACGAAAAGTTGAAATGCAGCAGTACCCAGCGTATTCCAGATATTCCGCGGAATTGCCGCGCGTTAATTCCATCTGCGACGCGTAGATCCGTCAGCCGGTGAATTCGGCTTCTAATGTTAAGAGACCTCCCCGTGGCAAGCATAATTTTAGCCCGCCGAAGGCGTGACGCGCGTCACCCCCGAGCAGAGACTCTCTTGCGCGGATATCCGTGGGTGTCGAGTAACCGAGGAACGATCCACGAATCAGGTTGGCGGTAGGCGACAAGTATTTATAATGCGTTTAAGCGTATCCTTCCGCGGCGCGACGGTTGTTATACCGGGCCGATATAACCAGGGGCGGCGGCGAAGGGATGGGTATCGGCGGTAGCGTAGGAAAACGCGACTCGACTCGGTTCGAACGGCCACCGTACTGAATCTGAAATTCTGCCGACATCGACTCGCGCCAGGGGCTGATTTCACCCAGCTCACGTAGCCGGTCCCACTGTAAACTCGCTCCGACATAACGACGTATTCCCGGCCGATATACAAAGGCGCATCTAAATCCTCGGAGCTTTGGGTCCGATAGACGGTTCGGTCTGCCGGCGCGGCGTAATGGAACACGAAACTCGGATCGGCCGGCTCGTTGATGCCATACCGTACCACCACCTACGATTGCCTCTGCTCTCCCGTTGTTCCGCCGGGCTCTATGTAGATAGATGGTAATTTCGGCAAACATACCGTGTTACTTGCATTTTAGATTCCAAAGGAAATTGCCGGTTCGCGCCGATAGGAGAAGTCGTCTGCGAGTGCCAGTCTACAGCAACAAGATCAACTGTTCTGTTTCCTCATCGCGACGTCCTCCTCCGCACCCCCTAGGTCCCCTAAGTCGCTCCTGCATCCTCTCCCGACCCTCATTCGCGCTTTGTGGACCGAGAGGTTTAAGCAATACGGTAGATCGATACACGCTTCTTTTTAAAACGTTATCCAGTTTATACGCTGCGAAAGTCGCGCGTCTCTCCTCTCCCGGGAGACTTGGCCCATCAGGATTCTTCGCAACACTTCTCCCAACGGATCTCATTTCGGAGGAAAGAAAATTCGAAGTTAAAATACGAAATTCGAGAGACGCGGGGTGGCGGGAACTCGCGACAGCGCTGCGTGAGGAAAATATCGCCAATAGTCGTATATATAGTGTGCCGCGCGTGGGAGAAGGACGTTCGATAAATAAACGAGGAGGAATGAAGCGAGCATTTCACGGATATAAAAGTCCGCTATGTACTCGCACTCGAAACCTCGACGCAGCGGAACGATTCTCGTTTCAAAGTCCGATGAAAACCGCGGGGCGCAATAATTCTGTTTCCAAGTACCTTCGATCGCGATCGACTCGCTGTTTTATATGCGCTGCTTTACGCCCCGTCATGATTTTTTGTTTTACGACGTCAACACTCCGTGCTGGCAGCCACGAGGGGAACTTGGACGGCTGTGTAAATCAATATAGGTGCAACACGGTCTTTCCACGTTTTTCATGAATTCTGCAATTGGAGTCCCTTTTGAATTTCCAGTTGCTGGAGCGGAGCTTGGATCAGTAAATCATACGTAACACTAATTGAAATCACCAATAACAATTTTCACGGAGGTTCGATAGAAATCATTTTTCTTGTCTTTTGCGCGTTCTCTGCCACGGTTCGAATAAGTATCTCCGCGAGGTCAGAGGGAAGATCGGTAGCAGAAAGTAAGTATGCGCCAAGAAGTTTACGGTGCTACTTAGTAAGAGCCATTGGGCGAGCGAGCGAGCGTATGAACGCTGGCGAGAGAAAGACAAGAAAATCGCAATACGCGTGGAAAACGGTGGTGCTTCCGTTATTCACGATCTTTGCGATAACCGTTTGGTAGTTGGCGGGCAAATAAAGAAGCCGGTTTAAGGGGAAAACCGCGGTCGTCCGTTCGGTTGGCGCGTTAGCAAAATTTCCCGCGTTACATGCACGTTCGACGTAGCCGCGACGGAGAAAGTGGGAGAAAAAAAGGGGTCGCGTGGGGATTTAGCGAGGCGAAGCTCGTTTCCCTGGGTTATTAATGGGCGCAGATTTTATTGCCCACCACGCCGAAGCGACGTATCTCGTGTTAGCGTTAGGTACGCGGCAGCAAATTAAATCGAATCTACCGGCTTCTTGTGTTTACGCAAGCAGGTGTGAAATGCTTTCGCGCACGCATCCTTGCGTGCCTCCGGCGCGGCGCTCTTCTAAGCGGCCATTAATTCTTGAATCTCGGACCATTCCCATTCCCGGCGGGTGGAGCGCCGCGCTGCCTTCGTGGAAAGCTTGCCGCCGTTCACGTGTACCCCGCCAATGCTAGATAACCGAACAAGCTTCGTTTAACATCGGTGATTCGCGACCATCGGAGGGCGTTATTGCGTGCTGATCGTTATGTTAATAATAGCCGCTTTTAACGAGCGCAGCGAACATGCCAGAGTATTGTAAAAGGTAGCGCGATAAAATACTGGAAAATTAGTCAACGGACGGAGTGGTTTCTCTATAAAACGGCTGGGTGTGAAACTGTGAAGAAAGTTGATCGAGTGTTCATCTCCTGAGCACGATAGTGCGGACAGTTGAAGATCAATCTTAAGAGATCTATGCTTTCGCAAAGATTCTATGGTGGATGTACCAGTAAATGGACACGTACCAGTAAATGGACATTTTATATTAAAACGAGTAAAATAAGTTATTAAAATAAGCAACTCATTAGTTAGAGTTAATCAATCGCGCTGCAAAAATAATTTTATAAAAGTGTCCATTTATTAGCCTTAAGTGTCCATTTATTGGCGCGTTTACCCTACATAGAAAGAAACAGCTGGAGTCCCATCGCCCGAGGTCCGCTATTTCTCCGTGGCTCGCGAATTACGCAACCTATTCCTGCAATACCGGTAATAGTATCCTAGGGTGGACACGCTGCTAATAATACGTGTCCCAAAGAGCAGCTCGGAAATCATCAAGCCAGCTGTGATAACGCGCAGTTAATCCTTATGCAGCGAACCGTCGCGACGCGATCCAAAATGCCTTCGTTATTCCATATTATCGAAGTACCGGCCGGATTAATCCGCGCAAATGGATGTATCGATTCATTCAATTAACGCGCTCGCTCAACCGTTGAAATACGTGATTAATAGGGCCGGGATGTGTTTATAAGCGATCACATCTGGAAACCGGCTGTTAGAAGCGACCGTTTCCTGCGCCCGCGTCCCTCTCATCAGGCGGCTGTGTTGATTTGTTTATTCGCAACGATCGGACCACCCTCCATCCTGCCGATTATTAACATTTCTGCCTGTGTCTCGTTGGACGCGAGGCGAGCAATAGTCCAGGACAGTGCTCGGGTGTTTCGAAATCTCGTGTAATCGATATCAGCTCAGGGTGGTCATCCTTTGCCAGCGCGACCCAAAGGACGTTTAATCCCCCTGAAGCGTGCTAATTGGACGCGCGCGCGCGCGCGCTGGGCTAGGGTAGCGTTGACACATAATCGAGAGAAGCACTCGGCTGTACGTGATGTCGGGGAATTAGTGAAGCGAGTCTCGAGTCCCGCAAAAGGACTCGTCGGAGCGTCGCGACGCCGACGCCGGGCCTGGAGCCTACGTGACCAGATACATAGACTCGACGCGGGCGTCAGCTGAAGAGAGCAAAGTTACTGTTCGCGGCGAGGAAAGGGCGACAGGGGACGAGAAGGGTGCGAAGGTGAATAGACAGGTGATCTGGGGTGATTTTCTTCGACACGCTTGACTCCCTCCTTTCCTGTCGCGTACATATATATGTATATATATATTGTAGCGTCATGCACGGCCAAGATAAAGGAAATGCAGATTATCGGATGTCGGCGTGACCGCGAACAAGCAGTCGAACGGAAGCCGGGTAAACCGTAAAAGCGAGAGCTAGAGGTAGCAGCCAGGAGCGTTGGGGAACAGTATTGCTTCTGGTGTTTACACAACGTTTACCAGCTAGGGTAATTATCCGCAATACCTGGTACTCGGCTCGCGCTGCAAAACGCCTTCAACATCAATCACTGGGCCTCGCGATACGGAAATCTGAGGTATGGCCAACAGCCACGCGAATACAGAGCTTCCTACGTCGCGTTGGAAAAAAATCTGAACCTACGCACAAGCCTGAAGAGTCCCGCGCGTGTCGACCAACCCCGAACGTCAAAGAGCGTTTCTTGTTTCCGAGGGTGCGAGTCGACCTGCTCGAACGCATCCGATGGAATCGTCGAGCACGTCGAGGCCACCGCGACCGCCCTGTCTCGTCGACGCCCTAACAAAGGGGGCTACGTGAGTGAATGCAGCGATCAACAAGGGCCAATTTTCGGTGAGAACGTTCGCAAGGTGTTGGTGTTATATTCGCAGGGTGTTCAGCTTGAATGTCACTGAGCTCGGTGCACGACATGTCTGTGCGTTGACTTTTTCGAGCTCACAAACGCGTGTAAAAGCGAGAATACATCGCGAGAGCGATGTGACCACGAACGACAGGCAGTTATCTCATTTTTAATTCAAACGGTCCAAATGTTTCAAACGATCCACGCTCACCGAACGTGATTCATCAACTTCACAGCGTCGCCAGGAGCAGATATATCATCGTTACAGCGAAAATTTCAGGGAACGAAAATGAATTTTTTCGCTAGCCAGCCATTGTCGCCGTGAAAGCGAATCGAGCTCCATTTGTAAACTCAATTAGCGCGGGGAACTATTAATTTGCCGGCAAGCAGAATTAATTGACCGTCATTGCGACGATAAAGAGGGACATTAAACGCAGCGGCAGCCCGGCGAACTTGATAAAACTGGAATTGCAGCTTTTCAACGCGGACCTTTTCATCTTTACGTTCTTTCGAATCCGCGATTTCACGAAGATCGCGGCGCGGCGACGTAACCGCGTTAATTCGACGCGTACGTGTAACGTCATCAATCGATGGGCGAATGGAAAGCCGAAAACCCGCAGTTTCGCGTAAACGATTGGCTCAGCGGTGAAAACTTTATCAGCGTGGTGAATTGAATTATACCTACCAGGGATTATCGCTATTGCTCGGGTTCGTTGTTTGGCTGTAAAGCGGAACCAATTTGCCATCTATTCTACAGTCCTTTCTTCCATTAACCGGATTTCCTCTTTCGCCGCTTTGCCCAAGCTTCTACCATGATCTTCGATTTACTCTGGAACACTCTTAATCCGTCAAAGTTGAAATTGGTTGGCCGTATTGACCGAAGGGCCACCGTAATGGAGTGGCCAGATCGATTTTCGAACAACTGCAAGCGAATGGAAAAAAAAGCGGGCAAATCCCTGGGCGAAGTTCTTAGGACGGGGAACTTTAATGGGGGTACAAATTTCAGTGAAATGAAACTAGTTTCCGCGGTTCGTGGTGTCACTTGCCTTCCTCGCTTGGTAGCTCCAATTGTGCTACGGCGTCGTCGCTTTTCTCGCAATATTTTCCCATCCACATCCAATTCCGCGAATCCGTTCGCTGTGGAAAAGGAAGAAACAATGTAAATCAGGTCCGATCTGATTAACGGACGAACTCGTGCATGAAGAAGGGACGTTTTAATTTCTAACTAATGGCTTGCTGTTAGTCGCAGCAAATTAAACGTAACGTTTCATCTGAAATGTAGGTATATTATATTTCACCGTTTTTAATGCTCGTATGATGTAAATATATCGCTATAACGAGACGCGTTTCACGCGAAAGCGCGAAATATTGAAAGTCCCGTGAAACGCGGTCGGCGAACGATCGAAGCTGAATCGTCGCATAAAGCAATTTCATCGAGCGTATCGCGCTCCACGCGAAGCGTTATTTATCGAATCCGTGGGCTGCTGAGTGCTGAACGAGCGCGTTAGCGAAAATTCGAATTACCTGGCAGGCACGGAATTCGACAGGATATTTTTATTCTGTATCGCAATCGATGCATACCGCGGTAGAAAGCTGAAGAAACAACGCTTATAAACTGAGATACGGGAGAATCATTAAAAATTTGGTCCCTGTTAGCCGACCGGCAGTTCGAAACCGCAGTTTGCGGTTCGCGCTTGCATTTTGTGTCGCCCTCGATTTAAATAAACTTTTGAAACAGAATGGGTTAGAACGTGCCCCAGTTGCAACACCAATTACAGTTTGCCTTTCCAATCAGTTTCCAGTTTTTATGGCAGCAAAGGCATCGTCGCTTATAAAAGTATATATGTAGGTAATCTAGAAAACGTGCTCCCTTTTTGGTGAAATTGCAACCTATAATGACTCGCATTATAATCGATTTCGACATCGCGGGATTTCGTAGGCAGAGAAGTTTAAACCGTTTGAGGGTCCGGAAAATTTATACGATATTAAGCGCGATTTCCGCGAATCAAGGAAACTCGATCGAGCGCGGTATCGAATATTAATCGACGCGTACAAAGCGGTTCGTTTAAAATGCCGACCTGCTTTCCGTGTCGCATTACCAACGGAACGAGGGAATAAATCGTTACGCTACGATATTACAAGTTCCACGGCGCCGATGCCAATGAAACGCATGCTTTTCAAAGGCGCTGGCGAACCGGGTAAACGCGTTTAGTCTCGCGCTTCAGGTAACCACGGAGGTTCTTGGAAATCGTTAATTTCAATTTTAAGTCGCGTATCGTGTAAATCGTATAAAATTTCGCATCGAGGCGTGACGAAATACGGCGGGGGGCTTTATGCGAAATGTTCGATCGACGGCCGACCGCAGGAAGAGAATCGGAAGAGCACACATAGCTGCGCGCAATTTTTGCCGGTTTAATGGATCGTTGATTCTCTTAAATACGTATTTACCGTCGGTACGATTGCACGGGTCATTAATCTTCCGCGACGATCGGCGCGCCGATCAATCCTCTTTTTCTCACTCGGAGCGTGAAATTAATTTTCAGTGGCAGGGGCTGGAACGACGACACTGGACACCGATACACTCGCGAAAGTTTGGCGCGGTGAAACGCGCAGCGCGGAACGCGAAACGCGCGCGATACGATGCCGCGTGATATCCGATATTAAATGATATCGTTCGGGCATGTCGGCGGAATTTGCCGCGATAACGACGCCGGAACCGATCTATTTCGCGCCGATCGCAGCTGCAGCTGACGCTGAAATTTACATTTGTCGCCTATACCGAATGTTTATCCGTACAATAAATTTTTCCCTTTTTCCAGCGCGATCGGTCTCGTCTCGACCAGGGGGAACAGCTCGAACGCTTCCTCGCGACAGCTGGCCCGGTAATTAAAACCACCTTCGTACAGGCAACGATCCACGTTTGCATTCATGGATCGCTCTGTATGCGCATTGCTTTTCGATTCTTCGATGGGTGTTTCAGCGTCGAGGAAACGTGAATACCATTAAAGCGATCAAGGATCTCTATTGTGTTCGAGTGGAAGGGAAGCTTTTCAACATCCCGAGGGTTTTTAATCGAAAAGAGAGAGGTGATTGAATATTAATTCCGAAGTTTGTCTTTACTCGCAGCTGAGAGATTATACTACATTAAGGGGTAATAAGTTTGCAGAGCCCGGATATTCAGAGCACCATTCTTACAAAAATCAGTATTTTTTTTTAATTTCCTCGTGTACTTCCCAAAACAATCTTATATAGGACTACAAAAATTTCGGTTTTTTGTTCTAGGTCAAAAATTGAAGGAGAAATCTTTCCGGCCACAAAACACTGTTTTTCAGAAGAAGCTACTTTTGTTTGTATTAAAAATATTAAAAAATAATTGTGATCATACTTCAAGGTATGTACAATAAAGCCCGCCAAACAGATTTTGTATTCCATTCACTATACTTGCATAAAAAAAATCCCAAAATCATGTTGTCTTTCGGGGCTCTAAAGCGGCATTACCCTTTAACGTAACAATCACTGTTGCTTAATATTCCGCGAGGGTAAGTACCGAGAGGTGTAAATTTATAACCATTATCGATGTAACAAGTTGCAAATTGAATTGTATCGACTCCCAACTGGTGGCTAGCGAAACGTACGCCACGTAAAGAACACCGGATCGCCAATAATCAGGAAAATCACTCGCGAGCGTGGAGAATCGATCGAACCGTGGACGAGACCAGCAGAGACTTGCCACCGTCGCTAAATCCTGGCGAACTTATCAAACGGTTTTCGTTTAACCTAACGCCACGAAACGACCGAGATAATGGCTAGGTGGGTGCAGAGAATCGTCGAATCGCGACGGAGACTAACGCCGATTTACGAGGCCGCAATTTTGGATGCGTTCCCTCGGACGGAACGAAGCTTCCCTTGCTTCGGTGTTACCACCTTCTCCGCCAGCGTAAGTGACGGGTGCGATTCGATTGCCGTCTCGAGTGTTTCGCCCGAATGCAAGCTCCATAACGCAAATTTCAATTGAATATTAATGTTTGGGTGAAGCATGACCATTGAAACCGCCAGTAACTACTCGTCACGAGTGGCGCAGTAATAGGGTGAATCTTATTTACAGGACTACAGAGTGTTTGAGATGCACCCTCGGAAATATTGAAAATTATAAGTCACCGATATCTGCAACATTTTCATAGAACCATCGGTGCGGCTTGAGAGTTCATCCTTCCCATTTCTATTCCTCTTCGCCCATCCCTTGCCGTTCCGTCTCTTTTCGCCACCCCGTCCTTCTTCCTTCGCGTCGCCCTCTTTCTCCCACTGGCATTTCCTTGAAGGAGCTACAATTTAATTCAATCTTCATAAACTTGCCGTCCTGAATCCGCAGTTTATGATAATGTCAGCCACATCGACGTGCCGCCATCCGGGTCCCACTGACATTGCAGATTCTCAATTTTTTCCCTCCCGCTGAGAAAAACCCTCCGTTCTCTGTAGATCGAAATTCTGAATGAAATCCTCCGTTTCGTGGATTGGCGAAACTGGCACCGAAAATGCGTGATGCACTGTCGCGCGGTGTCGCAAGGAAAGTAAATTCTCATTTGCCTGATATCTGTCGCTGTAGCTCGCTCGCACCGAGTGGCAAGATTTTTACGACGCTTTTGAGCGTCGCCCTTGCGGACGGAGCTAATCTTCGCGGGCTCCCGCCGGTCCGAGTAAATTGCGGAATGCAAAACATGCGACGAAAATTGCGGAAGGCAAATACTGGCTCCTGAAATCAGGACAGCAAGTAGTCTTTATACCGTAAGAATTCTCGAGTTTTGTGCTATTGTCCCGGAAATTGTTTTGCATACAGTGGCTTCTTGGAAAAATAATAACTTAACTCCCTCAGCAGTTAAGCCCGCAAGACAAGCGTCTGGCTGGCAAATATGCGAGCATGTTGCGATGAAAGAGCAGGAATAATGTTTGCGAAAGGCGAGTGGAGGTGGAGGGCGGTTCGCTGCTCGACGCGGAAGTGAATTCGAATTTCAGCCGAAGATTCCTCTGGAAGTACAACGACGAGTGGAGTTCCGGTCGGTTGGACTCATCAGGGAAACGGCAGTCGGGCGCGGAAGGAGGAATAAAGGAAGGAAATGGAGTGGTCGCGGGGCTCCTCGAAACGCGTCTGTTTCCCAACCGGTGTCTCTCGTCCCTGCTTGCTCCTTTCGGCGACATCCTGCGAGACCTCCTCACGGAACAGTCTGGCTTGAATATCTTTTAAATATAAAGCATCCTTGGAGCCCGGAGATGGATGCTGGATACACCGAGCCCCGACCTAATTTTCTCCCGTTTCTTTCTTCTCGATGAAGAGGAACCTTCCTACCTGGAATACGGAGTGGCTCAAAATTCTTCGACAAGCCGAAACTTAACAAGTCATTCCGCTTTGATCGGTCGAAAAATTAAGCTATATTTATAGATCTTTCTCTCAGTAAATACAATATATAATGAAATAAATATTTTTGAAATTTATTAAGCTACCCTTATATTGTATAACAAAATTTAAAAATACTTTTTTTATATAAGGTACCTATGAAAGTTTAGGTGTTTTCCTTTTAGCGTGCGCTACTTAACGTACCTAATATTATTGCCATACCTACATCTTTCAAATTCTATACATTATTGTTACATTATAGCGAGGTACATTAATAATAATAAAAATCTGATGGTCGTTTAAAGTCTGCGCAACAAAGCCATCCCTAACCACGACCCGGTGCTGGTCCTAAGAGTGTTCTCGTGTACAGGAGACACGACGTTTATCGAACATCCTGTAGAAATGCCTGGCTGCCCTGGTTCTGCTTTCCTTCTCCAGGAAGAAAACAAGAAGACCAGACGATAGTTTGAATTGCTAAAAGCACCGACGCAGTGGCCGAATGCAACCGTCGGCCCCATTATTATTCCGAATATAATAAGTCGGCGGTTGATACGGCTGGTGATTCCGTCTGTCGGCGTTCCGTTTCCGCTCTTCCCGGATTTCCATATGATCCAGCCACCCCTGTCACTCGGGGTGCCCGCTTTTCCGCCCTAGCATCTTCCATTCGACAAAATGGACGACCACACCAGTCACGATTCATTTTACGAATACTTTCCGTCTTAAGAAGCTTGTCATAAGCCTCGCCCCCAGGGGGTGGAAGGTTCGAGGGGGAGGCAGGAAGGGAAGTACTTTGGGAGGAAATAAGAATTCGCAAGTTTCTCTCGCGTCCGCGTGACTCATTCGTTTAGAATAATTGATAGCAGAGCCGAGCTCCCATCTGAAATGACTCGCTATGGCGGATTACGTCTGACTCTGCTCTGTTCAGACTTCTATTTATGCTAAGGGGAATAGAGGGTGTGGGAGTAGCTTTCAGTGATAGAACTGTCAGCCTACAACGGAGCGCAGCTGTCTTCCGCAATTATGGGGGCAGTCTGTGCAAGTTTTGAATCTTCCATTGACTATCTTCTTGCTTTGATGTGCATCTCCTGTGTCATCTATATAGGTTCCCGAGGTAATTAGGTACGAGTTCCTATAATAGAGTAAATGTACAGTCTGACCCACATTAATTCATGGCGGAATTTCTATCGGAAAGTATAACAATTTAGAAGTAAGCAAACATCCACGGCAGGCAACACGCTCGTACGAGCAATGAAAAAGCAAACAAATATGAAAATTCTGTAAGAGATTGGTGTGTGTTGTTTAAATAAATACTATATACCGTCAATATTTGTTTGGCACATATTCCGCCGTTTAATTAAGGTCCTTTATCAACGAAAGCACGCTACATATTTGCACGCCCGCGAAGCCACACGATCGTTGAAAAATATGGCCACCTGTTAATTAAATTGCCCTCTTTACCGCGGACAATCTTGTTGATTGATTGGCAGACCGGGGGGGTCCGTGGTTATGCCAAAAAATACAGGCGCTGATTAATCGAGCTCTCGTTTTCAGAAAAATCATCACGATAATTGCCGTAGGTATTTACAGCTGGCCTTTCACAATTGCGTGCGTAAAAGTGAATTGCGAGAAAAAAAGCATCGCTGTTCAGGAGAATTAGAAACGATTACCCTCGCACGTTTGAGATTCGCGTGATTCCTTCGTCCGTTTGCAGGAACGAAGGAAGCAACGGACGAGGGAGCAGCGGCACCGGAGAAAGTTAAGGAGTGATCTCGATCTGCAGCATAGGCGACGTTACTTTCATTGGTGCATCGTGTACAGCAGCCCGCTGGAGTGCTACACTCCCGTTACGAACAAACGACTGACCCAACTGGCGAAAACAAAGAGTTCGTACGCGCACCAGATACAATGCCGTTCCAACGGCGCGCATTAACTTCTCCTCCGCGTCGTTTGACAATTTTATCTCGCCAGCCGAGTCTCCCTTTCGGTCCTGCGGCGGCCGGCAATGGCTCGTGAAGAAATATTTTTAGAAACCGAGCCTCTGTTTTTAATTAAAACACCATCGCGCGCGGTCTGTACGGAGCCCTCTCCGGTCGCCGCCCGAATTTTCGGTCGGACAGGTCCACGGCTTCGACCTAGAGAATGACACGAGCCCCTCGAAACGATCCATCCCTGCGTTCCGCCGTTTAAACTGTTTTTCTTCTATCGCGAGGCATTGCAAATATTTTGCCCGTCCTCTGACGGATGGTGTTGTTTCTGCGGAACACCCCCAGGCTCTCCGAAGCTCATCGGAACGAATGAACCGCTCCGAACTTCCTATCGTCAACTGTTTTCTGTGTCGTGATCCCCGGGGTTTGCGCGGACATATTGAAACTCCATTTGTATGCGAATGAAGGGAAGTAGGTACTAAAGCATACGCCGCGCTGCATTTTTCAAGTGCTCGGAGATCACAGGATAAAAATATTTAGCATTAAAAACGCGGCAGAATGATTCGGAATGCGTAATTCTGTCGGCAGAGTTCGGGCGCGCCCGACAAAGGCTGCCTTATCTCGCGTTTCCCGCGGAATTCCATTTGGTAGCAGAGCGACTCTCAGTTCGAGAGCATCTCGCGGAAATAAAAGCTCGGTCGTCCTGCAGAGTATCGTCGCTGTAAATCTAAAAAAGCTGGAATTCGAGATGGGGCAAGCATAAAAGCGCAATAACGCGGGCGACGATGCAGCAGTGGCACCGCCGGTGTTTTCCCAATTAATCGTCCGTATCGTGCGTAATTATGTCCGACCTCGAGGAGATCTCTGACAGATTGTCGGGGATTTACGGCGGTGGCAGCTTGAAAACAAAGGGCACAGGTCGAAAAAAAAAAGGGGGCAAGGGGGCAACAGTGGACGAAGAAGCGGGAGAAGAATTGCTGCGAGCATCTGAAGTTTCTGGCCAGGGGTATAAAAGTTTTTACCGCTTTAATCTGAACTTTACGATAAGGAGATTGCATCAAACGGCCATTGTAAGTCACCTCGGAGGCCGGGAGAGTGCCTTTCACTGTAGCCGCTCGAAGGAGCAACTTTTTCCTTCCGTGTGTACGGTCGTACATTGAAAATGGAATTAAATATCGACGGGCAAGAAGGAGAAACAGAATTCCCCGCGACCATTGTACCGAGTTCCGTTTTTCCTACCGCTTTTCCGGCACGATGTCCAATTTTCGTTCCGCTCAACCGCGATTACCTTTTCCCGAACTCGCGAAGAGCCTCGCGCAGCTGAGATTTCTTCGCGTCCCCAGAACGGTATTTAAAAACCAGCTGGACAAACAAATATGAATATTTTGCATCTTGCTGATCGGTTTTCTATTTCGATTTTCGGTAGGTATTGGTAGTGGAAGACGATCCCTCGTGAAGTAACACGGTCGAGAATTTAAATAACGTCCGGTCGAATTATCTTGTTTCGAGATCGATACGCTGCGAGCTTCCCACCAAAAAGGGTGTCCCTCTTTTTCCGATTTTAGCTATTTCGGTGGCGGTTAGCTATTTCGCCGTGACGGTGAAATTCTCGAGGAAAAGGAACGATGACCGGGCGTTCCACCATGTCTCCCTCCATTTGTTTCGCTTTGTTAGTTTCATTCAATTGCGGAGGCTTCAGCAGCGCGTGCAGAGGTAACGGCTCCTCGTCAAACTCGAAACGCGAAGTTTCATAAGTCCGATCAACGCAATTTTGGTTATGTCGTGCATACAGTCGCGCGTCGATTGGCGACGGCCCGAGCGCGCCCCGATAGTTTTAATTGCGATTCATCAAAGCGAAACGTTCGGCGCGCATGCATAACGGAGACTTTTAAATAATCGATGAAACATTGCGCGTACGCGACCAGCGTTGCATACGCAACGAACACGCTCGTCCTGGATGCAGGGAAGAATAATTTCGCGATTCGACTGCTCATTAGCGTTTCGACGAGGCGTACCACCGTAATCCGCTAAACAGTCGCATTAATTCGATACCGAGAGCTTGCCTCGGCGTTGACGCCGATCTCCAAAAGCCAATGTAAAGCGCAAATGTGCCGCTGAATTTTTCTCGCGTCAAAGGCGCTGCTCGCTCCGCAATAATGTCATCGTTCTCTGGGTGTTCGTTCGACACCCTGTGCTAGATCGATTCCCACCTCGAACCTCCTCGAGCAAGTTCTCGAAAGAAGGCGACTCGGTGCTACTTGAGCTTCCGAAGTTAGTCCGCGAAGAAAAGCTGCTGCTTGGCCGCGATCCGAATGCATTCTTCGACGCTTTCCGTGGAAATGTCACTGATTGCTTGCACTGATATTTTTACCTTGTACGTTAAACTCGCGAAACCCGTGATCGCGCAACAACAACTCTCAACGAGTTATTTCAATATTGCGTAGCTGTTGATGAACGAAGGATATCGAGACGCCAATCGCGAAATTCCATTCGCCAGCGGCGGCCGGGAATCGGGAAATTAAACCACTGAGAGCACTTTTCGCGCTTAAACGGATTCATTAGCGAGCGGGGTGCAAGATTTTTCGTTACACGAGCCGAAAGTAGGTCGGGTTCTTTCGGAATTACCGGGAGACGGAATATATCGAACGAAAGCGGGAAAACGGCGCGTAAATGGCATATTGCGAGGTGGAATATCTTCTGGTTACGTAGGACTCGTGTGGTTCACCAAATGAAAACGCACAGTCAATCCTCTTTCAGAAATGACTGCATATTAAACATTTCTTAATTTGTTTCAATCTGACCGAATACATATTTCGCAAATTCGTACGAAGAGTCTTCGACAGTCTCTTATTGAATTTGCATATGATTTTCCCCTAATGAACTTGTCGTATTTAAAATACTCATCACCAATTTGATCATCGTCGCCTAAAACGCGGCAAAGCAATTTCAAGCAATTGCTTTATTTCGAACGAACCTTAAACGATCCTCGATGAGTTTAAGGAATCGATCAACTCGAATGAAAAGCTTCGGAGGCCGAAAAACGTAGAAGCGTTGTTTTCTTAAAGAAACGCGAGATTTTCTTAATTCTGTCCCCGGTGACAATTGCTTTCCTCTTGGAATAATTGATTGAATCGGACTCCGATTGGAGACGTTCCCTGGGAGACTAGAGGCTGGGGGCTCGAGCCGATAACGACGATTCATTTTTCAAGGGCGTTACACCCGCGACGCTGAGTTCTCCGACGGATACGAAATCGTGGTGCCGAGGAAAGTCAGGTCGGATGGAAAGTTCGTGTCGCATCAAATACCTCATCACTTCAAGCGTTCCTTCTACGCGGGTCGAACGAAGACGGATACAATTCCCGACGACGCTGTTCACTACCGTTTGCAAATCGGGCCCGAGGAACACCACCTCGAGCTCCGACCGAATCGTCGACTCCTTGCTCCAGGCGAGTAAAGAATCTCCTTCCAATACCCTGGTGCTCAGATTTCTGCAAACAAACGAATCAGATGTAAAGGAATTTGCTCTCGCAAGCTGCAGTCTGTCGATACTATTCTTCGGAAGGCTACAGAGTGATTAGTTAATGAAAATTGCATGCACTTTGTTCAGGCGCGGTTATAGAAGACCACGAGGGACCAATGACCCGCAGAAGTGGGCGATACAATGATTTCTTGGAGAATTTAAAATTGCAACGAATGCGTGATAGCCAGTGCCACTACCAGGGCCAGGTTCACGGTCAGTCAGAGAAAAGCGCCCTGTCCACTTGTTACGGCCTTGTTAGTACAAAGTCACTCTCATTTTCCGTCGGCTAGTCGTTTGAAACCCCGAGAAACGTCCCGTTGCAACTGCATTCTGACAGCCGAAGCGTTCAGGCGCATCGCGTTCGAAATTACTCGCGGTTTTACTCTGTAACGCGACGATCGCGAGCCGTCAGATAGGGAAAGGAGGTAGACGGGCGAACAGAGAGAACAGAGGGAGCGTCGCGAAAGGCCTCGCCGGAAATGGAAACAAGGGAGCAACATTTTAAATCGATTACGGGAGCCAGTCTCCCGGATAAAGGCTTTCAAACGACCCGAACAAATATCACGTGCAGCTCCGAACCGTAAGATAAATCTGACTGAGAGGAATCTCGGTGTTCTCATCTCCAGGCCGGATACATTAGAACGAAACGATCGTGGTACACGATCGAGCCGTTGGCGGGTCACGACTTCACCAAAGAAGCGGAGCACCCGCACGTCGTCTACAAAAAGAGGCCGGACGAATTCGGGACGAACGCCGAGATTCTCTGTAATGTCACCGGCAATACGGTCGAAACCATTGCCAAGCGCGCTTTCAGTTTGCAGAAAAGGCAGCCGCCTAAGGAGCAGCCCGCCAACTCCTACACTCTGGAGCTGCTGCTGGTACTGGACAGAGCCGTCCTCGACTATCACAGCGACTTCGACGTGGAGAATTACGCGCTGACGCTGCTCAATATGGTAGTAACTTTCTCCGATCTGCATTTTCCATTGCTTCCTGCTCGGGACAAAGGCTTGACAGGCAATTTATCCGTGCTCATATTATTGAATGCCCAACACAGGGGTGAATATTCTTTCAGGCTGCAGGTCTGCTGCACGATGTCAGCTTAGGAATGCTGATGGAACTGAGCGTTGTCAGGGTTATAAGATTGCAAGTCCAAGAGGACGAGGTATTTTCCACAACTTCTCATAGTTTCTTTTAGCCCTTAACCGGTGACGTCCCACTTTGTGACATAAACGATGACGTGCGGTATCACAGACTCCTCTTTAAGTATAATTTCACATTGTCAAACGTAAATTTATTTTTTAAGATATACCTCCTGGAGTTTTTAGTGACTTTATTCCATATCTGAAAAGACACTTTTGCATATTTCATTCGAAACCACTGAAAGTTGTCTTCATGGCATGACATATTCACCGGTTAAGGATTAAGTTGTTAGCTACCACGTGTATGTCACGTTTGGGAAAAGTACTTGACAAATCCAGCCTGAGAATAGCATGCGCTTCTATAGTTCCTATGTGATTGCTCGTTCAAAGCGTTATTCTTAATGTTGAATCGGATAGATGGACCTAGCAGTAAACGGGGACGCGGAGAGAACGCTAAGCCGTTTCCAAGAATGGCAACAAATGGTCAATCCAGGCGACGATTCCCACCCCAACCACCATGACTGTGCTATTCTGATGGCAAAGTACGTTGTAGTCGAATCAATATAACTGGAATCCCACAGACCCTCTAACGATTCTTAACGATTAATCGAATCGTCAGGACTAATATCTGCGAATCGCCAAGCCTCTGCGGATTCACTGGCACGTCCACGATTGCTGGGACTTGCGATCCTCTGAAAGGCGCTGCAGTTGTCAGGGACGTCGGTTTGGAGACAGGATACCACATAGCTCATCACATCGGGCACACGTAATACTTTGATTATTCTATCGTTTACATCGCACAACGTCTTCTCTAGAATTTATGTTTCACAAGTCCTCGGAATAGCGTTGAAACGCCCTGCTTCGATCCCCATTCACAGACTCGGCATGTCGCATGACATCGAGGAGGAAAACGGTTGCCCAGGCATTATTCACCATGGAAAAGGGTACATCGAGACCACAGTCATGCACCCTGGATGCGTCTACGTGACGAGAAGGTGGTCCAAGTGCTCGAGGAAGTCTCTGAAATCGTACATCGAGTAAGGAACCGCAATCCATAGCCATAGGTCCGATTTAGATTGCCTTCGCTTTCATTCGTTTTAAAGGAACGAATGCTGGTCCAATTTAATCGCTCTCCTTCGAACCGTTCGACTTCCATTTATGGCCCTCTTATGCGTTCTTTTTGCAGGGCAGGTCTGGGATACTGCTTGCACGACGAGCCCCAAAATTTCGACATCCCTACCGTCGACCTGCTTCCAGGGGTGATGTACGACGGGGATGATCAGTGCCGACTTCAGTACCATCCTGATGCGCGGCAATGCGACTTGGGAATCGTAAGGAAACTGAGCATTCAGCGTTAACCACTTTTCTAGCGACACTGTGGTTTATATCCTATGGCAATTTTCGCCGGAATATTACACCAGGCGTCTCATCCTCGGCCTTATTTTCTCCGTAATATCATGCGACCGACGTGCAGCTCCATATCCTGTATGTTTTTCGTCATATTTCGCCGCGACGAAGAAAATATGCGCCCCCGCGGGGACCTGCTAAAGGTGAAAATTAAAACGTACGCGGGGGCGAGCAATTTCGCCGTTCCGATAAACATAGCCGCGGGAACGAATTACGCCGCGTCCCCTACCGCCGCGACCTGTTAATCTCCGTCTTGCAGGGTCGGGATTACCATTTTCACGAGTTTTATAACAGGCGACGAGTCTATGCCCCGCAGTCGGTAGATTTAACGAGAGGGCGGCTTCGCGATTGCGAACCGAATTGTTGTTGGCCCGCTCAAACATCCTCGTTATTTTGTCACCGGTAATCGTTGATGACGGACAAACATGCTGCTGTAATTTTATAGTTAAACTGGATAACGTAGGCTGCCGGGCCGCGGCGCTAATGAACTTAATGAAAATTCGAGGGACGGCTTGTTTATTTATCGAGCGCCCATTGTTTTCCGTAGGACATAATAAACGGCTCAGTCAGGGGCCGTTATTGTTTCGGACGATATTTGCCCGCGAACGGAACAAAGATTCGCTTTTTTGTTTTTTTTAGAAACAAAGTTCCCCCGTAATCGCAGCGAACGGCGCGGTTTCATTAATGCATCCCATTTGTTCATCAAGTTATTCATATTTGTAAGAGTCGCCGCCCCGCCCCTCCGCTGCAAAGCGGCAGCTGCAAACACTTTCAGCTTTGTCCAACGACTTCGCCGCGTTAATTAAGCACCCCCGTGCATACGGAATTAGTTAAATTTGTCCTAGTGTTTACGTTGACGGGTAAAAAAATTACATACACGGGCGTGTGTTGACATTTTTACTACGCGTCCCCGTAAAATTGCTTGAGATGCGAGAGAGGAACATTACGGGCCTCCTTTCCCTTTTAACGTGTTATTATGTAGCACGCGCGAACGCAAAGCTATTCTTCCCTCTTTTTTACTGTTAAATGTTTACGCAGCTTGGGGAGAACGGAGGGAATTTACGGGGAGTGAAACTTGCAAGCGTTCCATCTGAAAATAAATGTTAAGCTCGGAAAATGTTAAGCTCGGTAAGAAGGAAGCCTCTTTGAAGGATCCCAAACTATTCTAATCGCCGATTTTGATAAGACTCTGCAGATTTGTAGCATCGTGATGGCTGAAAATGTAGGGGTGAAAACATCTCCTAAAGTTGGGAGTTGAAAACAAATTTCTATAACATCTCGGGAACTAGTATTAGGCGCGACACAATTTTTTTTTAAGTGTGAAGTGTTTTTTTTTTAATTTTTTCAACACGAATGATTGCCAATAACAAAAAGAACGTGTCAAATATTCTTCACTGCTCTGCAAGTCTGCAGAGTCTCATCAAAATCGACGTGTGCGGGTTCGATGTGTTCCCTTGTAAGCATTCTGAAAGTTCAGCTACAAGTGCTAATCAGGCATAAGATTGGAGATATTCTAAGCTTTCGACGCGCTTGCAAAGCAACTTAGGGCGTTCTCGGTCCCGAGCCGAGCACTGGTCACGATCGGAGCAAGTAGACGTGGCAAGTAGACACAGACCGTCCGTAAACAGGCACCATCTGCCGCGCGGCAGGCCAACCTTCTACCTTCGCCTAGAGGTCTGCCTTATCCTTTTCGGAATACGTATACGTTGCATCGTGCTGTATCGCTTAGATAAGGAACGCCCGTAGCCGGGATATCGTTTCACGATATCGCAATCGGCACGAAACCGGCCCCTTACTATCCCCCGTTAATACGATCGCGTTTCATTTTCAGACCTGCGAGTACCTGAGGTGCGCCATTCCGGGAAAGGGTTGCGTGTCAGCGAGCAAACCACCCGCCGAGGGCACGCGTTGCGGGGAGAACAGGGTAAATTATCGCCTAGAAAAATACAAAGGCTAATTAGCGAGTATCCTCGAGCCGATCTCGACGCTGTTGCGGAATTTCCCTCGGCTAATGAAATTCCAAACGGACTGAGCCGCGCGAACGCGTGCCAGAATGCCTGGCAACCATGCCTCGGATCGTCTAAACGTCGCGAATCTATCAACCCCTCGATGTTCGAAATTACCCTGAACTATACACTGCAATCGGAAGCTGCATTCTCCACCGGCAAGTCGCAAATTGCACGGGTGAAATATCACGTTTCTTCTTCAAATTCGTATTTATCGAGCGCACTCCGCTGCTCGCACTTAACGCGAGCATTTACATATCTTGGAAGTACGAGAAGCTTTCTCGGCACCGCCGAGCATAAAAGGGTTAACGGTCTGAACCGTCGGGGGGTTGAGGGTAGGCTTTATTTCCCTTGGCGTGGCCGATTGCGCAAGAATTATACGTCCCTCCGTCGGAATGATACATATTCTTTAGATACGCGATAATCCCCTATAAATGCATCACGGAACGTTTCGCCGCGCGACTTTTGCAAGAAACTGGTCTAGTGGGATCCGGCGGTAAAAACACCGCCGGATAAAAATCTCTCCACCGTTTGAATTTCAATGCACTCTGCGATTAAGACATCGCGCTCGAGACATGCGAGCGGTTGTTTTTCGCGCCACTCGCACCGTCTACACGCTCCTTATCAGCCGCCGAGGTTCGCGAAGCACGCCCTTACCTGTTCCTTTCCCACGGCTGGAAATAATTACGGGAAGATACGGGCGATCGTGGAGTAGGCCGCCAGAAGAAGGCTACTTCGATGAAGCGAGGGAACAAGGGCTGCGCGACTTCTAGAGAGGTGATCGTTAAATTTTTGCTAGATCGCGTTACAAGGACAAGGACTACCTCCGTGGCGCTGGAACCGATGGGTTTCGCGTTCTCAAAGAGGGCAAGAAGGTCGCTCGTTACACGGAATCCGCTCCTAACGCTGTTTAAAAAAAAAAATAGAATCGGATCCTCTTCTCTCCTTTCACTCTGCAAATAAGTAACGTCTTCGATTCTTTACGCGGAAGGCGAAGGCACAACGGTGGACACAAAGGTGGACACCTCTGTCCAGCAGATGCGCCTCCATTTGCGAACGCTTGATCACGTTCCTGCGGCTCTTCATACGGCACCGGGTCCGTCGATTATCGAAAAATATTTTCGGCCTCGGCCCCGTCACGTAGCGAGAGCGTGATCAAACGACCGCAACCGGTACTTCTGGCGATAAATTGATTTTTCAGCTCGAGTAAAAATGAGTCGGGGACGTGACTCTGCCACGCGACCGTTGCTTCTCGATTCTTCTTAACGTCGTTCGGTGGAAAAACGAAGAAGTTGCTGCTTCATTACCCTCGCCATGAAACGTGACTGCGAGCTCTGGGTGTTCCCAGATTTCTCGCAAATGTCGTTGCGTTTGTTATAACGCAGATAAATTCGGCCGTGAGACACCGAATATTCGGCGGGATATCTCTGGGAGGTGAAGCGACAGAGAGGTCGCTGATAATTGAAATTTCCAGGCATCGTAAGAGACTGCTAGGATTGATCGGTAATTAACTTTGCAGTGGTGTTACGGAATGAAATGCCTGATGGTCGGCGAGCGGCCAGGGGCCGTGGACGGCGGTTGGGGTGGCTGGTCACCTTGGAGTCGATGCTCCCGAAGCTGCGGTTCCGGTGTGGCTTTCTCAGTCAGACGATGCATCAGTCCTTCGCCGTCCAACGGCGGGGCGTACTGTCGCGGTGATAGAAAACGCCATAAAATCTGCGCCACAAACGTTAGTCACGTCCATTACGTAGCAATAGTAATTAGTAGGCTTCTTATACGAAAGCAGACCCTTAACGTAATAAATTATACATTCGTCTAAAATGGCACTTCCATCGGCACTCATCATTTGCATCGTAGAACGTACGCTAAGTTCATTCACCCTCCACTATGCTTCCCTCTCATTCTTCCATTTGCAATGATAAAAGAAAAAAAAGTAGGTAGACACAGCGGTAGTGGAAACGTCGAAATGCTAACGTGTTAAGTTAGCGAAAGTTTGCCCCACGTTCAGCCCTGCGACGTGGACGCGCCATCGTTCCGCGACGTGCAGTGCGCCGAGTTCGACAACTGGATCTTCCTGGAAGACGGGAAAGTTCACCGATGGACGGCTTACAATCTGCCAGAGGGTAACTACCCATCGAACGATCTGTCGATATACCCCGGAAGCTCTGACGCAGCATCCCTCGATGGCCCCCTAAAACGACACAATTGACCGCGAACAGATCTGAGGGCCTCCGAAGATCCCTGCGCCCTTTATTGCCTGAGCGAAGCCAGGCTAGTGGCTTCCCTCAGACCGAAAGTCATCGATGGCACCACCTGCTACAGAGGCATTCGGGACATTTGCATAGAAGGGGTCTGCCGAGAAATACCTTGCGATCTGAATATGGAGTCGAACGCCGTCCAAGACGTATGTGGCGTCTGTAGGGGTAATGGCACCTCCTGCAAACTGAAGGAGGGCACGATAACGATCCAGGCGGCGTCCCGTGAGTGCAATTTCTTTAACTCCTCTGTACAGAGTTGGGCATTATCCGAATAATATTTGATTGGAAGAAAGTTGTATTCGATGTTTATTGGAATAATGTCCAACTCTGCCTCTGTGCCGTCCGAATTTTCAAAAGTAAAGTGAAGGGTAATATATTCTAGTTTCTATTCGCAACACGAAAGTGCAGTCTACTTAGGTACTTTAGAAACTCGAGAATTCACACGTACGACTTGAAAATTCTACATTAACTTTCTAATTGAGCGGGTGAAAGAAGGACTGAGTTGAAGGAACAGTTTATTCGCGAGTCGTAGAACGCCAGGAGTTTGATTCAATAAAAAATCGACGGAGGGCTTAGGGTCCGATCGAGATAAATAAAACCAGGGAGCTTGAAATTCCGCGTGGATAAAGGCACTAGATCCCTCGAAAGTGTGAAAACTTTCCGGGGTATTTTCCGAAGAATCTCGAGCGTCCTCTTGGCCCTGCAACCCCGACGATATTTCCTATCAACGTATAAATCTCTTATTCGCGATCCCTCGTATCGATACCCCGCGTCCCGGTCAGTGCGAAAGTTCTAATAATCTAAGAGGGAAAAACTTTCAATGACAGAGCCCAAGAAAATAGTAGACGTCCCAGTGGGATCCACGAACATCCGTGTGGAAGAAACCGAGCCCACGAAGTCTAGGATAATGGTGCGAAATCGGAACGGGAAACTGTTAATCGAGGGGTAAATTAATCTTTGCGCGATACGTTATGTATTTTCACTGTCGAACGTGGCACCTGGTAGAGTATTTCATTAATTCCTGCGAGAGCCGATTAAACTAAAACGATCAATGGGAAAACGTCCCTCTTCCCTTTCTAAACACGGTTCCTAGTATCTTAAGCAATGATTAATAATCGTATAACTTGCGAATGGATTTGTGGATCAGTCGCTAAGAGTGATGCACCGACCAAAAGCCACGTAACGAATGTCACCGCGAGACCTTTGCGTATATCAGCCAGAATTTCCATGTACCACGAACAAAGGAGAAGCCTGAAAGGCATTGAGGCTATTATCTACGATTATTTCAGGGATCGTTTAGGAATGTTCGACGCGGCGGGCACGAAGGCGTGGCTAGGAATGATAAGGCCGAGTCAGGAGGCTCTCAACATACCTGGACCCGTCACAGGGGACTTGCTTATATTGGTAAACATAACGAACACAGTCCGCTAATTAGCTGGCCTGGCAGATCGATAAGCTATCTCAAACAAGGTGTCTAAGGCTCGGACAGTTCTTATCTATCCCGTGCGACACCTTGGTCGGGATAGCGGAATGAAGAGGGCTTTCTTCGCTGAACCGTGCGGGTCGTCTAATTGCTCTTGCGATATAAACGTATGGCAGCTGTTATTATGGCTGGTCGCACCTACGCGACACCCGTCGTAAAACTTTCCGCCCGTTCATTAGAACCAGCGCTAGGCACCGTCTCGGTATCTCCTGTGCCTCGGGGAATGTTACTGAAATCTAATTAAGGAGGTCTCTCTGCGCGTTTCATCGAACCGTTCCACCGCTGTATGCCTCATAACATAACGCTCCGGATAATTTATGGTGCTTCGGGGACGTTCGATCGAGTCCCCGGGAACGCGCTCCCTCCGAGAAACTTGCGCGGAGATTTCTTAACGATGGCCAAAGTACAAATGTACGAGATCCTCGGCCAGAACAGATCCCCCTTTCAACGAACACATAATTGTCGACGCGGAGCTTAGAAAAGTAATTCTGCTGCTGCCAGCCCGGCATAATCCCGTTGGCCGAATGAGTTATTTCATTCACCAGGTCCTACCGAAAGAGAACGTGACGGTGAAGTATTCGCTGGGGCTGAAAGAAAAGAGCCCTCGTAAGCCGGAATTCTCGTGGGGCCACGTCGGCTGGGAAAAGTGCAGCGCAAATTGCGGACCCGGTGAACAGATTTCCAAGCCTCGCTGCCTGGAAAGAGTCGCCGGACTAGTGGATGAGACGTTTTGCAGGAACATCCCCAAACCTGAGGATGAAGTGAGACCGTGTCATCAGGCGCCTTGCCTACCGAGGTCAGCGGGAGACCTTCATTACAGAGATATTTTTAATTAAAAGGAAAACGCGTTGAATAAGACACGGTGAATGGTTGAAAAAAAAATTTAATTACGACAGTGACACGGTGCCACGAGTCGCCGGGCGAAAATCAACGAACATCGTGTTATTCAAGCACGTAGATGCGTTCATAATGCTTCGCGACACTCTCCAATGCTGGATACTTCCTCGGATCGCTCGCCGATGAGTAGATATCGATTTAATTAACCGATAAACTGGGATCGTAGATGGATGATCGGTGACTGGCAAGGCTGCACGCCCTGCGTACCTGGCTGCGAGAAGAGACGAGCGGTCAAATGCGTACGTCCTGTTGGCCACGCCGAGCAGGATGTAGATATTATCGCTGACAGCTACTGTCAAGGATCGAAGCCAAAGGAACGGGAGTCCTGTACCGGACGCAGGAGACGAGACGACGTCCTGGCACGCCAGCCGAACAACAAAAGTATCAACCATGCTGGATTTATCTGTTCCTATGCACTCTGTAGCACGCGCATCTGTATACGTTCTCGTCTTTCCACGGTCAAATGACTCTGTTCTGATTCCACGTAGAGGTGCAGAGATCATTCGGAACAGACGACCGATGCACTCACAGAAAGAGGTCACAGAATCTGGAGGAACCCGACCAGGAGGCAGCGGAAGCCCGCGGCATAGAGAAGGGGGAAGTTGTGGTTGACACGGCAGATGTTAAGAAGCTCACGCTTACGATTATCTTGGAACGCAACGAGCAAACCGGCGCGTTCATCTTCCCGAAGGATTTCCAGCCTCAGCCACCCGCGAACAGCACGAAATTTACTTTGGTCGGAATGGACGCGGTCAGATACATACAGAAAATACAAGAAAATAGTGGAGTCGCGTCTAAACATCGATTCCTTTAGTACAAAACGAAAGTTACCGCGTAACGTTGCCCGAGTGTCGATGCTAGAAATATAATGCAGTAATTATAAACACTTATCACATCGGACAATCAGAAAGTGTGGAAAGTGGAGGATAGATAAGAATTCCTGCGAAAGCTGCAATCGCGCGTTCTCTGGAAGCCTTTTATTCGATCGAATACTTGGCTCGATTATTCGATAGCGAACTTATTCGCTACAGCATTGCTGAAATTTTTAGATAGAGAACTTGGCGGCGGGAAATCTTTGTTGCACCCATGCCACGCTCGGAAACGCCAAGATTCGCCACGCTCTTGCAATTCGCGCTCGCGAACTATGCAACACTGTTCAAACAGGCGTAACATAATTTCGCAATAAAACACTATCCGAGTACGGACACGTCAATTAAAGACACGATAATCTCTCGATAAATATCGGCCAAGTGTGCAAAGAGACAAGCGCGAATGTGGCCCACGTACAGAGCCGATTTCATTTCTTATCTTTCTAATCTAAAGACATCCATAAATACCTTCAACGCGAACAATATACATTCGTCTGTACATAAATTCAATAAAAGGAGCTACAACTTCAAAGTTTTCTGTATTTTTTAACGCTACCTACAAAATCCTACAAACACAACGCTTTAGATCTTCCCCGAGATCTTGTCAAAAATCCGAAACTATAAACTATCGCACATATTACAAGTATCTACGAATCGACGACCTACCCCTTAATTAATAGTGCACGTTCACTGGTCCACGGCATCCACGATGCTGCTCAGGCGATCGTACGAGTAATTCTGTTCTTTGGAAGGTGGCGCATTGGTCGCGTTATTATGTTTATTCTTGATGTGTATCTCGTCCAGCTTCTTGACAGCAGCCTCGCCCCTGTATACCTTCTGGCGGGTGGTGTCGAGACCGCCGCCGATGACATCGCCAGTTTCCTGATACGCCCTGTCCGAAATATTCATCTGGAGACCCTCGTTCATGATGGGAGCTTCCACCACGACGACATTCTCGATGGGGACCGAATCCACGGCGATCGAGCCTGGCTTCGGCAGGGTGAGATTCACAGGGATACAGTCTCTGCGCTTCTTCTTATTCTCGATGGTCGACCAGTCGCGAAGAAGCTGCCGAAATTCCGCCGCGCCGCTCGCTTTTGCCAGCTCGTCATCCTCGCGCGACATCCCGTGCGCCTCCTCCAGGTAACGCGCCAGGTTCATATCCACGAACCTGTCGATCATCTTGGCCTGGTCCTCCACCGACACCGACTGCTTTTCCTTTTCGGCCTCGGGCTCCGCGTTCACGTTTCGCGCCTTCTTTGGGCAGGTCTTCTTGCACGGTCTCTTGCCTGTTGGTAGGAGGCGAGATAATGACGGAGAATCGGCAAAAGGTTAATTGAAAGTAAAATTTCCCATCTCGGGGCTGTATTAAAAGTGTCGGTAACCATTGTCCGATGGTAGAAATAAAGTTATGAAATAAATAGCTGGAGATTTAGAGGAATAGCGAGCCGGGCACGATCGCGATACGATTGATTACAGCACCGCTGGCCACCTTTCGCACGGAATGTGGTAGCTGACAGAAGATGAGAAATAATGTGCCCGATTCGATTGAATGCATTGCGTGCTAATAGTATTCGTACCGATGCAATCTTCCTTCTGCCTTGGCACGCGACCTTTGCACGCGTCCAAGTTCGCTTGGACGTCGTCTTCGCCGAGGCGCGCGGCAGGCTTAACGCACTGCACCTTGCGATGCCTCGATCCCTTGTTGTTGTCGCAGGCGCTGCATTTGCTCCACTGACTTACTCGCCACCTAATATTTTAAATGTCCGTGTGATATAAAAAGAGTAAAAGTTCGTGTTAAATTTCAAAAGAACACCACCACTGACTTTGAAACTGTTACTTATCCTGTACACCGATTCTAAAAAACTACGATAGGTATTCTTTCGCATGTTAACTACACTTACTTCGCAGGGCAAGGTTCGGTGTTGCAAGTCAGCGACTTCGGTTCTGGCTTCGGCATACTTTTACAGTAACTAGGACTAACTGCTCCACTATTCTCCTCGATACAGGTCGGCTCGGAGATCTGTATCCATCAAAGCATCGAAATCTGAATGCACCCCGTTACCTCCCCTTCCTCATTCCCCGCCGTTCGTAAGCCAGATTCCATTCGCTCGCGCGTTAAAGCAAATGAACTTACAGGGAACGTTTACCATCAAAGGTAGGTACGCGGCTGCGATCGTTTGCGCGGTAACTTTTATATTGTTTGCTCTCTGATTTAGTAGCGCGTGCACGATGGTGGTAAACAAACAGGGCACCGCTCGGCAATGTCGGGAGGTGAATAAATTCACCGGGCAAAGGAACCGCGTAATCGAACTGGCTGATTTATATTTAATAGCGGTCCGAGCCAGGGGAGGAGATTCCTGGCGCGGAGAGAAAGCAAACGCAACGGCGAAGTTCCTTCCGCGGGAATGGTTGATCTGCCGAAGTTCCACGCAATGCTTTCTCGCGTGGACACTCGTGTTACCTTTGTACCGCCGCCGCACTTAGCGTTACAGTCGGACCACTCCGTGAAATCCCATAGGTATTTCGGCGCATATCTTGGATCATCCGACACCATGGCATACGAATAATGCACGCCGACATTCTCCGGATCCCTGAAAGCGTACTGAAAAGTACAACGGTGAATCATTAATGCATGTGTTTTTATGTGGATCTATGTTCCATCAGATACTTTAAAGCTCCCTGTTCTTCTGCCTAGTTTACGCGCCACTTGACCAACATCGAACTTACTTGTATTTGAATGGCCTCGGATATGGGCCCCTTTATGTGAATCTCTTCCTTGTGCGGCTCGCTGTGCGTATACATGATGAGAGAGTTTGCGCACAGGTAATCGCCGGTGTTACCTTCACGCCTGTGTAATCGTTGGAGAACTTTATTTAACACCCAGGAAACGCGTTTCTTGCTGCCGTTACTGAATTTCCGTTATACGGATTCTTAAGAGTAAAGTGTCGAGTGGTCTCTGTTTTGCTATAAGCTGTTGTTGTTTATCGTATACTATGACAGTACTCACCATTCATTTAAACAGTGGGTCTTCCCCTTCTCTAATTTGACGACCAGGAAATTCCTGTGTGCCGCATCTTCCAGTATTTGTATGTGACGAGCGTCCTTAGGAATCGTCAACATTTTCTTAAAGCCTGAGGCGTTCATCGATGCGGAATTAATTAACATATGTTTGCGTTATGAGCGTTTTAAATTGTGAATGCTTGACGATGAAGAAGGTATAATTTACTTCCTCCCTTGCCCACTTCCGTGAAATGACCCTCCACGACCTTGCATCGCGTTCCGTCGCCCTTGCAGACCCCACACTTGTCCTCGATTGCGCCCGAATCCAGAACCCAATCGCAACCAACTTTCTATAATACAATAGCTTTCATGTTCCAAATGATTCGCTTTCCCCTCGCGCTGGTAAGTTTATTGAAACGCGAAACAGTGCACGTCACATTTATAATTACGCCATAAAGCACATTGCCAGGGGTGTAATTCTAAAACTTGGCTTAATTTAAAATCACATAAAAATGGTAAAAAGACGTGGCAAACCCTGAAACGATGTCATATTACTCACTCGCGTCGCTGATACCACTTGTACGTGACATTGCCGGTATGTAATTAATATTTAGCAACGTGTAATTCTTGACAATTCAGTTGAAAATGTTGTGACTGCTGTTAATAGCCTTTGCCACCGGGAACTCGAAAAGATGAGGAGGCAAAGTGGCTTGGAGCTGGGCGAGATGATTGACGAGTAATGCCTTGCGCGACTTTCCCTCCTCATCATTTATATTGTAAACACAGTTGCATGCTATCATATTATCTAAGTTCGCGTTGTGTTGCCACAGCTTGAAAGTTATCACGTTAGAGTCGCAGCATAATCACAGACGAGACGCCATTGAGAAGAGATAGGAGGAAGAGAACTCTGTTACCCTGCATGTACCACTGATGCACATGTCATTGGTCCCTCCCCTGCAGGGGGTCGAGTCGTTTGCCACTGGCGCAATCCTCAGAATTTGATTGCCCTCATGGAAGCAATATAATGCGCAGTTGTCTAGTGTGGTGGACATATAAGGTTGCCACGTATGAAGTCCGTCCGCCAACAGCGGAACTTTATCGTACGCGGAGCATTGGAGACTGCGGAACGTTGGTGTGGTAACGTCGCAGGGCTGCGCATTGAAACAAAGTGGCCGGATACTTGGAAGCTACTTAAAAAGGTCGATAAGCCTGATCGTATTAGTGAAAGAGTCGCGAGGCTTACCACAGTGTTGCAAATGACTATCTTCTTCCTCTCGCCGAGGCAATATCTACCCCCATTGGCAGGTATCGGTTTGTCGCACTCCCTCTCAGAAATTTTTACGCCACCGCCGCAAGTTCTGCTGCAAGCAGACAAGGGACCCCATGCACCCCAACCGCCGTTCACCGCAGCTGGTCGACTGCCCTTCTCCACGCATATCGCGTGAATGCACCACTGAATACACGCGCACTCTGAATTACTCGCTCGTCGGATTGCAGTCGCAATATACATAGCGTATAATATAACGCGCGGAATCCACTTCAGTAATGTATTGAGCATTTAGAAACCATCCAGCAAGTTCACGCCAGCACGCGAGTGCTGAATTCGTCCCTGAAGTGGGGCAGTTGTACAAACATTTCCCGATCACACTGCCACCGCGTTACCGTTCGTTTTATGCGCGTTTCGCTTCAGTTACAGCGCATCGCCGAAATTTTAAATCCTTCTACCCCGCAATCCGTGAAACATGCCGAAGGACTTTTCAACTCGAAATGTATAATCGATGAAAGGATAATCTATTCAACGAACTTTGTTCTCGGCACATTTTGTTCCATCAGCCACTGAGCCACCCTGAGTCATGCAGCCAGATTCAGGCGGGTCTTTCGTGCACCAGAGTCTGTCGCACGACTCTGCCTGAAACACATATTCGGACAATCGGAGAAAATCCGATCATAATGAAATTCCTCCCGCAGGAGTACCACGACGAAGTGAATAAAAGTGGTAGCAACCCGTCGCAATGTTGCGGTCGTCGTTGTACCTGCATAGCTGTACACTGTTTAGATCCAGGGAACACCAGGTTGCACTGATAATCCCCGTCGTACATAGCGCCAGGCAGCATGTTCGGTAGCTTCAACTTCTCCGATGGTTGCTTCGGGTTGTTGTTCAGGCAATCGCCCAGACCAGAACTAGTGCATTAATTATTTATCAGCGGTTAAATTCGTCACGAATTTAACTTGCGGACACCGAGGACCGAGCAAATGATTAACAACTTACTCGAGTAAGGAGGATATATACTTTCGGCTACAAGGTGACCACCTGATCGTGAAAAGACCGACAAGAGGGGACATGATGAAGTAACTTTCATCTTTATCGTGGGCCATGCAGCCGGAGCTGGCATCCTTAGCATCGTCGTGGTCGCTGCCCATACTGGAAACAACGAATCTTGCGATATTACTTTCTTTTACGAGATACTCTGTTCTGCGAACAGACCGAACGCAGTCCTGTCAGACGCGCAACAGCGCACCCATGATATTTACGAAGTCTATCACAAGGCATCCTTTGCTCCCTATTAAATGCGAGCGTAATAACTTTAAATGCATCGCAGAATCAGAAAACCTTCTCAGCGATCTCGGAGATACGCTGCTGCGCGAACAGACTGCACCAGCGAAAGGAAGTCTTGTTGCTCCCCTGAATTACGTCTTTATTAACCCGTTCACTGCTAAGATGTCGATCCTAGTCATGATCCTATATCAGATTATTCGAGCCGTGCATTTATGGAAAAGGCGCGAGTGGAAGCCGTCCTCGACGGCCGGTCGCGAGGACCGGATCGGCTTCCAGATCGTTAAACGCTCACAAACGGGGAGGACACGAAAGAAGCTAGTTTAGCGATGCCTCTAAACACCGATAGCAGCGAAAGGATCACGGTTAGCAATGGACCGGGCATGGACAGTACACGTGACCAACTTCGTGGGCAATTACGACTCCGAGCACCAGACCCATCTCCTCGTTGATGCTGGATGCTTTCGCGGGATCGCACGCCGCTGCCATGAATGCCAAACCCGTCAGGCCGCAGCCCGTTGTCTTCGAACAAATGTCATGTCTGAGAAATGAATGAGAAAAGAAACGAGAAGACTGAACGATTTTAACCAAGTGATATCTCGCCGATAGAAGCTTGATTAAGATTTAAAGTGAAGTCGCACCTCGTCACGAGGACAGATATGTCGAAGTGATTGGGGTGTTCGTGGTCTGCCGGGTTCGCCTTCATGGCCCATTGAGCGAAGCTATCCAACGTTTCGGAGGCTGCGGGACTGATTGTCAAATCTATCTACGGAACAATAGTATTTCAACTGGCATCTCGGCATCTCCCTACATCGCTGATGAACCAATAAAGGGATCTCTCGCAGCTTCGCATTACCTCTTCCTTCTCCTTCTCCAGGTAGATCATGCGAACGAGTACCACATCTATTTGATTGCCGACCGATACGTCGTGGTAATAGTCCGCGACCATGTTCATCACCGTCAGCAGAAACTGCTCGTAGTTGGTGTTGTTGTGATAATCGAGGAACTTTCTGTCGGCGACCAAACCGATCTCGATGTACCGATGTAAGCTCGAGGCACCAGACGACGCGCCTCTCCCTGCCACAGGATTACCCTCCTCTATTAGCCGTTTCTCTCGTCTCGCCAACTGTTCCGCCCACGCATCCTCCCATGTGCCTATCGAAGTTGAGAAAGAAACAGAAGGTACATCCCCGAGGCTTTAAGCAATACGAACTTCGCGAGAAAGCTGCGCTAACCGTGAGTATCGCAGTGTTTCTTGGGTGAGTCGTCATGGCCATCCTTCTCGTGCGGGGCGTTCCGTTTGTAAACGACGTGAACGTGCTGGCCATCCTGTTCCGGCTCGGATTCGACGGCCGGCTCGATGAAGTACCGACCCTGATTAGTGTGCACGTAGCCGACCTGCACGCGATCCGCGCACGCATTTATCGACCTCTCATTAATCAGCGTTATTGTAAATAAGAAAGCGGGCGCTGAGCACGGTAAAGAACGTCGGCGAGATGCAATTACCAAGTGGGCAATTCGAGCCTGGATGCCGAAGAACGACGGGGCGGATGCCGAACTTGTAATTGAAGTTTCGGTTTCTCGGGCAACATGAATTCGCGGTGCGTGGCGCTCCCCTAACGATCGCGCGTTCATGCAATCTAGCCGACACTCCTGTGCTCGTTTAAAGGTCGAATCTGTGCCGAATTTCCCGGGGAATCGCGGAATTACGAGCCACCCGGCGAAATTACAATCGAACCAAGCCCAACTATGGAGATCGGTTGCGCGTGAAACATTTATCGCGTGGATAGCTAACCTGGTATAATTCAAAACCAGCCGCAGCCCTTCCGAAATACGCCCGTGCGCAAACAAGTCAGTGCAGTCGGTAAATCGTGGTAAATTGTGGCCTGCGTGCGTTGATAACCGCGAAAATTTACCGATTCAATAACGATCCGCGTGGGAATCTCATCCTGCCCAACTAATTTTTCACCGATCAAAGAGCTGTGGCACGCCTGGGAACGCTATCCTAAGGAATGCGCGATGGATACTTATCACGCAGCATTTAACCCCGAGGATCATGGAGCGATTATCAGTGATAGACTCTGTATGCTTCCAAGAATTCCGCAGTATTCTCTGAATGCTCTCCCTCGAAACTCGATATAAGCGCAACGTTCGTTCTCCTTGAAAGCTCTTTACGGATTATATGTCGTGACTATGCGGTAGGAAAGCTTCAGGATCGGTAGTGCATGAAATCTATATTTGCCAATTACAACTATCCGTTTCCCTTCACTGATCCATTCAGTAAACATATCGCATCTCGCAAGTCGCAACGAGCAACGGCAATTGCGTCAAGCTGAAAGCCAGCCATTTAGCGACAGCGTTTAACGCCCGAATTCATGAAAGACCGACAGAGAGTTATCCGAGATACTCCGGTCTTCTGAACCAGCAATGTGCCGATCTATACGCAAATACATTAGATTAATTTCCATGCGGTTAAGTGCGTAATAATTGGCTTGATTAGCCTGGAAGAGAGGCGCGCGCCAACAGCCTCGTTGTCGACAACGCCGTCGCGATTCCGCTATTGGCTCCACCGAGAATCACAATCGTCTAGCTAGGTTCAATTGCGCGGAACCTCTCGGAGGAGTTGGCGGATCATCGGTTAGAATTAATCTTGATCGATGTGTCCGATATCTCACAAAGTGAACGAAGCGACGTGCAACACGCAAAAAGGCAATTTTCTTTCACAGTTGAGAGTCGAAATCGATGGGCAGGCTTCTGCCCGGTTCCTTTGAATAGGCGCTTTCCAAGCTTTTTATTCGTTAAGAGGATTGAAAGGTGAAAAAGGAGGAGAAGGAAAGGGGCAAGTGTACCAACCACGCCGTCGCACAGAGAAAGGGCAGCCCTGGACGCGCGGTGGCCCCTGATGATGCCTCGATAATGGCACTGCTGGTCCGGGGCCCTTTTAAATCGCACCGCCTCGTTGAAGTTGGTCCTTAGGCCGGCGCCCCGCGTCTCGATCACCATGTCGGGCGAGATGAATTCGTGGTACGGAGTGAGCTCGACGTGGTGCTCGACCCCGTTGAAAGGCAGCACCAGGTGTAATTTATCGGCCTCGGTCGACCTCTTTCTGCGCTCGTTCAGCTCCCGCCGGTCGTAGTAGTTGGGCAGGGAGTACGTGTCGAAGCTTCCATCCCCGAGCACTCGTCTCGGTATCAGGAATTCCGGCTGGTGGAGGTCTCTCGTGTACCTGCAGCGCCGGGCACATAGAAGAAAGCTGGAGGTTTGATTAAGGGACGTCCCCGCGATCGTTGCCACGAGAATTTCGCTCTTCGACTCTTTTCTGAACGCAATACTTTCCTCCTGTGGTGGCAGGCTCCACTCGCGGATCCACCAGGTGGGTGGTTGTTTGTCAGAGAGCCGTGCAATTTCTTGCAACCCTACCCGTGGCTCTTCCTTAATTCAACCCTCGCGACGTTGCAGCGAATAATTTAGAATTATTCGCGTCCGTGGTCGGTCGACGTCTCGGTTTAATTATACAGACCCGATTGTTCCAATTGGCGACCAAGTTGACAGAGCAAACGCGAAACTCCTTCCTTTGCCAATGATATTTCCGGGAGCCTGTGTTTTTCGTTATCTCGCGAAACGAACAGGGTACCCTGTTTGCTTTTGTTGGACACTTGTTTCCGAAAGTAAAAGGAGTAACCCAGTAACGAATGTTTGCGTGGATCACAGAACAAAAAATGGAAAATACGCGTTTAGAGAGATACCATGGCGTTTATTATCGCGAAGGGAAACTCCTGCAGTCTAGACGGGGCAACTCGACTACACGAGGGAGAGAAAAGTCCGATCAACTCGGTTGGCATCGAATGAAACGAGCACGAAGACGAAATTGTCGTGGACGCAAAGGCTCGGAGTGACGGAGTGCATCAGCTTGTGAATTTTCCAGCAGGGGATTGATAACCGTTGCAGCCTGTGAATGCACTTACCTACCATGGTATTCGTTTGCGGGTCCACGGTTATATTTGGCGAATAGATCGCTGCCCGCGGTCACGAGGATGCTGAGGAACGTCAGAAGTGCTTGGAATCCGTTCATGATAGAGTGGCTTTTCGTGCACTCCTTCTGAAGTCGGCCGATGCTGGCGAACAACGAAATCCTAGGGCAATTGTTTCTCATTCGCTATAGGGATATCAGTTTCGTAATCGTGACGGTAATTCTAAGACTGGAGCTTCTTTATGAAGAGTATTAATTAGAGCGCCGTGGAGAATAAGGATGTACGATCTTTCAAAGTTGTGATTGCTTTATTCTTCGCGAATAGCAATCAATGTATAATTGACAAAGTCTTAAGGTGAAACTAAAGCATATACATTGAAAAGTATAAACGGTGTGGTCCACTGGCACATATTACAAGTATCTACGAATCGACGACCTACCCCTTAATAAATAGTGCACGTTCACTGATCCACGGCATCCACGATGCTGCTCAGGCGATCGTACGAGTAATTCTATTCTTTGGAAGGCGACGCATTGGTCGCGTTATTATATTTATTCTTGATGTATATCTCGTCCAGCTTTTTGACAGCAGCCTCGCCCCTGTATACCTTCTGGCGGGTGGTGTCGAGGCCAGTGCTGACGACATCGCCGGTTTCCTGATACGCCCGGTCCGAAATATTAATCTGAAGACCCTCGTTCAAGATGGGAGCTTCCACCACGACGACATTCTCGATGGGGACCGAATCCACGGCGATCGAGCCTGGCTTCGGCAGGGTGAGATTCACGGGGATACAGTCTCTGCGCTTCTTCTTATTCTCGATGGTCGACCAGTCGCGAAGAAGCTGCCGAAATTCCGCCGCGCCGCTCGCTTTTGCCAGCGCGTCATCCTCGCGCGACATCCCGTGCGCCTCCTCCAGGTAACGCGCCAGGTTCATATCCACGAACCTGTCGATCATCTTGGCCTGGTCCTCCACAGACGTCGCCTGCTTTTCCTTTTCGGCCTCGGGCCTCGCGTTTACGTTTCGCGGCTTTTTTGGGCAAGCGTTCTTGCACGGTCTCTTGCCTGTTCAGAGGAGGCGAGATAATGACGGAGAATCGGCAAAAGGTTAATTGAAAGTAAAATTTCCCATCTCCAGACTGTATTAAAAGTGTCGGTAACCATTGTCTGATAGTAGAAATAAAGTTATGAAATAAATAGCTGGAGATTTAGAGGAATAGCGAGCCGGGCACGATCGCGATACGATTGATTACAGCACCGCTGGCCACCTTTCGCACGGAATGTGGTAGCTGACAGAAGATGAGAAATAATGTGCCAGATTCGACTGAATGCATTGCGTGCTAATAGTATTCGTACCGATGCAATCTTCCTTCTGCCTTGGCGCGCGACCTTTGCACGCGTCGAAGTTCGCTTGGACGTCGTCTTCTCCGAAGCGCGCGGCAGGCCTAACGCACTGCACCTTGCGATGCCTCGATCCCTTGTTGTTGTTGCAGGCGCTGCACTTGCTCCACTGACTCACTCGCCACCTAACATTTTAAATGCCGGTGCGATATCAGAGAAGCAAAAGCACCACTGACATTGAACCTATTACTTCTCCTGTACACCGATTCTAAAAGACTATGATAAATACTCTTCCGCATGATAATTACACTTACTTCGCAGGGCAAGGGTCGGTGTTGCAAGACCGAGACTTCGGCTCTGGCTTCGGCATACCTTTACAGTAATTAGGACTAACTGCTCCACCATTCTCTTCGATACAGGACGCCTCGGAGATCTGTATCCATCAAAGCATCGAAATCTGAATGCACCCCGTACCTTCCCCTTCCTCATTTCTCGCCGTTCGTAAACCAGCTTCTATTCGTCCGCGCGTTAAAGCATTTTAATGAAATTACAGGAAACGTTCCCCATCAGAGGTAGGTACGCGGCCGCGATCGTTTGCGCGGTAACTTTTATATTGTTTGCTCTCTAATTTAGTAGCGCGTGCACGAACGTGGCAAACAAACAGGGCATAGCCCGGTAATATCGGGCGGGGAATAAATTCACCTGGCAAACGTTTAATCGAACCGGCTGATTTATATGTAATAGCGGTGCGAGCCAGGGGAGGAGATTCCTGGCGCGGAGAGAAAGCAAACGCAACGGCGAGGTTGCTTCGGCGGGAATCGTTGGTCGGCCGAGCTTCCGCGCGATGCTTTCTCGGGTGCATCATTAAAGGGACTTGTCAAACCCGTGTTACCTTTGTACCGCCGCCGCACAGAGCGTTACAGTCTGACCACTCCACGAAATCCCATAGGTATTTCGGCACGTATGACGGATTATCCGACATCGTGGCGTACGAATAATGCACGCCGACATTAACATTCGGATCCATGAAAGCGTACTGGAAAATAGAACGGTGAATCATTAATGAATGCATTTCTATGCGGGACCATGTGCTATCAGATATTTTAAACCCCCTGTTAATCGTCTACCTGAGTTTACGTGCGAGTTGACCAACATGCAACTTACTTCTATTCGAATGCCTTCGGATATGGGCCCCTTTATTAGAATCTCTTCCTTGTGTGGCTCGGGGTGCAGATATATGATGAGAAAGTCTGCGCACAGGTAATCGCCGCTTCCCTCTTCAAACCTGTGTAATCGTTGGAGAACTTTATTTAACACCCAGGAAACTCGTTTCATGCCTACCGTTACTCAAATTCCTTTATGGGGACTCTTATGGGTAAAGTGTCGAGTGGTCTCCGTTTGGCTATAAGGTGTCGACGCATACTATGACAGTACTCACATTTTACCGTTTAAACAGTAGCTGTTGTTCTTCTCTAATTTGACAGTCAAGAAGTTCTTGTGTACCGCGTCTTCCCATATATGGATCTGACGAGCATCCTTAGGAATCGACACTATTTTCCCAAAGGCTGACCCGTTCATCGTTGCGGAAAGAATTACCATATGTTTGCGTTATGAGCGTTTTAAATTGCGAATGCCTGACGATGAGGAGGGCATAATTTACCAGTTTTCACGTTCTTTTCAGTGAAATGACCCTCCACGAGCTTGCATCGCTTTCCGTCGCCCTTGCAGATCCCACACTTGTCTTCGATTGCGGCGGAATCCAGTACCCAATCGCAACCAACTTTCTAGAATACAATGGCTTTCATGTTACAAATGATTCGCCTTCCCCTCGCGCTGGTAACTTTATTGAAACGCGAAACAGTGCACGACACATTTATAATTACGCCATAAAGCACACCGCCAGGGGTGTAATTCTAAAACTTGGCTTAATTTAAAATCAGATAAAAATGGTATAAGGACGTGGCAAACCCTTAATCGATGTCATATTACTCACTCGCGTAGCTGATACCATCGGTACGTGACATTGCCGGTATGTAATTAATACTTAGCAACGTGTAATTCTTGGCAATTCGGTTGAAAAAGTTGCACGACTGCTGTTAATAGCCTTTGCCACCGGGGATTCGAAAATATGGGGAGGCAAAGTGGCTTGGAGCTTAGCGAGATGATTGGCGAGTAATCCCTGCGCGACTTTCCCTCCTCATGATTTATATTGTAAAGACAATTGCATGCTACGATACTATCTAAGATCGCGTTGTCTTGCCACAACTTGTACGTTATTACGGTAGAGTCAGAAGAGAACTCGTTTACTCTGCATCCGCCACTGATGCAGACGTCGTTGGCCCCTGCCCTGCAGGGGGTCGAGTCGTTTGCCATTGGCGCGACCCTCGATATGATGTGCCTCTCGTCCAAGCAAAATAATACACAGGGATCATGATTCGGGGACATGTAAGCTCTCCACGTATGAAGTCCGTCCGTCAACACCTGAATTTTATCATACATGGAGCATTGGACGCTGCGATACGATGGTGCGGTCACGTCGCAGGGCTGCGCATTGAAACAAAGTGACACGATACTTGGAAGCTGCTTAAAAAGGTGATTAAACCTGATCGAGTTTGTGAAAGTGTCACGAGACTTACCGCAGTGTTGCAAAAGGTTACCTTCCTCCTCTCGCCGAGGCAGTATCTACCCCCATTGGCAGGTATCGGTTTGTCGCACTCCCTCTCAGAAGTTTTTATGCCACCGCCGCAAGTTCTGCTGCAAGCAGACATGGGACCCCATGCGCCCCAACCGCCGTTCACCGCAGCTGGTCGACTGCCCTTGTCCACGCATTTCAGGTGAACGCACCACTGAATACACGCGCACTCTGGATTATTCGTTCGTCGGATTGCAGTGGCAATATAAATAGCGTATAATATAACGCGCGGGGGTCTGCTTCAGTAATGCATTGAGCATTTAGAAACCATCTAGCAAGTTCACGTCAGCGCTCGAGTGCTGAATTCGTCCCTGAAGTGGGGCAGTTGTACAAATATTTCCCGATCACACTGGCACCGCGTTACCGTCCGTTTTATGCGCGTTTCGCGTCAGTTACAGCGCGTCACCGGAATTTTATATCGCCCACCCCCCTCTCGCATTCCGCCCCTGAATCCGTGAAACATTCCGAAGTACTTTTCAACTGGAAATTGATAATCGATGACAGGATATTCTGGGACGATCCTATATCTGACAGATGTATTCAACGAACTTTGTTCTCGCCACAATTTGTTCCATCCGCCACAGTGGCTCCAAGAGTCCTGCAGCCAGTGACTGGCGGGTCTTTCGTGCACCAGAGCGTCTTACAATCCGACTGAAACACACATTCGGACGTTCGCAGAGAAGCCGGTAAGGCAAACCCGTCGCACTGCGGACGTCATTGTACCTTAGGAGTTGAAGGACATGCTTTAGATCCAGGGAATACCAGGTTGCACTGATAATCCGCGCCGTACATTGCGCCAGGCAGCATGTTCGGCAGCTTCAACTTCTCCGATGGCTTCTTCGGATTGTCGTTCAGGCAATCGCCCAGACCAGAACTAATGAAGTAATTATCAGTGGCTAGATTCGCCACGGACACCGGGGCTGGCGAATGATTAACAACTTACTCGAGTAAGTTGGTTATAAACGCTCGACTGCAAGGTGACCACCTGATCGTGTGAAGAGCCACAATAGGAGACATGATGAAGTAACTCCCATCCTTATCGTGAGGCTGGCAGCCGGCGTTGGCGTCCTTAGCATCGTCGTGAGAGCTGCCCATCCTGGATACAACGAACCTTGCGATATTACTTTCTTTTACGAGTTACTCTGCTCCGTGAACAGACCGATCGGAATACTGTCACCCGCCCAACAGCGCACCCGTGATATTTACAAAGGCTCCCTATTAAATGCACTGCAGAATCTAAGAACCTTCTCAGAGATTTCGGGGATACGCTGCTGCGCGAACAGACTGCATCTGCGAAAGGAAGTCTTTTGGTTCCCCTAGATTCCGTCTTTATTAACCCGTTCAATGTTAAGGTGTCGATCGTAGGGCATACTCGACAGATTGTCAGATTATTCGATACGTGCATTTATGGAAAAGGCGCGAGCGGAAGCCGGGGAGGACACGAAAGAAGCTAGTTTAGCGATGCCTCTGAACACCGATAGCAGCGAAAGGATCACGGTTAGCAATGGACCGTGCATGGACAGTACACGTGACCAACTTCGTGGGCAATTACGACTCCGAGCAGCAGACCACTCTCCTCGTTGATGCTGGCTGCTTTCGCGGGATCGCACGCCGCAGCTAAGTATGCCAAACCCGTCAGGCTGCAGCCCGATTTCTTCGAACAAATGTCATGTCTGAGAAATGAATGAGAGAAGAATCGAGAAGACTAAACCACTTTAACCAAGTGATATCTCGCCGAGAGGCTTGATAAAGATGTAAAGTGAAGTCGCACCTCGTCACGAGGACAGCTACGTCGTAGTGATTGGGGTGATCGTGGTCTGCCGGGTTCGTCCTCATGGACCATTTGGAGAAGCTATCCAACGTTTCGGAGGATTCGGGACTGATTGTCAAATCTATCTACGGAACAATAGTATTTCAACTGGCATCTCGGCATCTCCCTACATCGCTGATGAACCAATAAAGGGATCTCTCGCAGCTTCGCATTACCTCTTCCTTCTCCTTCTCCAGATAAATCATGCGAACGAGCACCACGTCTATTTGATTGCCGACCGTTATGTCGTGGTAATAGTCCGCGACCATGTTCATCACCGTCAGCAGAAACTGCTCGTAGTTGGTGTTGTTGTGATAGTCGAGGAACTTTCTGTCGGCGACCATACCGATCTCGATGTACCGATGTATGCTCTGGATACTAGAAGCGGCCTTGGCCGGCCTCGCCCGCTTCTCTGCCACAGGGTTACCCTCCTCTATTAGCCGTTTCTCTCGTTTCGCCAACTGTTCCGCCCACGCATCCTCCCATGCGCCTATCGAAGTTGAGAAAGAAACAGAAGGTACATCCCTGAGGCTTTAAGCAATACGAACTTCGCGAGAAAGCTGCGCTTACCGTCAGTCCCGCAGTGTTTCTTGGATGAGTCGTCATAGTCATCTTTCTCGTGCGGGGCGTTCCGTTTGTAAACGACGTGAACGTGCTGGCCATCCTGTTCCGGCTCGGATTCGACGGCCGGCTCGATGAAGTACCGACCCTGATTAGTGTGCACGTAGCCGACCTGCACGCGATCCGCGCACGCATTTATCGATCTCTCATGAATCAACGTTATTGTAAATAAGATATCGGGCGCGGGCACGATGAAGAACGTCGGCGAGATGAAATTACCAAGTGGGCAATTCGAGCCTGGAAGCCGAAGAACGGCTGGGCGGATGCCGAACTTGTAATTGAAGTTTCGGTTTCTCCGGCAGCGTGAATTCGCGGTGCGTGGCGCTCCCCTAACTATCAAGCTTTGATGCAACCTAGCCGACACTCCTGTGCTCGTTTAAAGGTCGAATCCGTGCCGAATTTCCCGGGGAATCGCGGAATTACGAGCCACCCGGCGAAATTACAATCGAACGAAGCCCAATTACGGGGATCGGTTGCGCGTGCAACATTTATCGCGTGGATAGCTAACGCGGTGTAATTCAAAACCAGCCGCGGCTCTTCCCCGTCGCGCCGTGCGCAAACAAGCACGGCGCTCTCAGTAATTCGCGGCAAATTGTGGTTTAAACCGAATACAGGGGAACAGAGACCTGCGTGCGTTGATACCCGCGGAAATTTACCGATTTAATTACGATCCACGTGGCAATCTCATCCTGTCCGACTAATTCTTCACCGAGCACAGAGTTGTTGCACGCCTGGGAACGCTACCCTAAGGGATGCGCGATGGATGCTTATCACGCAGCAGTTAACCCCGAGGATTATTATCAGTGATAGACTCCGAATGTTTTCCCTCCGAACTCGTGAAAAGCACAACTTCCTTCTCCTTGAAAGCTCTTTACGAATTAGCGAAATACATACTTTCGCCACATTTCGACGTCGCAGCTATGTGGTAGGAAATCTTCAGGATCGGCACTGCATGAAATCTACGTTTATCAATTACAGCTAACCGTTTCCCTTCACTGTTGCTTTCAGTAAACCCCTATGACGGCAAGAATCGGTTGTCAAGTGGAGGAGGAGGAGAGATTATGCAGATCGCGTCTCGCAACGCGCGACGGCAATTGCGTCAAGCTGAAAGCCAGCCATTTGGCCACGGCATTTCTCGCTCGAATTCACGAAAGACCGACGGAGAGTTATCCAGGATATTCCGGTCTTCTGAACGGCGCGGCGCGGCGGCGGAACGGTCGCGTAGGCGCGATGTCGCGTCGGCTCGTTTCAATCCGAAATTTACGACTGTATCGCCGCGGAGTATCGACGACATCCGCCAGCAACGCGCCGATCTATATGCAAATACATTATATTAATTTGCATGCGGTTAAGTGCGTAATGAGAGGCTTGATTAGCCTCGAAGAGAGGCGCGCGCCAACGGCCTAGTTGTCAACGCCGTCGCGATTCCGCTGCCGGCTCCACCAAGAATCACGATCGTCTAGCTGGGTTCAATTGCGCGAAACCTCTCGTAGGAATTGGCGGATTATCGGTTAGAATTAATCTTGATCGATGCGTCGCGCAATCTCACGAAGTGAACGAAGCGACGAGCAACAAAAAAAACACGCAATTTTCTTTCACAGTTGAGGGTCGAAATCGATGGGCAGGCTTCTGCCCGGTTCCTTCGAATAGGCGCTTTCCAAGCTTTTTATTCGTTAAGAGGATTGAAAGGTGAAAAAGGAGGAGAAGGAAAGGGGCAAGTGTACCAACCACGCCGTCGCACAGAGAAAGGGCAGCCCTGGACGCGCGGTGGCCCCTGATGATGCCTCGATAATGGCACTGCTGGTCCGGGGCCCTTTTAAATCGCACCGCCTCGTTGAAGTTGGTCCTTAGGCCGGCGCCCCGCGTCTCGATCACCATGTCGGGCGAGATGAATTCGTGGTACGGAGTGAGCTCGACGTGGTGCTCGACCCCGTTGAAAGGCAGCACCAGGTGTAATTTATCGGCCTCGGTCGACCTCTTTCTGCGCTCGTTCAGCTCCCGCCGGTCGTAGTAGTTGGGCAGGGAGTACGTGTCGAAGCTTCCATCCCCGAGCACTCGTCTCGGTATCAGGAATTCCGGCTGGTGGAGGTCTCTCGTGTACCTGCAGCGCCGGGCACATAGAAGAAAGCTGGAGGTTTGATTAAGGGACGTTCCCGCGATCGTTGCCACGAGAATTTCGCGCTCCGGCTCTTTTCTGAACGCAATACTTCCGTCAGCGGTCGCCCGCTCCTCTCGCGGATCCACCAGGTGGACGGGTGTTTGTCAGAGAGCCGTGCAATTTCTTGCAACCCTACCCGTGGCTCTTCCTTAATTCAACCCTCGCAACCTTCCAGCGAATAATTTAGAATTATTCGCGTCCGTCGTCGGTCGACGTCTCGGTTTAATTATACAGACCCGATTCTTCCAGTTGGCGGTCGAGTTGGTCGAGCACACGCGAAACTCCTTCCATTGCCAACGACAGTTCAGGCAACCTGTGTTTTTCGTTATCTCGCGGAACGAACAGAGGACCCTTTTTGCTTTTGTTGGACACTTGTTTCCGAAATTAAAAGCAGCAACCCAATAACGAGTGGTTGCGTGGATCACAGAAAGAAAAAAAGTGGATAATATGCGTTCAGCGAGATACCATAGCGTTTGTTGTCGCGAAGGGGAACTCCTGTAATCCAGGCGGGGCAGCTCGTCTACACGAGGGAGAGAAAAGTCCGATCGACTTGGTTGGGATCGAATGAAACGAGCACGAGGACAAAATTGTCGTGGACGCAAACGCCCGGAGTGACGGAGTGCATCAGCTTGTGAATTTTCCAGCAGGGGATTGATAACCGTTGCATCCCGTGAATGCACTTACCTACCATGGTATACGTTTCCGGGTCCACGGCTGTATTTGGCAAACAGGTCGCTGCCCGCGGTCACGAGGATGCTGAGGAACGTCAGAAGTGCTTGGAATCCGTTCATGACAGAGTGGCTTTTCGTGCACTCCTTCTGAAGTCGGCCGATGCTGCCGACAAAAAATCCTAGCGCAATTGTTTCTGATTCGCTATAGGGATATCCGTTTCATAGTCGTGACGGTAATTCTAAAACTGGAGGCTTTTTAAGCATAGTATTAATGAGAAGACAGCGGAGAATAGCGATGTACCTACGATCTTCGCGTATAGCAATCAATATGTAATGGAAAAAGTCTTAAGGCGAAGGCAAAGCAAATGTACATTGGAAAGTAGAAAAGCTATAGTCCACTGGTGTAAGATTCATGGATCGGCGAGTCTCGACAGAGCTAAGAGCAAGGACTTGCTACATCGCAAGGATATTACCATTCGCGTTATCGTCGATGGTCGTTCAATTTTACGCTCAGCTTTGGCTAATGGCAATCATTTCGAGTGCACTTGTTGCACTTTGTTCGGCTTCCAACGGCAAGTGGCTTCACGTGACCAAAGTAATTTCATTACTCGATTGTTGGGGGAGTGGCAGATAATTCAAGTATTTCTAGCGACGCCCTTTCAACGAAACATGTACTTTCAACGAGTCGATGAAGATTAACTAACCCCTAACCAATCAAATTCACTTTGAATGTCGTAGAACAAAATTTTCTGGATAAAGTAGGTAAATAATACTAAAAAATCCGCAAGACCAGTATCGCGACCAACGAGTCCATATCCTAGGAGAGTGACTGTGCACGGTTGGCTGTATCTACTTCTTCTTCCAACGGGGAAATGAAGCAACCACTGACAAGTCATACTACTGGCAAGTACGTACAACATTTTACGCGATATTTTACAGTGTGGAAATGTTCTATTCGATAAGACATTATTAGGATGCCAATTAGGAATGAATAACAGGAAAAATGGAGTATTTTCGTGAAACCGTGGACTACTTTCCTCCCCAAGTTTTCGCTTCTCGGCAGGATCTTAATTGGTACGGGCGATCGATCAGATCCGTTGAATCATTAATTGCGGCAATCCAAGATAGTCGCGTACGCGCACAACAAGCACTGACGTCGGCATCACAAAGCGACCCATAATCCTTTTAGGGACTCTTGATCTCGAAATGGTAAGTAAATTCGGAGTGACGAACGATCCACCGTATCCCGCTTTGCTCCAGCCATATACCGGGCAATTCCAAGTAACTCCTTTGAAATTCCATCAATAGAAGACCTTACACCTTTCATAATGTCACGCTCCAGCGGACAGGTACGGAAATGGAATTATATCCTGCTTTAATTAAACCAGATTCTAATTCCCCTTCAAAGTATGTTTCTCATGGAATCCAGAATATCCAGCCATTTCGTTGGTATGCTCCTTGCAACGAAATATATTGCTTCATGCCTTTCTGCTTTCGCCAGTTTCGCTGAAAAATGTGCACATTTGATGGATCCTCCTTTTGATGGGATCGCCGCGCGAAATGGAGGCTGATTCGCGATTACCAACGCGTAAGTTTCTGAATGTTTGATCGGGATCCCGAAGGTACGGGCGAATAATCCGATTTGATCCGAGAAAGGGAATGGCGAATGCGGGCGCGTCTACTCTGTCAAAGAATGTGACGAATGAGACGGGTAAACGAGTTTGAGTTTGCGGCCGTGTCACCCGGTAGATCGCACGCGCGCACGAGCCTTCCTACGGTTATGCCCGAATCGATCCAAATATGGGCTCAATCAGCCTTCGGATCGAACCTGATAGGTCAATTTTAGTCGACTTTTTGGCCGCGCCGGGCCAACTGGAGCCGTCTTTTCTCTTAACTGTTTTTGGACACGATTGCGTCACGCGCGCCTGCGAGCACGATTCATCGACTTAAGGGGGGTAGCGAACTATCGGACACGTGAAATCGTTAGTTTCTCTGACGCTAGATTACTTGGACACCAAATAATCGTTATGATCGTGCTTTTCACACGAGGCTTCGATTTCGAGGCAGTGGACTTTGAAATTTCATCGAGCCCGGGTGCACTTACCTCCGTCCGGGGCAATATTGGAAAAATAAATCGCCGATGTTCCCGTTCTACCAGCTGGCCATAACGCCGGAACACCGGCGTTACCGGCGACACGCAAAAATGTCATCGGTACATCAAATTACCTGCGCCACTCGCTTTCACGTCCTCGCCACTCGAAGCCCACGGTGGTCGCAGTGATTTATTGCAAACAAAAAGACCGGCCGCCACTCGGCGCATCCCATTTACGTAATCCGGTAACAGAGCAGCGTAAAACCCGCTCCAGTTTTACTTGCCGGTCTCTGTCGGACAAGCGGAGAGAGAGAGAGAGAGAGAGAGAGAGAGAGAGAGAGAGAGAGAGAAAGAGAGAGAGATTGCCGCTGGATATCTCCAGCTGGACGGTAAAAGCTTCGGGGTGGTCCGTTTGCGCTCGTCACTGCGGCTGTCGATGACAACCGGTCATTGGCCGGGAAATAATTAAGGCTGTAAGCTGAACGAGGAGGGAAAACGGGGGCATTCAAATTGCCAGGATAGACGGATGCGCCTAGGACGCATTCTTTCCAAGGAGTACGCTTATCATCGTCACCACCGTGGAGCTGTGCAGGCACCAAACAGGTGTCCAGATGGAACCTAAAGGTTCTGCCTATTAAAAGTGACTCACGGTAAATTGGCAATGCAAGATGGGCGCGAGGTGCGTGGGATGGCAGCAGAAACACAAAAGGTCCCCGATGATCGAAAAACAGGCAAGAGTGATGCGGAATGCTGGCAGGATTGGCAAGGATAAATTGCGCCTGTGTCTAATTGGCGGCCGCGCGTGCCGAGCGCGTCTATTGAATTTCGCAGGCCGAAGCGGTGGATAGTGTATCTGTTTAGCTTGCTTTTTATCTCTTAGCTTAATGCACACTGAGTAGCTAACAAATACGCGTGTATAATGATCCGCCATTTCCGTGCCGTTAACACCGCATTCCGAATAATTCATCCCGTTAGTCTGGTAGATAACGATACGCGGCGAATTAATTACGCGCGGTTGACAACTCGCAGGAACATTTAAGCACGCTGGTCTGAATGTCCGACTTGTGTTAGTCCCGCGCTACCTATTACCGAAAAGTCTTTCACGCCTTCGCGAACATCGCGCTGGGGACGGTACAACGGAACAACCCCGGAGCAGAGTGTTCGTAACTGGTCCTGAATCACGCGGATACTTCCACGCGAACGATCTTACAATTCACCTGAAACTCGCCACTCGATCCACCAGAATGCGGGACCTCCACTTAGGCGTTTGGCCGGCCGAAGCGAAACTCGGCGGCGATAAAATACAAAACGCCAACACTGTGCCCGAAACTAACAACCTGTTGGTCGTTTGGAGCGCGTGGGCGCGCGGAGACGATGCTAAACGAGCGACAACAACCACCGCCCGTTTCCATCAACCGCTCGCATCTTCTCGCCTCTGTTTACGACGTACCTCGTCGCCCATCACTCGCTCTTACAACTTCCCTCGCTTTGCCCGCTACCGTTCTAATGAGAGATTAAAGTCGCGAGACTTAAAGTTTCCAGCACTCGCAATACCGGTGTTTAACGACTCTGCGAAAAGTTTAGTAATCGTGTCTCTATTTACGAACCGCTCTACATCGACCCCCCATTACCTTCAACAGCCACTGGCTTCTTCCGCCGCGTTTTAGTTCCGACCTAACGAAGGTGTTGAAGCAACAACATTAATACCGCGATGCTCTGATTGCTGTAATTCTCGACAAATTCTGAAATTCCGGTAGTAGGAGCCACCGAGAGTGGCTCAGAGATGGGCAAACATTTTATTTCGAATAACGAATAAGAGCTAAAAAAGTTATTCCGTTAATTTGTTTATTCGTTGAGCGTTTCACTTTGAGCGTCGAATAAATTTGTCAACTTTAACTTTACCTGCAACTTTATTCGTCAAATAATCTATGATTAAAGTAACTTTCATTTGATCCGTTACTTAAATAATTTTTTTATTCAAAAGCTTACGCGAACTTGTGTGTACCCGGTGCATAGGTTTGAAAAGCGTGGAGCAACGAAGATCCTTTGAAAAGTTCAAGGGACCCGGTTCGAGACCATTGCGAATGGATGTGACACATGGCGTAGCGCAGAAAAGTTCGACAACTCGACGTTACCCTACTTGCAAGTATTTTACAGTCGATTGATTACCACCGACTGTGTAAGTAGGAACGAGGGACTGAATGCATCCTGGCGGATACGGTCCGGTAGACTCAATCAGACGTACGCCGACCGGTTGGAAGTTAATTCGACGTTATGGCCGATCGTTTGTCACACGCGCGAGAGAGAACGAATCTTACCTGGACTCGGCTGCGTTTCGTCGACTCGAGCGGAAACCACGTCGATCGGCAGTATGGAGTGGGTGGTTGCCGTACGCCATTTTAGTTATCTACGGCTTCATTCACAAACGAATTCACGCCGCTTCTTTTCCCGTCGAACCTTTGAGCGGCTGCTTCCGATGCCGAGCTCGCGAGCATCGGCCGAGAAGCTCCATGTGTTAATTAAATAATTGGAATAGAATAATTGACCAACGAACGGTAGGGGTTTGCCCCGCAATTGGTACTGAAGGCATTGAGTTTCTGTTGAAGAATCGCTAACAGTTACTAAATCGTGCAGCGCGTTTGATGGAATTTGAAGTGTCGTAGGAGCGCGCAGCAAGCGCGCCGGTGCTCCAGTTGATCCTGCACAGCTGCTGCAGCCGAAGGTCGTATCGATTCTAAAATCCACGGATGGTCGACCCACGCGAACGAGTTCGTAGGCCGCGTGAATAGCTACCAGATGCTTATTATCCAGAAAGTCCTATTCAACATCGTACATCTTCCGTGGACAATTAGTAGCCCATTAGCTGCCGAATTTAAACGACTCTCGCAAGCTATTGCGTGTTTCCAAATTTCAGGCCTGTTACACGCCTGTACTTTGGACTTTCCGGTAACAGTCATTTACATAATTCTTGGTCAGAAATTCTACATTATACTCCACAGGAGCTCTCTCTCTCTTATTCTCAAGTGTATTAGAAGCACGGAGAACCCTCGGCGAGTTTCTGTTAGATAAAACATTAAGGGGGAAGAAAACGATTTGCAGAGGGAAACAATCCGATAAAGAGCTTCGAATTGAATGCTCTTATTTCGATATTCTTTCGAGTGGCTTGTGTAGTAGGTATTGAACGTACAATTCAAAGAGGCAAGACAAGAAGTGGAAGGAAGTAATTCTACGCGTCCCTGGAACCCCCGCGAGTTATAGAAACTTCTCCAAACAGCCCCTTTACCGAGGATACAAGTAACAGAGGTATTTCAACGGATGGTAACACTGCACGCCTGATCCTTGTATACAGGCTATTGTATTCCACGCTATCATTGTATACGATGCAGCGACGACACGATGCGCTTTGAAACCGATACCTTTCAATTTCATTGTGACGCCACTTTAACCGTTCACGGTGCGTTATGGCGCCGTAACGTATTACTTCCTCGCTTCCAGCCGCCGCATTCGTAGGGGAGAGCGGGGACAAACGTAACGGCGTAATGAAAGTAACACGCCTTCTCCCGCCTTCCACAAAAGTTTCCAAAACGTTTCCTTTACATAATTACGCGTGCTTAGTGCTTCTTTTCTTTCACGGAGTGACGCTCTCCCCTACAGTAGCTACGTACTCTTTTATCGGCCCGAAAACGCGGATCCAAGCAGCAACGCGATCTTCCATTTGCGACTCATAGATACGCCGTGGAGCCTCTTAAACGCAGTCCACGGGCTTCGGCGAATCTTCCCCGATTCACGTTACGCAAGCGTTTCATTTATTTTTTTAAAAGGTCCCGAGTGCTGCTGCCAGCTCCCTGAGGAATTTCGATGACAAAGGAATGAAAAGGGATGGAAACGCGAGTACTAAAAATAAGATGAGGCAAGAGAGTGAAAAGGGAATGTTCGGAAGGTGGGAAACTGTTGAGAGGGGGTGGGAGAAGCTGGAATTCAATGGAGATAAATCTTTGCGAGCTAAGGAGGCAAAAAGGGACGCCGAGGCTTTGGAGAAGCCAACTTTCTAGGGGGGGCAAGGTAAGTCATTATCTAGAAAGGATCAAGAAACGCTGAGGACAGGGGCTGAAATAAGAGGGACGTTAATGTAATCGTAACTTGGTGCGATATGTTGGAATAAAAAATGATGCGGCGATTACGTTTGCGCTTCAGAAATACACTGATTTTACTTACAATTAGAAGGCAATATTATTTTTCGCGCAAAACTCTTGCAAGTTTCCTCCATCGACAGTTTCCCTTTTACTCGACAGCTCGGATATTCGAAACGAAGTGGAAACGAGCGCGGAACGTAAATGGGCGACAGGGAATTTTCATACGTGGCGGTCTCGTCCGCAAAAAGAGTTTCCAACGAACTCGGCGCTCGAGCGCGTTTGTTGCAAGTCATATTTATTCTAAAACGACGTTTCGATCGTATAATCGCTCGGCCACAATTAATTCTGTTGCAACAGGTATTTTTCTTGCGCGGCTCGGGCGCAAAGAAAATTGCCCCACGTGGCAGCCGTTTCCATTGAACGACGCTCTTATAATCGTATTCATGCGACATGGGATTCCTGAAATGCACAATAATTATCGTATCGAGTAACGTCGCGTTCCAGCGAAATCGGCGGGGACTGTATACGTAAAATTCGCGCGAACGGTACAGGGTGTCCCTTTCATCGCGATCACCCTGGGTATCGTAGCCTGGGTGCCTTTATCGTCCCTTTTGATTTGCAGGCCCCTTCCTCGGAAGAATAGGGACCCTGAAATCTCTGGAATCGTCTCGAGCTAACTAAGGCTCGATGACAGAGGTAGCGGCAGATTGCGGATGACAATAACGGCGGCCAGCCACGCAACGGCAAATTTATGCTAATTCGCGAAACGGCGTGGCGAGACCGAGAGAAACAATCGACCGTTCGTGGGTATTTATGAACTTGTCGAAAGAATGAAGCCGATCTCGAGGGAGGCGAGGCGGAGTCATAGAGAAAGAGAAAGAGAGAGAGAGAGAGAATGAGAGGAAACGAGAGTATTTATCGTCTATTCTCGCGAGGTATGAATCGCGGCGAATCTCAAAGTTTATTCGCGCGTGGTTGATCGCGGACGTGCATGCGCGAATAAAGACGACCGAAGGGGCGAAAGAGAGAAAATTCGCGACACGCCGGAGATTTATGCCCGCGGTACGCGCGCACGCAACGTATAACGAGCAAAGCGAGTGGAAGGTGAAACAAACCGGGAAGGAAATTCGATGGAGAAACAAGCGTACCGGCACGAGAGGATGAGGTTCACGCGATACACTCTGAAAAAACAAAAAAAGCCGCTGAAATATGAACGGAATGGAGCGGACGGTGGTAAAGTTGTAATATGTGCAGGCCGCTCCGTTATTAGTACGCACAAGTTTGAGGGTGAAATCTTCAAACGTTCCAAAGTGGATCCACGGGGCCGACATTTTTCAGGAAAGTTTCGGGTTCGATGCCGCGAGGGTCAGAGCCGAAAGGGAGGCGCGGGGTCCGCAGAAGCGACCTGGAAGCGACTACGCAGGCACGCGAGGAAACTCTTGGCGCGAATAAACGGGCGTAACGATGAATCGCGAGGAAAACCGGCGCGGACGGACGGGAGGGGCAACGAATTTCGCAATAGGTACCGCGTGACGCGGACGTATAAATAAATTGGCGAACAAAGTTGCACGGGACGCGGCGGGAAGGACGAAGAGGCGTCCGAAGAGGCAGCCTACGCGAAGGGAAAGGGCAAAAGGCTTGTTAAAAAGAGGCGGACGGAGGTCGAAGTGGATAAAGCCGCGGCGAAGGAGCGGCGAGAAGTAAAGGGAGACAGATTCCTCGGGCGCGAGCAGAGGCCGAAGACGAAAGAGTGGCGAGAAGGAGAGCCAAAGTCGCGGGAGAGGGCAAGGTAGACCGCGGCGTGACGAAGAGGGAGAAGGAAACGGACAGGAGACCGGGACGATAAAAAGAGCATCAGATAGGAAGAGAAGGCGAGATCGAGGGGCCGGCGGAGAGGGAGGGGAGAGAATGAGACGAAGAAAGAGGGAGGGAGAGTGGCCGGACAGAAAACGGGTCCACGCCTGGGTGGAGGAACTAGTCTTACCTAGTAGATTGCCCTGTCTCGGTTCTCGGTCCGTACTTTTGCGGCGGTCCAAGGTAGGAGGGAACCTCCGAGAGTTCTCTGTTAAGAGTAACCGAGCCGGAGGAGGCGGAAAGGAGAGGCGAGATCGGCTCCGCGAGGTAGTAGAGGTAGTAGAGGTATAGCAGAGGTAGTAGAGGCACACGTAATCCGCGTATCGTACGCATACGTCTCCATGCAGAGAGTATACGTACACAGAGAGGGAGAGAGAGAGAGTGATACACGGGGCGGGAGGAAGGCGAGTGCAGGGCCAGCCGACCGAGAGGGAACAAGACGGAGGAACGGAGAGGAGGATCGTATCGTGTGTACGTAGCATCGGAAGAGTGTACCAGGCCACTAGTGTTGTGACGGCGATCGTGCCCACGACTTCACCGCCGGACCGGCACCCGTGTTCCGTCATTTCTGTTCCCCTCTATCTTCCTCCCGCTCGCTCTCCTTCGCACCGTTTCCGTTCTCCATACCTGCCTACACCTCCCTGCGCACACCTCGCCAGTGTATCCCCGTACACTGCATCACCCCCTTTCCCATCCTTCGCTCCGCTTCCTCCCCTCTCACTCTCTCTCTCTCTCTCTCTCTCCCTCCTCCGCCTGGTCCCCACCCTCCCCTAACGCGCACGGTGTTCCCTCACACTCCCCCTACTCGCGTATCGGGCCCTCCCCCACGAGTCCCCTCGGGGAGACGCGCGTTTTCGTGATCCACATCGGGCCACTTCCGGCGCAAAGTGAACTGTTAGGTGATGAACCGACCGCGACCGACCAACCTGATGTACCGCTGCACGCGGACGCTCGGCTGAGAGCGGAGCTGTCCTCCGCGGGGGAGGCTGAGCAACGAGGTGTCTCTCTGTCGCGGCCAGTGCTTCGTTCCTTCGTTCCGCCACGCCGTTTCTTCGGCATCGTTTCTGCGGAGAACGTGCGCGCAGGTGTTTCGGAATAGTGCACCGCCGACAACACCACGTGACCACCGGAACGCCACGATTCATGGGTACGTACTGTGGCCACGCGAATTTCGCCAGCGTCCCTTCGTCCGTGAATTCGTCGCGACGACGGACGCCGCAAGAATCGCATCTTCGTAGAAACGATCGTGCTCGATATATTCCAATGCGCGCAGAGTGGTCTCCGATGGATACTACAGGGTGCCTCGATACTTCTGCTAGTATATGAAGTACTACGTGCGACCTGGACACCGATCAGAGTACATGATTATTCCCCCCCGAAAAAATTAAATATCGCGAAACGCAAGGGGCGACAGACTTTGTTACCGAAATTATTACAAACGAACGAGATGCTTTTATCGAACGAAGCTTCCGTAGTAACGATACAAAGCAAATGATTTCCACAAGCGTTAATAATTCCAACTGTCCACATAAAGCATCCGAGTTTGTTTGATTTTAATATCAAATAAATCGCCAAGTACAATATTTACCAGTTCCAAACAGTTGCTACCGTTATCGCCCGCTCGAGCAAGCGTCCCGGTAAATCGTTCGAGAATTTTGAGCCTGGCCAGTAATTTTCCAACGAGTCGCACTTGCCGAGTGATTTAGAGGCGTCGAAAAAACGATGGAGAGTAATCGAGGGATCCGGGCGGGCAGCTTTTCGCGAAAGAATAGAAGGAGGTAGCCAGGAAAGCAACTGGTCTCGGTAGGCTCCTCGAGGCCCGAGTGATTTATCGCGTGCAAAAGTGTCAACGCCGTCAACCGTGCCGTTCGTCCCGTTCGCCTCCGAGAGACGCCGATTAATCGCGGACCCGAAAATTATCGGCAGAATTATGGACATTCTTTGTGCACGCTCGATCGCCCGCCGTGCGTCGGGGATTAATCTCATGGAAAGCACCTGCCGTCGGCGTCGGCGCTCGCTTCTATGTCATTTGCCCGCTCGGTGATTAGGGGGCAGCATCAGCTTCTGCAAGGATAACTAAAGGGACCATGATAACCGTGCTAACGGTTACGTCATTCAGAATGCAAAAGAGGGTGCAAACTGATCGGTTATGCGCTCACGCATACTCAAGCGCGTCGCCGATCGTCGCGCACCCACAAATACCTGTGAAATTGATCAAAAGCCTTGTTTATTCGTGCAATTTGCCTTTGAATTATAATAAATTACTTGCTCCAGGCTCTACCGTGGCATCTTCGCTCGCAGCAGGGAAGGGATATCCTACAAACTGGAACAACCTGCGACAGAGTAACGATCAACAAAACTCTGCGGATGGTTTCTCGCGGCTTTCTCGATTTCTCCTGAAAATCATAAAAACGTACCTTCCGCGCGAGTGAAGCGCGCGATCGTTGCAACAACGATGATGACACAGGCATTGTACTAAGGACGCCAGTGCGTCGAACGTCTGCGAACCTTGCCCACGAATAGGGTCACGACTCTCGTCAATCGCGGAAATCGATATTTCGAAAAAATCGGCAGACGAGAACTGAGGACAATGATGAATCGAAGCAAGAACTCTGTTGCAAATCATTTCTCCTGTTCGCCGACCAGCCGTTTGACAGCAGCTTTGGATTAGGAGAGACGAGTTTGCTGGTCGCGAAAGTTTAATGACTACGCTCCGACAAACGGAGAAATTCTAGCGTTTGCTGCGAAGCGAAACGAGCTCGCTGGCTGTCCTTTTAACGGGGCACCGCTGGCGTTAATGGATAAAGGGAATCCGTGAAGAATTGGTGTTCCTTAAACGATCTCTGGCGGCCATTTAAGTGCACAGTGTCCCTCGCAGCCGTGAAGCGACGACACGCGGATTCGTCGCGGAGGCTGGAAAAAAGCCTGGCAGAGTGGCCGGACGTGTTTTTGCGCGGGGCAGAAAGCCTGGCCCGAGGAAACGGATCACCTATGACACGAACTCGACGTGCACGTCCAATCATCTTCTTTGCCGGTGTTTAACGAACGATGTGGATCGTTGAGCGGGGAAGAAGGATCGCGAGAAAATTACGCTCGACAGGCATTCTGCTCGTTTCGCGACGCGTTAACTCCGACTCGCCCGCCTGTGCCAGTGAAACGCGATCCAGACGCTGTTTAACGCGAATCTTGGCGGTTAATTGGAGTAGGGAAGCTTCCGAGGAAAGTTTCTTGTAACGTTTCGCGTTCTATGCTCGCGGAAAGGTACGAGAAACGAGGAAACGTTTCCGCGATTCCTTCGGCTGGGAAGCCTAGCCCTGTTTAAGTGCATTTTTGCGGGCGTTGAGGCATGCAACCGAGAGGATGATGCTCTCGAAATTCTTGGCGCCCGGTTTTGTCAGTTGCGCAACTGCCGCTCGAGAATAGGTTAATGTCTTGTTTCGGGCAAAAACCCTGTGATTATCGTGTCCCTGGCGGACTAATCGTCGCGAACGGGGCGCTTTCCTCGCGTCATTATGTTGTTACACGGTAACGATATCGTGAAAGCAAACGGATCGGCCCTCGTCAACCGGGTGAAGTTTCATATCAAAGTCCAGGGAGGCTAACAAATTACGTTGCACTTAATGACCGAGTCGCACAGAATACGAACGGACCCGAGCAATTATTAAATCGTTAAGGTGGAGCGTACGCGAAGGGGCGCGCAGACATCCTGTAATATCCTCGTGTTTCTGCTTGTTTTTAAATTGTCGTTAACATGTAACGTAATTCTATCCCTTCGCTGGTGGATCGCACCCAACAATTAAGGACCTTGCAGCGAGAGGGGTGCAGCTGCATCTTTACGAACTTCAAGTAAATTAGAAGAAACTGTTTATAAAATCATGAGGAGAACACTAATTGAAAAATATATGTTCACGCACAATAACGTACCACTTAGTTATTGAGATGATAAGTTTTAATTTCTATTTCTGGCAAACTTTTCACATCTGGAGCGTTCGTATTTCGCTGAACAGTAATGGGTGCAGGTTCAAAATTCGCAATAAATCGCTCATTTGTTATCGGATCTGCATGAAAAGTGCACCAAACGATGTAGAATGTTTGTTTACACATATTACACGTCATAACTCGAAAACTGTGAACACTGGAGCTGCACCGCTGTTGCTACAAGCTCCTCAATTCTCCTCTTCACTGGATGAATAAAAATTATTAAGAGAGAAATCCTGTAATAGAACCGTCTCGCGCAATTGTTAAATCCACGAGACCAGAGACGATAGTAGCTCCGGACTGGGAAAGGGCTAACTGCCATACCCCGCGTTTCAACGAGCCCGTTTAAAATTCATCAATATCCCATTAAGTTGATTAATTATTCCACGCTCCGATTTTCAACACGTACAAAGGGCAAACGATGCACGAATTCGTATCATTGGTGCGTGAATGCGTTTACAGGTTGAAATAATCGTGGACGGGCACGCGATAATCAGCGCGTGGGTTGTGCCCGCGGAATTCGCGAGTCATTATCTTTATGGAGGATCGAACGACCTATGCGTCGGCAGAGACTCATTTTCCAAAACACTGATTCACGGCGAAGGAAAATTTGCGTCGCCTGGGCTCGATAAAGATTCGCGCGAGGCCGCGCGTGGCCGCGGAAGTTGTTCAAGAGGCGAGGCGCGGCATCCCCGAAGAAAAGGGGCGTCGCGACATTCCCGGCGTCGAACGACGGCGAGTGGTCGTGATTAATTTGAAAACGTAAATAACCTTTCTGTTCTACTTCGATCCATCACTCGGGAAACAATGAGCACCGTGGTAGCGGCGCCTCGGCCGTTGTATGCGCTTTGTGGCCGCGAACCTCGCATAAATCACACGCGAATATTTACCTGACAACGCGGTCGCCTCCGTACTCGCTATCCAGATGAACTCTTAAGGCCGCCACACGCTTGGCCCTTAGGCCACCTCCGTTTCCCACTCGGTTCTTCCGCCGTGGCACCTTTCCTCTTCTGGTCGCTTTAATCAATCCTCCGCCATCCTAAACAGGTAGCGGAGCTACGCGAGTGGTACGGTCGCGCGAGAAAGCGCGGAAGGAATAAATTCTGCTTTACGCCGCGTCCCGAGTAGGCGTGAATCACGGTTTATTCGACGACGTCCCCGTTGTTTTTCGGCGCGGGCGTGCGTGTCGTTATCGCCGGGACATTTTGTTGCCCGGCTCAGCCGCTCGCGTGCTGTAAATTATTCACGGACCGTCGGATATCGTATTATCCGAGCGCGGCGCGAATTCGTTGCCCGTGAATCAATTCGGAAGTGCCGCGAGGAGCGACCGTATCGCGGCCCCCGCGGAGGACCAGCGGTGCCAACGAGGCGAGGAATCGGGGCGGGAAACCCGGGGGTGAAAAACGAGTCTTCGCGACGAGATTAAATTAAGGGAAACGGGAAGACGGATGCGTCCGCATACGAATAAGTTGATCAAGCCCCGCTGAAAGGAGGATTATAAAGTACGGAATCGCGATTGTAGTCTGACACGGAGTGGCTTCATTATCATTGCCCCGAGCGCTGCATCCCCGTGACCGGCAAGTCTTCTTCTTACGTTTCATCGATATTAATTAAACCTCCGCATTCATCTTCGCCGGACATCTTTATTACGTCCGTGGAAACGAACCTCGAACGTTCGTGAATTAAAAATTTCAGGGTGGCGCGCAGGAAGCGCCGTTTCCTTTAAATCAACCTCGAAACGCGTGGAAGTTTTTTCAAATTTTTTCTGCTGCACGAGATGCTTGAAACCACCGCGTCGATTTCAACCATTACCATGCTATTATCTCTAGAGGAAACTAAGTGGAATAAAACTATGCCTTCGAGCTGCACGTCCCCTCTGACGTCATGGTGAAATTATTGTCTTCGACGTGTGTTGATTTCCTGCGAAATAAGTGGAACAAGAGGTAGAGCATTCCGTCGTAGAGGATTTGCAGAAAAATCGATCTGGCCAGCGCGCATAGCCGGCTTGCACAACGGCCGACATAGCCGCGCCGTTTTCGTCTCGAACAGCTCGAGCGCTCCCCGCTCTCGAGCAGCCTGTCAATTAACTACCATTAACATTGGCGAATTAGTTGGAGGCGAGCGCCGATACGTATTCGTAGGAGTAAATCCCGTTCGAACGAGTTCGTTGGTTATTCTGCTTGTTTGCTTTCTCGCTCGTGCCTTCTGGTATACGCATTTTCACACGCGTTTACCCACGCGTTCCAGCGGACGCTGGAACGCATTTCCGGTGCCTCTCACTTCGCGGACCGTTTCCTCGCGTCATCGTCATCGTCGACGTCTGTCAATTTCCCACGTGATTCCCCTTTTTTTCAGTGGAACAGACTTCCATCTTTTATTCTGACCATCTTGACTCGAACGAGTCTAACGTTCGGAAAGCCTGGAAGGGATTTACGCAGAGCAGTTATGTTTTAATAACAGCTTATACAACTTGAGGGCCATCCTTAAATTACGTAAGGGTGATTTTGTCAATTTCTTACCCCATTCCTCGGTATAAGAATTCGTAAGATTTTATATTCCAACCCCCTTATGTAATATTCTTTGCATTGCATTTTCTCAGTTATTAAAATTCTTTTAAAGGTTTATATAATTCAATTTACTACTCATATTGAAAATTAGGTGAAAAAATATTACGCAAAACGCTACGTGACTCCCTCTTCCCCCTTTCTAAGAAAACGTAAGAAATTCGCGTCCCCCTACCCTCGAAAGAGCCTTGCGTAATTTCAGCACGACCCCTTGAACTATTCCCTATGCATTCGCAGCGATTCAGAGCGTTTTCGCTAGAAAAATATAAATAACGTGGATTATCGGATTTCGAAGGGGAGGAGAGCGCTTATGCGTCCGGAGCGATATTTTCAGTCCGCGAATGGAACGGCGGGATGTAATGAAATTTGAGGTTCGGATGAGCGTCGCCATTATGCTCGCAAATTGCAACTCGACGCCAGTCAAACGTTTGTTTTGAAAATGCACGACGACACAGGAAATCAATTGAATTTTGCCCTGGGCAAAACCGATAATGCATCGATAATTGCGCGGAAATGCTGACGATGAGAAATAGAAATTGGACGATCGGCATTGTTCGCGATCGGGATGGCCACGGCTTTTCTGCTCCGCGATCCTATCCTCGCCCGAACAACTGTAGCTGGCTAAATACACTACTTTTACGCGCGCGATAAAATCCCAGGATATGTCTAATTTGCCAGCGGGGAAAGGAACAATTCCCAAGATGATTCCTCGTGTGGATTGGAATGGTGCTAGTGTCGTTAATCTCCGGCGATGTCCTCGTCTTGTCTGGCATATTACACGAGCGACAACTCAATCCGAACGACAGGAGACGCTTTAAAACCGCGCCTCTCTTATAAATATTCCACGGTCGCGTCCTAAGTGGCCGCATCTGACACGAGCGGGAATTACGCGCGGGTATTTGCACGCTCGCGTTGAAACGTTTCAGCGCAAAGATTCGCGCGGAACAAAACAAGCCTCGCATTTATCGAGTCGCGACCGACGTTATTGCGACGGGTTCGAGGGTACTTTGGCTATCATAGTGGGTGTTCTTATGCGTTCCAGAAAATGGTAAACCGCCTACACGCTTGTAACGCAGATAATTTTGTAATTAGATTAGCGTGTACAGAGTGTCTGCTGTGTGGTTTGTGATGTAAGGGAGCTTTCTTCTGCTGCCGTTGCACAGAAATGCTTGCTCTGTCACGAGCGAGCGGGAGGTTCGATTCCCGCAGGATTTCGATAGAAAATTAGCGGGGCGCTCGGTTCCGCGATCGATTTTGCACAGGTTACAAGGTGCGGCGGGACATTCGCACGTACGATCGACTCTTGTTCTAATTAGCGAGTCGCAGAGACGGGTCGCAGCCGCCCCTTGCGAAACGCTGCGGAATACTGAAAGGGTTCCGGGAAATCAAAGTCACTTGATTAACTCTCTCCCTCTGTCTACGAAATCAGTAATTAGTCGCCCGGGGGTAGCAGTCAGCGAGAACCAGCTTCTGATGCATCTGCATGGCAATTAACATTTATTTCTGGCTACCTACCTTTAATTCCGTGCCGACTTACCGCCGTTCAGTCCCGGGTACAGCTTTCGTTGCCTGTTTCAGTGCGAAATCACTTGTTTCTTTATATACCCCATCCTATCTCGTTGGTACGTTATAATATAAGTTGACCGTAGAATACCGAGCACTTTGAGGACTACCAAAGTTCGTCGCAGGTGAATTCCAGCGACAATCCCAGAAATAATCGTTCGTGGTAACAGACGTAAGTCAGGGTGCACGGTAAATCCTACTGTTCGGTGAGCAACTGTGAGAAAGGGTCAACACTGTCAGGCTGTCAGGTCGAATCGTAGGTCCGGGCATGGTCCGAGCAAATCCGATTACCATAACTACCAAACGTTACTCGCTGGACCATGAAAACCTCGTGTAACAAGGTACATATCTTGGGGCAAAGCTGCTGCAGTAACGACCACGGGCTTCTCCTCGAAGCCTCCGAACCAGGAATTTCGGCTTTAATACTCTGCTTGCGTCGAATGCAAGAAATTAAAGCGGACAGGCCTGCGGAGGACTCGCGGAGAATACCGTCGTCGAGCATCTGCGCGGAAACCGTGAAGGGGACCTTTTCAGCGGATAAAAGATCCGCGCAGTCATACGTCTCGTAAGATGCTCCCTTCTATTTATTGCAGGTCACCGAGTGACAGCTTAAAGGACGGAAGACGCGGTGGACTTATTGGAGAGCGCGCGCGCGCGTTTCCGGTTCAGCCGCAACCATGCGCTATCCATTGATGCTTCAAGCGTTCATCGCCGTTGTGCACATCGTCCCAGAGGCTCGCCTCCATCGACCGAACGTCAGGGGTGAGTTTGAAAACCGCACTCGACAATGCACCGCGGCCATAAAACCAGGACGACGGTCGAATTACGCGCGGCATTACTCAGCGAAGATTCCTCGTCTATTACGGCCCCGTCTTATCTTGCTTGACGTCGGATTATTTGTATTCGACTCCGACGGAAACGTCTAGCAGCGGCTAGATTGCCTCGTCGTTCTTTCTTTTATTCCTCTACCGACGAACGCCAGCGACGTAATAATTCTCGATCGCCACTAAACTCTTTTATCGAGGCAGCCGTTCGCGTTGCCTGTGCAAGCTCGCGGAGAAAAGTGAATCGGTACGGAGGAACGGTGGATGAAAGCTGCTCGAAGCAACCCCCGGCGTCGCAGTGACGCAAAATCGCTCGGCTGGATTTCTGCCGAATCGGCGACTGGTTCGCGAGCGGCACGTCAGAAAGCGTGGCGAAAAATTATGTCACTTGGCCGTCGGCCAGCCGGCGGCATCGCGTCCCGCCGATATCCCGATAAGATCAGCAGAATCTGCCGCGGATGAGGTGGCGCATCAAAGGAGGCGCATATTTATGCCAGCGGCCAGGCATTTACGAGATGACAATCAATTACAGGCCCGGCCGCGTCTCCCTCGACGTAAGCCGAATGTTTATCGGCATTAATTAAAAATCAACTCGGCTTTTTAACGGCCGCCAAGGTGTCCCGGGGGGGTATAAATAAGGGGCGATTAGCATTTTACGACATTTCGGACGGGGATCACCCCGAAGTACCGGCCGATGTCGTACGCTTATTTTCCCTCGCTTGCTCTTATCCGCTTAATCTCTTCCCGTGTTCATCTCTGAATCGTAACTCGAGACTATTTGTGCACTTAATGGAACAGCCTGCGGCCGAAGGCGAGGCCTCTGCTCCGAGGACTGGCCGTGACGAGTCCTCGAACAAAAGTAGCTCGAAAGAGACGGAGAGAAGCCGGCCGGGAATTTTCTTATTTTTCACCTGCTCCCCGAACCACACCGGACACTCGCATTTTTGTCGATCGATTCACGTCAGAAATCGCGTCGAAGCTTTGCCTGTACCGATTTCTGCAAAGCGACGGGGAAGTATCTGTCCGGTGGTTGTCTTTCTACCAATTCGTACGCTATTAACGTAAATAATGACTTCATCCATGGGCAGAGTCTCGAATCCCACGTCGTCGAGTCCGCAAAGGCCACGCTTCGCGGTGTGGGCCATTTTTCCTCCGGCGGAAAAGGAGAGTAGAGTCCCTCTTCTACGGCACCGTTTGAATGTAGATAGGTTGGCGGGGCCGGACAGACGAGAACAAGCCCGTCGTAAATATTTATTCGTTTTGTAGGCGCGGAGACAATGCGGGCCGAATTAGCGGCGCGAAACGGAGCCGCGTTTCGAAATTAGCCTGTCGTTAGGAAGCAATTATCCTGATTGGCCAAGAAAATTACGGCCAGCGGTGGGGACCCGTTTACGCTCCCCACCTTAACCGACACATGTAATCTGTCCACTTGGATCCAGCTTAGCCGCGTCCCTTCAGTTATTACGGAGTTATTAACTCGCCGAGAGTATCGTAATGACGAGGCATTAGTAGGCTTTGCACCTCCTTCGTGCCGATGCCCGTCTCCCAATTTCAAACTTAACGCCGACAGAATTCGCGCGCAACTCTGCGCCCGCAAACTGTTTCAACTCGCAGCCGAAGTTTAGTTGGAGTCTGGAATTGTCCACTGGACGGGCTGGGGAGAATAATTTTGGATACGGTTGGTTACATCTCCTGGCGAATTTTCTGCTCGATGTTTCAGCGGGGATTAGTTAACGAATCGATAATCGGCAACTCTCCCGATGCATCCGAATCGAGAGAATCTCGGTTGGCCCGTTATCCAGGGTGCGATCTCGCAACCGTTTTCTGGGAAGCTCGCGTAGATGGGCGAACCAGATTGAAAGCGGTGCCCGCGATTGTTTCGAGCGAGGTGGACGGTTGTCCCTCGCGTCTCGTCTTTCGATTTCTCGGCTGTCCCTGGGATGGCGCCAAGCGTCCGCAAAACCGACGAAAAAAGGGGAACCGTCGCGTCGCGGCTCCTCTGTAACGCGAACAGCGCCGACAACACCCGGCCGCCCATTCATGGTTCGAGCCCGTTGAAAAATCGCCGCTCCATTCGCTGGATAAGTGCTCGATTAGCGTGGGTGAGTGTGCGTGTTTCTGCGCACACGCTTCGCGAGCCACGAGATTCGAGACGCGTTCCGGTTTCTCTCGGATTCGCTTCTTCTTTATCCGAAGAAGACGAACTTCAGGGATTTTGTTTTCCGATTCGAAGCGTGACCGGATTCCTTGAAGATACCTGGTGTTCGAAAGAATCTTCCGTGCCGTCCAGATCACCGATCGAAGAAACTTCCGCAGCCCATAATTAGATCTCCGGCTCCTCCGAGTTTGTCCAAGGTTCCTCCGGTTGGCGTCGAAACAAATGAACTGTTCAAAATGTCGGCGGCGTCCCTCGGATCACGAACTTTCAATTTTCGAACTCGTCGCATTGTTCCCACGAAACTTTGCAGGTTTTCGGATTCGCGGCGACTCGGTACTTCTCCTAAGCCGGTATAAAATCTGAAGTTCATGAATTACACAGTTCCGCGACGCTGTTGCTACGAAGGAAGATTAAAGATCACGGAAATCGAAGAGATTTACAACTTCGAGGATCGCCCCATTGAAATTTTCAATCTAAACCTCTCCTGGATTAGTTTTATTCGAAAATAGGCCAGTGACAGCAGCGTGGCGCAGAAGAACACGAAAGATCCGGTTGCCGAAAGGAAGTGAAGAATGGGGGCACCGAATAGTTCGAGGACTCGGAAAGTTTCGGGAGCAGAGCACGGCCCGGAATAAAAGGACAGGAGGCTGGTTGTCGCGAAGTAGGGATCGACGGCGAGTGGAGTGAGCACCTGTGCTGCTACACGCTACACGCACGATGCTCGATGAATGCAGGCGTGCGGGCGATCGCGTGGGCAGCCTCGTCAATAGACGGTACACGCTCGCTTTTTGTCTTTCCTTCTCTTTCGGTCGGGCAGACCGACGCGAAAGCGGCAGGAAATAAAAGGCACGCCGGCGCGGCGCGTGGGCTCGCGCCGTGCAAATCCGAAAACACTGAAACGCTCGAGTCTTGGCGCGTAGGCACCCGATGACGAAGCGTTATCTTTATTTTCATTCAGAGACCGCTAGCGTTCGGGGCTACTCCCATTCTTCGATCTCCACCCGTTGCATAACACCGAGACGATCTCCCGGGCGGCGGGATCAGGCTCGATAGCAGCTCGTAAATGCGATCCGATTTAAGGGCCACGCTTCGTTTCATTAGATTCGAACGCACGGGAGGCTTTGATAACGTTCAAAGGCTCGAAGTGGAGTACTATTCAAATCAGGCTAGTATCACGCTGGCCAGGATTCAGGCTTCATATCCATGCAGGGTAAACGTTAACCAGGGATTGTGAGAGTATTACAGCAAATATTGGCTCGCCGTGTTTGCTCGTGACGCGTGTGAATATTTGGCCATATCGTGATAACGCAAGTAGCCGCTCTGCGATATTGTTAGAGCGCTGTCAGGAGTCGATTATTTAACATGAAATCGTCCCCCGCGCGAGTTTGTGCAAACAGATCCAGCCGTAAAATACATAACAAATGCGCCGCTTATCCCGAACACTGGTAACAATCTATTTCTCTCTTAGCTTATGCAAGTCGTTAGGATCGATCGGAGATAGGTATTCTGGTGCTAACCACGGTGAACCCCCAGGATCGTTGGGAGTCGACGGTGTGTGCAACGCGACTCGTTTCACGAGCTCGCGTAATTGCATTAGCCCGTGATTGAAGGAGATCGATCTGAGATTTGCGCGGGACGAGGCAGGCGTGTCGATGTTATTTGGCCAGCTCGGAGGAAGAGTGAGCGATTCGCACCTGCGGGGGCAGACAGGACGAAGACGGCCGCGGCGCGGCGCGGCGTCGAGCGTGGGCTGCTGCTCGCTCGATCAGCAATAACGAATAAAACCCACGCGAGCCGAGACTCGAGAGTGGCGCAGGAGCGTGATCCTTTTCGAGAGATACCGCCTAGCCCTCACCCACGATCTCTGGCTTCTCGGCTTCTGCGTATTCCGTGGCCGAAGCGCCATCCCTCTTTCATTAAATTTCAAGCGACAATCGAAGCTGCCTCGCAATCAGTGACTTCTACGTGGCCAATGCTCGACCTTGCAGGGCTGGTGTAGGTAGAAGATGGATGATAGTCGATGAGAGAATTTTGTTTAAACGCCTGAGCTTGTTCTCCTTGAATTATTAATCCGACGTGTTTCGACAATAGCGGCAATTATAAACGTAGCTCTCCTGTCGCGGTATTTCGAAGAAAGCTCGCAACGTCCCCGTAGTGCCCTGCACCCTGGTTGCCCACGTCTGTTGTATTGCTTCGCTCGCCATAAATCTCCCGCGTCACTTTATCTCGCGTCCCCTGTACAATACGACGGGACGTTCGTCAAATAGCTGCAGCGGGAAAAGAAGCTCGACGCGAGCTGGAGCAGGCGTGTTTGCTTCCGCCGTATCTGAAGGGACGTTTTGATCTCCGATGAGAAAATTAATGCCGACCCCTTTGTCTGGCGACGGGGGGACGGGTTTATCGGTTGTTCGACGAGAGATATCGTAGCCGGATGACCCGTGGGAAATCGTGAAATCCGTTATTACGCTGTCTCCGGGAGAAGACTCGGCGGCAGCTAGTTTACACGCTCGGTAAGTGACTGCCGCGGAAGGGCAAGGAGATTTCTCGCGTGTCATTGGCTCGCTGGAGATGTTACTCGCGTCCCGCTGGGGCAGCAAACTTTCCTACTTAGGAACCTCCACTAAACTAACGCCCAGCTAGGTATTCCTCTTGTTGTCTCCTTCGCCGTGCGCAGCATTAACGAAGGGCTCGTTATTGAGGAGGCGAGAATGGAAGCTTACTCTGCTCGAAATAGCTGGTCCGCAGTGTCTGCGCTCGCTGCAAGTACACACACCTTGCTCGCGACCAAACGACACCCCGTAGTTTCGATGCTCGCCACGCCAGCCAACCACGATATCGCGCTGTCGATGAAACTTGACGCCGGATTGACGGAAAATTTGTAGCGTTTAAGGCTGGACGGGGAACATGGGTCCCCTTATCGCGATGATGCCTGGAACGAACAGGATTTAGATAAAATATGGCAAATACGGCACGGCGCATGGTATATCTACGGCATACGCCGGGATCCGGCGCGTTATCCGGCCAGGGTGCTGGCGATTTCTCCTGAAGAATATCTCGAGAGTTCTTGTCCCGTGAAAATGGTTAGCGAGATAAGATGCGCGCTCGTGTGGCAGGCGAGTCGCGGTACGTACATAAGTGTGCCCGCGTAAATGGCCGGTTATACGCGCGATTTATTGGCCCGACGGAAGATGGACGCATTTCGCAGCAAAGACAACGCCGCCCACGCGATAACAATTCGTCAACCGGTCATCATAATTTAACCTCCCCGCGCTGATAAGGAAGATTCACGATAACGGCGCGGCGCGGCGCGGCGGAAAGGGCGCTCGGCGAACAAAGGAGCGCGGCTCGGTTTTTGGCAAGCGGTATTCTCGGAGGGAAATGCTTTTATCCCGCGATACTTCTGGGCGTGCCTTCGTATTTTTCTCCGATATAATTTCGAAAGATACCGAGCACGTTTCTCGCTCTCTTTCAACGCCGGGTCCGCGCGCGCTCGCGAGGCAATATAAATCGAAGTTTCCCGGGGAACGGAAAAGGCTGCGGTTTGCGGAGTCCACGCACGTTCCCATAAATCCATCAAACCGAAAGTTTCCACTTTTTCGAGTGTCAAAGTTGCCCAACCGCGCGATCCTATCAGCGAAAGTGCCTAAGATAATTAATGAAAAACGAACGAGTCGAGACAGCTTGAGATTGTACTCGCTCGGTAGCCACCCACGTGCGATCGGCAGGCCTGCTTTTAAAATGAACTCATTCTGGAATTGGCTTCCTTCAGTCGAGCGAAAATCGTGCTCGACTGATTATCCCCGGGTGTCGTTCAACTTACACTGCTGAATTAAACGTGTCTTCGAAAACACTCGCCACTTGAAGGGTAAGGGAAACAAAGGGGAATGTCACAAAACAGCATTCTCGAGAAAGCTCAGTTTTAATACTTTAGTTCAATGAATTTAATTTTGTTATACAATTTTCTTCTTAAATAATTTCTTGCTTTACCTGGACGACAGAAGCTTCAAGCTTATGCTTAGGCAAAGAGTGGGGCCATTCCGTATTTTATTCCAGTGCAGAGTGAACATTAAATGTTTTTAACCAGTAGCTGTAGAAAATATTTAACGTTATCTCGCGGGGGTACTTGAACTTTATAACCCTTTTTGATTCGACAGTTCTGTAGTCCCAGTTACCACCAACAAAATATAAATCGCAAAATCGCCGAAAATGGTCTTTCCTCTGTTTTCCCCCTTACCTTTCATTTAAGATACAGTTATCGTATTCTTCGAGACTCTACCACAGTATTCGTTATTTACTGCTGTCGCTGCGTCTTTCAGACCGTTGCTGTTTCATATCCTTAAGGAATATTGCGGCAGGGCAATAAATCTATCCGTCCATCCTGTGGCTGGAAAAGACGCAAGTGAGCCAGTGAGACGCGTGCATGCGCGCGGTACAATGCGTTGCGTTAAAGAAGGCGTGGACAATAATTAAGTTGTATCGCCATGATTAATCGCCGTCTGCGGTTGACCTAGCCCTATTCCGACCGGAGCTACCGACGAGTGCCCGGAAAATTGCTCCGCAGACCACGTTCCGTTCTCCGAGCATTCTGCGAGCGTTCTGTCCGCGTCGCTTGAAATTAAGCCTGATACTAAAAAATTGAGCGCCTCCAGATCATAGAGACGCGGCCTTTGGAAAAATTACTCCCGGCACTGTGCAAAAACACTGTAGAGTACTCTGCCACGCGGATAGTTCATTAAAAGGATGGGAATGTTTGTGCGCGGGTGGAAAGTCTGTGAAAAGTACGGGCGTCGAGGCGAGTCTCTTCAACGGCGAGGATGAAACGCGGGCGTCGCGTTGAATCGCGCCGACGGGGAACCTTGAGGCGTGATTTGTTCAATCGGAATCGTCTAATTCTCCGTAAAAGCGAAGCCATCTGTTGCACCGCGGAAACGGGAGGCCGAGTTTCCTCTTTACGCGAACGGTTCGTGCAGTCGCGTGGTTCAAACACATATTTCATCGAGAGTAACCTCCATCGATCCACAATGCTGCGCAGAGATACACCTTAACTGATGGTACGACTTGGGAATTGATGATGCGCGGTGTCGATACAAAATGAAAAAAGAAAACGAGGAGGAAATCTGTTTCTCGCCGAAGCGGAGGTCCGAGAGATCGCGTGAAGCAAAGTTTACGAATGGCCGACCCCCAGGGCGTTAATGGAACATCATTTTCTCTAAATTATATTCTCCGTGGAGGCAACGAGTGGTTTACTTACTATTCCACGTATGATTGCCCGCCTCGCTATAAGATCCGTGTGTTATTCTCGGAACTTATGAAAATCGCGTGAACGTTACGCGGGGCGGTCGGATAATTTAATGCTTCCCATGGAGAGAGAGAGAGAGAGAGAGAGAGAGAGAGAGAGAGAGGTCGTGGCGAGTCGAAAGCGGTGTCAAATTTCAACGTCATAAAACAGCCGATTAGCCCGTGAAGGAAACTGGAGACCGAGGATCATTCAAAGCGATTACGAGATTCGACGGAAATCTGTATTTCGGGCGACCTCGTGTCGGCGATCCTCGACAAGTCTTCGGTCTCTTCGGCCGCTTCGGCTGACCAGTCGGATGAAAAACAAACGCCGTTTCGTGCGCAAGCTTGGTTCGATTATCGTGGAGAGAGTCCGTTTCAGTATTCTTCATGGATTCCCGATATTTATTGCCTTATTCAGAAAAAGGAGAATCCGCTTGTTTTGTATGTAGAAATGGCAGACGCGCGTTCCTTCGCGAGGTGAGGTCAGCCGAAGTTGCGGCAAGGTTCCTTAGCATTCATTCTACGTCAACTTGGATACCGCTTGCTATTATTTTTCTGCTATTATTCGAATCGCTTGTACAGGTGGTTCCGACGTATTAAGCGGCGTTTCAACTTTGCTACGTGCACGCGGATATTCCAGCAGCCTCGTCGAAGCAGCCTGTAAACTTGCCAGGAATCGGAACACCACGATACCAGCTCGTGGCATGTTGCAGCGCGCAGAGATTCCATCGAAAAAGCCGGGTACGGCTGACCTGCACGCTTCAATAATTATTGCATCGGACAAAATTGCGGACATGCCTGGTCCCGGACACGGCGAGTGGCCCGAGTAATCGCAGCTAACGAGATAACCATAAAAGTTCAATTAGCGTCTGAAAATTACCGTTCTCCCCAAAGACAAGATTATTAAAAACAGCTCCGATCAGCAGGAGGAGAAGGAGGAAAGGGGCTCGACGATTCGAGGTGTATCGAGGTTGCAGCGTGTTTCCGCGGCTATCGCGGGAACCTTAATGAATTCGATAAGTAGGTATATGCTAATGGGCGAGGATTTTTGTGGGGTACGGCGCGATGGGGCTCGAGATGGGCCCGGGAGTGAGTCATCCTGGAGAGGGAACTGGTTTCTACCGTAATACCAGGTATCGGCGATAAAGTATCGTCCCGACGCCTAATAACTTTGACTCCTGGAACTCGGAGCACCGTTCGCCACCGACCCGCTGGAACCGGAATCTAAGGTTGCGCGAATCCTCGCGGCCCCTCCACGTGGGCTGAATTTATTTTCGACGCTCCAGGAGGCGGGCCACTCGTCGGAGTACAACTGGGCCGCGTTCCGCGATACACGTGTATCGCTTCGTAGAAATCTAATTCGGGAAATTGGAGCGAATCGATGGATGTTGAGTGGCTTTGATACGTAATTCCGGGCTTCGATCGCGTTTCATCGAGCATTTGGCAGGGTGAACGTTGTTGAGACTGGCTGTTGGGAAGAATTTAAAACACGGGATCCCCCTATCCCGGAGGCAAGAGGCCCATTTCCCTCGGATAGTTCTTTGGCGTTGCAGAGCGGGAAGGTCCGTCATCGCGTAGGATAGGTTAATTAATAACTGGACGCGTAAGAGGCGTGTAATTACGCGGAGCAGCGACGCGACGCATCATCTATTCTGCGTAATTAAACGAGCGGTCGCAGATACGCGGGGAGGCGAATGCGAGTGCGAGCCAGGGTGTGGGAAGGATCGGCGCCCATGCACGTACGTACGTGCACAGGATCGTGTACAGGATCGTTGCAGTAGGTAGAGGCTGTATGGGAGGTCCGAGTATTCATCCGAGTCCCCACCTGCAGTTAACCCCGACTCGCTCCAGGCGCACGCTGATTGGTCGACCCGCCATTTTTCCGACTTTAATGATAATAGGATAATGATGATTATACCGTTCACCGAACGCACTAGACAGTGCCTCTCTCTTTCTCTTCGCCGAGCTATTTATCCGCATCGCAGAGAACCTGTATCGAGCGTGGAAAGCGGCCAGCAGCGGCTCGATCGATCGATCCGCCGATCCACGCAGATTTTTTCCCATCGGGCTACCGCCGCCGCGCCGTGCGGAACAGAGAGATCCAAGCCACCCGCGGCTCCAACTATCACCACGGAAATCGAACCGTTGTAAATCCCTTTTTACGGCCGCCCTCGATATCTTGATTAACCATCGACTCCTTCAAGGTCCCTCGAGCTGATCCCAAGACGATCGACCCCGAAAGCTACCCAAATTTTACGAGGTCGTTGCAACTACCTGCTGACGACGATCACAATTACGCTCCATACCCGCTCGGTACCCCAAGCTTAACCCTCGTTACAGCGAGATACGGGATAATCGAACCCCGAGACCCTCGATACCTCTTTTATTCGGGCTGCAGCACTCTAGGCTACTCGCCCTCTGACGGGCTAACTCCGTTCGGCCACCATCTCCAGAAAAATACCAGAATGTATTTCTATCCGTTATCCAGATAATTGCTGCTCACGATCAGCTGTGTTGTCAAGCTCGCTCTCTCTCTGTCGACGAAGACGCGGCTGTCTGTGTTGCCCTGTCCGCTTCCACTTGCGCCAATCTGCATGCGTCGCGCACGCGGCCTCGCACGTTTCCGCACGCAAAATTCCCCGACATTGTACTAGCTGCGTACGGTTTTTGCAACGATGACAGTAGAGCCGCTGCTGCGGTCGAGCATCATTAGCTGTATTCGAAACGCGCAATTTCCCGTCACTCCACGTTTCGCAGCGTATGCAGAATCCCGAGCGAATTTCGTTCCTTTCTATCCGCCAGCGCGGAGCAATAATAATAAGTAATGCCCGAAAAGCCTTGCCCGCTTTCCAATTATAAACCGCTAAAGCCCGGGGGAACGCGGTGTAATGCCGTGTTCAACTGCATCGACGAGGATTATTCTTTTGGCCCCGGAGAACGCTGTACCCGTGTCCCGCATTTATTCCAACGATAATCCCATTCGCGGTTCGTATATAATTCCACGTCTTTACCGCGCGTCATTAATTACTGCCGTTTACATTTATCATTCCTCGACGGCCGTACATTTTCCAGAATTTATGCCCAGCGCGCGACGAGGAGCCGCCGGAATTTCGGGGGGGTATATTTCAGCTCCCGTTTCGGTTCTATTCGTAACAAGCCGCGCCGCGCGAATAATTCTCCTCGCAGCTACACGTCAGATCGGCTCAGCTATTCCGAGCTAGCTTTCGGTTACCAACAGGCTGATTACCGCCCCATATTAATGTAGAGATGAAATTAACCGATAATCTCTGTAAATCGACCGACGTTCGTTATCCCTGCTCCCCTGTGAAGCAACGCCAAGCCTCCTGGTACCTCCAGCGATTTCATCTGCCGCGTTTCCTGGTTAATTCATCGGCGGTCTTAATTCTCCTAGCTACGCACGCGTTGCCCCGTTAATGCATAATCATTGCGTTTAACTCCATTGTGTTCCCCGCGAATGATTTGCTGATCCTGTTCCGGATAAGCATCTGCATAGATTGCTAGACACTCTTTCGAATGTCCAAGGGAAACAGATACTCTTTCGCGTCTCCTCCTAAGTAGTCGTTTCCTTTTATCAGCCTGTATAGACATGTTTAAATAACGCTGCGCGGTTCAGTTATTCTATGCTCTTTTTTCATAGGAGCATTTAATACTCTGCGACGTTCGCGTTTTACTGTGACCTCGCGAGAAATAAAGAAGTCGTTCAGCCTAATTGCGATCATCACGGATGCGTGCAATCAACGAACCTATCCCGACTTCCCAATAAATCTTGCGCATGAATCGATAAAAATTCATAGCGATAAAAGCAGAGTCATTAAACGAGAACAGTCATTAATTCCCGTCGATTGGTTCTCCGAATTCGCGGCCATAAACGCGATCATAAACGGCGGGGCTACGAAGGACACTGTGCAGCAGCCGAAACGAGTCGTTCGTCGCTAACGATCGATCGCTTCGACCGTTTTACTATTGTCGACGGTGATCTAACGCCTAATAGAATAATCGTGGTTAGCCTCTGCCCGAGGAGAACAGGGAGGAAAGGACGTCGGGAATGCAGGCACGGTTCAGCTGCGGCAATATGTCTTCATGTAAGAATGGGCCTGACAGTTAGCGTCGTCGCGATCCAATCTGCATACCGAGATCGGATATCGTCTTCAATGAAACAGACGGTGCCGTTCCACATTTTTCCTCCGCGACGGCGATCCACTGTTTTACAAACACTGGCTCGAGAAGTTGGAAGAGATCCGAGGTCATTTGGACACTGAACGGATTTCGTAGCGTTTTATACGTACAGTATAAAGTCTAGCAGTGGCGCACCCACAGGGGAGCCAAGGGGCCCTGGCACCCCTCAAACGAGGAGCTTTGTAAGAAGAAAAGATAGCTGGTTATTCATTAAATAAACTTTTATAATCTCCCAATGAATTTTATTGAATTTTGCTCCAACTCGGCTCCTCCCAAAATTAAATTCCGAGTGCGCCACTGCAATCTAAGGGAAGTCTTATATCATTCGTTCTCTGTAATCAGGGCCCGATCTAGGGGGCGCAATTAGGACAACCGCCCAGTGATTTTTAATGGAAATTCGATAAAATTCATTAGGCGATTATACAAATTTATTTAAAGAATAATGTCCATTCCGAAGAGCTGGGACAGACCTTGTCTTTAACGAGATAAGAACGAAACGTTCTCTAAAACAATTATCCATCCACGTGTAGCAGAGATTTACGACGTCGCGAACAACGATAGGTGACATAATTCTCTGTCGTCGCGGTTTTCAAAGCCCTCCGCGACACCTCGGTGTTCTTCGACCTCGCGGCCGTGATCAAGATTTATCAGCACGCCCCGACGCCGTGTTGACAAATTACACTGGGGACATTCTCTTGCCGCGGCGCGGAAGCGAAGGAAAAATGGCCGCGGGGACCGTTCACGGATCGACGCGACGGGGTGAGAATCGATGGCAGGCTTGAAACGGGCGTGTTAATCGAATCCACGGCGGTTCCTTTCTAAACGGCCCGCTGTGGCGCGCGTGCAGGGGCCATTAAATCAATCGGAAATTATTACACCAGTTTTACGGTGCATAACTGTCGTTCGCTCGCCCTCGCGTTGTCGACCAATCGGCGGAGACCGCTTTTCATGTTGTGGTCTACGTCACCGCTCGTTACGCCACTATTACGAATCGTTCTCCACCTCGGCGGCGGGGCACAGCGGACACTCATTCGCCGCGGTTGTTCCGAAGATCGTTTCGCCGAACGTAAAAAGGACGTAGAACGAAGGGAGACAGAGGCGAATGTCCATGTACCCTACGACTCGAATAAAATTCCTAAGGAACGTTGAAAAATGTCCGGCTCGCCGCGAATACAGTTGCCCCGGCCTGCACGTTCTACTCAGTGCCGTGCTCGTGGCGTAATGAGCTTTACAGAACGGAATAAGAAACGAATTTACAGCGGCTCGGCTGCGCGAGCGGCACATGGAAATTAATGAGCAATGTGACTCGCGGTAACGATAATCGTTATTCTAATATTTAACGATTCGGCGTGCGGTACACCCGTTACTCTGGAAGTTGAAAGAATTCCCGTCTCTATCTCCTCCAAGTTACACAGGGGAATGTATTTAAAAAGTATGTACAAAATTCCGCGACCTTACGACGGGCCTCGGCCAATATCTCAATCAGCTTTACGATCGTGTCAGGACGGCTGTCTTAACCGAGCGCAAGTGGAACATTAACGTAATTATTTATTTGAAATATGGTTCCGAGCAGCGCCCAGTGTCCGTAATCAATCACACCCCCCGTCCATGTTGAATTCACCTCCTCTGGTCCCGGTTTACGAGTCTGCCCACTTAGCCGCGCTACAATAAACGTTATCTCCCATTGGCCGGGAGCAACCGCCGCCGGTAAACAGTCAATAAATGTATGACGTTGTTTTACGCCCGCGCTGTCCCTTTGCGGAACGCTCGCGCCGAGATTTATCGCGCGTTAGGAATGAATTTCAAGGAAAACCAACGTTCTTGCACAAGACGGATAGCTCGGCTGGATTTATAACCGACGTATCTATCACGGGCGATGATATATCTGGATGTGAAAAAAAAAAATAAATAAAAACGGGAGGATCTCGTCGCGAAAGTTTCACCGGGGATCGGTCTGGTTTCAGGTGTCTACACCCTGCAGGAGCACGTTCACGGCCACGAGATCGTGACACCCCGAAAAGTCACCCACCGGGGGGAGCTTCTCTCGCACAACGTGACCCACCACCACCACGAGAATGAGCCAGTGGTCCATTACCGATTGTCAGTCGCCGGTAACGAGTACCACATCGAGCTGACGGCCGTGGACAGCTTCATCGGGCCTGGCATGGTCGTCGAAAGACGAAAGAGAGACGTCCACGTGCGCAGTCGGCCAAAAAATCGCTCCAGCAGATGCCATTATCGGGGTTTCATTCGTGGCCATACGTACTCCCAAGTTGCATTGTCCGCCTGCGACGGTCTGGTGAGTTTTACGTTTCTTCTTCGCTCACTGACGCCCAGCGTCTGACGCTTTCTGTCTGTATTTCAATTAAATAGGGGCGTAACGTAATAGGCTGTTAAAGATGCGCACCAATTACTCGAGAGAAATGAAAATTAAAGTAGGGTAGACCGGGGACGGTTGTAACACTTTCTCCGCTTCTCATTTTTAATTAATAACCTGGATATTACTTCAGATACAGCGAAACTGTTGCGTCTCAATAATGTCAGATAAGCAAGTGACATTTTCGTATAAGAACTTTTGCTCTAATTCTGATAGTTCTTGCGTAATCGTATTCCAAAGTCAAAGTGTTACGACCGCCCCCGGTCTACCCTACATATAAGATTTGTAAGTGGAATAGAACAGCGACAGTAGTGAACGCTTGGTGCGTCTGATATATCGTACGTACGCTCTACTTAAATTTTCTTCTGGGCTGTGAGATCTCGCTTCAGCCATTGTCCGCGGCTTATAACGAAAGGAAATGATCCAGTTTCTTGTAAAACGCTTCTGTGGAGTCCTGGTTCAATGCTTAAACAATAATGTTTGTCAATTATATAACAATCGTATCTTCAATATCCTTCAAACTGTACCGATGTGGAATTATAATATCGGAGGACGTTCTTCGTCCGCAACTTCTAAACTTGCCTGTTCGAAGCATAAACACGTTGCTGTTACTCGATCCGCAGGTTTAATATGCAATAAGAAAGAAACTCTCCAAGAAATATTATCCAATTCGAAGGGGGTGTAAAAATACTGCTGCTTCCCGTATATTAGAAAATAATGTTGCATCTCTCGGTCCTCTCTTCGTATCCTCCCTTGTGCTTCATCCTCGTTACCCAGCGGCGCATTGTGTGCCGGGTAACGTATGCTAACGTTAGTACGCGCAGCAGCACGGTGAATTTCAAAACGAATACATACACTCGACGTACTAAACGGAGAGCGAAGCTATTCTTCTCCAACGACACGTCCCCCCGCGAAAGATAATGTGCGTTAACATTCCACCAATTTCCTTGCCACCGCGTTTCTTTCTCCCGGCCGTTTGGCGCGTATAAAGCAGCTCGAATTGGTGGCCGTTCTGGCTTAAAGCGGGGCGGATCTCGCGGATTCGACTCGGGGAAATTACATTTCTAAGTCGGCCGCGCTGCCGGCGCCGGGGCGGAACAGTTCCTCCGGCTGGCAAAACCGAAAGGCGAAATTTACGAATATTAAGGTATATTCTGGGCGCGCGGCTGCGGTATCGCGGCAGAAACTTGCACGGAAGTTCCCTGCGGGAAGGGCGAGCGTGAAGTCGCGGTAACGGCGCAAAAGAAAGAAGAAAGGACGCGGAGGTGGGTAGGAAGGACGAAGGGGGGTGTGCGGGGTGGAAAAAGAAGCGCAAGAACAATGGGTGGCGAAGAAGACGGAGGGAAGAAGCAGGAGGTGGAGAAGCAAGAGGAGAGAGCGGATGTGGAAGGAGGAGCCTCGGAGCATGCATCGGCGCAATTTGCTCGCAGCTTCCAGATAATGATTTAATTTGCCACGGCTTGGCAGATTTATGACGGCACACCTAGACCGCGTCCACCTGCACACGCGCACGCCTCTCCGGCACCGTCTGTGTGTGCGCGCCACCGGCTTCCAGGCAAATTCTTATCGCACACTTTTTTTTCACCTCTGCGCGTTTACGCCACGATGAAGCCTCCTTTATTGTTCTTTCCCCGAGGCTCCGCGTTCTCCCGAGTAACCCGAGAGAACCCCGATTAACGGCGGATCGGAGAAGCGATCGTTAGTCGTGCTTATTCGCGCTCTACTCGAATACTTGAATTTTCGTTTCATCCACGTTGGCGCACGGAGCTGTGCGCACGAAAGTAACCGCAGCGAAGAAATCGGTTTACGCCGAGAACCTGGCTAAGGGCGCACGAAAGCAAAGAGCAAAGGCAGACAGCGCGCACGCGATGGTAAGCGGGGAGCAAACGCGTCGTTTCTATGCGGATTCGGCGTGCAACGCGAGAAGTTTGTATCGCGAACGATGTAACCGAAACTTGGCTGCATATGGAATACGAGCGGGGTGTTCGTATGTCCCATCGAACGAAGAGCAGCGAACCAGGGGAAACTTCGGCTTGGTGGAGGCAGCTTCTCACGCAACGCTGTGTAACTGCTCAATTTTCCCCAGGAAGCCCGTGCAACTGCATGTCGCCCGCGGCAATTGACCCGACCGGCGCACAGTGTTACGCGTAATGGACAAAAGTCAAGAATCCGAAGTGTTTGATCCACAAATTCTTGTATCTTATAATGTTAATAAAGGAACGTAGGTTTCAATGTTACCCATAACTTCTGCTGAATTTACTAATTTGTTGTCAAAAGTGATACTAGAAATTCATTACAAATTTCGGTGCATTTTTTCAAACACGTGCCATAGGCAGAATGTTTATGCTTTTCATGTGCTTTTTATAAGTTGTGTTTAATACTGTCATACCTTCAAAACTGCCGAGTCAGTATTTTACAATACTAACAATTTGTACTAATTCTTTATGTTAAATGTTTATCAACTTCGATGGGACTTTAAAAAAAAACACCAAAAAATACCTCCCTGATTTTTTATATATTAATTTAGGGATCAGTAAACTTTATATTACCGTCAATTTCAACTGCACGAATTTGCACGAAACAGAAAAAATAGCCAAAATCATTATTAAGACGTTCACCGCTTTATTACTACATGTACAGCAAGATTATTTATAATAATTGATCAAGTAACATCTCGAAATGGAAAATGGCCCGATATGCTTTTTCCAATTGTTTATACGATATCTACCATGACTTTTCTTCAGTTTTAAAATAGCAGTCAAACGCGATACACGTGATAAAAATAATTTGATAAAAAAATGTTTCGAACAAAAGTTAGTTAGTATTCAGTTGACAACAAATTGCAAAAGTAAATATTAATAAAAACTTTTTATTCACTGAAAAATCAAGATTGCCTTAATTTTTTTAATGGAACTGTATATTTTTTTATACACCAATCGATGCATTTTTATATTCTCTTTAAAAAAGTATTAGGATACTTAGGACGAAAACTGATTAGTTCAGAAGTTTGTCCCGAACGCCCATATACGCGTCACACTGTGCGGCGGTGCGGCGTATTATAAAGACATGAAATTTCGTGGAACCGCTATGCAGGCGTGGTTACGCGAAAAACAAAGCCCGCTCGATAAAGACAACACCGTGCCGCGGGTCTCAACCCACCTGCGATAGCTTCCCGACACGAGACACCTCCGGTTACCGAATTAAATCCTGCATTTCTCGTTCAACGCTATCCTGGCACGCCTATAGGTCGTGGAACTGCGAACGCGTTAAGCTGCGGCGAGAGCAACGGATGCCGTGAAGATTGATACGACGATGCTCGTATCTCGAACCGACTACTTTCGTATTCAAGTCGATAAGGTAACAGTGTCGGTCGTTCTTCAAGTACGGACAATTACGTTTGAGTTTACCTTCTTCGAGATAGCCGCGTCTCGCCTTACTATCAACCTACAACTACTCCGTCCCGGTTTACAATCAATCCCGTGCTCAAAGGGTGCAGGCTGTCGCAACTGCGCGAAGCCTTCGACGCAAGTCTATCGCGCGAAATTTATAACAGAGATGGTGTTCGGTCGTGACGCTGCATGCTACATTCTATTGTAGTATGATACAGTAGCCAGTAGCGTATCTCGATCTTCCTGCCGTTTGTCACGCGGCAGAAGTAGGCCTGTTAAAAATCTTTGTAGCCCATCAAGTTTATATGTACCACGAAACGAAAGCGAGGCTTGGGTTAGCTCGACCCCGGCTCTCTCGGCAGTTCCGTTTTCTCTAAATTTCCGATTCGAAGATCGTATCTCGCGCGAGAGTCACGTAGCACTCGGCGACACCGTTGCCGTGAAACAAATTCCCGGGGGAGACACCGCGACTTGTGATCCATGGGGTCGCGGCAGGTGCCGCGGCAGGGAAAAAGAATTAGCATAGATCGTTGTAGTACAATGGCAGTCGCGTACATTGTTGCTAATTTCTCCTCGAAGGCTCTCGTGCCCACGCGCAGACGTCCGATACCTCGGCGCGGCGGCCACCGTTCCCCCGCGGTATCGCGTATTTCTCGTACGTGTGATATTCCGTTTTATTGCGCCGTAAAGCTGACGGAACAGAGGCGCAGGAGTGCGCGCGAACGTTTCCCCGGGAAGCCGCCGTAAAAGTTAACGTCACGAGTCCCGGCTGTATTTGCAGCTCGGCCGGACCTTAAATCTCGACTTGGCGTGCAATCATAAAGCGCGGCCCTTCAAATTCAAATCGCCCGGCACTCTTTCGGAAGCGGGAACCAGGAACCCCTATGCCCTGCATCGGTTCACAATGGACGGGCGCCGGCGTTTACGTTAACTGTTGCGAACGTCTCGCTGTTGCAGAGTCTCGCACGGTGCAGGTGGTACCTGCGCGGCGGTCGTTCGACTTTTACGATCCCAGGCCCGTTGCAGCTTACTTTTCACGATAATGCAGTTGGCTGGAGGTATTAATTCGTCTCGCTGCTTAACGACCGCTAATAAGCGTCCCGCCCTTCGAATCCACTCCTTCGTTCCCCCGGCGATATTCCTCGCGCGGGAATAATTTCCGGGCCAGTGGATACCGAGCAGAATCTTCGTAATCGAACGTAATCGAGGAGGGTCTAGGCTTAGCCACGTAGCAGATCCGCGCGCGTATTTACGCGGCATGTAAATGAAGTAATCGTTTCGGGTCGCATAAAGGCGTGCGCGTGTACGCCCGCACACGTACACTCGTGCCGCGCGCGCGAGAGGGACCGAGTGTAATTGGCGTCGATACGTAATGTTCAGTAATTTCAGGCTTCCATGGTAATGGCATTATCCGCCGGGTTAATTCGGCGGTATGCCCTCGATTCCCACCGCTTAACGTTAGTTAGAATTGAATTTGACACCCCTGATCCACCCTTTTGTCGGCGTTCCCGCAAGATGCTGTACCGCGGTCCCTTTGTTGCATCGCGAGCAGCTTGCGGGACATTTCGCAGGCTTGCATTACGTTTATTGGACAGCTGGGTGACGTTCGGCTTGCTCCAAGAGCGCTCAATTATTCCAGGTGAAACGTGACCGACTCCTCCAGCTTCCGCGAAGGGTTTTAAACTTTCACCGGACGGCCGTGCAATCTCATACGATTGCCTCGGGGTACTCACGTGACAGTATCAAGCGGCATGCCAGATAATAGTTGCATTATCAACGAGGATAATCCCCGGCACGCGAATCCTATCGCCTCGCTCCCGCTCGAGAAGAAACACGAACGACGATTCGTCCGGCTAGAAAGTAACAAACGAAGGGCGAATGGAGTGGCAGGTATCGTCAGGACACCGACGGGCGTGGCTTCTCTATCCGTTATCTCGGGCTGCACGAAGTCCGCGACGCTGCTGGTATCGTCGCCGAAGGATCGAGAATACAGCGGCAGGACGTGTCTATTAAATTTCCAGGAATGATCACCAGCTACGATAGCCTCGGTCACGCCGGCTGCAAAATGCGCCGTGGACATGCATCTTCTCGCGTGATGCCCGTTCCCTAGCAAATGACACTTGCTTAGAGCTCGTTAGCATTAGTCCCCTCGAAAGCTCCACGGCTATAACAGAGCCAGTGCTCCTGGCTAGGGTTGCAACTTTTTAAATCGCAAAGGAATCAAAATGCCAATTTCAGAAGCTCCATCTACGCTAGAATCGCCAGAGGCTCTAATTAACTTCTCGAAATTTGGGGGCCATTCTATTGCACTTGAATTTCAGCCTCGAAGAGTTATTCTCCCGCTACCCCGGAGATAGGGCGTCGCTGCAGGTGAACCGAGGCACAAGGAGAGCCACGGAAAAACAGGAGGATCGGCATGCCGCGCTTATAAACTGCTTATAAACCCGATCTAATAAAGTGCTTTGGTTATTTACTGCCCCGTCTCGTAGTAACGAGAGATGCGGCGGCACTAAATCGTCCGGAGGATCGCGCGCTGATTTAATTTCCCCGTGACTTTTACCGAAGCGCGTGCCGAGGTCGGTTGTATTTTAAACGTGAAACACGATGTCGCTTACAAAGTGTTTCACGGTTCTGTCCGACCTGGCAACCTATAAATCGTCCACGTATTACTAGGTTGCTCATCGATCGCTACTCTTGTGATTCAGCGGGATTTATTGGCGCACAAGGGACCATTGAACGGGTACTGCCACTTGAAGCGTAGGGAGGTTTCAGTCTGTTATTTCGAAGGGGTTAAAAGGGTGGTGGGTAGTTGAGAGATCAACGAGACATCGGCGGTTTCGGTTGCCCTTCGAAGAATAGTTGCACCGTGCGGAGAGCGAAGGGTATTATTTATGGAGGAACACCGGCGAGGGGTAGTGTCTCTGACGGAGGGTTGCTCCGAAGCCACGGGTGACTCGAGGAATTCAATTAGAAGCTCGCGGTCGCGAAGGAATGAAAAGATGGTAACGCAATGGCTACTGCAACCGCGGGCCAATTATTAACGAGTAGCTATGTACGCCTAGTAGTACGGTAGCGAAAGGTTAGAAGGCGTGAATATGGTTCGTGTGCGTAGACGCGTGCACGCAATTTGATTCAATGTTCTCCCCGCTGAAGGGGGAACAGGTTCCAGAGTACGTGCCCGGCCGGATCTGGATACGAGGCGGTTAACGTATAATTATCGGTAATAGGTAATCAGAGGAATGGCGCAGCCCCTCTCCATCCAATTAATGCGTATCTATTTGGCCGGATCAAAATGGACGATGGGTGGTCCTTATTACTTTCGGCAATTAGCCTTTTAATCGACCATTTAAGTCGACCCCTCCGCGATGAAAAATGTTGATGAGGGGTTGCGGATCGCGCGCCACCTTCATCATGCCTCCCCGTGAAGCGTCTGCGAACACCGCTGCGAACTGCGCTGCCGCGGAAAGTGATTCTCCTTGGACGCGAACCGTTTAGAGTTTTAGAGGCTCGCCAGAAGCCAGGGAAAGTTTAAAGACTGCTCCGCCCTTAGGCGACATAATTTACTGCTACGATAATTCACAGCCGCAAGGGAGGTTCGCGTGTTCGCCCATCTATTTAGCAAGCTTGGACAATTTCTCTCGCAGATGGTATTACCGGCCGTGTGACAGAAGCCCCGCTCGGTACACCGGTACCCTGGAGGGCAGACGCCGCCACCAAATGTGTTTCACAGCAGTTATTACGGGGTCATCGGTGCGCGTAGGCGTGCCTAGCGTGCAACCCCCGGGTAAAGTGTCACGGTCCTCCGGACTACGTACGCGGCAACAACTTCGCGCACAGCTCTCCGATGCTCCCGCAGGTTGAAAGCTGGCGAAGAAACTGCTGTTCGATGGAATCCAGCGAACGTCAACGGGCATCGACTTTATGGAACCGCTGTTGCGTCCTCCGGAATGCTCGTCGTAGTAGAAACGCGACGGGGATCCGAAAAATGTGGAAGGTCCCGTGCGCAACGATGCGGCGGGATAATAGGCGACCAATGCGCCGTTGCGGACAGTGTTTATGGGCGTCGCAATCATCGAGCAACGGGAGCCTTTTTTGTTAAAGTGCAGCTCGTCGGATAGCCGCGGAGAGCGTGCACCGTCCACATGTACGTGGTAGCGATCATTATGCGCCACCCACACGGGAGGTTCGTGGCGACTATTCTAATGACGGCATAAATCACGTTCCTCCGCAGGAAGCATTTATCATCATCGAGATCCTTACCCCCCTCGCCCCAACACCCCTCCTCCTCCTCGTCCACCGTTTCCCTTGCGCTCTGCCTTTATACAGCCCCATTCTCCTCGCCTCGGGTAATTGCATCCACCTCAAAGTCACCCCGAGGAATACAAACTCGCGTGCCTTTTATCAAGAAATCACGAGGTTCCGCTGCCCGAGGGAGCCTCAGCCTTCTTCCTCTTCTTCTTTCCGCGCGTCCAACAGTCCGCGGGAACCGAGGGGCGCCGTGGATACGGGAGCAAGCCTGTTTTCTCGGTCTCTTCTTTCGGAACGACTCTCGCCCGCGTGTTCATTAGGGATTAGCTTAATGGCCCCCGGCCCAATACCGATCACTCTTAATCGTCGCTGTTGCGCGCCGTTTTTAATGCCGCCGTGATTGATCGACGACGTAATTAATTGCAGTAATGACTCCGTTACTCTAGTTTCATCAGCCTCGACGTTACTCCAAAAAAGTACCCACTCTTGTCCCCGATGGCTTCTCCTTTGCGGGCTGTAGCTCGTTTCCACTTTCCCCCGGCATTCCCGAGGCAGAATGGCCTTTCAGCGTCTCGTCGTCTTCGCTTTCCATTCATATTTACATTGTACCGAAGCTCAATTCGCGAAGAAGCTGCCGTGGGAGTTGGGAAATGTTCGCCGTTCCTAAGACCACTCGCGCGGCCAATCAATAGGAGATTGTCTGGCGAGCGTATTCACCCGCAGGAGTTTAAAGTTTAATCCGTCTATTCATTTGGCTGATTTGCAGCGCGCGCGCGCGCGCGCGATCGACGATCGATGATCGCGCGTCTAAGGCATTCCTTGATCTCGTTAGTCTTGCGCTGCGTCCGCCTTGGAACAGATTCCGCGAACTCTGCCGATCAAGGCGTTACGTTCCTCGACGCTGAATGGACCGATTACTGTCTCGGATGAAATAAAAGCAATCGTTAGTCACGTCGGTCGCGATCTCGTTGTTGGATCTGTTCTGCTTGACAGGAAACGCGTGTAACGAAAGAAACCAGCGGAGGATTTATATTCTGTAGGGATTGGACGCGAGCGGACTCGCTTGCGCCGTGAATTCTTTGCGAATGATTCGTCCACCAAATAATATTACAGAGATGTATAATTCAGCTGGAGATTACACACTGTTTGCGAGTCTCGAAGCCTGAAAGACTCGTCCCGTCGCCGCGGAACGAACGACTTAATTATCAAAGTCCTTAAAGGAACTATGATCTCAGTCGTCCGATCAATAAATGATTAACGAGCGTGGCAAGAGCGCGTCGATGGATCCGGACACAATTAAGCGGCGAGGTAACGCTAGGCAATTATTGAGCAAGAACTGGACGATTCCAAGGAAAAGGGTGGTTGAAATGGGGATCACGGACGTAACCTCGGCCCTCTCGCGTTGTTGTCGCGTCGTGACGAATGTACACACCCATGATTACCGGTTAACGCGACTTGTCTTCGGCGTAAGAGGAATAAGCCAGATCGTACGCCGAGTGTGACGTAATTATTGATCCTTCGCACGATTAGTTGGGCGAGTGGTGGCGCGAACGATATCGCGCAATTGACATTTAAGATAATTTATCGGCTCGTTAATAAATCCAGCAGTGGCAGAAGGGAATAATCCAGGTACCAGCTCCGATATATCGAGCCCAGATCGCGCCCCCTGCCGCGCGACGTCCCTCAGCTGGTTGCTCTCCAGCTTCTGCCTCTAAAAATAACAAAACAATATGGACGGGAGAGGCGAAATTGATGAAAGTGTCTCGAAATCAAATTATGGCAGAAACAGTTGGGGCCGAGAAGAGGCACTCGTCGGAATGAAACTAGAATTAAAAAGAGGTTGACGAGGGGAGACAGAACGGGACCGCTTTCCGTACGATTTCGACTAATTTGATTTGATAATGTACGATATATTTCTGGCGCGCGCTGCTCGCTTCTATTAAGTCTGACTTGCCACTTTGGCGGTTTAAACGGTTGAGGGGCGGGTAATCGAGAAGAGAAGCAAAAAGAAGGGAGAAGAATCGTGAATTTGCCTATTGAAGATCACATTTTTACCTATTCAACTCTGTCCTTTTTTTTTTGTAGAACAATCGAGTCACTAGGAAGAAGTAGACACGTGGTGAGCGTTAGAGCGACGCAAATGATAATCATTGGCGCAAGCCTATCGACAATGGGTATACAGTGACCTCGCGTAATTATGAAAATGGGTGGAAAACAAAGGAGCGAAACGAAGAACTGCAAAGGCGACAAATCGCGCGCTATTGTTGCCTGGGCGTAACGTAATGCTTTACAGGCCGTCGGGCAATCAAATTCAATTAGCTTTGACATTCGTTAGTAAGCGTTCGTAACGGTGACAAATGGACGCGGCATACCTGCGCGCCCGATGAAAGTTAACGGAGGAAGGCTCGCGTGCGCTCGCCGCGTTATCGATTATTCATGGAATATGAATCGCGCCTATCGAATGGACGGTTAATTTTTACCAAATCCCGACGGCAACTGTACAAGTATCCTCGACAAAGTTCACGCGCAACTCCGCGATTCTACAACAAAAGCTAATTGTCACTGAATAATAAAATTGTCGAGCGTCGGCCAACGAGAATTGTTCTATCTTTTTTCCGAGTGTCACCTGCACAGACAATACAGAGGAAGCAGGTGACGCTACATGCTCTGCAATTTCATCATGAAATTTTCTGTGCATGTTGCATATTTTACGACAGTTTTGGGGGCGAAATTACCTTACGGTTTACTCTTTCAATGGTTTGCAAATTAAAGAATGAACTGACCACGTTGTTTTTTAATGCACAAATATTCTAGTTTCAGCATGTTTGAGAAAAACAGGGTTAAACGTGCAATGGTACACAAGATTCAGGGGCATAAAATGAAAAAAAATATATTATTTTTGTCAAATTTATGAAGTAGATAGAAATGTGATTTTTATATAGCATAAAGGAACAGTCAAGAATTATTTGCCGCATATAAAAACTCAAATTTCACCAAAGGTGAGCATAAAATATTTGTGCACTAAGCCATGGATATCGTTCATAGGTATAAATAATGATTAAATATCAATAATAGGTAGAGGAATGAGTAAGCCATTCCCTTGCGCATTCGGCATCATCAAACACAAACAACGCAGAAACTAGTACAAGTCAAAGTGAGCTGCAGCGACAGGCGAGAGTAGCTTGCACGCGCGGCAGAGCAAATCGCTAATCATTAGCGGTTATCGGCAAGCGGTTTCCTCGGTATCAGCGATCGCAGGTGCTACACGGAGGTCAGTTTCGACAAAAGCGCCAGCGATTTACGTCGCAGCGCGTAAATACGCGGTATGAAAAGGCTAAAGGCGCGGCGTTGAACCGCTAAACATGGGCGTCGACGTGCGACAGAGCTGCGACCGCCCATCGATACACCTCGTTGGCCGTACAATAATAATTTATATATGCGATCGGGCCGCCAGGTTGCACGGTAAGGTTGCCGTAACGATCGCAACGTATTGCCGCGCGAGAATAATCACTGCTCGGCCACCATTAACTAACCACAATCGAGCTGTTCCACGTCCGAGGTCCGAACGCCTGTCCCGCGGATTATGCTAATCCCACCTACCGTGCCGGGCCTTGTCCCTCGATCTCCTCGATCTCCTCCATTCTGGCTGCCTTTCCGTCGCTAAACGCTCCACTTCTTTCTTCCGCGGCGCGCCGCAGCGGTCTTGAGCTAATTAACCGAGCGGTTTGCAGGTTCGCGCGCGCGGAAACTCTATCTGGGTCGACGGTCCTTGGACGGTTGCTGGCGATCCAGGTCCAGGGATGTAGACACTGGTGTTTTAAGAATCGTCCCTCGCTACCGATACCTTCGTGACCATCGCCGATTAGATCTTAGCGGGGTTCCGGCGCTACGGCCGATCGAATCGAGGGACGCCGGTCCCGAGCCGGCGAAGACGTACAGGAAATCGTCGTAGATCATTCCGGCCGGCTACTAAATAACGATCATTCCCGACGTTCGAGGCGGTAACCGGGCAAATTAAGTAATTTCGTTCTGGCCAAGTGTTACTCTAACCGCCCTGAATGGGAATGGATGAGGACACTATCGATCCTGCGATCTGCCGGTCGTTCGTTATTTTCTGCCTGACACGCGCGGCCGCGGCTAGTCTCGCCGCGGCAACTTGAATGCCTCCAATCACATGTTAATATATTTCTATGACGGCCCATTTCGACGTCTTTGTTCGTTTAATTGGGCCCCGGTGCGGTCTATCGGCCGATTCCGGGGATCCGATTAATCCCGAGCGTCGCTCGATTATTTATCACCGGCTATGCGTTACGCTCCGCACCTTCCTCCATCCTCGTTTCACGGCGAGCCCTCTTCGTATCTGTCGCACCTTCTTCTAATTGGCCGGAGCACGCGAGAATCGAGAGTCGGGAAATCGAGCAATCACGGCGCCGCGAGCGGTAGTGCATCCCAAGTAGAACCGACGGATCTAAACTTTAGGTAGGTACATACGACAATGAGACTCGAGCAGTTGTCGCGGCGAAAGACACAACGGACCCAGCGCGCAATCAATTTCGTTGATAAGACAGGCGTACCCTGCGCCGTTGCCGAAATAAATCCGGATTAATGCGAAGGGGCAACGAGGTAGAATGATGGCGAACCTTAAGGGGGATAAGGTTACAGTAAATAATAATACCTTCAGTAGTTAACCGGTTCCGCTTGTAAATCGCTACGAGGGTAGTGAATTTATGCGGCGGCAGCAATTTATGTAGATCCGACCAGTTACAGGAGGAATATCAGGCTCGAAAATATCGAGTTTACAATAAATTTACCGCTTAATGAACTTCTAAACGCACCAGCATCCGTGTACAACGTGCAACGTCGACCTGGCTCTGTATATCAGAGAGTCGTTGGTAAAGCAGAGATGACGATACATCGTCAGCCGTGTAGTCTTCGTGGATATCGGGCGCTGTCCCATCGGGAATAAAGATCCTGGATCGAGAAGAAGGGAGAAAAATCGCGGCGATCGTTAGCCGAAGCCGACGACAATGTCCGCAGCAATCCGTGGCGTGGTTGAAGTCACCGTGGCAACGAATTACTCCTTATATAGTCGATCGGGGTTTCTGCGCGCATAAGATGAAAAGAAACGGTGCAGAAAAAGAAGAGGAGGCGGCCGCGAAACGGGTGGAAGAATATGAAGACGAAAAAGGGAGGGAGAGGGGCCGGAGAGGCGGCGGCTGGATCGAAGCAGTGAGGCCCCATGTGGCGCTGAATCACGCTCTCCAACCTTTTTCACGTTGAGGTCCTTCGACGGTGTGCCCCTCTCCGGGCACACCTTTGTGAGGCTGGCGCCGTGATTTTTCACGGTCGCCGTCGGGGAATAGTCGAAACGGAGAACTCGCTCACCACTTGTATTTCCAAGCCCTTCGTCTCTCGCCGCCAGGCTTCCTCCTCCTCGAATCGATTATTCCCCGACTACTTTTACACGGTACTCCCGGTTCCACCCAGCTCCCATGGAATCCGGGATTCGTTTCTGGGATTCCCGGTACCCGAGACGACATAAATTACACCGTCGACGAAACTGGTATCCTGAAACAGCCTGCCAACTAGGGGAAACCTCTTCATCCGGGAATGGAAAGCTATTGACCGCGTAGCGAGATCTACCATAAAAATGAAATAACGACAGCGCACGATGTTCCCCGCGCGTGGATCGATACGCCGGTCAAAGGCGCCGACACGACAAAGGGGAAGCAGATAGAGAAGGAAGACAGCGGAGGAGAAAGAAAAAGAGGAGGCGTGGAATGAGAGTTACATGAAAATCGGGCGATGGGTGTTCCGCCAATCAATTGCCACTTGACAGCGAATGGTGAATGCTATCGATGATCGGGAATGATTAATGACGCGACGTACCTACAAACGCGGGCAATCTGTAGCAAGATCGAAACCGATTCACGGTGTACCGTTCCCTGTTTCGGAGGTGTTACATGCCAGGCCTACCACTGTGCCGCTCAAAACAGCCGTTGTCTGATTTTGTAGTCGGGCCGACAGAGTTCGTCGCGGAGCGCGTTGCACGGGTTAACGATGCCGCCTCTGTCGGTTCTTTCAAAGGCGAGGCAAGAGTGTAGAGCGGAGGTGCGTGTGCCGCATCTTCCGATCGATCGAGTGCTATAATTTCCATTAAGAATCACGCGATTGAAACGGCGCCACGCGTCCAAGCGGCATATCTAAAATTACCGCGAGTTAATTGCCGTTTAATCGATGATATCTGGCGGCGGCTAGCTGGAGCGGAAGTCGATCAGAAATGCCCCCGGCTCGAGCGAAATAAAGCCCCGGGCAGACGGGTTGCGATTGCGACGTATCGGGCGAAGGCGTCTCGGACACGGTCCCCTGCGTACATATATACACAGTAATGTACATAGTAGTCGCCGAGGTACAGGGTACAGGGTACAGGGCAGAACAAAGAGAGAGCAAGTAACACGATAGCGGGTTTCGTGTTTCAGGCGGGCATGCTGCGCGGCGAGCACGGCGAGTTCTGGTTGGAACCAGTCGCCGTGTCCCCGGAAGAAGAGCGAGTCAGGCTGGAGGAAAGGCTGGAAGACGCCGGCGCCGAGGGCCGCTCTTCGGCCGGCCTCCACCGGAAATCGACGCTCGGCAGGCCGCATCTCGTGTTCCGAAGGTCCGCGGAGCAGCCACAGCTCGAAATCGGCGCCGCCGGCCGCACCAGACGCCGACGAAAAAAGAAGAGAAAACTCGAGAGAAACTGTGGCACTCGCGGTGAGAAGATTCTACCGACACCGTTCTTCTTTTTCTTCTTCTTCTTCTTCTTCTTCTTCTTCTTCTTCTATCTCCACCATTTGCTTTCCCCTCTTTTACGCCGACTCCCTTCGTCATCTTCCTTTTTATCCGCCTCCTTTCGATCCTCGTGCCCGATTCCTTTCGGTGCTCTTTTGCGCGCAGACGGCGAGACGAAAGGTGACTATTAGCCGCGTCTGTCTGACTTCTTTTTCTTGTTCTACTTGCTAGACCCTCGGACGCCGCGGCAGTGATATTCGTGATAAATGGACGGGCGGTATCGTCGCTGACGACACGCATCGTGTTCAGAGATGACCGTTCGCTATCCATAATTTCGTATTCTTATTCGCCGCGGCTCCGGTCCTCGCGCCGAGAAATATGCTGCTTCCCCCTTCCCTCGCGATCGGTATCCCAGATATTGCGGTTCGACCTCCCTCGTTACGTCTCTAACCCGTTCCCTTGCCCCCTTGGTCCCTTTTTTCCGCCGATTTCTCCAGTTACGTACATTTATGCGTCTGGGGCCGCGGAGTAATTGGATACACGAGAGCCGCAAAGCGTGGGCGTGTCGCCGAACCTTATCTTCTTATCGATGAAATTGCCCCGGGATACGACAAATCTTAGTATTCCGCACTTTTCTCCCGCGCTAATTACGGAGCCGTGTAATTAAAGGCCGCCTTAATGCGCGGCAAAAGGCGGACGTGGCAGTTCCTAATTAAACGCTATCACTTTTGAGTCCTTTATCCTTACGCGGCCGGTTTGGCGCCCGCCGCACCGCGTCCGTGTATCCCTATGTACCTCGATCGACGCAATTACTTACGGGCATAATGAATTTTACCGCTCTAATTGTACGACGCTGTAATGTTGGCGTAAGATATTGTAATGGCGGAGGAGTGTAACGTTTCAAGGATTATGGCAAACTGTCACGTTCGTTAATGATCGCGGTACCAGTTCGCGTACGAGCCTCTGCGGCACAAGGGACAGTTTATTATACGCTATACAAACAAGATAAGATTTTTTGCTGTGACCAAGTTACGAGGCGAGTTGGGAATGTATAAACCAGATGAAGTCATTATTCGAACACTCAACGTTTTGCTTTAAGGTTTCCTCGACACTGCCGAGGAACAAATCATTCTCTTTTTCTTCCATTTGAAGATTAGCGTCTGTGCCTACTTGTGTGCCGGTCGGGAACGAGGGGCCGATCGACCAGCGATCGTAAATCAGCTTTAACAAATACAAAAGCCACGCCTTATCTCCTCTCGTTCGCGTCCGCCCGCGCGACACTTCCGTTAATTATACCGACGCGCGAAAAAGCGCCCGCGCTTGTAGCATCTGGGCCGGCGACGAGGTCATAATTAATAGGGGAAGAAGGGGAGGTGGTGCGGCACCCACGGCGAGAACAGACCGACACCTTCGCGATCGTTCAGAGGCGCGTATTACAAGTATTTATGCCGTCTACGCATATAATGTAATTGGACGCGTCGCGATAGGGAACGTGGGCGTTCCGGCAACATCTTCCGCTTATCCTTTTACCGGCGCGAGCATCTTTGACCAGGCCTGCCCAGTAAATATCAAAATTCAATATTTACGAGCTTGTCGGAAGGCTGCCGCCGCTACCTTCGATTAAATCTCGCCAATGATCCGTCCCGCTTCCGCCACTAATTACCTTGGAATTGGATACACTAATATACAGGGCCTAGGCTGAAACGAGGAGGCTGACTTATCGTTGCCGATGCTTCTCCACATCTTCCAGGCGGAATAAGTGAATCAACGATGCTTTTCGTCTATTGATTTCCACGTAGATTAATCAGCGAACTCGGTGAATGATAATCAACCTGGAAAGTGGATGCCTCGGTCCTGTGTTCGCTTAGAAGCACTCCCCTGCAGGGCGTGGCATGTGAAGCAATTTTTCGTCTTTTTTTTTGGTAAATCAAGTGTGAATATTAGTCAGATACGCGCGTAACGCGGTACGACTGGGCTCTAACGTGTCTGTACATTGCTCGCTGTTTCTACTCGCGCTCTAATTTACTCTCGCAAACTGTCCGATAGAATTTCCTATCCGAACAATCATCTTCGAGACTTTAGATTGAAGACTTCGGATTGTTTTTTTTCCATAAGAAATCTTTCGTCTCTTGAGATTTCGCCAAGGCCCGATCGCTTTATCTCCTCTGCCATCCGCGCAGAGGTTTAACAGTACCGCCCTCGTCAAAGGCGGAGGAAACGCCTGCAGACGCGCGCGATTCCCGATTCCGTGTCTGTTAACTCGAAATTGAATAGAGGAGCCGCGGCACAGAGCAAAGGGAACCGGCATAAATTGGCGTGAACCAGGGACCGGGTATCAAATGATCGGCCGGGATCCAGTTCCCCGAAAGTGTCCGAGCGAACGCGATTAATTCGGCTGATTTAGTCACGAATTTCGGTAACTGCTGACCCGTGCGCGCGGGCCTTTGGCACGATTTCCTGTAGCCGAACCTATTAACCGAGTGACGAGACCGGCGCGGCGTTCCAGCGGATTAAACGGTTCCGAGGAAGCGCGATATAGAAGTAAGATCGCCCCGATTGATACGTAGCGGCGGCACCGAACGAACCGCGGGGCACTCCCGCCAACACGGGATAATCCAATTCGCCGCAAACCCGTAATTAACCACAATGAATATCCATTTCGGCAAGGCAACCGATCTATCGGGAGTAGGCTCGAATGAAATCTTAATTGCACGGCTGGCGATCAAGCAATCTGCATAAATTAAGGGACCTGAGGGAACGCGTCTTACGTGTCTACCAAGTATACGTCTCTTTTTCGAGATAAAGCGAGCACGCGTAAGCAGCCCCGATTCGCAGATAGCGCGCCAGCAATTTCGAACTCTGAATTACCGGGGAAGATTGATGGGCGCCTGCGAAAATCGAACAGGGCGGTTTGTAAGCCTGCAAGCCTGCCTCGGTTCTCAGACCGATTGTCCCTTTCTTTTTTCAAATCCTTCGATAATTGAGTCGTTTACCGATCGTTGTTTCTAACGATAACTAAGTAGTGGCAGCACGCGAGGGCACTTGCTGTTCCAACGGATTTATTTAATAATCCCGTAAGTAATGATTAATCGCTAAGGAAAGTTTGTTTCAACAAAAGACAGCTTCAGTTACGGGCTTGGACTAATAGATACTACATAATTGCGTTTCACTGTTTCGAGAGTGGTGAATCGCCTTTTCCGTGGGCCGGCACCTCGAAGGGGATCATAGATCACCGCGTATCGCACACGCCGCGCCCCGCAGCGGATATGCCCGAAATCCGGCAAACGATCGATTGCACCGCGAGCTGCCAATTAATCATCTGCCGGGCATCGACTGGCAATCGCCCATCGAAGATGGGATTCCTTTCGGAAATCAAAGCTGATCGCGAAACGTTCGCGTTAGCGTTAGCTCCGCTGCTACGCAGATTGGAATTGCAGGCGAAGCCCAATACAACTAATCGAGCCGATAACGTTGCGCAGAGCCGAGGCGATTGACGGAAACGAGGCTCGAGTGGCAGACGCAGCCAGGCCTCGTTCAGGTTCAAGGACGAGGCCGAAGGAAACATCATCAGACGAAACGATGGCAGCGCTCCAAGAGATCGATCAGCCGGCCACGGCACGTCGAGGCCCTTGTTGTCGCTGACACGACGATGATGGCTTTTCATCAGGACGGCGACGTCGAGACGTATCTACTGACCATCATGAACATGGTGTCGTCGCTCTACCTGGACCCCACCATCGGCAATTTCATCAACGTCGTCGTCGTCAGGATTATCCTCGTCGAGGAGGACGACGCGGAAGTACGTGCGAGTATCCCCGCATCTACGTTACCTTAAACCGTCCGTTAAACTCCCGTCAGATTTTTGCCGCGCCCCTACTCTCCTACGAGAATACTGCCTCTCCCGAAATACGAGCCAAGCTGGCTGTGCCAGAAGCGTTCTGCGCAAACTTCATCAAACTTCTGTTACAGCCATTTCAATTACTCAGCTTTATTTGACAGCCAATAAATTAGTGGCCAAACATTGGGAGCTTGTTCCACTCGTCCTGGGGATAAAAGGAATTACGTGACCGCACGTCTGAAGGCTTCCAGGCGCTGTCGCTGGGCTTCACATCGGACCGAGGGTTCCTACTGACTCGAAAACTGTGCGTTTTCGGACGTGGAACCGTATGACGCTTTTTCATTCCCGGGGCGGCTGGAATGAGCTCCCAATGCGTGGCCACTGATTTCTGGAACGCCCTGTATTTAGTGGGGCGCGAAACGGCCAAAGCAACGTCTCTTTCAGCAAGGGCTGGACATCACCGTGAACGCGGACAGGACGCTGTATAATTTCTGCAAATGGCAACAGAAACTGAACCCCGCGGACGACTCGCACCCGAATCACCACGACGTAGCGATTCTGGTGACGAGGGAGGACATTTGCTCGAGGGCCAACACGCCGTGCAGCACCCTGGGGGTGGCCCACGTAGCGGGCATGTGCCAGCCGGACCGCAGCTGCAGCGTCAACGAGGACAATGGGATCACCCTGGCGCACACCATCACGCACGAACTGGGGCACAAGTGAGCGAAATCATTGTTCCGATAACGTGGCGTCAACTTTTCCACGGGTCCACCAATCGCTGGCTAAACGGGTCTCCAAATATCCTGAACACATATATCGCGTTCCAACTCGGTAGCTACAGTTCACACGAATCGGGACAGTAGTCATAATCCTTGCTTTTCTTTACTCGTGCTGCTGTTCGAATAAGGCTAAATTGTACCTGCGAGGCTCCAATTTCACCCTCGTAATCCTTGCAAACTTATTACTCCTCCTTTTTTGCTAGACCCTTGGAAACACCCCTACTGCCCTTGCTAAGCCCGCTGCAATTACGCGAACTCCGTTTCGTATTCCAGGCTAAGTGAGCGCCCACTTCATTTGCTTACTTTTTAGGCTTACCGAACCCTTGTCAACGTTTTCGTATAATTCAATTTCTCGCATTCGGACTCACCTGTTTCTGCGTCGAACTACATACCTACACCGGTTAACGGCGAAACGCGTGTTTGACGGTCAAAGCACAATTTTGCAAACGGAATTTCGTCCTCTTTGATAATTCACGTATTTGCATTCCACCGTTCGTGCAAACGTTTCGCGTGATAGTAAAAGCCGTCGAGATTGGAACGGTGAAAAAATTGATTCCACCGGCGCGGCGCGCTTGGCCAGCGAACCGAGAATTCGCCACCCCCGCCCCCTTCCGTTCTGCCATTTGTTTTTATTTAGCCGATAATGCGGTCTCGTTAGCGCGTTTACCGCGTATTTGCCGGTAACCGTATCGCGAACGAGCACGTGCCAGCTCGCGTGCTTCCGCGGAGACCTCCTCCTGTTCCGTTTAGCGAAATGATTGACGGGTGTGTGCGTTCCGTTTAAATTCCAGCTTCGGCATGTACCACGACACGGAAAAAATAGGCTGCAGCAAACGGGACGGCGATACCCTGCACGTGATGACGCCGACCTTCGAAGTGGACACCATCGGCGTGGCTTGGTCGAGGTGCTCCAGAAGGGACCTCACGAATTTCTTAGAGTAAGACGCTCGAGTGTCGTTAACTTGAAAATTTTAGTTAGAGCTTCGTATAAGTCGAATCGCTTGCATGCGGAATGATCGGTGCGTAAGACTATCTGGATGATCGAGCACAAAAGGTACCTGCAGCTCGTTGAAAAAAACACCATGAAGAAGCTCTGTTCATTGTTACAGTCAAGGGAAAGGCGAATGCTTGGAGGACGAGCCGGCAGACAACGATTACGCGTATCCGGATTTGCCGCCTGGCGCGATGTACAATGCGGAGCATCAGTGCAGGCTACAGTTCGGCGTCAGGGAGGCGTCAGTTTGCTCGCCGTTGCAGGAGGTGACGAACAAAAGAATATTGATCACAAGGCGATTACAGACCGGCGAATAGAGCTCGTGTAATCTTCTTTACAGATTTGCTCGAAATTGTGGTGCATCGTCGACGGCACTTGCACCACCATGCTTCATCCGGCCGCTCCGGGAACTCACTGCGGCAAACACATGGTATGGGAATAAATTGGAAAGTACCTACTATGCTTGCTTTTCGTGCGTAAAGTAAGAAAAAATCTGAGAAATGGCTCCTGTTCCTGGTAATTTCTATAATTCCCGATGAAAAGTGCACAACTGCCATTGTATCTCGGAAGAGTCTCGTCACTGCCCGAGCTAACAGAACTAACGTTAACTGTCCCAGTGGTGTCAGAACCAAGAGTGCGTGCCGATCGTGGACAGGCCGCGGCAGATCGACGGCGGTTGGGGCGAATGGGGCTCGTGGAGCGAGTGCTCGAGGACCTGCGGCGCGGGTGTCTCGATCGTCGAGCGGAAATGCGATCATCCGGAGCCGGCGCACGGGGGAAACTTCTGCATAGGGGAGAGGCGTCGATACAAAATTTGCAACACGCAGCCTTGCCCGGAGGGCACGCCCAGTTTCAGGGCGGTTCAATGCAGCAATTACGACGGCAAGGAGTACAAGGGGAAGAACTACACCTGGCTGCCATATTTTGATCAAAGTAAGCTATCCAGCTGGATCCCCCGCCTTCCCTAGATTCTACGCACCTCGGAAATCAAAATATCCTCCGGTTCTTCCTCCAGCCGCCGCTTCCATAATTCCTCCCACAGCCTCCCCACTATACTCGCGTCTATGGAAAATATCGATTCCCCGAACATTCGAGCGAATTCATCCAATTATGCTGACACGTTATCGCATAATACACTGCCACGTCAGTCTGAGAGATGCTTCACCAAACTTTAATTCCCAGAGTAATAATCAATATCGTGATTAATTGAAGCGGAACCGTGCGAATTGTATTGCACCGATACGGAGGAGAGCGTGATGGTTCCATGGGGCGAGGCCGCTCTGGATGGCACGCCCTGTAACGTCGGCACCAGAGACATGTGCATCGCTGGAATCTGTCGAGTCAGTCTCCTATTCGTAAATAACAAACTACACGCAAGTGTATCCTTCCAGTCCCGAATAAAACCCCGAATTCTATGGACCTTTGAATGGTAGAAAGTCGGCTGCGATTGGACGGTCGATTCCGACGCCACCGAAGATCGCTGCGGCATTTGCCACGGGGACGGAACGCAGTGCGAAACGACTGGCGGTGTTTACGACAAGAATGACGGCCCGGGGTACAAGGAGGTGGTCGTGGTGCCCTACGGCTCGAGGAACATTAAAATCGAGGAGATCGGTAACAGCAAGAATTACATCGGCCTAGGGGTACCGAATTCCGACAAGTACTTCCTCAATGGAAAACGGTGGGTAGTTGTTCGTGTTGGAAGCACGAAGAGCAAGAGGTTGGTTGATAGGGACCAGTAAAACAGAACGAGGGACCTTTTTCTATAAATGCTCTCCTAGTCACACTGTAGTCAAATAAAGCGCTAGCAGTGAAACAAACCGAACATTATAAAAGTTAGGTCTCTATTCCAATTGGACAGGCAGATCACTTTAGCGGGGGAGTACGAAGTGGCCGGAACCCCAGCTTTGTACGAGCGAGACCGCGACAGGGAGAAGATCAGAATCCCTGGGCCTATCAAAGAGGACATTGCTGTCTACGTATGTATCCTCTGTCTTCGCTCTCTGTCCGTTTCCTAGTGCACCCTATCCGCTGCAAATTCTCTAGTCACTATCTTCTCGTTCCGAATAACGTTGTCCCATCACTGCAGTTGATTTCCAGAGGACACTACCGCAATTTCGGGCTGCGCTACGAGTACACGATGCCGAAAAAGGAGCCTGACCGGGCGCCGGAGTACTCGTGGATATTTTCCGATTGGTCATTGTGCACGGTCACTTGCGGGGGCGGCACGCAGGCCTCGAAAGCTCTCTGCGACGAGAAGAAGAGCGGGGTCGTCCAGGACCACTTTTGCGAGGGCATTGAGAAACCGGAGTCGATTCTGCGGGAGTGCAACCTGAATCCCTGCCCTGCCAGGTAAACCATTGAAACCAAAGTTCCCTGTTACGTCCTCCTTTCGATTTAACTCGAGTCTCGCCACGGAATCAGGTGGTGGATCGGCCCGTGGCAGATGTGCCCTGTAACCTGTGGAGAAGGCGCGCTTCGAAAGCGATCGGTGATGTGCGTCTCGTCAGGGGTGGGTCCAGATCGCTCGGACCTGGCTCTGCCCGATCGAGACTGCAACAGGGACGTGAAGCCGGAGGAAGTCAGCCCCTGTCCCAATCTGCCTCCCTGCGGCTCGACCACCGAGGCGCCGTTGATCGTCTACGCGGATAACAAGGACGCCTCTTTCTACAACGTCAGCTCGAATGACCAGGACAGCATCACGATCGTCGACGGCTTAACCACCGAGGAGCCAGAGATCCTCGAGTTCGACAACGTGGTGGACGAGAACCCGGACAACTCCATGTACAACACCAAGTCGAAGTGGATCGTCTTGAAGTGGAGCCACTGCTCGAACGGAAAGAGAAGCCGGAAGGTGACGTGCTCGGTGCAGGGAGACTGTAATCCGGGGAACAAGCCGACCACCGTTGAAGTTTGTCAGGGTGGAAAATGGGTCACGGGTAAGCTGCCCGTTACTTTTACGCGCTATGTAACCGAGTGCCTGCGCTCGTGTTCACTTGCAATCGCTGGCACGTATTCTTGCTGCCTGTAGCTCGTCAGCAACGCGCATTTTTCCAAAGGAACGTCGGAGGACTAGGTATAAGATACCACTGTTTATTACTCGTTCCAAGATAATGTTGAGATTTAGCCGCGTCGTTAACAGTCCCTTGGTTTGACCTGGCCCTCGGCCAGAGACGCCACGGCGAAGATCACAGGCGTGTACAGCATAGATCTTTATGGGCATGCTTACAGGAAGATGGGGATCCTGCAACGCGACCTGCCTCGTAAGGGTCGGCGTTAAGCACAGAGATGTCGAGTGTCGTGACCGTATAACGGAATTACTGTCCGACGATTGTAACCCCGAGAGAAGGCCAATCGATACAAGGCGTTGTTATCACAGGCGGCAGTGCGCAAACGATAAATCCGGTAATTACATGTATACGCCACGGGCAACGATAATTGGGGAAACGTGGGAATCAAAGCGCATGGGCACCTTTGGCTATTCCCTTTGCTCCCCGGACTTCGTGTACATTTGGAAAATAATAGAATTTTCGTGGCCCCTTAATCGCAGCACCCACTTACAATGAATCAATCGGCTTCGTTGTAATTAATTCCCGGGGAATGCTATGGAAAGGGCAATGTTTAGTAAATGGGGGCATTTTGGACTAACCCAGCTGTTTGTGCAAAAATCTACCTACCGACTTGACATTGGCCTTTCTTTGCTGGGTTTATATTGAAGCTTGATGTTGCCTGTGCCTATGCCTATACGTGAGCTTTTTAGTTCGCAGGTCTCACTAAATTGCATAGAATAACGATGCTGTATGTTGATCCAGAGTGCAAGGACACTATCGTGCCAGCCTCGATGTGCGCAACATACAGACGCATGTGCGACATATCATCGATCGTGCAAGAGAAATGTTGCGCCACATGCTTCAAAAAACGCAGACACGGTCGCCACAACAGGCGAAATATTCTTGACGATTGACTTAATGGAGAGGGCGACACCTGGACAAACTAATCCCGATCGCCTGTCGGAAGAAAAATGCTCGTTTCGCGTGAAACGCCATCCGTCCTAGTTGTGTGTTTCTTCTCACAGTCGACGAATTTCTCGCGTGTAAGATAGTTGGCAAGAATACTCTTAATATACAATATACAGTAGTGATCAGAAGAAAATTCGAAAGATGAACGTTAATTGAAATCGCCACAACTGGGCAAGGAGCAACTGTATCCCTATTTATTTTGAATATAGCGAGGGGATTCCCCGGAATTGATCAGCAATGCCAATACGATAAGTGAAGTTCTTTTGATCACTAGTGCAGATGATTTTAATAACTTTCTATATTAAACTTTGCAAATAAAAACGTCTAAATTCTTTGTACATCTTTTACGACAAAGTAATTAAGAAACGATATGAAATAAACTAGAAATATGTTTAAACATTCCAACACGAGTAATACGAGAATATATTTATGATCGCGAATGATACGAAATTAATTATGATGGAATTTCTAGCTTTTACAGTTTCAGCATTTCCCTGGTGCAAATACAGAAATTAATAAGATCCGCGTGGCGTGCAAATACTTGTGTACAGAAAGTGAATATGTTTACGCCAAATAATATACGCAAAAAGGAATTGTTGTATCAAATGTCAGAGATTGATTATTCCGTTACCGACGATAGTAATGTAAAAATTATATTAAAGTAATCCCGATAAGCTGATTCTCACAGCCTGAAGAAAATAGAGTAACAAAGCTTTGTTTCGTTAAAGTGTATAAATTTTCACATTACTTTATTGCTGTTTATATGTATCTATTCTTATAACAACTACGTTTATGGCACTATATTTTTTTGTACAATCGTAAATGTAAGACTGCAGCACGTTTGTGTAATAAAATTACGCAGAATGGATTCAATAAAAATAAAATTTAATTTTCCAAATGTTGTTAATCTGTGAATGGTATATTCGTCGCATATGGGTAAACTACATTAAGAAAAATCTACAAAACAGAATCTTTATTATAAATTTCATTTAATTCGGTACACCCCAAATTTAGAATTTACATTCTTGTGCACTGTACCTTCCGTGCGTGGCTCTAAGTATGCGCAACTAAAACTCGGACCGTCGATTATTTTGCTGCTAGTCCATTGTACACTCTTACTTTACAGCTAATGTACATGGGTATCACCATAATTCCCGCATATAATACTCCTGCGTGTACCATCTTTTCCTGCAACAGAACGAGCAATGTCACTACCTGTTACTTGAAACATTAAGTATAAATACCGATTATATGACAAAACATGTGGTCGTAAAAGGAGAATAAGTTTGTGAATAAAATGCTGAATCGCAAGAGAGGATTACAGGTTTTCGAAATACACATGGACCTTTTATTTAACGTAATCTCAGGAGTGTCGTTGGCTTATTACATAATTGCGTTTAATTAAGGTAAATAAAGATAATACTCACAGTGAAGGATATTCTACACCTGGGAGGCGTAGAAACGATTGTTCTGCATTGGTTGCTGGCTAGCTTCGCCAATTGCGGAGTTTTTCTTGTTACGTTCTGAATCGCGAACATGTTTGCTCTGTTCCTAAGAATTGAAGCAGTAGATATTGCGTTATTCGAGGATCTGATTCTGACGATCAATGAATTCGTATTGCGAACATAGAGAGGAAAGTCGAACAATAGTTTCACGATCAAACGGTTGGACGTATATCACTGACGCTTTTATCCATCCAATGTATGTTTAATAAATAATGTTCATATTGAATGTTGAGTAAAGTAGAAATGATGGATAAATTTATATTTAGAAGCTACCGCTATTGAATTATAAGTTTCTTTACAATTTTATCCGCGGCGGTGGAGACCTCTATATACCTTGAAGAAACCATGGACCCCTCGTAAGGCATAGGCACGAACATCTAGTTAAACATATCTAATGGTCATCAGAGCCGCGAATTTGTGTATTTAAACATATTTAAATGTGCGTAATAATTCTTACTCTTTTATTATATTCTGATTGATTGATATTACTTGATCTTTGGCTTTACTAATAATAGATGAACTTAAAAGCATTGAATTCACTCGATTAGTGACTTCAAATTCTCGAATCGGAGGTAGTTTCATTTAAATCTTAAGAGATCCAAGTGATAGCGTAACGAAATCCCGGTTAGTGTCAAGTGTCGAAGAGTATTCTACTTTTGAATTTATTTTCTCAAGAGGCATCCCGGCTTCGCAGGTTGCACTTATTTTCTAATATTTTATACGGAAATTATTGGCGATTTTTACAAGGGAGCGGGATCATTGAATCATTTTCCTTTAATTTCTTCATTTATCCGTAGAATCACATTTTTGCATTATCTAATTTGTACAATTATTCATTGAAATCAAACAAAATAATGAATAATATAAAAATATATAAAAACATACAATTCTCACTAAGTGTAGATTTACACTCAACAAATATTATATGTACATTCATCATACATACGTACATACACATGCATACACATGCACAAGTTTGTGCATTTATTTTATATATATAAATCGTCATATTAGTTTCAAAATTTCATCACTTAGCATTCATTCTGCTGACAATGACGAGCTGTTCATCCCTGAGTGTTGCCTCAGATACATTTTTTCGTTAAATATTACTAATAACAAATCGAATGCAACGAATACTCGAAACTATAAATAAATAAGACTCCAGCGTCGTTCATGGAAAAATGGCAATGCGAAACCGACGCGTTCATTAATGTCGAATCAATTTTCTTAAATTATTCAGTATCAAACGCAACGAATGCTAACATTCGCGCACATGCATTCACCTTTAACGACAACTACACAATAAATAAGCAAGTAAATTATGCTGTCTTCACTCGATGGTTATCGCCCACGGATGGTCCGGCGTCACGCCGTATTGTATATCCGTTAAATGCTTGTAGAACTTTTTGTAAACAGGGTCTGAATGTTCTACCGTTGGTATGTGTAATGGCTGATCGACAAATTCTATATACGATATGGGGCTAACTATACCGGCTGTTCCTGCTCCGAACATTTCCAACAACTGCAATTGAAATTACAATTAAAAATTACAAGGGTATTTAAAGAAACACGCGAAAAAAGAGGAAAGCGATCTTACTCTGCCTTCCGAAAGTAGCTGACAAAGTTCGCCCATACAAAACTTCCGTTCGCTGACTTTGAATTGGTTCCACTCTCTAGCTACGGATAAAATAGAACTCCTCGTAATCCCAGGGAGAATTAAAGTGCTCGATAGAGGTGGCGTTACTAATTCCTTTTCTAAAAATTATAAAACAAGTAATTAAAATTGTTACTCCAGTTAATTAAAGGCCATTAGAAAAGTTTGCTCACCCCCGTCGTCATTGATGTAGAACATAAAAATGTTCATAGTTCCAACTTCGGTTATTTCGTTATCTTCTCCGTAAAGCCATAACACTTGGTGTAATCCCCTTTCCACAGCTTCTCTTTGTACATAAATGGTAGGACCATAATTACTACCTACTTTGTAGTTACCACAACCACCTGGCCATGCCCTTGTGTATCGAGGATCTGCCAATAAAGATATACCAACGGTGTCGCGTGTCTTTTTAAAGTAGGAGCCCACGGGTGATAGAATAACGTATAGCAAAGCTGACTCCGAGGATGCCACTCCAAGAGTTGGCTGCATAAAAATAAAAAAGTGAAAATTACATGTTGCGCTTCTTCGTGTTTCGCTATAGAGTAGGAATTTTTTATCTATTTTTTTTAATTAGGTGTTTTTCATATTCTCAACAAAATGTTCTACTTCTTTGGCATTTAAATACTCTGCTATAATCATGATTTATTACACTATTTCTATTTTCTATGATTTTCTACGTTCATTGATTGCTCTTCTATGTGGAATTACAGAATAAATTTGATCAGCGTATATTTCTAAAGTACTATCGGCTTAAGTTAGTTTATTACGAGTATGTACTTAATCGGATGAGCTCTGGTAATAAAAATGTTGCATCATTTAAACTATGCAATCTGTCGCGCAGACTTTTAAAATATAGTATATAAAAAGAGATATGACATCAATGCTTGTTTAGTGTACATGTTTTACATAACATCGATGGCTGCGTGCGAACTCTATCATACTTTTGCATTTATTCGAGAAACATGAAAGTAAAAGGACGAAGGGAACGACGCACAATGTACTATTTCGTACAAGTGTCGAACACAAAATAGTAAAACACGTACAAATTCCTCAGAATCTTTCATTATGATTCACTTATTGCCCGGTTTTCATCATCGGCTCTTTGTTTCCCACTTTGTATGAATCGATACACGTATTAATCATAATGTAGCTTTTCATCTAACTGTATCTTATGGCCCTGCCCCAACAAAAGAGCATCACGCCCCTGTTTATCGTGCATTATCATTAGGTATTGGGAAATACGTTGCTTACTTTCATATGTATCTGTTTTAGTGACGTCTGTGACATAAGTGACAACATGATTACCCTTTCTATCAGGCCATTGATTATAACGTGTAAATATCTATATGACACTACTGTACATCGCAACCATTTTATTCAACTACCGTTAACGTTTAAGGCGTTCTATTAATATTAAGAATATACTTACGTCTATACCTATGAGAGTTGGACGTACGTATAGACTAGAAGCAGTAGAATGAGGCACCCATTCTTGATCTATACTAATTAATCTACAAAAACATTTAATTAGCTCGTCGCCGATAAAAGTAGGTAGGCCAGTTCTCATCGCCGAACCATTCATTCGTTCCATATTCAGTTCTGGCCTAAACAGTCTTATTTTTCCGTCTACCCCTCTATAAGCTTTCATACCTTCGAACAACTAAAACAGAAACACGTACGTGTAGCCTCCGAATACGGAATATTCGATACGCCGTCTTGCTCGACGGATCGTACGTACCTCTATAGCATAGTGAAGTACTTTTGATGCTGGGTGAAGGACTAGATTCTCGAGGGGTGTAATTTCTGGCATCTGCCAGCCCCCCAATGCCTCGTGATAAAATATTTTCAACATATGATCTGTGAAATATTTACCGAACGTTAGCGCACTGACGTTGGGCTTGGCCTGTAACTGTTCTGGTCCTGCGAGACGGACCGACAAATCTGCATACTACAACACACAACGTTTATCAGGTTCACTCGAAATTACATTTATTCCAAAGTGCCTGTGAGAAAAGGGCATTATACCTTGAAGGAGCGTTCTGGCTGTATTACTTTCTTGTCTCTGATTTGTAAAGACGAACTCCATCTGACATTCGGTTGGAGTTGATTCAATAAGCTCCCAAAGGTTAAAATCTGTGCGGAAGAATCTTGTCGTGACGAAACGGTTGCAGATTTTAAGATGATTGGATAGACGGAATGGTTAATACGACAGGGAAATATAAAAAGAATGTCGATAAGCACGTATTTACATTTCTGTGTAATTTCTAATCTACGTGATATCTATCGCGAATAAAAATCTTTGAATGAACTTGCGATTAGTTCGAGGTTAACGGTTACGAAAGTATTAATTTGATAAGTATTTGGTTACGCTTGACAACTGTCCATTGGAAAAATAAGGAAAACCGCTATGATAAATATGCTGGAATTTGCGAATAGTGCATCGCACGCGCGACGATACATGTATATGATATATTCTTATCATAAATCATTGAGCGTGATAAGCTGCTCGGGGTTAGGTCAATGAAATCTACGGGCATTTACTGAGTATTAGTAGGATATTATTCATTGGGAATTACAGAGACACACTCTAATGTCGAATTTTATCATATTAAATGTCACAGCTAAGCTTCTTTCTTTCGCCTATATGTATAAGCAGAAATCATTAGCGATACAAAGATATCAGTGCCCGCGCACGTGGCGTTACGCACGCCTAAATGTCATATTGATAATGCCAAGATGACACTTGATAATGAATAGAATATTTATCACACTTTTTCCACTCTGTTACGATAATTTCTTTATTAGATGGGGAAGGAAATATTAGAAATTCTTTGAACTTCAAAACGTATCGCATCTTGGATTCATTTTACCAATAATTATAAGTGAAAATCGAATATATATAAAGGAAGGATTTATAGGTTAAAGATATTGCGGTAAAAAAAAGTTAAGAGTGCATTTTGAACGAAAAACTTGATTAAATGAAGTCAAGCGAGAGTCTTTTTAAACTTCGAAGAGTTACTAAAATTTGTTGACAGCCTCTGCTTACGCAGGTTTTATGTACCACTACGAAGAGGCAACGAGATAATTAAAAATATTCTAGTGACCGAGTGGTGTACTAGATTAAACAATGAAATTTTAAGATGAAAGAGACACTTCGCGCGGCGCCAAAGTTTCACTTTTCAAATTCGTATCGATAGAAGTTCCCTTCGAATTGGAAAGGATTGACGAAGAAGAGAATAATCCGACAAAGAACAATAATTTCGTTTATGATATTATAGTTTCCAGAAACTGAAGCAAGCATTACAAACTATTTAATACTTCAAACATTGGGACATTTTATTCGGCTCTTTGAAAACAAACTTACCTGACGCCTCAATTGGACCATGATAATTAATTATAGATGGAAGATCAGGAAACGCTTAATCCTTCGGAACTACCCTCGATCAGGACACGATGCTTATTACACGAAATAATTATGGACGCGCAAGTTAGCACTTTGAAAGACTATGACACACTTTCACAGCGTCTTCTTTGGATATCGAGTGGGAGGAAAAGCGAAATTTCAACGATTTTATGTAATAAAAACGTTTGAGAAAAACAGGTCTATGCCTATAAATACCCACAGGTGATACAGGGCATCCACTGTTGAAAGCGCGAATGTTAACCGTGAATATTCAAGTGGAACACTTGTATCCGCTTCCTTGCGCGTTCGTGAATAGTGTCTTTGCATTAACCATTGGTTAATATTTTATTTATTAGCCAGCAAGGGGCGTGAGGAAGTGATAGAGAGGGGCAAAGAATCCCCTCTCCGTGCTCGGCAATGGAAAAGAGGGGTATTCACTGATTTAACATATGTGCTTTAATGTTTGCAGTGTTCAGGAAGTTTCTATCCAATTTAACTGGGTGAACCCCTTCTGGTTCTAGGACTTCTAGGCCGACTCGGACTCGTCATCGTATTTCCTTCGGATTTATAAGCGAGGCTGGGGATTCCATGAATTTCTCGCAGGATTAAACTTGCGTATACTTTATGGAGTCTTCGTTGCGTCTTCTGTGGATGTTTTTTAATTTTTACGAGAGTTAAGATAATATACGTCGCTACCGTGTTCTGTTGTGTCGTGATTCGGAGCGTGTTGTGTTGACGCTACGTACGTACATGGAGCACATCGAAATCAGTATACGCACGCAATAGAATGATGCAAGATGCAACGAGACCTCGAAAATGGCCAAAGTCATTCAGGCGATATTTTCATTTTTTTTTGCACAATTAATAGTCGTTTCATCGCTTCGTGACTTTGAATATCCTTATTTTGTAAAATCACCTCATAGACAATATGTTAAAATGATAGCTTATCATAAAGTGCACCTGCTGGGCGCGATAAGTGGCACATTGGGAACGATGAGTCAATTTTAAAATGCAAAATACCTCGGAAGCGGTTGCTGATATTTGCATAAAAATCGAAGCGGGTCGGACAACGATCGAAAGACGTCTCGGTGACGTATTTCAACGACACCCTGTACGTGCGAGATGAAACTGGACGCTCGGGAAAGGGGAGGAAAAATTCTTGCGGGGCACAATGAGCGGGGACAGGGAGTTGAAAACATGTTGATAATATGGTTTCTTCGGGCGATAAGAAAGGGCAGCACGCGCGCGTTGTTGTTCGGGACGTCGAATGTTTCTTGATTCACGAACGTATAGTGGCATCATAAATATTTATCGAGTGTACAAAACGAGGACCGAGGCTAGTGGTTACGTTTTCGAAGCATCCGCGACCCCGTAAAAATATTTGGCAGCCTGGCTGTACAAATATTTTCCGACGCTCGCGATACTTTGCGCATCGCATATACGCGAGTGAAGAGCATAGGGTAATGCGGAACATCTGATTTCGAAAGTTTGTCAAAAGTAGGGGAATTTGTTTTTGTTTAATAAAACTAACGTGAGGGGACGAAGCAACTAACGCATAATCATATTTACGTAGTCAAATGTAAAAAAATCCAATTGTTTCGCAATTATAGTAACGAAACTGAAAAGAGTGAAAATCGGCCGTTCGAAAAATGGGTCCTAATATGGAACACCTAGAAATTTGTAAAGGAAACTGAAAAGTCTTTACTTTCTTTTTTACTAAAAAATGAAGATTTATTAAGTAGAATGTACAAATAAATAAATATACATCATTTTTGGAATTTATTCGTGCTTTCAACGTCTACTACAAGTTGGGCACGCGAATAATACGTTGAAAGCCGCGCATTCTTTGTGTGCCCATTGAAAGTAGCGAATACATTGGGTCTACTTTTCATTATCATTATTTTTATAATTACCATCGCGAAATAAGCATTCCGCATCATCGTCGTCATCGTCATTATCAACTTTATTGGTAAACTATTGTTGGATAATCAAGATCACACATATTTAATGATAAATTATGTCAAAATAAAACTTTGTAACATAGCTTCACGACAATATTTAACTGTTTGATGCACTTTTCAGAAACTCTTACCCCCCGCGAAAAATATAAACGTTTCTCTTTCAATGATGGATGCCCGACTGATCCTCAATTGCCAGTATCATCGTCTATTGTGTCCAGGGATCTATATACACGATTGCCTGAAGAGTTCATTATTTCTTTATCGAAATTTTACGCAGTTCCATATTACCTGCCTTTACCCTGTATATTTTCTTTATTCGCAAAACAGAAGAAAGGCAGGCCTTCTGCCGCGCAATATACAATAATCAAATTCGATTAAACAAATATCTGCATTTTTCTCTTTTTCCTTTATTAATGGTAATGGAATGTACAACTTGTATCGCAACGTATCGAGCGCGTGACGTGGCAGAACAACCCATAAACAATTCTTGTAATCAGCAGAAAAATAGTTGTACGCACGTAAGTGGTACAAATTGTGTTTGGGACGGGACGAACTCCAAGCTTTCGAGTCAAATCGGATCTTGGTATTCCACTTTCAAATTAAATTTCCCTCGATCCTTTCAAGCTCCGCTGAAATTTTGTTAGTTCTTCAGGAGCCTCCAGCTTCGTGGTCGCCACAAGTATGTAGAAATAGGTGAGATTGAAAAGAATTAACTACTCGCGTTGTTATTAAATAAGATCATTCTATCGTTCCAAATATATCATTTCGAACACTTTCCAACGGCTTTATTCGGTTCGTTCTGTCGACATTTTTCGACCTTTCACCGAATCGGAACAGTATTATTGATTTGCCACCAGTGGTCGGGGATAGAGACCATAAAAGGACCAGAGAGAGATTACGTTAGCCTCGATTACTGGCGCGTCGTTTCAGTTCAACTTGCGGAGTCAACTGTTTGGGAATAATAATATCTCCACGGCTTTTTTTTTCTCTGCCGCGATCGATGGCTCCTGCATCATTTCGCGATAATAACACGGTGGCGAAAATAGACGTTCCCTTGCGTATGTACACATGCCGCACACCCTTGCGCTCTCCTCTCTCAAGTTATCGTATGATAATGCGAAACGCATGGAATACACTCCCAAATACATTATATTTACAAAATAGAAAGAAAAAGTGGATAAGATAAAGTTGAGGGGGCGAGGGCAAGGGGCGGTAGAAGAAACTCGATTGTTGGGAGACCGTAAACCCTTACGTCAGAGATAATATGGTACATACGAGTGTTCACTGTGAAAAATGCTAAAAAACCCGTTAATTCCGTTGTTAAATACTAATTATAAATCCGATGAAGCTGAAGGAGGTGATAGACCGCGTTTAGATAAGACAAAATTTCGATCGATCGTCGAGATTACAACATATATTTACACGTCATTTCATTAGTCATTATTGAATGAAAAAAATCACGGTAGATAATTGCTTTGTATCGTTAATCTCATCTCATTATACCTTCAAAACGTATAACGCTGATAAGACGATATATCTCTGAATTTATACTTCATTCGATATAAAAACTGTTTTTATTAAAGAGAATTCTTTGTGCTTAAGCAAAATAGTTCTTTATTCCATCATAGCAAAATCACGTAATCCCGAGTGACTTATTAATATCTACCCTCTAAAATCCAACGATTCTAGTAAAAATTCGAAATACATCATTGAGATCACTGACCGAATACGCGAGCACGCGTTGCGCTTTTTTGAAATCTGCCGCCTTCTATCAGGAGTAGTGACGTAAGATCGTGTTTAACACGCCTACTTTTGCATTCGATGTCCTGTCGCAGTAGAGACAGATACAGATTACAGGCAGATAAGCGAGTCATGTTACGATGAGAAACGCGGTTTAAAGAGTGTCTGTGGTCCTCCTCCGTTTTTCTCCGTTTCGAAGAAGACTCTTGCAATACGCCGTAAAGGGGAACGCGGCGAGGGCGCGAGACTGCGCGCTAAAATGAGTCTCAGCATAACAAAGCTGTTCTCGAGGAAGAAAACCGGTGGGTCGATCGACACGGTCGCCACCGAGATTGGTTTACCCACCAACGTTTCGCATCAGTTTCACGTGAGCAAAAATGCCGAGACGGGACAGTTGGAAGGCCTCCCCGAGTCCTGGATCCGTCTGCTCAACACGCAGATATCGAAGTCGGAGCAGGACGAGCATCCTGCGGCCGCCCTGCAGGCCATTAAATTCTACAACTATTCGATCAAACGGAAACCCGAAGAGAAGGTGTTCAAGCCTTTCGTTACGGAAGATCTGATCGAGGAGGAGTCCCAGGAGATCGATAAGTTCCTGTCCAAGAAATATCAGTCGAGAGATTCCGACGGTTCAGCTTCCGCAGGCTCTACGGATAGTCAAGTGCAGAGACTGCCGGAACTTCCGCCTAAAGTGAACAAGGCTCCGAAACCCACTCCAAGAATATTCCACGATAGAGAGGAGAAGACTCTTACGGAGATCCTCGAAGATCTGAACACGTATCGGATCGAGGACGATCAACTGCCGGACGACGAGAATGCGCAGAACAGCGTCGAGGAAAGTCCTGTCTTGCGAAGGAAGACAGACTCCGCGGGACTGAAGCTCAGCGACGAAGAGATCTTCGAGGAACTTAGAGCGATCTGTCACAGCGGAGATCCGAATCTGCGCTTTGAGAGGACTAAAGAAGTTGGCGCCGGTGCCTCGGGTACTGTATTCATAGCCACTGATTTGCAGACCAGCGACAAGGTCGCTATAAAAGACATAGACCTGTCCAAACAGCCGAAGAAAGAGCTGATATTGACCGAGATTAAAGTTCTAAAAGAGTTCCAACATCCGAATCTGGTGAATTTCTTGGACGCCTATCTCGTGAACGAGCACCTTTGGGTGATCATGGAATTGCTAGAGGGCGGACCGCTTACAGACGTCGTTACGGAAACGGTAATGAAGGAGGCACAGATTGCCGCTGTTTGCAGGGAGGTTCTGAAGGCTATTAGCTTTCTGCATACTAGGGGAATTATTCACAGAGATATCAAATCAGATAATGTGCTCCTCGGTATGAACGGTGCTGTGAAAGTTACGGACTTTGGTTTCTGTGCTAATATCGACGGCGACGAGAAAAGACAAACTATGGTCGGTACTCCGTATTGGATGGCGCCAGAAGTGGTGACGAGAAAGCAGTACGGGAAAAAGGTGGACATTTGGTCGCTGGGTATTATGGCTATCGAGATGATAGAAGGCGAACCACCTTATATGAAAGAAACCCATTTAAGGGCTCTGTATCTAATAGCTGCGATTGGTAAACCTTCTATTCCCAGATGGGACACGTTAAGCCCGACGTTTCAGAACTTTTTAGAGAGATGTTTGACCGTCGAGGTCGACGAAAGAGCATCGGCCGATGAATTGCTCTTGCATCCGTTCCTAGAAAATTGTGCGGAACTAACAACTCTAACGCCATTGATTCGAGCGGCACAGAGGATTCTTCACAAAGCGTTCTACTAAATAATCTTTCAAGCTTGACACAGACATTTGTTTCTGTCGTATCATGCGTTCGGCCTCTCGGGCACGCATGACATTGCATTAACACACTTCACGTAATGAAAAGTATTTCTTACATTACACAACGAATACATTTGTACGAAGTGCAATGACTTTGCACATTTTATAGTAAGCCGCGTATTTGTATTTATATGAATTTGTTACCAAATTTACTATTATGGTAAGAGTAGTATAAGCTGTGGTACTACAGCAAAGAAGTTACTACAAAATATCTTTCAATGTTCATTTTAATCATTCATTTGTCAGATTTCATGGTTACAGTGAACGCGATAGATTAACTTTTGCTGGTCGAGTGGTCGGAAAAGTTGGAATTAATATAAGTTATTAATAATTATTGTACGTGCAATATCTATCGCGTAAGCTCGACATTTTTCTTTCATTTCAGTAGGTGTAAAAACGATACGAGTGATAACGATCGTGCTGGAAGAGAATACATTTGGTGTTCTGTAGTAGATTAGGATTGTATTTTGAATCACATTTTGCATTTATTATATAATTGAATATGATTCGTATAATATTCTTATTACAAATATTGTACTTAGCTTATCGAAGAACTGAAAGTGCAAGTTATGCGCACACGGCATCTATCAGAGATCATGTATAACTTACTTTATACTCTACAGTTATTAAAACACTGTAGGAACGAATAATTCCACTTTAGCTATAGTACAAACTAATCTAATAACGTTACCAAATCAATATTTCAACAGAACACAATATACTTCATTTTCTGTCTAGCGTTTACATTTTTCTACTACTTAAAGTTTTATAGTTTAATCGACCAAATTATGAAGCCATAAATTTCGAATCAAACAGTTTGCACGTAAAGTGGGTATTTTAGTCTGTATTATTTAACGTATTATCATTGAATCCAAGCGAAGAAAACTGCTCCTTTGCGAGAGCTTTCCTACCGTAGGATCGATTCTTTCAATAATAGTGAGAAATTGAATCTTGTGGTTCAATAGCATATGTATTAACTACCAAGTATTGTCCACGATGTGACGTACAGCACATTGCAGAATGCATTTTTAAACGTTTTAAGAGATACGATTAGTTTTGTAAGAAGACCTTGTCGAATATACTGCATAATTTTTTGAGAAATTTTGTATTTGTATCGTAGAACGTAATGCTGCTCAAACCAAATGCCAAATTTTAACAAGTACTATGCATTAAATTATGTATATAACTTTATGATTTACAATACCTTTTGTGAAAACTACTTTATACTGCGACTAAAACGTTATCCATAAATTAGCTGACGCCTGAGCAGTAATATCGAGCAAAATCACAACTGTGATAAGAAAAATTAAGTCCTATTGTATTATATTATTCTATTCGATTATTTACATTTACATTATCGTCATATTACTCTTAGCTTCCGCTTCATTATATAAATTACATGTTTGATTTGAAAGTAATTTGATTTCACTTCAAATTATTAAGGAATATCGATGTAAAACGAATTCTCAGTTTATGATGTACAATCAATATTTTAATTATTTAATTAAACATCTGTTTAAGATAAATTCAGACATCAAAGTATTGCAGGTTTAAAGAGTTCCATTGTAAAATGTTTAGAGAGCCATAACGTTTGTGCCTTATGAAATCAATACATACATATGGTTCTATGGCAACTGCCCTACAAATACTGTTATCAGTGATAATAAAATATAAATATGTCGAATGTAATGATGGTGTGCTAATGAAGAGTAATTGCAAGGAGTCACGGATCTTTTATACATTACTTCTTGGTATGTGTAGAAGAAAACATCACACATCATTTTAAACAATAAATACTTTATTTACAAGATGAATGTATAATCTTGTACATTTCACTACCCTGACAAGTTTCTTTAAACCACACTGAGGCTTCTAATCATGCACGATATCATTAATAAATAAATGAAATTATTAATGGATATTTACATCATATTTGTACAAATTTACATATTTATGCATTATTTATGCATTGAAAATATTGAAGTTTGGCATTCTTTCTTCCACAGGGAACGAAAGTTGTGTGCACGTTCATGTATCGCACGTCAGAAACAACTACAGTGTGGTATCAATTTTATTAAAATAAATATACAAATTAGATGTATAATTCGATGTATATTTCCTACTCACAGAAAAGTAAACCATACGCGTTAGACACGTTTTATTTGCCATTTGCTGAACTTTAACCAACAACACCCGATTGGGCGATATTTTTAATTTGTTTTAATTAATATTAATTATATATTTTCTGTTACACTGGCACAAGAACCTTTGGTATGTGTCAATACACACAATGGACAGTAAAACCTAGATCCAATTGATTAGTTTTATGGAAATGTAAAGTCCATTCAGTGGTATTTAAAAAAGAAAATAGTAAATCATTTTAATATATTATATATACAAATGCCACATTTATTACGTTGTGTGAATAACAAATTCTTAAAATTCTTAATGATCATTTCATTTATAAATTTAACACCATAATGTTCTTTACATTACCACTGAATTATATTCTGTAAGTATTAAAAAAAATTGCCATTTTGTTATTTCCTACTTTGAACCATTTAGTGGCAGTATGTAGATCGTAGACTGATAAATGTAACCTCTCTTTGGTTGGTGTCTAAGGTCATAAAGTATTTTTCGTAATTTTCCAGACTTTACACAGTTTTCGAAAGTGATATTTAACGTATAATCAAGATGTTATAGTTGGCGGCAAATAACGAAGCTACGAAGAATGCTCTTAGTTTCGATCGTCTGTTTATTCGAAAAATGGCTTAACAGCACCCCGGTTTTAAAATTTCAATTTCTTCAGTCCTACCTATATTGCGTGAAATTAGTATTTGAAGAAAAGTTAAAACGTGCGCGAACGAATAAGCCACTTTTTCAACAAACGTTTCAAAATGAAGACTTAATGAAAGGTCAGTCTTGAGCATACCTGAGTGCCCGTAATCTTCCAGCAACGAGGAAATTCGGATTCTCCAGCAAAGCTTTCAGAACAGCTAAGAAATCGGCCGCTTCATCTTCCTCGATCGCTCGTCTATCGTACGACAACGTCGCTGACATTTTTGTTATTTTTTGCATCGCAGCATCTACGAAACAGTAGGTCAATATTTTCGATATCATTTTTACGATAATGACGTATTTTTAATACACATGTACGTACCCAGTTCTTGTCGACCACCGCCGACAGCAAGTATTGCTGTTTGAGGAGGGTTTATAATGGCACTAAACTGGTTCACACCAAACATTCCCAAATTGGATATTCTGAGAAACCGTATGCAAAACCGTATGTAAAACACTGCTTACAGTTTTATGCATTTGCATGCATGCCATTTAAATCCATTTGCTTACGTAAATGTTCCTCCTTGAAACTCCTCTGGTTTCAGTCGGCCACCTCTGGCTTTTTCAGCTAGTTCTTTAATAGTTTTCGATATGTCTGTCAAGCTCTTACTTGGGGCGTCGAAAACGATTGGTGTAATGAGACCCTCTTTGATAGCAACCGCGATGCAAACGTCCGCTCTCGGCATACGTGTTATCTGGCAATGCAAATATTGTTATACTTGTGTACATTATTCAAATACGTTCCATTAATTTATCTTCTGTCCACTGCCATACTGACCTTGCCATTTTGATACAACGTATTGATAGACGGGCATTCGACTAATGCGTGCGCGGTCGCTTTTGTAACGAAGTCGTTTACCGAAACTCTAATGCTTTCAGCCGCGAGCTCGCTACGGATTTCACTTAGCTTGTCCATCTTAATATCGATGTAACAGTAAGAATGCGGAATAGTACTCTTAGATTCTCCAAGCCTTTTGGCGATTGTACTGCGCATACTGGAAACCGGTATGTCCGTGAAGGGGGAAGGACGAGTAGCAGCAGGTACGTGTGTCTTTGCAGGGCTAGCAGCGGGCGCCTTACTTTTGTACGTTGTTGGCGGCGGTGCTGCACAATTATATGAAAACATTAGTTTCAGTGCGTAATACGATATTCCGAATATTTTTAATAATATTGTAATTACATACCCGCTGTTAGAGATTTCTTTTGTACATTGTTTGCTTGAATATAGGCTAACACATCGCTCTTTAACAATCGATTAGGTCGTCCAGTTCCTTTAATGGAACCCGAGCTCAGGCCATACTCTTCCAGTAATCGCTTTACTGCTAAACCGTACACTCTGCAAACAGAAAAGCACAGGTAGAGACACTAGAAGGTATCTTGTATAATTAATTGAGCTCTTTATCCGAAACATAATATTCCCTCCACATACTGTCCACTTGGTGGAGTTTTATCAGCTGCAGCAGTTGGAGCAGCCGCAGCCGGTGCAGGAGTTGGAGCAGCCGCAGCTGGTGCAGGAGTTGGAGCAGCTGCAGCAGCTGGTTTCGTAATCGCTGGAACAACAACATTCTTCCAGTCCATTCCTTTTTCCACCATAATGGCAATCATGTGTCCTATTTCAACTTCGCTTCCTTCGGGAGCCTGTGTAGTAAATTTTTAAGTAGACGTTACAGTTTCTGCCTGAAACATTCGAGATCGAAGTACGTACAATAATTTTCGCAAGTATAGCTTCCTCGTCTATCTCGAAAGTTACAACAGCTTTATCTGTTTGTATCTCTGCCAGCCCGTCGCCTGGTTCTATTCCTTCTCCTTCTTTTTTAAGCCACTTCACTATCGTACCTGAAGTCATTGTTGGCGATAGGGCTGGCATGTTGACATTAGTCCTAGAAAGAGCATGATTTCTTGAATATACCATAATTTAATGTTAAAGCTTGGCAACAAGTACGTACTGGCCAGGAGGTGGCTGAGCTGGTCCACCAGAAGACGACGATGGTGGAGTAGCAGGTGCAGAAGGTGCTGCTGGTGGAGCAGCAGATCCAGGTGCCGATGGTGGAGTAGTAGCTTGGCTCGATAACTCCACAGCTTTCCAATCTTCGTCTGCTTCGACAGTGATCGCTATTAATTCCCCTACTTTGACATCTTTGGTTCCTCCTGGCACCTTGGAGAATAAGTGACGTTAAGAATAGACTCGAGAACAGTGTAATCTTTGGAATTTGAACGTATCTTCTAATGCTTACAAGTATTTTCGCAAGAATACCGTCATCGTCGATCTCTAGAGTCATGACAGCTTTGTCTGTTTGAATGTCAGCAATTGCATCTCCAGCTTCAACTTTGTCACCTTCCTTCTTCAGCCACTTGACAATAGTGCCAGTTTCCATAGTGGGTGACAGGGCAGGCATATGCAGCTGCTTTCCTTCCACTAGAAATAAACAAAACTTAATAAATATATATATATACAATAATTAATTGTAAGGTGCAGGGAGCATGCAGCTATAAATGAATATAAAATTTGATTGCATAATCAACCTAAATAATAATACCATAAGCACATAGTCGCGGCTTGAAACAAATGAAGAATTAAAGAATGCCGCATTTTTAATACGTTCGTAGCTACGATTCACGATGGAATTAACGTGACCTCGATGGAAAACCGTTCGAAACGAATGATCTTGAGTTAACCTCAATGCAATCACGAAGAAGTGCGTTAATGACATATTTCTGAATGAACTGCATACCGTCGAGAACCCAACTTGTGTGGAAGCATGATCGTTGATATTTTACAGGCACCCGGATCCGTGGTATTAAACGGTTACTGTTCCTAATAGATCTAAGCGCGATTCTCGGTATCATCATTTGCGCCATGTTTGATATGATTGATATGAAGCAAGAAGCAATTAAGTCGAGAGTTGCCTATTCGCCCGTCTATACATTGAGCTCGCTTAGAGGCGACTCGCAACCTTCACAATGATAGTTTCGATAGAGGATTCGCTCCGTTAGCGTTAGAGGCAAAGGTACATAACCCGCACTCGACACATTCCTCGATTAGACGCTTGGTGTCACCCCTCAGTTCTCACCGAGCCATCGTCAACATCCCTTCTGGCGAAACAATTTAACTGCCCAAATAAATTGTGCAACGCAAAAACCACTCGAATCTCTCGCGCTAGGGGAGAAAATGAAGGCGAATGTATGTCGTACGCTTCGATGTATCGTGAATATTAATATATTTGTTACGCGCGTCGCTTGAGGCTTACGTAACTGTAGGTAAATGCAGTATGCAAGTGCCAAGGTGAATAAACATGAAACGTAACATTTAAGTTTGTAGCAGGTAGGAAATTATTTATTAATCAGTTATAAAGCTAAAGAGAGCATCGAAGGAAAATGCTTTTCCATCACATTCACTTTTATCTGATAACGAGTAGCCTGTATACTACAGCGCCAATGACCTTGCGTGACCTTCGTTTCACAAGCTAATTGAAACTAGCGTAAAATAAAATTTGTACAGTCATGTGGCATTTCTTGAGAGTTCCGGTATAGATACAGTTTATCAATGATTCTGAATAAAATTAGGTATATTTTGAATTTTCAATGAATTGAGTGACAACGGACAGTGGTAGATATTTGTCACGTTATTAATATTCAAGCATGAATATGTATCGCGATGGAATTTGTTCAGTCCACGTCTCTTTATTTTCCGACGACTCTACAGCTGAAATAGGGAAAACTTATGCAGATCTGCACTCCTCCCGGTCAGCATTTTGCGGCCAATCGCAAACGTTGTTTATCGTGTTCCAAATCAAACGGTTGGGACACGTGAACTTCATTGGCGATCCATGGACGCACTCGTAATACTGCAAAGAAACGAAAAACCTCGTTAATGCCGCGGTATCTACGGAAAAAGATAGAATTTCGAACGTAAATACTGACCGAATGACAATCCTTAGAGGGGACAAATTTATTAACATTTTGGCAGACAACTTTCTCCGCATCGTCGTCGTCGATCGGTGGCTCACTCCATTTATTTGCATCTTCGGTGGTGGATGTACTTGAGCTCTGGGTAGTAGTAGTTACCTCTGGTTTCGGTGTAGGTCTCTCTGCAGGCTTCGTCGAAGACGGCTGAGTAGGTTGGACGTTGTCCGAGGAGGTGGTGCTCGGCGGCCTTGCCCACTCCGGCTAAAGACGCAATTTGATTTAGCATTTTCAGAAACAATTCTCTTCGATCCACTGCACTTTGGCCTATTACCGTGGGCGTCGTAGGAAAGTCTTTGTTCGGCACGACGTATCCGTTCAATCCTTCGTTAATAACATTCATCAAGGGGTTGCGTTCACCGCAGAGTCCTTGGAAGTCGTCCATATCGATGGCCCAAACCATGGCACCACCGTATCGCGAATCCTTGATGAAGTCAATCTTGTACTTTACGCTCTCTACATTTTCGTAACCGACCCACTGTGTCCCTGCAATTATCAATTCACCGCTCGAAGATTGCTTCGAAGCTTCAATAGGGGGTGGTTTCCCTAGTGCCGGGCGCTTAAGGTTTTCCTCAAGTAAGAAGGAAGAAACAATGCTAAATCAATCTCCTTAGCTGTGCACACGCGACCGGAACGTGTCGAAAGCTAATTCTTATTTCTTACTATTCCCCCTACGCTTTACGCGGAATAACGGCTCGGTAGCGTTTTAAATGTCACAGATATAGTTAATGTCTGGTGTTAGGTGCTGTCCGGCGTTAAGGAAGCTCTCCACATATATTATCAAAGTATGTAAATATTTTTATGTAAACGCACCTTGGTAAGTATATGGAACTTTGCCAATCTCGTCGAACTTCTGGGTCCAGTTGCTGCCTGGAGCTTGCAGCCTGGTGCAAATCTACGATAGAATAGTTTCTTTGTTATTCCCAGGTGTTTCTGTCGCGGCGTGGTAGAATTGATTACTGATTGACCTCGTAATAAGAGAGAAATCCTTTGGCTTGGGTGTACTCCCCAGGCTCACCGCCGCCAGCTTCCTTGTTGATGTAGGTGCCCGGTTGGTAGTTGTTGTTACTCTGACTAAGGGTGAACGTACGTCCATACAACGGTATTCCGACGATTAGTTTCTCGGCGGGACAGCCCTTTTCCTCCCAAAGCAGAAGACCGTCGTGCTGCAAAGATGATTCTAAGAAATTGGGTTCTAAAGTTGAAAGAATTGGGACGTTTGATTTTAAAAAGACCGAGGGAACATTTGCTCAGGGGGCTAAGCTCTAGAACGTCTTACCACGTTCAGTTTCTCGTAAGCCCACTGGTCGTGGGGTCTACGGTACAGAGGACTGTGCACGTCCGCAAATCCGGCCCAGTTACCTCGAAGATCGTAGGACATCACATGAATAGCGTCCATGTTCCTGTAGACGCGATATGTATTTTTTTATTTATTTATTTAACATACTTCCTCTTTCGTCATTGCCGTTAAAAGCAAGCATCTACCCTATTGCCAGTTGAATTCACTTACTTGCACAATTCCGGCACGTGGTACCCCTCGTCGAGCCGGAATTTGGCCATCGGTACTGCCATCGTGAGCTCCCATCCCTTCTTCTCTTTGTCGAAGGCACGTCTCAGCTCTTCGACGAAGTAGAAGAAGGTGTTCTTGTCGGAGAAGCTCCCACCTCTGTCAGCAGCGCCTGGGTACTCCCAGTCGAGATCGAACCCATCGAAATCATACTTGTGCATGAATTCTGCAAAAAGGCGTAACAATAGAACGGCTCTCTTGGATTAGATCAATTAAAAACTTATGATAAATTATCTTCATCCGACGTATCGCTAACGTGACCATGGGGAAAAACATGGATTTTAATTACAGGCACGCTTCATTAACACACTAAATCATTAAGCCCTTATTAATTAATATTAAACGCCTATTCGTCTCACTATAAAAAACATTAACTAAATAAAATAAACCAGAAGAACATAAACCATGTGAAATCATTAATACATAAGAACCTAATATTCCCAACTTTAATAAAGTAAATATCCCTCTTAATAATAAACTTATATGAACAACAGATGAATAAGCAACTAAAACTTTTATATCTACTTGACTATATCTACTCACCGACTACGCTTCTGATGAAAGTATCGCGTCTTTGCTTCACGCTGACGAGGGCACTGTATTTCCTGCCACCCTCCCCCCAACCGCCCACCGCCACGGATGTCTTCAAGTGAGGGTACTTGGTCCTCAGGTCGTTGAAGGCCACGTAATTCTCCTTGTCCACGTCCAGTTCTGGGTCCAGGACCAGCACCTCCCAGGTGACATTGCTCACGCCGATAAACGAGTAAATGATATGGGTGCAGAGGTCACCCGGGATGTCGTCCACTTCGTATCTACCGACGTCAGGTCGGTAGATGGCCCAGTTGCTGAAGTAACACACTATTCTGGCGGGCTGGTCCGCTGGGAATCGTAAACAGTGACGTTCGCTTTCATAGATTTCCGTGATTCAGGGAGAAGGTTTCCCTTTTATCGCTATCTTATCGGAAACGCACGCTACGCTTACCTGTCGCACAAGCAGCAATCATGAATGGTAGAAGAAAGGCGAGAAAACTCTTTCCTGGTGCCATTTTCTGAGCTGCAAACGATCCAATCGCGATTTAAGTATCCCTTGTTACTTGGTATTTTATCGCGCTGAAAATCGTCAGCTTCGATGTTTCCCCACCGACACAATGTGCCCTGCACACTGTTACAACGCGCGTTAGAAAGAACCGATATCGACGTATTGATCGATGCTCGAGTGGTCAACGTCTGGTTAGATCGAGCACCGACGGGTCTCTAGAAGACGAACGATTTTCTGGCCGACTGATTGGCAGCTGCCGGTAGTGGGTAAAATGATCGCTTTATCGAAACGTGGTTCTTTAAATGGGGGACGATTGGTAGCGACCGGTTTCGAGTAAGGGTACGTTTATGTTGGAGCTGCGATAAACGATCAGAGCGACGATAAGAGCGAAGCGTCGAAATACATTCTATAGTTTTATAATGGAACTGTTTATATTGGAGCAGCGAGTAGAGCAACGAATACTATAGAATGTAATTTCGATGCTTCGCTCTTATCGTCGCTCTGATCGTTTATCGCAGCTCCAACATAAACGTACCCTAAAGCAAATAGCGCGGCATCTCTGTCAGATTTTTCTCGGACAATCTTGCTGTATTTTCGCTCGAGCACGAGGGCGCGGCGGACGATAGTATTTCGGAGGCTACAGAGATTATTTTAGAGACCTTGATCTTGATCCAAATCTTGAAGTCCACATGGTCATTGACCCGAGGAATCGCGCCTCGACACCTGACGGTTCATCGACCTACTGTTAGCGAATTATAAGACGAACGCTCATCTTTTCTTATCTTACATTCGGGTACTTTTCACTGCTTTTAAATGTTATACTCCCTGCTTTAATGAAATCGAGTTCGAGCCCCGTGATAGAGAGAAACGGTGCGAGGTATTAAAAGTTCAAGGACCTCTCCGCCGCGAGTTCAAACACGAGGGCCAGAGCCCTAAAACGATGTTATTCGATGCATGCACGCGAAACGACCGGCCCGATAAAACCGGAAGACCTTTTATGCCTTTTTTCTCTGATAAAAAACGCCTCGGCTTCAGGCTGCGAAAGTGTTGTCGTTAAAGCTGTTCACCCCTTCGGAGGATTTTTATTCAGCAAATTGGACGATAAAGTCTGCGACGATCTGGATTGTACCGCGACTTCTTTTCGGATTAAACTAAATCGTTATCGATACGCGGCTTCTCTTCATTTTTAACCGACTTCAAAAAGGAGGCGGTTATAGATTCGACCCGCATGTATTTTTTTATATGTTTGTCCCCGCATAATAAAGGAAAAATTATTTTTTAATTTTTAGTGCATTTTTATTATTTTGAGGTCGGTTTTAATTTTTTTTCAAATATTTCGCCGAACCGCAAACACTCGGAATCGATCTCCTTCTTTCTAGAGTTCTAGACAGTGCACTTGGGAATTGCTTTATTTTCGCGGGGCCAACCTGAAACGCGAAAAACACTTGTCGCGAGCGTCGAAAAATACCGGGAAGAAAACGTGACTAACGATCCGGCGAGACGCGTGCAAAACGTCCATCGCGTTTCCTCGACTCTCACCGAACGATAAGCGCGTTTTTTTCACGGCGTTCGTGGCGAGAATCGCTCGCTTTGCCTTTTTAACCGTATAAATCGTTTCCCGTTCATTGTCTTTCGTCTCAGCCCGAACGCACCGGAACGGAATGACAATTGAATCGCGGTTAGAACACCGGGCCCGCGGAGACAAAGAGCGTTGGAAGAAGGTCTAAGACCGTCCTTGGAATTCGACGAGTTTCGCGCGAAATCCCAGTGCTAGATAATGGTCTGTCGCCCCGCGAAAATAAAGAGAGGCAGCGAGGGAGCTGGTGGTCGCGGGCGTTTCTTTACACGAATTAAAATGCTGAGTGCATCGGATCCTTCGACGTCTATACCGCTGGCTGCACTCCGAATACAAACGCAGCCAGCCCGAGACCCTGAGGAAGTCTGATTTGTCGGGGCAATAGCTTTAACTTCTGACGGTTTGCTGTTTTTAATTTCTCAAAGAAACCACATTCTAAGCCTTCCATCAGCAGTCATACTAAATCTGTATAAGTAGAATAAGGAAAACGGGATTCTCAGTAGAATGCACAGTACTACGTTCCTTTCTAATAATTTCTATATGATAGCCGATCGATAAATTTGTAATTAGCATTCAGCGAAGGAAGTCGTGGAGAAGACCCCGCTTCGTTTCAAGCACGTATTCGACGTTGGTCGTACAGTCATCGAGGCTCTTCCTGCTCGGCGAGAGCGGTGCTCGATACGTGATCATTCGCGAGATCGATGCTCCGATCCGACAATTTTCTTCCTGCTGCACATTGGCGTGCTTCGAGGATCCGATTAGCTCACAGGCATAAAGAATCGACGATAGCCTTCCGTTTAATCTAACGTGATCAACATTCTGAGAGATAGACACTAACCGACTCGGCCAACACATCGGTATATCGATAACTGACTAGCGATGCTCCAGAATCGTTTTCTCGAGGATGAGTCCGCGGATGATAACTTGGACCCCATCTTGACTGACCTTCGAGCTTCAGAGACGAAAGAAAGGAATAAAAAACGGAATCGAAGGGAGAGGGTCCTCGCCCACGTGACGTGTCAGCGATCGCCACGAAATTCCAGCGACAACGTGCAAATACTGAGGGAAATCGTTTTGTTGCGTGCCATTTTTCTTTCTATTTTCGCGTGCCACTGAACAGACAACCCACTGACAAAAATGCACGCTGGGAAAAGAAGAACGTCCTTTGTGTGGAATGAATCACACGAGGGAACCTGGTTTCTCAGGAGAAGTAGGAATCGTTCTTCTATTTTAGAGCAAGCAGACGAATGCAGGTTAAATTTCAAGCAATGGAACCATTGAAAAAAAGAAGAATTTTGATTCGTATGCCGTATTTATTCACGGCAGTGCGTGCCCTGATGTGGTCGGAGTTGTTTTCCTAGGAATGTTTTCGAGCCGTGAGAGGAATTTTTAACGCAAAAGCGGCTTGCCTTCCGATCTATCCCCTCGAGTCGCTCGCAGTATCTGCGACCGATAAACTACCTCGAACCTCGAATGTTCGCCGGATGTCCTCTTTTCCCAACTATTTCACGCTTTATCGCGAGTTGAATGCGAGCTACGATGCTTAGCAGACTCCCATCCTTGCATCCAACAGCCGATTGCGTTTATCGAGGCTTTACGTTGTAGACACAAGGAACTAGATCATGGAAAGGTTTAGCGGCGCACGGATGCGATAACGGACACCTTGATAAGCATAGTGCGATGCAGATTTCAAAATTTTTCCAATTACCCTCGCGTATCTTGGAAAAATTCGCTATATTTAGAGGATAATGCCCAATGGAACGTAAACGGTGATTCGAGGATAGACTATATCAACCGATAAAACCGATATCACGGTGAACCGATGCACTAAGCCAATGAGAAGCAATTTGTCCATTGAAAATTGTTTAAAATTGATCAAGGTAACTTCTCGCGCGAGATACGAGGGAACGCAGAGTACAGGTCGAAAGAAACTACGCAAATAAAATGACAATTCTCCAAGACGATTGGTCGCGATGGTACTCAGGAAATACCGAGAATCTCTACGATATATTAGAGAATGAAGTACTCCAAAGGGAAAAGGAAAGCGAACACGGCGCCAGAAGAAAGATACACGGGGTATCTGGTCAGAGCGGTAAAAGTAAAGAGATGGACACTCACCTTCGCGACACTCGGGTACCTCAGAAAAATCGTGGCTTCGCCCGAGGTTAAGCTCTCATATATACCCAGGTGGACCTCATTAGAATTCAGGTGCAAGGGGCCCCGCACGATTGGTTGGTTCGTCGACCCTCAGCCTCCCGTCAACAACGAGGGGGACGAACGCGCGACGACCACCATCCGTCATTGCATCCATGACTCGCTAGCCGTATCGCCTGCGATCTTGCCTTCTTCATTCGTCATCGATCCCTTTGTCTGGGCTATTCTCGCTTCCTTAGCTTCCACTTGATCCTGTTGTCTCGTTAGAATTCCATTAGTTTGCCATTCAAGGCACAGCAGAGATTACGAGGTCCGTTTTGCTCGCTTTGCAGTTTGCCGTAGGATGGTTTCGGCTGCTGAAACTCCTTCTATATTGCCCGACACGGTCGTGCCTTAAAATTCAATGATTTCTCAAAGCTATTTCAGGGAGGATGTGATTACCGATATCGTCAATCAATTACATTTCGTAAAACTCCTGCGTTATTTGTATCGCGGTTGCGCAATCTATAAGTTCTTCTTATCTTGACATCGACGCTGTCTGGTGTACCACACTGGTTGCTTCGTGATAATTTTATGAATGATTCGATGTGGCTCTCACATTTATTCGTTTACAAAATAAGCAATAAGTGAGTTCCCTTGGAAAAATATATAATAGAATGGGGCAAAAGCGCCACTTTTTTTGCTGTATCCTTCCATTTATTAGGAATAAAATATAATTGGTTGTAGGTTTTCGATTCTTCCCTTGTCGAGGGCAACCGTTTCCTATCTACAAGATCCGCCGATATTCAGACCTCGAAATTCAGTGTTCAATTGTAAAAAGCAAACCAGGGAGAGTAGGGTGGAAGAAAAAAAGCACGGCTCATGTAATATGGATTTTATTTTATTCGTGTAACAATAACAGTTCCTGTTTCCACAGTGGTTTCTTTTACGGGTACAGTAATTTCGGCCTTATCGTGGCTGTTAAACGGTCCGACTGGCGCAGTGGCAGCCAACCGCAGAAAGCAACCCTTCGCTGGTTTCTCAGGTGGCATGGACCAATGAGAGCCGCGGAGCGAGGTCCACGCCGATAAACGACCGATACTAACCGCCGTTTCTCGAACGTTGACTTCTCGCTGGTCGCGATCGGCCGCGACGGAAGTGCGCTCGATCCAGGCGAGGCTTGTTGAAAAGGGCACACCCGTTAAACCGTGAAACGACCGCTCTTCGAAGGCAAGCTCTCCTCCCGACAGCCTCGTTTTCCCGATTGCCCGTTTCACCGCGCCTCGTGCATCGTACACGGATCGTCGGAGTTATTATAAAAAATTATCCCTAGCGCCGATGCCCGCGAACCGAGCAGTTCTCGACGAATAGAAACACGTGTGTCTACCCTTAATTAGCGTGATTAGCGAGACACCGTTCTCGGGGTGAACGGTCGTCGAGGGGGATGATTCTTACGTTTGTAACTGTTTGTGCTGCGCGTTAGTCTCGGCGGTTTAAATTTTAATTGACGAACAGTCGCCGCGCCCCGCGAGCGATCTGTTTGGTGTAATTTGGCACTCTTCGACTTTGCCTGAACGCTCTCGCGTACCCGGTACATACTGTTAACGAGCTACGATCCGGCTGAATAGTCCCGTCCGAAACTACTCGCGACCCTCTGCGTCGGAACGCTCTCGCTGCTCAGTTCTTTGAGACCGTGGGTGCGGACTCGTACGAGAATTTAGAGCGCACGAAACGCGCCGCTTCAAACATTAGAATGCCACACGTCGACGCGTCGAAAGAACCGATCCAGAACATGCTATTGCGGAACTTCTCTAAAGCGTATATATGCGTTACGTATTCCTTAGATTCTAGGCTATCCAACCCCAGCCAAGTGCACGCGCGTACACGAGCGTTTCCGTAAGAAAAGTGTCGAATAGGGTGGCGAGTGTTTAGGGTCAGCACGTCGTGTAAATCCGTGCGCTTCACTGCGTTGAATTGGAACGAATCTTTGCGGCCCAAAGCAGCGATTAAAGGATCGAAGTAGCAGCTCTTCTTCTTTCATATCTATATGTAGATCCATCGGGATATTGCACTAAATTTCGTTTCATTTGGAAGCAATACATATATCAGCGGAGTATCAACCCCTCGCGTACTAACAAGATCTCTACAGGGTGCTTGGATGTCAATTTCAATCCATTCCTTCAAGTTCCTTGTATCATTGATTGGTGTTTTACGCCGCAAAACTGTCCCCGTCTCAGTCAGTTCCATTGCGCCGGCGATCGTAATTCATAGCATCTTTCTTAACGTTTCACTACGTTGCGCCACTCATAGCACCTATCGCAAACGCAATCTTAATCTCTATCTTACGCCTGTTACTTACTTCTAATTTTAGTCACTTACGTAGACGCGCAGGTGTTATCAATCGGTGGCTTCCAAACTAATTGGAATATATATATATATATATATACAAATGTGAATAAATTATTTGCTACTGGTGAACATTACTCAATGCATGTGTATTCAACATTCTTTTAAAGAACGTCGCCGAGGAACACGATTCTAAGTAGCAAAACGTTTTGCATCGAGTTCGGTCAATATGAATTTCACGAATAACATATCCATTTAAACGAAAAGTTTAAACGAAGTTAAAGGCGACGAAGGGGCCGCTGTTTTCAACACACGGACGCGCATTGCCCTTTCAGCGAAATTACGACACATTGGCCGAACTCAGCCCGCGGAAAACCATGTCTCCGAGTAGTTATCTATTGATACACGCGATTTCCCCTCTAAGTAACATCATTCGCACGAATCGGTGGTATTCGATTGCAGTTTTTCACTAATTGAACTTAGTTTATTATTATTGCTAGTTATAGAAACTCGTGGAAGCATTCTATTCGAATAGAAGAACACAAATAGAGCCGGAATTACTTTCAGAACGTAATGTAGAGTTCCTTACAGTCAGGATTTTGGATGCAGTGCTTCTCCTCGATAGAAACTCCTACCTGATTGTTTGTGTCTTCATCGCTATCGACGAATGGATAGGCTTGAGCATTGGATTCTTCGGTAACGAGATACGAAAGTATTCTCTCTCGATGCTCGAAGTAGAAAATAGTAAATATAAAGTACCACGCGCTGCTCGACTCGAAATGGATCATACTTACTCCACAGAGGGAATTGAAGTCTATGAAAACTAAAGAAAAGAACGCATAATAAAAAATTAAAAGCTTCTTTATTTTCATAACTGCTTCGATATTTACTATTTTCTCTTATAGATAATGTCGTTCACCTACTTCTGTCCGTTAGCCATTATTACTAGTCCTTACCAACGACCGAGAGGACGACTATTTATTATCAGTTTATTCGATCGATGATTATGTACAATATCGACGCAAATAAAAAAAACACCTTATCGATTCACCCTATCAATAATGTCAGGCGTGTCGCCTGTGAAGTTTAAAAAAAAAAACGTTAGTCGAGGATGATTTTGTTTCCTTGTTGTTCCGAGCTGGCAGTAGTGTTTGTTTTTGTGCTGAAAGGATTCCTCCCGCGGAACCACGTTTCTTCGGCAACAGTGTCCACGAGGTAGCTTACGAATAATAATTTTCCCTCTGCTGGTACAGTGGCAATGGCGTCACGGGCGAGAGATCCTCGTCGTCTAAGCTCGATTCGGTTTTCAAGGGAAGGGTGGCCAGTGCTTTCACTGTCGATCATTAAAGCGAAGGAATTAACTTCGGCCCGACATGGAACGTTCGTTGGAGAACATTTTCAAGTCTAAAAGTTTGAGATTAGATCTTTTTAGAAATGTTGTTACGACTGAATTATATCTCCATCGAACGTCTGTTATATGAAACAGAAAGGAGAGTAAAATAAGAATGAACACTAGTCGAGGGACGAATGTATGAAGGGTAATGAATAAAATGAAAGAAAAATTATAAACAAACCTGACAAACGATAATATGATGGGCGTGTCCTATATGGAGGGATGGAGTAAGCATGTCAGTCAGTGTGCCTGGTTACCTATACAAAGCACAAACAATCCAAACAACACTCACTACGTATGACAACTGTATTTAACGTCGATAAAAGCGTCGTCGAAGGAAATTAATCGTATTAAAATTAAAATAATTACGATAACGCATGCCAATGAGAGCACTCTGAATTCGCCTTGATATCGGTAACTGAAGAATGATAGCTTAAATACTCGAACACAGAAGAAATATTTTCTAATTGCAAACCTCTGCCGCGTACCAGTAAAGTATGCTATATCTATATATATTTACATATATAAAATCGTCTTGCAATAAGACGAGTGATTCTTATCAACAGTTTCCTCGTTCTGGTTAAGTAATAAGGTACAGTAAAAAGAAAGGAAATATATGATGAGCCATTTTAACAAGCGTGAGCCTTCTGCATTAGAGAAACAGAAGGCACGGGAAGCCACTCTAAACATTGGTCATGCTATCACACCATTGGACGCAATATATGTATATCAGATTCATGCAGTATGAATCAAACGGATAACTCTATGTTTTTATAACACTAATTGTATGATTCAACGTACCCGCCACCATTTTACTCTTCTCCATCACTTGCTTGGCCAGAATTTGATTCAGCTGGAGAATGTGCTCTCTCTGCCGTTTCTCCTCGACCACCTTCCGCTTCAAGTTGTCTGATTGTTCTACGTTAATATTATCGTCTGAAATGGGATGCGAAATTCGTGTATTTACATTCGTTCGAGGAGTAAATAGATCTAGGGAGATGAGACGCTCACCACTTCCATCCCGTGCGGTCACAGTCGTCTCCGACAGCATCTTCCTTATCGCTTCCACTTTCTTCAGCCGGTGCTGCTGCTCCTCCGCGGTTAGCTCCGGTGTCTGGAATTCGATAACATTTCTCGATAACGTGAGATTCTAACAACGCTGTATTCTCGTCACCGAATATTCACCTGTTCAGGGATGTATCTCTCAGGAATCACGATCTTATTCGGAGTTCCGAGGAGCTGGTCGATGGTGCTCTCGTTGTACTTGAGCTCCTTGTGGCTCAACGTCGACCTCACAACGTCCGGGGCATTGATCCTGGGCCTGAGCGCTCGTTCCATGTCCAGGTCGTCTCTTGCCCTGCCCATTCCCTACAGAACACACAACCAATTCCTCTGTCTACTAAATGTTTCCCTCCGATTGGCGCAAGAATCACGATCAAGCGACGTCGAGGCTCGGTAGACGCAAGTATAGACAGAAGTAGAAAAAAAAAGTGAACGAACGCACGTGAACGAGGAACGAACGTAGGCATCTTACGAAAAAAGTTGAAAAACAGAAAGTACGGAAAACAAAATACCATCTTGGAGAAGGCGTCTTCTAAGTCGAGGACAGGTTTGCTACTGGACACGGTATAGTGGCGTCTTTTCTCGCGGGGTATTTGCCTTCGCCTAGGCCCATCGACCTTTCTCTCCGTCATCTCCTTGATGATCTGTTTAGCGGCCTCGCTCTTGAACACCGGCGACAATTGCGGCGAATTCGAGGCGTTCACGTTCAGCGACGAGCCGTACGCTCTCTCCTGCCCCTCGAGCTTGGTCGGCGGGAGCAGCTCTGGGCTCACCGTGTCCGAGGGACTCTCGTTTTTCCCAGCCATCGAGGTCTCGTAATGCCTGTACTGGTTTAGGTAATATTGCTGCTGGTGGCTGGGTCTGATTGGCTGGCCAGGGTAATTCTGCTGGCTCGGACTGTAAGACGGACTGGTCGAGTAGTTCGGCGAGCTCATGGCCACGTGGGAGCTCGAGGCTAGGCTCTCGGTGTACGGGGACAGCGTACTGTCCGAGCTGCCGTCCTGACTTTCGAACTGCGTCCATCGTCAAACAGAGTAACGTGAGGTGACCGAGTCAGGCACAGGGTATGGTAGAAATAAATAATTGCCAAGCAAAGGGTGTCGAAATCAACGAAAACAAGAAAACGCGGCAAAAGATATTGAACTGGATGACGAATGACGGTGCTTGTGTTTGCAGAATATCTACTGTTAAGTCTTGGTGAATATGAACTGCCGTTGTAAGAGCCGCTGCGACAAACACGTTCGCTTACCCTGACTTTGTTTCGCCGCGCGAGCATGCTCCTCAGGGCGTGCATACTGTCGCTTCTAGGAGGAGGCACCACCGGCCCTTGGTGTATCTCCGGCTGCTGCTGCCGCTGTCCACCGAAGCCTCTCGGCAAGGACATGCTTCTTTGGAACTGCACGTCGTCCAAGTCTGTCAGCTGGACTGTGCTCTGAGCGTGAATCATTGGCGATTCTTCTACCACTCTTCCTAATTGGGCCTTCTAAAAATACGTCGATTGGAAATGGACCGAAATAAGTCAAACTGGCAAAGAACGTACCGCGACACATTCGAAACAAATGAATCAGGAGCTCCTCGAAGCTTACGATATATTCCAAGATACGGATAATCGTGGAATAGCGAGGATCTGGGAAATTCAAGGCAATTACCTCGAACTTTTGAGAACCTCCCAAGTCATCGTCGCACAATCTCTTCGCGCCGCCAGGCGCTTGGAGCCCGTTCGTTAATGGAATTCCAATGTTCCCCGTTCTATCGCCTCGATCACGTTGCCGTCTTTCCGATTCTCGTTTCACGATTCGCACGGTCTTGATTTCTTGTTTCTCACGGTTGTGCATTAAGCCTGGAAGGTATCGAATCGAACGTGAGCATTTCGAACGAATCGATCATTACAAATTATCAACACTGCTGCAGCATTACGTATCGCTTCTCTCACCAGCAAACTTGTTGTCCTCGTTCTGCCTGTAATTATCATTATACAACGTTTCTTCATTGAGGGGTGGCGGTGGGGGTGGCGGAATGTACTCCGGTGCAGGCATCGAGGTGCCATTTGTCAAGTTCTCATCACGCTTGTTGCTATCTGTAGGTGAATCGAAGGAAATAAATTGTATTGATCATGAAAACAGCGTAGAACAGAATCGAAGTATGTATTTAGAGTTCACGTTTCTGCGCTGTAATTGTTCTTTCGTTCACCTTGAGCTCTAGAATCCGTGTTGACGTATAGCGGCGAGACGTTCACTTGCATCAGGCTCCCCTTTCCTTGCATCTGGTCCTTCAGCAGCTGTTGCTTCAGCTGATGCTGTTGAATCTGCTCCCGCAGTTGGGGGGACAGCGACGAAATGTGGTTCTGCGAGGATTGCGGGTACGGTTGCTGGTTCTGCGAGGATTGCGGGTACGGTTGCTGGTTCTGCGAGGATTGCGGGTACGGTTGCTGGTTCTGCGAGGATTGCGGGTACGGTTGCTGGTTCTGCTGTCGATTCGTGGGCGACGAGTCCTTCAACTGCATCGGCGGTACAAACTGCGGATACGGGATACCGTTCTGCTTGCTGCGAGGCGACGAGGACAGAGCCGGGCTCGCAGGTGAGTCCAGGCCGTGGTCCAAGGTTACTCCAGAATCCAGATCGGTCTCCAGCCAGGAATTGTGCGTACGCTTCTTCGGCTGATGCACTTGGGGAGCTGCAGTTAAATCGTTCGTAGCTCTAATGTACCAGGTATGGGTTGCTGGATCTGATTATAGATGTTTCAGCATCGTTACGCGAAATTTCCACGCGTGAAGGAAATCGGCTTACCAGAAGAGGGTTGCGGTCGAATCTGCTGCACCAAGCTGTGGGATTTCTCCGTCAACTGTCGAACTTGGATGCTCAGCTCCTTTCGTTGTCTCTGGAGGTCTCCGACCAGTTGTTGAACCCTTCTTAATTCCGCCTCGAGAGGACCTGTCGTGGCCGATGTGTCCCTCGTCATATTACCAGCGTATCTCCTCGACGCTTGAAGCTTCTGCCTCAGCACCACCAGGTCTTGCTCCAACCGCGCATTCTCCGCCACCGTCTCCTCCAATTTCTGAAAGCCAAACGCAGGGTGGGATCGTTTACCAGCTTGCACGATTAGTTGGAGAGGTGAAACGTCGACGACGAAAATGCGAACAGAACTGTCAACGAAACGGAAACTCTATTTCTGTGGCTTAATTCATTTACCTGGACGAATACCGGCTTTACCTGGAAACAACGAATTTGCCATTTAATCACTAATACGGGTAAATCTGTTATTGGAAAGACGCTGGCGTTGCTCTAGTTGCCAAAATGTATCGATTCTACTGTTCGCAAAGCTGGCATCGTCAACGCGAGGATGAGAAATCTGAAGCTTTTCATTCAAACGAAGAGACACTGTGCAACCAAGCGGTATCTGTTATTCAAGTTGTTATCCGAGGTCTGTGTCAGAAGCCTCGTTGCTACGGAAACGTGCCTTTCCGTCAATCAATTTCTATTCATTTTAATCTGCTTTTCGTGACCCGATGGTGAGCGGGGAGCACGATTTAAGGGCCCTCGGGGAGATCTCGAGGGAGTTCCTACCTTGGAGTTGTGCGCGAGCAACACCCTCACTCTGCTCAGCTCTCTCTCCAGCATGAGTTGCTGCTTCCTGCATCTCTCAGCTTCCGCCAAGTTGCTTCTGCTGCCTTGCAGTTTGTGCCGTAAACCACCCAACGCCTTCTCCAGGATCTCCTGTTCGAAATTCAAAAGATTTAATTCGCTAGAAACGATCCTTCAGCTGCCTCGTGCATCGGTGTCGCGGAGAAGCCGAGAACTGGCGAGGCAACAACGATTCATCTATCGAATTAGACTGTCAACACATTTTCTCCAATCCGTCTTATCACATTCACACCAACATTCCACCGAACGTTTGCGAAGGGGTGAGACCAGAAAGAGCTCGAATGTAAAAAGAAGCCAGGAATGAAATGCGCTTGGATCGCGTTACTCGCCTTGTCCTGCTGAAGACTGTGAAGTGTTCCAGATTCCTCTTGGAGCAGGCGATCCAGCTTGTAGAGCTGCTGCACCTTGGCCTACGACACACAAGCAAATGCGAAGAGTTAACCTTGAGCTGTTGCCTGGTAGCCGAGAACAGAGGATCGCGTTCCAACCGGAACCCGTGTCGTAATCGTCCCCAGAAAGAAATCCGCCAGCATACCGCGAGTTGGCGTGCGCGCTTTTTAATATAATGTTTCATCAGCTGCGTCGCGCTCTTCGACTCGTCCTCCAGGTTTTATTACACGTTGCGCGCACCGCGCGCTTATCGCACAAAGGACGTAACTGTTTCTGACGGCACAGTCGCAATTTTCCCGTGTTCTCCCTCCGACGACGCGGTGCCACGCCGCTAGAGCCCTTTTTCCCCTCAGATTTTCGCGTGGCAGTATGCACCGTTACGCGTTTCCGCGGCGCGCAACGCGTATTTATTGCGGCCTCTACTCGTAACGTGATTCGAACGAAACGCGCGTCCCGCTGGCAATGGTAAAGTGACTATTTATTACGCGGCGGGGATACACAAAGGGGAATATAATTCCTCGTATACTTTTAACGAGATCCTCCGTTTCTGTCGAAGCTTTATGCTTCCCACCCGTTTCCTGTTTTTCATCGTTCCCGCTAGACACCACGGACGAGGGAATCTCCTCGACGGGAACGATACCTAGAAACTCCACACCGGCAATGAGCGGTCGCCTCTCTCGGTAAAGTGGCTTCTCCGCGAAATTCATGACTGCCCCGCAAATGCTCCTGTGCTCCACTCTGCCACGTGGACCCGCGCGATACGAGCAACGTAGACAGTCTTTCCCCTGGGCACTCGCGATCTTTACGGAGGACAGGGTCTCCCCGAGTGACCTGCTCGCGAACAGACTTTTGTCCATCGGGTCAAACACGCGAGACTCCTATTGCAATATGTATCTCACTCGTGTTTCTTTCATTCCTTTAGAACTGGAAATGTTATCTTGGAAATATTACGCTCGCGACAGCGGTGCGATTCTTGGTATAATTGAAGATACTGTTGGATGCAAGAAAGGCCTCAGTGGCAAAGGTCAGTTTCAAGTATCGGTAAACATTATGAAGGCAGATAGTTTTTATACATAGTGAAGTGGTCGTAAAATTAATATATAAAAATTTGATATATTACTGATTTAGGGGTCCGCTTTAGCTCATTACTTAACTTTTCCAATCACTATCGTAATGTCGCTAAGGACGCTGCAAGGATGTTGGGTTTCGTTATGCGTAATACAGCCGATTTCAGGAATCTATGTTCCCTCAAGCCCTTATATTTTTCGCTCGTCAGATCACATCTTGAATACGCCTCTGTTATCTGGTCACCCCATCAATCTAAATATATTTATCTCCTAGAGAAGATACAACATAGATTCCTGAGATGTGCTGCATATAAAACTGGTCAACGTATGGCGAGGTTTGATCATAACTATGTACCACTCATGCAATCTCTTAACATACCTACTTTACAAGACCGCAGAATCGTTTTCGACTTACTATTTATTCATAAGATCGTCAATGGACTAGTTAACTGTCCTCAGATATTATGCTCCATTAATTTTCATATTCCGCCTAGGCAGTTCAGGGATGCTAGACTGTTTTATACCGCGATTTATAAGTCGAACTTTGGCTTCTCGGATCCAATTAATCGGATCTGTGAAGTAGCTAACAAGTATGCTAATTCTTTTGACCTTCTCACCATATCTCATTCTGCACTTAAACGTCATCTAAATATTCCAAATAATGTACTATGATACTCACCTACTCTTCTCTATTTTAGCTGTGCACTTTGCTAATGCGTGTATGTTGATTACCGGAGCTTGTCTGACAAACTATTTTATGTACCCTGCGCGTCATCTATCATAATGGTTTTTTGTTTTTTTTTTGTTTTTATTTCAGTATGTACCCTCTTACTCTTGTACACTAAAGGGAACCCCTTCCCGTTTACATACAATAAAAAAAAAAAAAAAATATCTCCTTTGTCTGGTTTGTACAATTATTATACTACTAGGAAAGTGCAGAAGCTAGTAAGAATCTGACGAGACCAGAATAGAGCACCGTTTAGAGGATTGAAGAATCGATACCTGTAATTGGCCGTGGTCCGGGCTGAGTCGGTCCCAATCCCTTCGTTCCTCGGCCAGCAAGCGTTGCTCCTGCACCTTTTGGTTGAATTCCAGCCGAGGATCCCTGGAGTTGTCGTGCGCCAGGTCATGTCGCGAGCCCGAGACACTGTTGGTCCCGTTGGCAGTATTACGGTTGTACAGGGAGCCCAACTTCACCATGTTGTCCACGAGGTTCACCAGCGGCTTGCCTTTCTCGTACTTTTCGAAAAGTAGACGAGAAATATTGAATCTCCGCGCAAGTTTCTTAATTAATCGAGCTATGGCTTCCAAAGGGAGTGCCCTCGAACGAGGGAAGTAGGTACAATCAAATCTTAGGAAACTGAACGTCGCGAGAGGAAGGGGTCTCGCAGCTGCAAATTTGTCTTGTGAGTTGGCGTTGATCTTTGGCGACGGTCTTTCAAGTGGCCCGGCGTGCCTTGGGAAATTTCAGGACCCGAGGAAAAGGAATGTTGGCGAAACCACCGTCCCGTAAATTGTGACGGACGGAGGTATATCGTTTCCAGAGTGGTGTAAAAATCGCGGCAACTTTCACCTGACGGATGAAACCGCGGAGGACACGGTGACAGTGGAAAGTGGCTTTACCTGCTTTTCAAGATCCATCAGGTGTTTCTTCAGTTCCTCTAGCTTCTGAAGATTCTCCAATCGCCGCGGAGTATCGAGCTCTGCCAATCTGGCCTGCGGGTCATAAAATGGCCATGCTTTAAACGCGATACCGTGCACCCTCGATCTTTAAATATCTTTTATTTTGTACGTTAGATACTCCATTTCGAGCTACCACGAGATCTCGCCCTCGACGATCGCTCTTCTGTTACTTTACCAATATTTACAATTTCTCTTCCCGTAAATCGAGCACGCTTGGACACCGACTTACCCCTGGCACTGTAATCTTCCCCTAGGGATTAAGAGAGCACAGGCACACAAAGGAGCAACGTTCATCAACTCAAGGAACACAGACTAGGTGCAGATGTGAGTACGTGAGTCAGCATTGTCACAGAGTAGCGCACAGACGAATGGATTGAAGTGTGCGAGCAGAAAATTAGGGGGACATCGATGGACGCATGTGTGAATATTCGCAAATGGACTTTCTCTCAGCGCCGTTGCAAAATTCACGGGATATTAACGGCCGTGCAATGGAATTAACGGAATTCATTAGCGCCGGAGAGATGAGCGGCGCGAAGTGGCTCGGCAGAATGGAAAACCTCTCCGCAGACACGCTTCCGTTCGAGCGTGGCTTCCTCCGAATTTGTCCGGCATATTCACCGTGTAACTTCGCTAACGAGGACGTAACGGCGGAAACCCGAAGTGTCGCGAACTTTTAATATCCTCGCCGGGGGGGGCGTACGCGTCACGACGCTCGGAGAACAGCGGCGTTGTTCTTCAGGGTCGACTTAGGAGCGCGATATCTTTCCTTGCGGGCAACACGCTTCGGCTGCATTCTCGGCGCTAGGTGAACTGTAGGTCTCGCGACAGAGGGTAAGGTTTAGCGGACCTTCCGGGCATTCCTCGCGTGGTGACTCTAGGTCAGGACGCGAGTAAAACACGACGGATGGCACAGATTTCACGCACAATGAGCTTCGAGTAGCTCCGAGCAGACGTTGACACGGAACGTGTCTTCGAAACCTGTTATGCGCAGCGAGCTACGGTACTTCGAAACCAGATAACAGAACCGATCGGATCTATCACCATCTATGAACATTCTCGTAAGAACACCTGGACTCTACTAATTTGTCCAGTTGTTTCTGGAATGTAACGACTCCTAACGTTTCTTCCACCGAAAGAAAAATCAGAATCCCCTCGACCGATCCCAATCGCCCCACTTTGCATCCGGTCATTTCACGAGTGGTTGCTTGTGCATAATAATTCCATTCCAACCTTCTTATAATAAAAGATTCCATTTAAGGTTTCATAGACCCTCAGCTGACAATCGAAGTAAAACCAAGTTTTCGCGTCATTTACTTTCATTAAAAAAAAACCATCGAATCAATTGCCCTGGAATTTGGGTGACAATTTTGTTCAGTGTTTGATCTTTCTGTACACAATATTTCAAAAACTTTGGCCTATTATTTCACTCTTAATTTTGTAGTGATATTTACCAATTGCATTTTCCTATGAGAACAGATGTTAAATCGAAAGTTAAATAATTTAAAAACCACCGAAACAATTTTTATACAATTTTCAGGGAGGTTTTACTATTGCATACAGATTTTCATTGCTGCAATTTTCCAAGATTTTCGCTTATTTTTAATGTTTCTGAAGCACATTCTACGCTAGAATCCCATATGCAAAGCCCGTTACTCGTGGAATGACCTGCGAGGGCCTATGTCTCGCGTCAACTCTGTCGTGGAGGGACGTGGAGACACTGGTGACGTTCCCAGAGGAGTCCAGTGCCCGTCGTGTGTCGGAGGAGGAGTGGCGAATCATTCTGAAAATGCGTTCGGACCTGTGCCTCGATCTCCATGTGGCAGGTCTCCATCGCTTTGTAGATGGTGGCGTTTTGCCGTCGCAGCTGGATCAGCAGGAGCACCAGCTCCTCGTGGGTCCTGCCGAGGAGCTCGCCGGCGGATACGCGGACCAGTCCGTGGGTCCCAGGCGGCGGCAGCTTGCAGCCGGTCACGAGGTTGCTCTGTCGAGGCATGCAATCTTTCGTTAGCGTATCGATCACGCGCGCACGTCGCGTCACGAGTCGAATTCGTCGGCGAACAATTCGGTGTGAACGCTACCGTCAACCTTCTGCCCCTCCTTCGGGCTTGCCGTGGCAGATTTTCTCGCGGGACCACGTCCAGATCGATCGGGTCGGCGGAGATGCCACGTTTCGCTACGTGCATCAACTACGGCACCCGTCTTTCGTTTAACAACGCAAATGGAACTCTACCGCCGCAGTCACACGCGAGAGCAAACGAAACGGCACCGACGAAATATCTCGGAGGCGCGTATCGGGATGGCGAACCAAGAACTCGGAGGTGCAAGAAATGGCAGAGAACTGATCTTTCGCCGGAATGTGACGTTTCCGCGTGCGTCTGTGACTCGTGCGCCGCACGATGACTCGTAGATTTTAACACCGAATTATTTCACCACGCGAACGTCAGATTTTGCGCGTGGTAAAAAAGCGATTCGATTCGACTGGCATGGAGAGGATGAAAGAGTAGAGAAACGGTATGATAAAGAGGTTGGGTGTAAATTAGATTGTCCGATCGACCTGTATGCTGGATGCGAAAATCAATGCCTCATACATATTACTCGGTACGTAAAATAAATTCTGGGCAAACGTTATTCAAATAAAGAGCAAGACGAGCGAACCTAAGCGTCGAGGATCATTTCCACGCATCTGCGCTCGAGTATGTAAAACACACGAGCCTACGCATCTCTCTACGAACGCACAAAAATCTACCTTCTAAAACGTGACAGTCGTATGCATAGATCCGCTACATGAATATTTACGAGCTACGGATACAGCGACGATACGTGACCAAAGTTCCCAAAGCCGAATATTTCATACACTTTATCTCCGACCTGCGACCGCGTGTCAGATTCCTCGCAATTACGAGGCTGTCTCTGTCTACTTAAATGTTCGGGTGTCGCGTTGGTACGACTCGCATTTATCCAACATTCGCCATAACTCCGAAAATTCAAACTGCCGGCAAGCGACGTTTCAGCCCACTTTCCGCTACGAGTAACAATTTCTTCGAAAAATGGATCACGCCAGTTTCTCCGTAGCCGACAAGCGCTTTTACCTTCATCCGCTTAAGCTCTTCCCACAACGCTCTCGCCTCGTGCAGGACACGCTGCTGCATCTTTCGCGTTATCGTACCGCAAAATTTCAGCACCGACCTAATAGGTCCACGTTGGTTACGGTGCGCCCAGATAACAAGGATTCTGAATAAACACTGCTCGAGCACGAACGATCCTCATACCTGTCTCAAGATGTCCCTGCGGCAGGTTCCATCGGCTTGGACGAGTTCGGCGTCTCCAACGAGGTGCGAAGATTCTCAAGCATGGAGGCAAGGACGATCTCGTATTGGCAGCTCGAAGTCGAACGCAGCGGAATGGCGATCACTAAGCGTCGCGAAGGTGGAAGGAAGACTTTGGAAGACTGGCGTGATGCCCGGCCTGATCGGCTCGCCTGTTCACCGACTCCTACAGTACCCGGCATGCACCGTGGTTCCTTGCTTGGCTTGTCGAGCCATCGTTTTGTATGTTTTGCCTGAGATCTGGCTGGCTTCGCCTCGACCACGCCAGCCTATGTTCTTTGCTTAAAGCAGCCTTTGTAACTGGCATCTGATCGCGATGTTCCGCCTAGGCGCTCTTTCCGCGATCTTGTCTATCGGTCTGTTGGAAATTTCCTGGCTAATCGCTGTCCATTGAATTATCTTGTCGGGAGCTTCAAATCCTTGTTCAGCTCTTCCCTTTCAATTCTTTCGCTCGTTTAGCAGCGAATAAACTCGGGCCGAGCCATCGGTAGGTGTTCACCAGTTATTTATCGGTTCCCACAGGGTATTCGCATTTTACTGTTCTTCGGGGAGCTTCGGCAGATAGCGAGGCGTTTTAAAGCTCCTCCGTGATTATATATGTATGGTACAATGCGAGCCGTTTCAAGGCGACCGAGATTTTCGATTCTTTTCGAACTGGAAAGCCCCTCGACTTCCAAACCCTCGGAGACTATCAAGATTAAGGCTTTCAAGAGTTTCAAGAGTTTTAAGGTTCCCGGGAACTTGGAGGCTTTTAACGGTTCAAGGAATCGTCTCAGCACCGTCGTCTTCGAGTATCTATGCGAAACGATCCTATTTCGCGTAACGAGGACTTTTACCGGGAACTCTGGCAAAGTTCTGCCCGGTAGATAGCGGGGATCGCCTCCTTTTATCCTCGTGTACAGAATTATTTAAATGGACGCGGATTTCGTAGCGATTGAAGGAAACAAACAGGAGACGCTCGTGGAGAAGACATGCCTTGATGGTGGCGTAGTACAAACCCGCTCTAATTAACTACGCTTCGACGTTCCAAAGAACCAAAGAGTCCTTGCACGAGGAACGTGCACGGTTTAGCGCAAACAAAAGTGTAAAAATGTCTTTCGTACTCCTCGGATTGCTGTGATATTAGAGTCTCGAGAGCTTCAGCCTTTTGATACCCTGGATTAAGTTCAAGCCTCTCAGCATCCGCCTCGAAGGACCCCTTTGGAACAAAGAAACTTTCCTCGAGTGTTTAACCAAGAGGACGCAATTCTTATCCCAACATACTCTCCGTGGCAGGACTCAATTGTGAGGGAAGCTTAAGGTCCGTCTGCAGTTGCCTGGCACGGTGCCCTTGCTGACCATTGCTGACCGTATGCAGGATCGACCCTGGCCCCTCGGTTTTCTTAATCCTCTTTCCCTCTCGAACCCCCTTGGCCAGCTCTCGCCGTTGTCCCCTCTCTTCAGCCTCTCTTCCTACCCTGCCCTGGCTGGCGATCCTCCTTTTGGACCGTTCTTCGCACACGTTGCAGGTAACGGCAGCGGGAGGACGACACTTGCGTCGTTACTTTCTCACTGGACTGTGTCCTGCAGTCCCCAGATAACGAGGCGACTCGAGAGGGCTCGCTCAGTTCCCTGTTCGACGTGTACCGACGAACGCGGAAGACTATCATGGAATTCTCGAGTGAGATCGCAGGGCTTTTCAGCGACGAGCTCGGGCGATTCCAGAATTGCTATTTTTTTATACACCTTCTGTGAATATCGTCTCTGTAGAACTCCATGTGGCGGATTTAAGGTGGCAAATGTTCTGAGGGCCCATTTTCGGGGGAAAATGAAGAAGTAGTTTACTAAAAACGAGTAAAGTCTAGTAGAACAGAAGAAGAATGTTTGGATAAAATACAAATTTTCTTTTAGGAGATGGGACCCTAGGGGGCCTTTTAGGCAGGGGCATGGTTCGCCCGTTAAATCCGTCACTGATAGATTCTACTGCGAAGAAGAGGAAGAAGTTGCGATAGAAGCTGGCGCCTTTTGATCGGGACCAAGCCATACACTCGGTTCACTGAATCATTGGAACAGCCAAGAGTTTCAAAACGAATCAACAACGAGATAAATTACGAACTTTATTCGCGAGGAAGGACGAGTCAGCTCGTCCCGCGGCCTGTCTGGGGACCTAGTATCAGCGTTGCAGCGGCAAAGAACAGCGAAGAAACGAGGAAAAGGGAACTCCGGGTACAGCGTCGGAACGACGGGAAGTTACATAAACGCTGAACGAAACTTTTGTAGAATTGTAAAGTGCGAAGTTTCCGGTAGAACGGCCGTCTATGTTCCCTCCCGTTGAATGTACAAAGGTTATTTCGCAGCCTCGACAAACGGGGACGGGAATGGGAGCGGGCTGCTCCTGCGGGAGGAGTTTGCAGAATCCTGAAGGTTCACTTTCTGCAAATAGAAGGACGCTTTACGAGCGCGTAACGTCGAACCCGCGGAGCAAAAGAGAGCATTGCGCATGTTTGAACGGGGAGTTCCGTTACCACGCGTCGAATTTACAGGATTAGCAGTATTATAGGATTTCAAAGGATAGGATCCTAGGAGAACGGGACTTCTATGGTAAACGTGGTCCGCTGGAACCCTTCCTTGCACCTGGCTAACCGTAATCACTGAAATTACGTTTCGATCGCGTACCAGAGAATACTCACGGGCTTCAAATTTCCCCCTACTCGACTGTAGGTTTACAGAATGGTTTACAGAGTAGCCGGACTGAAAGGTGCATTGATTGGGAAGGCGCGCGACTATCTACAATATCTGAAGGGTAAGGTTAAGTTCATTGAACCTTGTTACTTTACTGATGGACTAAAGTATCAAAACTTGATTTTCTCAATGTATAAAGCTGTTTTGTGACATTCCTTGTTTTCCCCGTTTTCCCTTCATCTGTAGAAAAGGATTATCCGGGAAATGCCCTAGATTCTAGAGACTACCACCGTAGTAGATTCGCGGAGATGAATCTGATCATATCCCAAACGAGTTACAGAAACTTTTACCCCCTAATGATCATCGAATCAGTTGCCCCAATCATCCAAACTCTGTTTCGCAGTTGGCAACTCAGATCCAGACAATACACTAGTATCGATACGAAAGCTCGAACGTGGGATTCGTAAACTGGAAGTTGGGATCGCCTTGAAACGAAATTACGGTCAGCCAGACCTGCCGCCAGGCAAAGAGTATTAATTGGAACTGATGAAATTTCAAACTCTCCCACGGCTGGTGAACACGCGCGCGTAGGTTCCAGATTCCCTCCGTCCTCCTCCTTCCTCCATTTCTCTTCCCGTCTCCCCCACGTTCTCCCGTTTAGGCTAATGAATTTCTGCGACGACCGGCTACACGCTTGGCGCTAATGAAAATGCCTGGAAACTCGGTCTCGAAGGGACGTGGCTGAATCGGCTGTCCGTTTCTCGCGGTCCCGATATCCAACCAATACCTGGCCGCCTTCGCGTAAACTTTGCGCGGTAAAGAGAAACACGTATTCGTGGGCTTGAATGGGTTTCATGGGATCCTTCGGGCGTGCCGCTTGTTCGCCTCCATAATGGATATCGTCCTTCGTGCTTCACGAGGCGCTACGACCATCCTATAACGGCTGACCACCGCGACCTCCGATCCAGGTCCAGTCGATCGCAGGCTTTTCAAGTAACGACGGGATTCTTATCACCAGGGCCCGATCTAGAGGGGCGCAAACGGGACAACTGCCCCAAGCGACTTCGGAGGCGGCCAAATTAGTTAATAATTGGTAATTCATGAACCTTACAGTTTTTAGAAAACAAAAGGCCTTAGTTGTTCAACAAATACCTGCGAAAAATTTCACTCACTGTGAAAAATTATATTTAAAAATAATTATTTATGATTAAATATAAAGGGCAGTGAAAGTCATTTTTGCCCAGAGCGGCGGAGGAGCTAGCTAGATCGGGCCCCGCTTGTCACGAGAACCGCGACTCGAGGTGGTTCCAAATTTCAAAGTTCTACTCGCAGCTATCGGTAGCAACAATTACAATCTTTCTAACAACTAGTTAGTTAGTACTTTCACAGGGTACAACAATTTGGCGTACAAAAACACATGCTATCTTTTTCTACACTGTTGCGTCACTACGAACTTGACCCCGTCGCAATATTCTCACCGACACGTGTACCACCACGTGGTCGACTCTAGAACTTTTCGAGAGCTCCGGTTGGCTGTGTCTCGCAACCGCTGTTGCGAAACGCGGCTCGCTATCGCCTGGAGTCTAGCCTCTGCTCGCAGAAGAGGTCGCGCGGCCCGCAGGTGCGAACCGGCAGGGCTAGCTGGCCTCGGGGCGGCGTTTTAAGGCTGCCGTCTCATTTTTGTTATGGTCCGAATCGATCGAAACGTCCCTTGTAAACAGACGGTCCCTAATGAAACTACTGCGGTCGATAAAAAGAACTTCTACATAGGTGACATCTCCAGGTACTCTGTGTAGACGAACTTTTCGACGCATAGCTGCCACATCTTCTGTTCTCCCTGTCTCTGCCGCGCTGTTGCCACAGAGTCCTCACCTTCTACCGAGAAGTGTTGAAGGAATACGGCACGCACCTCGGGCGACCTCAAGAATGAAGGCCTTCGATTAAAAAAATTATTTTTCCGAAGAACGACCCCGCGGTCACGCGGTGCACGGCGACGACAGGCACTGCTGGCGACAAAATAGTAACAGGGGAAATGCGGCAACAGCGCGATACGACTCTCCACACGTATCGGCAACTATGCCTTTCCTACAATTACCGGCTAGCTTGGATTTGAACCAATGCTTGTGCTACGTGTCTCGAATATACCATCAACGCCTCTGACGCCGAAGCCTTGAAGCCTCATTCTGCCACTTTCCGAGCCGTCCTCAGTACACGATTCATAAGTTCATTAATATTTCAACGTACGGTGCTTATTACCGCTCAATCGCACCAGACCCGCCTGCACGGATGTCTCCTGGAGGCAGCTGTACCCGCAAAAACTTCCTTCTTGCCGATTCCACGACGAAAGTTGGATGAAACGGTTTGCTTACTACGTCGCGTATACGTACACGCTTTTCCCAGCTGGGTGAGTACACATTCAAGGCCCAGTGAGACGGCAGCCTTAATTAATTGGGCTAATGCAATTGACATGCTAGGACGATAATGCGGACTACTGCACACTCGCTGAACAGAAACACGGACAACTGTACGCGGGTGAACGTGCTTGCTTGCTAGGTTGCTTGTCGCGTGGCACTAACAGTGCACCACCTACTGGCGTGAAAAAAATAAAGAAGGGGAACGGGGGCGGGGATCGGGTGCTGGAGGGACGAGTGTAAGAAAAAAGCGGCTAATCAGCTGAGGCCGAGTCGTTATATTAGATTCCTTTCTCTTTCCATGCTTCGCCATGCCAATCAACTCGAAGGTTTCTGTTGCGCCAATGTGTCTTTCACTCACCCTTTTATGCAGCAGCTCGTTGCACTCCCATGCCCGTTGGTTTTGCCTGGCGGCCGTTCCTCCGCCGCGGTCCACTTCTCTGCCGATCGGGCTGATCATTTTCCTTTCGACTGCGAACAACATCACCGTCAGATTGTACGCGTTACCGTGACATTCGCTGCCAGGTGATTTTCGACGTAGATCCGAGAAACTGTGAGACAGTTAATAGACTCGGGGCTCGACGCTGTGAACAACGTACTCTAGCAAAGGCTTACAGTGAATCTCGCAAACGATTTCTCGTCGAATGACAGCCGGCGTGTATTAAAAAGCGATTTACAAGCCCACTTTCGGCAGAGAAAATAAACTGTCGCGGGAGTATCGATAGCACGAGGTCAAGCCGCCTTTCTCTTTAATCATACAGGGGAATAGCGCGATTTATATGCTTGTGGAACGGATTGCAGAGAAATGCAGAAAGCCTGCACTTAATATTCCCAGCAGTGACCTGGACAAGAATCCGGTATGCAGCAAATATTAGCTCGATATCGCTTAATCGCTGCTCGGACTCGAGCATCGGCTACTCTCTAAACTCTAATGTTTCCTCGATAATGAATTCCCCAGACGTGTACCACGATTGCAGTACGCTAAGTATTACGACGCTCGCGACATGACGCCGCGCGTGTGAGTGTACAAAATAATCCTAGAATGTGTCAATAATCTAGAAAGTTGCGACTTTCTCGTGCAAAGCTACTCGCGAATTTATTCGCGGCGTTTACTGCCTGTAATACCTAGTAATTCTCTTTAAATTTCTTGTCGCTACTCTTTAAAATGTTCGCGGTAGTTCTGGTCAGATTCGATTTCAAGTTCATTCCCCGATGAATAATTCTATCGATCTCCTGTTACTGCAAATTTCGATTCTCTTCTTAAGGCTTATGGGAAGATTCTCCTACTTCGGTAACGTAAAGTGAACGGTGGATATCCAGGGTTCATTTCCGCTGGGGCACGTAAAACGGCGAGCTTATTATCTATTTTCCATGCGCTCGCGAATTTTCCCCGTAAGCGGCCTCCGACGATCGCGAGGCATCGAAGCAAGTTAAGTTGGTTGGAGGGTTGAATACACGCGGGATTTCTATTATTCCTCGCGCCGCTTTATACTCCGACGCGGACCTTTCCTGCTCCCCGTGGATATTTGAATAATTAACCCCAACAGTACGGCGAACTTCTACGGGCGAGCACGCCACGTCCTTTTCACCCGACTCGCTGGATTCAGGCTTCATTCGCAAACACCCTGCCCGATCTCGGATATTAATTCTTCGAATTCGCGATTCATTCACCGGGATCAACCCCCTCGTTCCTGTTCGTTGCTGATCGGTTTTCCTTCTCGACAGCGATTCTGGGGGCTCTCGACGTTCCTTCGAGTACAATTTAACGTCGAGGTGTGCGAAGGGAGTGTTCGTGCGCAGATGGGAATCAAATACAGTAGAGCCTCCATTAAAGGGACTAGGCAGTGAAATCGGCCGAAGATCGAGTATTTTTTGCGAATTAATTGCAAGGTAATGAATATAATTTGTGACTAAGCACTTTTAGGTAATGTTCATTACTTAGTAAAGAGTCTGCGATTCGAGCCTACTTAGCCCCCTTAAAAGTTATAAATCATGCGTTTAGAGAGAGTTTAAACGATTTTATGATAAAAGACAAACGTAATAGAAGAACATAGAGAAGCAGTATGTACTTACTTGGACTGTGGATTCGTATGTCGCTTTCGCTGGGGCTGGAAACACGGTGGTCGTTCAAAGCAACAACCCTTAAGGCTCCAGCCGGGCTGATCAGTCGTTGAGTGGAGTGCCCGCTCGGAGACGTTAACCTCAGGTCCTTTCCTTCGCCGTTGTTGAGTCTGCAATTTTAATATGCACCGAACGATTCATTCCCTCCTACAGTTTAGCCATTTTTTGGTACAAAATATAGATTGTCCCTTCCTTATTTTGCTAAAACTCTCAGACCTAACAATGCTCGAATCAGGCTACCGAATCCCCAGAGGAACAGCTCGTTGAAGTAGTTTTATTCAAGTCGAGCAAAGTGTACTTGAAAAGAGAACTGCTGACGTCGTTTGAATCGGACGCTAGTTGCATTGGTATCCCTCGTGTATCCCCGGCGTGAAACACTCGAGAAAAATGTGTCGCCGAGGGAATTGCAATGCGAACTAGGCGTTTCTCGTTGGGATTGTTCGCACATGTCGATGTAAGGCGGTTTTCACACAGAAATTCATGAGCGGTAAGGTCGCGAAGATTTTTTAACTACCTTTCATCGACATGAAAGCAGCGCGCGATACGCAAGCGTTTTACCACTGCCAATCTGAGCTTTTAGGGGGTAACACCACTGTAATGCCACAAAAACGTAGCGTACTGCGTACTGAGATACTGTAAAAATTTCAAGTGAAGCGAATAAAATTTGTTCAAATGGTGTTGCTGACCAACTTGAAAAACGTGGTTCTGAGAAAAATGCGTTTAAAGTGCCATTTTGAAAAAAGAAAATAAAAACAAATAGCTCGAAACTAAGTACTTAAGGGAGGTTTCTGCCTTGTTGAGCCAAAAAATGTTCGATTTTTCACCAATTTTTTGTGCGAAAAGTATTAAATATAGAATGTTGATATTTGGTATGTTGACTAAGCGGTCTTTATTGAACATAAAAATATTTTTTAAAGTTTGACAAAACATGGTGGTGGGAGTGGGATCAGCCACGTATGTCGGTGCGCGGGCGATTACATTCTTTGCTTGCGGAAGTCGTAAGTTCCGGACAGGTGGTCTGAAGCAAAAAAATGAAACATATTTTTACTTTGTACAATATTGTGTATAAGTTGAACCAGAATTATCCAAAAATATTCAAACGTTTTTATTTAATGAACAAAAAACTGCAAAAATTTGTGGTAAAAAAACAAACTTCCCTTCGATCGCTCACTATTGTCTTATTTTCCAATTTTTCTTCTTGATTCTGGTTCAACTTATACACAATATTGTGTAAAGTAAAAATATCTTTCATTTTTTTTGCTTCAGATCACCTGTCCGGGACTTACGACTTCCGCAAGCGAAGAATGTCATCGCCCGCGCACCGACATACGTGGCTTATCCCACTCCCACTACCATGTTTTGTCAAACTTTAAAAAATATTTTTATGTTCAATAAAGACCGCTTAGTCAACATACCAAATATCAACATTCTATATTTAATACTTTTCGCACAAAAAATTGGTGAAAAATCGAACGTTTTTTGGCTCAACAAGGCAGAAACCTCCCTTAAGATGTGTATAATAAAGGCGTTTGAACAGATTTTCGACTTATTTCCTTGTTTACCCACAAACAATTGTCAAAGGTACACTACGCTTTTGTGCCCCTAAAGTGGTGTTACCCCTTAAAGAATAATTTATACACTTGTGTCGACAATCCCAGCTGCATCGTATTCACAAGCTTCCCCCACACACCTTTCTCCGATTTCGCACGCGTCTCGTAACCCTCCCCCCGAATTTGTTTTATGGTTCATCTCGCTCTTAAATGGACCCGCAATTTTATCGCGTTGAAACGAGCGTTTGGATTCCACGCGGACGATCGTCAAATAATCTTTTATTCATGGGCATCGGATTTTTGGAATTTCCAGAGGCGAGTAAGCGGATCCATTATTCTCCAGTTTGCTCGAGATAAAAATGGCTCGGTGGCGAGTGATATTAAATTTCAGCTGGCTGGAAATTTTAACATAGAATTAAACGGCCATTTCTCGTCCGGCGCGGAAAATGGAATTAGCGGTATCTGTTACCAAGGCTTTCAGTGGCTACCTGAATTGCCCGTAGCCCTCGAATGCTTTGATGATCCATATGGAAACGACAGATTACGGAATAATCGTACTCACGTGGCGGAGCTGGTTCCTATGTCACCGCTGCTGGCGGCTCTCAAGATCTGCGGGCTCACGGTTATGTCGTTCTCCGATTGCCTGGCCGACTGAGGGGTGGACTGATGAAGCGGAAGGGGCTGTCTGTGCGCGGTGCTCGCCCTTGGCAGCGGAAGGGTGGACACGGTGGCCGGTGGCGGTTGCGTTTGGGTCCTCTGCGCCAGCTGCGACGTGCTGACAGCCCTCGGCGGAAGCGGGTCCCTTCCTATCACCGACCCAGACCCGGAAGCTGCGAACAGAGCATCCTTCGTCATGCAATTCTGGCGTCCCCGTTTATTAAATATTTACAGCGAAACGGGCTCGCCAAACTAGCGTCGTAAATTTTTTAACCGCGGGGGTGAAAAGGTTGCCGCTGGTGGTCGCGGTCAGTTTTCTCTCTGTTTCCTCTATCCTCCCTATTAGGAGATTGAACGCCGCTCGCAGAATAATGGCATTCGACGTTTACGGTCCCGTCGAAATGGCACGCTGCATCCGCAATCTTTATTTCTCGGAAAAAGCGACGCAATCGCGGGACTTTCACTGCAAGAATTTCCTCCTCGCGCCTTGCGTTCATCGCGCCTTTATTTATGCTGCGCACCGAGGGTACTCGTTTATGCAGGCGTAGAAGAGTCATTCGCTCCTCAAAGTTCACGCGAGCATAACATCTCGCGACAAGGTTGCCGTAAAACCGCGTTTCCAATTTTCCCCAATTTCCCTCTTCCGTTGTTATATCCGTGGTGGATTCCACGATAATCAGAGAGAACGCAGGTTTGGGTACAAATCCGTCCCAATAAACATGGGCGACTGGAATCTCAAGATTTCGACTGGCGAGCAATAACGAATAATTGACGATACAGGCCGCTGATCAAGGGGGCGAAATTGCAATATCGCGGGGTGCTCGGCAGAATCGTTCGGCCTTGGCGGTGGCGCCCGTCGCGGGATTCGTATTGCTGGTTTCGGAGCGCGGCTTCAATTACCTCGATTCTGATAATTGGAGGGGCTGGCCCGATCGGCGATCTCTATTTTGGCCGATCTTGGTTCACCGCCGACAAAGCAAACGATTCGCCAAACGCGATAAAGCGCGTTTATACGGCCGCGGGCAACTCGATTGTTCTGGCTAATTGGGAAGCACGCAACGCGGTTGCCGCAATGGCTATGGATTCTCCGCTCGCCGATCTCGGGCCACGTTACACTTGTAATCCACGGCCGACGTCCACTAATTCTAATATCGGGTCGTTGTAACACAAGCTCGTCTTGCCACGAATCTATTACAGCGCGCGCCGCGGACTTATTAATCGTTTCCTCCCTTTCCAATGGGAGGTGACGAGTTAATTGAACGGCGGAGTTCCCTCTCCGTCGAGCCGCAGTTAGGCATCGCGGGAAACGCGAGACGGTGGAGAGAATTGTGTCAACGTTTTTTAACGCGGACGGAATTTACTCGCACGCAGGTTGAATTTGAAATTCCGAAGCGTCACGGCGGCGCGGCGGGAGCGTGACAACCGTCCAAGTAATTGAATCCAGCCCGCTATTTTTACGAACAACGAGTGTCTGTTAACGCGAACGACGCGAGGAATTCTCCGCGAAAATAGGATGGCATTCGAATGGAGGAGAGGCGAAAGTGGCACACGAAAAATTTTAGCCAGCTTCGTTCCGCTGTCAGCTGTTTTCACGAATGTCATATCTATCTGCCGGAATATGTTCGAAATGTGCAATAAATAGCTGAAGCTTCGTGCGCATTCGGTGCTCCAGTTTGCAAGTGTGCTAATTTTTAAAAGCGCGGTCAACGCAGAGCTGAATTTAGTCCAAATTGCTCGCACCACTAATTATTGTTAACCAGTCTCAAGTTACAGCAGAGTACTTATCTGTTTACGAGAGTGGAGGATTACGCGTACCCTTGCGCGAATTCAGCACGCGCTAATGAATTTGGGAGAAGGAGCAATAATGAGCGAGTTTGCTGAGAATTATCACTTGGCATTTAATTATTACCGAATGGTATATTTAAGCAGAATTTAGCAGAGAAACCGTTCACCGACGTTTCCCGCATTCCGCAGTATTATACTATTTCGTCGGGATATTCCATATTTCCCGCAATTTCAATATTGCATCGCTCTTGAATGCTTCGCATCGATTCGCATAGTTTCGTCGTTCTCGCCGGGGGCATCGACGAAATGAAATTTCCGTCGCGGTTCGAATCGTAAGCTCGGATCCGCGCCGGGCCCACGTTAAATTCGTAAGGGTTTCAAATTGTTTACACAGCAGTAACATTTCTAAAAAAAAGAACACCACAAACTTCTGTTCCCCCAACCGTTATCCGCGCTAGCGGTTCCGTGAGGCTGTTCGGAGCGCCACCAGCCACGCTATATCACTTTTCAATCTCCGTCTCAAATAAATCGTCGCAGACTTCTCATTCGAATTTCAAGGAAAATTCTGCCAGCCTCTATCTGGAAATTCCCCAAACTAATAACGTGTGGCGCAGTGCCTCGGAATGCTCCAATTTCGGAATCTCGGCGAGAAGATCCTGCTCGTCGCCGAGGAACCGCCGCCGCCGCCGCCGCCAAAATTCCAGAATGGGCGCGTGTCGCGGCATGCGAAACGCTAGTCGAAAGAGGGCCCGAACGTCAGGAGGGCGTAATTGAATCTCACGGGTGGCGTGCTTTTAGCGGCACCCGGGCGACCATAATGAGCGGCCGGATGTTTCGCGGACATGGGAACGCCGCGGGACCAAATAGAACGGAACTGTCGACCGAGACCTGTCTGCGGAGGGGGCCTGCCGCAGGAACCGCCTCGTTTGAAAACAGACCGAGCTGGAGACACAGGATGGGACAATTTATCGCGTGCAATTAACCCAGCCTCCGAAACCAGGCCATCCAGGCGCGCTATTACGTAAGGAGCGCGATGCCGCTTTGATCGGCCAACGTCTATAAACGCGTCGGCAGGCACAATTTCGTGTCCTGCCGTTTCAAGATCAGTCGCCGGATGGGTCTAGTTTCGGCCGGTAGAGTCGTAGCTGCAATTTTGTGGGAGGGTTTAATAGAGCAGTTGAATATTGTATTAGGTCGGTGGAAATGTTCGCTCGCTCGCTGTTAGGTTTCGGATTTCGAACGGGACAGAAACGAAAAGAATTAAATATTTGTCCGCAACAGAAACGAAACGAAATTCTAAATCCTATTGCCGGAGTGAAAACGATATAATCGAAACACAAATTCCGGTTAATAACGTTATTGTTTCGGATAGATAAAGTCTGTGATTTCGCATTTTCATTTTGTGTATTCTATTTTTTGTATGTATTTTTTATATTGGTTGAGGCTTTCGGGTGTAAGCCTCAAAACTCTATTTTTTTTTTATAAAACATGATATATATATATAAATATAACATATAAAATAGTCAAAAATAAATTTATATGAGTTTTTATAAATACGAAATAACCGGTTCGGAACAAAATTTCTTTTTCGTTACAATGGAAACGAAATATTTGGTGCCTGGACAGGTGTTAGGAAATGTCTTTTTTTTGCTACGCTTACTTGCACTTTGATCAGAATCGTGGCAAAATATAACCATAGATAGTTTGATTAAAAAACCATGTAAGTAATATATTTTTCAATACAACGTGCACGAACCAACTTTTACACGGTCCTAATATTAAAGCAGGAATATTATCGTATCTACAGGAAACCCGGCAAAAGTGCACGTGCAGACACGCATTCCCACAGCTAAATCGAATTGCACGCGCGACAGTTGCGATCGACGTAAATCCCCGAGACAATCGGTACTTCCTGTCCGCAAGGCAACGCGCGAATGTTTTAAGCGACTCTGAGCATCTTTGAATTTCACGCGATGCAACTCGCGCAAACGTAATCTCCGATGCTTCAGAGTTTTTGCCCCGTTGTTGCCTGTTATTTCTCCGATTCTTGTATTCTACGCCGATGCGCGCGCGCGTTCTTTCGCAGCAGCTTATCCGCGTTGTTTTGCTCTAAAAATGAAATGTCTGCGGGGCGTAACGCGAAGCTGGCAGGGGATGTAAAAATACAGAATGTGGCAGAAATATCAGCGTGGATCGATGGGCAGGCTGGCCAGATGGATCAATGGAAGAGGATATATTGCGTTAGCACAACGGAGCAGGGCGTAGAAACGGACGCAGAGCAATCTCAAAACTGCTATCGCGAAATACCAGCGCCGAAATTCCAGGCGCAGCTGGATGAATCGAAAAGCCCGCGTGCAGCTGAATCAATGCCTCTGTCAATATGAAAAGTAATCTTGACGGAGATTACGTTTTATCCTGATACGTTTTACTTTTTCGCGCTCGAGAGTTTACTTTGCTGTTGAGGCTTTCTGCGACGGTTCTCGGTGTCTGTTACCTTTATTTCAGACATCATAATCGTTATAAGACAAATTTTAAAAGTTAAGGTATAATTAGTATTCATTGACAACATGAACAAAAATTAATTACAAATATGTACAATATCTATAAAAATTATGTACAATATTTTCTATCCTATTCTTTGTTTCATATATTTTCATTCCGCTTGTTAGTTAATGAAATATATGAATTTTGTAACTAACTTTTTTTCTGTTGTCAATGAACACTAATTATCAGTAATGTTAATAAGAATAATTGGCAATGACCGAATGTAATTACAAAAATTGTTTGCCGTCGATAATGGTTATCGATAACCAAATTAAATCTTCCATCATCGATAATGGTTCCTGATAGCCGAGACAAATTTTAATCATTCATAGTGGTTAGTTGTAATTAGAACAATTAAAAATTAGTATTTTTTAATCATTTCATTTTTTGAGAATTTTCAAAATAACTGTTATTTTGGATCTCGGCTTTATTCCAATTGCCTACATTGCGCTTTCATTACAAACTGGCTTGAGGAGGTTGAAATTTATTTGTACAGAGCCGCATATGTCGCGATGCAAAGGCATTCGAAAGCGACGTTACTCGCGCATCAATAACACAGCGTTCGCCAGCTCTTCGCCCCGGTTATTCGCGATAAAAAGCGGCACAAAAGGTCAACCCGCGACAAAGCAATGAAATCGCTAAGAGACAGTGGGAATGCATTGAATCCAGGCAAAAAAGATGAAAAAAAAAGCCGGTGGAATTATTGGATTGCGAGGCGAATCGTCATTCATAGCGCACCGTCATCGCATTCCAGCGGCTATTAAACGAGCTCTCTGTCGATGCATCTGCTCCCGCAGAGCAGACAATTTCCTTTTAACGATGTTTACGGAAAATAGAAGCGTTACGGTGCGGCAAAATTGACTTACGCTGCTATTGCCGGAGGGTTAAGGGGGTTGAAACGGATTAAACGACTTTTTCGCCGCAAGAAAAAGGGCGCCCTCTTAATATTCCTTCTTTCACGCGACTTTTCCTCTGAAAACCCGGGAAATTCCCTTTTTCTCCGCCGCAGCGATTTCCGTCCGCGGCGGGGCCATTGCCGCCAAGTCGAGTTTTAATATCATTTCCGCCAACAACCAGGGAAATTGAGTTTTTTAAGTGCATCTTCGACGGGGCCGAGAAATAGAAGTTTCTGATTCGCTCCCCTTTTGTTTGGCCGACATTCGTCCCGTTTTCCCTCTAACAAGCGTCCCCGGGACACAATGGAATGTGCTTGTTCCACGGGAGAATATTCGTTTGGCGCGATGGTGATTTAAAAGAAGAAGGATTCCTTTATTCTCTGGGCAGGCGAATCTCCGATATCTATCTGCGGGAACAAACGACTCGTCGTTTCTTTCATACGACGGGTTCGACCAGAGATCCTCCTCTCCTGATAGGGGCCTTTTTGCGACCGATGTCTTTACTCCAGCTTCTTTCGCGTCACACAGGCTCTTTAATTGTATCCACGGCGCTCTAAAATTATTTCGCCTCGTAGTTATTTTTACCTCGAACGGCAGCGGTGAAATGGGATACTAATCTCGAAAGCAGACCCTAGATTTCCCATGAAGTTCGCCCCACTTTTCTCACACGAACGCTCCTGTATTCCGGGCTGAACCTGCCCGGTTAATTGCATCGCATGCATATGATATCAAGAAACCAGACAATTTCGTCGTACGTGACTCCCACTAATTACTGCACCCTCGTAATGTCGAACGGAACGGTAGATCCTCGCCTTCACCCTTCACCCTGGCCGTACGAAATTTCGCCGACGGAGATAGACATAACGGGGCGCGATGAATTATCGCGATCGCCTCCGCTCCTCGCTTAATTACGTCGGGTGTTGAATATCGATCCTCGAAAAATTGATTAACCACCCTGTAACTCTATAGCCTGTACGGAGCGTGCAACGGCATCGCTTGCCCATTAGGATTCGTTTCGTATCCATTGCCACGCGATGCAGAATATTTAAAAAGCTTCACTCGCCCGTCAGCGGAAACATTCCGCGATATCGAGCACGTACAATAAATTAGTAAAATGTTAATAGCTTCCACCCCGAATTCAGTATTTTATGCGCAGAGTTCTGATGAAATTTTGGAGTTCAAAGGATTAATTGATTTGCTGTAGCGAAGTGAAACAGAAATTTTTAATAGAATTTCGTTGTTAAGAATTTCACGCCTGAGAATATTTATTTCTGTGTTATTCAATATTAATTGAATTATTTACTCCGAAGACAACCCTCCGAGGGATATTGTTTTATATAACAGAGCACCTCACGGATCGACGTAACGGCGTCGTTCTGCGACACCTTGATCTTTTCTGCACCAGTGCCAAGTGGAGCGTCTATATTTACAGGACACGTGAGCCCGCGCGAGCGCACGAAAGGCTGCAAGTTCCTGTTTCAGAGCGGATAATGTTGGCAGATTAAATAAACCGGCGGATTAAATAGCACCGTTGCATTTCGCCGGGAAACGTCAGTCGCTTAAATGGGTCCACGTTCAATTTCGCTACTGGCCGGACGAATTGAATAATTTATCGTTTCTTTTTGTCCGCCAACGGATAGCCTTTTTATATTTAGACCGCGAGGTCGTGCGAGCCGCCTGGAATTCGCGTGACGCGAGCACATTACTTTTCTCGCGAGTCTGCGTGGTTGTTCGATGATATTTTGCCTGTTATACTGGTGGCTCCCAGTCACGAGACATTAATCGCCCGGTGACTGGTAAACGCCGGATCTGGATCGTGAATTAGGCGCATCCCCGTCTTTTCCTGGACGTCGTCTTTATTATCGCTCGGCGCGATCCGTTGTTCTCGGCGCGGAGTCGAGGAACACCTGTGGATAAATTTCTCATCGTAATTCCGAATTATCCCGACAGGACCCACGGCGGAAGAAAGAATCCCGAAATCCCCGGCTGGTTTACCGCATTTCAAGATATATCCCGAATGCAGTAAACTGCGGCGAGCCGGAGAGCCGCGCCTCGAGAACGTAAAATATTTATTACGGCTGGCCGCAACCGTGGGCCCCTACCTTTTTACAATCCGCCGTAATAAAAAGCCAAGGGGCGGGCGGGGGCGAGGCTGAGCCGGCATCGGAGAAAAAGGAAAATCAACACCCCCCGGTCGGACGTTGCGCAGCAACAGGTCCAGCAACCAGCGATACAAATGACCGCGCAACTGCGCTTCCGCTCCCAACCCGTCCGAACCACCTCGATCAATTTCTACGTTCTTCCCTCTTTCGCCACTCTTCCTCCAGATTTACCATTCCCGTCTTCCTCGCTCGCTCGACGGGCCATAAATTGCCCCCCGTATTCTAGGAAAGCAATTAGCGTAACACGCGTAGGTAGGGTGATTTTTAACGAAGGTGGACGGCGCATCAATTCTCCAACGAACAGTCTCCTCGGTCGTTTCGCAGTCACCCTAGTCCGGAGCGAAGCATTCGGAATGGAGTTCGGTACGCGCGGGAGACAGATCCCCATCACGCAATCCCTCAATAACAACCTCTGATTCCCCCTTAGACATCCCATCGGCGGCACTTCTGGCGTCGCGACGCCCACCATTAAACACCGTGGCGTCTCGCGGCCAGGATCACGGGGTGAACAACCCCTTCCTGGAGCTTTCTCGCCACCGGAGACTGCACAGACCCTATTCGCAGTTGGTCGAAATTCTATTTGCTAAATTAGACGTTTGCCCGCTTTGAGGTGCTTCGCGACGAAATGGAAGTGTCTGGAGCTGGTGTCCGGGCGGCGGGGAAGCCGTGTCAACGGGGGAGGAGGCAGCGAAATCTCGCTCGCGTGAAAATTCTCGCGCGTAAGGCTTCGCTACGGAGTGGATTATTTCGTTACGTAAGCGACAACGGGAAAACTTTCGCCTTTGATTTTCCGCGCAGCATAGCTTGTCGCGAGACGTACGACTGTTGGCACTCTAAACTATATTCCCGGTTTCTAATTCAGAAACTTCGGTACTGCATAAATTAAGCGTTTAGAGGGTACGAGGGCCTTGGCACTTCGGTAATTAATTTAATGTCTACGTCGCCGTGCACCATCGTCTAGGATATTTGGACAGGTCTGCCTGGGTCTGACAGACGATCCCTTGGTCCGATAGCAGGCGTAGATGACATGTGGGCCTAGTTATGCAGAAAGCTGCAAAACCTCAATGATCCGCAATTGAGTAAATCTAGTTTAAAGATTGTTAAAGAAAAGCAGCTTAATTTCTTTTGGGTATATTTTATTTCTTGTTCTTATTTTACAAGCTTTTTTAATGGGTTATTTAATAGTGAGTAGTATAATTAATATTCTTTTAAATTTTCTGTAGCTTTTGTTTTTTAAGCCTAAAATGGAACTATGGCTTGGTAGCTTTAATAATTGTAGAATATAAAAGTTGTTCTCTGGGTTGGTAATATTTTACAAAATAAAGATCACAAAATTACGAGATTCGCACTGGGTTTAAATAATTTGTTGGCATTTTGAGGGTTGGTAGCTTCCTGCATAACTAGGCCCATTCGCGTGATGCCCCTCGATCCTCAGAATCATAAAAACGGCAAGTTCTGTCTGACGCCCGAAACGAATGACCAGTCGTCGATACAGCCTCGTGGAAGCAATGAAAAGTCCGCATTGTTCTATTCCAGGGACGCTGATGTCGTCGCTTGGGAATGCGACGGCCGCCGAATCGGAATTTTGCAACGGCCCCCCGCGTTACTGTATCGCGAAAGATTACGCGATCCAGGCATTTCTCGATTCCCAGAAACTCGCCCCGTTACCCTACATACCTGACTGGTTACAGCGATCATTAGCGGGCTCGCTGTTCCAACTAACCCTCGCTGGAACTTTAAGGAGATACTGAACGGTGGAACGTAGCGCTGACAGTTTCTGGTTTCCTTGAAAGGATCGATAAAGAATAATGCGCGGTTTTTGCTGGCTCGAAAGCGGCATGAAATTTCGCATTGTCCTTCTCGCCGGGACACGATAGCTGGACGCCGCGGCGTCACCTTGGGCACGTGCTCCGAAAAGGAGCTATTCAGACCTTGACGCGTGTTCGGATGGTTCATCGCGGAGGAGACAAAGAGACGGTGGTATCGACTACTCGTCTGACCTACTTGATCACTACAGATCCCGTTAGTCTGGCATCGAGTCGACACTCTTGCCGGCAGCCACGCTCGCCACTCGCCACCGCAATCGCGGACAGGAATCGCGCGAATAGCTCGGGAGAAAATGTCGGCGATGCTGGGGCAGCGATGGGAAACCAAGTGGAATCGATAGAAGGACTCGCTAGAAGGATAACAGGCTCCGTTGAATCATGGTCGATTTGTTTAGAGAGAACGTCACCGTTCTATGGTCGATCTAACTCGATTGTACCCTTCTTCTGGCGTGTCATAATTGAAACGCTCCTCCTCTTTGCCAGAGTAATTGCTTCGGTAAAGTCTAAACTGTAAATTTACGCTGCTACTGCATTCTAATTTCAATCCCTGTCCCCGTTTCAAAGCGCGCTTCATCTGGCCTCTCTGAAAAGTTGGAAAAAGGGGCAGAATCCCCGCGAATGATTTTTCGAGGGTTCGTCAGAGCTGAAATTACGTCCTTCCGGGGAGAACGGCTAATTCACTCGTCAAGCGAATTCAGTGGAAGTTTCGAGCCGCTGTCGCGAACAGCGCATTTCTGGCCGCCCCCGTTTGTCATTTCCCTACCCGTTTTACGCTTCTTCATGGAGAGCACTCGTGTGCCCATTTCGGCTTTGATGCTCTCGGCCGTGATTACGCAGAGTCGCGTTGAAATTAATTAACACAGACTTGAAGTCAGCTTCAACCGATCGTGTTATAATAAAATTATTGCAATCGCGATTGTAGATCTAGCTGTGATACTTGACGCTGATTAAAACGACGAGGCGATGGAGATAATACGTACTCTTGCGAAGGCAACGGTGGAAAAATGACTCGGTGTGAAAGGATCATCGGAATCGCCCTGTATATCTCTCTAGACGTCAAAGCATCCGTTACGGGTCCAGTTGCAGGTAGAGAAAAACAATTCCAACCACGAAGAACAAGTCGAAATCTCCGGTTCTCGGCCGGAGAAGGCGTTCGTCTCGTTTTTTGCGCTAGCCAGCCGCTGGACCCGCTTCGACTCGGTTCTCCACCTTTTTCTGCGCCACCGATTTCTCGTTTACGTCCACGTCGTCATCGTCTTTCCGCAAACGACAGGTGCTCCATCGATCCGCCAACAATCCCGACCGTTTTAATGCTTTCCTTTCAATTTGCGTTTTTCTGTCGCCGCGAAAAAATCGCCAGGAGCCGGGCTCCTTTTTCTTCCAGCTGGAATCAACTGTTCCGTCGAATTCCAAGTTCCAGGAGATCCTCGAGTCTTGCTCTCGAGCGTTACAGTCGGATTGCCGACGCGCCAACTTTTCCAACTAAATGCTTTGGATCACGGTGACGGGGTTAGAAGTTTCCAAAAAGTGTCTCGGCTATGTTCTTCCTCTGGCACGAGTCTTAGGGACTCTAAAACCCTATCACCGACGGTGTTTTCGCTGGAGATTAGGAAGCTGGTAAGATTCTGTGTAGAAGGAAACTTTTAGATATCTGGCCTGAAATTTTCGAGGCGAAAATACAGGAATAGACTCGCAAAGGCAGCTCGGCTACCCGAACGTACTGATTATTTTGAAACTGTGGAGCTTTCTAGGGGACCTCGATAGAAGTGTCTGGCGATTTTTCATTCGTGCCCATTTTTTGTTCGGAGTGAAAACATCCCCTAAAAGGTTAATGTGTGTTTTCCTACTTTCCTAGTTTGATTTAAAAAAATCATTACAATGAAAACCTAACGGTGTTTTACCCTCTATAAATCTATGCAATCGTTTAAAATTTAGAATGAGGAATGATGTTTTATTTAAACTACAAATTTTAAACAATTCGATTGCACAGTTTCAAAGAGCATAAAAAGCCATTATGTTTTCATTGTAAATTTATTTTACATCCAGGTACTATAATTTTCAAGATATACAGGAAAGTAGGAAGACACATATTAAAGGTTAAGGGGTGCTTTCACCCCCAACAGCCGAAAATGGGCACAAACTAAAAACAGCCTGATACTTCTGTTGAGGTCCCCTGTTGAGGAATATCCTAGTGTACCGTTCGGGAAACAGGACCACGAGGAGCGCAGGAATCCAGAACGCGTTCCAAGTTGCAGGATCCAGGGTACGATGTCGAAAAATCAGAACCGATGTTACGGTCCGTAAGAATTATGTAATGAACCCGGAGGAAGGGGACAAGCGAGCCGAGTAACGGTATCGGCGAGGCAGAATGGTTCTGCATCATGTAGCTGCGAGCATGTAAAATCACGTTTCTTAACGGTTCATAAGCCGAATTCAAGTTCCCCGCTGGCTCAACTGTCGCCCGGCTTTCGCGGAACTTTCGTACGAATTCACCGCGCGTGGAAACTGTTTCGCCCGCGTGCACGGAATACCAATTACCATTTTCGTAGCGGGGGTAATTTCCGGTACACGAAAGCTGCGCCCGTTTGACTAATCGTAGACCCGTTCCCCTGAAAGATCGGTTCCTCGTCGCTCGTGGACCGATTATATTCCGATAATATACCACCGTTTCGTATTGTCAGGCGTAACGGACGGCCGATTATCAGTGGATGGCGAAGGAGAGAGGAGCGAGCCTAGGAAAGGAACGCAGCGATGATTGAATCATCGAAAGTGCTGCGCCCGTAGTAACGGTACACGAGGAGAGAGGAATGCTCGTGCATCGTTCGTGGGACGAACCTCGAAATCCGATAAACGTGCATGGCGCTACATGCCTCCCGGAACGTATTTCGAAGTGGATAATCAGCCTGGGCGCGCGAGAGATCGATAATCCCGACGAGGAGCCGGCTTCGAGCAACAGTCATTTCGGCAGCGTTCCCGCGCGCACCTTTCGCGGCTTGATGAATCGAAAATCGGCCAGCTGCGCCGACCGCGTCCGCGGGCTATTCTGTTTTTCGCGATCCATTAACCCAGTGCCTCGCGGCCGCGATTTTTGCCACGCAATTCTTTCGCGTGCAGGAAAATGGCCACTGCTTCCTTTCTTCCAGCGAGCAAGCCTTTCTCCCGCGGGATTACAGTCAGGACTTTGGCTTCGCCAGAAATTTAACTCTTCTGGGAATTAGTAGAAGCGGTGCAGAGGACGTGGAAAGTCGCGGAAGTGTTCGAGGTAGAACGGAGAAGGACCGTTATTGAAAAGTCTTGGTGCCGCGGTGTATCACCGTTGATACTTAAATTTCTGTGAAATGATGGGTGCTGCTTAGTAGAGAGTCCTACCTGTTACGCCACTGCCGCGTGGATTCGCGCGAAAAAGGAAAGAGCGCGAAGTCGCGATACGTACTGTACTTTCCGGACCAGCAGCTGCCGCATATCAGTCCCACTTTTCCGCCCATTTTCCTCCTGGAGCAGGTTCGCCTGGCGGCGCTCAGCCACGCACTTGCTACGACCCTCGCGTTCCCTCGCGTCGTCACAGAATCCAGGACACAGTACGCGATGCGTGGCCACGCGCGTGTCATGAGTCTGTCATGCGACTTGGCGCGGATCCGCGTGCTTTCTGTCTCGCGAGCGTGTCCGTGCCTTCCTCGGCGCGCACATGTGTCCCGCCGATCAAATACAAGCCGGGCACAGATAAGTCCACCGATTCACCATGAAACCGTATAGCAAACAGCACTTCTCCGTCGAATTTCACTTCGATTCACTCTTCAGTTTTATGTGTCGACTAATCGAGCAAGCTATTCACCTCTGTAACACGTGTAATCCGTGCTGTCGATAGGAACGTATGTTTCAAGATTTCAGGTCAACGTGCCTGCAGAAGCTTCGTGGGCATATAAAGCGGTATAATAACGGGGATGAAGGAAGGAAAGCGATTCTCTATGATTATATACGCTGCGATGCAGCAATGTACTTTAATATTCTCCCTCAAAGTGCATACTTCCACTCGAACACAATACTGCCCCGTGTCGTTTGAACTTTGTGTCAAGCTAGCCTTTATATCGACGGCCCGATTCTAAACTTTGTCCCGACTTATCATCCCCATCCATGCTCGAGAAGCATTTGTCTGTTAACTAAGAGAAAATAAGCCAGCGCGTTCGTGTCTATGTTCTGTTCCAATTCTCGAATCGACGCTTCCGCGAACTCCGAGTAACTGTCCCTGATCCACGGAGCAACAAAGGGACAGGGATTTAGCGAAGAAATGGTAAGCAAATCTGGACGCCTCTGCGATAACTCGCTCGACTTTCGAAGAAGAACAACAACGATAGCTTCTCGAAAAGGATTCAGTTCGCGAAAGTCTCTCGATAATTTTCCGCTTGTAAAATATATCCGCGAGTCTAGCGGGGGAAAATAAGGAAACTCGCGCGGGCGAATAAATCGTCGAAGAGTCCAACTTCTCTGTTTCTTTCTCCAAAGTGTTATCGGCCCCGCCAAGCCATTTCCTCGCGAGCCCGATACGCAACGAGAGGAATTTCGTAATCGCGAGGGAACTACTTGCACTCCGGGGAACTAATTTCTTCCTCAACTGCCTCTCCTCGATACCGCTCGAGTATAACTAATTTCTAAATGCGACCAGCAACTTGTTTAATTTTTAGCCCGATAGAGTAAGCTGATAGAAATGTCGATACTCGTTGATTTGTTAATGGAAATGTGCATAATTCTGCACCACCGATAGCGCGTTCGTCGACGGCCCATAAAATTACAAATTTAACAAACGATCTATCCAGTGTCTGGGGAACTAATCCAGAAGTGAAGGGATCAATTCCAACTTTTTCTAATTTAAGCGAAATCCCGGTACCACGGATAATTGCACGAGCGCAGGTCTCTCGAAAAAATGACGTCCATCGCGTCCGTCAACCGTGGAATTATTCACCACTGAAATTCTCTCTAAAATTAAAGAGGGCAACTTTTACGAGTGGGCCATGCGCTGCCATTATAGGACTATAAAAACAGCGCGTGTTTTGCCCGCCGGAGAATGGCACAGTTCGTCGTTGATAAAATAAACACGCGCCATAAATGTAACTGTCCATGTGTTCCGAGGAAATTTAATGGGAACTGTTGAAGAACGTTCCTAGGGAACGATGTAGATATATCGAATTCAGCTGACTTCTGTTATTCGAGATGAGACTTTTTAAGCGGATCTTGAGCCCCGTTTCCGGCACACGTTGCATTCGACTGCATTTCGTACTGCATTCCCGGGATTCGTCGCGAAACTCGATCCATTCAGTGGGCGGACGTGCCCGAAATACTTCAAGCCAATCGAGTGGAATAACGATTCATCGAGCGATACGTCACGCGTACACGTGCGCCACGAGGCAGCGGGTCCAGATTGGGCCCATATCGAGCAAATGGTCAAATATTGGCGTTAGATATTGGCACCATAAATTAGCCCGCTCAACGATATCGCGCGGGAGTGCGTGACAGAGCTTTCGTCGTGTTGCTTGTGCCTCCAAGAATTCAGCTAACCATTCACTTTCTACCGATGTTAATTATATACATACGTCGTGAATAAAGATTAAATATAGATTCGGCCGGTATACAGAAGAAAGCGCAAGTCAATCTTCTGCATTTTGGGCTTTGTGTAATAAATCTTACACGCTAGTGAGCAAGACACGATGAAATTTGAAATTTGGATTAAATTTTCAGCACGTATACAACCTACTTAAATCTGCAAATGGAATTTTTTAATTATCATTTCAGGCTCAGATAAAACGGTTGAAAAAGCGACCTTCACTATTTTCTTCGCTATTCCGACCAGTTGCAATTTTCTTCAAAACAACGAAACACGTCACCTAGTAAACCAACCCTTCTAGATTCTCAAAAAGACTCAAGTCGTTTGGACAATTTTTAAAAAAGTTATTCTGTTTTAAAGGGTGTCCGAATGCTTTCGTAGTCCACTGTATATATCTACTTCTATCGCAGCAGGCTCCCTCACGATTCTTACCTACCTACCTTCCTGTTATTGTGTATTCCGAATTTGGGGATAATCCCCGATACCCTTGCCGAGCTTAGCTTAGAGCAATCACTACTACTCGGGTCGTGGTAGCGATACGATCACCCTCGAAGGTTAGCCACCTCTCGCGACGCGTTGTTCTTGAGTGATACAACGGTGATATAAAACTTTGAATGTGTGTATGTTTGTGTCACTAGCAGGCACGTGCAACTGCTGCTGACATTCAGACGCTTCTCATGCGAAGCCACCGATTGCAAAATGGTAAGTGGCTTTTCCATTTGTTATAGCTTAATGCGTGTTTTTGTATATTTGAATTAGCATTGTTACTAAATAATTGACAACAAGGTGAAAACAGTGTCTTGAATCAAAGAAGGTACTATGCTCATTGTGCGAGAAAGAGAGGACAAGAATAAGTTACGCGGTAAAATCAAATTAAACATTTCCCTACAGTAATTTGCAAATCTTGATCGACGCATTGATCAAAGTCGTGCGTGTGCTTGCGATGCCTGTTACGTATGCCAGAGTTCACCGACCCCTTTCCTCTCTCCCTTTTTCTCTCTCTCTCTCTCTCTCTGATTCAATATAATTTCGCGAAGAGACTTTTTGACCTTCTGCGAGCCGAATGTTTTATTACGCTCGGGTCTTCAGGTAGGAAACACATTTGGTAAATTGAACGGCCACGTACCTCCGGGATACTGTAATTAAAAGTCCCTAGAGACTCGGCTGAAAATGAATTAAATACTCTGGAAGTGGGACAGCGTATTAAAAATGCAGATGAACCGAGATAAAAGCTCTCGATTTTCGTGGTTTCGGTCGGTAAACAGCTGATTGAAATTAATCTAATCGTAACGTAAAATCTGAGTTGAGTCTACTTTATCCAGTAACAAGCTGCAATCGAGATAAGTGGAGGAATAAAAATTTGAGAGTCAACTCGCCAAGTGGAACACGACCTGTGTATTTAGAGAGGTGAATTCAGACAGTTTAACGTCCGTTATAAATTTCGTGTCGCGTGTGTCGTTAGTAGCTCGTAAACTTGAGCGACCTTGTTGGGAGGCAATTCGTTTTAACGATCTTGATTCGACAATAGACTTTCGACGCTTCTGAAAATACCTTTACCGGCGCATGATTTGTTCCTCCAAACATCGGTTCAAACCGTCTTATTTCGCTTTTAACGATCAGCATAACACCTCGTACAATAAATCTCTATTGCCAGTGGAGTACAAATGTATATTTGTCTACGATTTATATCAGAACTCCCCCCAAAATTCTACAAAATTCCTGTAAACACAATCCAACTTGGCCGTTCATTTGTACAAACGAATATTTCCCAATTCTTTACACTCCAATCCCACTAAAAATTTCCATAACATTCGTACCCACGATTATTCTGAAAATTCCCTTGCACGCCCGCGGAAACTACTAAAATTTCGCGCGTACACAAAACATTCTCTTTTCCATCCCTACATCCGAGTGGAAAAAAATGTCAAAAAAATTCGAGCACTCCATTGTAGCTGGAAAAATATTTCCAAAGCTGGTGCAGGAACTTCTCCGAAAGCTCTAAAAGAATTCACTCGTTCAGCTTTGAGGCAGACGACCCTCTGCAAAAATGTCCAAACTCACGCGTGCAGCTTCGAGAAAAATGAGAAACCTGAAACCTCTGCAAACGATCCTAGGACAACTCGCACTCACAACTTGCCGACGGTGAGAAGGGAGAAGAAAGAGAGATTTAAGAAGCATGTAGTCGCGAGATAGATCCCGATCGAGCACGAGGATCGATTCGTGGCGGGAGAGGCGCGTGGTGCTGTCCGGAGCGGCACCGGCTGACTGACTGAGCCTCGAGTGTCGTGTGCCGTGTGCGGACACCGGTACACGATATTCCCCCTGTGCACGTTCATTCCATTCCATTCCATTCCACTCCATTCCGTCCTCCGTCGATTCAAGGGCCGCTCCAATTCTCGATACCTAATCGCACACGCAGAAAACTGCGTCGGAGAAGCGGTGGCGGTGGCAGCGGCGGTGGCTCTTTTGTTTACCTCGCGGTGGGTGTCTAGCTCGGGCCTGAATAGCGCGCCGCCTTTCACACCGAATAAAAGTCCTGATATTTCGATTGTTAACGACCACGTCACGGCTACCGCCGCCGCTAGACGATTGTGCGGAGCGTAATGCGCTCCGAACGGCCAGACGATCGGGTTCCTTGTGCCCGATTCAATTTCAGCCACCGCACAAATATCATACATAGCGGCGTCTGTCGGGTTTCTTCTGTGTACTCGATGGAAGATGTCTATAGAGTTCTTTCAGATACACTTGAGCGTGTTTTTTGGTGTTCATTGTGAGGCTGCGTGGGACCGAACACATGCCCACTTGGACGCGTGCAGATTCCAAGCGCACCTGAAACTTGGAAATGTTCTTAGCCGATCGAAGTTGAATCTCTTCCTTAGCAGGTGTCTGTCAAAGTTTACTATCCTAACGGAATAAAGAGCAACAGAAATCTCCAGGTCGGATTGATTTCCTTGATTTTCGTGCCACTTGCGACAGAATGGAAATATCCGTCCTTATCTTAAGTCGGTCGATTAGCTTCCCGATCGAACATCCTTTCTAGATGTCTCACAGCTGTCAATTACGACGTCAAGGCATGGAAAATTCAATTCATAAGAAATGGCTCGGTACCATTTGATATTTGTCTATCTGGAAAAAGAATCAGGTCGACGGGGAGCGTGATTCAGAAAATGACAGAGAAGTGTCTAACTGTGCAAAAAGTCGCTAGCAAATTGGAATACTCATCGAACGATTTATTCCGTAGCGGTTGGCCTGGATATCTCGCGGTAATTTCATAGTTTCTCTTACCGGAAGAAGGGGTCGTAAAGGCCTGACAGTAACTAAGCAAGAAAACGGAGGAGATTGAGACGTTCCGCGTCCCATTGACAGCACGGTGAATATCGGCGCTTCCGGATCGTTTTATCGAAACGCTGAATTCAGTCCCCGGACAAGTTCTCGCGCCGTAGCGCGCCGAAGGCTGAAACGAATTAGCGAAAGTTTGCTATTTTAATGGGTGCAGCGGGGCTGGGGAAGTTAGGAGAGCTCGCCGGGAGAAGCCGTTCCTTGACCGAAACACCCGGAGGATTTATTTCCAGGCGGATAAAAAATTCAGCGCGCCTCGAGCTTCCAGGTGTTCGTTCCCTCGCGAGCCGGATAAATACGGCCCCGTTGCGAATCGGTTTATCGGCGATATTTTATTTCTCTTTGATGCAACTTCTTCGGCGGGATGCGCGGAAATGGATCCTTCATGGGAATGCAGCGGCCATGAACTTTTAAGATAGCAAACTTGTTCGGTTCCATAACGCGGATAGCAAATAATAAAAGGTAGCGTTAGCGGCTTCCTGCAGCTTCTAACGAAACAAGGCTGCGCCGCCTGACAAGCAGAATTTAACCCTACCCTGCGCATTGTACACGATCTGATACATGTACATTAATTTCAATAAAAAGATACACACGTGACCCAGAATTTTTTCATAATTTTTCCCGGATTCACAGGCAAAATCTACGTTAGGAATTATTATTTTTTGCACCAAAAGAAATGCGTAGTGTAGGGTTAAGTTACCTTTTCTAAATTAAGTCGTGACCGATCGAGCGTTCGAAAAATGCGAAATAAAAGGGGCAGTAATGTAAAGTAAAGTGGATAGCGAGACAGAATTTGCCGCGATACGAGGCATTACTATGAGATGCGAGTACTCAGTCCACGTTATAAGCATCGACGCGCGGATGCTCGCGCAGAAATAGAGGCTAATCAAATATTCCGCAATACCCCGAGATGCATCGTAGCACTGAGTGCTTCTAGTACCCTTAGATAGGGGGCTGGGGGTCTAAAAAATTTCAAAATTTCAAGGGAATGGAGGATTCGTAGAGTTGTTACGCCAACAAGTCGCTGCCATCGATTAATGGATTAAAAATGCTGCGTTTGTGCTTCTTATCGATATTTCAAGTACAGAAAATAGTAATTGCTGTCCCCGACGATCATTCGTGTAACATAAAGTTGACATAGCTCGAAATTAGCGCCGCAAAGACTGAAGAACAGATGAGGCTACCCATTCCGACTAATTGAAACGCCAAGAATACCCGTTTGCGCGAAGAAACGGAGAATGGAGTATTCTAAACGCCTCGCGTTCAACGCATGGCACATTTTGGCTTCCGCTAAAGACCCCGTCCGACTCGGGGAAAAAAGTATCTACAGTCTACACTGTAGACGCCGACGTGTTCATCGATTGTCGGTGCTGTTGAACCCGCCACAAAGTGCATCGTACAACGACCATCTAATGCGGTTGGCGCATTATATTGCTGGCGTTATGAACGGCTACGTTCACAGCGCCGCGGTCAGCGTTGCCGGTCCCAGAGAAATGTCAGCCGGCGCGTAGATGCAAAACGCGATTCGCAAAGGTCTGTCTTCCTATTCTCCTTGGACAGTCGTTCGCCCCCTGCGATACTATCGAACGATCTGTCCTTGTACTCGGATGATCGAAGCTCGCCAGGCTGGAGAACGAGCAGATTGTTGCGACACGCCAAGTATAATGCACGCGACTTGCATTCCTACGCGACGCACTTGTCACTGCCTCGATGCTCCGTTGAAGCTGTCATCTGGCTCTACTTTCTCGTTAGACAAGTGCTGGAACTTTTATTCTGATTAGAAAATTCATAGGATCTGTTTAAAAGACAAACGCTTCGCGCGAGTAACGAAAGTTAAGAGCGCGCAATCAGTCGCCGCTCCGTTTAATCTCCGTGCTCGCGGGAGGTCGCGTTCAAGTGCTCCCCGAGCAACGAATCGGCGTGTGCGCAGTGCGCGGCCGAAGTTTCGATTATTTAGCGGCTGGGGCGGCGGATTTGATAGAATTTATACGGATTATCCGCGTGCCGACACGGGCGGTCGTCGTACGGATTCTCCGCCGCTTTCGTTACGACCTTTTTTCCTCTCGCCGCGACCTTCTCTCCCCGGGCTCGAACCCGTTTTCGATAGCGGCCAACGGAGGCCCCAGACCCCTCGTCTTCTTTTTCTCGCCTCGTAAACGAGAATGCTGGCGATTGGCGGCGTTTCGGGGAGCGGTGCGCGTTTGGGTGTTCACCTGGCCACCGAAGGTGAACGGACTTGTCGAGGAGTCGCTAGCCGGCAGTCTTCCAACCGATTTTCACGCGACGGTCCACAGGCCACCGTTATCCAAACCATTCTCATGAGTAGGGCTGCTGCTTAGCTCGTGGCTTCGTGTTTGCTTTTCATAGAAATGATTTTCTATTTGCTTAGACGACGGAGGGATTGTGAAGATGCTTCCGGATAAAATACAGTAATATAGATAGTGAATCAGAGTTCTTCTCCGCGTCTAACGGTTAATACATTAAATTACGAGAAATTACTCACGGGAATTCCAAGATGCTGCATTTCCCCGTTCACATAAACCTGCAACAATTCGCACGGAAGGTATCCCAGAAAACTGCCCCGTGGATTTCTGTTTTGCAACGCCTATCGATTGCGGATAGAATTTCTCTGAATTTCGCCGCGCGATATTACTGCGTAGTCGAACGATTACGAAAAGCCCGCGCGGCGTGAAATTATTATTTATGGAAGCCAAGATAACACCGGAGTATCGCTAATTTCTCCGACGTCGAGTTACAACGAATAAATTCGAGCTTATCGGCAAGCACGGCCGAGAATTATTGCACCTTTACTGAATTTTTTGGGATACCGGGGGAATATAAATTGGTCCGCAACGTTCGGCGAAGGATTCCCCGAACTGAGAATTGCAAATATTTTCAAATACCCACGGGAAGGCCGGGCGAAGTTTTTATTTGATCGATCGTGGAACACGATTGCTGTATTTAGGGCAATGACTCGAAAGCACGAGGATGTACAACATGTGAAGAAGGGAAACGATTGAACTTTGTCTCTTACTCACGCTTACATGCTAAAATATCAGTGAATATTGGAAGGAGAAACGGATTCATTACTTAACGTGTATATGTACACTCGAAAAGCTTACAATTAGCAGATAAATTGGATAATTATAACCGAGGTTCAATATATTATGCGTCGTTATTGAAATCGACTCCTGCTCTTATACCACGAAAGCTTACTCGTTAAGTTACTCGTCTAGAAAAGAATAGGCACACAGGATGGTGTCTCGGTTGCTCGCTTAATGCTTTTCCAATCAGCGAGCGCACTCCATTGGGCAATAAATAATACAAGTATCGTCGAGAAACGATAAGTCGCGGTTTAAACATAGATTGAACAATCACGGCGAATGTTGCACTGTTATTAGTGCCGGTAAAAGCGTTAAGCGTTGCATCGAGTCGCTCAAGATTCAAGAAGCGAACGCAACGAACGGAAAGGTACAAGTACTCGTCCGAGTAGCGACGAACTTCGCAGAGTAAGGCTGTTCGTTTAGCGGAATCGCGAAGCTTCTTCCCCGGCACACAATAGTCTCTAACGAGAATCACTCACTCACGCATCAGTTCACGCAACACTCATATCTGTGAGGCCGTGTTCCAACTCGCACTAATTAGGACGAAGCCGGTCGAACGATAGTGAAGAAGGCAGCTACTCCGAATCGTCGCCTGTCCGCGAAGTTGTAAATGTAAAAATATGCTCTCCCAAGTGGAGCCAGTGGAAGTAGACAGACGAATGCAAGTTGGAACGCGGTCGGTTGTACGAACTAAAGGAAAGGAAAGCTGCATTCCTCTGGAACTCGGATTAGCCCTCCAACTGATCAGGGAAACAACTGCTACACGCGCGTTTTAATACAGATTCAACGATCCTCGCAGGACAGGTTTCTCGGTAAGTAGGGTCCTGTGTTTCTACCGATCAGTGGTGAGCGATCGCCAGGATCAGAGTTCCAAAAGAAAACAGCCATCGTGGGTGGCCAAACGCTGTACAAGCCACTGTGAACGCAGGTACATTTGGTAGTGATAGTGATAGCGACAGCGAGTCCATCGCGATTTAACATCGATGAGACACTATCCATCGAGTCCGAGTCGGCCAGTCGACGCTTTGGAACACGGCCAGTCACTTCCTGAACACACCACCGGTCTGGAGGAGCCACTCACCTGTAGCCCTGTTACAAGCCTCCTTGGTCTCGATCGCCTCCTGCCTCTTGATCGCCCCCATCGTCGTCATCGCCGTCATCGCCGTCATCGACGTGGTCGAGGCGCGGTGTTCGCCCGGCAGGCCTGCGTCGAGCACCTTGAGGCCCAGGTCCCTGCTCGGCGTCACGATCGTCGTGGTGGTGGTGGTGCTCGCAGTGGTACCGATGCCAGTCGTACCTAGCGCGCTGCTCCTTGATTCGAGAACGTCTCCAGGTCGTTCTGTCGTTGGCAACCCTCGCCCCGAGTCCGCCATCGAGCTGCGCTGCTGTTCCTGGAGCAAGCAGGCGCTCGACAAGAGGTCCCACTGGCGCAGCTTCTCGCGGTCGAGCTCGAACGCCGCCGACGTCGTGGCTGACACCTGCGTGCCCGAGATCAAGCGAACCGGGGGAAGGTTGCCTTCCTCTAAAAAATGATTCGTATCCTCGGCGGTGGCCTTCCTGTACGCCTCGTTCTGCGCGTCCCACACGTACCCGCTCGCGTGTATCCTGTCCATCGAGAGGCTCTCGTAGGTCAGATCGTCCACTATCTGCACCTCCCTGCTGCCCTGATCCTTATTCGCCCTGCGCTTCACGCGCGGCCTTTCCGCCGAGTCGTCCAGGCAATTGTTCCTTCGCAGGGTCACGCTGTCGTTCACGTAGGTCGCGCCACGTGTCACCTTGTTCCGCCCCTTCGTGTCAGCACTGGAGGAACCTGCGGGCCGAGGAACACTCTCGAGATTGTCCAGGGACCTGGCGTTCCTCAGGCTCACTCTCCGCAGACTTTCCCTCCAGAGGGAATCCTGCTCCCAAGGATCTTCGGCGCTGAAGTTGCTGTTGGAGGCAGAGACGTTGCCTGTGCTCAGGTTCTGCGAGGTTTCCTCCATCTGCGTGGGCTGAACAGTCGCCACGCGATTGCTTCGGTTCCTCTGCTCCACCAGGTTCTGAAGACCAACGTCGTCCAAAAGACCCTCCAGCGATCTGGACCTGCGATGCGACGTCTGCATTCCGTGCGTTAATTCGAAGCTCTCCCGATTGCACGACTCGCCGCTCGACTTGTCCCGCAGCCCCTGGGGGTAGAGGTTCCTGGTGCTGATCTCTGCCGAGGAGATATCGGGCAGGGGATCCGTGGATTTGACCCTTCTCAGAGTGTCCGCCTCGTAAAAGTTCTTCTTGTCCACGAGGTCGACCTTGTTGTCGCCCAGCAGCTGGCACGTTGTCTTCCTCAGTTCAGCCGCGATTCGCCTGGCCTCGTCGATGTCATCCACTTGGATCTGCCTAGGCATTTGCCTCGCGATGGGGTTCACTATCCGACCAATGTCGTTCCTCTTGTTCAACGCCGAAGCATCGTCCCTCTGGTTATTCAGCTGAGGCAACCTGGACGTGTGGCCGATTGGCTTGCTCGATTCGTTGTCCGGTGCGATGCCGCTGGCTTGAAGGTCCGAGTAGTAATAAGGAGCGCCGGATTGCTCGCTCTGAGGGCGTGCTTCGTTTGGCAAGTAGGACTGAGCTGTGGGATTCGGTTTAACGGTGGACGTAGACGTCGAAGCGGGGTAGTGGCTTGAATCCTGACTGGAGGACGACCTGTGATTGGATATCATGGAGTATCGAGCTGAATCCTGGCTGGCCGATCTAGAGTGGCTGATCTGGAACCGCTGGTCGGAGTAAGGACTCGTGTTCTGCATCGCGCTCGCTACCAAGTTGTTTCCATGGTTTCCCAGGGATAGCGATCCTGTAGGAGAGTGTATCGACGATTGTGCACTGGCAGGCCTCTGGCAAGCCATGGAGGTAGAAATCGAGGCAACTCCAGACGCGAAAGAGTAACTGGAATCCCTACTATGAGAGACGGTGAACAGATTGTTGTGGGAGTTCCTTTGAATCCTATATACGCTGTCTCGCGACTGCTCGTTGTCCGATCGGATAGCTGGGGAGCCTCTGAGCGGAGAGAAGCTGACGATGTTCTCGTAATGAGTGTCGCCAGTGAAGGACTGGGAGTGCTGGTGAGAAGGAGGAACGTCGCAAACTCTCATAGAAGGCAAGCTGCTCGCCGAGCCCATCTTGCTCCCCGCGCCGTAACGCAGGGACGGCTCAAAATTCCCTAGATTCGCTTGCCTCGAGAGGTCGTGGCAGGTGGTCTTCTGAAGCTTGTCCACTACCATCATGTTCTCGTTGAAACCGTAGATGCTGTTGTAGCTAAGATCCTTCGCGTACAAATCCACGTTGAAGGCGTCGCGAGCCTGCAGCTCCTCTAAATACTGATCCAGATCGATGCTGGCCCCGTCGAAACGGCTCCCGAGGGACTCCAGCTCGTCCAAGCTGTCTAAAACCTCGCAGACCTCGCTGACAGGCCTGGTCTTAAGCTGCCTGTGCCTCGCTTCCTCGTCGGGCGTCCGCAGCTCCACCGAGTCGCTGCCGGACACGCTTTCCAGGGATATTCGACTGTCCCTGAAGGTGGAACTGATCGTAGCATCGGAAAACCTGGACGGAGGCCTGTGAGTCTCGACCTGACCCATCGGTTTGTTCCACGACTTCGGGGAGTCTCTGTTCGAGCCGCTGTCCTTCGTCGCCACTTGAGGGGAGACTTTCTTAATCTCCAGAGACTCCTGCATGTCCAGAGAGTCCAGATCGTCGAGGGGCGGTGGAGACGTTGGAATCGGAGGAGGGGATACTAACTCGCTGTCAGAGGAGTCGTGTAATTCAGCGATCATGGTTCGACTGGCGCCTAGGTAGTACGAAGCAGGTCGGAAAGTGTCGGACAAGCTGAACCGCGGATGTCGTGGAGCGTCAATCGAGTCGAGGTCCTTCGATGACTCGTCATCAGCGTCGGAGCTGTCCGATTTCAGGGCGGTCAAGATGTCGGGGAGATCTGTCCTCGAGTGAATGGAGTCCTCGTGGGAAGTCCTCTTCTTCAGAGACATATTTCCACCATCCTTCTCGCCATTCTCCTCCTTTTCCGACAGCTGGCTCACCTCCATGTAAACTGGCTCCATTTTGCTGTCGGAGACGCAAACGAACTCATAATGAGGCGTGTCCAGGGTGGAGTAATCGCCAGAATCGTGCTTTCTGCCGCCTTCGTTGGGCGCCAGAAGGGAATGAGGTATACCCTTCTGAGCCATCTCCACGTACGAGCTCTCTTCGTGGTCCAAATTAGCGAACAAGCTCTCCATCATCTTTGGATTCGGTCTGTCGTCGCAGTTGGGGTCCAGTATGGCTTTCCTGGGGGACATCGGTAGATAGTGCTCTTCGGGGTTCACGTCCTCCTGCTTAACAGTCGGGCTGGTCGTTCCACTTTCCTCAGAGAACTGATCCCCGTGAGTCAACAAGGACTCCGTCACGCTTAACCTTGTGCAACTTGGATTGGACATGGTGTCCAAGTGCTCGCTGCGAATGGCCTGCTCGCTGATGCTCTCCTTGGAGGACGATCTCTTCTTGCGCCTCAAAGAGACCTCCGTTTTTTTCTTCACCGTATCGGTGTAAACGTCGCGGTCGTTGATGGGCTCGGGTACAACTTGGTCCGCCTTTATGTCCCTCTCGTCCTCCGCGTCGTCGTTCTTATCGCGCTGGTCCAAGTCGCTGCCAGTGTCGTACAGAAGGGCCTCCGAGTCGCTGAACACCCCGCGATGCTTCACCTCGTGTCGCCTATTGTACTCCTGCCTCTGGACTTGCTGGGACTTTCTCTCGAAGTCAGCCAGCAGATCCTTCACAGACTTGTTGCTGTCGGTAGACGCCTGCTTCGCGTGTCCCTCTTTAACGCCCCTGTACTTGGGGTCCATAGAATCGTACTCGCCCAGAGCGAAGTTACGAATTACCGATGAGGTCTTCTTCGAATCCAGCCTCGAGACGTGTGCCTCCGTTGCTTGAAGGGGAGACACCTTCAAGGGCTCCTGCATGGCGAGGACCTCTTTCACCGGACTAGAGTTGTCCATGCTCATTTCGAAGGATCTTATCCTACACTGGACCAAGTTCATGGTTTCCGATCTGCCTGGAGACGTCTCTTCCCCCCACGATTCCTCTTCCTCCCTGGGTCTGATGTACTGGTACGAGAATTCTTTAATAACCTTGCTCTCATCGATGTTGGTATCCCAGCCGTCCCTCTCCTTCTTGCCGGTCCACTGAACGATCTTCTGGCCGGGCCAGGCCTCGGCCACGTAGCCGAGGGACGAGCTGGAGGCTCTGACAGGTTGCTCGACGCCATACGCGCTGGACGTCTTGAGTATTCCAGAGGGTTTCCTCCTGAACTTGTCCTCGTCGAAGGAACTGTCGAAATCTTGCTCGTTCCTACTGGTCGACCTGTGCTCCGCGGCTAGATACGGCGACGAACGATCGATTCTGTTCGTCGAGGGGAAGCTGACCTCCTCGTAGCCGGCGTCGGGGGGTATCCCACCCAAATTGGGCAGCAGAGAAGCAGTGGGGCTCGCTTTGCGATCGTTCGAGGCTCGTGGAACGTTCTGGCTCTGGCGGCCGGTGCCGGGTACGGCGTCTTGGACCGGAAGCCCCGACGAACGACTGTCTCCAACCTGCCGGGGGCTCCTTCCTGCATGCGAGGGTCTGCGCGTGCGCTTCTTCCGGACATCTCCCAGCTCTGATTCGTCCGTTACAAAACAAACACACGAGCACGTTCGTTACTCACGAGTGAGATTAATGACAACCCAACCCTCTCGATACAGGCCAAGCCAGGTCACCAAAGCTGCGCTCGATCTTGATCGTTGCGAGATTCGTTCGGGATCTGCGAAGGATCTAGCGTAGTATTCTTTCATACCGACTTTTCTACACAGCTACTTCTGCGCGCCAAGTGGCAACAGCTTAAAGACTTGGATACATCAAGTTCTGAGGCAGGCGCCCGATCCCTTATGTATCCAAGAATTGACAATCTCGAAGCAATCCCGCAACGATCGATCGCGTGCTCAAGTTACGCGGCAGCGTAGACACATATTACGAGCTGGAAGGTAAGTGGCGGCCGCAGTTGAATGCCTCTACGATAGTGTTAGTGATAATCCTCGGCATGCCATGCTGACCCACATTTCGCAAAGTAGTACGGGGCTCTAGTACGAGTGTTAGGTCGTAACGGACGGTTCGACAAGTTAAATTCCAAAGGTGTTAATCGTTCCCATTCACCAGTCAGCCCAGACCCAACAGCAGCAAAGAGAAGGAGCCCCCAACGGAGAAAACGTTTGCAGATTCCGCTCATTTTCCGTTCTTTTTTTTTTGCCGTTCTTTAGTCGCTTTCCTTTCACCTTCTCAAAGATTCCTCGGCTATCTACAGACTTCCTCTGGCCCTCTCGGCGAGCGACAGTTTTGGCGATAGAAATAAAAATACAGCTAGACAGAATAGAGGAGGAGAGCAGAGAAATGTCGAACTGGCAGCAGCAGCTCGTTCTCGTTTACGAGCACTTCATACCTCGCACTGTTACGCTAGGACATAGGTTACGTTTACTCGTCATTCTCCGACGGCACGTGTGTTCGTGTTAGTTGCCACGGTGCTGGCGAATTAATCGTATCGGTGGTTTAGTGAGGGGCATCGTGGTTCACACGGATTAATCGAACTCTTGGGTTAAAATCGTACAAAGGCACTTTATTCGAGACGCAGTGTTGAGAGAAATTATAAACGGTTTGTTTCATGCGCAGTCACGCCTGGCTCCAAGTTTTTGCTTTTGAAAACGTATCTCGAGCGAGATTACCTCTCGACGTGCAACACCATACAGAAGCATTTTTATTCGGCGGATACGCGCGTGAGCACGTCGACCGTGTTAGAGCGGTTATACGTGTTAGCGTTTGCTATCGTTCTTAGCACAGTCCAGCTATCTACTTGGAGTCCCTTAAGTCGCAAACGCGTCGTCTTCGCGGGACCCGTTCGCCAGTAACTCCAATTATCCCGATACGCTTCAACGAACTCCGTTTACGAAGCTTGGCAAGGCAGAAATTTCACGGTTCTTCACACCTGTTTACTATGCCAACAGATGCCCACTCGTGCTACTTAATGAAAGCGAATAAAACCAGAACACTCGCGTGTACACGTAATAGGTTTCCCTTTTGCCAAACCACGTAAGACGAAGCGTATGGCGTACTGAACAAACTAAACTCTGTGATCTTGAAGCATGATTGCTCCGGTCCCGCGAAAGCCTCGCGTGGTTCAAGCCACAACTCAGATAATAAGTTCAGGCGAGGTGTCCCTACCTTCGTCGTCGCTGGAGTAGCTGTTGTACCGCGATACGTTGGCGACGGTTCGCCGGCCGTCGGTGCTCTTGCTTCGTCCGTGCGGACGATGGACGTCCTCCCTTCTTCTGGAATGACGGCCCTCTGCTACAGACGCTTCGTGGGCGGCCAGCTCGAGGAGCGCCTGTTGCTTGTAATAGTTGGACAGCTCGTTCTGCGCCCTGCCTCTGTTTGCCGAGCCGGATGGCTTTCGGGTTAGTGGGGACTGCAGCATTCGCTGCTTCCATTCGAGCAGTCGCTTCATCGACTCCTCTCGCTGCAACGTTTCGGACCTTTTGTAAACACCCATCTCCTCCTCCCTCGCAACCCTTCGGGTTAACATCGATATACCCTTAAGGGCGGTTTAAAGGATGGTCGGTCAAGGGGATTTGGTTCGCGCGCAGTTTTTCACGGACTGGAGTGGAGTAGTAAACGTTAAGTGACGTCAACAAGCTTCGTTTGTGAATCTAGTAACCTATATGAGGTACCTTTCACCCCTAATCTCACGTTTTCACATTTGTACACATGCTGCACAAGGGATTAGGGATGTTTTATTGGCGAGTGAAAGGTGGATGGTGGAAAAGGATCAGAGGATTATTTGCAACTATTCGAAAGTAGTGGAAGGAGGATTGGAGTGCATTCCATTCACGTACGAAAGGCGAAGGAAATTGCAAAACGTCGCGCGATGTTTCATCTTGGAAGAGCCGCCTCGGGGATACAAATAACATCTTTACAATCGATGACGACGATCGAACGGATCGCAGTGAAAGCAGAATTACGGAACCACGCGCCGCACCGTCTACGTGACTTAAATGCAGGTACAGCGCACGTTGCGCCTCGGTATGAATCATCGCCTTAAGCTATGCAGCCTACGAATTGTTCTGTCCATCAACGAGTCAACGGACACGGGTCACGATTACGCGAGGAAAGCGAAGGGACGATTTATGAGTCATCTCCTTTGAACCTTCCGACGCCGCACACTGCCAGGCGTTCTACCGATTTCAGGCTCAACTAAATTTCGAATAATGTGTCCCAAAACAACGGGCGGATTGCATCGCCACCGAAATTTATTCACACAAACACGAAACACTGAAGCGTTCCCGAACGCTTGTATAATAATACTAATTCTCCCACTTTCACTCATCAAACTAAAAGTTAGCGTATTGTGAAAAGAACAAAGTATGTAGCCTTCATTTCTGCTTGACAGCTCTACGTAGAATGAAGGTTCCTTTATCATAACTTTCGTTAAAGGCATTTCTTTGCAAACCACAGAGTGCACAAGAAATATTTCAGGCGATCAAATTAAGTGGTAACGTCCTACACACTGGTCAGACAAAACTCTCCGACTCCGAAGTAGTGGCTTCCGTTCATGGACAGGCACGCGCTGCACAGCGGACTCGAACTAACCGTCGGCAGAGGGGAATAGAAGAAAGAGTAGACTAACCTGCTGGATCTTGCGTTCACCATCCCGCGAGTCCTGCTCGGAGGATCGTTCCCCGTAGTCTTCGTCCTCGGGATCGATGGCTGCAGGATGCCTCGTCCTCGGAAGCCGCGCGGACGCTGACCTGCAGAACTGTTGCTGCTCGTTCCATCGTCTGGTAGCGGCGTGACACACCTGGGGCACGTGAGCCCCCTGACTCGTGTGACTCGTCGGTCTGCCCCACCCCGACGACGATTCGTATTCCCGTGGAATTCTTCGAGGCACCGTCCCGTCCTCCACATGACTCAGCATTTCACGGCTACTCGTCTCGTAGCTCTTCTCCCGCAGCGACCTCCTCAGCTTCGCTTCGCTGCTGTTCATCCTGAACCAACAGATAATTCATTCTGGCTGTGTCGTTGCTCAAATTACATTTCGGCTGGGATCGACGTCTGGCCTTTTGAGGAAGCTCGCGAATTCGAGAAATTAGGTGCCGAAAGGGTCAGTGTTAGGTGGTATTGACCTTCTGGCGCTAGATTTTGGTTTTCGCGTGCGTTTCGATTGAAGTTAGTTGATCCTTGAGACAAGCATGGAAGAAGCTAACCGAACGTTAACACTCCTATCGATAATCAATGCTTTTGAATACGTAGTATTGGGAAACCGATTTCCAGATAGATGGACATCGCTGCTGAGCTCATAAAGAATCAGCGAACGCACCGATACTTCAATACTTCCATTACAGTATCACTGCGTCTTCGGAATTCTAATAGAGCCACGCTGCTGGCTGTATGCCAGACCATCGATACGGGCAGGGCTTACAGGATAGGAGCCTCGATTATTGATACGAGACGAGGGTAAGAGCAGATCCTCGGTCCAATCAGATCGAGATCACTCGTCCGCCGGGCGATTGCTCTTGTCAATTAAGCTATCCGAGCCATCAGAGACCATTCCCCTTATACTTTATGATCGGGGCTCAACGAATCCTCGAGACAGTAAAAGGAAGGTGGAATGTAGAATTTGACGGAGGAAGGACTCACTCTGTATGCCTCTGGAGCGATTGGTGCATCACGTGCTGCTGATGAACGTGCTCGCGTTGTCCTCGCCTCAGCCCCGAGCCCTCCGGCAATGTTGCTATTCTACTTTCGTCGCCTCTATCGCGACTTCCCGTTACCTTCGACGGCATTGTCGCCCGCGAAAGCGATTGGTTCCTTTGTTGCTGATGATGCTGAGGCGTCTGGTGGAGGTAGACTGCGGACTGTCGCATCTGTGCCGCGTATCTGATCGGGACACACCATAAACAATATTGATCGCCGAGAGAATAGGAGAATCTCGGGGAGGAACGTCCAGCTCCGAGTGTTTCCAACATATTTAAGTGGAAAATATCACTCGCTGTCCAAGTTGATTGGGATCAATTTGAGGCTGTCTAACGGGGGAGGATTTAAGCTACATTACCTTTCTTCGGAGTAGAAATATCCATCGTTAGCAGCGTCCGACGGCGTGACTATGTCTAAACTAGATTTAGGCCTCTGCGGACGCCGTTGCTGGTTCAAGGATTCCTCGCACTGGGGAGGGGCATGCTGGTGCGGCCTCCTGGTGGCCTCATATTCCAAGAAGTCCGCGCTGTGTGGCCGCGGCGGTGGCTGGGCCCTAGGTTGCCGCATTATGGGCACTGTAATCGGTATAATGCTACTCTTAATTCTGTCACAGAGTTGAACAGTAATTCTCGAGCAAGTGGAAAGGCAAGCTGGACTTCCTGAGAGATCTTTACTCACCGTTGGTAGGCGTGACGGGAGAGAGTAGTTGCTGCTGCTGCTGCTGATACTGCTGAAGCTGTTGATGCTGTGGCGCGTAAAGGGGAATGGAAATGGGAGCGGGCGAGGCTCCCTTGGAGTAGCCAACAGGTCCAGCGGGTCTCTGGTAGAGCTGAGGTGCCCCATAAACTTCCTCGTAGTCACCGTTCCCTCTGGCTGATCTCGGCTTAGCCGCGCTGCGGCCGTACGTGTCAGGGGTGCGTCTTTCCGTCTGCACCTGGCTGTAGCCATAGTTCAAGCCCGACTTGTCCGTCCTCAAGCTCTGCTGGGACGGCTGACTCATCCTCGTTCCGTAGATCATGCTGCTTCTGTCGTAGTCCGACATCGGACTCTTGCTGGTCACCGTTACATCAGGTGACACCGGGGACTTCCTGTAGTCAGGGTCTGGGGATGGCGTAGAGTACTCGGTGGACCCATCGGTCATCCTTCTGGGCTTCGGGGGAGCATTCGCGTAGATGGGCTGGCCGAACTTGCGAGGCATCGGTTGGACGGTCTGGACGTTGCTGGCCGTCGAATGGGCCTGCGTCTGCTGCTGTTGGACCATGTGCTTGAGCTGGTGGACTTGGTGGCTCTGCGCCGCGTTCTGATGGACCAGGTGTTGGTGATGTATTGCTTGGTGCTGGTGAGGGTGCACTTGCTGAGAGGACTGCATCAGCTGGCCATACTGCTGCTGCTGTGACGTGCTGGCTTGCCCATATTGAGATTGCTGCTGAATCCAACCGTTCACCATTGGCTGCACTTCGTTTATATTGTTGTTAATCGCGTTGCCAATGTTACTGTTGTTATTAGTGCTGGTGTTGTTGTTGTTGGTGCCGTTGTTCGCGTTGCCGTTACTGTTGCTGCCGCTGAGGTTGGGGAAGGAAGCGGTGTTGACGCTATTGGGGCTGGAGTTGTTATTGGAAGCGTGGCTGGGGTCGTCGCGCGATTGGAAACCGTGGAAGCCAGAGTCGCTGTCATCGGCGCTCTGATTCAGGATCGAAGAGATCGAGGAGACGCTCGGCCTAGCGCTTCGCTCGCCATCGTGCTGGCCTGCTATTTCGATCACCACCGCTGCTTCGCCACCTCCACTGAAGCACATTCAATTTATTCATTATTCATCGATGCAAAATACATCTTTGCGCCATTTCGGTTCGATCCCATCCCGAGATCTTAAAATAAAACACCGGAGTGCCGTGGATTTCGATCGAGAACGCTCATCGCGTGGTTATTAATCATGAATTCTGTCAATTTCGACCTCGAACGACGTCACTCTACAACCGTGACTTCTATTCTTGACAGTAATCTGGGATTAAGTGCGAATCTACTTGGTAAACTAAATTCGTCGAATATCTGGCCCCTATAAACCGAGAGAATTTGTGTCCACGATGTCCCCTGCGCTTTAGCCGCCCGAAATTTAATTAACGTAAATGGCACCGTTACACAGGGCTCTTTATTCTGGGAGCCTCTACCTTATTTCCTTCAAATAACCCCATCGCGTCGTCGCATGAAATTTGCAGCACGCCTGCAATATCTCCTAATCCCGACGAGTGCCCTAACTGTTCCCCAGAACTATGAATGCAGTGTCCGTGGCCAGCGAATGTCCTCGTCCCAGAAGTACGAGCTCCGTAAACAGTTAATTCGAAAAACCGCCGGGCAAATAAATGACGGACGGGCCCGAGTACAAGGGAAAGTTTCGCGGAGTCATTAGCTTTGAGAGCGCGGGGAAGCTCGGGTCGCCTGCATCGAGGCGGACTTCCTGGACCGGGAGGATTCGTGGCACAGGGACTGACCTTGCAAACTAACCGAACGTTTCGCAGTTTTTCGGCGACGAGAGCAGCGCAGGGAAACCCTCTCCGGCCGTGTTTGTCCGCGGGCAACTTCGAGAAGGCAAACTAACGAGTCTGATGATTGCACCGCGATTACGCGCGAAACGAGAGGCTGCATCCCGGCTGGTTGCGATACTTCCGAGGCGAATAAACACCGGATGACTGCCAGCAGCCACTCGGTTCATCCCTAAGAGGAAACAAAGCCAATTTCGCATTCCATTTGTTCTGCTCGGCTGTTCGTTTGCCTACGCTCGCGTCGGCTAATTGCACGGCAAACTGATCGAATCGCGCGGTTACATTTTTGTTTCAACAACCGCCTCTGATATCGCTCCATCGTAATTGCGTGCCGGCTGCGTGTCCATAATGATCGTTTCACCCTTCCGCCCTCTAATGCCCGTATATATTTATAATTAGGCATGTAATATACGTTTCCCAATCTGTCTGTCTCTCAATGGAGCCATGTAATGAACACGAGCTTTCTAATGCTAAACGAGAGGAGCGAGAACGAGAACGCATGAATTGTGTACCGAGTTCCCTCTCGAGCAGAAGAGCCCCTGAAATCTGTGAAGTCCCAGTCATCAAAATGCAGAGAGGCATTCAAAGAGTGTAATCCCATGCAAAAACGGGGTCCACGTTTGTTCGCGCAGCGAGCTCTCCAGTGGCCGGAGTGCAGAAATCGCGACGGAATAATTACGAACGGAAGGAAGAAATGTGAAATAGACGATGAGCAATCGTTGGCGGCGCTGATACGAGGAGAGCACGGAGCAGATAAAGAGAGCCGTGGAGCAGGGGGGCTTCGAGAGAAACGAGGAACGAGGAATAAGAAATAAACGAAGAGACGACATAAAGAAATGCCAACGACGCGAAATAAATGATTGCGCGTATAATGCTGGCGTTGACAATGGCCCTCTCTCCATTGGCACTGCCCCCTCCTGCTCTTAGCTAATTGAAGTTCGATGAAATCGAGCTGGCTTCTGTTCGGCGTTCAATATCGAGTGATAATAAATTTCAATCTCGCGATCGAGGAAGCGATAAAAAAAATTGTTCCAGCTAGAGCGCTCGCGCTACTCCTGCGAGTGCTGCCACTACACCTTCTTTATTAGACGTTATAAATTCCCGGGAAATCCCTCTCGCGATTACGAGGTCGCTGGAGTTCACGGCAGGCTGAACGGTAGCGAAAAGTCGCAAATAGCTAGGCAATACCGGCAGATGAATAAATGAATTTTATTCAGGCCACTGTTCAGATTGAAACTATAGAGTATGTTGCTCGGAAACGTAGTCACTCACGGGCTGGGATCCTGAAGAAGAGTCGCCAGGGTTAACGCGTTCACCCATTGGTTCATGCTCTCCCGACTATCCGCCGCGAAGTGGTAGGTCCTCATGTTCGCGTGTTCAGCCTTGAACGCGAACTTTCGGTTGACCTTATCCTCGGGCTTGCAGACGGTCACCCTGTACGACGGCAGCAATATCGAGCCCAGCAATTTCTCTTCTTCAGGACCTGCGAACAAATGTTTTCAACTTGCAAAAAGAGGATCGACCGTGTGGGAAGGAGATTGAAACGCAGAACCACTAGCTCGATAGAAAACGCTCGTCAATCATAGCACGCGGATGAATGACGTTTAGAAAGGGAGGAAAGTAAAGAACGCGCAACGATTGATGGATGTTTCATAGCTCGGGTGCAGATTCTATCACTGCCAGGAGGTTTCTGTTTCTTTCGGAGAATCAATTTGTCGGGAATTCTGCGCATAATTAATGAAGATTGATGATAAGAATGCTCGCTGCCCGGCTGCGTGTAACCATTTATCTATTCGCAAAGTGTCTCCTTTCCACCCTTCAATAGCAGCTATACACCTATTCGAAACTCGTCCTAAGCGTGCGCTAGAAAAGATTCCGCCTGCCTCGATCCATTCTCCGCGGGGCCAGACGAATCGCCGCAGAAAGAGTTTCGCGTGGAAAGGTACGAAAAAGCCGTGGGTAGGAGGGTACGACGTTCACGTCCATTAATGAGAAATATTCATCCGAGTTGCCGGCACGCGCAGGAAAATCCACGCGTGAAAGGAATCCGAGAGCTGGAGGGGTGAAAGGGTGGCTTAAGTGCACGCAAACCCCGCGAACAACTCAGCCACCCCTTTGGAGGAACGCATCGCGAGATGACTCTCGTGCTTGCTCCAAGAAATTCGTCGATGCGTCCTTTGTTGTTTGTGGGCGCAGTTACGCAAACGTCTGAACGTTAAAGGAAACTCGTCGCGCTGGAACACGAACTAGACTCCAGCTTGCAGTCCGAACAAGAAGGTAGACGTCGAATACTTTCATCCCTTTCAGAGATTTATTACGAACATTGTCAACTAACAGTACTTTCGAATAATATTTACTTCAAGGAAAAGGGACAAGACAGTTTAACGGGGGGATCTTATTTTTGGGCTAAAAGCAGCAAAATTTGGGATTTTTTTTAAAGAAGCTAGAATCGAATCGCTATTTTCTTAAGAAAAAAATCCCAAATTTCTCTGTGTCTTTAACACTCGTTTGACAAACAAAACGATTTAAATTCGAGTCCCGCAATGGGTCACAATCCGATTAGTCGCGTCTCCTTTTCCCTGTGTTATCGAAGTGAATCGGCTGCGAAGAATCGAGGGGATGAAGCTGTAGAATTCTCTTGCAACGTCGATACGAAACCACGTGCAAAGCCACTAACGTGGTTTCCATGGGACAGCCAAGAAGTGGAGAAGTTTGCATCCAACGCGCCTGCCATTCGACAACCCCCCGCGACACGGACAAACGCGTCCGGAAATCATTTCACGGATGCCAGATAGAAGCCTGACAAATCGACGATTTCGATTCGATGCATCCGGAAAAAGCCCTAACGGCATTGACACGCGCTGGATATCCCGTGACGGTCGGCTCGCTGGCTGCGCGGACATAAATCACACGGAATCGCGGACAGGGAGAGGGTGGAAGATAAAAAGGGTTATAAATTTTGGCGGGAACGTCCGACTGAACGCGTGCAAGAGTGAGAGAGGGCAAGGTCCTCGGACTGGCACGTTTCTTTGCGCAATTCCCGCGTTGTTTCGCTGAGCACGATTTTCGACTGGATCCTCTCGAGAGTGCAGGGCTCACTGAAAAAATTCGACGGCGGAGGAAGGACGAGGAAAGCTTGGAGAGAAGCATCTGACAGGAATGTAATGATTGAAAAAAGCATTCCTTTAAAAGACGGGGCGCGTAAACTGAAGAATTCCAGGAAACTATAAAGATTCGCGACGAAACCGGGGAATGGAGAATCTAATATTGCTGGTGGAGGTTTAATAGCTCTCGTCCAACGATCCACGGCCAACCGCTGGCAATATTAAAATCCCCATTAAGCGGGTTCACGGTTAGATGGGCCAAAACGCGACAGTAAATTAATTTATACCGCGGGAATAATAATCCAGACACGCATTGTTCCCATTGTGCGTCCATCATACAATATCGCGTTAATTAACAACGGTATTCAGGCAGGCGTGAACGATCGGGTGGTTTCAGTCGGCGAAAGAAAGGGAACACGGGGACGGAAATTAAGCGATTATTTACAGGTGAACGCGAGCGGGATTACGGGCTTTCAAGCGAGTCGAGCAGGGCCTCGAATTGCAAAGGGACTGGCAGCAGCCGCCCCACCCCATCCAGGGGTAGGTACTCGATAATTAGGGGAATCTATCGAATCGAATTTGACTAACTTTCGCCAGTAGAATCTAACCAGACAAGTTGGCCTTTATGCCACCTTTCTGACAAACCCGCCTCTCTGATTAGTCCCGTTGTAATTGAATTTCGAGGATATCGCAGCTCCCAGCGCGTTGATTAACCTTTTTATAACCGAGATCCAGCGGAATGTGGTTTAATCAGAAGTGATCACTTACAGAAATAGAGATGAAAAAAGTGTGTTCCGAGGGGGTAAATAAATTTCGTTATAGTAGGAAATATTTCACGGCGAAAGAAAAAGGAAGGACCCTGCGGGAGCAGCTGCAGGAGTACTAACTACGAAATCAGGAAACTCGCGTAATTAGTGTTGCCGGGGAACGATCTGGTGGAAAAGAGTTAAAGCTGAAGGGGAGGAGGGCAGGGGAAGCATAACGGGGGGAAATTGGTGAAGTGTAGCAGTGAAAAATAAAGGAGAGCCCGCGAGATGAAGGTTGAGGCTGTGCCAAAGTCTTCTCGCGTAGCCAGCGAGCAGGAAAGAAAAATTGTTCATTTCATTACAAACCTCTTATCGGGAGTAGTAGTTCAACTGAAAATCAAGGGGGTGGTAACAATAAATATTAGGAAACATTAGCAATGGTTTTCTTGCATAAAAATTACACCCACACATTTTTTTCAAGTGCAACATGATAAGGGAAGCCAGTTATTTGCTCCACGATGCATGCACGTTCATTTGCTTATAGGTTTTGTAGAGAAGAATGGGAGCGAGTAGCGAGGTACCGTGCAATTCGATGCTACTGTCTGACCAGTGATATGCTCATACTACTTTCCACCGCGGTTTCCATTGTACGCTTCACCAATCTTCCAGGGAAAAGTATCATACGTCGAGCTACTATTTCCCTCCAGAAGCATTCTACGCTTCGTATTTACAGAATCGAGGAACGAAATTTCTGAAAAGTATACTCTGCAAAAGATACGCCGAGCAGAGGAAACCCCTCGACTCGCTCTTCCCAGTAAAAACGACGAGCAAGCACATAATTGAAACCGAAGAAGCACACACGTTTTAAAGAGACTTGGAGAGTTCCACGCGCATCCGTAACTTGAAGCAAAGAGGAAAGACAGGTAAATACAAGGAGAAGATTGGGGAGAAGCGCACGATGCCACGGTGGCAGCCAGAATTACGTACGAGTGGCGAAATTTTCATGGAGGGCCGTGACTGGTGTCCCTTGAACAGTGAGGCGAAAGAAGGAACGAGAAATGCTGGAGGAGAGTGGATTCTTTAGCGAAAAACAAGAGACGACACGTAATTCCGAGGAAAAGAAAACGAGGGTGGGCTGACCTTTGTAATAAAAGAGGCAGTACTCGGAGAGGACGAACCACCGTTTCTTCCAGAGCATGAGACCCTCGGAGCCCTGTTTGTGGAGCCAGCCCTGAAGGGCGACGGGGGCAGAGAGTGGCCTCTTCGCGGCGGGCGATCGTAAACCCTGGGAGCCGCTGCGTCTGCGAACACCCGACACCGACGCCGCCACCCCCGAGCCATCGTTCTTGCTACGTACCTGAACAGGCACCGGTACCGCCACCGCCTGGACAACCTGCAATCATTTTTTTTTTCACTCTTTAATATTCAAGCACCATCGACAGGTTTCGTGTAAGGGCGCGACAAATGGCCCTCTGCTGGGAGAGTGCTTCCGAACTGGAGGTGTTAACGATGCGTCCACTGATAGCTGGCTTTTTCGTTTGCTGCGCTATCGCCTTAATCCAGTGTTTCCCAACCTCTTTTCTGTCGGGATCCCTTTTTATAATATTCAAATAACCTGCGACCACCCCCATATAAGGTAAGGTAAATCTTTCCTTCCTTTTATTTATGAAAACTCTGTGTTGCATCATTAATAAAATATGACAATGTAATCATATTAAAATAATTAAGTGCTAAAAATCGCCAACGAAAAATAACCGTGGCCATCCCCCAGAAAATACTTCGCCACCCACAGGTTGGAAACCACTGCATTAAGCTTGCCTTCAATTATTTATACTGTCAGAGATTTAATATTTGAGTGATGGAGTTTTTGGAGCGTGGATACATACAGATTTATATAAATCTTGTGTTGTTGTAAGCTGACAGTTTTTTTTATAGTTCCTTTTCTATGGGTGATCAAATTATAATACAGCTTGGAGAACAGAATACATAATGCGAAAATAGTGGTGTATAATTTCTTTTTAAATGCAGAATAGTGAACGGGGTCAGTTTATTCCAGGGATGACGCAGTAATTTAAATGATACCGGGGATAAGTTCGCAGTGGACAATAGAAATATTTGGCTCGCAGATAACGCTCAATAAATTTCGATTCAATTTACATAATTGCCAGGTCCCGGATATTCGTATAATTGGAAATGATTATCGTTTTCGTTGTTCCAATCAGTCAGTACGGAGTCCAGCAAAGGTCTCCCACGATTTATTATTAAAGCGAAATGGCACGTAAATTGTAGCGGTGACGTCGTCGATGGAACAATTTTACGAGTCGAAATTTACGATGGGAATCGACAGCGATCGTAACTCAGTGGTTATTCCTAACATTTACTCTGGCAGTTTAAACCGTGACCTTTTATTTCCAAAGCGTTGTAACAATTGCCATACACTCGCTACATACTTTCGTTGGCACAACATTTCCCCTTATCCCCGTTCGTTCGAAAGCTCTCCGAAGCGTGCTTCGATCGATCAGGTCAGACTGCACGGGGGCATAGAAAAATCAAAGATTAACGTCCAATATCCCTGTAAATAACTCGAATCGGGCTCTCAAGGTGCCTTCGTGCCCAGTTAAAGCGACTGATTGGTGCTAGAGCCGGCGTAAAAGGTCAGCGAACAAACGAGTCCCTGGTTTTCCTCGATTTTCGCGGAAATGCTGGACAAGCTAACGAGCTGGTCGAAACGAGACTCGAGCCAGCGTTCCTTGTACTTCCCCGGCGTAATCGGCTTCCCGTCAGTTTGCATAGCGTAGGCCGCGGACCGATTTCCCTGGGAAACACTTGTCCTGGTTGGGCGAGGAGGCTCTCCTCAAGTTTTTCCAGCGAGTCCATCAGCTGGCCCGAGACACGCTCCGAGAAACTCGCGAAAGTCCCGACGTCCATTTTTTTTCCTCCTTTTGCTCAATTAAGGCAGCAGACCTACCCCCGACGAGCGCACTCGAGCAGTTCCCTCCGATTCCCGGGAATTGATTTAATTACCGATCACTCCGCGCGCCACTTCCCACCAAGTCAACGAACTCTCTTGGGCACCGCGACACAATCATTTTATATTAGCTGACGCTACCGATCACTGATCGCTTAGCGACCGTCCACTTGTGCCTAAATCGCAATTTTCACCCAGGAGGCCCAGAAATGCAAAAGACCCGCCAGCGGAACAAACAAGCACTCCAGTGGTCGCGCGGTCTTCCGTGACCTGGCCAGACACCGGCGGCAAACAGGGCTGAGTTCTTTTCCGAGGAGCGTTTGTTTTGCCGCGGAACTCGAGACGGAAAATCCGTGAAGCGAAGTTTCCTTCACGGAAGCAGAGATTCGCTTAAGTAATTCGTTGAATTAGGAAGTCGGCAGACCCGCGCGATTCAAGACAAGGACCAGTTCGGAACTCTAAACTCGAGACGGGGGACGAGCACGGGCCTCGCGTATTCTGACTGACGATCCTCGGGGAAACTTTGTTTCGAGGCTCGAGAAAAAGCGGCGCGCAAACTTCTGAGATCCTTCCTTCCTTTTTCTGGCGCGCGTGGCTGTCTCGCCTAACTTTCGCAGCCGTCTGGCCTAGAAGTGTTGCAACTTGCTCTCGCGTTTTGCACTCATTTGCGGCTGCCAGACATTTTTTGTCCAATCTTCTATCATCACATTTCGCGCCGGGGTCGCAGCGGGGTGTCGAACATCGAAAACACCTGTAGTTCCAAAGTGACTGCAATGTTTCATATCCAACGCAAAGTGGATGGTCATATTTTATCTCGATCGATGGTTCTGAAAGCCTAGTTTCCGCAATGAAGTCCTATGAGAAGTACCGTTAAGGAACTAGTTCTTGATGAGACACTAATTTGTTATCAATTCATGAAAATAAATGTGTGAGATGAGAAATTAGTTGCCGTGTATTTTAGATGATGAAAAACTACTTAGTTCCCAGTTATCTTATTATTCCATAGCTTATAAATAATTAAGTTATACATATTTTCGACTTTTTTAAATTTGTTCTCAAAATTTAAACATAAATTTATCTTTTAGTAGGAAAAAGTTTATAATTTATGGTTATGTTTTATTAAAAACTAATGTTAAAGCGGGAAGACCTCTAAAATGTTCAAAAACTAGTTCCTTAACGGTACTTGATCAAGGATCATTGCTTTAACAAACATCTGTCTGATAGAAGCAGAACATAAGAATCACGTGAACGCGAATAATGGCACTGATTGTGAACGTTTCTAATGTAAGTGCCTCACGAACAGGTAATTAACGCTGAAACGATGTAACTGAAAACGCTTAAGTTTGCCGGTCGATTCGCCGGGATTCTCTGCATTAACTCCGGTCCCTTATCGCGACGATTTAATCGCGTTAACTTCAAACGACATCGTTAACTCCGACAGAGTCCCGTATCAGGGCCACGGGAAACCTTTACAGCTACTATAAAGCCGTGTGACGTGTCGCGTATCGATTCCACCAACTTCCACGGAACTATGCAACTGCTGCGAGCTGGTCCAGCTATCCAGGATCTTCCGTAGCCGCCGCAAGCTTCGCTAATCTCCGCGAGTATTTGTTTAAAGCGATAGCTACTCAATCTCTAGGTGTCTATCCACGAGCCGTGTATTCAATCGATGAAGAATCGTTAGAAGGGGATAAACGTTACCGAAAGTGTCGATAATCCTGGTGGGATCCAAGTATTTAGCTTAGGTTAAGCCTGATGGGTTTCTAGTGAATGGACAAAGGGGAGGCAAGCGAAGTGTAAATGTATATTGCTGGTGTGCAGTGGCGCACCCAGGCTTTAATCTTGGGGGGTGCCGAGTTTGACGGATAAAAATATTTTTAATACAAATTCGGTGAAATTCATTAGGTGATTATACAAATTTATTTAAAGAATAAATCCCAGTTTTCTTTTTTTTACAAAGCCCCTTCTTTGGAGGGTGGTAAGGCCATTAGGATCCCGCCCAGGGTGCGCCATTGCTGGTGTGCACGTGTGGAATTATCGTTTGCTGAGATAAATTAAGTTGCTTTATATTTATGCGAACCTTTTTGCTGTCCATCGCGGACGTCGAGCTGGTCACCGGCTGGTCGAGCCTGGAACAGAAAGAAGCAAGGGTAACAACGCGATGCTTGCAAATTTTCTGAGAAAAATTGTTGCTTTTATTGGTCAATATTTGGTATTTGTTAACTTAGTAGTGTTCGTTTCATAGTATATGATTTAAAAAACAAATAAACTTTGTTGATTTGATAGAAACATATGTATTTTAAAATTTGTATAACTTTAGTAAGAAACCTTCGGCATCTTCCTTTCGATCACCTCAAGTGAATATATTCGAGTTAGCTCGGTTTATTTATTGAAACATTCTGAAGCGCGAGTTTCTCAAGTGAACGTGTTTGAGCTCGGCGACGTTTCCATCGCAAAGTCGAGTTCCTTTCAGCGGAATCCACTCCCTTTATCGACTCGCCAGCCTTCACTTTTTTCCTGTTTCTGTTTCGAGTCCCGACGCATGTTAACAACTTCAACCCCCTGCCGGGGGGTGCATACAGAATCGACTGGGAGCCTTTGAACAGCACTTTAAGCGAGTCGGCCCCGTCAATTAGAAGGAAAAGGGAAGCCGTTCCCGTTTTGTTTCGTTCCGTGCACGGGGTTTTGCGCCGTTTCACCGTGAGTCGACTGACTTTCTCTTAACCAGCCCCTAGCTTGCTATCGAACCACCGAGAATCGGGTATAACCGAGCGTCGCGACGCTGTCTTCTAGAAAATTTATCGTCGTTCGCACGTTTCTGTTCTTATCGATTAGGTAAATAGAAAACTGTCATCGGGTATTTTGCAAAAAACGTCTGACGACTCCGTATTGCCGCCTTTCTCTGCAAACGGAGCTACTAAGTAGACGCATTCCATTCGTACGGATACAAAACGACTTCTTCCCCAAAAGGAGCACTACTCCTACATCTGTGGAACGTGAGAATGCACCTGAGAGGGATGGGTGAGAGAAGCAACCGAAGGAACGTTTGCTCAGGGATCGTCAGAGAACTCCGTCCCCGGGAGTTGAAATTTTATTCCATCCGGTAGATAGGGAAAGGAAATGCAGCAAGGTGTTCCGCCGGATGAAACGAGCGTCCTCTTCCATCGGAAGTTTCCCGTAGATGAAAGAGAAATCGTAGAGGGACGAGCTTCCGAGCTTCCGAGCTTCCGTGCGGCGCGACGGTAATGCGAGGAGAAATATCGCGCGAGTTTCCCTCGTACAAACTTACTGGAACGCCAGCGTAATCTGGTATTGTCCCGAAAGAAAAACTGCGCGAGCTGTCTTCTGACAAGTCAGTTGATCCGTCCTCCGTCACCTCTGCAATTTCCCACCTGCACTTTTCCTCCAGCATCAACTCCTGACACACTTTTTACTCGCGGGGGACGAAGTCGCTGCTCCTTCGATTGATAAGCGATTTCTCTTTCCTCCCTTGCGAGTCTCACGACCTTCTCCGCCGTTCCTCTCGTTTCCATTCAAACGTCCGCCCTTTATTATCGACATTAGCGTGCCCAAGTCCCTTCTTGCCGCTGTAAAACTTCAAACGGCGCGTAAAGCACCCCGGAGCTCTCTTAGAATTATGCAACTTCGGCAAACACAGTTTTTGCCCGCGTCGAAGGCTCGATGGCTGGAATTTTAAAACTCGCCGGATTGTTTCTTCTGCGCCCGGTCAGTGGATTCAGCCGAGTCGACCCGCTTTCCCAGCACAATAGGCGGCGACGGTTTTTACGCTGATGCGGTTGAAAATTTATCGAGCGCCTCTGCAAAACGCTTGATTCATGCGAGCACGTGAAACGTCTGAAAGGAAAGAGCTCCGCAAGGCCCTTTCGTGCCGATACACGGCCGCAAATTGCTCGATATCTCGGCCTCCCGCGATTTATAGACACCAGCCCGCGCCACACTCTTTATTTCGCCCTCCTAGCTTCCCCTACCAACGCAGACGACTTTGAAACGTTGTTCCACTGACTGCGACGCTGACAACGTCTTCCAGGAGATTCGTTATTAACGCTTTCTTCAAGAGGAAGTACCGTTCCTCGATTTAAATTCACTCGAGTCGCCCTAACGAACGGTTAATTAAAATTTAATTAAAACGGCGCTGGGGCTGGGGATACCATTCTTCTTTCCGCTCTTATTGCTTGCCAGAGTTGCTGGATCAAAAGAATTATCTTCCGACGGGGTACTCTTCACTTTAATAATAAACTTTACGCCTCAACAGACGAGACACTTGCTATCACCAGGTATTTTCAATCTGGCTTAGAAGCCGCTTCTAAATTCGCTAGTAGGAGATCGTTGCGTGTTAAGCAATTTCTATTTCTCTGGTATTTATCATACCTTTACTGTCATTAAAGTTTCCATTACCAGTTATAATGTTAAATAAAGTACCCTTAAAGTTCCGAAAGCATTAGCGCATTGCTATCTCCACGGTGTTGTTCCAGCGATACTCATCCATTAAATTCCCTTCAGACTTTCTTTCACCGACGATAAAGAAATTTGCGGCATGCAAGCGCCACGGTCCGATAAGGCCGTAAACACACGACAATTGGTCGACATAATCGGTGCCACGTTACGCTCGAAAAGTGGGCTCGGACTTGCCGTGTTGGATTTAGAGGTAGTCGCGAGCGAGACAGGGCCAAGTTCCAAGCAAGATGATCGCGCGCCGATCGGCCGGAGCCCCGCGATTATTACACGCGTCCGATTTACAATTAGGGATAATGTACGATACAACGGCCGTTAAATGGAGTTTCGGTGTTCCGTGGCCAGGAAAATCTCGTCGCGATTTATGGCATCGGCCGCGTTCTCGTGGAATATGAGAGCAACATTTGCATGCGCCATAACCGAGCTGTAACACGCTGCATCGGTGTAGCGACATGCAAGATTTGCTTGTTCAAAGTACGGCAACCTGTACAAGGAGGGTTAATAACAGGGGCTGAATGGATCGCTTGCTGCCCTATCGAAATACAGGGGCAAGTGCATGGGTACCCATAGAAATATGGTGTTAGAACAGCGTTCCCCAATCTTTTTTAAGTCGCGACCCCCATATAAGGTAATGTATATTTAATAAGGTAAAGAAGACCAAAGAACAAATGAGTATCCATCGAGACGGTGGAATATTTTCTTAAATAGCCAATGCACGTGCCTTCGAGCTCTCTTTTAGTTGCATTTCGTGCAACAATTTAAAAATCCCTTGTTCTCCTAGGAAACGTGCATGGTAAAATGCAACAAGGTGGGGGCGGCTCTTTTGCATTCAGCCTGGGCCAGCGCTATCGGATGGAAGCTCGGCGTTCGAGAGGAATCGATTTACCGGAGCTCACTTTGTTCGCGAAGGCTGCGGCCAGGCTGGTGCTCATTCGATAAAGTGGTGTAACGATCCAGCGCGAGCAACAATGCTGGCGCGGTGTCGCCAGCAAGATTTAGATACCGGCGCGCAGCCGCAACGCTCGGCGCACACGTGAGCCTCAAACAGTCGTGCACCGGTGCACGGGGCTGAAAATGGGAAGGCAAGGGACACGAGAATTGCTGGCCGGTAAATGGGAAGCTTTGTAAATGGAATTACACGCGGAAGGGATGCTCGGCATCGCTGCTCGTCTCCTACACGCTCCACGAGCTTCCTTCAGCTACTCCGTTCCCTTATTTCTGCTGGTTGCTTATCCACGGGCCTCCTGGAGAAGCCTGCGCTCAGACTCCCCGAATTCTGTGACTTTATCCTCGGACACCTTTTTCATTATTAACCTGTTAACTGGAAAAGACGAGTTTGTACGTCGTTAGAAAATTCATCCGCATTGTTTTTTTTTATATTAATCTTACCTACGGTGAGGAGGTCGCAGGGTATTTGAATATTATAAAAGGGTATCGCGGCTCAAAAAAGGTTGAGAAACACTCAATTAAGATATTTACTGTGGACTAAATAAGCATTATTTCGGAACATACAATCTTTAATACACTGGAGATGTTGCTGATCGCGAAATTACCCAGCTAATAGGTTAAAAGCAACAGAGATATTTAGGTGTATGCGGTTAAGTGCCTCACAATGTACGCGGTTAGTAGATCACCTAACGCGCTCGGCTGTAAGACGGGTGACCTTCCGCAGGCGCCACGAGCCTGTGTTTGGGAGATGTAGTATGTATGGCGTGTAACTAAGCACTTAGCTGCTATTAAACATATACTACACATTATTATAACTTATTCTCAGAGCCCATTAGTACTATTTCATCACCAATAAATTTCGAAGAAACCGCTAGACCTTCACACGAAATAGGAATGGTATAAACTTATAGATAAATTATATAACAGGTTCATATATTTCAAGGTAAGATTTAAATCTCGCTCATTGCAATACAAAAGGGAAACAGAGGGGCCACTAGCGCACCCAGAGGTGGGCCAAAAGGCCCTGGCACCCCCAATGAAAAAGGAAAAAGGAGATTAAGGGGTCATACTACTTTGATCGGCCGAAAAATTAAGCTATTTGCAATGATTTCTTTTTAATTTTTTTTATAATATAGGAGTAGCTTAATAAATGCCAAAAAGATTTATTTCATTGTCTGTTGCATTTACTGAGATAAATATCTTCAAAAATAGCTTCATTATTCGGCGATTCAAAGTAGAATGACTCTTTAAAAGAAAACTGGATTTTATTCTTTAAATGAATTTTTATAATTACCTAATGAATTTTATTGAATTTGCATTAAAAATATTTTTATCCCTTCAACTCTGAGATGTACTATAGTTGGATTAACTGTACATTAATACATCATATTAATTGATGGTGTAATAATATTTTTAATAAGCTTTTGTAATAAGCTTCTTTCTTTATTCGGCTGTGCCGAATCGATCCCAAGAAAATGTCCCACGTTCCTGTTCGCACCTCGTGTCGCATCCCCAAGAATGGTTCGAGCGAACGCCGGGAGCTCGCGCGAATAACCGAGTCACGCCGAGGAGCCCAAACTGGCGCATCGCTGCACGTAACGCCGTTGCACGTACGCGTCATTCGAAAGCTATAATATTCTCCGAAAATATCAACGGGTCGCAGCAATAACCGTAAAAGCAGCCCGAGCCGCAGTGGCGCGTGGAAATTAGATCGCTTCTCGGCCGTATTATTGAGATTAGAATTTCCATTTCCATTCAGCCGCTCCAGCAATTAAACGGCACCGCGGGGCTTTTTGCGCCGCTTGTGCACGATAATGCTCTCGTTGCGTGACTTTTTACACGCCGCGGGAAACAATTGCCTGGCACTGACCGTATCCAGGCAGGACGGCCCTGCACTCGCAAACCGTGGCGCTGTCGTTAACAGCCCGATGCAAACCACCCTTTCGAACCAGAGGCTGTCACAGCCCCGCGAAATTTTCCTGTTTCCATCCCCCCGGGTTCCTCCATTCTCATGGAATATTATTGTCAACAATTCTGGAAGGGAATTATTAAGTCTCCGTCCCGATTGTTTTGGGTTTTGGATATGTTTTAGAGGACTTTATTTTGGCCCGTTTGCATGTTTCTTTAAACTAATACTAGGAATTTGTGTACCTCTTCTTAAGAACTTTGAGGGGTGAATTCACCCCCCAAAAGATACAAACGAGCGAAAATGAAAAGACACCTATTTCTTATTTATGGAAGGCGGACACGTAAAAACCTCTTCTTGTGAGATCGTTGGAGCCCTCGTCACTTCTCTTCGGTAATTTACATTTCATCGGAGTGTCGGCGAAAGTGCCGAGAAACCGACGCTAACGAACAACAATGCAGGAGAGCCGAGTGCATCCCATCGAACGAGCAGCGCGAGTCCATGAAACGCGTCGGGACGTGGTAATTGTTTTACTCGCTCCAGGACACCGGAAGTGACTGGAATCCAGCGGGCGAACGGTGACCGCAGCCACGATCGATCCCCGCCGTTCCTTCCCAATTTCCACGATTCGTGCTTTCCATTAAGGGAGCTTCTTCCAGCGGAGCCGGAGCCGTGCCGAGCCGAGCGGCATTACGCGCGACATTAAGCCAACGGACTCTAATGAACCCGAGCGGAATTCGCGCTGCGTTTCCCGGTGACAGGGCTGCGAGAAACCGATCTGCGGGAAGCGGATGCAAATGAGAGTGTCGGGACAGATGGAATAAACTTTGCTCGATCCCGTGAACCGTAATTCGTGCCGCGCCCCCCGAGCAACCCTTGATTTCCACCACCCAAGCCCAAAGATAAATCGGGAAACGCCGACTGCGAAAATTCTGCTTAAGCTCGCGTTCAAATTATCCGGGGCGAATTAAAGGAATCGAACAGCGAGATGAGTGGAAATTAATTCGATTAGGTAAACGCGGGAAAAGATTCGATCGGGCTGTAACTAGATTTCCCCCGCTTTTATATCTTCAACAGGTTGCACCCCCCACGCCCCCGCCCTTAAAATGGACCCTGCGTCGTTTAGGATACGGGTTAATCTCCAACTGACCCAATTAATTTGCAGTTTCCATCAACGGGGTTTCCCGCGACTGGCCCTTCTTCCCGAGCCCCTCGAGACGCGTGAAATTAATACCCCCTCGATGAGAATCTTCATCCACTTCTATCGCTTCCCAAGCATTTTTCCAATTATTATCTCTGTCGATACTGGCCAGTGCCGAGTAGAGAATGCCAGGTATCGACGAAACGCGACGACTCGCCGTCCATTGTTACAGAGCCCGATCGATAGGACGAGTGCAATGCTTGACGCAGCGATATCGATCTCGAAGAATTATCATCTGGTTCGGGAATCGCTGATTTACGCTGTTTACTTCGCCACCTACATAATTGCCGGTATTCATTACCGGCTATGGTCGCGGCATACCGAATTGTTGCCGAACGCATCGTCAACTCGGACGTGGAATGGATGGGAAAACGTACGAGCGCCACGGAATACATATTCGCGTTCCGCTTCTGCTACAGGTACGCGCGGAGGACGTTATCATTAACAACAGGCTTGGAGGATCGTTGGGAAGCCAGTGATGGAAAGTCGCGGGAAATTTACGATCCTGCTGTGAACGAGATCTTATGCCCTGGCGAGGGAACGTATATATCGTTCGGATTGGTCGCGAATTAAACGGAAATAATATTTCGGAATTAACAAACAAAGCAACTACAGAACTCCGAAGACTTGAACTTCCGAGCTTTTAAATATTTTACAATCGTTTCAACGTTATCCTTCGCGGATACAATTTTATTCACAATATCTGCTCGATTTCTTTTCGAACGATATTTCTATGCAACGAAGTTGGCCTCGCTAACACGCACGATTCTCGCTGATCAAAGTGAGCCCCTTCTGTTTGATAGTTCGTTTCCATTTCCATTGTTCTGCTTCGAAATTACCTTTTCCGAAATTGGCTTTGAAATAGAGCTCGCTGCTTCTGGAGTTAGCGAAGATGGCGGATTTGATTGCCAGTGGAATTTCGCTTGGCACTATTCTTCTGGCTAGTGGAGTCCGCACGCAACTCGGAAGCCATTGCGAGCATCCCAGGCAATTGCTGCCCAGGCATAGTAGCATGAGCATTGTCCCCATCCGCCATCGTTTCTCATTCCTGATCGCTCTAATCTATCACCCCACTCCAAGCATTATCACCGCTACCACTGCCGGCTAGGTTATTGATAGCGTCCAAGCAGAAGAAGAACGTCGACCGCAAAGCGCTCTATCATCGATTTCGTCATCGATGTACGGGATCTCTCCGTCGTCATCGTTTTGGTCCTCGCGAAGCGTTAATGCTTGTTGCATCGATTGGGGAGACTTCATAATTAGAGTACATCGGTTTTACAAGTGTGTAACATCCGGAATCGCTGTTGCTGGACGATATAATAATACATAGTAGTAAACTGTGCGGGGGCGCAGGTGAATTGACGGACTTTAAGGATCAAGGAGGAGAAGAAGAAGGGAGAGATTTTCCCGTCTTGTAGGAGAAGCGGTATAATAATATATTGTTTATATTTCCGTCGTATTAGCGACGGAGAAAGAGAGGCCCTCGGGCGTTGGGACTCGAACCCAACGATCTTCATCTTCGGATTCGTTGTTGCGCAATGATTTCAGTCGCCTTAACCACCACGACCAACGCAGGACTCTCCCCGAGAGTCCCTCTTTTTTTTATATTCCGTCACTACCCCCTTCTATATGTGCCACTCGGCACCATACGCCGTTCCCCTAAATGCCGCACACTCTTACACGTCTACGCGTCACCGTCAACTCTAGAGGAAGGGGTTCCTCTCGGCAACGCGCTGATCAGTATGCCTGGCATCCCCGAAGGGGGCCAAGAAGAATAAACTTGGAACTTGTATATATACAAACGAGACTGGAACTTAGGACTTGCGAGAAATAGGTAGGAAGATTAGACCTCTGGTGGCGCTGGCGAGCACTACACTCACAATCCCATGGTGGGGCTGGGACGTTACTCGCGAGTGGGATCACTCTGAATTTCAGTAGCAGCTTGAAACATCTCCATGCTTTTCAATAACGCTCCATGCATCGCAAATCCACGGCAAGGTATCCTTCAATGATGCTTTCAGGTTCAAGCTTCCCTATCCAACAATCGTCCCGACTTGAGATGAGTGTTTGGAGTACCACGATTGCAGTGAACGGGACAAAAGGAAGATGACATTGGTTTCATATTTCACGCAATGGAAATGGACAGGGAGTGTCTTAGAAGTTGCGAAGGAAATTAGGTCGGCGGTATGCGCCACGATGCGCCACGGTCTCGCTGTTTAGAGTTGTTGGGCACACACGCGGCCGTTTAAACTTGCAAGTTGCAAGTTGCCGCGCCTCGTGCATCGCGTAATGCAGCGAAACGCCACGCGGAAGTGTTCCGTCGCGACGGTCCAAAGCGTTCAACGAAAACGTGCTTCGTCCCGTCGGCACCGTGTTTCCTAGACGCTCCCTTCTTTCCATCATTCCCCCCCTGGTGCCTGCTGGGTCCTCCAACCCCTCGCGCTGTCGAATATTTGTTCGGGGGCGACGTATCGCAGTAGTTTTTAAACACGTGATCCCTCGACGCGCGTTCTCCCGATGCAACTTGTAAATATCCTCCCTCGGTGCTCGCGTTTTTCGCTTCAAGTTGAAGGCTGATAAACAATCCGTTTAATATTTCGATTAAGGAAGCAATAACTCGCGGGCCATTTGGAAAACGCCGACAAATAAACCGTACAGCCGTCGAAAGTGTCGCGCGCGATAAAAGTGTCGACATCGTGGCGCGAGATTGAAATTTCCGAATATTTCGGAGAAATCATACGATTTATCGGCTACAAATGTTTGCGCGGATGATGGATATCGCGTGCATTTGCTAGCTCCAACAATATTGCTACTGAATAAGGGATGAACGTGGAAACGGTGGAACGAGGTGCTTTACATTCGGTACACGAATGGCTCGCTTGACCCCGAACTTTATATCGAGCGCGTGGAAAAAAAGGTCGATATTCCCGCGGCAGAGACAGAAAGGCTGCATCGCGTAATAGAATATAATAGCGTCCATGTTTCGGAAACTACCGACAAAATGAGCCTCCGTCGTGTAAAAGCAACGGCGCCCCCTATTGCAGACGCTCGACATTATCAGGCACATAATATTACGGCCAATGGAATTCATAATGCAGGGGCTGAAGCGTGTATCGAGGCAAAGCGCTGCGAGGGAATAAGCGACGGGACGTTTTTCAAAGCCAGAGCGCGGTTGTTGCTCGTTCTTTGCGACACAGTCCTCCCATGAAATGTTTTCAGCCTGTTCGGCCCGCTATTGCGGAGAGCCTGAAAGGGAGAGAACGAGGGGCGACTGGGCCAAGGGAGAACGATAGGCGGAGAAGCGGAAAAGAGGCTTTCTATGAGGACCCGCAAATATTTTTGCATCCAGCGAGAAAGCTCCCGTAATCCAGCCCGAGACGGTTTCTTTCGCGCGGTTGGCTGTGCGTCGATAGAGGCTGGCTTTAATGCATTCATGACTCATATGGCCAGGATATAGCTCGATCGGAACGTCGCGTCGCGACCTCCTTCCACCGAACCTTCTCGCGTAATTCATCCCCTGACGTTTCGGAAGTTACCATGGAAATTTGTTAGTAACGGAGGAGTCGCTACGCTTCGCTCGCTGGGATTCCGTGCTGCAACTTTTAAGGGCCTGCGGAGGACAAGCTCTTCAAGGGAACAAGATGGGGAAAAAAGAATCGACATTGTAATTAAAAGTTTCAGACTTTTAAACACTCTCGAGACAAGCTCCCTTTATACCGAATAGTCTCGTGTCTCGACACACCGGCGGGAATCTATGCTTCGCGAGTTTCACGCACCCCATCAGCTCACCTTCTACACTCAACCGACCTACAGTAGTCTGTCCATTAACAATCTACCGAAACAAAGTCGCATGTTCTACATAAATCATCCGGTAGGTAGAAATGTTTATTATTTGTTTCAGAAACACCATCGACATTGCTTTACTACCCTTAAAACTTTCATCTCTCAGCCTCCGAGGGTGTTTTAAATCCAAAATTCGTATTCTAGGGTTTCGTTTACTGAAACATTCTTTACATCATTCTATGTACATCTTTTACCTCTGTTCGTTGGAAATTAAAATGCTCATGGCTGAAGCTTGATTTAATATTGCATCTCTGCGATCCATTATTCGAAATACTAACAATTTAAATCGCGATACAACCGAACACTTCTGAAATATACTTACTTAGCTGATTCCGACACATTCTAAAAATCGGTTACTAAGCGTCCGACTCGCGTACGTTTGGCCGATTGTTACTTTAGCGAAACACATATAAAGTGGGATAAAGCCGCAATTGCACGGGAAACTATCGCGTCTTACGGGGACGTTCCTGTTCGCCATTGAATCCCTGGACTCAGCCGGCCGACCAACTTTTACAATTTTCCCGCGTCACGTCTCTTTCCTTGCATTTTCCCCGCGAGCTTGTCGTACAGCCGCCGCAGAAATTACGCGGCAGACGGGAGTATAAACAAGCGCGAGCCAGCCGGGGGTGTGGTCCCTCTGCTCAGCTTCCAATATGCCGGGCCAGTCGATAAAGCTGGCTTGTTCGTCTTCCCTGGGATTCTTCCTCTTTCCTTTACCTCCACTTTTGCATTCTCTTGCCCGTCGCCCTCCGCAACGAAACATATCGACGATGAACCCGCGGAGATTGCGGAATAAGCCCGAGAGATGGAGAAACTCACCCGACCGCGGAGAAATATGAGATGGAATATCGAATAGTTTTGAGCGTGCCGCGGCAACGGCTCGCCAGCAAATTAGCTCCGCTTACGAGGGAAAGGAGAGATGACAAGTGCAAACTGGGAGCCACCCGGAGCTTCCGAAGTGGGAGGGATATTATTCTGGATATTACTGTTGGAAATCTTCCTCCATTTGTTCAGAGGCTTTTAATGGGTACCCTGCAGGTCAGATGTTCGAACCCTTGGGTGATTCGAAGAAAACTCCAAGGTAGGATTTCTTGATGGTCGTTATGATCATTCGAATGTTGCCTTTAACCGTCCTTATTGGCAACTCAAGGAAATTTCAGTAGATACAATCCTGGCTAACAATTAAACTCACTTATCGAACGGGGAAGGTGGGAGTTTAACAACACTTGCGGAAAAGCAAAAGCAAATTGAATTGGCCGAGTTCGTTGACAAAGCGACCGAGTGGAAGAACCTGTGTAGGTACTCAGACGCGATGAATTCGAGACAATGCGCAATGCTCGGGGCGTTAATGGAGAAATTTCATTAGAATTCGGAATCGAACAGGGCGCAAGTTATCGGGAACTCTGTCGAAATTAGTTTGTGTATTGACCGAAATAGGGATCGGCTGCAGCCGGACGAATCCTTCTTCGTGAACTTTCGACGTTGATCTCGACAGAGTTCGACAGCCACCTGCTAATACGTTTCCAACAGTTGAAATCGGTGATTAACTACCACTGGTTACAAGTATTTCACAATTTTTACTCTGCTTTTGATGGCTTAGAGTACATCTTGCTTAGCTGCTCGAGAACTCGAGGACCAATTAAAGGGGGAATCCTACTTTTGGAACTAAAAACATAGTAAAATTGGGGAGTTTTTTTTTAAGAAACTAGCTACTTGTTTCTTGGACCATGTTTTTATATATCTTTGAAGAAGTTGCAGTTATTCTTTAATTAATTTTTAATTATAAATATAGGAGTTATGTATAATCAACCATCGCACCAGCGGATGAAAAAAGTTTGCGCGGCGTGTTTTAATGAGCAACAAAATGACTGGCAGGTGATGGTAGCGTGGATCCTAAACCTGTGTAACATGTGCCTGGTTGTTCATTTAATTGAGTGAAGTCTGAACGTTTCCAGTGTTGATTATCCGACTGGAGACTGATGTAGCCTAATTGCTCCCTTAAACTAACTGAACTTTGAACTGACTGCTGGAAGCCTCAGTATTCCCAGGACCTCTAAGTGATTGCTGAATACCAACTAACCAACTGTTCGAAGCCTGATTCTAACCGAGTGCCGATCGATAACTAACTTCTAACTGACTAATGACTGTATTTGCCCTGGGGTATCGCGACCTTCCTTCGGTTCAGCGCGCACAAAGCGGAACTATTTCGACAACTATTATGCTAATTTCCGTCCTACGAATAGCACAACACGGTAAACCTCTCTTCACCCCCGATTCTTCCAATATACTTGCATTTCCAAGTCGAATGGAGCTTCGCTAAACTTTAAAAATCCTTACGTAGGGGACCATTCTTCTTCATCGAGTCCTGAAACAGCGGGAGCGAAACGAAACGGATCTACTGTCGTGGATACGAGGAACCCTTTCTTCACCCGATTACTTTTTACTCCTTCCATCTCGTCATCCTTCCCTCTGTTCCTCTTTACAGCTGTTCGAAACGACGCAGGGCTCGTTCCTCTCTCGACCAGTTTAGATCTTATTTCTTAAAAGAACGAGTCTGCCTCTTCCCTCCTGCCATCCATAAAATTTCAAAGCAATTTGTCGAGCCCGCCGTTTGGAAATCGCTGGCGATCTAGCTTCCATTCGGAAACAATGCCGAGTCTCCTTCGATCGATGTTAATCGAAAGGTTACCATGGAAACCTAATCCTTATCGCGGCCTTTAAAGTGCAACTTTCGAAAACGAATTGCGATGTTACACGTTCCAAAGTCTCTCGAATTTCACTAAGGTATTACAGACTTGTCTCGAAAGGAGGTGACCTTTGTTACCTTATCGCGTAGAAGAGTGCACCGAGTCGTTCATTCCCCATGGCAAGAAAAGAAGAAGTGGAGAGGATAGCGTTTACCTTATTTCGAGGCAGAACCTCCATTCTTCTTTCGATACACTACCACAGTGGCGCACTCAGGATTGGGGAGAGCCGAATTGAAGGGGTACAAATATTCCTAATGCAAATTCAATAAAATTCTTTAGGTGATTATCAAAATTATTAAAGAATAAAATCCAGTTTTCCTTTGTTTTTATAAAGCCCCTTGTTTGGGGGGTCCCAGGGCCCCTTGGCTCCCTCTGGGTGCGCCACTGCTCTACTAATTGCTATCTCGTACATATTTGAGCTTCAAGTAGAAATAGAAAGGAGGAAAATTTATTTGCCACGTCCTCCACAAGATGATATTAACGTCGCGAAATGCGAGAAATTGTTGGCCACCGTGTCCACGGAGCAATACAACAAAGTGCATCGATCAATGTCTGATCGGTTCGTACCTACCGTTCTACGTCCCCCTCGGCGCAGAGAATCGGCACACTTATCGAGATACATCCACATCGGCGGCCAAAACGTTAAAAGTTCTTTTCAATTCTACGTGCAAGCAACTTCTACCGACCCGGTCATCCACCCACGACCCAGCCGCGTTCCTCTCTCTTTAATGTTGACAGGCATTCATCGATAAAGCCGGCGCGCCGCGTTACAAGATTTATTTCATTCCATGCAGTTGTGCGGATTTCTTCTCGTTCTTTTTTAGCGTTTCACCGCGATGTACGTACAGCGTCAGCTAGTCTCGTAAACTCCGTGTTCAATCGCCGGAGTCGCCTATCGAGGGCAAAGGGAAAAAGTATCGTGCACCGGAGCCGGTGAAATTGAATCATGGGGAGAGAAGGGCTCGAAGATTTTTAGCGAGATTGAACAATGGCGGTGTAACGATGCAGGGGACAGTGTAATTCCAACTTCTAGTTTCGGGGCAAACATTTGCGTGACGCGGACCTTTTTCACATTTTCAAATCGTACGTCGATTTTTAGACCGAGTTTCTACTAATGATAAGTCGAAGTCAGATTTAATTTCTAAACTGACATGCAGGGCCGATTGAAACCTTAAAAGACTTAAAAGATGTTGAGGTTTCTTTATATTTCCGATAATTTCACTAAAAAGTGTTTCGAAGAAAAATTAGATTTTAAAATTCAGAAAATTTCTATGGTGCCCCCCTTGATGCCCCGAGCACGTGCTTATTTTGCATGTCGGTTATTGTCCCTTTGATTTAATAAAGTGTCGTAACGACGACTATTTATCCAGGACGCAATGCCGGATGAAATAAATTCATTGCAGCAAACAGGGTTCTGAAATGAATTCCACGGGATCGTATAAAATGATTATTCCAATTTAAACAACCTCCAATGCAAAGTATGCGACTGTTTGCCTCGACATCGCCATTTTCATTCCAAATTCCAACACCTATTTGCACATCCACGGGTGCCGTTTTTATTCTACGGACGGTACACAATTTCCGACATGTTTGTCTCCCGAGCATTTCCCTCCTCTATTCTACCTGCAATGTGCAGCCTTAGAGATGCATCCACCGTGCGTATCATCACACGTGTGTGCATAGACGGTGTTCCATTTTAATCGATCCGGTGCTGTGTTCGAAACAGAGCCGCGTATGCAGCCCCTTTGTTACCAGATCGTTTAGCCCTCCCAGGAGGGCGGTGGCATCGTTAAACCCATCTTTCCTTCTAGATACAATCTTGATGGCTACAAATACTCTCAGTCATTCCCTTATTCATTTACATTCTAATGCATTTATGTCCCTGATGCACCTGATGGATGCTTCTATTCTACCTTTCTATCGACCGAAACAAAACACCCCGTAGACAATAACATCGAGACGATATCTTTGTTGGACGTTCTTCCTATTCTACATCGATTCGCGTACTCCCATTTCCCCCGGCCTTTCCATTTGTATTTTTCCGGGAACAGCGGTTATCGGCGAGCCGGAAGCCCGAGATACGTATCAGTAAAAATTCAGTCCAGATTGAAAGCCTCGGTGTTCACGCTGTATTCGTCGATCGAGGAAAGGCAGCAGAACAACGGGACAGGGACTCCAGCCATGAAAGAGACGGGAGATGGAGCGGGGAACGAAGGAGCAGAGGGAAATGTGGTAAATGAAGCGGAAGATGGTTAAGGGAGGATCGAAGATCGTGGAGAATCGAAATAGAGTCGCGGGGATGAAGAAAGGGTAGGGATTGAGGGAGCTGGTAAGGTGAAATGGTGAAATGGTGTACAGAGATGGTGAGAGTGAGGAGAAGGGAAATTTGAAGAGGCGGAAGTTGCGTGTAGTCGAATGTTGCTCTGGAATATTTGCAGTTCTCTCGGATGCAAATAAAATATTCGGCGTCTAAGGTAGCCACTTCCTTCGCTGAATCCATCTCCTTTTGTCGAAAAACTTCCCCCGCTGGTCGCGGTCGAGGATTTCGAAGTGTATTTGGGCAATTTTCCAGCTGGCCCGTTGCTTCCGAGGTCTCTGGATTTACACCTGGAGGTTTTTCAATCGATCAGCCGCATTCTCAGGCCTGGCCTCGGGACGGGGGTGGAAAATGGGATCGATTTTTTTGGGTGGCGCATCGAAGCGCTGCAGCTCTGTCTGCCAGGCTAATTACACTTTGTCCCTTTTTTTCTCGGACAGACGTTCTTCTTCTTATTTAAATTTCCTGACAGTGCCATTAAATTGTTAAGGTGCCATTTTTAAGCGAACCACTTTGCTCAATCTCATCGAGACGTGTAAGCATTCGCCTTTCAATTTGGCTGATTTAACCGCACCGTTCACCCAAAGTGAGCCCTGTAAACTCGCCTTCAATTTCCATACTTTGAGAAACGCGACAGGGAGAACGGCTTGAGAATCAGGCTGCGTTTAAGAGAAGTCCCGTCAGGACCAACTGCCGCCAAACTTTCGCTCGCGACGGGATTATTCTTCGGCGATTCCTCGGCTTCCTCGCAACACGCCTCGAAGTTGCTTGCTCGCATGCTCCGTGCGAGTGTCAGTCCCAATGGCAGCGAAGCCGGAAAACTCGCGAACGCTGGGAATGTTGGGAACGTTGGGGGCGGCAGGTGAAGAGGCCCCGCGAAACTGCAAGACATTTCGAATGCGCGACGGCTTTGTTCGTCATAATTCCCTCGCCATTCACCCGCAACAGAGGATCCTGGAGGATTCCGTGCGGCGCGGCTTGCAGAGTTTACGCTCCCTTCAGCGATCGTGTGTAATTCGCAGCTGCACGGCCCCGTTCTCCATAATGCACCACGGTAAACGTTTAAGCGCCGCTGCTCCGGAACTCGATGGCGGACATTATTCAAGGCTACGAAAGCGGCCGTCCTATGCATCACTCATGCAGGCGTTTCCTTTGTAAACTTCCCGGAGGGAATTAAATTTTTATCGATCAACGCCCCGAGCCTACAGCGGGGTTTTTTTTTCGGGGGTAGCTGGCGGATTCTTTTCCGGGCGAGGATAATGAAAGTCGAAGCTGAGTGGAAACGTATTGCTTTGCGGTGGAATTTCCAGTTATATTGGAGGAAAAATTATGGTAATCGCGGAGGAGGAGGAGGCACGTCTTTTCCGCGAAGCGCGTTTCCACGATCGCGAATTGAAGCTGCTCGTCCAATGTGTGTAACTGTGTACAGCGGAGTGGAGGAGCTCGTTACCTTCTCAAATATGATATGCGGAGCCTCGAGAGCGTAGTTATCCCATGGCAACGCTCTCGACTAGACACCGCCCGCGTTCTACTTAATTACAGCGTCTTGCGCATCGTAGTATGTCAATTTTCTCCTGCCCACATCCCTCGCACGCGCACTTCTCGCTGCCCGTATAGCAACTTCCGCTGGCTCTGTTCGGTATAATTCACGTTTGCATCTCATTAACTCGCGGGCATGAAAAGTGCGCGTCGCCTCGTTGCTTCGCGAGCGTTTCGACAAGTGTCGCGGGAAGGGCTTGAAACGGATCGACCCGGGGCTAATCGCGCGTGATAGCGGGAAGAGATGCGGAGAATGGGGCGAGCTGCTGAAAATCGAGCGGGCGAGCGAGCGATGTTTACACGAGGATGGATTGCGTTTCCCGTTTGGGGAGCGCGCGACATTCACGCGACATGGAAATTGCAACGCGACGCTAATGCGACCGATAGACGTCGCGACGACAAGGGAATTGCACTGTGTACGCGCCGCGCGATGGAAAATGGATTGCAAAGGTCGACGAGCTTCCAGCATCGACCGCCACTTCCCCGTGTCTCCTTTTTCCGCGCGAAAGTGAACACTGCTACCAGTGGCTAGCACGAAAAAAATATATATACAGTAATTGTAGAAAATTGAATGCCATTTTAATATTATTTGAACAAAATTTCGATAAGGCTTACCATTTTTGAGAAATTCTTTAAATCCAAACCATTGACGAATCCGATTGCAATAAACTTTCTCAGGGATTATTTTCTTATGAAATGGAAGCATTCTAGAGGATGAGAGCAAAGAAATACGAAAAAGAATCGAGACGTATAAAGAAGAGCCACCCCAATGTAGCACGTATATGTATCTCGAATGAATCACTTTTCCCTGGCCCCCAGCGTGTCATTGGCAGCGGCTCGAAACGGGTGTTTCAATAGGATAATCCAACTTAACAGAATCCGCGAGATCTTACGTAATGGAAGTGTCTTCCGCCGCCAGTAACCGATTTCCAATAGCTCTACAGCCGCAATTAAATCTGTCAGCCTTTACATAATTGAGGCTCTCGCTAAAAACCCCTCAAGACCTTTTTATTGATCCCTTTGTCCGATATAACGGTCTCGATGACGTAGAACACTCGTCTTCTGCCCCCCAGGAGTTTATAATTGTCGACTCAGACCTCCGAGATATTACAACATTCCGCGAAAAAAAGCGACTTCAATAAAAGATTCCTCCAGGTTTAGGGGCTGAAATTGGTCTCATCAATGGAGTTCGAGATTCCATCGAAGCAATATATCGCGTCATTAAGATATCACTTGACAAAGGCTATCGAGTGAAGAACGGTTAGAGGATCCAATATACAGATTAAAGAGGATAGATATCTCACCCCTTTCCCGGCCCGCTCTACCACCGTGACCTGTTCAGGGCTAGGCTCAGGGGACCCCAGCAGGCCTTGCCTTTGGCGCGGGGACATCCTCCGGTGCTACAGAGCACGTACACATAGGAATCGATACCCGAGCAACAACCTGCGAGAACAGGGAACCGATGGAAAACCCTCCCGTAGCAAATTCATGAGGATCCATCACAAAGGAGGTGTTTTTGCGCCCGTTCGTCAATGCCATTTAGCCCTCCATCCTTCCATCTTCGTCTTTTCAGCTTCAGGCGGGATTTCGCTTAAAAACCGACGCCTACATTTCCGTCTCGATTATTCTCGTGACGCTCAATTATTCGAAATTGTCCCCGAGTCTCCGAGATGATTAATACCCAACCTGGCGAGGAATTCTTATCTGCGACTTGCAGTCCCATTTTAATTCCGCGAACGTCGCAGGCTCGAGTCTCGCGCGGTTCCCGCGGCAGGCTATTCTCGACTTCCGTCAGAATTCTTGTCTGGTAAATTGCAGCACTTTAACTCTCGATCAGCCGCGGCTTTCATCGAGCTTCTGGCGAACGCTGGAAGCCTGTGAGTGGGCAACCTGATCCATGTCTAGGTACAAGCCGCTAAACTGCACACCCTAACTTCGTCGCGTTTTATTGACTGGTTCATGGGCGATCAGCGTGCGGTGTTAATATTCAAGGCTGGACCAAGGTGGAGTCCAACCCCGAACCCCACGTTCCAGAAGGGCCCAGTTTTACCAAATCATTATTTTTCGCTATAATTAAATGTTATTTAATTTCAACTAGATTAAATTTTAATTTTTGTAGATTCACGCATTTTATGGTACACATGTTTTATTACTATTTTTTTACACCCTCCCTCCTGTCAGCGCTTTTCAAGCAACTGACAGCATCGCGAGGCATTCTGGCAGGTGTGGGACTTCCTTGGAAGGCGCGCGTAAAGGGAGGCAGGTATCGCGCACCGTGGGGCTAGCCACTCGAAATTAAAGGGTGGAACCACGGGGAGAAGGGGACGCCGCTTGCATTCCTGCTACGACCATGGGGCGCCACGCGAATTTCACTCGAATATTTACACCCTTTTGATCGTTTACGGGGCGAGTCTGCGGGCTGAAAGAAAATATCCTCCTCTTTTCGGCGTAATTGAAGTGGGTGGCGTGGATGCTTCTACCGCGGAAAGGATCACTGCATTACTGCTGGAGAAACTACTTCGGATGACGAATTTTCTGTCACTTTATTAACGCCGGAGTAGTGAAGACCGATTGAAAAGGGGAGAAAGGTTGGCGTCGCACAGTGGGACGAACACTTTTTTTAATCTTTTAGGAGGTCAAAGCTAAGATATTGTAGAATAATGGAAAAAAACTGAAAAGTATGATAAACAAGTTTTGACCTTGAAATTCTATGCCGAACTTGACATTTCCGAAGAAAATGATGGTTCTTCCATTCTAATGCGTGGTTGAAGTTTTTCCTTCCCATGTTATACATCATTTCCTATAGATTTTGACGCGCGGAATTCAAATCTGAAGGGCACAAAATTTCTAACCCTTCCGGACCTTTTGACATAGATTTTTAATATCAGAACTTGTTTTTCATACTCTTTCAATATTTCCCCCTTATTCTGCAACATCGTAGCTTTAACCCCTGAAAAAATTTATCTCTATATCTTATTTCTAACCAAATTAAACGATTTGATACAAGAAAGTACAGTTTGACTGTGCGTCGCCTCTGAACCCGCAAATATTCGAATATTAAGGCAGCAGGCAGAAGAAGTCGGCTTATGAAAAATACGCGCAGAGTGAATCCTGCTTTCATCCACCTTCTTGAATCGTTGGAGCAGGGACGATCCAAGCAACGGCTCGAAATATTAAATTGCAGCCGAGAGTGACCAGTAGCGCAGCGTGACGCGAAGTCTCGCATTCTGCGACGGAGGAAGAAGCATGCTCGCGACGTAGGTATTTGTCCGAGGGAGTCCGGCACGCTTCGGTACACGCGATTCCTTTTACCGCGTCAAACTTTTCCCTCCGGAAACAATGAATAGCTAAGCAGCGAAGGAGAAAGGGAGGGCAGGGTTGCGGCTGCCACTCGTCCGCTGATATCGATTGCGCCCTGCCAAAGGGGCTACCGATTCAAAAGGTTCGGGGGAAGAAATATCGAGGCGACGAAGACGGTGATCCGCGTTTCCAAGCCGGCGTCGATTTCCCGCTCGAGTTTCCGACGCAATTACAGGCGGCGCGGCCGTTGAAAGCGGAGGAAGAAAAATTAGAGGAGAAAGGCGCGGGATGGTTGCGGGAATAAGCAAACGGTTTCGTGCCAGATAACGAGACTAATGTGACCAGCTGGCGGGGAAAAAAATTTCCTGTTTCGTGACTCGCGCGTTCCGTTTACCTTCCGAATTAGACCAGCTCTGGCCGAGCGTTTATACCTAATTGGCAATGAAAACATACCCGGTGCAAAAGTGTGATGCGCCTTGCCACGTCACGCTTCCCAGTTACGACATTCTTTGCTGCTCCGTGGAGATTTAAGCCTGTCTCCTAATTTCAACCGATCCTATCAAGTAGTTTCCAAGATATTCGACCAATTATGCTTCTCACAGTTAACTGTCATGAATGTCAGCCAATAAAAAAAATACGTGTTGAATATTTTTGTAACAACTATTTTCTACCAAAGTCGCAAAAAAAATCGGCGATTATCAGTTCGATGTCTTCCCTTGTAAGGCAGAGTCTGCTAGGTAATGCCTCACTGATGAGTCCAGCGTCCACTAGCAGGCCCAGCACGAAACGCAGGCTGCTTTTCTTTTCTCCTTTAACCCTTTCGTTACGGGTGCCGACTATAGTCGGCGTCACGGAACATCACGGAACGAGCTACCGATCCTAGGGTCGACTTTAGTCAGCATCTCCAGCAGTTTGAAAAAAAAAATAATAATTAGAAAAAAGCACTATCGCGGAAATGTACGCCGTAACGAAAGGGTTAAAATCCCACCCTTTACTCCCCTCTCTAAAACCCCACAATAGAGATACAGAATAATTTTCTAAGGATTGCTATTGAGATGCAATTGCCGTCGAGCTGGTTCCCTTTGAAGCACCGTATACATGCCTGTCTTCTGAATATATTCGTTACTCACTGGCTGCAATTTCATCATAGCGCAGTGGAGTCCCGTTAAAAGGAGCCGGCTGGCGTGCAATAAACCTCTCGGATCGATGTCGCGCTACCTTCTTTCACGGGTAAAATACGGAGGCAATATGCGCGGAATTTAACGTCGGCGCGTTCCTCGATCGGATGCAATTCCTCGAGGCGCCGCAGGCAATCGACGACGCTCAACGATCAACCTCGCCGAGATTCGGGCCCCAAAGACGCTGGGTCTTTCGTTCATTCAGATCGATTAGCAGACACGATTCCTTACCTCGAAAATTTCATTCGAGTGGCGAGCGGGTCGCTGGCTTTCGAATTGAACAGGGAGCTCTGGGCGTCACGCGCCGTTTTTATTGCCCAATTCCACCGTGTCTCATCCTCGCTTGATTGCTGGCGTCTTCAAATTAAATTACGCGTTTCCGCCGAAAAATTGCTTTCATGGGGTATACAGGTCAACCGTTCATGGGTTGCCAAAGTATAAAACACAGAAGTAAAGCTTGTAGAATTATTGTAGAAATTCTGAGATCGTGAGATATGGAGATGTACCTCGGTAACTTAAAGAAATTTATCTGTGTAAGAGTAGTGAATATCGAGAGCATAATCCTGACTCTCTTACGAATCTGAATAAAGTTTATCTTCGACGTAATGTGTCTGTCGAAAGTTACAAGGGATTGAAATAGTGTCGCATACATCAACAAACCATTTTCTCTCTTCTCCCAATAATGTAGCTCTTCCCTCTGCAAGGCGCGCAAGGTATTTCTGCTATGATTTCCGCTAGGGGTGGCTCGACTATGCCGCCGCGCGTCGCACAAAGAACTTCAATCAACCCGGAGATAAAGAAAGTGGGAGCCTAGCATTCTATAGTGTTTTTGTGCATGCAGCTCGCAAGGTTTCACGTGACACGCTCCGTGATCTTAAAAGGTATCAGCTCGCAGCGCCTTCGACTTTGCACCTTGCACAAACGAAACCTTCCATCTCATCTGGAAGCAGCGGAGCACGAAAGGGAGACTCCCGCGAATTTTGTCGTCTGATCTGACGTTGCAGCGCGGGCGACAACGGCTCCTGAAATAATCAGAGAAAAAGGAGCCTCTGTCTTAGCTGCATGTTAATGGAATTACCGAAGTTCATGAATGAGCCTCCGCGGCGCTCGCTCCGGAGCTTGCATTATTAACTGCCGCGTAAATTAGTCGCGGTATTCTACACAATTTCGCGGCATTGTACACACCCTGCCTGTATTATACGCTTCGACCCAGCCGTCTAGCTCCATTGTCTCGCGCTCGCTACTTAGATTTCATCGTAACAGAGAGCAAAGTCGATTAAACTGTTCCAGCGTCGCCGGGCGGAAAGAAGTCGAGGAATCGCGAGAGGCAGCCTCTACTCCCCGGCATAATTTCTCCGCCGCGCGGGAAACGAGATTTATATCGGGGTAAATTGCGTCGCTGCGAAGATTCCGCCATTTCCATTCGCCTGTCCGGGCAAATATTTGACAGTGGACGCGCGACCAATCTTCACCGTCTGTTCTTCGGCAAACAATTCTCTATTACAACGAAATCGCAGTTTAAAGTTCGCGGCTACAGAGAGATTTCGATGAACGAGGAATATTCGCCATTCGTGTCCTCCAATTCTCTTGTCCCAAGATACACCGAACTTTCTTGTCGAACATGACAGAGATTGCGGTTCATATGCAATACATTTCGACTTACTCGTAGCCAAGGAAACTAGTGCTTCGACTTGCGAGTCAGAAGCCACGGTGTTTCCTTCAATTTTGCAGTAATTTTGTAGTAGCGTTTGTCGGTTTTTAAAAACCGGGTTTATTTATAAATGTGTAAAATTCGCAAATCGGATTTTACTAGAATTAATAGGTAAAAATTAATTAATTATTTAACTGATAATCTATAAATAATCTGAAAAATTGTAAAATGCGTATAGATATTTTTTACTGCTTTAATTATTTTCGTAAAAATTCGAAATCCGTCTTATTTGGGAATGCTGGAATTCGAAAACCGGTTTTATTTGGAATACCTACTGGAATTCGAAAACCGTTTTTTTTTTTCAAAAATCGGTTCTTTTATAAGCCCTATCAGTCACCCTTCACCCAATGCGAATTTGACGTTTAAGTGAAAGAAAGGTGAGTCTTACCAGTCGAAGAAGTTCCAGAGGCACGTGAACATGGTGGTGGCGGGTCTTGCACATTGAACAAAACTCAGGACACACGTCGATTCACTCGCGGCAATTTTTCACGCGTCTCCGCAGTGTCGTTCGTTACATTTCCCTGCTCAGACACTCGTTTAAAAATTTCGTCCCAGTTTTTCGCGTGACATTTTTATTGTACGCGCGACACACGGTGTTCTCAGTGGTTTGGAACTCTGCCATTGCGTTCCTACGCGTCCCACGGTTGCAGCGAGATGGTTAATCGTTTCATTAAGCTCGATTATGGCAGCCTTTTAATCGCCCGAAAATAATATTACCCCGTCGTTGTTTCGCCACTACCGAGCTGCGCTAGGAACTCTGAGAATGCAAAGCGGAATAATGCAAACGACTCGCTAGTGGACTCCGAGAATCAGCTCTATTGCTACTTTCTATTCAAACGTTTCGAAGTAGGTCTGGGTGGACGCGACGTTTCTCGCTGAAAATTAGAGCTAGCATCCACCGACAAAGAATCGCAGTCTAGGACCATTTCTATACAGCGAAGGAAATTGCTTTGTCAGGATGTTGCTGTCCACGTGAAAATGGAATCCCCGCGGTGTCTGTTTTCCTGTTGCGCAAAGAAATACCAGCAGACCCTTTGAAAATTGGAATATTTCATTTAAGAAGTGGAAGATTGCTCGTAGGGGAGCGAAACAGTAAATACCATCCACGATATTCAAAGTTCTCAACAGCTTGCGGGTATCGAAACAGAATATTACTTTTTCTTCGCTATTATCGCCGTTCTCATCGTTGATACATAACCTTATTGGCGATGGACATTGACACATTAACAACCGCAGTGTTTATTAGAAATAAAGAAACATATTTCTGAGCACCTTTTATCGGCGTCTGATCGACGTTCTTATAGCAGCTATCGCAGCTACAACATAAACATACCTGCCCTTAACCAGCCGTCGCGGGACGACGATGCCCGAATCAACTGTTCGTTAAACGAAGTACAAACGTGCGTCCAGTCTTTTTTTCCTCCCTCGGAAAGCCTGGCAATTTGTCAACTAATTCGAACGCGGAATTGCAAATTAGCCACCGCCTGGAAATATCGGCCTTCCCTCGACGGAATATGTAATCCCATGCTAACGTAAACAGACGGAAGAAAATTGCATACGCAATTTCGTAGTCTCCGGTCTCTTTATTAGCTTTCCAGGACTCCGCGCTACATTTTCGCGACAGAACGTGAAGCCTGGTCCTCCAGGAGAAAAAAAGGAAGCTCCACTAGCGAATTCATCGCGTTACTCGCGAGTCGCCGTTCGTCGGGGCGTCAGCGATTTAAATTCTCACGAATTGGTAGAAAATTCGGGACCTCCCTGTCGCGATCCAACAATCTCCCGCTGAGAAATATAGACGGAAGCTAGAAACCATCGGGCGAAGGGGAGTAAAGTCATCCCGGCAAATTCAAAGTCTATCGAAAACGCATTTCCCCGGATCCCCCAGCAGGACGTGTGCCCCGGGGAGAAACGATCCTCGAGCAGCTGTTACGCTTCACCGCCGATTCCAACAGCGTGCGCGAAAATCGGCAACCGTCGAGCACCATGGGCGACGCGTGTCCATATGTTCGCGACAATGCGGGAGGCCTACGGTACAGAGGACAATGGAGAACAGAACAGGGACCGACAAGGTCAGTGGTGCAACGCCAACATTTCGCGCCACCTCTTTTTAATTCACGGGCGACCGAGGACGCGTTCTCCGATTAGCATTTACTTCTGTGCTCGGGGTTCGTCCAACGATGTCATTCCGGGACGGTGCTGGGGGTGGCAGCGAGGGAAAGAGAGAGGGGGCAGGGTGAATAGAAAGCAGGGGAGCAAGAGGGAGGCTGCGATGGGACCGATTCAATATTTGCGAAGCCCGGATGAAGTACTGGCGCGGGAACAATGGGCGCCGAGAACGTTCGCTGAATCGGAGCAAGCCTCGCGACGCCTTTTATTTTCGATGTTTGCCGATTCTAATTGCGAGCCGCGACGGTAATTTTTAAGCGGCCGGTTAATAAACTTTCTTCCGTGACGTTCTATCGCCTTCGATCGTCGAGCAGGGCTTTTCAACTGGACAGATGGCGGTGGATCGAGGTCGCCCCGGGTGAACGCACCCTTAACGATGTGCAAAGGGTTGATACGATGCTCCTCGCATTTGCAAGGAATGCAAATCTGAGATAGAGGGCTGGAGACTCGGCGAGCGATAAGAATTCCAGCGCTACCATGTTTCTCGGGAGAAGGAACACTCTCAACACCTTCCGCGGGAATGGATCGAACGATTTGGAAAGCAGCTCGTATCGGGGGAGGTTGGAACCGCGAAGACTTTCAAGACCCGCAAGAACAAGCGAAAGCCCTCGAGCTGCTCGAGATCAGAAATACCTGGGAGAAACTTGGAAGATTCGCAAGATCAACGAAACCATCGAGACTTTCGAGGCTTCAAGGCCGTCGCGGCGTTTAAGGGCCCAGGAACTCGGCGAAATTTTCAGATTAAAGAAGATTCCGAGTAATCTTGGAAGTTCCCCGTTGAAGGGATCGAAGTTGACGAGATTGGCTATTTTCGGAGCCACCGATCTCGAGTGACGAAAAAGGGATTTCTCGCTCCTCCTGTTTCATGCGCTCACCTACCGGTGTCTCTACATTTTTCACGAGCTGTCCGAATTAGCTTCCTCTCGCGCGCCGTTCGCGCGTGAATATTTCAGCCCTTCATTTTCGCGATACGACATCCCTGAACTTGTCGAGTCCTCGACGACGCCCTTGGCCTTTCCACCCGCCCTTTGTTACACGTTTCGCGAGTGCTCCTTGTCTCCTTCACGCGGAGGTCCTACCTTCGCTTCTTTTCAATACGCCCCTTCTGATCTAGCCACTTTTTCGATGACCTGCTCCCGTTTTTCCTGCTGGCTATGGAGCGCGGTTTCAGACTGAGATCCGACGACACTTCCCCAATTCCCTGCAGACACCGTGCATTCCTCCGATATGTAAACTCATCTACAAATGTTTACCTTTGTATCGTGTTTACACGGGACACCCCGTTCCTACTCGCCACCCCTCTGCTCCTGTAACCAAGCCCGAAAAGCACCCAGCTTGTGTACATTTTCCTCCAGAAACTATCCGCAACAGTGTCCGAATTCCGACAACGTTGTTGGTCAGATGATGTGCTGCATTTCAATGCGCTCAAAGCTTTCCACACTCTCAAAGGATGCTCGGTTACCCCAACGTTTCGACTTTTTTAAAACTGTGCAGGTTTGCGAAGGACCTCGATAGAAGTATCAGACAATTTTTCGTTTGTCCTGTTTATAAAAAAATGGGCACGTTGGGGTAACCGAACTTCCCTTGTCAGCCAGCTGTAAAAATCGAGGCATCGGGAAACGGTACCCACGTACTTCTTCCGCGTCTGCCTCCACGATTTCTATCAAGCATTCTTTTCCCCCCGTTCTGGGTACTACTTTCCAATCTACCCTACTTGCTACTCTTAATTCACGTTTCGAATAGAATCGTGGTAAACACAGAAGCTTCCAAAGAGACAAGTGAAAACGTCCCATCGGTCGTTTCTCCCCCGACCGTTCAAAACTTCGTTCTGCTGCTCGAATTCCCTATCTGCAGTGGCTGCGTGGGAGATCGCGGCTCCGAAAAATTCAGGCCCCCGGTCACGTAGCCGCGAGATTCCGTTCATCGATTACACTCGTGACACAGAGACTTCAGAAGTGACAGGAAGACAAAACGATGCATCCGAACCGTCACGGTACCCCAATTTCGCGCAGAAAAAAAAAGAAGGAGAGAAGGGAAAATGTAATTGAACGTCGAAAGCGAGGGAGACGAGGATCCGCGTGGAAAAAAAGGAAGAGCGTCGCCAAGAGCGTTGGGAATAATTCTCGGACGGGCGAGAAGGAGAATAACGGTTTGTATTTGCGTTTATCCCGTATGGGGCACGCTTCCTGCATTGTTAAACTCCTTCCGCGGTGAGCGCTTTTTCACCCCTTTGCCATGGAAATTCGTTTTGGATCATACGGGCGAAAAAACCCGCGACCATTTTTCGCCCCTCGCAAGAACGTGCCCGGGGAGCCGGTTTTTACAGGTACGCTCGCTTTAAACGCAATTAATCGCCGTGAATCGAAGGAGAAATCGATGCAAACAATATTGTTTTCGCTCCCCCTCAGCTCGCCTTTTTGCAAGCTGTTTCTGAACGAGTCGATTACAGGAAAAGAATCCTTGCGATTGAGAGGGAGTCTTTTAACGGGAAATTCGAGTGGGTAGATTGTTCGATATTTCATGGAAGATTGGTATTTTTAACGTTCACTCGGGGGATCAACTTCTGCCGCTGCTGCTGCACTGAATATTTCAACTTAAGCTCGCCACTGGTATTTTTATAACAGTCAGTTCGTTAGCCGCAGCTCGTGCAATGCTGCTCGACTAGAAAGTATCAAATTCTGACAGCCAAGGTATTTTCAGAGAGCCCGGGAGTGCGCGCTGGTAAACTTGGGAACAGAGTGGCGTGAGACGGTGAGGGGATTAAGAGTTTAATACGAATTATTACGATTAAAAATTATATAATGCAGTAAGTATTCGTTATACGATCGTCGCCTGGCCCCACCAACTGGGGGGATCTCCATCGGAACTAGTCAAGTGTGATAGGCGACACGAGTCAAAACAAGCCAACCCTCAGATCAAACAAGAGCGAGTATTCGTTCTGGTGGCGTCTTTGAAAGAAGCCCGCGGCCTGGCATTTAGAGAGCACAGCCTTAACGACAAATTAAATATTTTAATTTTTCGTTTTATTCGATTGAAAATATTTTTAACATATTAATGAGATTTTCGTGATGAAAATAAGACCAAACACGATTGGATCATATCGAGTCACTTTCATATTCGACCGTCGTTCATTCTGTCTCATTCGCTCCCACTTTTTCTCACTCACTGTCCTTTTCTTCAGCTGCCAAGCCGACATTCGTGGCCTCCTACACGTTATGTGTTCGTGCCCGGCTGGTGAACACGTAACGAATATTTACTGTGAAAGGCCAGGGGAAAGGAGAGTGCCGTTATTTACGTTGTTCCCTATTCAACGATAATTCCTCGTCCCTGTCCCGACCCCCCGTTGCCTCTTTATTCCTTATCTTTCCGGCGACTAATTCCCGCTGAAAGCCGCCAGTGCAGGCTGATGACACGCGTCACTCGTGACTGAATGCACAGAGCACGTCAGGCTGATATGGAAATCCGCGGTGCTGGCGGGTGCACGGAGCCCGTGTGCAGTGTCCTATCGCGCGTCGAGGAGCGCGGCATTACGCCCTTCGAATTACCGAATCACCAAGGAGCGCTGTATTTCAGCCAGCGGCGCGCGACCGCGCTTACGACCTCGGCGAAGATCTCCGCTGCCTAGGAAAAATTGCGGCCAGGGTTCGGCTGGGTTTTAATGGAAGCCGCGAGGCGAGATTGCCGGAGGAAATCGGATGAAAGCTTTCCCGATGACTCTTCGGGGCAACGGGATTCATTAGATTACGTTGCGGCGGCTTCCGGCGAGTTTTAATTAATCTCAGTCGCCGCGAAACTGGGCCGACTCTCGCAGCGTCTCGCCGATACTCCGGCGATCCGAAAAATTCTCAAGGGGGATCGATATCAAGGGCACGGATCGGGCAGGCGGCGAGCAAGTTGTAAATTGCCGGGTCTAATCAGTTGCTGGGGAAGTTTAACGCGCGGTGGGGTGAACGGGGAGCGAGCAGGAAAAAAGGAGAGGGAATATTTCCTCCGCCCTTTGCGACGGAAATTATCCTGCTATCGCTGGAAATTTAAGGCACCCCGTATGTGGCAGCGAGGAGCGAGAATTGCAGGGGCTGCGATCAACTCGGGCTTCCTCCGCGCATTTCCTTGTGCAGCTGCACCATTCTTCTAGATTCAATGGGAGCGTACCTCGACTTCTGACAGTTTCAAATAGTCGCTTCTTGGTGATTAAGAAATTCTCGGGGAAAGAGCGTTGGGTTCAGAAGGACGTTTAGTATCACACGGAAAGTGCAAGGAATAATGGATCTGGAGGATGGGGAATTGAAGAGGCCTTGTAGAAAACACTGTAAGTGCCAAAAATTAAATTTTATACTATAGAATATTACCATTGGCACGTTGAACATTTTCCGATAAATTTTTTTTAATTTTGGCGCATAAGTATTTTCTACAAGGACTCTTCAATTGATGTCTCTGGCGATTAATTGCAAGAAATCTTTTCCCAGTCGATTGGTATCTAAATTAATTGATTCACCTTAGATACAAGATGAAAAGTCTCCTTCTTTGCAATCCCTTGCACCTCGACTTACCTAATTACGCTTGTAATGCAAGAATTCGCGTTGCTTCCTAAGAAAATTGTGGATAGCGATGGCACCATCAAATTCTCATCTACGAAAGAAAGTAAAGGAAGAGAAAGCTACTGGACTATTGTCAGCAGGAGGAAGAAAGTGGCCGCAACGATCGTGGAAGCAACCGATCGAACCAGGGAACGACAAGAAGTTCGAATAGTCGAAAAGTTTGTAATGGCGAGGCGCTGAACTTGCATACAAGAACGCGGGACACGTTTCCAGTAACTTTTACAATAAACCCTTATCGTCGAGGCTGAAAAATGCTCGTGGGCTTTCCTTCCTTCTGACTTTTTTAACTCAGCACGTACTGACGACATCTATTCTAAAGCAAAAGCGAGTTAACTTTCGGGGCACTTTATTAACAATAACCCTGTAGGTGCTATTAACTGTTCGCGAAGATCCAAGCTACCACCTACACGCAACGTTGAAAGCAATTATAATATTAAAATGAGACGTGCCATGTCTTCAATAGCAGAGAAGAAAAGGAAAGAAAAAGCAGACAGGCCCTAGAATTTACTCGTTACCCGTCGCGTTTGTCCTCAAAGCAGCAACTAATTATCCAAACAACGTCCTCGAGTTTCGTTAACGATGGAGACACAGCCGCGGTTTCCTTAATCGGGAGCATAAAGTGGAGAAAAGTGGAATCGCGACGCAAAGGGACTCGTCCCTTTGTTCTGGTGGGCGGCGAGGCGTCCCGTTAAAAAAGTCAAGGTCGCCTCCACTCGTTCTAATTGCCTCGTCTGCCATTAGAAACGTCGACGACGGCGCGGCGTCGAGAGGCTAGACCAGATCGACGCTATCACTCGGCTGGATCCCGTGCATTTCTATCCGGTCGCGACCCCCTCGTTTTCGGGCCAAGGAGGGCGCGAAGACTGGCAATTTTCTCGCCGCGATAATGGCCCCGCGATAAGCTTCGACCTCGCGTGGCCGTGCATTGTAGGTGCATATTCCGCGGTGCTGTGCTTCGATTTTTCCACCCGCCAGCAAGTCCTGCCCGCGGTGAAATCACGCCTACCGATTTCAATACAGAGAACTCTGAAACCTCGTGAATCCACGATAACGTTTCAATTTCTAACCCTATTTCTCATGGTTCTACGCTCCACAATTTAAACCAAATTCCAACTTCAAAGGGTCAGCGGATCCCCGCTGTCTGTTCGAGGAAATGTTCAAGCTTCGCATAAAAAAGAATCCACTCTCCCCGCTAACAAACCGCCACTCGCGACCGTGCGTACTTCGAGCGGTGTATTTCTACGCGGACTTCGTGATAAGTGACCCCCCAGTGAAAAACTACCCCTAACGAGCGGCGTTCCATCGCGACACGTGAAAGTCGATGAGATACGGCGACGACGCCGCTTCGGGGCGTCGTTTATCCTCGACAAGAATCACCCCCGAAGAAGGAGCGACCGGTGGAGGAGGTCGTTGCCCCGCGGCCAGCAGCCTACCGCCGCTAATTATCAAAAACAATCGATCAGGCCGGCTGAATTGGAGCGGGCACGAGTGGCAATCGGCAAACTGTCGTCGCGTACCATCATCACTGTTCACCGCGACGGAGAGAGAGACACTGTTTGTCGATGGGGCTGGTTCACGAGCTGTCCGAGGGACGATTCCGCGGTAAGGGGATGATCGGGGCGGCTGTAGCACGAGGAAAGAGGAACGAGGAAACACACGATACGCGGGTACTCGAGCCGGGGAAATTCGCGAGAGGGTGCAGGAGAAAGGCCCAGCCTGCTGGCCGACACGTAACGCGGCGACGGCACAACTGGCATGCGCCTTTTCCACCCTCCTTTCACCCTGTCGGATTTCGACCCCTCGCGCCACCGCCGCCACCACCCCTGCGATACCACGCGTCTCTCTCGCCCCACCTCTGCCTCTATACCGGCGCATCATCCCCTCCACGGGGGGCTAAATTGTCGACGGCGCATTGTCCTTACGAGAGCCACCTTTCGAACCGGCGATATTCGTGGTCGAATACTAGCGTCTACTGCCACACCAGGTCCGTGCTAGGCTCCTTCTGTCCCTTTGGCGGTTCATTGAAAAACGTTAGGCTGTCTCTAGGGGAAACGAGACGCTCGGTCGTGTTGCCCAGGGGCTTTTCTCTGCGGGGAAAAGAGAGGGGCAAAGGGTTTTGGTTGTTTTTAGGGGTCTTCCTAGTCTGACGGTAGAAAAAAAATAATTTTTACGGAATTAAACAAAGAAAAAAGTATTGCAAGTTTGGAACTTTATTCTATGACCTTTTAAGTCTATAAAAAAAATTGTAAGTAGAAACAGATTTATAGCGAAATATGAGCATCGGGAAGAAAACAATACCAGGGAGACCTGATTGCAAAAAAAAATTTCATGGACTTAAAAGGTGACGGAATAAAGCTACAAACATGCAAAGTGATACGTGCAATACTTGTTTCTTTTTATCATTCCTGGAAAATTGAGTTTTTTAACCATCGCACTAGGAAGACCCCTTAAGTGGAATTATTATTCTCGAGTTTGGGATACGTTTTGCAGTTTATTGCGCTTCGATGAAGTTTGCTTGTTAATTAACCATAAATGCCTAATCCTACTTTGCAGTTGCAAGTTACTATGTATTCATGATCGCTCGGCCTTTATCTTCGAGCTTCCTCCCTCCTGGAACTTCTAGCTGTAAGGACAGAGGGGGGATTAGAAGTTCTAATTGGGGGGAAAAATCGGAAAAGTCTGATCCTGGATTTAGGAAGTGTCCATAGATGGGGATGTGGTGTAGTAGCTTGACTTGAACGACACAATCACTGTAATTTTGCCCGGGATGGAATTAATATCACGCGCAGAGTAATAGCTGTTCTTCCTCAGTGCTTATAACGTAAGAACAAGAAAAGAAGTTTATATGTCTCTGCTTTAGTATCTCCAGATTTGGAGGAATATATTGTAAAGTATTGTAAAGTAAACGGAAATCGAAGGAAATCTTCAAAACGCGTTCCCGATAATTTGATTCGATGTATCGAGTAAGTAGCCGAGTCTCTGCGACAAAGGAGGAGCCCGTGCATCAGAATTTTATAATGGAATCGTGTAGCACAAGTTCCAGTACATACTTCGCAATACCCTGCAGTCTCGCCACTGATGTATTTTAAGAAATTCGGACGAGGAACACGTCTGTGGGAAACGTATCCCAAGTACTTTTCCAGGTAAATATTGAACAAAGCACACATTGCCACGGGTACACTAAAAATCGGTAGTAAACCATTCGATCCCCGAAAATCGTTATATCCATACGCCGCTAGCTCTCGGTTTCCCAGTGCCAAAGGGATGAAGTTTTCCTACGATAAATCTTGTCCCCCCAGCTCCAGATTATAAAACTGTAACAACGTGAAGCAACTGAAAAGTTTCGACGTCGCGGCGAGAGTTGGCTGTCGCGCTAGGAGCACCTTAAAAATTAAGTATGGACGCGGCGAGCTCTGTTGGCGCGTATTTTCCTGCTTGTCGACATCTCCTTGCTATCAATTAAAAACTACGAACCTTTCAGGCGTGGTAAATTAATTCAGGGACCTCGGCGAAACGGAAAGTCGAGGATAGACAAGAAGCACAATGCGGTCGGGGCGCTGTACATACATGAATATTTTTAAGCAGAGAACGGTGAAACTTTTTTGCGAAGCAGTCGTTCCGTGTCCACCAGCGAGGAGTACGTTCGCGGCAACCTAAATTCAAATCCAGAATTCTTGTCTGGGTTCTGGTGGGTGAAAGGGAAGGGTGCAAACAGTTGCGATCCGCCACGTTACTCGCAGCTCTCGGGCAAAAAAAAAAGTGGGCAGAACTCGTTTCGACGTTCTAGGCCTCCTCAAGCATCCTGCCATTCATCTAATCGCGAGAGTCGCAATTAGTGTTGCCACGATTATCCCCGTTGAATGAACGCCAACGCTGCGTCCACTTTATTATCGTTATTCCCTCGCCGGGGGGAGGACGACGCGAACGAGCTTTAAAGAAGACCTTCCGAGGCAAGACATCCATCCCCCTGCTGGGTTTCCGTTCATCCTCTTTCATCCTCCTTCACTCGATCGAGCCTCGTCACGGGGATGAACCGTTGGCCATGAATGAACAGCTGATGAAACGACTCACGCGCACGCACACGCCTACATGTCTAACGATTGATGGAAATGTGGGTGGTAATCTACACTATTTACATTGTCTAGGTCAGCGTGTAGTGGACCGTGTATCAAGTAGCTGGGCCACCGCAGTCCATAAAAGCAAAATTAAACTTTGGTCGTTTTTAACAGTTTACGTGAAAACATTTTACGGGGAGCTCCCGCGCGACCTAAATCTCGTGGAGTTCTTCTTCGGTCGGCAATAACTCGTCCGTTATTAACCGAGAAAATACACGAATTAACCTTGGCCCTCGAGCCGTTGCTGTGGATGCTCGATACTTGTAACGAAAATCTGGATAAACAGTCGGAATATATGGGATCAGAACTCGGTCGGTTGGGCGATCCTCGGTTCTTCGCGCATTAACCTACTAAAGCCCAGTGTCCTCGTTTTAAGACAGATCTGAAAGCTTCCTTTGCGACCACGTAGAATGTGCTTTGCCTACCAAACGCCTCGCCGCGGACAGAACTTCTCAAACGGCAGCACTGGCACTTGATGTATTAAACAGATATTCGCGGTAAGAAGTATTTCCTCCGCGAAATATTGCAGGAACGGAGGAAGCTTGCAGCGGTGTGGCCACGATAAGAATTCAGAGACTGTGGTTATACAAAGTGTTTTCGAGAGGCATTGCGGGTCCTTCGGGCTTCAAGAAGCGCATCCAAAAATTCTTCTACGTAAAAACAATATCAAATAAAAGCCTGCAACCCTCGACTTCCGCCTTCGCAGAATAAGACACAGGCTTGCCGCAAAATCACCAGCTCCCATGGCCAATTTTATTGACTCGCGATTTCACTCGTGCCACGTTAATTCCCAGCGAAAAGGTTGGTCGAGACGCAAAGTTTGCAGCGCAAGGTCGCCGGAATCCCCGATTCTCGATCCCCGATCGCGGGGCTAAGTCGCTTAGCCCTCGTCAACGTCCGCGAACGGGGTCACCGGAGTGAAAACTAAGAAGCTTTTACATTTGGTCAGCTTCCAACTGCGATCATCCGTTCGCGGCCGAGCCACCCTGGCCTACTAAACACGTTCACTATTTATTATCGTGCGACCCGGTCCCCGCGGATTCTTTTCTGTTTCCTCCGTCACGGTCTGCTCGTCCCACGACCCGAATACCGTCGTCCTGATTCCCTCGAACGCGGACAAGGCGACAGCGAAGACGCCTTTCGACGGAGGAACCCAAGCGTCCGTCACTCCAGACATCGATGGGACTTTTATTAGCCGATCGAGAAAACGGTCAGCCGATGGCGACGGCGAGCTTCCCCGTGTCCATGAGTCCCGACACGCGATCCATGAATCATAGGCGAATTCGTACGGTGAAATATTACGAGAAGGGCAGACTCCAGGCTTGCGCCGCGGTAGCAGCCAGTATCGACAGAAGTCTCCGACTTCCGGGCGTTGAACTGCGTTCTACGGTATTCTACAGGGTGCTTCGTGACGCCTGGGGCCCGCTTCAAAGATGCTTCGAAAACTCCAAGGCGATTCAGCCACGGCGCGGCGCTCCTGCGAGCCGAGCTGATCTACGATTCCTGAATTTCGAGCACGATCCCAGTAAAGTGTAGCGCGATTTTTCTACGGATTTTCCAGCGATTGACAGGTCCTGTGTGCGCTTGAGAGCGATTTAAGGGGATGCTAGGAGATCATCGCTGGGCGAATTTTTCGCGAGTTCTATGGTAAATGGGATGGTACCTATTTAGTTACTCGGACAGATGCACTTTCCCTGTTGGCAATTTCGCGGAATGGAGGTCCGAGTGGAAACACGGCCTCGCTACGCGAGTGGACTCTTACCTTGCATTACCCTCAGGGCAAACACCGTCGGCAAATATTTAAGAAAACAGATGGGGCTCACCTGCAACAGAAAAGGGACAAAGAGACGGTGAACAAGCAGATCCATTCGGAAGGTAAATGCATGCTGGGGTATCGTTAATTACGCGGCGCCCGAGTCAAGAATTCAGGAATTCAGGAATTCAGGAATGCGCGAGAAATTTCTCGAAACTGTGTAACTAGAATACTGTGACGAGTGCAGTTTATCCAGCAGCTTAGTCAGCACGCAAATTCGAACATTTACGACACCGGTATAGGGGTTGAAAGTTCCCCAGCGCAAAGAAACTTGTCTTCTCGGTTGCTCGAGCAACGGTCCAAATTCACCGAGCAATTTTTTACTCGCTAATTCTGCCAGGATAGAATGCCATTACATCAGCAAAATCCTAACAATTTCATGCGCATCTAGCGCAGCGTTTCGAACTTCTCTTCGCGTCGCTCTGGCGAGTGAAAATCTACAACAATCTGGGCTTGATTTCGGCCAATCAACCCCCGTGGCCATTCGCTCCTAGCGAAAGGAAAGCGTATCTCTTTTGAAAAACTGTGGCAGCTATGCAGTTCGCCTGCTGCGCTGTGTGATGGAGCACGTTCACACGTGCACACGTCGCTCGGCGAATAGCGAGACGGGTTCAATTGCAACGGTAACGGAGAACGAATTTGCCCGAACGTTATTTTCGCGCGAAGCCTCGTTTCAATGGGAGCGACTTTGAGCGCGGCAATCGAAGCACACGTCGAGGCTTCTATTATATTTGATTGTTCACCGAGTTTTCAATCGGCCGAATATGTCGAGCGACGGATGGATTGTTCATTGTTTCTGTGGCTCTTTCTGGCCACAACGGGGAGGAATGCATTGATTTTCCTCGCCCCCCAACAGGGGCGGGAAGTGTTACAATCTGGTGGGCTTTAGGAGACCTGCCTAATTTCACGCGGCTCGTTATTTCTGCTGCGTTTACGTTGCGCTAAGCTGTTCTATCTTTGACAGCTGCTGGAATTGATTACATAGATCTACGGTCGATCTTAGAATATTGTAGGAGGAAAAGGGAACCTCGGGTATGGGGCTCAAACCCGCGATTTTGGGATCCAATGCGCGCCGACTTAAGGAGTCATGCTCAGTCAGGAGGCCGAAAAAAGGGTGGTCTTTGGAAATTTTGTACTCAAAAGCTATAACATATTTCTCAAAAAATCTTTTTTCCTTTTAAGGATTGCATCTAGCACCGTGTATCGTAATTTTTTTATTTAAAAATATTTATCAATAACTGAGTTATTGTCCATCACTCGATCGGTTCTTTCAAAATCGGTGACCAAAATATTTAAAAAACCATTCAACCGATTTACTTCAAATTTTACAAGCTTACTATAGGAACAATAAACTAGTCTTTGAACGAAGGATTTTTTTATCCGATGCTTAGTTTTCTTTTAATTGACGAAAATCAGGCACGATTTATGATGAAAATTGAAACTTTTACTTTAAACATCCGCCATTTTCTCCCAAATCAATATTTCGAAAAATCCTTCGTTCAAAGACAAGATAATATAATATACTAAGTAAATTCTTTTGAATTTTTTAATTTAGATGATCGACTTTCGAACAGCAGTGGTCACCGCAGAAGCCTTTTTTTGAGAGGACCTTTGAGAGATGGACAATAACTTTGTTATTAATAAATATTTTTAAATAAAAGAATTACGATACACAGTACTAGATGCAATCTTTAAAAGGAAAAAAGAATTTTTGAGAAATGTGTTATAGCTTTCGAGTAAAAAATTCCCAAAGATCACCCTTTTTCGGCCTCCTGACTGAGCATGACCCCTTAACCGATTTATAAAGGCATTTAAACAGATTTCCGACTAATTTCTTTCTTTAGCCACAAACAATTGTCATAGGTACACTGCATTTTGTGCCATTATAGTGATGTTACCCTTTAAGGGGCGCCACCTATTTGCCATTCGCACCATAGGCGGTTCCCAAACGCCGAATGCCTCCAATATAAATATTAGTACGGAACAATTTTGTCGTAAATAACGTGCCCACAAGAAGATTCAATACACCTCGACGTCGGTAGACCGAAGCAGCAACTTGCAGCGCAGAAGTAAAACCGAAAGTTGTGCGAGTCTGGGAGCAAGTGGAGTGTAAATCGCGAGCAAACGGTACGCCGTTCATCGACGAGCAGAGAAGCAGCTCGTAACGAGCAACAACGACGACGTAAAGAGCCGCGTGTACGAGGCTCGTAACTTCTCAGCCGGCGCGGTGTCTGGCAATGATAAATGAGCCTTTACGCGCGGCGAGTTACCTGGAGTAGCACGCTCCGTCTGTTTCCAAGTTCCATCGAAACGCGTCTGCAGCTCCCGAGCCCCGAACACCGTTAAATTCGCGGGCCAAGTATCGTCTGCGTGTTCACGGGATCGAAAAACCGCTGTTCCGCTCGCGATGCCCGCCGCTACATTCCAACAAGCGGCCCTCAAGATAAATCCTCCCGAGGCCGTTGGAGAAGTGGACGAGCGAGTTGGAAGCGTAACGTCTCCTCCGCTACAGAAATATAGCCAAGGTCCCTCGGAATTCAGTCCGCCCCGAGTGTCCACTGTTCCAAATGACCGCTCTCTGGAGGCAGCCTCGCGGGAGGAAAAGTCCGTTTCCTCGACTGAGATTGGAATTCGGTTCGCGTCGTTTGTTTGTCCGAGCGAAGTTTGCGGCAAGAGCGCCTGGATGGTCCTTCTCTTTAACTTGTTAACAGGGTTATCCCTCGATCAGAAACCAGCTCTAAGCCCCAGTAACTAAGGAATAACGATGACAAAGAATGTCCCAAGCGACCGGCGGCGGCCACGGTACAAACTGTCAGCAGGGCGGAGCTCCGCACCTGTAACGAGTCTCGACCCCTGGCAACTAACTTTCGCCTCGCTCTCGAAGCGAACGAGATCGCGTCGCCGGTCGCCACAGGATACGCGGGAATTAATTGAATCGCTCGTCGCTAATTAATATCCAATCCCACGGAACTCGTCCGTGGCTGGTCCCAAGCGAGTCGCCCGTGCCGTTTCGACCCAGCTACTCCTCTCGCAGTCTCCTCCACAGAATTCCATTACAGGCTGAGACCGGGGCTGGTCTACGCACGTCGCCTCTCCAACGACTGCAATTCCATTACCGGTTAACGTCGCTGCGACGCGGAAGGTCTTTCAAGCATTCGTTCGCCGTTGATGCGCGGGGGATCGCTCGATCACCGAACACGCTGCGTCGGAGCTTAGGGGTAGCGAGCCCTAGCGATGTATCGCGGCGACGGGCCATTTAGGAAGATCTATACGCGGCTCCGGATCCACGTGATTCTGCCGTGTAACCGTAGTGTATCTCGTGAACGAGACAGCCCAGAGATTAGCCCTCCGGGTTTCCCTGTCCACCCACTTTTCGCGCGCGTTTACCTTTCGTTGCTCCGGCGATACTTTTGATATCTGCACCTGCAGGCGGTAGAAACGACCCAGTTTATAATAACAAATGAACAGGTACGGTGCCACGGAAAGGGGCACTGTCGCCGTTCCGCTGGAATTTTTTCAAAGGACATTCTACCCGCGAAATAAAGGCGGGGGATGATACAGAGGCCTAGAGAAAGTAGAACAAACACAAAGGACCCGGAGGAACTGCTCCGCGGAGCGACGATCGCCCGAGGGACGTTTCGGAAAAATTTCGGCCGAGAAGGGAGTCACCCCGTTGGCTTTCGCGGAGGAGGAAGGGTAGAACGGTATTTATGCAGGGACTTTCCTCTGCCGAGCTGGAAACGTATGGATCGGTGTGCGGGCACGTGCCCGTGCATGCCTGCAGCCTGCAGCTGCATGCACATGAGGCCCGTGCACGTGATATCGCGGCCAGTCAACGACGTACGAGTACCTTCCTGCATTATGCACCACGTGGGATGCAGCTACGTGCGCTTACGCACCCGCGTAACCATCACTCCGGCAAGAAAAATTCAGCTTCCATGAATAAGCGAGCCGGTCCATGTGCGAACATGGAATCGTTAAGCAGTAACGGATAGGTGTCTCGCGAAACTTGTCGCTGGCGATCAATCGCGAAGAAGATTTGTATTTCGTACGGGTGTCGAGGTTGATGCATAGAAATTGTATAGTGTATAGTTATCTAGGAAGGACCAAAGTGTACTTTAGCATATTTGTCATTAAGCAATTGCTTCAAACAAAGATGACAAAAATTGAAAACTGGAAAACGTATCAACTTGCCCCAGCCTACACTTCGCAAAAGAAGTACTGGAAGTAGTACAGATCACTGAAGCAGAGTCTGAAACAGCAACCGACCGCCACTAGGAGAAGTAATGTTTTTGAAATAGTTTCGGGGACGTTTCATGAATGGATGGCGAGATTAAGAGAAAGAATGGTTAGAAGGGTAGAGAGAAAGGTTCGAAAAGGTCGCAACAGCGTTGGAAACTCGGATAAAACCACTACTTAGGCGGTTCGCGCCTAACCAGCCGCGTATTAATAATTACAGTTCTGAAGCTCGCAGCGTCTACTCGCCGGGAGTTTACTCCCATCGACCGCCGCACCGCGCTGGCCAGCGTACTTCCGGTAACTCCGAGAGCCGATTCATCGCGAGGAATTATCGCTCGTACGGCTCTGAAAGCTCGCCGTGTAATTGGCTTCGATACCACCGACCGGGAATTTCCGCGAGAGCAAATATCCGCTGCAATTGACGCGTTTTACCAACAGGTATTAAGACCCCGCGCGTGTTCCTCGGCTCCTCTGGCAAATTTGGTGATGCTTTGCGAGGAAGCTCTTTCAATTCCCTGTACCCAATATTCCTTGAATATCGCGTTTTTCTTTTCACATCCGAAACTCGAGAGCTGACTTCCATGGCTCGCGAAGAGTTCGCAGGTTGGTTTCCATTAGGGGATAGTAAGTTCTGACTGGCGACGCGGGGAGGATCGTTCGACCTGCTTCTGGAAGCTTTCCTAAATGTTTCGTGATTCGGTGCAGCCATCGATAGAAGCCTCTACAATTCCGTGTTGCGAGAGCTTCCGAGAACGAACGAACTCCTTAACAAAAATACCGCTGTCCCGGTTCTATAAACAAGGGAGGGCCCGGTCATACATTGAATCCTCGAGGCGTTAGATCCTCCTGGCGCGCCACCCTCTCCCTATCGGGCTTTCGTATTTCTCCTGCAGCTTTAAGGGTGTGTAACTGCAGCCAGGAAATACTTTCATTACCCGGCGCCACAGTCTCCGCGATAGCTCGCGAAAATTGCGCTTTGTTTCCGGCTGTGCTTATGTGCCAGCCGGATCGAACACGTCCGAATTGATTCTAATTCCAGTGGAAATTGAAACGGGCCGCCGCGTCGCTCCTCCCGCTCGCCGAGGGAATGTCCAACTCGCGCGGCTCCGAGCAGCGGAAAAGCGAAAAGGGGACACGAAAAACGAATTCCTTTAGAAAAGCGAGGGGTTGGGTTTATTCATTAGGCGTACTTGTAGCCCAGAACGTCCGTAATTATGATCTCGGGCTCTCGTTCCGAGGCGCGCCGGTGAAATTGGAAAACGGAGACAAAAAGGCCAGCCGGGATTCCAGCGGCCCGATTGAAAAATTCTGACGAGTTTCCAACGCTCGTTTGTCATGCCGCTTGCGCTGCCTTTTCGAACGCGCTGATGGATCGCCGGGCAATTATTTTCCCAGGGACAAACGGTACCTTCCGCGACACCGTTTAGTCCCTCTGTTCGCCGTGAAAATCGCGAGCGCAACTAATCTGACGAGCAACAGAGAGGCTGGCTTCTCTTATTACAAAGAAACGCCTCGAAGGGAGCCGTTTTCCTGATAGAGAGCAGGCTAGACCCACGGCTATTCAAACAGTTTGTAATCGAGTACGAGCCACTGGCAAAAGGATAACAATATTTGAAAGCGCAATAGCGGATTCTACCTATGGGAGCTCCCTTTTTACCTCGAGTAATGCAACGTTATTACTTCTGCCCCCGTAACGAAATAACGCTCCGGTACCTGCACGGAGAGGGATACAGAGGGGGAAGGAGCTGGAAGCTTCAACTTCTGAAAGCTTAATCCAGTTGCAGGGGCTACTATCCTTCAATTTCCTGAAAATCGATCGGGTCGCCGTTCTATTCACGACGCCCTGACCTAGCCTCCGCGAAACACGATTCTCGCCTACGTGCTGTAAGTTTATCATTCTTCCCTCGCCAACGACACCGAATCCACATCCCCCTTGTCCACCCCCTTGTCTTCGCCCCTATACAGCTCATTCGCCCCACAGCTCGCGCGTCCCTCGCTCTTCCCAGCATCCAGCCAGCTTCGTCGCTCCCAGGGAAAGGAACTCGATCAGCTTCCATAGCGTAGAACGCACTCGAGCCGATCCATAAATTTGTAGGTTTATAGGGAATGACAGAAACTGGGCTACAAGCCTTTTCTTGACATTTCTGCCTGGTTGTGACAATCGATACGCGTCGTTCTAGCTTGGAAAATGTCAGCGAATACTCGTGACCCTAGAAGCAGATACATTTACGTTTCTACGCTGCTAAATGCGGATCCAGCTACTTAGCAGACTCTTGGCACTCGAGTGCAACCGCCTTCAACCTTAGCTGCCCTTTCCAGGAGCAGAAGATTGCCCAATATTTTCAGAGGCATTCGCAATCCGCGTGCGGGAGTGTTTACAATTATCAGACAATCGTGATAAAGGGATAGAGGCCGTAAAATTTCCCTGGTCGTATTGGCGAGCGGCGCGCAATTCCGCGTTGGCGTGCGGGAAAAATGGCAAGGACGGACGCGGTGCACGCTGCGCTCTGCATTACGCTGCCGGGAGCTTTATGCTCGCTGGATAAGTAAAGCTTTTTATGATGGGATAAAATAGAAGCCGCATGAAACCGTCCGACGTTTTCCGGGGCAGATGATAAAGGACGTTGCTTTCGGTACGGCGCACCAGCTTGGATGGAAAATCGGAGATTCGTCAACGACTCCTCGCGATACCTACATACACCTACAACGCGTATGTTATGCGAATTTATTATACACATAGTGTGTTTTCCTAATCCCCTCGTAACTCGTTTCTTCGCCTGTAGAAGGGGAATAGGGTCGAAGGGAAGGAAAAGGACGTTGAGTTTCGTCCTGGGCCTTGCTGGTGGATTTGAAAATTTTCCAGTTGAACATTTATCTCCAAGTAACTCGTAATATTAATAATAATAATTACATGACTCGAAATTCGAGTTACTCAAGTAAATCGAGTACTCGCACACCCCTACCTTAGACGCTGGGATGTTAGGAGATAGGACTAGACACGTATATATACAAATCGGAAGTTGAGGGAGAACTTACGAGAGAGCGGAACGGTCGACAGGCCCTCTGGTGGCGGAGACGGAGGTATCGCTACAGAGTTTCCTTTCAACCAACTTCCCTGCATACTTTTCACCGCCACCCTTCGCTTATAAGTCGATCTATTAGCGTCAGATGGCAGAAAGAAGCGAACATGGTACCTATAACAGTTGAACTGCAACACACGTCCGAGTTATTCGGTTCTGGGGCAACGAATCCCTGGAAGGCTTCCGGTTCATTGGACTCCAAGTTCGCTGCCGCGCGAGCCCATTAAAAGTCTTCGCTGCTTTTCTAATTAACTTTCGAGGCCGGCTGAATAAAAGCGTTATCGTCTCCCTGGAAATCCGGAACAGTGGTCTTTTTTTTTACCCTGGCGCGATCGAAAGAGTAGATCGGGCTGCGAGTAAATCCACCGCGGCAGCTTGCGGAGCGTACACACCGCAAGTTTGCCCAGCCGTAATTGAACTTCTTTATGGGCCACTATCACGCATCTCTTTAAAGCTCCCGAAGTTGAAGTAAGCCGCAAGTTTGTTCCCGATCTACCGCGTGGCGTCTACCGGCTGGCGTCTTCCGTTCGCGACAATATTTGCACCGAGCGGAATCTTAATTAAATCGTATCGGTTTTCGTGACGAATAGCGCCGCTCGCCTTTCCTGATACTGTTTCGAAATCGCCACGTAAGCGCGCGCGTACCTCGGCGGCAGATTCGGTCGATTTTTAAATAAACGAGGATCGAATGATTTCTAAGCGAATGATTTAACGAAGCTGTGTCGATCAGCGGATTCGCTGGGAATGATGGAAATCCCCTTCGTTGTGATCGCAAGCGTTGCTGTCGACTCGGTGAAGCTCGCGAAGTATGGGGCTCATCGATCACTGTTTCTATTTGACGGTTTAAACGCTGTTGTCGAATTTCGATCGCCGGTACGCCCGACGTTCATGCAAACAGCTTTAAGGGTTAACGCAAACACCTACTCGTTAATAGCTGATAGTTAATTAACTCCCTCTGCGAGGCACGTAATTAATTCGATACGCTCGTCGACGGATCTCTGTAATTACTAGAATTTAAAATTCCTTTGTGCCCACGGCTAAGTGACTATACCGCGACTCGTTAATCAGCCGATAACGTGTAGGTAGGTACTTCAAGGTACAAATTTCCAATTATGAATCTGTGCCTATTGTCCCGCGCCAAGTAGATACTTTAACGTTTCCAAATTATTTGCGAGTAGAATTCTCGTGTTGAAGCAAATGTTGACCGTAATTTCTTCTATTTCGATGAAACGCATTAAAATTAAATCGCCGCCCCTATTTGCTCATTAAAAAACCAGCGAGCCTAATGGATTCCTGCCAGATACATTAAGCGCTTGTAGAAATTGGAGCTGCGGCATTTTAATAAAATATACGCCCGCGATTCAGCAAAGTATTTCAGCACCGCGCGATCCCGATGTAGTAGGACAATCGGTGATGCACAATTACAAGACTCGCTTCATGCGAACGGCCATGTGGAAAGCATTGGAACCGAACGGACAACGAAGCTCCGCTGGCGCAACCTTTTCTCCTCTTTTCGAATGCCACTGCGCGCTTCGGAAATTTGTCACGTGTGTCGTGACACAGTTGGTCGTAATACTGACAACGAGACAGCAGAATAAAACCTGAAAATATCGTTAGCTGGCGTGGGTCTGCCGCAAACTGCGTCTCCCTCTGAAAGTGTTTCACTGCGAAGCACCTATGATTTCAATTATCAGAGTCAAGTATTCAATCAACGACTAAGCGCCAGAGAAGCTGTGAGTAACAAAGAAAAAGTTTTAAAACTTTAAGGAGGCATGCCTAGTTGGCAGGCGAAAGAGAACGTGATTTTCGGGAATTTATTGTGGAAAATTTAACGGATAGATTTTTCAACTATTTAACCGTCTATTAAAAGTACCTGTAGGTACAGGAAAGTATGTATATGCAGCAACTCTCGGTAATTTTGTTACAGAAAATTTAAAAAAAATGAACGAATAACAGCCAATATATGAGTTTATCTGGTGCTAGAATGAAGGATTATTAAAAAAATTGATTTTAGGCAAAATGGCGGCCGTGTAACGCAAAACCGCGATTTTTCGATGCCTGAAATGTTCGGTTTTCATTAATTAAAAATAGAGTTTTCATAGAAAACAAAAATCCTTCGTTCAAGTACCAGATAAACTCATACATCGTTTGTTATTCGTTCGTTTATTTTATATTTTTCTATAACAAAATTATCGAGAGTTGCTGAATATATGTACATACAAAATAAGTAAATGGTTATAACAAATATAGATACATTAGATTTTCCACAAAAAATTCCTGAAAATCACGATCTTTTTCACCTGCCAACTAGGCGTGACTCCTTAAGCCATAGGATATGTAGTGTACGAGAGAGACAGAGATTCCTTTCTTTCTTTAAGCTTTCTTTTCCCCCATTATTTCTTAAAAAAAAAACAAGTAAACCCACGTTCGAAAGATATCGTAACGGCAGAACCACCCTGGATATTATTCCTCCAAGGATCTTGCAGCCCCAGTCCCTCGCAAGCCTGTCGCGCATTATCTGCTGGCCGCAGCGCGGCCCGTTGCTCCTCGGCCCCGTCAAAGCCGCGCGAAACAATCCCGCGCTGCAGCCGAGGGGAAACTGTTAACGAACTCGCCGATGAATTTAACGTAGCCGCGCATAAATTCCCCGCTATCGAGACCGGGGGCGAGAAAAAGGAAGCAGGGAAGTGGGGAAGCAATAAAAGAATCGCACGGTCGCGAGCGGGGCGACGGGGACGGAGACCGGGGACGGGGGCGAGAACGAGGCGACGTGGAAAAAGGAAAACAGGGGTAGGGCGAGAGGCGAGGGGGGAAGAACGAAGAGAACTGTAAGGGTCTTCCGTCCGGTTGATTATTTAAATGGCTCCAGCGACGGCGAGAAGAGGAAGCGGGTCTGGCGAGGGGTGCGGGGGGTGCAGACGGGCGGAGGGGTGGTCGATAGAGGAAGCGGTTTATTTTCTTTATCGGTGAGCGAGGAGGAAGAGGACTCGCGGCACGGGCGCATATGTGTGTCGATCGTGTATGGGGTGGTGATCTGTAATTTGTACGCGTATCCAAGCGTCCCGTAATCCCCGCGAAGTCGGTGAAACGTGACCCGTGGGGACGATTTTTACGCGAGGACATTCATCGAGAGCACCACCACCCAACGGACCCCCTCGATCGAAAAGGGAATGCGAAATGCATCGCCACTCCACTCGGCCACCGAACATCGGGGTTAACCGTGCGCGACTACGATCCTTCTCGCGCCCGCTGCAAATTAAAATGTTACCGGGCACCCCCTGGTCAGGATTTTCCTCGCGATCGCTGGCAACGCTTTTGGCTAACCGTTCTGACGAATCTCGGTTGCCCATGCTCGCTGGGGTCGGCACTGAGCGGGGAATTTCGATGCGTCTGACTCATGACTGGGTGATTCTACTTGCTGCGGTAGAGGGGTTCGGCAATGACTGCAGAAGGTTTTATGTGCTTGTTATCGTTTACTGGTCGTTCTTGATTTACGTGAGGCTTTTTGAGGGAAAGGGGTCGCGAATTTCTTACGTTTTTTTACCAGAGGGAAAGAGCGAGTCAGGTACCGCCTTACGTAATATTTTTTTAACTTAATTTTCAATATGAGTAGCCTAAAAAATTTTCTTTTAAATCGTGGCAAATATTGAATCAATAGAATATTACTTAAGGAAGGAAGAGGGACAGGATTGGAATATAAAATCTTAGAAATTCTTAAACTGGGGGAGGAAGGAGGTAAAAAATTGCTAGAACTACCCTTCCGTAATTTAAAGACGGCCCCTTAAATACTATGCGCTAAGTCTCGTGCGCGAAATCGCTTCGTGGATGTAAAAAATAGGTAAAATTGGTGGCGAAAAGAGGACAGTATCTACATATGCAGGCAATTTGCATGCCAGCTTCCGGAGGAAAACGTGGGCAGCATTAGCTTGCGAAATGGGCGGCTACGTAAAATTCAATCACCTTTGTGAATGTCTCGTGCTTCCTGTGTATTCTTGAGTATGTATTACTTTCTAACGTTCCTCGTGGCTACCTCGACTTTTGTCACTGTAATCTCACGTTACGCTCCGTCAAAGTGTCTCGAGCAGAGTTATTGCCCACGAGTTACGCGACTAGGCTATCGTCGAGCTGACGTGGAGCGCGACACAACCGACCAGCACGGTAAATTCGTCAAATGCTTTTAGAGCCGCGTCGGCACGAGGTCGTTACAGAATGGGCGTTATAGTAGCTGCTCTTGCGAAGCGAGCACCGAGCACGGAAACAGCCTCTTCGCGGCCACTAGACTTCTTTCAACGAGACCTTTAATCCCGACTCTGTTCTGGCCCGTTCGGAACCGAATGCCACTCGTTATTCCTGCCTCCACTTGGCTCGTTCTCAGCCTCCTTTTACTCATTCGCTTGCTGGCGAATCGGCAGGGAAAGAGTCCCCTGTACGTCGCCCAACTGTCATCGCAAATCCATGATTTAAGTCTCCAAGAGAAATTCAGGATATCGCGAGAAATTCTTTCCCATCGCCCGGAACATTTCCGTTAATTTAATCCCCAGCTATAGTACCTACTCGCGCGTTTCGCATCGATCGACTTGCAATCGTACATGTTTACAGCCCTCCGTATTTTTCCCCGTTCCACGCAAATCCACCGAACCAGTCACCGTTTACCCCAGTTACTCCCCCATTCTCCTCCCCTTACATAACAATTATCTAACAGGCTGCTACATCCCCGTGTATCCACTCTCGCGGAACGAACGGAACCGTGTCTTCCCCTAAGCTTACCCCTCTCGTGTCCAATAATATTAGTGAATAGTGGTAATAGAAAAATACTGTTTTTCGCTTTCCCGAAAGCGAAGTGGATATTAAGAGCTTAATGCTCAGACCTCGAGACATTACTGTCGAATAAAGAGGAATGTGTCTCAGCTTGTAAATATAATGACCCAATCTTTATTAAATAATTCAAATTATTAGTTAGTATCGCAGTTTTCATAAGCGCTGGGTGTTTACACTTTCGCTCGTCACTGTACATACGTACGACAATTAAGCCTCGAGGTGCACATGGTCAAGGTGTGCGACTTACCTCGAATGCAGGGCGCAACCACGCTGCACTGTGGGGTAACTCGAGGACGCCGGCGGAGGTGGTGGTGTGCAGTAGGCTGGAGGTAGCGGTGGATCATGTCTGTGGAGGTGGTTATGTCGATGGCTGTGGGAATAGCTCAGGGAAGCTCGTAGACTCCCCGGTAACTGGCGATGCGGCGTTGACTGATCGCTGAAACACAGAAAAGAGAACGCTTTCAATATCTTCTGCTCCTTACTTGCTAGGTGGTCGTCGACCTACTGGATCCTTGGCACGAGTATAGATTTTCTGCTCTTCAACATTGCATCGGCTTGCCTTTAGTATATTTCTGAGTCCATGAATGTAGTCTTGTTAATTAAGTTTGATGTGGCAAGTGGGGCTTTGATTATTTAGATTGACACCACATCCTTCGGATAAATTTGTTATCCCTGCTCTGGCAGTGTAAGCTTCAAACTTTGTCCAGAGTCCAGTCGAGTATCACTAAATTATTTCATCTATTTGCATGAATAAGAAGTATCTATATCTTTATCCAGATTCTTCAACGACCTAATTTATCCGAATGGTTAAAAGACCAACTATTGGTAAATGAGTCGATCTGCTTTATTCGTCGTGGCTATAATCGCACTCTTAGAATTTAAGATTTACCGACAATCGTACACGTAACTTGCTGCTCACACCGGCAGAGCTTATCGCCGGAAGGTAAGGAAGAAACCTGTGGTAAAAGCCTGAGAAAATTCAAATCGCGCATTATCTCTGTAAGGTAAGAAAAGGAGATGGCTCCTCAATGGATAAAACGAATTTCAAAATGTATTTGAAATGCCTGAAAATCAGCAAAAGAATTTCAAAAGAGTATAGAGTAAAGTATGTTTTCCAACACATTTTTAATCAGAAATATCAGTATCCCCGGAGCTTCGGCTACAAGTCTTATCAGAGATAACAGGTTCGGGCTTCGATTAGGTTGTCCAGAGAGCTGATAACGATTCATTGAAATCCAACTAAATTTGAAATTTATTATCAATGACGTCAAGCACGGTTTCCCAATTTCAGAGAATAATCGACCACCTTCGGTTCTTTTAACGTAACCCATCCATTTCATTTATTATTCACTAAAAATACCAACTGAGCGCGTTCTACATACGAAATGCTTCTTTCGAAACAAGTAGCTATCGTTTCACTGGCACAGGAAATAATCAAGGCGATCCAGATAATATAAAATGCAATTAAGCTTTTCCTCTACCGTTATCGATTTATTTTCCAGCTCACAATAAATCTATCGGACTTCGCACCTGCTAAATAATTACGCACAAAAGAACTCTCGTTACATCCGGTGACGGCATCGCAACCCACCTGGAGTCCACCCAACGCACGAATTCCCACGGAACACGAAACACTGTGCCGCGGATAACGAGCGAACACCCGAATGGAACTTTACGTCCTGTACCGTTGCATTTTTTACGGTGGCCATATTCTACATGCGCGACGCTCGATATTGTAAAATGACGTTAAGAAAAACAGGCCAAGCAATCTTGTTTTTTTCTAAAGATACCATGACAGTGGGTACATTTTTAAACTAATTTAGTATATGTTTGGGTAACTCTATGGAATTAAGATCCATTTATCTCCGTTTTGTTTCAGACTAAAAAATTATTTCTATTTTCACTTCAATTTTTGAAAATGGAATTAAACCTGTTTTGTAGTGTTTTGTGACACTGGGAATGTAATTTAACATTATCAAGGCGACGCCATCAAAATTGTCTTCAACGTGAAAAATGGGAATATGTCCTTTGAACAGATTATGTACAAATACATAATGGCACCTACTTCACAGAACTTGCCATTTTGGAGCACCCTGTACACAGAAGCACGCCACGTAGCTTCCTCAACTTTCGATTACCACATCCTATCGTTTCGTTTTTGAATATTCCACGGTGCCCAGTTCCCAGCACGTTCGGCATGGCGTAAATGACCAATTTCGAGGACGTTGTTGCGCGTTATCTGGATCTCGATTTCGCGACTATTGTTGCGCCAGCAATTAAAGCTTCGCCGACACGAGCACTCCAGGCTACATTCTAGCAGAATTATGAAAAATCACGCTGCTCTCGCATCGAGCTCGACTCGGCGTATCACTTTTACTCGCGCCGTTTAACGTCACTAATATTATACAATTAACGGCCAGCGCGATCCGGCGGCCATCAAGAGGAAAAAGAAGTGTATTAAACTGCGCGCGTGTACTCTGTGCCGGCGTAGCGGTTTAAATCCAGCGAGCAAACGATTTTATCTACCCGTCTGTAGTGAAAACCAGTGTGAGACCGGAAGTGTCGAAAGGGCTGACTAAAGCCTCCTTCGCAACGGTTGCATTCTTATCTAATAACCAAACACTTTAAACGACGCGGTATCTTGTCGGTGACAGATAAAAAGGGGGAAGGTACACGAAGAGGGCCACTCCGAAAGGGCCTTCCAAATGGAGTTGTTGCATCTGCTCGGGACACCGAGACACGGGCAGCCGACTGTGTATACGCGTTGAGTTACGTTAATCTGGAAATATTCTCAATATTCTTGCTAAGAAGAATATGACTTGATGGGCTGAGAATCGTAATGGCGTAAGTCCTAATTTTTATAATTTGATATAATAACGGTTTTTAAGTCTTAAACGCTCCATCTGTTTACTTTCATAGTGAATTTAATTGTAAATTCATGTCATTCAAGTGGCAAGTGAAAGAATAAAAGAAATTAAAATATTTAAATATGTTGAAGTAGGTATATATATATGCACATTTTTATGATGGTAGTATTTTGAATCTTTAGATGTGTTCCCACAACTGCAATATATATGTAAAGTTTTTTTATAACAGTAAACGCAAAACATTATTTTACGAGAAACACCATGCGAGTGACTTACACCACTGTGAGTCTCGACCCTCCAATTGTTGCAGAAGATACTTTAAAATTTAGATATTCTCTAACAGCGTGTATGTTAGGTTTAGATATTCCAAGGCTCTTTCGATAGAATAAGAAATAAATATAATTACGGGAAAGTAACTCGGAGAAGCATAAGATTAAAGTATTTAAAGTTGCCTGTGTTTTCGGTCGCCCCCGGCGAAAGAGCGCCAAATGGTTTTACTGAGAAGGACGTAATTACTGAAGCCGACCCTGAATGCGCGTGCACCTATGTTGGGTGCAACATAGCTGAAACTAGATCCCTGGTAAATATATTACGCGAACTTAACCCGCGAATCCTCCAAGGGGAGGATCAAAGGGCCTGCATTTCAATTACGAGGAAAATATGTGGCAGGCTGAATTATCGCCGTGCAATATTGGATTTTTGCAATGATACGCTGGAAATTACACGCAAATAATCGCCGGGGGGTCCACGTAATTTACAGGGAAAGGCTTGCCTCCTAACACGAGATTTAAACTTCAGAACGAAATGCGTGCACAGGTCACGTCTCAAGCCTTCTCGGTGCTGCAAACTAATTATCGATTAATTCGTATCGCCGGACGATATTCTTCGTTATCTATCACTCCCGATAAACCTATTTGTCCACCGTATCTCCGTTCACAGTTCAATAAAGAAAAGCCGGTTTTATTTTCACCGCGATTGCTTCTTGATCAGAAGTACATAATACCTTGTACAAACATTCTCCATATCCCTCTAAACAAGTAACAATCAGGGCAAAGAGTAGTGCTCCATTACGACGAACAATTGAAGAGTCATTGCAGAAAACACTTTGAGTACCAAATTTAAAAAAAATATATTTCTATTGGAAAATATTCTGCGTGCCAATGGTAATAATATAGTATAGAATTTTAAGGCAATTTCCTTTCAAATAAGTCGCCAATTACAAATACAATTCTTTTTTCCACGAATTTCAACTATATTATTGGGAAAACGAGAAAATTTTGTGATGTATTTGGATTATTGTATACTTAAGTAATTTAAATATATTTGGCAACCAAAACAAATGAAATTTCGAAAATAATTTAAACTCATGGAAGTTTGTTCTCTGTCCTGAAAAATTTAAGTTTTGGCACTTACAATGCTTTCTACAAGACCTCTTCAATTATGTACAAGGTATTACAAAGATGTAATCTTCCCACACTTATTTCTTATACGGAACCTCCATATTTTCGGTTACCATTAGAGATTTAAGGACCCCCTAGACATAGATGGAGAAGAAGTATAGGCTTCCAGTGCCGAAACTGTTCATTTTGGGCGGGGCGTGGGTACAATTAAATCCCCCAGCTTTTATCGATAACCAAGCGGGCCGCGTAACGAGTAGAGCAACGTTAATTACGCAGACGAGGGTAAAGTTGCGCGATGTCACTGTACGCGCTGGATATCCTCTCGAAAGCCAAGCTTCCGGTCGCGAGATCCCGCTTAACGAGGAAAGACGAAGACGCCGGGGCGAGAGGGAAAAAATGAAACTTGGTAACGCGACTTCGTCCAAGGAAAATATCATTAGGGTGTCGTCGCGCGTCGTGATGGACTCGCTACAGGTGCCATTAAGAAGGTAAATTCGAGTACCGGGCGCAACGAGGACTTTCGCGTGCCCCGTATAATTCTAAACTGTCTGCACAGACCCGGAAAACTGCCGTCGTTAAATTCCGAAAAACCGGGACAACGAAGTTCGCTGGCTCGGAACGATTATGCAACTTTGATGGTCGCTGGGCGACGATTAACCCGCCTACAACGGTGAGCGGGAATTATTCTCATTTTTCCACCGTCCTGGGTGCTACACACGCACCCCTATCAAAAATATACGAAGCTGCAGAAAACTACGTCAGAAGTATATCGAGTTGTAACGCCTTCAAAATGACACCTCGATGTTTGCAACCTGAATACCTTCTTGTCCTCGGTGCAAACACGGATGGAATCCTTGGAGGTTATTTCTATTAAATTGTAAATAGAGTTGTTTTTATTAGTGATAGTTAGGTTCAGGACTAGATTGAATTTGGTAACGTTGCCAAATAATATAGGGAGAAATGAGAGACGGAAAAGTGGGGGAGCAACTTCGCTCCCTCACTCGAGCCTCAACGGGAGAGAGAGAGAGAGAGAGAGAGAGAGAGAGAGAGAAACTGTGAGAAGCTGCGAGAGTAAAACATTTATTTAGCAATTATTCTAAATATATAAATGTATATGTATTTTATAATAAAGTATGTCACTTTATTAATATCCCAATCAACGTTTCCAACAACGAATCCTTTGAGCGAAAAATTCGCAAGTCTTTTATTATTTAATGCGCGCGAGTCACTCTTTCCACGCACTTGTTGCCGTTCCTGCCGTACATTCGAGCCGATGCCACCTTTCAACGAGCATAACCCAGTTTCGCCGGAGAAAAAGTGAAAAGCCCTTTCTTGCGCTCGGCGTTCCTGTGTAAACGCGAAATCCGTTTGAATGTCATACGTATCGCGCATTCATTAACGGAGCCCTTATGCCGTTTCCCGAGAAAAACGGCTTTCGCCAACGCACCACTAAATACCTAATTTCAGTTCCGAAACGAACGTCTGTCTGCAATTTTTATCTACCTCCGCGAGTCCACACGAATTACATAGAATTTCTTTTATAAAATTCCTTAGAGGCTCTCCGTGGGGAAGAAATTTCCTCCCCCACTATATTTATCGGCGTTTACTTCGGACCTATTCGCGAGTTTTCATAAAGGCGCGAGATTGATCAAAGACCCGCGAGGTCCTCAAGAGTTTAATATTCCAGCGGATGGAAAGCGGTCGAATTAATTTCTCGCGTGGCTTTTTATTTAGACCCCTGTAAAATTGCCCGTGTCAGAGGAGGGAAGGAGCGGGAAGAGAGTGGAACGGCGAGGATTCATCGCCTTCCGGAGATCAGCGTGGAAGCTTGTCGGATTAAAAGTCACAATGGCCCCGTTGGGAATCATTTGCCACGCTTCTTCCGCGTTTATTATTTATACGCGCAAAATCACGATCCATCATTGGTCGAGAGAGGCTCGGAGAAAGGCGGGCGTAAAACGTTTAATTGATGGTGCCACAATTCCACCGTTTCACTTCTTCTTCTTCTTCCTTTCCCCCTCATTACCTTTTTTTCTCCCTCGTTGCCCTTCGAATAAAATTTCCCCCGCCCCCGTGGAAACTGGGACATTCAACGACAGCTATAATTGAGAATATAGGCGCAATTTGCACTGACGCAAAGTCGTTACAAGTTCTTTCATTCCGCCCTGGAAAAGGACCCCGTTGAATGCAGCATAAAAGGAAGTTGCTACAGTTAGTTTGACGATTGTAGTTTCCTTGGCTGGCGTTAAGCGGGCTCGGGATATTTTATGCACGGAGAATAATCTGTGGAAACGGCGATAACCGTGATAATCGGTACTGGTTCTCTCGCGGATGCTATTTTCGCGTGACTGTCTCAAGGTTTCGCGTTTAACAAGAAATGGGGACGTTTCATTGGACGGCTCCCGTGAAGGGAGCACGCGACGGTCGCCGAAAATTCGTCGAACCCGCAGCCAAGTTTAGACAACGGACGTTCTATACTTGACCTTAATGGCGGTCGTCCAATGCCACGAACTTTGCGGTGGTCCCGACATTTCTCCTTTCATCCCTTCTAACCCATACCCGGCGACCCCCGCGAGGGGCACTTTCAACGATAAATCGAACGCGATCTTCGGAAACTAAATGCTCCAAGAATAGGTCCGGACTAGGTCCTGCAGAGATTAACGGCGACATTTCACAGCGTAACTCGAATCAGCGCACAAAGGGGTAAATGAATTAAGGGGTTACATACACCTCCGATGGATGAAAAAATCGATTTTTCCAATAAAGAATTCGCAGAAGCTACAGCCTCAAAGGAAGGTCAATTCTATAGCCCCGGAACCGACGATTTTCTGTAAGTTCAAAACAACAAAAAAAATGATCTCACTTTGACCTGTACCTTGAACTTTAAACGCTGTTTTCTCGAAACTATGTTTTTCAAATCGGTGCCAATGATATTTCAAAAACTACTGAGGCGATTTGAATGAAACTTTGCACGATTGTTCCTCGCATCGATATCCAGTCTTTGTAATAGCGATATTTATTTAGGAGCCACAGTTTGTTTTGTATCATTAAACAACTAATGAAATTTCTCTCAGAAGAAGAGAAGGGAACATTTCAGCAGAACAATTTTTTTGAACGTACAGAAAATCGTCGATTCCGGGGCCATAGAATTGACCTTCCTTTAATCTTGTAGCTTCTACGAATTCTTTATTGGAAAAATCGATTTTCTCGACCATTCCAAGTGTATGTAACTCCTTAATCAATTAAAAGACTTCCATCGTCCACCTCCCCCAGCCTCCCAAGCATTGTTGTACCCACGATTTATCAGCACCCTGTGCAAGCAACTCAAACATCGTGTAGGTCTGGAATATTCGGTACCCATCGCCGGGTAGGAGCGATCGTAACGATATTCACGTTGCTGGTTGTAATAACGTTTCGTCTGCGTGGGTCGTTAACAGATTAACCGGGCATCGATATCGTTCGGTAATCTGTCGACGATAGGATCGCAGCGAGCATCGCAATCTCGGTACGTCCTGCATAATCCTCAAGATCCAATCAGAATACCTCCAGCCATGGATGGAACGCGGTCCATCGCAGCGGAAGCGCCACCCTCGTCATCGGCAATTTCGGCTCCGGAACTTGACAATGCACCACCCTCGACTCTCACTACCGACCGCCAACGTTTTCGCAATTTTTTTTTCACCTCTTTGCAACGCTCATTCTCGGGTGAACGATATCGATGGGTTCGGGGGCAAACAGGCGTAAGGCGAGTAAATCGGTACCGCTACGCGTGCTCGCGAAATGCATCGGTAAAACGTGGCTAGGGAAATAGGAGATCGAAACTAAAAGGACGAGGTCGTAAGATTGATTTTGTTGTATTTTATGCAGTGATGGAAGCGAAGCAGGAATACTATCTGATTTGTTTGCTGGAGAATAGTAGATTATTAGTGACAATGAGCTTGGTTATAACAATAGCGACTGATTCAGAGATAGAGAACAGTTGGAAAATGTTGGGGCTCTGAGAAACGAGGAAGTACTTCAATGATAAATACGTGGGTTTATTACTCGACGAGATCAAAAGCTACCTATCCTAGAAAAGCACGGAAGCGCGTTTATTATCTAGCGATACGATACTCGAATTGAAAAGCCTCCGATAGATATGTTCGACATATCTTCATAAGCATACGCGTGTGTCAAGTGACAGTTGGCACACCTGTCCGGAGGACATTGAGACGCAGTTCGCTTCAAACACAACCGTGTGCTCCAAGAAAATTTGTTTCAAATAGTTGATACTCAAACACAAATTCAATATTTATATTCCCCGGTATCTCGGGCGAGATGGCCAGACGTCATAACTTCAGCTTTCAACCCGATTCTCAGCAAATATTATCTTAAAGCAAATATTGAGAAGTTTTTCTAAATCAACATAAAATTCCGAACACATCAGGTTTATTCTGATAAAATAAATAGTATCAGTATTAGTTTTAATAACCATTTCACGTTAACTTACTTTATCCACAACAGCAAGGAGCAAAATATCCACCTTGTCCTTGTATATATACTCCATTCAGTACTGGATTAACCAATAAGCAAAATAAACACGTGCTTGAGGCATCAGGCGAAAGGGGGATACCATAGAAATTTTCTGAATTTTAAAATCTATCCGGGAACACTTTTTAGTAAAATTATCAGAAAAGCCGAAGAAATCGTACGTTGCGGTAAAGCGATCGGCCTGTATACAGGAGCCTCAAAATCTGTTAAATGCTTAGGGCCTCTGAAGGCCTTAATCCGACCCTGACTCCATTCTTATTAGAACTCATATAAAAACGTGTTACCATCACTCCCCCAATAACTTCGCAAAATGAATCGCTGGCGTTTGTCAAAGAATTATCGAGCATCCTATCCAGCCGCCCGCTGAGCCACGGAGTGCAGAGGTATGAATATACTCCTGCACAGTGGCGCGGCTGAAGCGAGCGACGCGCTGGGAATCCGCATAAATGCGCGCCGGAGCGTACCTGTCTACGTTGTTGTTCTTGAAGCTGACCATTCCGGCCGAGACAGCTTCCCTCATCGCCGACCTGCACTTTTTCACAACTCGTTACGCACCGCACAGGACCCGTCGCGTCGGACGCACAAAGAATCGAGGAGCGCGAGCACAAAGGGGCATCGTCACGTGCACGGGACGACGAAAAAGCGCGGGGGAGGCGTCCTATCGAGACCGCGCTTCCGGACTGACTGGAGAGGAGCCACGCTTCGCGGCCGATCCACCCCCACCCCTGCGGCGCGACGCTGCACGACTACCCCCTCTACAGGTATCTAATTGCAGCGTTCCGGCGAGCCAGCTGACGTCCTTCTTCTTGTCATACTATACCCGTCCTCGTCTATGATCACGACCCGATCACCATCGGACACCGCTGCTAGTACTGCTACTCGGGTTGTCCAGGGTCTGGGTTAGACGACGCTCCAATATGTACGTGTAGGTGCGTTCAGTATGTAGCGTGTGCGGTGCAACAGCGAGGGATGAATGGGATACAGGGCGGATGCTGGCATTGCAGGCTCCGCTTGGACATATCTTAAATGTTGGCACGTTTCGTGATATTCGTCGTAAATCTTCATCACTTTTCCTAGATAGGCGTTTCTCATCCCTTTTTATAGGCTCAACGAATATTTAAACTTCCACCGTGGAGCAACTTCTTGAATAAATGGGAACGGAGTTTGAAGGCATACCCTAATAAAGGGGTTCTCAACGAGCGGCTCGCGAAGTGTTTCCTGGGGGTTATTTTTAGTTCGCCATTTTTAGCAGTTATTTATATTTTAATATGGTTACACTGCCATATTCTATTAATGATGTAACACTGATTTTTCATGAATGAGAGAAAGAAGAAGATGGTTACCCAGATGTAAGCACAACCGTCACACTAAATAAGATAATTAAATATATTAAATATCTTTAAGTAAATATTATTAAGTTAGAATTATATTCTGAAACGCCTATTTTTAATCTGTTCCCTTTACCTTATACGGGGGTAGGGTCGCAGGTTATTTTTTGAGTATTAGCAAAGGAGATCGCGACTTAAAAAAGTTGAAAAACTCTGCCCCAATGGCTTTGGATACATTTGATTTTTCTAGTGTAATCGAGGGACCACTTTGTTAATATAACTCGTTGCAGATTAGAATATTCGTTTGGCTGTGAATTTCATTCAGACCACCTCCCGTCCATTACTCGGAATCAGCTCAACAAATTCGATGGTTACGTTAAAAGTTTCAATTCGATTTGTTATACTTGCCCTGCCTCCTTCGCAAGATAAACGCGATCAGTCCTTACTCCGTTTCTGAATCGCGACGCTTGCAGGGACCATTACCATTCAGTTCAGGAAGGTCTTGCGTAATTCAAAGAATCACGTGGCATGAATTCCGAAGAAGATTATTATCCATAAATCAGGAGCCCTTGTGACTTTCTTGATTTAATAGTAACGTAAAGAACGTTGGCCACATCGTGATAGTGTCTCAACGAATCGTTGCGGGCGCAGTTCGCGAAACGTGGGGCATCTGTCGTTTGTCGTTGCTTCCGAGAAACGAGTGACTCATAATGTATGCAGCCAAACAACTCATTCAGTCATTAATAGCGATATGACCTTCTCAGAAATTTCATTATTATCAATGCCCAAGAATAATCGAGTCAGACGAATCCGGCTGCATCTCGAAATGGCAAAAGGTCGAAGGAATCCCTCAAAGATGACCTGAAGCTTCCCTGCACTGGAACTTTCGCGAGGACTAATAATAGAACTGCGGTGGCTCGGGAGTATGCACCGGTAGCCTGAAATTCTATTTGAAGTGGAAGGTGGGTCGTTTCGCAAATAAGAGGCTTCATTTACGTCCAGTAAAATCGTTACAGCGAAACGATCGCAATTTCTAGCTAATATAAGAAATCTGGCGCAAGTTCGATACCTCCCCCGGTGAGAATCAGAGAAGCTCTCGCTCTGCCTCCCCCTGCGCCAAAAGGCAAATAATGTTTCCCGGAAAGAGGCTCTCCGCAAATTTGCTTGCGAAACGATCGACAATTAAACATCGTTTCGGTCGCGCTGTAATACCACGCGAGTTGAAAGTTCAGGGGAGTTAGCATTCCCCGCTGCGTCGACCTAATAAATGGCTGCTTTGAGCTTGGATGGTTCGTCTGAAGCGTGGAGGAACTCGTTACAGTGGCTGGGAAATATAGTCAAAGGTGCGAAACACGCGGCGTTAATTTCGGCGTTCGTTAAAATCGAAACTACGGCCCGGGCGAACAAAGCGTGGCGTCGCGCCGCGGCGGTGGCGGCAATTGAACTTTCGCGTCACGTCGATCCCTTCCCCGACGGGGAAATTCCTTTGGACCCGGGGCCATCAACTTCTCAGACGGTTTCAAAGCTGCTGATGTAAAATTCCATGAAAATGTCGCGCGTCCTTTCCAACTTCCCGGAGTCGTTCGCTATTTATGGAGCTCCCTTGGATTACGGCCCCTCGCAATCGACAAGGCTGGGCCGATCGCTCACGGACCCGTTTATTATTTCGTGCGCCACGAGAGGCGCCTTTCAAACGGCTGTACAGGCCAACGGCCACTTTTCTAAGCCATAGCCAAGGAAACGTTAATTGCCGAAGGAGCAGAAAAAATGGCGCTTAAGGCACGACCTCGGTGGTAGTACAAAAGAAATTATAACGCCCCAGTGGATATAGGAAACTGGGTGATTAGTAGTCTTGCGCCGTTTTCTTTTCGACCGCACTACGTACGACCCACTTTGCCGCAAATAAATCCCTCGAGCGTTACTTATTGCCCATTATGTGCTAACGTCTCGCGAGTAACGTGCGAATTCGGCGATTGCCCGTACGAGATGCATAATGAACGAGATGTTCCTTCACACTTTCGAGCCATCCAGCGGTACTTTCACGGTCTTCTTCCGAGAGCTTGTAAATATTCGCGTTAACGATGAATGATATCGGGGGAATAAAATGGGAAAGCGCGCCACAAAGGGAGACTGGGAGCAAAGGGACACGCCGTGTACTCCGAACGTTAAACACACAGCCGTGTCCCTGAATGCACCTGACGAGGCGCGTTCGGAGACACAGGTGAACACCTCAGGTAAAAGGGCCCCTTTCTTTCCCCGGCATTGTTATGAAACGCGACGGTGAATCGGTCGAAATACATGCCCACGTTCACGGCAGGGGGAGCGAGTGAATGGGCGCAGGTATGCACGCGCGCTCGTTAATTTATTTCGGAGAAAAGCCGCCTCTGGGTCAAACGAGCAGAAACTTCTTTCACGCGCCGGGCAAATAATGCTTCCTTTGCATAAGTGGAGCAACTTGTGCAATTAAGAGGGCCGCTCGCTAGTGGGGCTAGAAACGGGCTCCCTCGTTCTCGGTCCTCGTGCCGAATAAATCAACGGCCAATAATTTCCGCGGAAAATACGGCGCTGCTGGATTACAGGCAGATGGATAGACGCGCGGGGAGGTTTTATTTATTCCGGGGCTGGCTCTTCCGGGACTGTTCACGGGGAGCAGCCAAAATCCGATAGGTACATCTACGTGAAAACGTAGCAACTCGATGGAACGCGACAGTGCAAGTTTGGTTAAATCTGATTAAAAAGACGGTTTTAATTTTCTTCGTGGGTTTATGGAGACTATGTTAAATATGTTGGAGGATCCAACTATGAAGATAGTGGAGCTCGGGGAAAGTTTGCTTAATGAAAGATGGATGTCGCGGAAGCGCGTAGGAGACAGCGCGAGTCATCCTTATATTTTTAAATAGATTAAAAGTGAAGTGGCGTAGACCAAATGTGTATTTGCTCTGCAAAACGAGGACGTCTAGGCCACTTCTATCGATCTAAATTCTAAATAGTCAGAGCACTAAGTAGGTATAGCTTCTTTTTTTTAATAATAATTTCATCCGCTTGGGATGTTAAACGCACAGTAACATGTATACTGCTCGAGACTATTTTCTGCTAAATATATGATTACGTATACATTAATTGGAACATAAATGCCGAAGAAAAAGCATATACAATCTTCTTAAAAATCATATAAGGAGTAAATAAGAGAAAGGACAGAATTTAAATACACGAAATTTGCATACAACTTTAGTAAACTTATAACGAGAGCTAATTTATTGCGATATATTTTTTTGACGATAAAGTTTGTCACTCTGAAAAGTCTCTTTTATTCTTAAATTCTTAAATTTGAAACAATACGGCATCTTATTCTAACTAATAATTGACAATTTAAAACAATGCCATCTATGTATCACTATTTAGTTTACATGAATTATTTCGCTTATCGTTTCGCGTGACCGATCGGCGAAAAATAGTGTCCAGCAGAATAACAAAGTGATGTTGACCTTTCACTTTTAACCACTTGGGTGGACGACCCAAAGTTGCTTTTCCTAAATTCGGTGGCGCCTCGAATTACGAAGCGACGCTTCCTCCACAACGAAAGCCCCCCATTCTTCTCAGCGCGGACGTTTCGTAGGAAAAAAATTCCATTTCTGAAGGGATCAAACGTAATTGAATTAAGAAAGCTTCTCGTTGGAGTCTGCGAGCGTAGTCGGTCCAGGACAATTTGTCGCTGCTAGCGGATCCTGCGAAATGAAAGCTTCCGGCGCACCTCCGCGTGGACCGTGGAAATTGGAACGGTTCGATGAAAAGGCACATACACCTAATGGAAGAAGCAGAAGAAGAAACTGAAGGACGCTGCTGCTTCCGCGTCCCGACTTCCAAGTCCCTGCACGTGCGGCTCGTTCCTTCCGAGCCGATAAACTTCTCCCGAGATTTCATATTTACTGGTGAAGTTGCGCGGCCGTTGAATGGAAAAATGCTGGGTAATACGCCCTCCGTGGAAAACGTCACGCTGACACCTTTAAGTTTACCCCTGCCAAGTCTCGCCACTTAGGAAAGCTGCTTTAAGAGCCGAGGGACCTGAAAGAACACCCGCCAACTTCCACAAGCATACTTTTACCAAAAGAAAGCAAATTAGGAACTGCCCCTAAAATGAAGATTTTCAATCAACATCCGCAGAATTCTATCCGGAACACATTGTAGGTACACCTGTCATCAAAGAATCCGCCCAAATTTTCGATAGACTTCGTCCAACTGAATGGCCACTTTAGTTGTTCCAGCGAGACCAGAATGCCCAGATTGCCAAAGTGTAGAATCCACGGCAGCGTCTTTGCCGTCCGTTTGGCCGTTTCGACGGGAACAAAGAGCATTGCTCGAGCGTCTGGTTCCTTGGTCAAGCATCTGGTCCGTGTTCCACGGAACTTGGGCTGCGAGACTCTCGACTGGTTCCCTTCAAGAAGTGTCTAGCCTTTCTAGAAGACAATGCCTGGAGTGTCCTTTTCATTCGCGATGCCCTCTGCCCGTTCTCTCACGGCCCTCTGGGCGTCACGTGGCGCGAAACTTTTCTACCGATCGCGAACGGTTCTCATGGAAATCCGAGGCACACTTGGAGCATATGCGCGCCACGTGGACACAGTCAGGCTTCCGTGTCCTCCAGGAACACTGCAATCCGATCTTGCTCCGGGAACTTCTGTCGCTACCAACTTTTACCCTCTTGGGGCGCTCCCCGGGCCGCAGGCACGCGAGACGGTCGAAGAAACGGGTTAGCACGATTCCTTGGCTTCTTTTTTTTTTAGATCTGGACGAGAAGCGACGATGGATGGGTGAAAAGTTGGTGGAATTCTCGGCAAATACGTAAAACCCGAAGGGGTGCAGTTAATAGAGCAAATCGATGGAATATCCGACGTCTGTTTGCAGCGTTCGACGGATTTGAAGTTTCCACCGCGATTCGAGGGGCTGGCATCGATCAGCCGCAATAAGTTCGCAACTGATAGTAAAACTTTGAAGCGGAACGCTCCCACCTAATGGCCAGAAATTCGCTCGGGATAACGACGGACACGAAATTCGTCGATCACTCGGGACTGCCCTCCGACCGTTGGACAAAGTTGTGGCTGGTTCGCGAAAACAGCGTGCTCCGCGAAGCTTCCGCGCGTTAAACTCGCCGCGGAATCTTCCTTCGTGGCTGTTCCACGAGTGTTTGACATTTACCTAGCGAGCAGTTCGTTACGTCCACGTTGGAAACAGCGTGCCATTATTCCGTCGCGTTCCCGCGGAAAATGTCAGCCGCGCGAAGGTGTGCTTGCGGTGTTCCCCCGTCCTTTTCGCGAATCCAAGTGACAAACCACCGAGGCCTTCGGTTCCATCGATAATCGCGTGGCCAGTGACAGGTGTAGCTGTTACGACGCAGAGAACTGCCGTTAACTCGAGCGGATCCACGTTGAGCAGAATTATAGGGGGTGGGTCTACCCGTGCACCGCCGTCAGGATTATTTTTATCGCGACTGCGGTCGCAGTAAAATGCTGCGGCGCACGTACCGAGGCGGGCATTAAGCAGTAACTCACTGTGTCGTTTAGCGCGGAGGGAAACGGGGAAAAGAGATGGCTAACCGCAAGTTGAAGGATTTCGTAGCCCCCGGTTCAACGTATTTACTTTCCCCACGGCACGGGGGTAAATGTACACCCTGCGTCCAGAGGAAGTTCGACTCCGTGGGATCGCTGAGCCGCCATCCAGCAGGGCGCGGGCAGGTAAGAGGCTTAGGACAACGGGGAAGGGGGCTGGCTCGGCCTTATTAACGAGACGTCTGGAAACAGGTTCGCGGCTGTTAGCTGAATTTCCGACCAGACTACCCGCTGTAAATTTCGCGTTCCCGCGCTTTCCCCACTTTGCAACCTCGCCTTCCTGGCTTTTTTCTCGATTCCGTAGAAAATGGACACGGGGGTTATACAGATTTATCTATCGATGTCCTAAATTTTAATTCGTTTAATCGTGCGAGGGAAGGGGTGAATGTAAATACCCTACGTCGCGCAAAAGATGGCAAGGCACGACGCGAACTAATAGAACGATGGCAAAAGAATTTCGCGGTGAAACTTTTTCATCCCCGAACCTAGGGGCTCGTGCAGCCTGTGGCTTGCTTGCCGCGAAGCTTCTGCCATCCCAGTGTGCACATCTACTTTGGTAAGCTCTGCGAGGATTAAGGAAGATGTCCGCCAGCGCGAACTCGCGTCCAACTTTCACCGTTAAATCCTTATTTACCTACTTCGGGTAATTTTTGAGCGCGGACCATCGCGATTGCGCGATACACAGCGCGGGGGAATAACAAGTGCCTGTGAAAGTATGTACACAAGTTTTCTAATGACCAATATCCGACCAAATACAAACGGAGTAGCATTATGTAGCATGAAACTAGTCTCCGGCGTTTGAGAAAGCCTTCTTCTCGCTGCCTGGAACAGTCCCCGCGAGGCCGATAAGTGGCAACGGGAAGGGCCGAAAAATGAAATTCCGCCGTGTTTCGTCAGACATTCGTCGAGCAACGCTGCGGAAAGTTTGAAAGCGCCGAAGGACCACGGCGCTTCTCCGGAGCGGAAGGGGAACGGAAAACGGAGGAAGAAAGGGAGGAGAACGGCAAAGGAGAGCAGGAAGCATCCTTTCGTCCCGCATTCCTCGCGAGGATCCTCGAAAACTTTTCGAACGGAGACCGCCATTCGGAATTTCTTCGAACGAGATCCGCGCGCGTAACTTTTCCCTTGGCGAGCGCGGTCGCCAACCAACGGGGGAAAAACCGAGCGAGATTTATCTACGTGATCCTGGCTGAAAGATCTGCACGCGCGGAGGCTGACGGTGGATATCGTTTATTGGGAGAATCGTCGCATAATCGAAGACGCACGAAACTTAAAATTTAAAACGCCGTCTTGGGTGCTCCGTGCTAGAAGTCTAATCGCATGCAAACCGATAGCAAACTGAGGAGAATTTGTGAACCAAGACTTGTGCAGGAGGAAAGGGAATCGATTGTCGTACGGGGAAGACGATTCCTCCGTAGATTGAGTGGAGCTGTGAAGATGGCTTTCTTTGAAGTTAGCAAAGGTCAGTCACGTATGCCAGAAATGGTAGAAGAGACTCCGAAAGAGGATATTCTGCCCGGAGAACTCCGTATTTGATACGAAGGACCTACGACGATCCACACGATCAAAGCGACTCGAGGCTTTCCCCGGCGCGCAGCGTCTCCGCGTTCCCGTTGCGAAAATCCTGATGTGCAATAAGAAAGTGCGTCCCGAGAGCAGGCACGTTTTATCTGGAGGAGACCGCGATAACGGGGAAAAGGATCGCGGGAGGAACGAAGCTGAGGCAGATAGGGAAAACCGCTTTTTCCATGAACGCTTTCAGAGTAACCGCACGCTCCCTGAGCAATTACCAGCCACTCCCTCGGCCCTTTATGACCCTAATTCCTGACTGCTGGATTTTTTCGAAAATTCGTCGCGTTCCATCGCGCCTCTGCGTCTACTCTGGATTAACTCCTTAAGGACCGCGTTCGTGAGCTGCATCCTCTCGCGGACTCTTTCTTTAAAGTCCACGGAGCCGGGAAATAGTGGGGCAATCGGGAAACCGGCGATTCCACGTGGAAGCAGCCGCTGAAAGTGTGGAATCAAGCTTGAGACGGCTAAAGGGGGTGATTAAGCGTTACACATTAACCCTTGGACGGTGGACAGTTTTTTGTATAAATGACACTTGTATTTTCATACTTAGGGTGGGTCAAAATGGACCCTGCACCTACCACCCAACAGTTAAGGATCTTCCTACTTACAATTAGTGTGATAGCTAAAAAACTGAATTGTACGGAAATTAAAAAAGGAAACAAGTATTGCAAAAATATCCACACAGAATATTGCGCTATTCACAAATAAATATTTTTAATCATTAATTATTTTTTCATAGTCTTAAAAGGTGATAGAATAAAGCTACAAACTTGCAATAAGTAGTTGTTTCTATTTTAATTCCCGAAGAATTAATTTTTTTACAGCCGTCACACTACTTAGGACTTGCACTTGACACGCGATTAGGATTTGATCCGATTAGGATGGTCCTCGATAAAAATGTCGCTGCACACATTCGAGCAGCAACGGGCTCGACTGTTTCCACTGCGGAGCCTGGTTGAATACCCTATGGATCCCGCTGCAGCAGCAGACCCAGAATCGCCGATCGACCGAGCCGATTTTCACGGGGAACAATGATTCGCCAAACAATGAGGGGGCGTACAGTAGGTGGGTTTCGCAGGTGAAAGAGGAACTCCCATCGAAGAAACTTGCCCCGATCCCCTGGAAAACGGCAGCATTGTGGCGGCCCAACTTCTCTGAGATATTGAATCCCGGGAACGATACATTCCCACCGATGAAAACGAAAAGTCTCCCAGCGATTCGTCGAGCTACTCGCGTCCAATTCTTTCCCAGTCGAAGCTCAGTGTCCCCAGCCTGTCCTTCGACGACGGCCGACGAAGGGCCGCGGGGACACGCGACCGGCTGTCCTTGACGTTTTATTAATTGAACCGTGAAATAACGTATTACTGGTCGCGCCGTCTGACCGGCGAAAACAATCTGTGGCACCGACTCTTACGTAATTTCCACTTTATTGGCCGTTTCTTTTACGTGGAAATCCTCTGGGACGCCCAAGTAAACAGCTTTTCAATGGTATTGGAGTGTGCGTGGAAAAAATTGCAGAGTGCTTCAGTAGACGTTGCCAGATAAAGGGACAATGGCGCACCCAGAGAGGGGCCAAGGGGCCCTGGCACCCCCCAAAGAAGGGGCTTTGTAAAAAGAAAAGGAAACCTAATTTTATTCTTTAAATAAATTTTTATAATCACTTCTGATTATTTAGTCGCCGAGAACATGCGTTCAAGTTAATAAATTCTAGTGCATTATAATATAAATGAGGAAAAAGTGGCGAGATCGATTATACCTGTGATCGAGAAGTTGCCGATGAGGAAGTTCGAAAGCGGATTGTTCGGTGGACGAGTTCATTAACGAGTCGGTAATCCAGGAATGGCCGTAAAGTCGAACCGCTTTCGTGACTTTATCACTGGACGCGGGCTTATTGTCGACGTGGAGAGCGGTAAGAGATAAGAGATTCCGCATTCGTAACGAGGAGGAAGAAGGATTCCCCGTTGTCAGGCTGGAGGAGTCGTAAATCGCAGGCTGCGCCCTGCGATAAATAGCTTATAGGGAGCGGAGGAGGAAGGTGCGACGGACTCTCCTTTAGGAGCCCACTCTGTCTGAATCACCGAGATTCTTTCCGACTTTATTTTCATCTCCCGCTGAAGTTCGCGTCGCGATGAAACTTCACGTGGCCCCGTCGCGTCGCGCCGTCCCAGTGCAGTGGCATGGGGGAAATTAGATTGTCGGGCATCGTCAATTTGCTCCGCAACACCGGCGATATAAACATGCGGCTTAAAGTTGATACCACGAGTGGAATTCGAGGATTACGTCACGACGATCGACTGGTTTTCTGCGCGCTCCGAGGGCCACGAATTGGGACGAATTGCGATCTCAACTTTGAACGCCCTTCTGCAGGATGTGGGGACCATTTTGCTAGGAAAGAGAACGGAGAATGAAAGGCCCCCAGGAGCCCGTCGAAAAATTATGATTTTATCCAAACAATATCTTTTTTTTACTCTCATAATTTTCATACCTGCGCGCGTACATTTATTTATAATTCTGTTATGTATGCAGGCTGTCCCAGAAAGTTTGCCACCCTGGCCCTTTTTCCCTAAATCCGCCACTGGGAAGGTGGCTTTAAATTCAAAGATCCATGTAAACCTTGCAACCGATTTTTGCCCTGCGCAGCGTGTTTCGCTGCTTCGAGCAGTCGTCCGCTGACGGCACGCACATAATTCATCGCTTCTATGCTGTCTTATTGCCAGCTAGCAGCGCTGCTCCCGTTGTCGATGACAGCCAGGCAAACTCTCGTAATTCGTGCTGGTGGGAAGTTGTCCAGGCACCATTAATGCGAGTTCAACAGGATCCTAAGTTAATTTTCAGGGCTCCCGAGTAAGAGGGTCAAATATGTAGTTTGTGGCTGAAAAGTATGATTCGTTTGGACCCGCGCCAGCGAAAACGACGTTATTGCATCGAAAAGAAGCAAGGGTCGGCGGATGAGATCCTGCAAAAAGTAACGTACAGGCTACGTCCGCCCGTAATTAAACCGGCCTCGATGCTTGTCGAGTCGTTTAACGTCTGCGTTTTTAAAGGGGACGTATTCTGCGAAGAGCGATGACTTCTGCGGTTACATAGCTAAAAACTGTCACTGTCACGAGTGGGCAACTCTCGTGGCAATATCGACTGGTCGACAGTGACAGCAGCCGCGAAAACTACATCCATTAACGTTGCTTAGAATTTATTACGGTGCGTGGAGAGCCGACGCGGCGACATCCACGCGGAAATGTCCCTTTGGTCGGGGTGTTCCTGGAAAATGGAGATTCCAGGGGAAAACTCGCGTCGCTCGCGTTGTTCCGCCACGCGGCTGCACCCGGAACCAGATCCAGCCGACGGAATCTCGTTTATTTGTAAATTTAACCACTCGTCCGGAAATGTTCGATCCTGTCCCCGGCTCCTCGAGCGTGAAGGTCCTAAAGTATACATATACCGTCCCGTGAAACAGATTGCGCGACGCAGAGCGAGGGAAATTCCTGAAACACGCGAGACTTTACTGCGTCGCGTCTCTTGGAGGCACGATATCTCGACGTGCCTCGCGTTTTCTGCTCGCCCAAGAACCAGCTCCACGGCTCGGTTGGTTTTTGGGACGAGCAAGAACGTCGTCGGCTGGATGAACGGGCGAACGAAAAACGAGCGTCGTCTCGCGAAATGAAGTTTTAATGGGCGATGGATCTTTTGTCGCGGAAGGATGAGGGAAAGGGTGAAGGAAGGGTGGTTGTCTTTTGTGACGGCTGAGGCTGGTAGAGAACATCTCCGCCGATATTCACGGTGGATAAAGGGGCGCGCGCACATATGAAGACCGTAATGGTTTTTTTATTTTAACGCGTGTAACTGGTATAGACAAGTCTGAACTGCTTCATTCCAAAACAAGGAAACGAGTTTTATTTCATTTTTAAACGATTTTATTCAGCTTCACTGCTGTCCGTTTGTTTGCTTGGTTCGAATCTTGTAACTCGATTTTAACCCACTTCCATCGATTCAATAGACTTGAAAGTTTGCAAGCGTACGTAGTTACGATGACAATACAACATTTTTAAAAAAAAACCAACCCTCGGGGGTGAAACAATTGCATCGCCTACACTTTTAACCACAAATCCAATCGACATAAAATCAGCCTGTCGTGTTCTTCTAAATGATCCGTCACGTACAAATAGCTGAAATTTTTAAGTTTCTCTTTGCTTGTAAAACTCAAACACTCAAAGGTAAATAATACAAAATTTTAGATTTCATTTAATTTGATCAGAAATACACTAAAAACTCAAAAATAATTATTTTCTTATATTACAATGACGATGGTGATACTGTGATTGCCACTTTAAATAAAATCGTAATACCACCGCCATAATAGTGCATTTTTAGTGCATTTTTGATCAAATTAAATAAAATCGTTTAACTTTAAAATGTCTTTTTATGTACTTTTTTTTACCAGGTCACGCTGACGGCAATGAACCTTCACGGAACTGATAAGTGTGTTTAGATCTTTACTGTGGCGTATCAAGAATATGTTAAATATGTGAGTACCACTCGTGAGTGGTACCTCACGAGTTCCGATTATCTTTGAACTGATCAGTGATAGCTACAACTCACTTTCCTTACGTGTCTTTTCCACAAGGGTTGCTACTTCTGCGCAGATAAGTCGTCAAGTGCTCGTGCCAGGCACTCGTTAACCTGTTTCAAACGTGCTCCAGAAGACAGGTCGGCTCGAGTGGTAGGCCATTGTTTGGCAGCGTTGCGAGATTACATAATCTTGAAGAGTAGCGCGGGAAATTTAGAGTGTTAAAATTCTTCCGTAGAATTAATATCGTTTCGCGAGCTTCCCCGTAAAGAGGCGCCAATTTCCCTCGGTGCAGAAGCAAGCAAATAAAATTACGAACGAAATCCGACGTCCGAAGACAATCAAGGGGAATCCAGATTGAATGTGAAATGCCATTTGAGCTCTCAGGATTGCCCCTCGAAATTAGAATTCTTTTGTGGGCGTTCGACCTCTCCTGCCTTTGTAAAATCAATTTCGTGGCACGTGCAAGTGTCTTCTGGTTAACATGGAACGACGGGGAGAAGATTAGTCTTACAATATCCTTGGAAATCGCTGTCCACTCGATGCAAACGAAAATTCCAGATCACTATCCACGAGGAGTAAAAAAGAAGCGTCGGACCTGCAAACGGCGCGGAAACTGAATTCCGATTTAGTTGTCGAGGACAACGAAAGAGTTTCAAAGGAGCTTCTACCGAAGCAGAACTTAAAGTCGTTTAGGAATCGAAAGATTTCAATCCTAGACAGCTGAAAATTTAATTCCACAGCGCTTCAAAGGCTTCCCTTTATTTTTCAGAGACAGTAATTTGCAAGGTAGAAGACTTTACGCGAGAAACGCCATTGCAGCGGATTCCCGAGGGGGTTTCCGTCAGAAAGCCTATCAAATGTCCCGAAAATTCCCAAAAGCTGCCGCGTTGTCCGGCAATCGAGGGACAAGCCTCTGAAACGTCAATTAAAGTTTCCGCCAGTGGTGGAATCCCTCTGGATGCTTTCATCGTCGACTCTTCACGGGAACCGCGATTTTTCCAACTTCCCCGCGAGATTGGCAAAGTTTAGGCTTCGTATCATCGATGAAATCTCTGCGCTCTCAGCCATCTATCTCCACAAACGAAATCCTTTCGATTTCTGTGCCAGGATAGAATCCAAAATGTTTCGCTCATTTAGTATCCAATCTTCCAAACATTCCAGATTCACTTATCCCTTTCCCACCTGTTAAGACTCAAAAGCCCCTATTCTTTGCACCCCATTGTGCGGTTAATTAGCACAGGAGCGTACAAAGCCGTCCACCACGTTGTCAACAACAGCTAAATGCACATTCGCGCGTTCCAAAACAAAGACGCGCGACTTGCTCGTGGTGAGTCGATTATTAACGTCCTCTCTCAACATTAATAATCATGTGCTCCGTGGGGGGCAATCATTGATGAATTGCCTCAACGAAAGCCCCAATTATTATTATTATTATTATTATTATTATTATTATTATTATTATTATTATTATTATTATTATTATTATTATTATTATATTATTTATTCCACGGATAAATACCGTTTAGTTTACAGCGTCAAAGGAAAGAAAAGAAAAGCCAGTAAAACAATTAACAAACAATAAAATAAGAAACTTTTAGCGAAATTAATCCCACGTTGGTTCATGATTTGCTGAGCGTCGGAGAGAAGGGCCGTGGCCTTTGATCTTTTGAAACGACGCATATGTGTTCATTAAACGATTTCCACTTAGGTTACCCCGTGGCACTAGCTGGACTTAATCACGGACCAACGTGTCGGCGAGAGCCGCGCGACATGCCGGAAATTAATAAATATCCGGCCGGAAATTTGCCGTGGGACATCTGTTCGGTGAATCTCGATTACACTATCGCCGTCCACCCTTCCAGAGGAACTTCGCCGTATCGACAAATTGACTTACTCGGAGCTGCGCCCCAAAGATGCAACTTACTACGTTTAATCAATTAGGAACAATGCTCCAATTGCTGCGATGTGGGGCAGCGCGTTTGCTTCTCTTAGCGAAGAGATCGTAGTTATTTTAACTTAACCTATGCTAAACGATTTTAACAGTCGAGAGACTTGCCAAAGAATTCTGTCCAATGATAGATCCTCGCGCAAAAAACTTTTCAAGGCATGTCGAGAAATTCGAAATTTTTATTCGCAGAATACAAATTTATTCGAGTAATGCCCAACTCAGCTTCAAGTAGATATCCTGTTCACAGCGGTGTTACTAACTATTAGCAATCGATATTCTTTAATTAAACGACCTATGGGGATTATTGTCTTTTAACGCTTCCGTGATTGAAAATACTTTTACAGAGAGTTCGCTACATCAGTCTGGCCTCGCGTGAGAATAATACTCAATCAAGCTACATTCGGCTTGAGGATGATTGGCGAACGCTGAGAGGAGCTCCCGAGGATTTCGCTTTCGTTCGCGAGCGATCTGGAGTTTCGACTCGTCGGGAGAGAGTCCTCGCTCGTTCACGGGGCGCTGGATTCGAGGCAGAAGCGCAGAATGCATCTTGCAAAAGAGGTGCAACACGAGCGCAGGGAGAAGCAAGGGGAAGGCCGGAAGCGGTCGCGGTCAAGGTAAGACGTTGCCTCTCTATGCACGCAGTATGCACATTCGTACATCAGCTGCGCTTTCCACCGTTTCTGATATTATTTTCCCCCTGGCCCGTGTAACCAAAAGTCGACCATTCCTGGCGTTGCGATTAAATGCTAAAAAGTAGTCTTCGCGCCGTTGCCCCGTGATTGTTGCAGCAGTTCGCGTAACAGCTAACGATGGAATCGAGCATCTCGCGAGCAACTCCGAAAGATCATGTCACGCGCAACGATTCGCGTATCGCGCAAGTCTGAGCAAGTGCATATCGAATGCGTATGCATCATGATGAAGCTAGGTAAGCATTGCAATATTTATCCGTCCCCCGTGATAGCCAAGTTCGCGCTGCGCCACGCAGATGCAAGATGGAAGGAATACCGTTAGAGTCATAGCAATTCTACGCTAACTACACACATGGTAAGCGGCTGACTTACGACTGCTATCGGCTCGGAAGCAACATTGGCTTGGCACAGGCTGATCCACGAGTTACGGGTTACGGGTTACGGCAACTATGAGATATCGTGCACAAGAATATTTATTCGCGGATTATCGCGGCGACTTTCCTGTCCCGCGAGAAATTCGATTACTTGCTCTTTCCGATCGATTCCAAGATGCCAGGATAATTGAAAGTGCTACGAATTCATGTCCTGCGATTTTTGTAACTTTTTCAGGAATTTCTTTTATGGACTGAATGAAATATTTGTATGCCAAACATTTGTTATATCTTAAACTATGAATAAAAATGTTCAAGGGCCCAGGGGCTCATTTTCCCCTTATCCAATGGGGCTCAAACTTTACACAGATTTTTTTTATTAACTGGAACCATTCTGGTTCTCTCCATATTTATTATTAAAGAAAATCTCTATCTCTACTGAAAATTTTAAATCGCAAAATGTGTTTTTGTCACTGAAAAATATATTCCCAGAGATGCGGTATTTCTCGACCTGGCCAAGTGCCTCCCCTTAATGTGCACAGCTACAAGACGAGAAACATATTAAATTTTATTTCGCTTCCAATTACTTTAGAGTGTCCTCGACTTTAATCAACAGATTGCAGGAGCTTTATTTGAAGAAGCCAACCGACTCCGTGCGCCTTGTGCACTACTCGAATTACAATGCAAGGTGTTTCATTCAACATCCACAGGATACTTTCCAATCTTCTCCATGTCCAGGTGTTTCCCAGCTTTCAACATCCCTCGCACTTCTCCGAGACCTCTGAAACCCTCGACTACTCTGAACACCGTAGCGCCTTCCATAGAAGCTGCACCGAGGCAGTTGCTCTCTATCGAAATTACTTTTGGCGAATACCCACTGCGATTTTCCTTGCGTTCAGATTTCAATCAGGGCGCGATGTAGACGACGCGCGTGCGAGGCCTCTTCGGTCGATGCATGACGATCACGATGATCTGCCGAGGGTCAGCAGCTGGTGCAGCGTCTGCATCGTCCACGGCCCAGGATGCCAGGATCGCGAGGATCACGATCAGCCAAAGCGTACTTGGACGCATCACTGCTGCCGCGATTTCCCGACGCCCACCGCTGCTGGCTTTTATAAGCTACCCCGTTATCGCGACTCGTGCGAAACGTGACGAGCCGCGGCATAAAGACACCGACCCATAAACGCGCCTAGTGCTCGCGCAATCACCGAGCGATACGCTTTAACGGGGCAAAATTTTCCAACGCGTAGGTACATATCGCGAATTTCAGGCGCACTTCCTTTGTCGCGTGTATGCTCCTCGCTGGGAAATTAATTTCGCCGAATTGCATTAGTACCTTTGTTGGAATCCGAGCAAGTGACTCGCGCAAGTCGAAAGAATGGTAACGCGGGGCAATTAATTTAATAATTATCTCAAATTTCTGAATGGAGTAGTTTCGTCGGTGATAGATATGAAATAAAGTTGGATTCAAAGTGTTACTAATTAATTATCGGGGGGACTTGAATCAAGGTAAGTTTCCTGAGAGCGTAACGCGCCCCGCGACAGAAATTGGCCCCGATCGATGCGACACAATCGATTATCGTTATCGCGCGAATTCCGGAAGCGCCGAGCTCGCTCTCCGCCGGTACATCCAAGTTGATAACGGGCCAGCAACCGCATCTCGTTTCGCTGGTCCGAACAGGGATCGTTGCAGCTTTCAGCGGGCCGCGTTCGATCGCGGCTCTCTGCCCCGTCTGTGTTTGCTCGCCCGCTCCGAGCGATCGTTACCACCGTATAATAAAGGCCCAACGATAACGACCAGTCGCGGGATCGAAAGTTTCCAGCTTCCCCCTGCAGAATCTCCTGCAATTTATACGCTTCTGACGAAATTCGCTGCTGCCTCGACAAGTTACGTTGTCCTCGAATAATTTTCTCGCCCGCTGTGCTGGAGGGTTGACTCTTCGACACTTTCAAGCACCGAGTGGTAGCGAAATATTGTTCCCCCGTTTTGGAAAGGAGCAGTTCATACTTGTCAATAAGTAACCATAAGTTGAAGATTTAAAACTTCTTTTATTCGTCTAAAATTTACACTTTTCAAGGGTCCTCGAACAATGTAAATACGCAGCGAAAGGGTTAAGGGGCGACTGACAGTGGAAGAGTACGTTAGCGAAGAATCAATGGCAATTAAAAGAAGCAGCGATGAATCTCAGGTGTAGAACAAACACGGTGCAGGCTGCTCGTGCAAACTTGCAGCAGACTGCCACGATGGACCAGCGTTTGCTCAACTTCAGCCAAGTCGACGCGGTAATCTTGTAATCAAAAGTCCGAGCATATGAAGGGAATTTAATCAAACTCAGGCGCACCGAATCCCGTCCAGGCTCGTTTCAAACCGAACCGAAACCACGTTCTCTCGCTTTTGAGGTTTCCTTCCATCAGATTCATCGTGGGATTCTTCGTGCCCTGGTACCTGAAGGGTAAGGGAGAAAAACGAGGAATGTGTGTGTGTTTTGTTGGTGGCAACTGAAACCGCAGAACTGCCGAAATCACAACATTTGATCATCAAATGTCCCCATAATATAACGGTATAGTTTTGGTGTATGCACTGGTAAAAAAAGAGTAATGTCTACTCTGCACTGGAGTCATCAGTGCTGTCCAAATGTTCAAGAAACAAAAATCGAGCTAAGAGAGGAGAATCGGTGCAGTGTTCCAATGAAGGACTAATTTTAACTGGATAATTTAGTCCCGTGACTACGTAATATTCCCAAATCAAAGCTACACGCGTCCTCCTATCATCTCCGATCATCTCCTCTAGTGTGATATGTATTTCTCGTGTGGCAGGCAAACTTTTGCCGCTCCGTTCGCCCTCCACCCTGCCCCAAAGAATGACGGAACTCGCCCATCGAACGGGCAGAGCCAGCGTGTAATTTAAACTACGATTTCCTGCAGCTTCGGAGGAAGATGAGATTCCGTGCAGCGGCAGTCGCTCGACTGCGCTTTGATTAATGCGCTGGATCGTCGAAAAAATGCGGCCCGATTTCTCGGTCTTCTTGCTGCACACCGAGAACACGTCCCTACGTATGCACATACGCGAGGGTCGGTTGAAAAATGAACGCGAACACTCCTCGTATCTCGCGCGAGACAATTATCACGAGGATGCGCGCTGGAACATACATATTGCTTTTCCACGCGATGCTGCGAGAGCAATGTTTCAAGAATATTCTAGTTACACGAGCTTGCGAATAAATGACAGATTTATCTTCCATACAGGTCCACACCGTTACCGAGATTTTGAGAGACGACGCAGGAGCAAAAGCGTCTCATCAAAGAGGTAAGATATGCAAGCTAGGGCGGCAGATACCGCTGAAGGAAATTGAGTGGCCTTTGGAGAATTGGAAGCGAGATCGGATCGTGCTTCTATTTAAGAGAACCTCGGCAGGATCAGCTGGTCTTTCGACACCAATAACGGTAGAGACCTGATCGTGTTCTCGCCTTTATCCGGGGATAGTCGATTTATCTGGATTTAGCTGGTCGACGCCGTGATAGCGAGGAGTAAAAGCTTCTCAGCCGTGCTTCTTTGCACACTGGCGCGTGTATTTAACGGCGAGCAACGCTGATGTTTAGATCCCAGGGAACGCGGAAATAGGACGCTGTCAGATTTCGTCCGCGGAGTGAAAGTTTGAAGAAGAGTCGAGCTGCATCTTCTAAATAAAAAGAGGAGCGGGCGCGCGATTGAAATGGGAGAGGATCCATTTCCAATTCGCCGGCTTCTTCCCTCCGTGGAATGGTAAAAATCCAACGGTTCCACGGGTACGCGGCAGGCGCCGTTTTTCCCAGCTCCTTCTCGCCACTCGCGAAACGTAAACCGCCGTGGAATAGTAACGGGATTCGAAGGTCCGCGCGGGAGAAGGGCTCGAACGGAAGAACGATTCCTGGATTTCCGATTTCTTTGCCAAACGCGGAACGACGTTCCCGAGAGTCCTGCCAACTGCTCGTAAACCACGAAATAATGCTGCCACGGGCGCTAGTCGAAAGAACCAAAAGGGCGGTCTCGGAAAATCACTCGAGGGTTTATGCAGCGCACCGTCCAGATTTGCTTTTCGATACCATTTTTGTTCTCGTAAAAAGCAGCCGACTACGCCCGAGTTTGACAGTAAATTTTGCAGCGGGTCACCGGTTAATCATTGATGCCCTGCATTTGGAGCAAACTCTGCGAGTTAAAGGGGGTACCCCCTCTCTTAAAAGTTTTCTAACACTATGACCTTTACTTTTTTTTTAAATAAAATTCTAGAAATAACCTATTTTTTAAGTGATACGTTGGGAATTTTTGCCTCCTCGGTCGGATGGATACTGTGCTTGTAAAAATGTTCTTGTAAAAATGCTAAATTGGTTGAGTAATTTATCAATGCCAATCTCAGCGAGTGAAGCTAAGCAAGGGATTTTAAGCTTGTTAACAAACTCGCGACAGTTGGCGAACTTTAAAAAGCAAAGTAATGAATTAAAGGAAATTTATCGCCGGTTCCCATCTCCATCCGTAAGAATCTCTCGCTGGGCGCGCAGCGAAACACTCCGCATCCTTAATTCACCTTCCATTTATCCTAGTCTCGTTAAAATCCTCCATCCATCGTTTCCTTCCTCCTGGAAGCTAGAAGAAGCCTGGCTCGATAAACAAAATAAACAAAATAAAGAAGCGCCTCCAGCCGTCTGAATCGATACGTTTCCCGTTTGATCCTGTTCCCGCGGCATATTTTCCTTCGAACCACGCTCCGAAGCAATTAATTGTTTTGCGATCGATAGCGGGGCTTTTAGATTCTCTTGGCTCTTGGTTATTCTTGGATTCGAGCTAATCGCGCCGGAGAGCGAAGACGAAGATGGATACGTTGCTCCGATTCCGAGGGAGCTGCTCCGGTAATTAATTCCACGGATACGAAAGGCGGCGAAAAATTAGCAGAATTGTGAAAAGTACAAATTGCCAGCGTTTCAACGGTGGCTCGGCTCTCGAGGCTCTCGATAATGGCGCGTAAACATTGGAGCCACGGCTCTCGTTAATCGTTCTCAAGCACTCGCAATCATCTCACGCAGTGAAACGGGAAAATCAAACTATTTGGGGCTGTAGCACCTCTCGCGCCCTAATGATTCTGTTCGAGCTCCCGTTCTCCAGGGAAATAACGTTACTCAACGGTTGGGGATTCCCACACGCCGGGCAAATTAACTGGAAAAGCCAAATATACCGTTCATTCATTGAGTGGCTGTTTGATGAAGTTAGAATTCGTCGACGAAACGATTCAAATGAAATCGTGAGCTATTGCAAGGGCGAGGATTTTTGTTTAAAGGGGCATTATCATTAAAATCTTTCAGAAAATTGATTCTTTTGCACATATCTATAGTACAGTATCTAAAAATACTCAGTAAAAGTTATGAGATACGAGAGCGATTAATATCAAGTTCAAAGATAAGAATATCTTTGGTTTTCTGATTTGAGACAACTCTTTTTGTCGTAGCAGTGCACTGAGCACTACGTAGAAATCGAACCACTACAGTAAAATGGAAAAAAAATCGTAGCCTTGAATAACATAATAAGGGCATAAAGTTTTTTTACTGCAAGTTGTACTTATGCTTTTTTTAAAAAATCCTAAATGCCATCTATTCTTTCAGCGATTTGATGAGAATGTCCACTTAAGTTTCCGAGAGTACTAGGGACAAGTGAAGGAGACCATCAAGGCAGAGGATGTTGTAAAGGTAATTACGGCGACCGACAAGGTCGTTACAGCAGAGTTATCGTCCGACCTTGGCTCGAAAAGCCGTGACGATATCGAAAAAGCGTGAAATATACGGGCTGATTTCCATCCAGGGAATTTCATTGAACCAGTATGCATAGTTTGATGCCGCGGCCTCTGGAAACAACTATAATCAACTGCCTTGGCTTGCTGTTTGTTAACCAGGGTCGTTCAGTGGGATCCTGTCGAGGCTCGCTCCGTTTATGGCCAAATATCATAAGTTACTGCCACATTAATGCGGATAAACTCTATTTCATATTCATACTACGCGGGACATTTCGAGACAATCGTATCATTACAACGACACGTAAAAATCGCAATTATACCCTGAATAGCCATTGCACATACACCGAATAGTTAGAAGCATTGGCATTCACTTCTGTATAAACCCTTGAATAACGTTCGCCCGCAGTTGGGATCTCCCGTTAATTCTCGTGTCGTAAATTATTTTTTCTTTCCCCCCCGACGATTCGTTATGGCGTAAACTCCACGGTGAATAGAAGGCACGAGCCGGGCAACAATATTCGCAACAGTTTGAAGCTCTTTCAACACGCCCTTGTACCTTTTAGGTATTCCACTGCTGCACCCGTGCTGTGCACATTTCCAACTGACTCCGGTCTGCCCGCTCCTTTTTTCTTCCTGCCTTCCTTCCCTCGTCCTTTCACCTCCTTGTTTCTACCTGCCTTTGATTTACGCACCACCGTATTGCGTTTCTTTCATTGCTGCCGCCAGATTTGCTCCGTAAACAGGCAAACAGATAAATCTCGCAGCGGCGACGGTTTTTGCTTGGATCCTAGCATCCGGGGGTGGTGCACTCTTTAATCTGCCTTCCTCTTTAGCCAGATTCATAGATTTCAAACTACAGAGTGGCGTAGTAAAACATTTCTGTGATACTGTGCAGTGTAGAAGTGAATAAGTAAATGAAAACGGGTGCAGCGGGTGCAAGGTACCCGGGCCCAAGAAAAAGGAAGAATGAAGAAAAGAGAGAATAAAAAATGAAAAGATGGGAACGAATTTTGTTTATTTCATTAAAATTAAGAAAAAAGAAATTAGAACATAATCTCTAATATAATAATATAATAATCTAATGTTATTAATGATATGGCAATAAAAAAGTCGTATATTTAAATGTCACTGTTTATTTCTTTTATTTTCTGTAGCATTGTTATTATTATCCTTTTTTCGTGATTTCGTTCTGTGAAAAGATGTTATGCTTTTTTACCGCTGAGAAATAGGTTAGGCTCGAAAATATTTCTTGCACCCGGGTCATTTTATAGAGAAGCCTGGACCTGACCTGTCGCATTTCTTGTTATAGCACCCCTAAAAGTGACCAGGTGAAAGCAACAACCCCTGGGTCACTGGGTCCCAACCACTTAGCCTCGTTGAAAAGCAACGCGTCTAAGAACGCTTACAAGTTATAGGGAATACGTTTTTCGACGAATTCGCTGTAAATTTGGGAAACAATTGCAACGTTCGAATTCACCTCTCGCCGAAGCGGATCCCAGCTGGGAAATTCCCTAGAGCTGGCATAGGTCATGGTAGCCGTGCAGACCGCCGCGACCTCGAAATTCCCGGTTCGCGATTAAATTAGGCGGGACGAGGGTGTGCAGGAATTTCGATGCGGGCTAGCGGGCCGCCAGCGCTCGCGAGCATAAAGAGGCCCCGTGATCAGCAACCAGAGATACCGAGATACAGATCGTTATGCCCCGTTTAATCCTTCAGTCGCGCAGATATTAATCTCTCTTCCGGGCATCCTTTGATCTTTTCCAACTTGAAGCAGGCCAACGGGGTAATCCGATTTGCTTGCGCAGCCATTCCGTGTGTCCGTTCCTTGTTTGATACTTAAGCGAGCGCCCGGGTAATTAAACGGCCAGCCGTATTGCGCCTCCTCAGCTTTACGTTTCCGACCAAATCCTGACCCCAGGTCCTGAATATTTTAAGGGCGACGGAGGATCGCGACATGAGTCGAGTAGGGATTAACACGTGCTCGTACACTTTCATAGTCGTTGGACACCTGGAAATTCCATATAATTTCACCTTTGTTCCCATCAATCTTACTCCAGCATCAAACGCAACACTGGGCACGTCCGGTTTACTGGACTCTATACTCTGTGCTCTATAGAGAGCTTCTAATTCACGGGCAGATTAAGAGAAATATCCTCGCGCATGCTAATGGCATCCGAGGCAGCAGCTCCGTCAACAAGATCGCCTGGAACTCCAGGGGAAGGACTTTCCCGCCCGGTCTAATCACGCTGGTCTGCTTTCATCCAGCCAGCCGTCAGACTTGCTACTCGACGTTCTGAGCCGCCGAGTGGCGCGGTTTCCGCGACCTCCGGTCCTCCTCCACCGCGAACCGCCGCGCCGGAGGTGCATAAAACAAGAGTATGCAGCTGCGGCGGGACAGGACTCGCCCGCGAAACGAGAAACTTTCCGCATTAGCCTGGAACTGGGAAAGGAAGACGGCGAAATTACCTAAATCCCGTCGGACTAAAAAGGAGCAGTCGGACGCCAGTACGAGAGATTTACCCCTTCAAATGACCACCGGTGCACGGGATGCCCCGAAGGCCAGCATTTTCGTTGCCCTTCCTCCGATTCCAATCATTTTCCGCCAGGCAATCGCCATTTTTAACGAGCCGACTTTTTAATAAATCGTGGATGGCCGTGACACGTTATGGTTGGTCCTGCTCAACCGTGAAGAAGTACAGCTTCCCGCCGTTTTATTAGCTAGAAATCCCCACAACTTTTAATCAAATTATTCCGCGAATAACGATCACACCAGACTTAATTCGGGTCAGACACGAGGCCCCTATAAAAAACTATTCGCTTACAGGGGCGGATTTAGAGATTTGGCGCCCCTAGGCTAACAAGCGTCTGCCGCCCTTTCCGCGAAACATCATCGAATATTTTAATTTAAAGAAATCGAAACAATTTCAGAATCAATTTAATGTAGCAACTCACATATGAGTTATTGCTAATTTGCCATATGAAATAGAACTTAATCGTTTTAAAGTTGTTTCAAGCGTCTGTGTTTCAATCTTCCCCAATTTCATTCGCTCGAAATTTGTCGCTGCCCAAAATTTTGCCGCTCCCCAAATTTACCACTCCGAAATTTGCCACCCCGCAAGTGTTCTGAAACACACCTTTCCCAAGACCCGATGAAAGCGAATAACGATCGAGTCCCCGAGACACCTACATACGAATCTACCCGCTCGTTAATTTTGCACGCCGCGTATTTGAGCAAAGCCATTCGAAGTCAGGGCGAAAATAGAGAGAGAGAGCAGACTGTCAAAGGCGGTTTTCAGCGCGGCGAGAATATTCCAGAGGGGGAATTAATAGATGCAAGCGCGCCTCCTGACATTTCCGCGACGCGGCCGCCCGATTTTTTAAACATCTGCAACCTCGAAGCGATCCGCTGAAATTGGGGTTAAAAATAGTAAAAAATCGGGCGCGAGAAGCGGACGAGGAAGATAAAGCCAGAGGATGAATGCAGCGTACGTATCCCTTTCACGAAAGGAAGCTCAGGGTCGCGGTTATTTCAAAAGCAGGCTGAACCCAAGGAAACTGGAACGATTCTTCTGTAGGTTTTTGAGGCTCGCGCCTCCCTCGCCAGACTACAGGAAAACCACATCCCCTTCCTTCCCTTTTCTCCCTTTGCACAATGTCACGCGAGTCGTTAATTTCACTCCCCGCCTTTCGCCTCCGAATTATCTCCCCGAAATTTCTCTTCGGCCAGCGAAAGGGTTCGGCGCAGCTTCGACCAACGCAGCAACAATCTCCGTCCAATGCAATTCCGGGGAGAGTCAACATCTAATGATACTTCCCAGCAAACGTTCGAAACGCTGTTCCAGCCGTTCCCGAAAACAAACAGCGGAGTTAGGTAACCGCGTATTCGCCAAGTGGAGTCGGGCATTGTGAAAGCGGCGAAGAACATCGGGGGAGACGACACAATGAACGATGTTTTGCGCGCGAAGCCACGCCGTGAATATTCAACGAGAGCGAAATTCGCTCAGCCAATTAGGCGGCATTGTCATTCTTATTTCACGCGGTTGGCCATTGTTTCGCTAGCTTTAGCGCACGGAGCGTCAAACGAGCAGAGGAATGCCGGCGTACCTTCGCGCTTCGGGGAACCACCCGAGCAATTCTGTGACCGCGATTAACCGTGCCGCCGCGCCGTGTTCGTGCGCCGAACCGTTCGATAGTAGGTAATCGCGCGACCCGCCAATACGAATATTACACGGTCGAAAGTGGCATAGATTCGCCGGGCACGCAAACTTGCAAGCTTGCAGGTCGTGGAGCGACTGAGCAACTTCTCTGAAAGCTGCAGTTAGGATTCAATGCGTCCGAGGATATCTTTTACGTAACTCGCATCCTGATTACGAAATTCTAGAACGCTGGGTCGTTTGCTGCCGTTTTGCTGACAATTCGTGAGTAGATATTGCGATATTGCTAAGGATCGAAAGGTAGAGTCGATCGGAGGCGATCTTTCACCACGAATGTTCGCAGTAATCCCGCGGGGGAAGAGACATACGTGTGAGCAATCTAATCGCATTTACAACTTTTAATCGAATTCTGTCGGGTTTACCACGATACGGATGCCGCGCAGCGCCGCTTCTAATTGAGTTTTTATCGAGCCGATGCACACGATCCGATAGCACCTCTTAATCGCGGCGACGTATCCTCGTTCGTACCTATATCCAGAAGGGAACGGTTCGATCGCCATCTCTACTGCCTTGTTATCGACGAGGCCAATCCCAACTGGATGGAACCACGAATCGTCTGAACTGTATAGTCTATTAGTCTATAACACCGTTTCCCAATTGCTGTTTGGCGAGAAATTATCTTATAATAGAACTAGGAACGACGACACCCGGAATTTTGACTCTGATTTTATAAAAAAAATTATTTTTGTTGTGGAAAATAATCACATTCATCTGAATAATCCAGGAAGACTAAGCTGAGGCACCTTCCACCAGCCCGAAGTGTTTTTAGGCGACAGACAAACACAACATTTAAATATTAAATTTAAGATTTAAGTATTAACCCTTCCTGGTTACACGGGGTGCATCGCACCCCAGCCAATTTTTTTCCAGAAATATATATGTCTTCGCCAAGATTTCTGTACATTTTTACCGTAACGTTGAAATTCAAAAATTTTGTGAATTTTAAGAAGAAAGTCCCCTTTCCCACAACTATCTTTTAACTTCAAATTTCATCATATTAAAATTTCGATTTCTAGAAAAAGACTCTAAGAGCATCACGAATGTACGATTATCACTGAAAAGTTAAAAGATTCAAAAATACGAAAATGGTAACTCCGGGGACCAATTTGTGATTACATGATGTGACCACGAAGGGTTAAAAAAATGTGCAGATTATTTAAAAGCTCGCTCACTCGCTCCCCGAAATTTTAGTGAGTTCGGAAGTGCTCCATGGGAAAATTCCATTAGGAAACGCCGGATAGCGAATGGATGGAACGGAAAGACTGAGTTATGGCAATTTCGCTTCATAACATCCCCGTTCAACTTGGGCGCAAAGAATCGACGACAAAGCTTCCCATTCTGTTCACCGTCTCGCCGGGGATTCGGCGGAATCGTATAATTTCCCGGGAACAACAATCTCGCGGAACATATTTCACACACGACCATAAATCTCGCTCGCAGAAACGGAACAATTTTTCTCGCGAGGCTGTCCCGCGAGTTATCTCGTCCTTCGCCGGGCAAAAGGAAGAAGGTAACGCGCGCGCCAGCAAAAAGGTGACGCATCTCACCTCAGCGTGGTATCCAGCGTACGGAATGGAGGTAGATCGACTGCTCGACCTGTCCTCGGTGCCCGTGCAATTAATCGAATTCAGCGGCACCACCGCCGGCAATCGGCCACCTTTTTTCCACTTTCACTCGACGCCGCGCGAATTCGTTGCCGTGCAAAACGCTGGAAATAACGTTGCTCGTTAGCGCGACGAAAGGTCTTCGAGGAGAATTTCCCTACCGGGAGTCGTTGCCGAGGCAAACCAACCGGGGAAAAAAGAGGAAAGGATCGACGTGGATTCGCGAGGGGCGCTGAATATTTATGGGGTCGCCTCGCATAAACAAACGTGACCGACTGCAATCATTCGGAAATTATTTCGCCGTTTCACGATCCACTGCGAACACCCCATCTGCATATCCAAATACCTGTCAGGGTCTGGCACAGGTGTTTCGCAAGGGAAAATAAAATTTCGTTAATTTCGATTGTTCTCGATCGAGATGTAGGTACCTATGATTGTCTCCACGATGAGTATTTAATGAGCTAACGTCACGAAGAGGTACTTGATGAGCTGACGATGACCTTAGCCCTTGGTTACTATCTCAGAATAACGTGAGACGTTGCGCGAAGTTGGACTTGAAAAATGCAAAGTGACCCTGACACCGTGTTGAGAAGCATGGGAGAAGAGTCGAACAAAATCTTGTTCTTCGTGTTTTACTGGAATGCCCTAGGTTTTCGCAGGAAAGAAGTCGACTTGTCATCAAAGACAGTTTGAACTTAAACTTGAATAAGTCTGAAAATATTCTGAATGTGTACAAATCTGCTTGATCTCTTGTAATTGAGCACTAGGTAGTTTTCTGCGAGGTCTAAATACGTTATAACTAAATCTTCAGGTGTGTAATCGTTGTGCGGAGGTGGGTGGTCGCTAATGACTCCAGTGTGGATGCCACCACCTTAAAATAAACACATATAAAAAAAGGAAATTTTGTTCATCGTCCTTTTTAGCAAGCTCGGTAGCCTCCTGTGTATTGAAACGAACACATCCTCTCTACACTAGGTTTCAAAAAACACAGACACCTACAGCGAGGAACGATTTCAGAATTGCTGAATTAACTGTGTTTTTCGAACTAACAGTACCGCCGAGAACACGCTATAGGTAAATGCCAAGAGTAGCGTTCAACGAGTCCCACATTCTGCCAGCAAGTTTTTCCAAACGCGTATCGAGCCTCCGCCTGGCTTTTCTTCGAGTTTTTGCTGGAATACGCGGCAGCATCCCCCAGCCACCGATGCATTCCTCTTTCAATGAACTTGAATCGCAACGTAGCCTCTTTAGGTAGAAGAGTAGCAACCTTTGGACGCGGCGGAGAGAAAAATACGGGACGTGATAATCTGGAGAGGCACGAGTTTTCAGCGAATTTAACCAGAATTCCTGAGGGACAACGAGGCGGAACGTGGCAGAGGCGTCGACCCGGGACAGTCGGACCAACCACAATCAAAATCGCTTTGTCCAGGTCAGAGATAGTTTCACAATGGTCGCGCGTTAATCAGAGTGCTTTGGAGCCGGTGGCAGAGGGTACGCGCGACAGCAATTTCATTTATCCCGACGCGAGTGTGGCGCGTTATTTGCGCGAGAAAGGCGGCGAGAAAGAAGTCTGGATGAGCGAAACGCGTGGTGACAGCGGATAGGAACGTTAGACGCGCGATTTCGGGAGCCAGATGACCACCAATTTGCAGTCCCATTTACTTGTATCTTTACTCTTTATAAATTTTCACTGCAAGATTCTAATCAAAAAGGAAGACTCTAAAATGGTCCGTTCTGGAACGGTCGGTGACGTGTTACGCAAGGGGAGAGGGGTCACTAGGAAATCGTATAAAAAGCAGAAAGGGGCCGGGTGTTTTGAGGGTAGATAAAGCGGAATGATAAACGGAAACGAATGGCGCGGCGGACGCGATAGATCGCGGCTGGTCACGCACGGTGGAGAGAAGCAGGCGAAGGAAATCCGCGAACGTCCGAACCGCGTCAGAGTTCCTGCGGAACTGACTGCCACTTCCGCACGGTCGCGAAAAAATCACGAGACTACCCCTTCTCGGGGGACACAGTCACGTGACTGCAACCCCTTGCGCACCCTCCTCGTGGCGCTCGTATAGTAGAGCTACGCTACGCTGGTCGATGAATGATCCCCGAGGCTGCGATTTCAAAAATATTTACGCATTTCCTGTTTTTTTTTATATTTCTCTGACGAGGGGCACTATCGAGGTGTCTGGCGCCGATTTATTTATCTGTCTAATATGTTGTGGAGCTAAAAAATGTGAGAGACGTATTTTCAGGGGTGAAACAGCCCCTCAACGTTCGAGAATCGGAATTGCCGAATACCTAAAGACACAAATCTAAAAAATGACGTGTATTTTGGAAGAAATACATATTATTATATTTTTTAACGGCACATTGGCCGCCTTTTTAATATCGTTTGCGGGCTTTGGCTCGCAGGAATGTCGTTGTACGCGCCCGTTAATTCTACTTCTAATTTTATTTTATCAGTTATTAGTTTCACTATTTTATTGTATTATTGTTTGTTTATGTATGCTTTTCTTCTCTTTTCTGTTACATTGTTTACTTGCTAACTTTTGAACTGTTATTGTATACTAAAGGGTCTCTGCCCGTTGAAATAAATAATAATAATAATAATAATAATAATAATTATAAAGTGATCTGTGTTAACAATTGCAAAAGTGACATTATCCTAAGCAAAGACCAACTACCCTAAGTGACATCTCTTACTTACCTCGTTTGAAAATGATCACAAGTACTGTGCACCGAAAGAGATCCGTAACGACTTACCTGCAACAAAAAGATGATAAAGATTATTAACTTCTACTGCCCCAAATATGATACAGTTTAATATTAACATCCCAGAAACCTCCACGTGTACTCGGAAAATTCGCTACTGCTTTAGGAAAAATAATGAACGCGCGATTAAGGGACTAATCTGCCAGTGGAAGCAACTACTTAGTCCGCGGCGTTCTAGGTCGCCAGGTTCCGCAACCAGTTCGAGTGACTGGCATCGCTTACTGCGATCGTTAACGCGACGAGATTGCCCGCTAACCTTGCGGATCCAGCTGGTCTGACGGCATCGTAACGAACGCTGAGCTTTCTGCGCTGATTCCTCGGGCTCCTCAGGCTTTCCCTGCTGTCCTTCGGGAGCTTCGCGCTGCCCCGAGAGATCTGCGACCTCAGCGGTTGATAAGTGTCCGCGGTGCAGCCGCCGATGCAGCCGCAGCAGTTGGACATCGCGTTACCAGAAGGCCAATATATAATCGGGCCGTCTGCTCGACGTGGAAAAACTGCTGCCCGCCCCGTTCGGCCACGTTCAAGCACCCCCAAGCACGTCCAAGCGTGCTGGGTGAAAGGGTGAAATATTATTTCTGCGAGTCCGCACGCCACCCCCGAGGACAGGCACCGCGAAAAGCATCCAAGCTTATATCGATTCGTGGATCGATTTACACCGCCGACACAGGTCCTCGGAGGACCTCGAAACTTCGCGTACGTGCCCGGGCGGGTTCTGTTTACGCGCGTTTCGCTTCAACAGATACGAATTGCAACGCGAACGGGCCGGCTTCCGGGTTCCTTGACACGTCTCCAGCGACCGGATTCGTAAGTACCTTACGCGCTCTCTGGAATCTCAGGAAACGGTTCTTTGCATCTCCAGCCGGGGACGTTTCAAGCTCCGTCGTCTTCGGCTCGTAGGTTCCGTGAATCCGTGCTATGTATCGTGCTTTCGGCGCTCGCACTTGGAGATATTCCAGGAACTTTCTGCTAACCCTTAAATGACCTATCACCTCCGCGGAGTATTCTGTTTCTACCGGAGATTTGTGACTCAAGGTGTCGCCAGCGTGCTGCCAAGCTTCCCTTCTAGTGAAAAAGGGAGACTCGGAAGAAGTTTTGAATCGCACGTTCGAGGGAAACTCGAAGGGGCCGAGTAGTCGAAACGAAAGTTGGTGCACGCGCGTGCAGAGGACGCGAAACAATGTCGTTAGCGAATCGGTTGCGTGGCCGATTCTCCTCGCGCATTTCAGGCACGTAGGTAGGAAACGCCGTTCGAGGTACAAGCCTCTCGTTCGTCCTCTATCGTTCCCGTCCCTCCTCTACAGACTGGCCGCCTCCTTCGATAATTGTTCGACCATTCTTAATATTCAAGCGGCGCCTCGAATGCTGATTCTACATCGCGTACCTGCCCCCTAACGGTCCGCGGCGCTTTTCCAGCGAAGGCACGCTCCTTCGATTTTCCTGGAACCTTAGAATTCCGTGAATCGGCCTTAACGCACTCGACCTGAGGATTTCCACGGAGTTTGAAGATCCAGTGAACTACGTCGTCGATTCACTTAGATTTTAGATCATACATATCAGATGAAATCACAAATGTCCGAAGGGAACTTCGCACGTAGTGTCGCTGCTAATGCAAGCTCGAGGCACCTGCCCTTCGCTTCAACTCCGAACTCTGGGCACAAGTGACAGTCGAGGTGCAAGAACGCGATGATAGGATTAACAATTAAGACACCATCGATCTACTGTCGCGCCCCTTTCAAGCTCGCGGAATTCAATCGGTGGATCACATGGCGAAGCACTCGCGCATGAAATCGCGATCGACTCTAAGGCCGGGCGAGAACGCCGCGAGAAAGTGCGCTTAGACGAGTGTCGAGCGGACGACGGAATTTCAGGAACGTCCGCGGGTCATCGAGTTGTTTCGCGACGGCTGCTTGGAACGGGACTGGCCGAGAGAAGTTCGCACCGAATCGAGCGGCGAACGAAGACACGCAAGAAGAATCCAAGAGAAGAGGAGAGAAGAGAAGAGGCGAGGAGACGCACGTGTTCGCGCGTATGTCAGCTGGGGATGTTTGCGCGCCGCTCCGGCAGGATTCCGACCAACGTGTCGGCAATTTCTGCTTAATTTAGTCCTCCGAGTATCAGAATAAAACGAGAAAGCTTGAGAGCACGGCTGCTTCCGACGCGGGATCCCCAGTCTCATTGAAGATAGAGAAGAAGGCGTCTGAACCTCCGAGACGGAGATTTCAATGTCGCCACCTCGTTTTAGGCAATCATTATTCAGTGGGCTAAATGGGCTACACTGCCCTCATTAGTTAAAACGTCCTATCTGACATTTCGAAACATCCGAGAAAACTGAAGTTTAATCATTTCCTTTGTGCCGTCCTTGTTTTTCGTCATTTAATTTAAAAAATGTAGTCATTATTTCGTAGCAGCCTAATATACTTTTTTGTCATAGGTGTACTGGCATATAATGTATTATTAACGTAGCAATTAATTAAATGTTTCAGATAGGATATTTTAACTTAGTAAAGAAAGTAAGATAGGATACTTTAATATAGCAAACACTTGAAATCGTATTTAATTCATACTTTTAAATGTACAACTTAAATAAAAGTAACATTGACATAAACTAGGTAATTAAAAATAAACATACCAACATAAACATATACATATAACTTAAACATACGAACAAATTAAACATAGAGATGAACATAACGGCTTAAAGTTAATAATCATCATCGTCATTATTATTCGATACTTTTAATGATTCCCAAAAGGCAAGCCGATTGGCTGGCATGATTGGCTTCAATTTCAAAATTAAATTTTCTTTTCTCTCTGCTGAAATTCCTTTACACTGAACTCTGGCTTTTGGTTTTGGTAATTTAGTTTTCATTGCTTTTGCAATAAGAAAATTTAACTCCTGAAATTCAGCAGAAAAATCATTTTTATATTTTATGATTTTTTCCCCTCTTGTGAATTGAACATGTACAAAATCATGAAGATATGGTCTAGGAGAAATTTTTTTTAATTTGTGCTGAGAAGTGAAGTCTTCCCAATCAAAAAAATTAGTTATGTCCATTTCACAAACGTCTACTTTGGAAGAATTTGCCTCCTGCACAGCACATAGGACATTATAAACTAGTAAAACGATCTGAAAAGCAGTTAGGGTGAATAAATTAGACCGTTTCTAGATCTCTACGAAGCACGTAGGGTTTTTCAACTTTACCTAAAAGGTAAAAGATATGTGGAACTTCAAATATTTCAACATATCTTGAAAAATGAAAAAATGTTAGATAGGACGTTTTAACTAAGGAGGGCAGTACAGCGCAGGGGCGCCAGTGATTCAACGGCATTTAAACCCTTCTCTAATCTGTGTATTTTTATAAATATCTGCAAATAAACTACCTTTATTATATTATCCATATATTATTCAGTTAAATGAAATTTGTTTCAATCGGTGATTACGCACTTCGGCGCGCCATCAAAGAGCCCAGGAAGGGGTGCACGTTGTTGATTAATCCCTCGCCACGCAAGAAGGCAAGGAATCTCGCAGCAAAAAGATAACAGGGTAGCAAACGATTGTGCGGCTCTGGCAGCCGGTTGCAATTAATTTTGTTGCAAAGGTTGTCGCGCAGTTTTTCCAGCGGTATCGTGCGGAGCTGCCCTTTGCCTGCTTGCAGCTCGTGCTGAAGCTCGTTAAACAACCGCGCTTCTTTCGGTCAGATCCGGAATTCTTATTTCCACCGATGTTTTCATGCTGCTACCTAATGCGAAGAAAGCTGCCGAGGCTGGCGAGGCTTCTCGGAAACGGCTCCCCGGCTGGCTGCAGCAGCAGTACAAAAGGGCCGGTTATTGCGCGGCATTATCTCGTTTAGAGGCGAACGGATCGATGCCGCTCCGTATCGAGGAAAGAATGGTAATTGGCGTCGATCTACTCGCGATAATTACGCGCGCACCTGACGCTGACCTGGTATCCAATCAAAGACCATCCAAGTGCCAGCGAGGCCTTTCAAGTTTCTCGTTTCCCAAGGGATGCTGCGTTTGTCGTTTATGACTTTAACTGAAGACACCAGCAGCCTGGGCCGCTACTCAGAAGGCCCTTTCAAAGGCCCGATTTTTCCAAAAAAAATTATGATTTCATACCGCACGCGCGTAAGTTTATTTATAATTCTGTTACGTGTACAGAATGTCCCAGAACCTTTGTTTCCTCAAATCCGCCACTGATCACCAGCTATCGTACGCCCACTGGAAACATTACTCCACGTTGGCATCGCACCCATAGCAGCCGAGCACGCAGAGGGAAGGCAAAAGAAGCTCAAGTCCCGAGGAACGTCCGGTTGTTGATCTGGCAGACTACAGAAGCGCGTGTGTCGAGAAAGCGCATTCACCGACCGTGTGTGCTGTTGATGAACCTTCTTGTACGATACGATACGACGCGATCGCACATGTTCACCAGTGGCGTAGGCAAACGATCGCGGCTCCGCGCGAAAACTTCTCTCCATTCCTCTCTGCGAAAACCAGAAGGGTTTGCGCGGAGTTTACAACCGCGCGATGCGAGATTCCATCCATCTCCCGACCCCTTGTTTCCAATCATCCACGTTTACCTAGAATCTCTCGCCGCATCCCTTTAACAATTCCTCCGCGCACAGGCTCGAGACCGCGGCAGTATCGTTTCGACCACAATTTCGCCGCGCAGCACGGCGATCAATTTTCCCCGCGCAATTCCATGAATTCGTTAGTTGAAAAACGAGCGCATTGGAATTTCAAATGAAATCGTCGGATCGTTTGTTACCGGTGGCGTTTAAAAATTCTGCTGCCATTATTTCGGCGGACTATTGGCCGGATGGTTAAACGATCGCAATTATTCGGTCGGATTGTAGGGATCGTTCACGGCACGTCGCTGGGACCACGCGGAGAGGTGGTAAAATTAGTTTTCGCATCATCGAGCCGCGATCCAGCCTCGCTCGATACGATTTTCGCGAGCGCTTGAGAGGAGAAGTGAAATCGAGTCCAGAATTAGCACGGTGTGATACATGCGCCGCGCAATCGTATTAATTGGAGTGCGCTCGGCCCGATCCTTCTAATTGCGCCTCCTTCCTCTGTGAAGTGTCCTCGAAATAAATGTTGAAACCCGGAGGGTTTCCTTCGTGTCCCGTGGCAAGGTCCAATTTCCAACGGGGTCGGGAATACCGGTGGCATTTTACCGTTTGCATTTTGCATTCCTTCTACTCTAGCTGTCCCATTCGTTAATAAAACGGCGCGGTCCGAGTGGCAGACGCTGCGGAAATTCGGAAAATTCGCGGAAGGAATTCGGCCCGCCCGAGCCGCGTTATGAATACCAGAGAATTATTCCCCCAAGCGTGTTAATCTAGCCGCGCCGACGCGTTTCATTAACGCTCGCGATGATCGAAGACGGACGAATATTTCGCGTCTCCTTTCCAACTGAATTCCCCGCCCCCGGCTGATCAATCCAAATCGACATCCATGAATAATAAAGTACAGAGCAACGCGAAGGAATACCGGGGTTAACCCACATTCACCTTCCACTCGCGTAAATCTAAAATACCACGTGGAAAAATGGAACGCTTGGAACTCCGCGGGGCTGACGGCGGCTGAAGAGCGGAAAATGAAACGCAATTTACGTCGGAAAAGGTAGCAGCGAGTCGAGCGTTTCGCGAATTCGACGGGCGAGGAAAGTTGGTCGAAACGGGGCGGCTCCCGCCGAAACCGAATGGAAGCGCTTGGAAAATCAATTCCACGGGAAAGTTGCGGCCCGAATACCGACTTAATACCGTGAATATTTCCCTCGCGTTCGGGAGGGAACTTCTCCGCGGCCAGTGGCAGAGGATCGCGCGACTCCGCGGCTGGGAAAATCGGTGGGACGCGGGGCGGCGAATTAGCAAGAGGAGAGCTCGAAAGCTCGGGATCTCGGTCGAGGCATGTGCTCGCCAGAAGCGCGACCGTCTCACGCCTCGTCGATCCGGCCAGCCGTTTTTATCCATCGCCGTCGTCGCGAATAGAAGCTCCTCTCTCGCGTAACATCGGGCAGCCAGCGAGAGAAAATAAAAGGCGGCTGTCTGGTGAAATCAGGCATTCCGCTTTTTTCACTTGGCCGAGAGGACAACCCTGGACGCGGTGACGTATTGGCGCGATATATTCTGTGACATTAATCGAATTCTGAAAATTGCGCGCCTAATAAATTCAGACCGCTGTCGCTTCGCCAGCGGCTCCGCGGCGCAGAAATGCTCCGGCGGGCCGCAGAATTCAATCCATTCGTTGCAACGTCCGTCAAGTTCGAAGGGGGTTTTCGTTGGGAATCCCGAGGTCGCCCCGTTGCGCGGAGTACGCGCTGGTTGCCGAGCGCGGTAGACCGAGCAACGGCGCATCCACTTCCGGTTCTCGGGGCAGGCTTAAATGACGCGTGCAGAAGTGGAAGGTGGAGGACGACGAGACGAGGGAAAAAGGAGCAGCAGCGTCGGAAGAGACGGGGGCTACGGTCCACGGAACCGACCACTCCAGACGATTGATTTTTCGTCGGTGGATCGCCGATCGGACGTGACCGCGCTTCGCCGCTATCCTTCTTCCCCTGCCAGTGATTTTTTTCCGGGCATTGCTCCGGCACCGTGAGAGATACCAGCAATCTTCCGCCTCGAGAGTGATTCGGTGTGTCTTTGGCAACGGAGTGCACGCTCGATTAACGGACCACGTGCAACGATTGCGCGGCTGATCGTCCAAGTAGAATAATCATTATAACTGGCATTTGTAGAGCCCAGCGTGATGCCTGCAGGATTTAATTTGTGAGTCAAGAAAAAAGGGAACCTAGGGCGATGGGACTCGAGAGCCCACGGTCTGCGGATCCCCTGCGCGATGGACAGCCGCCTTAACGGATTCCCCCAACGCCGACTCCCCGAGGTCCCTAGATTTCGGACTCCACTTTGCGAGGCGCCACCTATGGGCCAAATCGCCTCATAGGTCGCTTCCCAAACACCGAATGCCTAGAAATTCTTATTGGACGAAATTGTAGGCTTGCCAAGTTTTGAATTTTTGCTCGACAGGTAGTCGCAGACGGACAAAGCGACACTGGCTTCCGGACAAATGGACACGCCGATATACAGCGCATTCAATGATCGTGTCGCGTTGAAAAAGGCAACGCTCCCGTAACTCAGCCCGGCAAGCAATATCCAAGATCTACAGAGGCGCAGCGACAGCATGCTTTCGTATTTCATGCGAAACAGGTGGATATTGCCGTCAATGTATCACCCACGGCTGTGCGCCGTGCCCGCAGCCAGGCCAACATCCACAATTTCGATTGCTGGCTATTCATTTTATCGACGCCAATTCCCCTGATCCCTCGACGAGCGCTCGCTAAAGCGCCCTTCTCGCATTAACGAGTGCAGCCGTTGCTCGCAAGCTTTCTCGGCTCAGCCGTCAATCTTCTTTGCTCGGAGTATGGCTCACGGTTCTAAGATTTCTAGGCGAGCATCGAGAATAGCGGTTTATGGGGTTGCCAGTCGAAATTTCGGTAAATAGGGTTCCCTTCGCCGTTATGCTGCAGAGTAGGGGAGACCGGGTACGGTTGTCTCATTTTCTTATTTTGATTTTTTTGTGGGTTAAACTTAGATTAATATAAACTACGTACGTCCGACTTTATAAAAAAAATTGATCCTGTGGATTTTGTCAACCAGATTAGGAGCTAATTCACATTTTTTGCAGGAACTATTTTGTGACAACATACCCCGAGGCCGGGTTGGTTGTCACATTATGTGGGGTTGATTGTCACACGTTTGGATAGCTAAGGTTATGAATAAAAAGTCGATTCAATTATGAAAGTAATATCATTTTTTATTATAATTATAAATACTACACTTTTGAACAAAAAATTAAACTTATAAACATTATTAAAAAACAGTTTCTATTATAGAAACCTATTCTGAACAATCATTAAAATCAAATTAAATATAATTTTAACAAAAACTTATCAATCACTGGGAATCATTAATAACTCAGCAATCTTAATCACAATCTGCTGAATCACAATCATGACAAATAAACATTTGTAGTCCTGGCGTACAATCTCCATGTGCCCACAGTTTACAACTTTGGCACCGAATCCAAATTTCTCCCGATTTGCTTCGTGAATACAGAGACAAGCACACAAGGCAAAAATATTCTTTATTCTCTTTTTTTTTCTTTATTAATTGTTAACACTTTTTTTCTTTTTTTTTCTTTTTCCCTTTATCGGCAAATATCCAACCCCAAATGTTCTGTGACAACTTGCCCCAAATGCTCTGTGACAACTTGCCCCAAACCGTTAAATAATTTCGCCTCTGTAGTTATGTATTAAAAAGTTAAAAAAACGCAAAAAAATCATTACAATAAGTTAGAGAAAACTCTAAACTACGAGAATAATGCAATAATATTATAGTCGATACTAAGAAATAACCTATACTTACTTGATAGCAAATACGGCAAAATTTACTTCGAGCGCACGAAACCAAACAATGATCCATCGTGCCTCCATGCGACTCCACAACGACTTGTGTGAAACGCTACTTCCATCGCTATATTTTACTCGACATCGTATGTGTATCCCTGTATTAGGGCTGTAACGAATATTCGAATAATCTAAGTATCCGAATTCCAGAGAATTCGAATAATCGAAAGTACTCTAATACCAAAGAATTCGAATTTGAGAGAATTCAAATTTGAAATTTGAATATTCGAATAATCAGAAGTATTCGAATTTTCGAATAATTACAGCTCTACCCTGTATAAATCATTCCACAAAGGATAGTTACAAAATTGTCCTATCACGATGTTGCATGACAATCGGAAGGTAAAATCCACAACCTCTCGGTTCGCAAGGCTCGAGAGGAGAGAATTCATCGATGGCCCGGATACCTTAATTGGAGAACACCCTCCCGTTTCTTTTCCTCCTGCAGGTACATGTTTGTTCGACGAATTAATCTGCGAGGGCTCTCGCCAAAGACTCACCCCAGCCTGCTACAATTTCGCGCAGCCCCGTTACGATATGCATCAACAAAGGCGCGGCAACGAAAACGCTCGTGGCCCCGACGATTTAAGACGCTGGTTTCGCGCGGTAACTTTCCCAGGCCGTCTTCGTTCACGGTTAAATTACACCAACGAAATTATTGCTGCGCAAACGAGGACGAGGTGCGGGGCAGGTCTGGGGTAAAGGGTGACGACAAACAATTATGCTGCCCCGAGCCCCAGGGCTTCGCTTCGTCGCTTCCACCGGCGCTTTCGTACAGATATTAGAAAAGCGAGCGTGGCTCTTACCTCTCGACGGCTGCGAAAGGCGCCAGCAAAGGCTCGCGATGAAAATCCACCGAGAGATGTATATACAAACGATGCAGCCTGGTGGAGAAACTAACATCGAGCTGGCTGACTTTCTTCCTTAAGGGGGACCACCTCTGCGACAACCGGAAAAGTAAGCCGTTTTTTAAACATTTTTTTCAGGTGTAATTCACAGTTTCCGTATAAAATTTGTATTACTACCGTTAGTACAATGTCTTAAGAGACTATAAAAAAAGTAAATAGAAAAACATGCATAAATTTTAATATATTAATTAATCTCCTAGATCCTCCACGCGTGCTAGTCAAATGTGTAACTATGGAACAACAGGTCCGAAATCAAATTTCATTTTTTTTTATAAAGCATACGAGTGTAGTTTCCGTTTTTCTATTTATTTTTTTATAGTCTCTTAAGACATTGTACTAACGGCAGGTAATAAAAATTGTATGCGAAAACTGTAAATTACTCCTGAAAAAAATTCTTAAAAATGGCCTACTTTTCCGATCGTCACAGTGGTGTTCCCCCTTAACGTTACTGTTCAATCACACCACGCGCCCTTCGCTTCTAGTCTCACGATGCTGATTTATTTCCAGCTAAAAGGTATTACGAAGGGCTCGCGTCTTTCTTTGCGAGATCCTTTATTAATTAGTGGCGACCTGTGGAGCTTTAATGGAAAACGACCACGAAGAGAAGGAAGAGGATGGAGAAGAGGAGACTCGAGAGGTCTTTGAGATTCTTCTGTCGCCGAAGACTCGAAAGAAATTGAAACGCCCAAGACGCTCTATCGAAAGATACCTACTTGCCGATGCACGCCGTTCGTTGCAGAGACAAAGGCATCGACACGTAAAGAGGACCACAGAGGGGGCAGTTTGCGGTAAACGAAGGGGGAGTGTCTCCACCCCCTACTGCAGGGGGTAATATGGCTTCCATCGGGGGTGGACTTCCTGCTGCTCCTCTCCTCCACTTTCGCAGCTTGTTTTTTCCCTCTCGGGAAAGCCCGATTGTCCCCAGCACAATTTAACTGCAGGAGAAAGTACGCTCCGAGACTGTTAAGAGCCGAGGAAAGCTCTCACTAGGTACTGTATAGGTATAAGGCGGCCGTAGCTGTAAAAACGGGCTTCTTTTTCCTGCAGCCGTCGCGTCGCATCGCGTCGAACCTTATTCCGTAGCCTTTGTTCCTTCCTTCCTCGCCGACTACGGAAGCGAGCTTACGTGACTCGCGAGCCTGGCTGTAATTCCCCAGAAAACGGCTTCCCAATTTCAACGAGACCCGTGCAACGAATGCACGGCTAAATAATTCAGGTATCTGCGCGGAGCCTTAGATATTGGTCGAGACAGCCGGAGCCTTGTCCGACTTCCGACTCGGAATTCACTCCGGCGAAATATGCGAGCGGTGTACGTGCACTTGTATCTTTCAGCTTCGGTGGAATACCGCTTATTGCTTCGGTCGAGTAGAATCATTTCTAGGATGCACTGCTGCTGCGATTAAGCGGCAAAGAAAAAGGGGCGTGTCTCTGTGTTTCGGTGAATATTCTCGTTTCGTAGCTTAAGTGAACCTTTCAAATTTTTAGTAATCCAAGCACAATTTGGGTATATTTATTTGACTCAGAGTCGGGCATTAACTGAATAAAAAATTATTTAGATGACGGATGAAATACCTAAAAGTTACCGAAATTTTGTATTTAAGTAGAAATTGCACCCATCTCTGATTTGAATTAAGAAACGGGAGCACTGGCTAGTGGCGAAGTTCTTTTGTGCCAAGTGCAATAACAAGCGGGTCGAATTAAAATAGAAAAGTGTTTCTATCGGTGCAAGGTGCGGTGCTCCTCTCGGAAGCTTTTATCGATCACGAACTCGGTCGTTTCAAGAGAGAAAATAAGAACGATGGAAAGACGAGAGAGGAGTGAAAAAGGGATAGGGCGCCGTGAGTAAAGGAACCAGCAAACATACGATGCCATTGGCTTTTGTTGGAATGGTTGGTGCTCGGCAATGGAAATTTGTCGATCCCGAATTCATTGCTCCGACTATTTTTTAAATTTTAAAGCGCGCTGGCAGCGTCTGAAAAGGCGCTCGCTCCATTTCTGAAGGGAAAAACTGGGCATGTGACTTGTGCTATTATTTAGACGCAGGGAAATTTACTTTTTCGAGAATTTAAGGTGGGATTCTGCTTAAACTAAAGTTTAACGACAACAAAAATATACCAAAAATTGTGTAAACTAGCGCGTTTTAAACTAGAACACCCCCTTACAAAGAACTTCATCGGTGACGAGCTTGGAAACGAGTGCATTTGTAAAAGTGATCCTATCAGCAACAATTACAAAACGAGGCCTCCCACAGTTGACAGCGTGTGGAAGAGCGACGCAAACGCTTTGCCTTTCGAAACTTGTCCACCTGAATTCTGACACTGTTCATCAAGTGATTGCGTAATTCTTTCAACGAAAGTTTCAGTTAAACAGTGTCAAGAGGCAGTGAAACAATCAATAAGCATTTTCTCCAATTCAGAACCATCAATCGCTACCGCCTCTTTTTTCACTTTTGAGAGGACTTCGATGTACAAAATCCACACCTCCATTTCAATTTCCCAGCCGTATTTTCCCGCGGAAAAGTGTACTGCTTGTCGGAGCTGAAATTCAATCTTACTTAAACCAATATGGCTTATGCGACTATGCGGTTTAACTCCCACCTGCGTAGCCTGATCTTGGAACCGTTTCAATTCCAGACCCTTTGAACCCTAGAGAACTCGTACTCCTCGGCCAGTAACTCGTGAAAAATCGCGTACCATCATCGACGACAAATGATACTGCAAGCTGCGGGAAAAACCCACTTACAAGGGAAGTTGTTTCAAGTATTTTTTTAACCTTTTCTCAAAATTTCGATAACGCCAGTTTACAACGCATATAACACTATGAAACTTTTGTTTGAAACATTTTTTTCTGTCTCTTGTACTTTAGGAGTTATAGGGAAAAAAGTGGAAGTGCCTATTTAACTTTGCGGTTAATTTTCACACCCTAAAAGGGCGATTGGGCACGAATGAAACATACCGTTGGTCTTGTCTTAAGTCACTCTATAAACCCACAGAGTTGCGTTCCGATCGATCAGCAAGGGTCCGCGGTGTTCCCTTGTTAGTAGCAAAGGTGCCGCTGAAAGAGTCGATAGAAATGGGTGTAGAAGCGATCGGTTCAGATCGTTCAATGCAGGGAGCCCGAATCGACAGAAATTTCATACTAATCTAATCGTTAACCGCTATTGCTATCCATTTGCCTCGAATGTTGGACAAGACACTGCGAGTAAAGTGGAATAAGTGCATGAAAAGCAGTCGTTCGTTGGCTCCCATTGCGTTTCCTGTTCGCGGTGCCCCTATCGTTGTTATCGGGGTCGCATACCTGCTCGTGCTTCGCAAATGCTCTTATCTCCGTATTGCTCTAGCGGGGACCATGTCGCCTAACGTAACGAACTCTATTCGCCTGTCCGAATGGACGAAGGAGAAACGGCCGAGCCGTGTTGCGCGCGGGCAACAAGAACGCCACTGCGGCCGAGGAGGTATGCGCGCAAGCGTAAGTAGAATGAATGTATGTACCGGCGGAGAAAGCGAATGGAACGAACAAACGAGAGTAATGGACGTTCCGCTGGGAACACGGCCACTTGGAAAAAATTCCACGGCGACCGTAACGCAAAATGAAAGCGCGTACGTACTTTTGTTTTCGCCGCAGCGCCGAGAGCGTTCTTCGAGCCCCAGCATCGGCAACAATTTCGCGTGTGTCTCATTTCCATCGAGTGATCGAGGCTGTCGCGAATCGCGGCCCCCTTTTCATCGCAATTTCTGCAAATTGGAAATCCTCCATCGGACCAGATTCGAGCGAGCAATGAACTGAAACGCGACGCAATGTATGCAACCTCGTAAAAACCAAATGACGCGAGAGATCCAACTTCCAAACGAATATTTGTTTCAACCGGATTGGAAAGAGTAACGCGCTGCGTCCATCGGATTCATTACACATCAATTTTAGCCGCTCAGGGAATCGATTCAACCTCTCTGTCCTAAAGAGATCCACTGAACCCTAAATTCCCAACTCTTCCAGACTGAAAATGAAGCTTCCGCTACTCTGGACTTCTTAACCGCAGGACCACGATGCCAAAGAAGGTCGCGTGAAATTAGCAACGGCTGTTGAGAGGTAGCTAGAGCTCTCTCATACTCGACCTCTGACCTTTCCCCCGTATTCTACCTGGCGAGACAGCACGGGATCCGCAGGAAAGAGCGGATGCGGCCGTACAAGTGCACGCGGGTGAGTTCGGAAAGCGTGTAAACGGGCACGCTGACGCTAGCAGCCAGAGAAAGAGAGGCAAGCTGCAGGATCGCAACATCAAAGTAAAGAGCCCACAGCGGGCGAGCTGTCTGGCCGCGAGCGAGGGAGACGCGCGGGTTGAATTCAGCCGCTTGCTCGCGGCCCATCGGCTATTGTCGAGGCGCACCCCTATCGCGGAAGAAACCATCCATATCCCATCTCTCTCATCTCGGATTCGACTACTCTCGGTCGGCTCTTGCTCTTCCTGCTGCTTAGACACACACAAAGCTACAAAAGCGGACTCGTGGGAACTGCTCAACTTTTTCGAGAGGGAAAGCGCGTTTGCTGGAACAAGAAATTTATTTTGGTAAGTGGGTCGAGCGTTTCATACACCTGCCTTTATTTTCCTCGCCTCTGCGAACGATCCCTGCCGTGTTTTAAATTATTATTGTAAGAGAAAAAGCGATCCTGGGGCGATGGGACTCGAACCCAAGATCCGCGGAGTCCTCCGCGTACTGGTCAGCCGCGTTACCAACTGCTCCAACGCCGAATCTCCGATATTACTCGTTTCCGAGCTCTATAAACGGAGAAACTAACGGGACGCCATCTGTGTGCCAATTGCGCCGCACGCATTCGATGAGGAAGATATGTAGACGAATTTGAAGGGACCCGGTGCTTCTACAGGGTAGCGAGAGAGTAAGTAGTAGTGTCTCATACATACTCTTAAATCCTCTGGCGCTAATAATGCACCCCGATCACGCACATAACGCAACATCGTTCTGAAAGAGGCAACGTTCAACGTTAGCCTCGTTCCTTTTGCCCTGGAGCTGATCGCATTATCGCGTTCCAGGGGAAATTCCTTGAGCAGCTCGCCTCTAATTTGAATCGCAACGCGGCCCGGCGCAATGCACGCCGCTAGAAAAATCATCGCCGTCGTCTTGTCGGAGTGCATTACGAGGGCAGCGTGGCCACGCGAAACGAGATTACGTGGCGTGGTATCGATATGGACACGGGGGGACCGATAAGGACACGCGGGGCGAGCAGAAGCCTGAAAGCGACTCGCGCGATTGCCTACAACTAGCCGTGGATTTTCTGGAAAAGCTCCAGGCATCCGCTTGGAACGTTGCCCTTCGTGATTTAAACGAGGGAAATCGGTACTGTAGTCTCTGCTGTGTACTGGACGTTTCAAGTAGCTACGGTTAATACTTCCGAATTTTGAAAGAACTGTTTGTGTAAAATTTCTCACCCGGAATTGCAACAGAATTGATACGTGCGTGAGTTTTTTAAAGAGCTATTCAATTCCTTTCAATGATACCGCAGAAGATATGTACAGCAAAAAGTGGGAAAGAAAGTGAGCCAACGCGGAGCGTTGTAAGGTTCGCAAAAAAATAAAAAGCTTTTTATGAAAAGAACACTAAGAAAGTTGGAGTGTCACCTAGTAACATTCGGTGAAAGGTACCCAGAGAAGTTGAGACTTAATTTTTTATGGTTTCGGGGAGGTTCGCTGCAGTAACGATGGATACCGTAAAGGGAGAAGTCTCGAAGAACTGTGCTAGCAAATTTTTAGTATTTTAGGTAGCGCCTGTTTAAGAAAAAGCGTGCTCGAGTTATTACTAAAGTTAGGGGTATTGCACAGCGATCGTTGGTTGCCGAACGAATCACGGCGACAATAAGAAGGAATGCGAATAGAGGTGGCGTTACGGAGACACCGGAGCGTTCCTTCGACCACGAATTCGTCGGTAGTCGGCGAGACTGGTCCCCGGTGGTTCGTACAAATGCGATAAAGGCCATTCTTCGGTAAGAACGCGAGAAGCAACGCAACATTCCAAGGAGACGAGAGCGGACACTCACCTCTGCTTGCGGTCTCAGGCTTCTGCTTGGACGAACGGCCTCGCGGCAGCCAGCATCCTCCATTCTCCTCCTCTTCCTCTTCTTCGTTATCCGCTCGCCACTTTCTGCCTGCACACGTAATCGGACACTCTGCCCTACGACAAAACGCCACGGGATTAGCATCGCGAACGTAGCTCCTTCCCTTTGAGCAGTTCTTTTAATTAGGCAGTCAATAGTGGAACGAAAGGTAATGAAAGATGAGCCCACGAAGTTCGGGGATATTTTCATTTATTTCAGTGTACCGATCGAGGATCATCTAGGGAGAATCTTGAATCTAGAAACCTAGATCGTGAAACTTAATGGCAGAAACGTGTGTATCGAAGAAATTTTTATTTCTCTGGTTAATCGAGGGGCAAACGATCGTTTTCTCGGCACGGTCGTGTGCTAACGACACGGCGAGGAATTCGAGAGTCCGCCCACCACTGAAATGCCTACCTGCCCGAGCGGTTCTCTCGAGGTTATGAGTCACGAGGCCGTCGCACGCTTTGCTAAATATCTCGACATTTTGCCACGCGTTCCTCTCCCCTTCGTCCCAACGCGTTCAACGAGCTAAGTACACGTTTTCCACGCTTCGCCCCATCGACGCATCGAAGAATGGAAAGTAATTAACAGTTACTCTTTTCTCTTTCATAATCGACACGTTCCAACGTGCATACGGAAAGAGAAATAAATAAATGCTCGAAGGCTCGAAGAAATTGTTGATAAAAGTACCTTCTGAGAGAACCAATCTTCCTTAACCCTTTTCGTGATAATTGCACAATTTCACAGATTCTTAACCTATTCACTGAACGATTACATAAACGGTCAGCGCGCGCGTTTCACTAATTGACCGGGCGCTCGTAAACTCCCGCGCCGCGGAATGGGTTAATCGCGGAAAGAAGCGGTTGGAGACTCCGCAGTTGATTACAGCTTGCAAACGGGGAATATTGTCTACGCAGCTTACCATGGCTCGGGGTCTCCTTTACGTAGGACGAAACGCAGGATAATGGAGGTCCACGAACGATCTGCGCTACTCCTCGAGCGTATACTTTATTCCACTGCACACTTCACGCACGTAAATAACCAACTCCTTTGGTAGGGACGCGAGAAACTCACAGATTCCGCGACACGCGTTCCACTTTAACTCGCGATGTCAACTCGCCGAGTTCGATCGAGAAATCGAGCATTGTGTTTGACAGATAGAGGGCATCGATCGATTTCCAAGAGATCGATTCGCATGCGCGTGAGCCGGGCGCCATTCGGGAGAAATAATTTCCCACGGAAATACCAATCGCGTCCCCTTAAACCCGCCCTGCGGGTATTTCGTTTTAATTAACCAAACACGTAAACACCTCTCGGAGTCTTCTACGGCTAACGATTATTCTCCGTGAACAAATTACGACTCTTTAGAATTTAAAACTTTCAGCGTAACATCGCGAAGCAACGCTATCTCGCAATCCAAGCGTTTCTAAAAGCTTCGCCGACAATGCCCTCTAAACGGTAAGCAACATCGCGGAGTAGGTAAAGAGGGACGCTATTCGAAGACAAGGAAACCGTTCCCCAAGGTGACCTAGAGACTAAATAGGTTTACAAAGCAAATCTCAAAGTCCCCTTGAAAACGTGCACACCTTCCAGCACTCCAAACGAGCCGAATCTACTGTTTCTCTCGCGCTCACTCAGTGGTGTCATTTTCAAAGAAACCTTCGCCGATCACGATCTGGGAAAAGAGTCTGCCGAACCGAAACTTTGCACGAGATGCGCGCGCCCCCACGGTAATCGAACTTCGAAATGTACCGATTACAAGTCCGTTGACGAGGACGTAACTTCTCGATAATCTCACTCGCGGCGCTCACAAATTATCCTGCACGGTGTGCATGGCCACCGAAGTTGGTACACAACACACAGCGCGAGATGAAATCGCGGAGGCTGGACGGAGGAGGAAAAGCTGCTTTCCACGGGAAAATGGTCCCGATTACGACGGCGAGGCGAGGAGCGAGGATCCGCCGCGATTTCGCTGATGAATTCTATCCACTGATTTGTTCTCGGAGCGGAGCCACGATGAACCGCGCACGGCCGTCGTGAAAGCGACACGACACTGGATGAGAACGGGCAACAGGTTCGTCGGGTTGCCCTGAGGAACGTGACGAAGGTACGAACAGGAGGGAGGGGGGGCATAGATACTGGCCAGGTAAGCCAGTGCCGCCATTGCTCCTGACGCAGCATCCACCGATTTGCAGTGGCGTAAACGCGCCGATATCCTACCGCGAACCCAGGGAACCAAGCCTCCCTGCCATCTCGTTTCGCTTTACGCAATTTATGCCCATTCGCTTACCCTCTGTCTTTTCTTCTTCCCAGAAGCGGTGTTCCTTTCGAGCTCCGACTGTAATTACAGTCCGTAACGCTACTTTCTACCAAGTATCGAGGCTTCGTCGAAGCTTGCTATTCGCGATAAATTTATAAACTAGCAAATCAAATTTAGGCAAACAAATCTGTACTGCCATTGTCCTTAATGGAGTGTGTACCGATTTACAGTGGCGTAGACATTGAACGGACATTTAAATCAGTGGTTCACAAATTCTTCCGCGACGGTTCCATGCCCTTTTTACGATTATACGCGACGGCTGGAAGAGCAAAGCAGCCGATACTCGATTCAGCAGAATGCGAAAAGGCTAGCAAGCCATCAAAGCGCGGCTTATCGCGTTGACACGAAACATACGAGACACATGGTTCCACGGTGGCGTCGGTGACGTAATCTGACAGGAATTTTGATGAGTAACATCTTTTTGCAAGCCACCGATATACTCGGCAAGAAGAACGTGCAAAATGGATTTAACAGAGAAGCACTGACACGGCTGTCTCGGAGACAATTAAATTCTTGCGTATACCTGGCAAAAGGAGTTTAAATTCCTCATTACTGTAATTCGGTATATGCACTTCAAACGTATAAAATCGAAGTTATGCCGACGAAATTTTGATTACGCCACTGCAGCAACAGGTTGTCGCCAATGAGAACCGCCGTGAATGGACGCGTTCGTCCATTTGATAGCTACACGACCTGCCACTACGAGAACACCCGGGGATCTTTTAAATCTACGAATCTATATGAATTCAATTATGAATTAATAACTCACTCCAGATAAGCATACGCGAAACCTGAGTGTAGAACAGGACGGTGCAAATCGCGCAACCATAAACCCTTGGTTTCCTAATCGCATATCAAATAGATGAAGATCCATCATGGTAATGAATCCAAATGAATCAGAGAACAAGCTTGCACGCCGCATTACTTAATCCCTTAACGGCCTTAACCAACAGCTAACAGAATTTCGCTTTCCATCTTTCAATGGACCGAATTCTTCCGAAGCAGCAATTTGTAAGAGCAATACAACGTTAGAGGGCCATTTCTGCCCTTTAGACATTCGTATGATCTTCGTCACACCGCAATGATAAAAGTCGCTGGGAAAACTGTACGGAACCATATTAGAAATCATTTGAACTGAATACGTAAAGTTTTAGAGGAGTCGCGAGACACAAAAGCTGACTGCAGAAAATTCCAAAAGGCAGGTATTGCAGCAGAAACTGGTGGATTTAAAAACGTGAGAACCCCTGGGAGGAAATGGCAGGGCTGGTATCTCAGGGTCAGTGTTTAATTCGATCGCAAGGTGGAGGCACGGTGTACATTTCAAAGTACGAGTACCACTTGTCAAAGATGAATGTTTGCACCGTGAATCCGTGCTGCATAACGAGAGAAGGACCAGTGAAAAAAGCGGCGCGGTAGAATCGACAGAGTACGATGCACCGAACGGATAACAGCCATCCCTCCCTCTGATGCAAAGCAGTCGATATTGACAGCACTGTCTCGCCAGTATTCCGGATAACCTCTCGGCCCGATCGGCAACAGAGTGACAGCTCTTGCCACGTCCCAAGTCAACGACTATCAAAACGGGCTTCGAAAAGAATGGCGTGCCTTCTGTTAAACCAGGAAAACGTCCACATCAAAATACCATCGGCGGACACCGCGGACGGTGTCACTTATTACTGCATCGAGGTTAGGATAGCCTCGATCAAGTGGACCGTGAAGCACAGGTGAGCGTTTACGCTTACGGCTCGCTTATTCCTCGCTATTACGCTGGTCGCGCCTCCCGTTTGCCGTTCCAACGATTCTCTAGGTACCAATATCAACGCTACGCCGTTTTCTCTTTGTCACCGAGATAATGGCCCACTGACATCTGTCTGCTAATGTGTCCGTGTCAGTGTAATCTCTTGTAGCGCGATGTATTTAATGCGTAAACCGTTCAAGGTCTCGTTACTGGATAAACAGCGACCTACTTGCTGCGAACATTCTAATGCGATGAAAATTCAAGATTTGTTAATTTGTAGATCGTCCGTAAGATAATAAAGTCTACACATTATCATATGAATTCCTTTGTGTTTGATTGTTGCCTGTCATGCCTGATAAGCGTACGCGCAAGTGTTATCGCATTCTTCGATCTGTTACAGGTACAATGAGTTCGCGGAGCTTCACGACAAGCTCGTCTCCGAGCATTGCGTGGAGAAAGATATACTGCCACCAAAGAAGCTTATCGGCAATAAGTGCGAAGCTTTCGTAGAGAAACGCAGGGCGAGCTTGGAGATCTATCTGAACGCTGTCTACAACTATTTGAAGAAAGCAATGCCCAGAGAGTTGGCCGTGTTTCTGGACTTGCATGTGTACGATATATTTTTCCTGCTGCAGAGTATGGCTTTAGAATTCTTCACGGACGGCGATAGTTTGCTGCAGAAGTCCAAAGCGTATAAATTTAATCCGGTGCAGGTATATATATATAAAGCTTTGAGACACTTCCATGTGTCTGCCTTTAAGGACAGTGTTATTTATGCATTCCCTTTTAGTTATACGCGATCAGCGAAAGATTGAAGCAGCCTTGTCCGTCGTTGGAAGTAGTCGACAAGAAGTACGACTTCAGTCACGTTTTGGACTTTAACTCCCACCTAACTGATCTGATAATCGAAGGGAGTTCCGAGCCCTACAGGACCAGCAACATTTACTCGTCAACGCTGTCGATCGAACTGTCCACCTTTAAGAACATAGAGGATCTAACGATCGATCAGTACCCAGTGGACAAGATCTATCACATGGGTAATCTTCGAGACAGCGTGAAACGTTTAACAGTGAACAACACGAAGCTCAGGAACATCGTGGAGCTGGCGATGTGCGAGGAGGTGCACAAGATCATCCAGAACGCGAACGATTCCCACGTGTGGTTCAAGGTGACCCACCTGGACCTGAGCGACAATCGAATAGAGACCATAGACGAAGCGATCAAACTGTTGCCCCACATAGAATGCCTGACGCTGAACAACAATCTGCTCTCGGAGATTTCCAACATCACCCTGCTGCCGAGATTGTCCCAGTTGTACCTGGCGTCCAACAACTTCACAACTCTGCCGGGCGATCTGCACACGAAACTCGGTTACATCGTGTACATCGACCTGTCGCAGAACAAGCTCACGTCGTTGTCCAGCTTCTCGAAGCTGTACTCGCTGGAGGGGCTGGACGTGAGCTGCAACCGTATCGAGAAGATCGAGGAGGTGAAGAACATCGGACACCTCCCCTGTCTGGAGAATCTGAGATTAACCGGTAACCCCGTATCGACCATAGTCGACTACAGAGTGAAGGTGTTGGAGCCGTTCGGGAAGAGAGCGGCAGACATCTGCCTGGACAACGAGAAACCTAATCAAAAGGAACTGGACACCGTGTCCGTTCATCAGGCGCTTCGCATCGCGAGAGAGGGCAAATCGCCGACGTTCACAGCGTCGGACGCCCCTCTGTTCTCCGCGGAAGTTCCCACTGTATAGAGACGCGCGAGGTACAGAGACAATAGATTCGACTTTCCGTGCAAAGAAACGCTTGGATATGAATTTTTTACGGCCGACTTCGCTCGGGGTGAGAAGCTTTCTCAATATTCTGTTTCAGAGTGGATAAAATGTCTGTATAAACTATAAATTTACCTTGGCGTGACATTACGCGCAGAATGTGTATACCCACGTGGGACGGTTCTTTTGTATCGTGAAATTGAATTGCTATTTCAGTCGGGGAATATTGGCTCGACTCTCGCCCGTAACAGCCCTTTTTATATCGTATTTATTGTCGAGCGATCAAGTCGGTGCTTTTTAACACCGTTTCGCAAAATGATATTCAGTCAGTATAAATATATACCAAAACAGTAAACGAATAATTTAAGCCCTAAGTAGATTTGTCCATTGTGTTTATGCGGTTGGATCCAAATATTAGAACAATTAGTATCAGCCGGAACAGCTGTGAGAATTAACTAGAAAATGAAATTTGTAAGATTATTTTCTGTACATAATTGCTTTTAAATTATATATAAAACGTGTTACCATTTATATATTTTTTATACGAACTCGTGGAGTAATTGTAAATTAGAGTAATGGAATGGGTTGAGGAGATTTATTGATGATTTCGTGGAGCGCGAGGATATTAGTCGTGTAGATCAATAGAGCAGCGGTTCCCATTTCTTGTTTAAACTCTCAATTAATGAGTTTACAGTCTTTCATCCAAGAGATTATGGATTTGATATTACGGAGAGCAAAGCACTGCTTCGGAGGACACTAATTGCTTTAAATTAAAGTTATTTATACCGTGCATTTAGGAAATGTTTAGTTTAATATGTGTATCTTCGTATGTTTTTCAACGACGCTCTGAAAACTTTGATTCAATGCTGGAGTGCTAATATTAGCGTCTCTATTGTTCGTTGTATGAAATATAAAGCGACGTTACGTCGGCTAGATGTAACCGCGATTGGTGTAACGATTTTATAATGGTTTAACGCGAACTATCTATACATGTATATAAGATGATATTATAGAATATTTTGTTAATAAAGCTCTACAAATGAATAAACTGTGATAATCCATGAAAAAAAAGAATTTTTGTTAATTTCCACGCGGGACGGGGGAGTACACCACACACGCACGAGGACAGTTTAAAGTTTATCTTTATTTAAACTTCCACAATGGTTCGCATTACCTTTTTAAACGTTATACGTATCTCGACAATAGTAAAATATTCATAAATAATAATAGTAATAATAATAATAATCATTACAATGCTTACGTACTCCAAGCATTCTCGTGTTATAGTCTTTTAACGTAGTACACCTAAAACTAACACGTACATAAGTTATCGTTTACAAGAAGATCGCATTACAATTTCTTTTTCGTTTTATCGATAAACCCCGCGGTGCACAAGTACGCGCTGCGTTATTCTCCCTTCGTGCTGTCCACGAAGCAACATCTAACAAAGTACACTGTCAAAGGCAATGCGCGTTCCTGGAAAAGTATTCTGTTTACTTCTAAAAAGGAAGTAATATATCAAAGCTGGTCGGACCAAAACGAACAATAAGTTATCAAATATTCATGTCGATATACCTAGGCGACAGTCGCGTGCCGTTAAACCTTAACGTTACTATCATCCGTTTATGTATTTCTGGTCGACGATAGAGGCTCGTGAAAACACGTGTATACGAAAGAAGTATCAAAGCGACAAAAGCTGATCGAAAATAAGGGAACACTGCATATCAAACACCTATACATTAATCTTTTTTATACAAAATTAGGCGACTCGTTACGCGGACATCCTGCAGCCTCCGAGCGAATGATACTCTTTCCCCGATATTTGATTATCGTTTGTTACGGTTCAGCGACGCCGAACGAAGTCAATTAATCTCTTTGATCGTGAAAATCAGTGATCCGCGATTTTTGATCGTTCAGTAATCCTCTCACTCCGCGTAGACGCCATCGATCTACTCTGGTGCAAGTAAGAATTTCGCAAAAATAGAATTTCGTCAAGGTTCTCCGTCAACCGAACGTCGTTGTCGCTTTCCAAAAAGACGCACCCCGATTCAGCATCTTGTACTTTGCGGAGGCTCGAGTAAATTGGTCGAGAAACCTCTCAAGTTCTCACTCGAGAACTTCCCCTTCGTTCAATATCCGTTGCGAACTTCCTTTCCGCGCTATTTCTTCGTGTTACGTCGATATCTTTGCTTTTCCAAGAACAGAACAGGAGAATCGAAAGGGAAGAATTGATGTCTGTCGAATCAGCGGGAGAGGGAAGAACGTTACTCGAAAGTGAGCCGGAGGTTGGGGTTGGAGAAAGGGAAGTTCGCAGCGAAAGGATTAAGAAGAAAGTGAAAAAAAAAGAAGTTTAAATGGACTTACAGGAAAGGGGGCAGGAAGGAGCGGTCTGACGGACACGACGCGAATGATGGAATATTCAAGGGAGATTTCGGGGTTCGTTCTCGCGTGTTCGCCCGGTGGATTGTGGTTTTTACTGGTGCGCGATGGGGATGAGCTTCTCGCCTGACCCGATCGCCGGAAGTGGAGCCTCCACGGTCAGGACACCGTCCTTGCTCAGCGAGGACTTGATACTCTCGGGGTTGGTTCCCTTCGGCAGCAGGAACTCGCGGTTGTACTCCCTGTACACCGATTTGCTCTCCGTCTTCTCCTCGTGTTTCGCGTGAACCTGCGCAGAGAAACACACAGGGGATTAGCGCTACTAGAAACACAGCTGTAATATTTTGAAAAAATTGATTTTTTTTCATTTCTCGGAAATATACACATTTGAGAATGTACTGATAAATTGTGGAAAGGAAACTTCAAGTATTGAGGCCTGTGCAGCCCTTGACAACCTTAAATGCGTTTTTCTCAAAACGTACTTTTTTCACCTAGCGTAGATAAAATCTGAAAAACTACTTGGCCGATTGCTCTGAATTTTTTACAGGATAGTCCATATACTATTTAGTAGCTCTCGTTGGAAGCAAAATTATACTTTTATGTTGAGCTTATCATACTTTTTTTTATTGAAGAATGATGAAATTTCGGACTTTTCGATTCAAGCACTCGCCATTTTGCCAATTTTCAAAATAAATTATTTCTCTCGCTCCCGTCGATAACAACAAAGCATACTACTGTTTAAAAATCCTCTTAATTAATTTAAAACTGAATAAAAAATATTTATGTATGACGGAAAAGTAACTAAATAAACTACAGAAAGAATCATAACGATTGAGGTAATAATAGGTTCAAAAAATTCACGAAAATGACCCCTTAAACATTCCTAGACTTTTCAGGGAACAATGGTTCGAGACGTTAGGCAGTAAACTCCTTTTAATTGCCCTGCACGCTCGAAAGCGTCTTCGCCGCGAGGCTAATATTAGACCCGTCGATAATCAGCTATCCAGGGAAATTTACCAATTTTCGCGTACTTGTACGTCGGTACAAGGCCGCGAAATCAGGTCGCCGATTCGATTAAGTGTCCGTATTAATAAATCAGCTGGGACAGGCCCATTTCTGCGATCACGCGAGCCGATCGTGGCGAAAGTCGATCGACTGGCCGCGGTCAAGGCACGCGATAACCAACACTCAGGGGTGGCTCCCGCGCGATGCTTTACTCCGTCAAACACCGAGCCATGCTTTATCCGTCCGTTGTACCGAGGGGTTGGCGAGTCAGGGACACTTGCAGTGACAGATAACTCGGAGCGAAATATTGGCAATGCTCGAGTAACAACACGATCTATCTCCGCGATAAACTATTGAACCGTGTCACTGACGGTGTGACTTAAAATAAATTACAGTAATTACCAGACTCGCGAGGATTCGATTACATATAAAGTAAATGAAACACGAACAACGAGCGATAAAAAGCAATGAAATATCCTGCCCCACGATTTTATTTAAAGTGTTAATTGTAGTACAAGAGAAGAATTATTTTTTAGTTTTCAGTGCATTTTTGATCGAATTAAATAAAATCATTCAACTTAAAAATTGCTTTTTAATACACAATTCTTCTCAGACCAGTTGAATTGCCAATCTACGAAGGCCAGTCTCCTCCATCTCCCTACACACTCGTTTTCCTTGGCGAATTTTCGAATTTCACTTGTTCCCATAAAAGCCGGAATAGCGAGCTCTTTCCGAACTCGCATTTACCCAAGATTCCCCGCTGAATTATTCAGAAAGCGCTGGTGTACATAGCGTGTTGGTTTCATACACTGGCGGTGAAGAAGGGTGAGTGTGCGACAGGGAGAGAGCGAGAGGAGCGCGTGTGTCTCGTAAAGTGACGCAAACATTCTGGGAAAGTAGGTTACGAGGGGGGCGGCGATAATGTCTGAGCACGACACTGTTTTACGAGGCTCGTTGGGCGAACTGATATCAGTCTGGACGATATAGCGGAGAGGGCGAACCAGGACGAAAGTAACAAGGGTGAAATGATAACGCGAAGGAGATGGCGACGCAGCGGCGCCGCAGATTCGACCTTGTTCATCCCGTCGCTGCTCCTGCGCTGAATCGATATCGGAAAATTGCGCCACGCCGCGGTATGTAAGTACCTACTTCCTTCTTTCTACTCTCGCCACGCTGCCGTCTTCAACGCGGAAGCTTGATTGCTTTTTACCCCAATGGGGAAAGACGGCGGCGGTCCGCTTCTATCGAGCTTGATATCAGCGGACGCGAAGTGGCACGACTGCGGATTAAGTTGGACGACCCAGCGCGAAGGATTAGTTCTGTTGTGGACAAACGGGTCGATGCGGCGATCAAACTGCACGCGAAATAAAAATGCATTCATCGCGGTGGACGTTTCTGGGACGCGCTGAATTCACAGTGAACGTGCAAGCAATTAATTGTTTGTATACTATGAATTGCGAATAAGTCTAATAAAATTCCTTTCCACTTAGATTTTACAATTAAAGATATATTAGTCTTATTATTATTCTTTGGATTACCGTGCACCTTGCTCGGTTCACCGATTAGCGTCCAATCTCTTTCGAGTAGGCTCGATATCGATCACCTTCGTCGGTCAATCTCAAAGAGCTCGTATATGAAATGAAATTAACGATGCCACCTGTTACGATACTTCGACACTGATATTGCCAAATGCTCGTATTCGCGGCGGCCTCACAGCGGCTGCCAACGTTTCACCATCGCTTTGGCTGTGAACCCAGCCGATGATTCTCTAACGCGGAGACGCTACTCGATACTAAGTAGTATGAATCTCCGAATAATTTCCATCGATCTTCGATATTAAGGGTAAGTATATTCTCGCGTAATCCCTTAAAAAATTTAAGGTTTTTTTTTAAAGGAAACAGTAACACAGGGTAACTAGCCTTTTTTATATTGATTTATACATATTTTAAGGTGAAAAAAAATTATATAATATTCTGTGTACCTCTGACAGTGATAAAGAAGTAAAAATATATATAAATGAATATCAAAAAGTATTTTTACTCCATGTGTTACAGTTTTCTTTAAAAAAAAATCGTAAAATTTTGAAGGAATTACACGAGAATGTACCCTTAACCCTGAAACGATGGGTAGGGTCCATTTTCACCCACAGTATGAATTCGTTCATACAAGTTCCAGAATACATTTTTGGTACCACACTTTGATCTCATTATAGAGAATTCTTATTTTCTTGTAGGAAAAATGCCAATATGTACCTAATAAGTAAGAGAAGTATCGGGTCCCCGTGGCCCCGGCGTCCGCCAGACGAAGTTGCAAAGTGAGCAACCACTGAATTCAACGAAGTTTCAAAGCCAGAGCGACTTAAACGTTCGCCAAAAGCCAGAGAGGCTCCAGAGGACTGTTCGGTGAAATTAACGATAATTACGGGTGATTTGCGTATTATCGAGCCATCGTCCACTTCTCAGCGTAGGTACCTAGCGTTCAGAGAGTTCCTGGAAGGTTGGGCTCGCGTGATCCGTCCTCGACTTCGTTGTTAGTCGTACATATTGCGTTGTGGAACACACTTTTCAGATACCATCAACGAACAGGGGGTTTCTAGTCGAATATATACGAGGGTATTTGCTGTCACCATTGAAACGCGTGTTCCTCGAGCCAGGCCGTTCTATTCGGTAGCGATAAGCTGATATAACGTATAAAAGCTAAAGAACCCACGAAACCGTACCAATCAGAAGGGACGACAGGTATCGACCGTGTTTCTGCTCAGACTTTGCGTGCACCTATCCAACGATCATTTTTTCCCTGTATAAGAAAGCGGGATCGTGCGGTACCAGAGGTCGTAGGCTTGGTTACCGAATGCTTCCGGGTTAGAAAATGGCTTGGAAGTGGTACCACCTGGGATACCTCCTTTGCGAGCTTTATTCTTTAGCTTGTACATGTTTAGCAGACTGGTAACTTGAGACACTAAGAAATTGGAAGACCTCTATATTCTTAGTCTCATTATTATTAAACGGGTGGTCATCCTTTGGTTACACAAAATAAAGTTCATGAAGGAAGAGCAAAGTTACAAGCTATGATAGAGTTATAAGGTACGGACAGTGTCACGGGACGCGTCAATAATTGAGGACCTTGCAGCAAGAGGGGTTTTAAGGTATGTGTAATATCCGTAAACAAAAAAAATGACCGATTTATTGTAAATTTTGAACTTATTTTGTGCGACATTTTTGTTTTGGGCAGCTCCAGATTTGAAAAATTCGCCGAAAATAAAAATCGAAACTTATCGACTCAATAACTACTACTTATTGCGTGAAAAATATATTTTTCAAGTGCTTAGTGTTTCCTTTTTAATGTTAAATCAGAGCAAGAATTTTATAAACAGTTTTCTTTTCTAATTTATTCCAAGTTATGGCAAAGATGGAGTTCTTTTGAAGGAGATGATAGAGTTGTGCAAGTACTGAACCTTAATGCTCGATTCCTCCAAATAAGTCGAATCAATTTCCTTCGTTTTTATTTCCAAGAATCTCCGAAACTCAGAGTAATCGCAAGTCTCCTTCGCTAGAAGCTTCAGAGAACCTACTTCCTCCACTTGACACAGAATCCCTCCTCCGAGCTGTTCCTACCACTGATCTATTTAATATCTCTAGAATCTTGCGTAAAGCTTATCACCCAAGGACTAAAAATACAGTTTTCTGTAATCCGTAACAGAGATCGTAGATTCCTGAGCGGAGAAGCTTCTCGCTCGCGTCGATTCGCGAAATCGGACGGCACCCAGAGGCTGGCTTACGCGACGGGATTCATTATAAATAGATGTTGCATCAGGCGGCCGGCTAGCATCGAGTATCCCATTCGATGCCATGCAAATATCGCGGCGCGGCAGGTAGTTTCTTACGGGATTTCGTATACATGAATCTCATTAGCGGGGCGAGTTACGTCGCGACGGCGCAGGGCCGCTGGTTAGCCGCTGTCATCGACGTATTTAGAAAACCGTAAGGATCCAGCGGCTTATCTCGAGTACCGAACAATTATCCGCCTAAGCGTCCTCGTACGTTCTCGCGATCGCGGAAGTCTGTCTCGATCAGAAGCGCGGTGATTTCTCCCTGGTCGCGTTGGCGCGTATCCGATGGCATTAATTACTTCAAACCGGGGGGATGTTCTTCGTGGGATAGTCACGGAATTTATCTTTAAATATATATATATAAAAATTATGTGTTATATCTTATCAACTACATTTATACTTTAAGAAAATTATATTAATAATGATAAATATTAAAATTATAAAAATCAAAATTTAATTTTTAAACCTCGAATTAAATCTTAAATATAGGTTCGCATCAAAACAATTATAATGTTTAATTTTCAATTGAATTTAACGTAACATCATTATTTTGTTTATCAACCTCCTCGAAAGGTGGAGAACGCTATTCATCCCCCTTAGCTTCCAAGGTGTTCGATTACTCAGCTCGCAACGAGTTCAGAGACCCTTTCTGACAGAACTAAATTCTGAAGAATGCAGGTGCAGTGTACGCACACAATCGGCCGCGCCCAAGGAATCGGGATACGCGTGCAGGCGAGGGCGGGCGAGGTCGAGCGCGCTAATTGTGTTACGCAAACGACGCTAATGAGCTGCGTTTCGCTTCTACTGCGGTGTCGAAGGTGCTCTCGTTCTTGGACCAGTTCGACCGATCTGTCCGCGCGTTCGCTGCTTGCCAGCCAACCGAATAACCCGGCCTTAACCTTGCGACGAGTCGCGGAACGACTGAATCGAACGCACGCTCCGACCCCTTACGCAACCCCGACGATCGAGTTTCATTGATCGGACGCATCGACCTATCGGCTGCACAAGGTGTTTCGTTACTCGTGAGTAGTCGGACTGCCGGCGACAAAGCTCGCGTGCGAAGGCAACGGAGGAGTCGAAATGGTAAATTGCGTATGTGTGTGAGAGGAGCAACAATTTTCTGTATCGCAGCACTGGGGGGACAGTGGCATGTTTTTGGAACATTTTGTTACATAATATAAAAGTGGGGCATCTTTATATTTGCTTCAAGTAGATATCCTATTATAACATTACTTTACACCCTTCTCCGCTAAAGAAATTATTTTTCATTTCAAGTCCTCAATCGAAGAATCCGCGTGCCAAGCAGTCCCGAGAATCCAGTAACTGGATCACTGGTTATTAAGAAAGTTTGCAAGTAGGCCTGAAGAAATGGCACTGACAATGGTTCTTTAGACGGTTCGTTGAAGAATACGAGTAGAGAGGAGGATAGGAGCAAAGCAAGCGGAGAATCGCGGTTTTTCTGCGCAATAAAAGCAGCGCAAGCTGCGCGCTGCGGTCTCGAGGCCTCATCTGAAGAAGGAGAGGAAGATTGTGTTACGGTCGAAAGGCGAAAAGGAAATACAAGAGACCCGTGTAGCGCCGTGAAAGGCAACGGGCATGTAAATGGAACGTATCGCAGCGATAATGCGACTGCAAACGCCCCTTTGCAGAGGAGGCTCGCTTGGGAACTCGAGCGTCTGCTAGACGGAACATCCGCGAAAGTACGGTCTAGACGGCGATTAACGGGTTAGCGCGGAAAGGGAGCATTAAAATAATCCTCGCTCGAACGGCCTCATAAAATATATTTGGTTACTTTGCCATCGGGCGCCGCGAATAGCAACTATGCTCCCAGGTCTCGCACCTCGAAATAGAATTTCTACTGAAAATTCTACGGTGAAGCAAGTTCAAGGCTTCTGGGCGCAAGCCATCACCCTTTACAACGCACTGGTACCTAACCACCAGAACACTTTCCACTGCAACGCCCTAGGGAATTGTCGTTCTCTACAACTGTATTTTGTCGCAAAAGAATGGTTTTGCTGAGTTTACGTTTTTTATATTTCTTAATGCGTGTTCTGGGAATGCAAAGAGATTTATGTAATATTTTTTAATGCTTGCTTTCGCCGAAACAGGTGTGTGGAATAAGCGCTGTAAAAGAACTTCTTTTTATGAGAAAGAAAGTTCCAAATAACGGTAAATTTTTAAGGCGTTACAGTGGACAGATCACTTAAACCTGCTAGTTTCTTTGGATCACTTCTCAAGGGCATTTACACTCCTACAAACAATAAATTCCACCTACGAGATTTACATTTACTCCTCCAGTAGCTAGCAACACATCGCTAGCTCATTTTGCCCACTGCAGAAGCGTTGTCAAGTGACCAGCTAACCCTTCTTCCCCACTCAACCTCTCAGCCCCTTGCATTCTACGTTCTACCCCTGCGGATGGCCCAAGGGAACGCAGCAAGGCGTCGCGTATCTTTTGTTCGCGGCGACGAGCAGCATCCGTGGAAATCGATACCACGGAAGACGGATGATTTCTTGGTGGAGAGGAAAGCTCGCCTGGCTCTCGGCGGTGCTCTCCTCGGCGTTGCTCGCGATATCGATCGGGGTTGCCCGTAAAAGACCAAAAGCAAGCGCGTGAGCGAGCGAGCAATCGGAGCGCCGCAGGTAACCCTAGACAGGGTGAGGAAGAGGGAAGGGAAAACGGCAGGGCAGAAGGGAGGCTCCGACACGGCGCTGGTAACTCAACTCTGCCTCGGATCTAAGCTTTCCAGCCCGCGTATCGCCTTACCGCGGGGGATTACGCAAACCGTGCAACCGGCTCTAACGACACTCGATCATCATCGAATTCACCAGCCGCGGCTTAGGCTCGCAGCATCGCCGCGCTTTTCGGCACCTGAGGGACCTTTGCCGGCAGCCCCGCTAAAATACGAAAACACAGTGTCTGGCGGAAGCCTACGAGAGAGCTGGAATCGCTTCGAGGCGAAGTCTATCGGGCAAAGGAACGCGAGCCACCCTGACTCACAAAACTAAATATAACCATCAAAATTTTGACGTTCCCGCCCTCTGCTCCTTTCCGCGGCCGCTCGTAAAACAGACTCGCCGAATCGTCTCAGGCTTTCGAAAAGTCAATTAAAGCGTCGGCGTAACGTGAGACTCCTTCCCGGACCGTCTAATGGCGCATTCTCCTTGGCCGAAAAAGGAAAGCCCGCGAGACGCCTCGTGACTCCATAACCCCATCCACGACACGAATCTCACCATCCAACGTGGTAACCATAAAAGTCCAGATCGTAAGAAACATCTGCCATAAATTGTGATTTTATCCAAACATTATATATTGTTCTGCACTATGTACTACGCTTAGCACCTTTGTTTACTAAACTACCCCTTCATTGTCCCGACAAAATGAGCCCCTCAGAGCGTTTCCCACCCGGGCCATTCTCCTTAAATCCACCACTGGGTACCTTATTCTCATCGATGGCTACCTCGCTGTTCCCCAAATTCTAGCCTTCCACCCAACGTACCGTTATCCTCCCGCAAATTGCAATAGTGCCAGGAGAAGTAAGCGGCAAGCACCTGTCGCTTGGAGTAGCCACAAGTGCATAGATCCAGCGACGCATCGGCGGTGGCCGGTGAGGATCGATCGAGCGGTTGTTCGCAGGGAGGCGACCCAGTTGCCCGAAACAGGGCAACCTGGGGGGACCATTTCGCAATCGTTGCTTCGAGGTGGCTGGCGGCGCTCGTTTAAATAAAACCGGTCCCCCGTTCCTATTTATCCAGCGCTGTGTACTTTATCGAGCGAGCATGACATCAGCCAAGTCGCGGCCAGTTAACTCGCACAATCAGCTCCGCGGCTCGGTCTGCTGCTCATCCTTCGACAGGCGTCCTTGGGCGAACCCTTTAAGGACAGGCCGCGGCAGGCTACGAGGGGCCAGCCGACCTCAATTCCCGCTGGACCTTGACCACGATAGAGGAACGCGGCGGGCAACCTGTTTCCAGGGGCCGTTCTTTAAAATTCCGCGGCAAAAGGGACCGGTTAAGGAATACGTAATAGATGAAAAACGCTGGAGACTCGGATGCTTTAGGCAATTTAACCCTCGCCTGGTGGATATAATCAGGTTTGACTTGGGTTGCCAACCGTAAAGATATAGTATTGTAGTATATTTCTGTCTAGTGTAGGTACTTACTATTCTTGGAGAAAATAAGGATTTTATATCATAACAATGTCGGATTTCGATATAGAAGCTTATTCTGAAGGATGCGTCAATGAAATTGTCACCGTTGTGACCAACCTCCTCTTCCTATATCTCTCCCTTTCTTAAACAGAAATTTGTGATACATTGGTGGACACGAAAGAGGAAAGTTAAAGCAATCGGTGAAGAAACGTGAGAGAACAATCTGTCGCAGCGTGGGCCAACAGCAAACAGAGAATTTTTCGATCGCAGGGACGCGACGCGACGCCTTAATGGCAGCAATCCCCGTCATTGTTTCATAATCCGAGCTTGGAAAAAGCAACGGACCGGGGTTTATCAGAGGCAGACTGGTCGTTTAGAGAGGAAATCGGAATAAAGCAGCCTCTGTTCGTGGGTGTACACTGCACGGTAGTGTACACGATCCTCCTCCGCTTTGATCTTCCTTCCATCCAGCTAACAGAGACTATCGCAGTGCAACGACCTTGCCTCCACGTTTGCATAACGGTGGAGCCAGCTTTTTATATCGCGATCGCCCGAAACCTTCCAAGCTTAAAGTCGTATTCCATCGTTTATTAATTAAGCGAAAATGTGTTAAAGTACTGCTGTCATAGCGTTTACCGCAACGCCACCTCAAGCTTCTCAGGGTCGGAAGAAAAGAATCCGGCGGCCCAGCGAAACGCTCGAAACGCTTGAGAAATAACAAAGGACGAGGGGAAAATCGCGCGAGACCAGAGTGTTCCTAGCTGTCGCGTACCAGCTTCACAATGGCCGAACATTATTCCAAGCCGTCGCGCGGTGTGACGAGCGGCGCGTACTTATTTTCGGCGCGGGTTATTTCCGTCGGCGGGTCGACGGGAACGCCGGACCAGAGGAGAAACTTGAACGCACGCACGCACGCTTCGGAGAAAATTCTGGCCTGGACTTCCTGCGAAAATTCTCGCCCCCAGCCAACCGGAAGCAACCTTCTTTCTCCTAGCAGGATTTATCGCAAGTGGAATCCCCTCGAGGAACTTAAGGAACCTGTACGAGCCTCTGCAATAGTCCTGAAAGCGACGACGCTAACGAAGCCGAGGTGCAAGCTTTAAGGGAAGCTGGTCAAACCATTAACCAGACAACCAGGAATCGGCGAAAGTTGGTACACGGAGCATGAAGCCGATCGGACACGGTTGCCGCTCTCCGTGAATAATCCGAAGGAAGTTTCAGCAACGGTACTCGAGAAGCTGAAACTAACCCAGCGCAGAGTCCTCGCGCGAAGACACGGTTGATACTTCGTGGTTACAACGGTGCAACTCGCAACAAGACGCACGGTACTTTTAAGTAAGAAGAATCGCCCTTAAGCGAGTTACACCGCTTCAGCCGGTGGAGCCGACTTCCTGCCGGGAAGTGACGTAAGAGGAGCAATTAGAATGTTCCACATCGCTCATAAAGAGGTCCGAGTGCCGGTGAAGCGGCTGAAGATTCCGTGCTGCTTCCTCCTCGTCGTTCCTCGCGCGACACACGCCAGATACCTTGCATCGCCTTCAAACTTTGGCTGTCTGGCGCGTTCCGAGCGGATGCTAACGGGTGCACGATGATAGACTACCCTCGCGTGAGACTGGCTCAAGATTAGCTACAGTGGCAACCACGCATCTTCACCTCTCGCGAACGAGTAGACGGAGAAAGTTCTCTTTCGCGATTCTGTGAAGGGGTCCCCAAGAAATGGAACAATGAAGAAATAAGAAAATAAAAAAGAAGGAAATGAGAACGCAAATTTCTAATAAAATAATATAATAATGTAGTATTATTAATGATATGGAAAGAAGTGATATATTTAAATATGTTAATGTTTATCTGTTTATTTCTTTGTTTTATTTCATTCTCTTTATTATTATTGGTATTACTTTCTTTTGTTCGTGAAAATATGTTATGCTTTTTTACCGTTGAGAAATGATCTGGACTCCCAAAATATTTCTTGACAGGGATCGCTATTGTTTCAAGATCAAACAACCTGCTAGCCCTAATCACAAAGCTGTAACTGTCCGTTTCAAGGTCGAAATTTGATAACTGCGCGTTTCTTGGATATTCTAAATGCGCAACTCTGCGTCACGTTAGCTAACAATTCTCGTTGCCACCCACGGTGCATTAAGAAACCGTCACCGAGACACATCATGCTGCTACAATATAAACGATTTACAAGCTTCTTTCCTGGTACACAGCGCAATTCAAAGAGAAGCCAAATTCTAGAACACCCTGATTAACGGTCGGGTTCCCCTCTGGACCAGCGGTGCCAAGGAACGGAGAGAGTTCCAAGCGTGCACAGCCCACTTAGTGTACTTCACAGTCGGCGAAGTTAACTCAAGCTTTCTGGATAAGACAGGGCGCGAGTTGACGAGAGAGTTGTAAGCAAAGGTAACTAATAATTTGCAGATGGTTCGCTACGGCGATTCGCTGCGCCGATTGCGCAAAATGGTGGACCAGATTCGCGCGTTGCCAAGTTGCGCAACGAGTGGTCGGGAGCGAAATATGCTCGAGATGAGTCAGGCACAATAATTTCACATTTGTCACGGGCGAGTCGAGAGCATGTCCCGCGGTCGCGATCCCGAGGAAGAAAGTCGCAAGCCAATTGTCTTTACGGCCCAATTAAGCTACACTTCGATGGAAACGGGCTCGTTTGACGCGAGGTCTCGCCGTTGCCAGCGATTCCTCACGCACGGAAATAACGCTGGATTCTTCCGATAAACTAGCCGTCGAGGGGAGGCCGGCCTAGACTTAATTTAACGCGCGAGAAATTTCTGTGGAAATAGTCCCGATCGAACGGGACGCTAGAAAATTATCGCATCGAGATCAGAATCTGCAGGAACCAAATATGCTTTTGATATCCGAAGGAAATAAAACACCATTAGGACAAATCGAGTCTTCTAATTACAGTAGTGGCCAGAAGAAACGAGTGTCAGTCAACTTTTACCTCCATCTTGAACAGTTTATTTCTTGTGAATCGAAGGTAAAAATAGAAGTGGAAGCGGTTCCATAAGAATGTATCGATGCTACTTTTTTTTCATGATTCATTTCATGATTCTTCAAACAAGAACCAAGGATCTGCTTGTTAATTTAGAAGAAAGGTAAGAAGAAACCGAGGTATGCACTCACCAGCAGCTTGTTGTCCACAGTCTTGACGACGATTTCCTCCGGGGTGTACTGGGAGACATCGAATCGGAGCTTCAACATCTTGTTGTCGCCTTCATCCTGGATGAGAGGGCTGTTGAGGCCGTCCAGCCAGGCGGAGTCGTGCTGGGGGCTCAGGGAGCTGCTGTTCTGAGTGCTCTGCGTGGTGCTGAAAGGGACAAGTGGAAAGGACCGATTATCGCGGGCCTCTCTCTGTCTCGTCGTCGATGGTTTTCGGGACGAGTGCGCTTGAACGATGAACGAAAGAGACATAAATCGAACTATGCATCGACGACAGTGACGGCGTGATCGTGGAGTAATGCAAAAATGAGAAAGAGAGGAGGAGCGTGGCCCAAAACTCGTTCGCCTACGGGTGACCTAGGTGCGCAAGTTCGAGGCAGCCTTACCTACTGTGGTGATGCAACGAACAAGGAACACACACGCACATACACACACAGAGAGAAAGGTGGTGAGGAACGAAGGGGTTAAACAAGATCGTGCTCATCTACTTAACGGGTTAAATTAAATGCTAGCGTGCCATATGGTTTCATTCGCGAGACACGCGGAAACGAAGCTGCGCCAAGCGTTGTTAATACTATTTACACTACTTGTGGCTGGTTAACTGCCGCCCGCCAAATGCTTTAGGTTAATTGCCGTCGGCGACCGACGCGAACGATGCTTTCCCATTACCTTGCACCCCGCGCTTTCGACGATGTCTTTCTGTTAGCTGCGAGGAGAAACGAGGCGAAAATAATGCGTTGGGATTCCACGCTGGATAGATGGACTCGGTGTCAGCGGCTGCTCGAACGATGGCACTCGCATATCATATTTGTTAGTTTAAAAAATCACGATGTAATAACTACTTGTTTATAATATCTTTATTGGCTTAGGACGTTGAACGCACAGTTAATTTTTCTAGATTTTTGCAGGATTATACGACAACGTGAAAAGGAAGATTTACATTCAGACAACGGCGGATTTAACAGGCACCATCTTCGAAAAAAAATTTATGATTTATCCCTAACACTATATTTTTTCCATAACTTTCATGCCACACGCGCGTAAATTTATTTGCAATTCTGTTACGTATACCGGGTGTCCCAGAACGGGAGACGTGCCATCGCCATCGAGCAACGGCGACGCGAGTCGTCTGGGTGCTTCTACGGCGGCTGGTGCAACGTGTGAAAACAGAAAATGGCAGGTGTCTATCGGGGGTCTCTAATGAAGGTGGTCCCGAGCAGTTGTTTTCTGTACATTGATAGATCGTTCGTGTCTGTGTTTACACAGAGTAGCGTCACCTTTTGAAGCTGTCGAATGCGGAGCGCGGTGGCGGTGCTGCGGAGTCGACCTTGTCCCAACCTCCCGTCTTCGAGGTCGTCGACGTACGGTGTTCGCTGGAGCTCGTGTGATGCCGACTTCGAGTTAGTCACCAACGTGCCAATGCAGAGAGCCAATCAGAAGGCGAGACAGAAGTCGAGCAGGGGGAGGGAACAGGGGGCAATTATTATTTTGTTAACTTCGGTGTACTGTTAGTTTCTGTTCTCGAGTCGCTCCCGTTCTTTCTTCCGGTCAATGTTATCGGGCGGACTCGCTAGCACTCTTTTAGAAACTTTCCAAATGCCCCTTGGCGACAAACCGTCAGATCCCTGCGACAAACATTTCGCGCCGCTCTTAGGAACCGAACCTGCTCGACAGGAATCCCCTCGAACTCTGTCGACCGTTGTTCAGCCGCTCGGTATTGAACATTCACGGGTTCGAAAGTTCGAGAAGCGGTTGTAAAGTGAACTGCTTCGGCCGGTAGAAGCTGCAGCGTGTCGCCAAGGGACTTTGCCTTCGAGAGCTGGTCCAAAGAAGCTCCATTACCAGGATTAAATTGGAGACTCTCCTCAGTATTTACAAGAGAGGCGTGAAAGTGGCACCGAGAGTTACATCGTTATGTCCCAAGTTTACGGAGCGTACATATTTTCTCGATACACGTGGCACTCTTGTTTAGAACCTCTGCGGTGGCTTTGCTGCTCGTCGAGTTGCGAAACGACGTAAAACTCCGATTGTACCCGCGCGTCAAATTCAACGGTGCGTACCAAGTTTCAAGTGTTTAGAATATTTAAGCAACGCTGCGGAGAGCTGTTTCAGGGCCGTCGGTGCAAGCTGCTCGATTAATGTTACATCGTTCGACAAGTCGGTAATTAGGTAGGCTAAAACCAAGTGCCCGCATCATGCCAATCAACCATCATTAAGGAATAATTACTTTGGCAAGCCAACAATCGATCGCGGTGTGCCACGAGTGTCGTCAACATCCTCGGAGAAAGATCTCGAAATTATGCTGCAAAACCGCGCTGTGTTTCGAGGAGTGCGTTCCCTTCTCCGCGGGAACGCGATTAAACCCTAGCTCTAGCCCGTATACTGTACAATCTGTGAGCGAACTCAAGAAGGGCAGAATTTTTCATCCAGAAGTGTATGTATTTGCCAATATTTCTGTAAATTTGTAGACTTTAATATTGAAATTTAAAAATTTGGCCCTTCGTGAACCCACCCGCACATACGACGCACGTACATATGATAACGCTGCTGTTAAGAAGAGCGAATGACATCGGAGCCCAAGATTAGCGCTTGCAACTCCAAGCGTTAAATAAATCAACAAAACAGCATTATTTCATGAACGAATAATCCAAGAATGCTTTAACCTCTGAAAAGCAAAATGGGCGTCAATTCCACTCGGGTAAAAGAATCAGCTTCGTATTTACATTGCGCACGAGTATCGCATAAAAGACAACAGCCAGGAAAGTCATTATTGCCGATTAAAACGCGCGAGGAATCAAAGATGAGCGTGAGCATCGCACACGTCTGCTTTTCATTAACTGCGCCGTCCACTCGAGCGGCCAGCCATTGTCGATCGATGCTGCGCTAATTGCCCCGGTTAATCGATGTTAAATTGTTAAAGCAATCGTCGGTCGGTCACGAATCAACTTATCACCGGATCCAGGTCGCCCGTGGTCGTTATTTATAGGCGGGTCCCGCGACGAAATGTCAGCACGCCGCGACTTTCATAAAACCGATAACCGGAAGTCGGGGGCTGCGCTGTTCGAGGAGGTCGCCGACCCGAAGGATTCTAAAATAGTGCACCGGCCGCGACCACGGCGGCTCCGCCTCGGAGGTTCAACCCTCCGCCTCGCTATCGTCCTCACTCGTCCAACAACTACTTGGTTCGGAAATTTTCATCCACCCCACGAGATAAACCTCCCTCGCTACCCTCGATAAATTATTACTTAACTCTTTCGAGATTTCCCAGAAAATATGAACGCGAAAGTAGGTACTTCAAATAGTAAATTGAACTAGGCAATATAGAAGATTGATCATTTCGATCAAATAGTTGCACGCGGAAGTATTTTAAACGTTATTATTTTATTAAACTTAATAAGGTATGATTGAAGTTTTCACACGTTTTATTCTTCGAAATGTTAATTTGGTAATATTTCTTTGCTATTAACATACCTAACTCAGTGAAGTGAGGAAATTCGTATTTGTGTGAATTTTGGAAATGTTTCTAAACCTAATCTTAGATATGAGACACTCGCAAGGGAAGAAGAAAAAGTAGAGATTAGTGAATTTGGGTAGCAAAAAAATGACCTAATACATATCCTCTACATATCCCCAAAGTTTCATAATATTTTGAGGACCTTCCCTTGTCAATGAATGGTTGCTCCAAATTGAGCAATCTTTCGAAAGAAATGTCGTTTAAAAGGTTATGGTATCGACGTTGAAGAAACAGTTGAAACAGCGCAAGATCAAGAAATTACCCTTAATAAGACAATAATTTCGCGAAGAAAATGTCATCGTATCCCGTCACGCTATGTAACGTGTCCACATGCTCCACTTTATCCCTGGTAGCCGTAAAAAGCGAGCCAGCGCGCAATGGGAACGCTGAAACGATGAAAAAGGAAACAATTCCATAGATATATATCTCGGACGTGCTAAATTGAATGCACGGTTATTAGCCCCGCGCAGGAAGGAATTACTTCTTCGGTCGCAGAAAAAGGCGAGGATGATAGATCCAGGACAGAGGAAGCTACTGCCGCATTCTTCGATTACAGGCAAGCAAAACGATCGATCATAAAGCTGCTTCTTCCAAGTAGAACATTCTATAACTGGAAAGCTGCAATTGCTGTCTTGGGGGACGGGTATTTCTAGTCTGAAGGTAAGAAGACGACTCGATATCTTTCAATTCCATTAGCAAATGCGAAATGGGGATACTTTAAGACTCGAAAGCCTCCCCAGGCGGTGCAAATCCACGATGGCACAAAAATGCGACAATTATTTAGTTTATTATTTTTCAATTATTTTGTCATTAATTTCGTGAAACTAGACTCTCAAGTTTCATGATATATTTTCAAAAATCTCATCTCTCCCGACTATTTCCATTATTTACATTTAGTTGTTGCTGAGATTTGTCCCATATGAAATAAAATAGATAAAATTAGTTTGTGGATTCGGACTTCGATCAGTGCCAAAGCGAATAGTGTCCTAATCGACTCGGTATTAAAAGAAACTCCGCCTGGAAAACAAGTAATCTTCGCAATTTCTTCTGTACGCCAAATTTTCCGCGACACCCATCCACTGGGAATTGAACCAAGGACGAACGCAAAGTACATAGCTAGTGGCTAGCGGTGAAGAGACTAGACGGGGAGTACAAAAGGGGTGTGTTTTCGCAAACATCCGTTGAAGGTGGCACGAAAAGGACAGGAAGGAGAGGAGGCGGTAATCGCGTGCAGCGGAGGGAGCCAACGAGCCGCAGAAGAAATTAAAAGAGCCTCCACCTCTTCCTTCTCTCTTTAGAAGGCCTCTTTCACACGGAACAAAAGCCGGGCCATATCGAGGGGATCGCGATGTCTGTCAAAATGTCTTTCAAAGTGAAACGTGCAGCACGTGTTTGTGGGGGAGGGGCATAGTAGGGGGCGATTATCCTCGCGAGGAGAAAGGTCCTATCTCGTCTGCCGAGGAGCAAGCCAGGAGAGGTCAGGCATGCGGAGCAGGATCTCGGCAAGGCGGAATTGTCGAGCTGGAAAGGCCACGCGATACGTCACCGCCTCTACGCGCCAGTTTCTATGGGGCTGGTCGTTTCTGTGACTAGCTTTCGAAAGGCTTCGCGTGCGATTGCTATCGTAGGACAAGTAGTGAATGAGAAATTGAGGAGTTGAGATGGTAAACGACGTAAGTGCTAGTAGGTAAAATTTTTTGTAGAAACAAAAAATGCAGGTCTGTTCATTTTACCAAGTTCATATGAACCTGATCGTCTATCGCTATGGACTTCCAGCGTATACAGAGGTGTAGCTAAGGTTTCATTCAGGGACGGGCAATAAATAGTGACGAATTTCTATGTGCGCGCTTAGGAATTAATATAACCGGCGTCGTGTAATACGGAATTACATCACAATTTAATTTAGGTACTTTTACTTTGTAATAAATTAATTAAATTTTGAACGAACCTTTTCGTCACAGCGAAGTTGACGTTTACGATATTAGCTCTATCTTGCGATAGTCGTAACGGTTACAATAAATTATTCTAGCACTTATAACTTTTGCCACCGAGTTCCAGAAAAAATGATATTCTATTTTTTTAACACTTACATCGTTTGCCATTTCAACTCCTCAACTCGTTGAGGACGAAGCATTTTCAATCTCAATAGTATGGTACAATAGTGCTCCCGCCAGTGAGAGCAAAGATAGGACGGAGGACACCTCCGATTCATATCTGGCAAGGATTCAACGAATAGCTTACAAATTTCGCGACATGGAATGTGAATCGACGCGTACTTGACCCACAAAGGTAGCTAGAAAAAACGTCAATGACTGTGATATATGGCTGGCGATCGAGCGATCGATCCACTTCCCCGTCGATTAAACTCCGCGCGCCGAGCGCTATGCAAACTTGTCGGTAAACTTTCAATTAATGCTCGGAAAGCCGATACCTTGGCCGCCTAATGGCAACTTTTCTCATCGATTACGAGTAATGGGTTAATTCAACTTTTCTATGAAATCTGAGACCATCGTGGAAAGTGTGCGCAGGGTCGTGGGAAAGGAGAGACTCCGGGGACCAGGAAGTGACACCGGGCCTCTTCCTAACGATCTTAACGAACCCTCGAGTAATTACGTCGACCAGTTCAATCCTGACAACCGCTACTCTATCGGAGATACACCCTTATTAATGGAGCGAGTTTGTCTAATGTCGTTATCTCCGAAGAAGCTATCGCAAAAATTAATCAGCGGAGATGCGATCTAAATGGTGGAACAATTGCTCGCGATTGTGCTTTCTCGTTGAGCATTGTGGACGGTTAACGGCGAGTCGGCCGCTTAATTCAATCACGAGGAATAGGTCAAACGGTGAAGCAACAGATTACCCTAAGCCTAGGCGAGCTGCATAAGCAGGGGAAAGTTGCCTACATTGGACCATTTAAGAAAGTACCTCCATAAATTCGAAACGTGTTCATAGTTTTAAGCAGAACAATTTCAGGACAAATTCGGCATTGTAATTGATACATAAATCTAATGAGAGATACTGAAACGCCATGCGGCTGGTTAAAAAAAATATTTTCAAACTACCGTCAAGGGTCCAATTTAGAAAACTGCTTTCTTAATCTGTGGGTAAAAACTTTTATTTAAAAATATACTTACACTCTATAAAAAGAAAATAAATCTGAAGAAGTATTTTACAAAATACTGAGAAAAAATAAAGATGCATTCGACGAGATAATGAGTCGCTGTATTAGACCGTTAATGCAGCTCGAATGCAACTGAATCCTGTAAAGTCTGGGGCTAAGTGAAAAGAGCTGAGAGAAATGAGAAATCCAAAACGACAGCCTTCGTTGCAAGCACCAAGCGTCGCGAGACAGACTAACCCGCTATCTGACGAATCTGAAAGGGAAGTGCACGTGGCTCGATGCGCACAGAGTGCGAAACGCTGGGCTAATCGTTCTAGCGAGCGTGCACCGTGCACAGGCTTAATCGTGAGTGGACATAAATCTCGGCAGTCAAGCAGCTCGCCTTTAAAGTTTCGAGCATCGATTCGGCATGCTCGTACAGCGAGTGTAACGTGTAACACGCGACCCGCGAGATTAATTTCCTTCCGTTGCAACGGCCCGACGCGCCAACAGCTCCGACGTCTTGCTATCTGCTGCGAAAATCGCGATCGAACACACTGCTTCCATGAAACTCCTTCGCGTCCACTTCGTTCGACGCAAGGGTCATCACTATAAATACATCGGTGAAGCCGCACAGGCTCGCGAGTAATTACAGTCCAATCGTCCCCTAGTAATTGAAACTAAGAGGGCTTAATTTCACGTGCGACAAATGAAGTTCGTGGAAGGAGAAAGTGACCGATTTTGCTCTACGAAACGTTTCCTCCTCGAAACGATATAATTATTATTTATTACGGGACAAGCCCAATTTGTACAATAATGAATACTGTAGATTGTTCTCGAAAGTTAGTATGGATCCACAGAAAGAAATCAATGTGATCTGAATATGAATTGGAAACGCTAACGATCCGATTTAAAGGGTCGCGAGCGCCGAACTTAGATTTAATGTTTGAACAGCAAAGAGATGCTTTTTTTCTTAAGGTTCTGGATGGTGCGAAGAGGAAGATATCCCGTAAAAGCGATTTCAATAACACGGTCGATAGAAGGAGAAGAACTAGAAGATGAAATTTCGAAACTACCCACGGCGCTTCAGGATGAGTCATCCCCCTCGCGCGATAGAAAACGTTTTCGAAAGAAGCTCAGGAGCATTTATTTCGAACGATACTTGTCTATTTGCGGCGATCCGTCCCTGAGCAGGGATTACGTCAGCGCCACGCGAGTCCCCGACACCTCGTAATGGTCCATATTCGCCTCCCACGGATCTACCGCCGATTCGTGATCGATACCGAGCACCTGCGCGCCATTTCCAGCGTCTTTGCGCGGATCGATGAAAGCGAGCAAAGGAAGACCGCGGTCCGGCACTGTGGAGCTGGGTTTATCGAGCTTTCATCAGCGCGGTAGCATTCTTTTAGAATTTAGACTACGGTAACAGGTATATACCTCGAGGTGTCTAAATGTTTGGACAAGGTAATGTTTACTGCATGCGAGTGTTCGCGTAGCAGGAAATCCAGCAAGTTGCGAGTTCTTTTTTTGAAGCAGTTGAAAATTGTGGGCTTTGCAGCAAGAGGGGTGCGGCTCCGTGTCTACCAACTTCAAGTAAATTAGAAGGAACTGTTTATAAAATTATTGCTTTGACTTCGCATTAAAAAGGGAACACTAATTGGAAAATATATATTTTCACGCAATAAGTATCTAGTAGTTATTGCGTTAATAAGGTTTTATTTTTATGTTTGGCAAATTTCTCAAATCAGGAGCATCGTATCGCGCAAAACAGTAATGGCTGCAGACACAAAATTTGCAGTAAATCGCTCACTTGTTATCGGATTCGCATCAAACTACGTAGATTTTTGTTCATAGCTCAAAAAGCTGTCCAAAATGGAGCTGCACCGCTGTTGCTGCAAGGTCGCTACCTACCGAAGCTTGATCACGGTCTTGTGAGCGGGTGGATAGAGTTCCTCGTCGATGAGCATGATCTTTGCTGCCTGATCGGCGGAAATCAGCGGGTCGATGGACTAGCGGATAGCGCAGAAGAGACTCCAAGTGTCCACGAGAGCAGAGGCACTTCCGTGTTGCTTTCAACGAGACGGACAAATTACTGCGCAAAACGAGGCAGGATGAACGCAAGCTCGTCACCTTTTCCCGCGCGCTGCGATTACGATTTAGTGCACGGTACCAAGTGGGGACTGACGATCGTTGCAACGTGTCACTGTCAAGGATGCATTTACGCAATACACGCTTATAGCTTCCAGCGTAACACCTATTGAGTAACCAGGCACCCAGTTGATGAGCTAGGAGATTCTGAAATTCGAAAGCTCAGGGCTTCGAGCGATCCAAACGCAGAAATTCAAAGATTCTAAATTAGAGCTATAATATTTCGAATATTTGAATAATTTGAATAACTTCGAATAATTTCGAATACGATTAATTTCTTCGAATATTCGTTACAGCCCTAATTCGAATATTCAGTAGCCAAGTGGAATATCGGGGCCAAAAATCTGCCATACTCAGAAATGCAGGACTCCAACTGTCTCTGTACCTATATTTAATAGAGCTATTCGAGTACCTCTATCCCATTAATAATTCTATCATTGGAGGGGTTAAGAAGACTGGCAGTAAAGGGACCATTAAATTCATCCTCCAGGCAGACCGCGTAAGCGCAAAGTCCCGCGATCAAAGGATGTTCCTCTCCGATGACGCGCCGTCCCGTCATCGCGAGGCGTTTATCGAGATTACAGGAAGGACCGTGTCTTTTGTCGGCGCAACAAGTCGCGTTAAACGACACCCTGTTACGCAATGTATCGCTCCAACTGATGGATGAGCGACCACGGGCATTTGCATAATGATCTCGCCACTTGCGAGGCGAAAAATCGTTTCACGATCCGATGACTAACCCATTCGGTAGCTTTTAATTACATCATGCGGTACAAGATCACTATCAGACACCCATTCGAGTACCTATTAATCCCAACAAGTCATTTACTGCCACTGTCATCACTGGAGCAGAGCCTCTGCTCCAAAACTCTTCCTCGCTTCTGCTAACGCTTTCAACTCGCTCAGTCTACAGAAATTTCAGATCTAAAAAAAAGGAAAGTTCGATGGACGGATTTGTCTTCCTTTTTACGAGCAAACGAAAGTCGACGCGAACCGAAAATATGATACTTGGAGAAAAAAAAATGGGTGTGTATATTGGGCCAAATGGGTGGTTCAGTGGAATCTGTGCTAACACTGCCACCGATACTTCAATTCGATAGGCTCGGAAATTACGAAATTTATCGTAAATTTTGCGCGTCCCGGATTCTCATTTGCCAAGACGAAGCAGGATTCCTAGAAGTTGGTCGAGGCTAACATCTGCCACGTTTATTGCGGCTGATAAAATTTATCGAACAGAGGGGTGAACGTACCCCTCGGGAAAGATAACGAGGGTTCTCCAAAATTTATGCTCGAGGGGAGAGCTCCTACCTCCGACTCGTGGAATTTTCCTTGCTGGGAAATCGAGCGAAATATTCTCTTTCGATACATCAAATTCCACTGGTTTATTGTAATTCCATTTATACTGGGCTGTGCTATAAATACATCAGACATTCATTTCTACTAACTCTATAGAAAATTTATTTCGCATTTGTTTTTTAATATATCTCTGCAACGAGATGGAACCAAAATTTAAATATAAAAATTGTTCAGTTTTTATGATACATCGCGTTATCAGGAGAAAAAGAAAATTATATTAAAAAAATTAATCTTACTGATCTTTTTACTCTACATCTACACGAAGTTTCGTTAAAATCAGAATTTTCGGGTTGGGCCTGTTTGCTCGCGAGTAATAAATCTAGAGCGGCGATTCTATAATTAGTGGCTTCGAAGGATTGCGGCTAGCAATATCCAAGTTCGAGCAGACCTCCTATTAAAATAACACGACTGTTGGGTTTCGCGGTGTTGGCATGCAAAAACCACGGCACATGGCGCGCATTCGTTCGACCCAGTGGATTCGCGGTTCGTTCAACGCGAATTCCTACGCGAATATTTGAAAGCCTCGAGGAGTGTTCGGGTCGTAAAACCTTGCCCGATGAATCTCCAACTTCTCCACAATTTGTCAGTCCACAAGCACTGCAGAACTTTTACTTCAAAAAACTGAAAGAATTCCTACCAAGCAACACCACTCGATCATTACGAATTTATTTGCTTTTTCAACTTGGTTGCTCGCTTCAGAATTCCAATCTGAATTTTCTAATGCAATGAAATTGAAGCTTGTAGATACGAACAGGATGGATAGTAAGGTTCGTATTTATTTGAGTGAAGTTTCAAGGTCTGCCGTGTGTTTTGGAGTGTCAGAGAACGCGCGAAGGAGCAGGTGCAAATTTTCGACGGTCGGAGGTTTGTTTTTTCGTATACCCCCCCGGCAAGAAAGGTTGGAGAGAGAATATCGAGGGGGGCTCGTGTTGTTCGCACCGAACGCACTGACGAAGCCTCTATAAATAGCGAGTACGTTACTGAAATACGTGAAACGAATGTACATATGTATGCACGCGTCAAACAAAAAAAAGAAACCGACACCGACATGACCTTAATGTACACATACCACCAACCGACCAACGATTTCATTACCTTACAATAATAAATACGTTTGCGCCAGTGTTTCACGCGCCGTTACCACTACATTCTTTCCCTTCGCGATCTCGTAATCGAGCGGAAGACTTCCTGGAGTTCCTTCGAACAAGATGGTTGGCCCACAATATTCAAATTTACGAAAATAGGTCGGGAACTCCACATATTAAGTTGAATTAATACTTGAAGTATTTGAATATTCAAAGTAGCCAACTGTTCGAAAGTATTCGAGTTCGTTTATACCAAATGCTCGAATATTGGAAATAAACTCGATTCCGTTCGAGTCCTCCAACAGCTGTTGTGTTTACACTGGCCATCGAAGCAACGCGGATACACAGATATGCTAATGGTGTTAAAAATCAACAGTCGGGTAGCTGTGCAAACATCGATTGCAAAAAACAAGTCCGTGTATTTTGTGTCGACTCGCGGACAGTGTCGCGTCTTACGTTGTTGTGGGACAAGTGTTTGCGAGTGTTGAATTAATGTCAAGCGATCGATAATTTTGCTTGCCGTAGTCGATCCCCGTTTAACAACCCGCGATGACGTAAGATCAAAAAACAGCGACGCAGTTATGTAAGTCCAAGTCCAATTTGTACACCGAGGCTTTCGTACGATATTCGAATGTACATTCTGAAGTACCGTTGCAGGGTACCTACGCGGAATCCAGGCGGTGATAAAATCGATTCTTTATCTTAAATTGGAGCTTTATCTGGCCACTTGGAAAATAGCATTTGGATTGAATCGATTCTCAAATATTAACTTTACGATGTACTTAAGTAATCCCCATATTGCAAGTCTCGCAATAAGCGCAGTATCGATCGATATAATTCGCACTGATTAACGCGATTAATCTCAGTATCAATGCACACAACTCAAAATGAAAACCGTGAATAAAGGCAAACGTGTATTAAAACAGGCGCTTCTTATTTCTGCAGCGTTAAAATATCAATTCAATTGCAGTAACGATACACGTAGACACGCTTTCCCTACATTTGCGATGAATTTCCATTTCAATACCGTCCGGACTCACCGCCCCTATCTCAGAACCAACGGCATTTACGTTCGAAAGTCAGACACGAGTGGCTCTGTAAACAAACAGCTTGCACGGGCCACCATTAAAAGAAATACGACTTAATAGGTCGTTAAGTTCTACTTATCGATAGCTGAGTATTACTCCAATCTTAGAAAACCTCTAAGAATTTCAAGCATTCGATTTCCAAATATTAAGATAATAAAAGTTTCGAGCGCAGCTTGAAATAGGAATTGATCTGGACGGTATTTTATCTGTACAAAGAACAGTAATCCTGTTTGGAAAATGCATCGCAAAGGAGGGAAGAGAGTGATCGTGGCGGGTTGTGCGCGCGTGAGAAGGTTAGGTGCGTCGCGGCACTAACGCCGGTAGCAACGTACCTGGTGGTGCTTTTAAAGAAGTTGTTGCTTTCGCGGTTCATCAGCTCGCTACGGAACCGTGACATCTCGTCCTCCATCTTTCTCATCTCGGCGTCGAAGCGTTCTCGTATGTTGGAGAACTCGGTGTCTATCACGCTGAAGTCACCGAGCTTGATGGGGATATTACGCTTGATACCACTGTCAGCCATGATTCCCTCTTTTCGACCGCACTCGTGTCTCTTTCACCGAAAGCCACTGAAGAGATACTCTCTTGTGTTTTACTGATGTAGCACTGCTCTGTCGCGAACGATCGCTCTTTGTGTGTAAGCGAGAATACTTTTTCTCAGTCACGTACAACCGTACTGCACGCTGTCTTGCCTAAGAATGAGCGCGGCTCACCGACTGCTCCTTAAATAGTCGCGACGCAATCGGCCAGCCGCTCGTGGGAGTTCGTCGCCGCTCGGCCATCCTCGGGTGGTCTCGTGCGCCGCGCCGTGCACGCGGTCCAAACCGGCTACGGAACTCCACGAAGTTTCACCTGATCTGGACGAAATTTCCCTCGTGAAATATTCTATGAATATTCTAAACGAAATAAATAAACTCTTTTGGACTCAAATTATAATTCATAAGCATGCGGAAATTGGAATTCGATCAATTAACCAAACTATAGGTTACGCTAATTCAATTCGTTATTCTCAGTGAATCAAAGGAGCTTTCGTTAGAGCGTCAGAACTGAGAATCGAATACTTCGAAAGCATTTGGCATTCCATGTATGTGCTACATTCTTCGAGTACCTAGAACAGAATCTTCTAGAATCTAGATAAATCTCCATATAACGAAGGAAGTCGCTTCGAAGTGTACATAGCGTGCAAGCGTTCTGAATAAATAAATGATCTAAGAAGAATTCGTGGGCGTCTATGGGCTACGATTTCGCAGGCAAGACGAATCATTGTGTTCTATGCGGGAGGCGATGACTAATACGACCGCGCGATCATTTCCTTATCGATTGTCTCCCTCAAAGATGTACGTACAAGTATACGTACAGATTTTATTTCAACCTGGTGTCGGATTTCGAAAAATTCCGCTGGTTTGATGCAACGGACGTGAAGGACAACCTTATTCGCCGTAAAACAACTACAACGACTTGAAGTGTCTGCAAAACAAATCCATTTATTACTCCATTCTTTACGTAACCGTCATCTCCCGAGTACAAGTTAACGAGACCAGATCAGGGATGATCCGATTTTCACGATAATAATCGGCTAATTAGATTACATGGTACATCATCGGTTTTCTCAAGTCAACTACGCGCGTGAACACGTCAATTACCGTGGCGACCCAGTTTAGGGGGAGTCATCTTCGTTAAATATGTTTAATACGAGATGCGATCTTATATACAGGGTGGGCCATGTCAGCGCGAGGAGCTGTTTCCCAGCTAAGGGAGACTTTATCGCTACTCCCAACAATTGCTTGCTGGCGAAACTTTACGCGACACTCGAATCCGTCTTCGAGCTTCCTTCAACAGGAATATTTCGCGACGTTTCCATAACGCGGCCCTGTTAACATCGTGGTCGACAATAATTTACATTCTATATCACGTTCATCTGGCGATAGTCGGAACGATGCGTTAGCATGCATTCTTGTTAATCGCGGCGCGGCGGCGGACGCTCGCGCGCGTGTTCGCTCGAACATTCAGGTGTTCTAATTTGGACAGGCGTTGAGAGAGGCGCGAAGGCCGCAGGAGCATGCTACATAACTTTCTGTTTACGCCGCCGGCAACTGCGTGAGATTTTTTTCGCCGCGGTAAATCATGCTGCAAATGATGCCGACGCTATTTTCGCGCGCGCTGCAGCGTCACTGACAAGCCGAACTGAATGAAGCGCCGCGCCGCGTCACGACGCCTCCTTATTCTTCATAAATAGTCCTGCCGGCTGCCGCACGCCCTCGGGGGATGAATCACCCTCCCTACTGAAATTGGGTGAACAAGCAGCTGCATCTATATCGCCCTTTCTCACAAATGCAGTATAGAATATAATTTGTCACCAAAATTCCTGGCAATTGCCAATGGAGGATATGATTCAAAATCTGAGTAAAACGAAATGATTAACAGATTAAAAGAATAAACCGAGCAGAAAATTAATCTCGCTTGAAGCTACAGTGGACTGGATTTCTCCCATACTTCGCCTTGCAGAGCGCAACGTCCGCTTTCGAGCCATAAAACAAAGGCAACCGCCAATAGGCCGCATTGAAATTTATGGCAACAAAACGCCCAGGACCCGAGAACGGTCAAGACAGTGGAGATTCGTGATAAAGTGTGTCAATGTCAAAGTGCCCGAGCCTCCAGACAACGTGACCAGCTCTCTTCGAGACCGATTCGTCTGTTCACCGTTGTGTTTCAGAATCCTCCATGGAATCCTTAAGTTTCAGCTCTCGACTCTGCGTGGGAGAACGTGGCTAACATGACGTCATCCTTGTGGGGGTTTTAGTGATCGATAAAACCCGTCACAATGGTGCCTAATATGGATTGGGCATACGTTCATTACGCAGCGAATTGCTGCTACGAATCTTGCCCCCCTACTCGTGCAATTCATTCCAGGAAGCCTGTGCTCATAGCTCGGAAATATTATTTCAGCCAACTAGACCCGGCTGAACTCGTCAGAGATATTTCGTATCCCACCGCGACGAATCCCACGAGAGATTCAGAAGCTGCTGAATACCTCGAAGTGCACATTTGAGGGGGGCCATCGCTGGGACTGAAGATCCGAGTCTAAATTCAACAAAGTAATTCGCGAGGTAATTACATTGTCACGGCTGGTGGACAGAAGGCAGAAGTGAGGCTGCCCGCGGAGCAATTATATGCAGCGTGGTATGCCGAAGAAAACAACCAAAGCGAGCTTGTAGAAAAGATAGTACCTCGACGCTACACGCCGCTAACTATTAATAGCTGGCAAAGTCCGAGAGGGCCATGGCATCCGAGGCCAGATTCGACCCAAGGAATTCTCTAACCATTCGACCCTTTCGACCGTCATTCCTCGGCGATTCAATGTCGAGGGTACGATCCAAGGTAGCGCGACTTCTTCACCTTTCCCGGCGCCAATTTTCCACGAGGAAGACGCGCCGCCGAGGCGCGAGAAAATCGCCCGGCTAATCCAGCCGCGAACAGTCGAAGGTAACAGGAAAATTAACGGTATCGGACAGCAGACAGAAATAATGGCACTTAGCTCCGAACGTAGCTCTCTGCATTAAAGTGGTGCTCGCGGAGAAAGAAATGGGTCAAACTGCAATTTGCGAGAAATGAAGGTAGGTGTCGGTAAACAGTGGGTTGAAGTTCGCGAAGGGTTATTTCATTCAATGTTTCGCTACCAAGCAGGCAATGCGCGCTTGATATGCCTACTCACTTGTACTTGGCTTACTTAGAACGATTGAATGAGGAGCCGCTCGGTGTCGTCGCACGACGACTTCGCATCGCTACCACTTACTTGACTTGAGTACAAATGGGGCCTGAGGTTAACGTGCCGTGATGTCACTGTCTGATATCATAGGGCATATACGTTTTCTACTTTCGACGCTTGGGAGGGACATAATTTAGGAGACTGCTCGTTGAACTTAGTAGAGGCCCGAGGGTAAATTTAGACCTACGCGTAGACCTCCGCCAGCTTCGACACCGAGGACTTCAAGGGCTTCTCCAGTGCTGGATTAACTAATTAAGAAAATCAGCACGTGCTTAGGGGATCAGAAGAAAGGGGGCGCCATAGAAATTTTCTGAATTTTAAAATCTTTTATATCGTAATAATATTGCTAAGTGTTTATGCGCATGGAGAGGAAAGAATAAATAAGACATTGGAAAGATGAGAAGAGAGAGAGAGAGAGAGAAAAAACGAGAGAAAATTGGCGATCGAGAAATGATCGAGATTGAACTAAAGAAACTTACGCTGCGTTGAAGTGATCACCCTGTATAAGGGGGCCATAAAATCTGTTAAGTGCTTAGAGCCTCTAAAGATCTTAATCCGGCACTGGGCCTCTCTATATTTCAATTATTTCCGAGGGGAATATTGAGATTGCAGCTGTAGTAATTAGAAAAGTTGACCGATGCTCGGTGGCATTTATCGCGCATTGCTGCACGGCTACTGAAATAATATCAAGGGAATTGCGCGGTGCAACGGAGCTTATCGCCGAATTTTCAGCTACTTCTGTGCAGTCCCGCGTAACACGATACTAACCGGTTTGTTGTAACATTCGCGATACGTAGGTTTGCAATACGACCCGGCTGCAACCAGTTAAAGCGCCCGCGCAACCGTGTACTCGCCGCGTAAATGAAATACCTCGAATAAATTTTCAATGCCCGAGCTGGGTTAAGAGACATTTCAGTGGTTTGTGCGCGCGAACGGACACTTTGATCGCGTTAGTTACTCGAGCGTTCAAAGCATCTGTTCGAGAAGTAAAATGGAAGTGATCTCGTGAATTTTGCGCATTAAAATGCAAATGACCATGCGTTCGGAGTAGATCGGGAAACTGTCGCGTCAAGGACTGCGCGATCAACAGCTGCTTATCGTCCTTTACTTTATTCGAGCGCGCGTGAAAAAATGCCATTGCACGCAGTATAATGCGGCGGTGGCCAATGTCACTGCCACGAATAAACTGGCGATACGTAATGCGATGACAACCGGGCGATTGTGCAAGTACCGTTCTTTTATAATTCGCTTTTCTTAGTGCCACGGCGACATTGTGCTCGCCGCATTGCGATTCTAAATGCCAATGAGGAAGTGTTAATTACTTCCCCATTGCTTCTGCTAAATCAGACCTTATCGATTTTCACGCGCCCCTTTTATCTTCTTCACAATAATCCGCTGCTTTCGAGTACCTAGCGGGAGACTGTCCGACCAGCCTTAAAGAAAATCACGCGATAACGATCAATGTACTTGAATGCACTCGTATTAAGTGAAGGAGAGGAGAGGTCCATTTGAATTGTCGTCACTTGACGCGCTACTTGATTGCTCTTAAGTCCCCCTTGCGTTTACCGTCGGTACTAAATTAACGTCCCACCACGAAGCAGCCTTGTCAACAATCGCGATGGCACGCGAGAAAAATGTTCCTGACAGAAAGCAGGGAAAGCAGAGGAGGCAGGTGGACGGGAATGATCAGAGCAACGAGAAGAAACCGTTTAACAAAAAGAAGTATCGGCTGCAGAAGTACAGTACCAAATACAAAAGTATGTCCGAAAGAGCGCCGCTAACGTAACTCGCGCGTAGGTTAGGTTCCGTGATTGCTGGACGCTGGGTAGCTACGAGGTGGTCGGACGTGGTTTTGAATTGTATTATTTTTCCGCAGTTAATCAATGGGAGGAACGCAGGAAGAAGGCAATTTTACGGGACTATTACAAAGAACTCGACAGGAGCGAACGTCAGACAGTGAAGAAGCCATCTTCGCTCAAAGACACTGAACAGAATGAGAATGATAAAGAGTGTGTACGCAACTGTCGAAATTCGATGTGTTTAACGATAAAATTTAACGAAAGTGATATTTTATTTCCGAAGGACACAGCCAAAGAAATCGAGCGCCTTTCGTAAGGCCAAACAGGAGTACCTACGCAAGAAGGATGAAAAGAGGAAAGAGAAGGAGGAGGCTTTGCTTGTGAAGTCAGAGCGAAAGGAGGCTCTCGAGAAGTACAAGGAAAAGAAGATGCAAATGTATAAGAAACTCTCGAAGAAAACAAAAAAGGGCCAGCCTGTGATGAAGGATAGGATGGAAATGTTGCTGGAGAAGATACAGCAACAGGTATCTAACTGATACTCTAGAAAACTATCAAAAGTTAAGCGGCACAAAATGTTACGCGTTTTAAATTAATATAATGTGAATAAAATTGTTATATATGGACGAACGAGGAACTTAAATAAATCAGTTTTTTGTAAAATAAATGTACCATGTATTATAAGTTTCATAGACTGAATAAATCACAGCCTGTTGCAAAAAAATTATTAAAACCTGCTTCTTTCCTTTAAATCGAGAAAATCGAATTCTTCCGTTATTAAGACGTTACCGACAGAACAGTTAAATGAAATAAATTAAAACACTCCTGAACGGTAGTTCGCAGATCGAATACGCTTACCCGTGGAACCAGCGAAGATCATCCTAGGTTAGTTACGGAGTTTAGAACGCCGAAAGTCCGTTGACCGGCCGATTAATCACGAGTTTGATTGTTCCCGCAGCTAACGAGAATTCGAATGTCGTGGGATAAATCTCCGTTGGGACTTGGGTCGGATAATCGCGGGCGTAATCGCGAAAAAGTTGAACGATCGATGAAGATTTTCCTCGATTCGAAATACGAATTTGCCTGCGCAGGCAGGGACGGCGGAGGGCGCAGGCGCAGTGGCATTTGACGGGCAGCCGTCAGCTAGTCAGCGGTTGCAAATGGCGACAGCCACGAAATCTCTGGCACCGACTCGCGAATAGTTTCACGCCTACCGAGTGCTGCGTGACCGAGCCGTGCGTGAACGTTACCCTAGCTCAGATCGGTATGTACCTAAAACTGATCGGATAATCGCCGCCCGCCGCGGATAACCTCTTTCCGCGGAAAAGCCAGTCCCCGCTTGGCTGCGCTCTCCTCCTGTGCACGACAGCTCGTCGAGAGAGGCAAAAAGCCACCGTTCGACCTGTCTGTCCCCATCGAAATATTCCTTTTGCCCCCTCGATCGATGCATCATCGTTCCCCCGTGATCCCGTGGCCAGCGTTACCGCGATCCTCACCCGCGACTCTCCGAGTATTCCACGTAACGGGTGCCACCAACAACGTTCGCACGGCACTGCTGTCAAAAAGTGTTTGCTAGCGGAATCTAGGACGCGGTACCGGCTTAATCGCTCGATTTTCCTTTCGACCGTCTCCAGCCCCTGTATATCTCTGTTCCGTGTCGCGTTGCTTCTTTCAATCTCTGCCATTCATCCGATGCATTGTGTATCATTCGGCCGCTCGTCTGCCCGAATTAAATCTGCCGAGCGCGTTTTCGAAGTTACATTCAGGACCGAAGGCAACCGAAGGGCTCGTCGGCTCGAGTACCCTTAATCAACGGGTATCGTTCCCATCGTTTTCTTCAACCCTTTCCCCTCCCCGTACATCGACCGCGTGTCACTGAATAGCGATGTACAGTGGATCGCGGAATAACGTGCTCGAGTGCCTCTGCAATTGAACATTCTCGTGCAGGAGATGTATAACTTAAGCAGAGCATTTTAAGTATTGTTACTATAATTATAGACGCTTATTGGCTTCAGACAGGCAAGCCTTGAAAAATAGCTGATAATGCGTGTAACGATTATATTAATTGCTTCTGCAGCGATTAACTGACATGGAGACTTGTTCAACAAATCACTAATGCTTACTCGCGTAGAAATGGTCTGGTATTCAAATACTTCTGTGACCCACTGTATATTCGGCAGTTTAGAAATTAATTTTCACTCGTTCCTGAATTAATCTCTGTTAAATCTTATAATCATATTCGTCCGAGAGCAGTGTACAGCATTCGCTGTAGAGGAAACCAATCGCTTCTCTTTTAATTAGTTTCAGACCCGCAGGGTGCGTTTCTAGTCATTAAATGACCTGGTTAACGGGTTGAATTGCCGATCGCAGTATCTTTCAATGTATTTCGTTTCACAGGTGGTATTGAGAAGAACAGAACAAAATGCCGGCAGTGAGAGGAGATGGCATGCGTGGGCTGGCTGTGTTCATTTCTGACATTAGAAATTGTGAGTGCAAACATTCCTATTTTTATTACAATTTAACTTCGGGTTAAATTTAAAATATCCCCTGAAACGTATTATTGTTTTGAATGCCGCGTTCGTATGTAATGTTACGACAGTAGATAAAGAGAAGTAGAAGTTTGCGTTTGGATCACTGAAATTTTGATCCATATTCCATCCATTAAGAGATATGATGCCATTGAAACTAACACGACACGCAAAGTATTTAAAGCAGTCGAGAGTAGGAGACAGGGGGCGGAGTTCTGATATAGCCATATCTTTCTGATATAGCTTGTCTTTCAAACACCAATATGTAATACTTGGCATAATGTAATAAATCTCTGTTAAAATAAACACGCCGAGTTTCCTTGTGAAATTTTTGCGAGCACGAACAAATAATAAAATTATATTTATTTGGTATCTCTGTATTTTTTGCGCTCGTTAATTTTGCAAAAAATAGGATAAAAGACTAACTGATACAGAGCGAATCAATACATCTGAACTTTGATGCCAGTCCAAGTGGCATGCAGCCATTATAGTTTTCTATAAAAACTACTACAAATGTATATAGTTTGGTAGATCGTACATATTCGGGATACGAACATCTTGCGCTATATATAATTGTACACTCTGTCGGAAGATACTATTTTCCCACAATTTCTATGTGTATACATTTTGGTAATTGCGTAATAATTTTATCAGGCAAAAGCAAAGAAGCAGAAATCAAGAGAATAAACAAAGAATTGGCAAATATCCGCAGTAAATTTAAAGGAGACAAGCCGCTCGATGGTTACCAGAAGAAGAAATATGTTTGCAAGTTGCTTTTTATTTTCCTGCTTGGTCACGACATTGACTTCGGACATATGGAGGCTGTCAATTTACTTTCGTCTAATAAGTATTCAGAAAAACAGATTGTAAGTATGAGTTCCTTAACGAAGTAACCGATTAGATCGAGCCGTGCGTGCAAAGTATTTTAAGTTCATACTTTAATTCCTCACGGTGGATCGTGTTTTCTTAGAACTGTGCGTATACTTAGCGCCGGTCGAAATTAAATTCAGATTTACAAACATTTTATATATTTTAGGGTTACCTTTTCATATCAGTGTTAGTAAATACGAATAGTGATCTCATTAAACTGATAATTCAGAGTATAAAGAATGATCTTGCATCGCGTAATCCGATTCATGTAAACCTTGCGTTGCAATGCATCGCCAATATCGGCAGTAAAGAAATGGCAGAGGCTTTTGGTAACGAAATACCAAAGTTACTTGTTTCTGGGTAGGTTGACGCAGTAAATGTTCCATACAGTTTGTTTAGCTTGTTAATGCGCAGAAGTTTGTGAAATCATAAATCACTGTTCCATTTTAGGGACACTATGGACGTAGTGAAACAAAGCGCAGCATTGTGCTTGTTACGATTACTGCGTACAGCGCCAGATGTTGTTCCTGGCGGAGAATGGACTTCCCGCATAGTCCATCTTTTGAACGATCAACATCTCGGTGTTGTTACGGCAGCTGCATCCCTCATAGATGCTCTTGTAAAAAGAAATCCGGACGAATATAAAGGATGCGTTAGCCTAGCAGTGTCGAGATTGAGCAGGGTATGGCATAATTTGTTAGTCCGGCCCGCGGTCGAAAGATAGTTCTTTGATATTTATTCAATCTCGTTAGATCGTGACGTCGAGCTACACAGATCTGCAGGATTATACATATTACTTTGTGCCAGCGCCATGGCTGTCTGTTAAATTACTACGATTGTTGCAGAACTATACCCCGCCTGGTAAATTATTTGGCCTACTTTCCTTATATGTTGATAAACGAGGATATCTAATATTATTCCTAAACATTTAACAGCCGAAGATCCTGGAGTGAGGGGTAGATTAAACGAGTGTTTAGAAACTATATTAAATAAAGCCCAGGAGCCACCGAAATCGAAGAAGGTGCAACACTCGAACGCGAAGAATGCTGTACTGTTTGAGGCCATTAGTTTAATTATTCACAACGACAGTGAACTGCCTTTGTCGGTCAGGGCGTGTAATCAACTTGGCCAGTTTCTATCGAATCGCGAGACTAATCTCCGCTACTTGGCACTGGAGTCCATGTGTCACCTTGCTATGTCAGAGCTGTCGCACGAAGCTGTAAAGAAGCACCAAGAAGTGGTTATTCTGTCTATGAAAATGGAGAAAGACGTGTCTGTGAGGCAACAGGCTGTGGATCTTTTGTACGCCATGTGTGATAAGAGCAATGCTGAAGAAATAGTACAAGAAATGTTAAACTACCTCGAAACTGCTGACTACTCGATCAGAGAAGAGATGGTTCTGAAGGTTGCTATTCTAGCTGAAAAGTACGCTACCGATTACACCTGGTACGTCGACGTTATTCTGAACCTTATTAGGATAGCTGGCGACTACGTTTCGGAAGAGGTCTGGTACAGAGTTATCCAGATCGTTATCAATAGAGACGATGTACAAGGCTACGCAGCGAAAACGGTTTTCGAGGCCTTACAAGCTCCAGCTTGCCACGAAAATATGGTGAAAGTTGGTGGTTATATACTTGGAGAATTTGGAAACCTCATTGCTGGTGATCAACGTTCGTCCCCAGCCGTGCAGTTTCAATTATTACATTCCAAATATCATTTGTGCTCGCCAATGACTCGAGCACTGTTGTTGTCAACGTACATCAAATTCGTTAATTTGTTCCCCGAAATGAGGAACCAGATCCAAGATGTTTTCAAGCAACACAATAACTTGCGCAGCGCAGACGCAGAGTTACAGCAGAGAGCTTCGGAATATCTTCAATTGAGTATTATTGCATCCAGCGACGTCTTGGTAACTAGCCATCATGATTCTCGTCGCGATCAATTGAAAGTATGTAAATAGAATCTCCGACACTAACGACAATTACTTTTCACCCTTTCATAGGCAACCGTTTTGGAAGAAATGCCCGCATTCCCCGAAAGAGAATCTTCCATTTTGGCGGTTTTGAAAAAGAAGAAACCAGGCCGAGTGCCCGAAACTGAAATTAGAGAAAGTAAAAGCCCCGCACCGAATACTAATCACCATGCAGAAGCACCCTCGATCGCGGCAGCTGCGGTTAACAATACATCGGCAGATTTGTTAGGTCTCTCCACGCCACCGTCTTCTCAGCCAACTAGTAACACGGGAGTTCTTCTCGACATACTCGGGGATATTTACAATATGCCGAACAAAGTCGGTGCTACCAATGGTGCCCAAAATACATATAACCCTAAGAAGTGAGATGCCTCCAATAGCATTTGAATCCCAAATAAAATCCTCCTCGTGCGTTTTGTGCTCGTAACGGCTGAATTTTATGTGTTTACAGATTCGTTTGTAAGAACAACGGTGTGCTATTCGAGAACGATTTGATTCAGATCGGAGTAAAGTCAGAATTCAGGCAGAATTTGGGCCGCGTCGGTCTTTTTTATGGGAATAAAACTCAGTTCGCTCTTCATAGTTTTCAAACTCAACTCTCCTGGTCTGAAGAGAATCAAGCGAAGCTAGCCGTGCAAGTGAAAGCAGTGGATCCAGTATTAGAAGCTGGTGCTCAGATCCAACAAATGATTAACGCAGAATGTATCGACGACTACAACGGTACGACAAAACAAGTTATATAACATTCCGAGAAAGATTGCATACGTCTCGGTTACTAAATTGAACGCTGCGTGTAATTCAAGGTTGTTGAAGATATTCTTGAATCCTTTCCCTGTACACAGATTCGCCGTGCATGCTCATCTCCTTTATTTATAATAATGTGCCACAAAAAATAACGATGAAGCTACCGTTAACTATCAACAAGTTCTTCGAGCCCACAGAGATGAACGGGGAATCGTTCTTTGCGCGATGGAAAAATCTTGGAGGGTACGTAAATGTTTACGAAAGATATTTCAACAGACTTATATGCGTATTCGGATCATCTTAGAACCAGCTTAGTATATACGCGTGTTCTCTGCACCGAAATTAGCAGTTAAAGATACGTTAAATGCGAACGATCTGCTTTCAGAGCGAATCAACAGCGTTCGCAAAAGATTTTCAAAGCGCAGCAACCAATGGATCTCGCGCAGGTTCGCACGAAATTGCAAGGATTTGGAATGCAGTTGCTCGATGGCATCGATCCGAATCCTGATAATTTTGTCTGCGCGGGTATAGTACATATGAGGGCACAACAAGTAGGATGTTTGTTACGTTTGGAACCGAATAAACAAGCGCAGGTAACTTTCACAGTACAAATCTACTCGCGAGACCTCCGTTGAGCTTGACTTTCGATGCAGTTGTTGGTTTAATCGTTGACTAATCACACTATGCTCGCAGATGTTCCGTTTGACAGTGCGCTCGAGTAAGGAGTCGATGTCAGTAGAAATCTGTGACCTGCTGGTGGACCAATTTTAATCGGCCTAGCAGGCGTGAAACTAATCTAAGATACATTAATAAAACGCCGTGGGAAGACATATCGTGACCATAAAGGGATGTCGTCTCTCGACGTTCAGAAAAGATACTGATGATTATTTGTTAAGAGATATTCGTTGTACCCAAGCTTACGCTCACAGCGCGGTCGTGAGAACTGAACCCTTGCGTAGGCGAAGCGTTGTTACCCGTATAATCATACAAGGCCGCGGCATACGATTGCCGAGGAACACAATCAACGTTAATTGCGTGCATGAAAAACGAAAGGCAAAAAAAGAAAAAATAAGAAAAAACCAAACGACGTATATAATATAATAATGACTATGGCGGACAATATTAGTCCACGTGCGAAGGTAACGAGTATAGGCATTACCTTTTCCTTTCTCTTAATTTAATACGTGTCTTTAGCGAACGTTATAAATCGTAACTTGTCCAATGACGCGTAGATGTCTCTTTGCCACGAGGTGTCCGCAGAGCACGTCCGGATACCGCATCGCGATCGGATCATACTAGCGTACATTTTTTACGGGAGATTTTTATAGTCTGTTGTCCTTTTTTTGCCCACTGTGCGTTTTTGGATGAGTTTACCGTACCGCGTAGCATCGTCCGTATAGCGGTCCCGTACAATTTGCGTCCTCGTGGCGCGCTTTCATCTATGCCACCATTAGCTCTTCTCCTACGTACGATTACTCCTCTTTTTTCGTACCCGGATCCCCCTTTTGAGATTACTATTGTCGCGTGAGCGAGAGTAAATTTGGGCACGATGACAGTAGCTGTATGATATTAGTTGTTTACCGTAGATTTTCCTTGTATTTAACGGAGCTCAAAATTTCTCTTGTAATTAGTAGGTTCGATATCGTCGCTCCCGTCCCGACCCCCATCCCCCTTCATTCCGCTTCTCTCCCCTTCCCACCTCCCGTTAGATTTTTCTTTACCTCAGACGTGTTGATGTATAAAAATCCATGGCTGGTTACGTTCTTTGGCTCGCGGAGAGGAGCGATCGAGTTCAACGAGAGGTAAACAGGCACGAATCACTAGAAGAAAATTCTTTTTTCTAATCGTCTTTAACGAGTCTTGTGTGAGATGTATATTTCAGTAGTATATCTTGTACAGAAGATGATATTCGCGGATGCGTTGAAGATTAATTATGTTCGGCGAGTGCTAACGAAGGGAAAAATAAGAGCAGTTCTGTGCGACACTTTCGGGTCGCGTTTGCATTGCGACCACGCTTCGATTACTCCTGTCTTTGTTATGGAAATTGTAAAGCTCTAATTCAATTGTACATAAGAAACCCATTGATTAAATGCCCTGATAAAGGAGCCATTGCACGAAACACAGAATCCAGTACTTGCAGACACGAGGATCTATAATTATCGTCTCTTCCTGCTCATTCATTTGTATTTCTTTATCATGCGAACACGAGATGTATATTTTTTTTATGTTCGTATAGTATAAATTTATATTCGAAGCCCTTTCTCCTTATTCCACCCCGTAATTTCTCTATCATTTCTTTTGCTGTATACAGAGCGTACTATTTGCACTGGCATGGCTGTAGAGATCTAAACGCGGGACGCGTTATTGAGAACGCTAGTACCTCTTCGCTTAAATTTCTGGCACCGTTAAATGTAGGAGGTTTTCCTTGTTTACTTTTTGCAACATTTACGAATATATTTCAAAGATTAGTAATACTATGCCTTAAGTGTAATTGGCGCCAGCGGTTTAAGCTCGGAGAGCGTTGACATTCTCAATAACTCGTTCCCCACTTTATTGCGAAGTATTCTTTTATTTGCCAAATAATGTTTCGTTCAGGCGCTATGTCGAGCAGTAGAATAGTTTACAAGATACGTATGCGTTACCCACAGAAATTATACAAGAAATTAGTGGTGTTTATGTGATGTGTGCCCGAGATATTTAGTCTACCTTTGTTTAAGTAAACGAGACACTTGTGTACATTACGGAGGAACAGAAACATTCCTGAATTAATTGATGTGAACGAAGAAAGTTGATAGCCGTAGGAACACTTAGTATGTATATCAGTTACGTTTATATTCGCAGGTCTATTAGTTTGTCTTAATTATACATATTTCTGTACAGACTAAAATTTTAAATCACCCGACTCAAAATTAAGCTCGCATGTACTTCTTTCCATTTAATGAACATATTTTTTAAGTACCTCCTTGAATTAATTTTACTTACTTTTTATATGTATATAACAGAATATATTTCGATAATCTCGACTCTCGAACAAGAGGGAACCCTGCAGAGAAACAATAATGTAAATATAATTAATAGTCGAGCTGTCGGACCTCAATGAATCACCCCAGTCATGGATTTGTTAAAGCGATCCTACGTTTTCGAAACTGCTAAATGAGATTCACGACGATTCCCACTACTTTCACGCGTGTCTGTATGTACATGTTTATCATTGTCGTAGCGTGAATCATGTTGTTCACCCGATTAGACTCACATTCGAATGACTCTCGCAGTATGCATGCAGGGTATCTGTCCATTTTTCGGGGCTATCTTTGGCAGCATGTGCAATCGCTCAAAGTAAACGGAAAATGTCAGAAATGCGCTTTGACCCTTGAACGGTGAATAGTCTAGCGCGTATCGCACGCTGGGTCCATTTTGACCCATGGTTCTGTTCATATGCACCCTAAAATAAGGTTTTATAGTAGATTTCGACTTCGTCACGATACAAAATTTGATATATTTAGGATGGGTCCGAATAGACCCTGTGTTTGCCAGACGAGAGTTAAAAAGTGATAAATGGTCTGATCTCTCAAGTGCAAGCATTGAACTAAAAGGTGACCATTTTTCTCGGCGTTTCCGGGGACATGAGATATTTATTTCGTTAGGGACCACCTACTCCTCGTAGATTCGTTTACAGCGTTGCCAAATTAGTAAAATCTTAATAGCAAACTCGTGGCTTCGGTTTTTTCATATTGATTAAATAAATCTAACTATAGAGAAGAAATACAGAATTGGAGATTATTACCGAAAAATCGGGAACAAATGATTACCTTAAATTCAAAATTAGGGACAAAAATTACCGGGGACACAAATCGTGTTGTGAACGAATGGTCACCTTACATTAAACAGCCAATACTTTCTATAATTTTCGCAAATTTAGATACATTTTTTGCTTGCCTTTGGCCATAGATTGTGCTGCCAAAGTTTTATCGGAAGATTGTCCGGTACTTTGCATAAATATATATAAATATAAACACACAAAGAGGGTCATTCAGCTAACATTGGAATTGCAAATATCTTTGTTGTTTCTGGTCGTACGAGAACCATTTACAACTTCGAATTTCTGGCGTATCAGCAGAGATAACGAGGACGATTGGAATTTCAGTGTCGGACGCGAGTGGCCCTCTGTATACACGCGCGCGCGGATACATATATGCATATAATTAAAGTATACATATAATTCATATAAATATATTATATATACAATACGAATTATTGAGAAAGACGCGTGGTGACATATGATTGTTAGGTTATAGTGTTACGGTGTCCCTGGTCGAATGGCGATCGTGACATAGAATTGAATCGCGTTTGTTACAACGCTGCAGAGATTTATTCCGGGAAATCCTTTTGTCGTTCTCCTCGTTGCTTTCTCGACACCCTGTGTATAGATTTAATGTAGGAATTGGATAGGGAGTGTGACTGCGAGCGGACTCTGACAGAACTTTTCCAATCGAGTGCTTGAATCGAGTCTGAATTCTGTAGTGCGATTCTACTAGCTGGGGCAAGTTTAATACTCAAAATGAACAAGGTGTTCAAAGTTATACATAGTTTGTTATGTATAAAATTCAGAGCCGCGTTCTGTATAGTGATGTATTATACTTCCTTAGATCTCACTCTTCTTATTTGTAATTATCCTATACTCGTTTCTATTTATTTGTGATTGTAGTGTAGTAGGTTTCAGTCAGAGATGGGCAAAGATTCTATTTGAATGAAATTTTGAATAACGAATAAAAGTTAGAAAATTTATTCGTCATTCGTTCATTAACCCGAATTAACTTAGACACATGACGAATAATTTTTTTTAATTTTTATTCGTTATTCGAAATTTTGTTTAAAAAATTTGTTTGCTTTGGGGATAGGTATTACACAATTTTTTTAACTCGCGAACTGTAAGAGGTAGAAAAAAAGTTTTCGGACAAAAGTTACTTCTTTTAATTAGGATTACACATCTGGTAACTCACTATTCTTGAGTTATAACACAAAATCGGAAAATAGCCGGATCTTCAGAGGCCAATTTTGGGCAGCAAAAAAAATGCGTAATACATATCCCAAAGATTCTTAATTATTTTAAAATCTTTCATTGTTAGTGGATCGTCTAATTGATTTTGAAAAAAAGCTTCTTACAAATTCTCAATGTCCTCAAGAACTTAATTAACGCGAAATTCCACTGCGATCGACTGAGCCAGTGGTAGTTCTTCGTTCGTCTCTCTTCAATTTACAAATCCAAGTTCGCTCTGCGTTAATATAAGAGGCGTTGACATGTCTACGATATTTCGTTGGACCATGAATCGAATACTCGAAAGTAGCAAGGTGTTTTGTAAGTGATATTTCTACATTCAATCTTTACGCAAAGTAAGCTCTGAAATCATCAAATTGTCTAGAATTATTCAGGTTTCTTTCTTCTTCCATTACCGACAGTAAAATTCACTTTCGAAATCAGCCTTTCAATCGTTTTGCATCCTTTACCTCTACATAAATGTATGCTTGTAAAATACTTTTAATTTCTATTATTAAAGTACACATACATATAATCTCGTACAAAGTGTGCCCCTTCGATCGATCGTCTCGACTTATCACTGTTGCTTAATTGAGTAATCGATCGATCCGTTTCGAAGAAAAACACGTTCACAAAACCAGCTTTAATCCAGCTGCAATTTCTGCAACTTTCGAAATTGGATAAAGAGTACAACGAACTGTCTGAATTCCATTACCAACGCGAATGACTTTATAAGAGCTTTCAATTACCCAAATCATTATCCAAGTTGACGATTTCCATCATTATATTTTTCGAAATCGTCCATACAGGTTCTTTCATACAGGCTTCGCGGCATAGAAAATTGACAGCCTCGTAGATGTAGTCGTTCGAAGATTTCGAGCATCGTGCCAAAACCAAAAGTCGCAGTTTCTTCTTCGATCTGAAAGTACGGAAATTCTCACGGGGTCCACAGAATGCGAACGGAGGAACAAATTATACGACTGTGCGGGGAGCGTTGCAGATTTGCACAATGTCCCGCGACTCGTTGCGTTCGCGGTCTGCTTTTCAGAGTACGTTTACACTGCTCCAGCGGGTCTATAAGTCATTATCCCACAAACACCCTCGCTCCATTCCGTTATTATCTTTGTAGGCTGTTAAAAAGGGCACCCAGCAGCCGAGCACCTATTCGTTTCATCGCCACGTGTAAAACTCCAGTCATGCTTTCCCCAACAAACCACAGTTAAGAGATAATGCCACTCTTGCGCTCTGAAAAACAACCTGACTTTGAGAATTTTTCATGCGAGTATAGTGAATAAAATGCAAAATCTGTTACGAGGCCTTTATTCTCCATACTTTAAAGAATGAGCACAATTTAAAAAAAAAATTTTAATACAAAACAGCAACGCCACAGCCCAACGAAGCGAGCTTCTCCTGACGGATAGTGTTCTCCTCCAATTTTTGTTCCGGCGCCGCCGTTTTGTACTAAAAAAATTTTTTAAAAATTGTGATCATACTTCAAAGTATGCTCAATAAAGGCCTCGAAACAGAATTTGTATTCCACTCACTACACTCGCATAAAAAATTCTCATAATCAGGCTGTTTTTGCATTACCACCCCTTAACGTTCCCAAGTGCATACTGCAACGGAATGTTGCAGCAGTGTAGACGTGCGCTCACGCCTAATTTAAAGAACGTCCTGGAACCAACGCGACGGTTCAGCGTACGGTGTCTTTGTCGGTAGCGATAGCACCGGCGGCGAGTTGTTTCTCGCTGTCGCCCTTTTCGAAAGTTTTTTGATCGGTGCGAGCCCCAACTGGTCGGCGATATCGAGTAATAGTCGCATGAAACACGCGTGTACACGCGCGTTACGTTCGATGTCCGAGCAAATATCGTGCACACGGAAAGACGCTTCGTAATAGTATTATGCAGCACAGTTTTGAAAGTTACGCGCCGCGGTGGCGGGAGAGATGGTGCAGCCACTTAAACTTTTTCAAGCTGAACTTATAGCCGAGTAATGAGCGTTTTATATGTACTCTCAAAGTTCCTTAGGAAGATAGAGACACATTACATATAGCCGAGGTTATATCTTAATTAATAGAGAGCAACTAATGGCAGTTGAATCGATACAATGCGAGGATCATTTTAATCGTATCTATCCCATTACGGCACGTTTTACAGTGACTTATTTTTATATAGATAGATTTTACGGTTGCGAGAGTATAACGACGTTACTTCGGATCATTTATAGAGCATTATATTGACGACACTCGAGCGTTGTAACGATCCTCATTTACCGAGCGAATTCATTGCGAGGTGGCTTGATTCGTTTAGGCACATTCCCTTTTTCGGTTTCGATGCGAGGCGAGGCGTTTCGGCTGCTACCAAGTCAGTGGCGGATTTAAGGGGCGGTCGATGAACAGTGGCAGTCTGGGCCCCTGCACAGAAGGCCCCTCAGGGCTGAATCTTCAAATAAAAAAAAAATTACAATTTTATCCAAACACTATAACTACTGCTTTTTTTTATAGTACTACACTTAGCCCGGTTTTAGTAAACTACCCCTTCATTTTTCCGGAAAAAATGGGTCTCTCAGAACGATTGCCACCGGGGCCTTTTCCCTTAAATCCGCCACTGTACCAAGTTCGTCCAGACTTCCGGGGGACCGGATAAAAATAACCGATGCGAACTGTACGAATCATCATTCTTTATATCTGCCAAGAGAAGCGAAGCGTGTCCTACGTTTGGCAACGAGGGACATTTTTATAGGACTGTTAGGTGTGATAGGACGATTAAAAGAACCCTACGTATCAAACGCGTTGAGCCGGGGATCCACCTGGAAGCTAAGCTATGCGGGGCCGGATTAAGACCTTTAGAGGCCCTGAGCACTTAAAAGATTTCGAGCCCCCTTATACAGGGTGATCACTTCAACGCAACGTACAATTTCTTAGGCATTTCCGACAATTTGACTCAAAACTATTTTTAACAGAAATTAGACTGTAAAATTCAGAAAAATTGTTTAATCCAGCAGTGAAGCTATGCTGTGTCTAGCTGTGCTATAAAAGAAAGCAACAACTTTAAAATTGCCACAACTCTTTTAAATTAAAATGTTTCATAACATTTCACAAAAAGGGAAGTTAGCCTAGAGGCGCCAAATCTCCAAAGCCGCCCTTGCTTAGCTCAGCTTTCAGATGGATCCCCGGCTTACCGTGGTAGCAGTGGAAATATCGAATCGAATGAACTCACCATTAACCTTCGATCCTGGAATTTCGACTTCCCCGCGAGACCGTCATTTCGATTCTATCTTTCTCCTCTGTTTCGTGTCATTAAATCGCGCGTCGACGAAGAGGAAGGAAAACGAAACAATCATCGAACTGCGCCCGTGTGTAGCCCCGAGATAGCATCGCAGAAGCTGTTCGTTTATATTTTCCCCCCGAGAATTATATATATATATACTACCGGTTTGTATCGTAGTGCACTGTGCATAGTAATTCATGTATCGCTAATACCTGACGAATCGCGTAATACCTGATTAAGAGGCGAGGGGGCGAATGGAAGCTGTACTTTGACAGGACACGACAATAGACAATTTCGAGAATCGTAGCACGTATGTGTGTGCATCGAGAAATGCGTAACTCTTTCTATCTCGTTCCGAGCGTGGATGTAACAACGGGAAGGGGGTGCAATAAAGAGAACTTAGATTATATCTGTATCTTTATTGTGTCTTTAGTGGGCGTCTGTTGCGGCTGCGTCCATCGGCGGAACGAACAATTACGTAAATAAATAAAACGAATTGAAAATACAGCTGTCACTTTGGCGAATCTCCATCGACGATCGATACTCGCGCGCCAGCGTCCCGCGGCACGGAATCGAACGTGGAATCCAATGAATACGTACATATCTCGAAATATGGAGGAGAAAATTCCTCTTACAATTAGTAGGTACGTTCCGACAGAAATTAGGTCGCCTCGTAGTTTTTATATTTACAGGGGTGTATTTACACGCTTTGTATACGCGTTTACTCGAGAACCGTGTCATTTCCGGTTATTCGGTAGTCGAGGGGTCGCTGGAGCATGGCTCTCCTATGATAATAACGAGTCTCTCCAAAGAGAGAGAGAGAGAGAGAGAGAGCGAGGAGTGAGGGGAGCGAGAGTGCTTGGAGGTCTTTGGATATAGGTGAATCCCCTTTCGAGGGACAGGCGGAGAGATTCTTCAATTTTTCTTTAGAGAAAAGCCGAAGAACCGTGACCCCTTTTGGAAGAATATAATTCTTCAACGGGGGCTTTTAAGCGGCGGATTTAAAGAATAAAGCCCGGGTGGCAGACGTTCTGGGGCACCCTGTATACGTAACAGGGTTGTTAATAAATTGACCCTCGTGTGCTACGAAAATTATGCGAACCAAAAGAGGATGTAATGTTTGGATAAAATATTAATTTCTTTTTTCGAAGATGGGGGCCCCTCTTAAATCCGCCACTGCTTTCCGCGCATCCAGAGACATCCACAGAGATCTTTGGATATACATAAATATGCTTATGCGATATGTGTACGTGTATCATACAGGGATCTATTGTCCGAACGCGCTTAACGAGTGTTCGGAATTACATTCGAGCGAGCGCTGAACGTGGCTCCGTTTCAATCTCGAAAAAGAAGCAACGCACTCGATTGATAACTGTTCGTTTTCTCGTGACGCCGATTTGGTAAAGTCTTTCCGAACACCGTATATACTCGACGAACTGTACAATTGATATGGAAGGTGCGATACAATCGTTTCTTCGTACGCGGGCAAAGGCAGAGCTCGCTTGCGTTCTTGCACCTACGTTAATTATATCAGAGCTCACCTGTAAAGGTGCAGATCCACGATGAGATTCTACAGAGACAAGAATCTCAGCAACAATTAAATGTAAGTAATTGAAATTTATTTTTGAAAATATATCGTGAAACTTGAGAGTAATATTTCATGAAACTGGTTTGTGAAAACTAATGAAAACATGAACATTAATGAAAGAATAATTAAAAAATACTGAAATAATTGTCTCGTCATGCATCTGCACCTTGACGGTTGAACGAAGGAAAACTCGCGCGTAGTTACGCCCTCGTTTGGACGCGCTGTCGCGTGGATGTCGTATATTACAGCTTATCGACTACTTATCGGCTAACTGACTAGCAACCGAGGATCGAAGGACGTGGACCACTGGCCGGTCGATCGTTCCTCTCTTCGAGGAGGTTTCCCTAGCGTAGAAGAGAATTAAGAAAGTTGACAGAACGAGCACCAGAGTTGAGAAGTAGTTCTAGGGAGGTTCTAACCGGACCGGTTAGAACCGAAAGCGTACATTCGAGCTGCGCGCGTCAATATTAACGAATTGCATTCGAGTTCTTCGGTTCCTCTTCTTAGGTCCTTGGAGAACTAGTTGGGAAGATAGTTTATGGGTATTTCCAACCAACCAATCAGGATTCATTCAATCCCTTTGGCCGCTGCAACGATTATTCTAGACTTTAGAAAGCTTCCACTTCCTTTAAATTCCTGGTATCGTAGGAGGAGCGCTCCAAGGTGTTGACCTTTCTTCCCCGTTAAATATTGAAACGCGAACTACACGGTCTCCCCGTTTCGTTGCTTTCATTTGCCACCGTCATGAATTCTTGAGGCTCCTTATTCCGCCGGCGATCTGAAATTTCTCCAATTTCCTTCGCTGCGTCGTTGCAGGAGACTCCAGAGGCCTGTGACTTCAGTATGATGTCCTCTCCGCGAGGAACCAATTCAATCCTCGAACAACCTCACTATCCTATCAACAACACCCAAGCGTCCCTCCTAAAAACACTTCCCCAAATTCCCCAACGAGTCCCGCATCCAAACCGATGGCGACCGAAGCTCATCAGCGCTCGCAGAAACGCCAGCGTCTGCCAGAGACGCTTCTTCCCGCCGTTTCCAAGTGGTCCGATCCCAGCAGGCTTCTCCTTTTCCAGCAAACAAAGGCATCGCCGTCCGCTGCAAGGCCTTAGAGCCTCTCCAGGGAGTTGAGCTCCTCCGCGAAGATCTCCGCCTCCGCGTCCTTCTCGAGGACTTCCCTGCCGTCGATCAGCTGGTCCTGGCCGTCGGGGTCGTTGACCAAGAGGCTCTCCTCGTCGGTGCCCTGAGCGTCCTCCGGCGCGAGGAAGAGGCTGGTCCGCCCCTTGCACTTCCGCTGGTAGTCGGGGTTGTCCGGAATCGGCCTGTGGCAGGAGTCGCAGACGGTGTCCGTCTTGGAGGTGCAGGGGTGCGCCTCGTAGAGGCCCGGCCCGCACCGCGAACAGATCCAGCAGGGCTGGGTGCTGTGATGGGGGCTGTAGGTGCCCGCCGAGCACTTGCCGCACTCGGTGTCGCGGCCGCGGACACAGCGGTTCACCACGCCCCAGCCTGGACCGCATCTGCTGCAGTGAGTGCCGCCTTTCTGGTGCCTGATGCGTGGCCTGGCCTCGCTCACCTGGAACAACGGCAGATGCATGCACGGTCAGAGGTGTCGGCAGCGAGGCTAGCTCGGTTAATGGCTTTCTTTTTACAAAGGGAATTGAAATTCCGCGGATCTTGTGGATCGAACCGCGCTGTACTTTGATTCTGGCGTGAACAAACGAGCTACATGGAATTCTACAGTTTGGAATTTCATTCTGGATTAATTAGATGAAAGCTCCTGTAAGCGTACCTACTTTTGTTGCGCGATTAACTTCTGGCTGGTTGTAGGGAAAAGAGAACGGGGTCAAATAAAAGTGACTTGAAAGTTGGAGATCTGTTTCTATTATTATTACTATTATTGTTATCGACGATAAACCCTTTAGAATACAGAGAATTGAGAAAATAACAAAAAGAGAATAATACGATCTGAGGAACTTTTACGCTACCTAAACACACCTACGCAGGTTTCGGAAGGTATTCGGAGTAATTTAGAATATTCGCATAATTCGAAATTTGTAGTAATCCAAGGTCTTACGAGGGCTCGAAAACTCGAGTCGTTTGAGTTTTTCAAGTTGCTCGCATTTTTGTCAACCAGTTCGTGGATTTCAAGCATCTCGGAAAATTCGAACGCTCAATTCGGCTCGAGTGATCGAACCTAGGTGAGCTCAGCTCGTTAATTCCGGGTACTCGCACACTCCTAGGCTTTGGTACGTAGAGTCTACAAGTGATATGGGTCCTCTGGTAATAGTATTGTAACGCGATAGAAGTGGAATTTCCAGGTCAGTTAACCATAAGTGTGTCGCGGAGTAGCATGTACATTTCAGTGTGCCGTGAGGTTATAGGAGACGCTCGAGCAGCTACCAGCTGTTCCTTAGATCTCGATTGGGGGCTAAAAATGGTTTGACAAAAAGTACCCGCATAATTGTCAAGCGAAATGGAATTAACCGTCGAATCCATCGACTAACGCTGTAATTTCGTCTCGAATATCCTGGCGAGGCTCGGAGCCATTTTCTTCTAAATTTACTGTGTAGCATCGGGGAACAGGTGCCAAAGGATAAAGCCACCTGACCGCAGGAGGAACACCTTGCGCCTTTCTTTCGCCGTGCACCGAACCGCGATCAAGATACAGCCGAAAACGCGCTCGGCCGAGATGCAAATTAGGATTTCTTCTTACTTCACGGTACTCCATTAAGCCTTTCTGCCTTTTACAATATCCCAGAAACCGCAGGCGATTTCATTCCACTTTCCTATCCAACCCGATCTCAACGTACCTTCGTTAGATACTTACTCGAATCCTCCAACGACATAATCACCTCCGAGAGAGAAGCATGCAGCGATATTAAAACACGCTTCGAGCACGAGACGAGAGGAAGACGAGGCGGAGGCAAACGTGTTCCATCGATTGGGAAGGTGCACTCGCGTTTCCAGCGTTCCCAATGGAAACGGATCGGTGAAAGTGCAGTCTCACGCGAAATCAAGTGCAAACAGCGAATTCTGCGGCGGCGCCGCGAGCAGTCAAAGTCACGGAGGATTTGCAGCGACGAGGTAAACGCCTCTGCTCCCGAGCCAAATGCTTCTCCGTTTACTTTGCCAGTGATCGCGCCGTTCGTCGCCAAGATACTCGATTGCTCCCCTCGAGGACGATAAAAGGGTCAAAGATTGTTATTGGCAATGAAAAGAAGGATCGGGTCCAGCCAGTGAGTTTAGCCGCAGCTGGCAGCAGCCGGCTGCTGGCACGCGCCAACGGTCACCGAGGCATCAGGTGCATCAGGTGCATCACTGCACCCGGCCCGCTTCGTCAAAGCCCGTTCATCTTTCTCTTCCTTTTCACCGCTTTCCTTTTCCCTTGCTAGCTAATGAACAGCCGCTTCTTCGCCACGATTCGAAGCGCCCCTGTCTCGCAAGGGGGTTCCAGTTCCTTCCAACGCCATAATCCGCTAAACACTTTTTACTACTCCACAAAGGTAGCTCCTCCGCTTCACCGGGCCCACGCCCAATTCTTCTTCTACCAGCCGACTGCCCTAATCGACTGAGGTACTTAGGCTGCCCCCGGATTCCTTCCTCTAAGCCTAATGACCACAATGTCTGTTGCCTTCTACAGGGTCCGATCTAGCTCTTCCGCCAAAAATCATTTCTGCCTTTATATTTAACTATGAGCGAATTTTTTAGTAGATAATTATTTGTTGATTATTAAAAGCCTTTGGTTTATAAACAAATTAATATTCTTAAACGAAAGCAGCATCAAAATAAAACGTATTATCTGCTTTTTACCGCGTTTTCAAAAAGTTTTATTTTCTACTGGTGTCTATTGATTTCAATTTTCTCCTTCTACTAAATTCGACACTCTGGAGAGTTGCCCCGCTTGCGCCCCCGCCTAGATCGGGCCCTGCCCTACTATCGCGTGAAATTTCTCCAGTGGAGGCTTTAATACTAATTCTTTTACGCTTCACGCTTCGCTCGAGCCTGGATTCAAGTGTTTGGCTGATACAGCACGACATTCCTGCATCGACCACCCGGTCGACTCTGGTCCCTGAATGTCATCTGCTCTTCCCAGAACGGAACAATTCCATCGACCTTAGCTCCGAAAGCTCGAAGCACCCTTGCACATAATAGCTTTCTCCTCAGGCTCGTCAGCCTGTGCTCTTCGCACAGCAAAGGTTTCATTTCGCCCCGCGAAAAAGCTTCGTCCCATCGCGAGTGCAATTCGGATGAAGAAGCAGGCCACCGTTATCGCCCGTTTCGTTCGGAACAGCGCGATAGGATGTCCATTGCCTGGTAATAGCTCGGGATCGTCGATTTCCATGAGAAAGCGACATTATGGTGCTGTGGGGCGGGCCTAGGTGGAACACGTACAAGTACGTGATCGGTGCGTAATACGTTCGGGCAGCCGACATGCACGCGTACAGGCAAGAGTGTCATCTTATCGGTGGCGTAACACGAGCCACGCAACTTGGCGTATATGTAAGGATGCACCCTGTCAATTTGCGGGTAAAAAGGGGTTAAAAATACTGTATTACTGCACGTCAACCCCGAGGGACAAATTATCTGTCCAGTTCATCACGCGTGCGACATCTGCCATTCCACGAGCAACGCAGCCAAAGGTCGAGTATCGGCTAGCAGTCGGTTCACCGCAGCACGACACTTGCGGTCGGGACTTCTTTGCTTCGAATGTCTCTTTGGGACCGATGAGACTCGACGTGGAAACCCGGTCAGCCGTCACCGAGGCAGAAACTGGCCCGCGTGGACACGGACGTCGTCACAATGGACGTTTCTCTTTCGATTCTTGGCGCAGTGCATTTAGATTCCACCCGTCTTGCCTTTCAATGGCCCTAGGTACTTGGTGGTCGTCCTTAAATTACGTAAGGCTCTTTTGGGGGGAGAGCATTCGTTACGTTTTCTTACAAAGGCGGAAGGGGCAGTCAGGTAGCATCTTTTACGTAATATTTTTTAACGTAATGAATAATTATAAAAACCTTTAAAAGAATTTTAACACCCGAAGGAACGCAATGTGAAAAATATTACTATTGGCAGGGGGAGGGGGTTGGATATAAAACCCTACGAATTCTAATTTAAGAATGGCCCTTTGCACGGGCGAATTTGTATACTGCAGCCTAAGGAGATCGAGGACGCCAAATTTTGGGCGAAAGGAATTGAAAAAGATAGCAAAATGTTTTTGTCCGTAACTTTCTATTTTTCATTTTTAAAATAAAATGTCTATTTTTCCCGAACGCCAAAATTGAAGAGTGATCTTTAAACTCTTAAAAACAATTCCCTCTTTTCACATTGAATTAATATTAAAATAGTCTCGACTCTTTTAAATTAAAACATTGACGATATACCACGAAAATGGGGTGCCAAATTTCCAAATCCGCCACTGTTTACCTGCAATAATTTTAGCCCCTCCATGGGAATATATCTCGTGATATTCATCTCTTCCCATAGAAAACCTTCCACCCTCTAATCCTCTACGCTCGCGATCAAACTATTTCGACCATCAAATACCCCCCAACACTTAAGCCCAAGTGCATCAGCAGTAAACTACTTCTCTTCGAGCACCGATCGCTCGCAGAAGGATAAATTACGCTTTCCGCGTGAAATTACCCGAGCAGGGTAGCTGCAGCGGCTGGCAGGCGAATGGGAGGTGAAAAATAATTTTCATTGGGAAGCGCGCGGGACCAGAGGAGTTCTTAGCCGCGATCGATGGCGAAGGGTTTCGCACGGGAAGCAAGGAAATTACATCTCTCTCGGAAGGAGCGGAATACGAGCAGACGAGTGGCCGCTTCGAAACGGCCTTTAACAATTTCCGATCGTTTTTCCAGCTCGCGACTGCAGGCCCCGCGTCTTACAACGCTCTCCGGCCGCGGTGAAACGCGAGCCTGATGAATCCGCGGAATTCGCCGAGCGCCCGTAACCGATACGAGCTCCAGTGACCAGCTTTCCAATAAGCCGAGCACGAATGCTGAGAAAGAGGATACCTGCGGCCGGCGCGAGGGGGGAAATAGTTTGCAAATTTTTCGAATCAGGCCCGCCTTTTGAAGACAGATCAACCATCCCCTCTGAATTAATCCGGCTTTTGAAGCAGCCCCGCTTCGTTGTCCAAAGGGAAACGAGTTACAGCGGGCAAAATCAATTTTCCCGCCAGCACCGGTAAAAGAAAAACGAAAAGGTAGAAAGGGAGTGATTTACAAGCGTCCGCGGTCTCGTAACGCAACAATGACGGAAGTAACGGCGCTCATAGTGACGAGTATGAATAGGACTTCCGGCAGGACAGGCAAAGCGGAAGTAGTAATTGCGGTGGCTTTTGTGTGCCGCTTTTTTTATCCAGCGCCGGTATGCTGCCGTCGCGCCGATAAATTCCAATCGAAAATCATTCCTTCCTGGTCGACGAACCGCGCGGCATAGAAATTTCTACCTCTTTTAATCTCCTCTTCTGCCGAAACTATCGCTCGCTGTCTGTTGATATAAGTAAGTAGACTTCTGCTCGACCGAGAATGGTAATTCCTAGGTTTACCAATATAAAAATAGGAGCAAATTAAGTTTCATCGATTTCGGATACCAAAGCAGGCGATCATTTGGACAGCAACTTGTAAGGACGTTGAATTCGCCCAGTTAGAGTGCTCATTCAACGTAACGAAGCGAAATTAATTTATTTGGCAAATAATTTTCGGTTCGGAACGGCTAACAGGACGCAGGCATGAATTCTGTTGCTATATTTAGCGGTGGTTCACGACCCGCACTCGAGTTGCGAGCAGATTCAGCACTTAACTGAAAACGGGGCACGCATTAATCGGTGCACTCTGCTGCATATATGCAACGACGTGTGCTCGAGTGTGCTCCAGCGCGAGCATCGGCCGATTTAAGAAGAGCCTTCGATGGCGCTTCCCCTCTCCGTCTCGCGAAGCGTTCGCATTAAAATTCTTCTTCAATTTCGGTACAAAGGAAATAAACCGGCGCTGTTGCCGTCGATCGAGAAAATAAATTCTGCTCCTTTTTTGCCAGAAGTTTACCAATTCGCTTCTTTCATTCGAGCCAATCGTTTGATATTCGCTGCAGCGCTGTCAGCTCGTAAATAATCTCCCGATTTTATTTCAATTCGAGAGCGAAGGCTGGAAATAGAAAGGAAACGAGCGCGAGGAAATTGAAGCTCGTTGAACGGCTTCTCATGGCTCCAATACACATTTTGACATTCCGCTAAATTGCTACCCGCACCCCACTGTGTTTATGCAACGGCGCGTGCAGCGGCGAGCACGCCGTCCGACTTTTTGTCTCCACCTTCCTGTGTCACTGCTAGCTGCAAACACCACGCGTAAATATACAGGGTATTTTTCCTGCATTGTGCTCTAGAACCATTCTATTTTTCCATTCAGAAGAAACACGTTTAATTCCAGAGATTCTAACTCATTCGCACAGCGAGCGCCACTCCAAATGAATTTATATCCAACAATTCCCAAGTGCTTTTGAAAGAATACAACTTCTGGCAACTCGTATCCCAGAGGACGGAGAATTAAAAGTCTGATATTCCATATTCATCAGCAAACTTGGCTTTCACTTATCAACGCTAGAAGAATATTTGCTTCAACGCCGAACCCGTCCCATTTGCGATGAAATGACAAAGTTGAACCACCACGTCGAACTTTTCCGCCGCCTGGAGGCGGTTGGCCGTCGCACCCTGTTGCATTTATGCAGCGGTCCGTGCAACGTGTGGCGTGCTCAAAGGGTTGCGCACGTGCTTGGGAGGTGGACAAGGTGTAGAGGTCCTTCGGGGGACCAGGCCAGCCAGCGAAACAGCCGAAGCCAGAGTGCGGTGTCACGGCACACTGAACTCTTCCCCATGGCTTTTGACTGTTCGCCGGCGAGGTGGCATCGTCTGGCCCCGGTTCCAGCAGGAAGGCCCGCTCGCCTCGAGGGTGAAACGAATCGGCGCAGCTGCGCCGCCGACACTCCGATAATTATCTTTGCTCGCTACCACCCCATTGTTCCTCCAACCGCCTCCTCTCCAACGGCTGTATTCCGCCCTGCACGCTGCGCTGGGCCGCGGGGCCCAGGAGACTCCTACGCAGCTGCGCCTCCATCGGTCGAGTATCGAAAACGAGGGGGCGGGAGAGCCTCGAAACTTTCCCGTGGTCGGATTCACCCGTGAAAGGGGCTACAGATCTACGGCGGTGGTCGGAAGAAAGCTTAAAAGTTCATGCTAAGCTTTAAGTATCTCGTTGGTTCCTCTGATTTTAGGGTTGCCAACCGTAGATACTATAATATATAGCATTGTCAAATTTTAATTTCCGTATTTAAACTTCAACGGTGAGGATTTTTTTCTATAACAAATTTAAATGAATTAATAATGCAAAATGCGTAAGAAAATTTACGTGTGAATAAAATAAGACGTGGTTGCTTTAATGTAGTTTTATTTTCCACCACTTTCCTCTGAAAAGTACTCTTTTCACTACTACTATATTTTCCTGATAAAGGTAGCAACCCTATCTAATTCAGCCTCGCAACTCTTCAATTTACTGGGATATGGATTTTAAGATTTATTTATTTCTTTATTTATTTATTTATTTATTTGGGACATAAAGGGTGATAAACCATTTAGGAGGACAAGTATGTATAGTAGAGCTAACAAAAGCAGTAAGAGAAAAAACGGAGAAAGATATAGTTGAATGTTGAAAGATTTTTCTCGGCAAACGGTACGAGAAGAAGTACTGTTTCCGTTGCCGTCAGATTCCACTAATAAGTGATGAAGGAAAGCCCTGCCTCGCGGACACGATTCTTTTGTCTCGACGCGACGGCGGACTTGAACTGCAGCAGGCTCTTTGATCATATATTCCTACACGAGTTTCTCCATCTTCCGAGGAAAGCTGCAGGCCGACCTAGTTACGAGAATCGCTCTGTGTATTTGGGAAAAGAGATTACCTACGCCTCTGGTTACGCTTTTTCCCACCGGCGCCGTGGAAAACAGAGGAATGCGATTCATTTGAGAGGCTTGCTTGCGTAAACCTAGCCCCTTTTGCGAGCTTCTTCAAAGTCTACCAGGTGCCACATTTGGCAAACGAAATCTGCTACAGACTTTGCTTATGTCCCTGTGTCTCATTTTAATAGCACAGCTTTGATCGAACTCGGAGTAAATCTGAATTGAAACTGAGAAGCCAACGGTGAAAGGGAAGAAGCAAATGGTAAAAGTAAACCGTGGAAGGCTGTTTCATGCCTCGCGTGGCGAAGCCCAGAAGAAGCTGGCGAGCCAGAGAAATAGACAATTAAGAGAACCGAGACCCGGGTTCGTTATTTCGAAAACACGTAGAAAACTTTCCCGTTTCTTGGCCGAGAAAAGTCATCGTCGAAAACCCCCTAACGACCCTCGACGCGCAGCCGGAGCGCAATTTTGCGAATCGCATGAGATGGCCGCTAACGAGCCGGCCGAAATTAACGATGCCGCGGATACCTTAAGACGGCACGAGCAACAGTTAAGAAAAATCATCAAGGCTGAATCGCTCTCGTGTTCCCCTTTTCCATAGAATCACAACTGGGCTAAGAAACCGCGGCTCCTAGAGCCTGCGAGATGTTTCAATTCAGCTTAACTTAACGCAGAGAAGAAAATGGTCATTCCCCAGGAGAGGACCTAGAATACCTAGACCCTGAGCGAGGCAGGGAAGAATCTTGGTGCCCACAAAACCTGAGGAATCCTTGTTTCGAAGCCTCGGTGGACAGAGATGCTTGAGAGAGGATGAAGTTCCCGGAGCACTGAAATAATAAGGGTAACGTGGCAGGGATAGCTGTATCAGGGATCTAACGAAGGTAACTTTAAACGAAAGAAGAAGGCCACTGTCGAGCGAGGTATATTTAAAGGATACGTCTTTTTTATTCATGCGCTCCCGAAAGAGTGGCCCAGAAGTAGGGTAGCTTTAGTCGAGAATAGGCAATTTATCAGGGGACCATTTTATGCGTGCAAGCCCGCTCGGGGTAAAGTAGAATACGTTCCTCGGGATCGTACATCCTGCTGATACAATAATAATAACGCGAGGTACAGGCTGTGCCCTGAGCTAACCAGGGATAGTTGAAAATGAAAGGAAGTAGGTACAAGAGAAATGTCTGGTGGAGCGAGTGGCTCGCTGACGTTCCCGTAGACGTCGCCGGCGAGTTATTCAGTTCACTGGGGTATTCCGTGGTTTACGAGGCTCATTAGCATGCCATGGGAACCGGGAGTCGCTGGTTCCCCCAGTCCTCCGCGCTTTTCGCGATCCCAGTCGACCCTGGGGCTCGACCCACGCGCGCACCACCAACCTGCTCGCTATCCTACGCTACCTGCGCGCTTCTTCGGGGGATATCCGGCTTCCGGCCGCCTATCCTCCTAGAGTGCCAGCGTTTGGCTTTACCTTCGCGGCGCGGAGCTCACTGCTGATCCGAGGTGGCAAGGTGGGCTCTCACTGTGACTTCTTTTCTCACTCGCCTCGGGTCTCCTCTACTTTAAGCTTTGGTTAGTCATTTAGAGAATTCAATGCCGGAGAGAGTGATCATTGTCTTGTTTCGTGGCATTGTATTTTCCTCTCATATTTTCCCCTAAAAATTCCCCTCAAGCTGCAGCGGTCGCATGCTTTTTTTTCCTCTCGCATGCGAGTCGGAAGCTCCGGCAACCCCGGGGTATTTCGCCCCTCGCCGGAGTCGAACACTTCCGTTCCCATGTGCACTCGAGGGACGCGAAATTTCCACGGCGAAAGCGAGTCCTTTTACGCGCGACGCTTTTAAATCCACTTGCCCGCTTTTCTCGGGATAATCGATCTCCCGGCGCGCCGCGCGCGTCACCCTCGGCGTTAGCGATGCGCTTTGTGCATACACGCCAACCGAATCCGCTAAATATCCCATGGGCCCGCGAAATCCGTTCAAGGAACGCTCTCGTGAAAGGCGACCCATTTATTTGCGAGCAGAATTCGCAGAAACTCGCTCTGCCGTTCGACCGTGCCTCTGTTCATTTATCCACTCCGGGGCGCGACAGCGTGCCGTTTAATTCATTTCAAAGCACCCAGGAATAGCTGGCTACTCGATCGCGTTGCTATATCCTCCTGCTTATGAGGCACGTGCAAGCTGTGCGAGCCGCGCATCTGCAATGTGTGCTTTAAAGCATCGTTCTATTTTTAAAAAATTACAGGGAATGGATTCCGAGTTAAAATTCCAAGAAAAGCTTTTCCAATACTTCTGCTTCTCGATGGAGCAGCGGAGAAAAACATTTCCACGTTTGCAGCGCTGCCGTGGAAGGAAAGCACGGTGGCAGAAGTTTCGGTAGCTGGAACCGAGTTAATCGAGTTAATCGAGTTAATCGAAGGAGATTTTAGAGAGATAAGTTTACTCTGGCGCGTCAGCCGGTTCATCGAGGTGACGGTTTAAAACGTTTCCCGCTGATATTCGATTATCCACTCTCCGGATCCGTAGTCGACCCCTCCCTGGGCTCGCGTGCAAGTGGACAGTGACAGTATTTCGCACTTTGTTAGCACGCGCGGGGATAGCTGGTAACGCCGAGGAAACTAGCTTTCTCAGGAACAGCTAGCCTTTTGTCAGCTCCCACGACTTCTTAACGGCCGTCCACAGACTTTTCACCGGCGCTGATCTTTCCAGCTCCGCGTTCCTCCAACCCCTTTTTCTTTCTCCCACGGAAATCCCCCCACGTCCCTCTGCTATCGCTATTTCCCGCTTTCCAGTTGCCAACAGCAAACTTGCAATTTCATCTACTTTACTTTTATCATAGATGAGGTGTCGTCTAATTTACGTTGCACGCTGCACCTTATTGGAGGTTTCAAAAAGAATACCAACCAACTTCCAGCTAGTTCCCATTACATAACACCGTATAAGAGCATCGCTACCAAACTCCGTCGCACAGTGGCGAATTTGCCCGATATCGTGGCCACAACTAATATCTTCACCAACATTGACAGAATAATTTCTAGTTAGTAGTTTTACCTAAAGAAATCCATTTCCACATCTCTTAGAGAATACCAGATTAAAAGTTGATTTTAATGGAAGAACATGCTCTGATATTTTATACCTAAAAATCACCAAAAAATTTGTTCGCTTTTGGCCATGATTTCGCGGAAGTTCGTCACTGTGAGCCGCTAAGAACCTAACAGTAGGATTTCTTGGAGGGGATCAGATATAGCGAGCGGACGATTCTCCTTGCCCCTGTGACATTTCAACTTCTGGGTAGTGCGACTTCTTTGCAGCTCCCAATAGTAGATCCCCCGATATCTGAATCGACAAGAGCGCGTGGGAAACGCAGCAACGTCGCAGAACACTAGGGTCAGCTAGTTACATAAGCAATTACAAAGTAACCCGGCCAGCGCAACCCGAGCGATTCTTTTCATACGAACCGCGAGCGTTTCAGACATACGTATGCAAACCCACGCATCGCACCAGAGAGGTGAAATCCTTTGAAAAAAATTGCGCAAAAATATATTTGCAAGTGTTGCCGCGCGTGGCGCCCGGAAAAGCAGGGCAGAAAATGCAGCGGAAACTCGACTAGCCCGACTTAAATCCGCTAGGTCTCTCTCTCTCTCTCTCTGTTCCCGTATTCTGTTTACACCGGTAACTTTCTGCCCCGCCACTCCTTCCGCTGCATCTTTTCATCCGCCAGCCTCTTTTCCGCTTAATCTTCTATTCCGTTTCCGCGCGCCTCCTTTTGTTCCACCTTCCCTCGCGCTGCCTTCTTCTTCCGCGCGGTTTACTCCCCGCCCCGCGTAGTCGGCAACCGCGCCGCCCCGTTTCCGGCTTTCTTTCGCCCTGCTGCCTCCGTTTCGCGAGCTTTCGTTAATTTCCACCCTTCCCCGCCGTTCCCGACAACCCGCCGAGGTGTTATCTCTCCGCTGTGCGTCGACCTTTCGGCCTGGATCCTAATGCATATATGCATGCCCGCGCGGACACCGAATAAAGGGCTCTCTTCCTGCTCCTTCCACTTTTTCTCCCCTTCCCCATCCGACTGTCGTTACCAGGCCGCAACATGTGAACCGATTTTATCTATCGGCGATGACTTCTGCGCGTCCGCGACCGTAATTAGCCAGCTGGGGATGGCTAAGGGCCTGCAGATGGACGGGGAGGATCTGTCTACCTGGCTTCCTCGAGTTATCGTGCCTGGAGTTCTTCTCCTCCTTTATCTACCGGCATCGTACATACCGCGATGCACGTATCGACCTAGATGGCGGAGACGGATCGAGGATTGCTGGCTGATGTGACACGAGGCGCTACTACTAGAGACGCTGCGGCTACGGGGTGTGTATGCTATTGTAAATATTTGAACACCGCTGGATCTGAGGGTTTATGTAATCCTAAAATTTACCGTTCTAGGCTTCTAGGGCGGTAGAAGTCCGAAATATCTCATAGAATACTAACCTTACAATTTTTCCAAAGCACACCCGTATTTCATTCTTTAAATAAATGTTTATAATGCTCTATAAATTTTATTAAATTAGCATTAAAAATGTTTTCATCCCTTCAACTCGGCCCCCCTCAAGATTAACCGTTTGTGGTCACACGGGGTGTTTTAATAGCCATTTTTTATTAGGTGAGCCAACTGTCCTCAACTTACCGTCTAAACTTTTTTGCAACCACTACAGTAGGTACCTAACAGAGCCAGTTCTGTAAGTGTCCCTGGATATCATCCCCAAAATAAAAACCACCTTCAACACCAACGTGTGCGAGTTTTTTGTAATTTTCTAAACGAGTGAGAGCGACAGAAACGAAACGGCACCTCCGAACTAGGTACCAAGATACTACGGAGCTTTTCTTTCCTTCCCTTTTCTAATTCTCGTAATTGTTCCCACCGGGGAGGAGACTTTTTATCCTTGTCCCTGTTTGGCCATTTAATTTACCGTGTCGGAATCGGCGGGAGGAATGCCGCTGGATTGAAACGCGACTGTTTGGATGAACAGCTGCGCGGAATCGATTCTGTATAAATATTTACCGACGGTTCCGTGTAATTGTCAAGAATTATCGTTTCCTCCGCGGTGTTCAAGATCGCAGCGCTCTTCCTTACGCAATTCATCCTGTTTCCACGGTAAATTGCGCCCCGCTGCGCGCACACCACGTCCCTACCCACGCCAACGGCGAAACAAACGTTTTCGATGGAAACAGAAAAATGGCCCAAGGGTTTGGTTACACGCTGGCGATCCTGCATTCGTTATACCGACGCAGGGCAATTTTACTTTAACGATTCTGTAAAAATAGCAACGCGCAAGAAGAGCATGGACCGAGTTTCGCAACATTCGAGCGTCGATTCGAGGGAATGTATGCCACAAGTAAATCAGAATTAAGCTCCGAGACGGTTACGCGAGCCAAACACGTTCGATGGAGATTTATCGCCTTACTTCTTTGTTCTCCAGGCGTGTATACAGTGTGACTTTTTATAAAATAAGAAACCTAAGCCAGGGAGCTTTCGCTAAATCCAATTCCAAAACGCCGCTATAAAAATCGAGTGACCAAACAGTCGGAATGGTCCACAGGGGGTGAAAGAAGCGAATGGGGGTGGAGATAAAAGAAGCGCCAGTTGGAAAGTCCGCTTACCTCGAGGAGAGCCGACAGCAAACAGACGGCCAACGCGACGACGATTAATCCCCGTCCAGGAAGCATCTTCCTCTCCTCCTCTTGTCTTCCTTTCCTCGATACCTTCTCGATTCGAAGCTGCGATCGGCCTGTGCTTCGACTTACAGCATCCCACGCGATCCCTTCGAGGCGCACATCGATCACGACCTGGCTCGAGTCGTCCCTTCGGCTTCCCAGCCAAACCGGGGTCCGTTTAAAATTTCGATTTACCACGATTCACCGCACGGTTCCCTTCGATCACTACTTCGATTCCCCCGATCGAACCGGTAGCCGTACGATCGCTTCCAAATTATTAGAAACTGGCGATGTGATGTGACGTTTTAGTGAGCGAGGTTGACGAGTTGCTTTTGGGGAACTGGAGGTGAAGGTGGCTCGGTTTATGGAGGATCTTTAAGGAGCAAAGATCCTGCTTCGACGGAGGCTGAACGTGAATTGAGGGGACAGCAACAGTGCAGCTGTTATTGTTGAACACGCGCTCGGTCACGTGGCCGGCCCCCACCGCTCGCTGCAACGCCACCACAGGGTAACTTCTGTCGTTGATTGAAAAGGGATGTTACGATTTCAGCGATGGTCAATGACCCGTGCAATTTCAATTCACTTTTAATAGGAGCTTTTTCTGGCCAACGAACAGGTCTTCTCCTCCTCTGCTGCTTCATGTGTCCTTTTCGCTTGTCAGTGGAGGAATGGTTTAAAATCTCAAATACGTTATCAGTTCAGTATTGTGTTTAATTATATTTGATATTTCTGAACAGTTTACTCTTTTGTTTAATTTTCCTGTTTAGATATGTTTAAGGGTTTACTCGGTGCTTTTTAAATCGGTTTGAGTTAAGGGGCAGACCACTGTAATGGTCTGAAAAGCATGAGTGTTTTCGGGATTTTTTTTCAAAAATGTTACAATCAAATTCATAAATCCGTTTCCGGTATACTCTTCGTCAAATTGTGCGCTGCGGCAAAATCGTTCCTGTGGCGTTGACAGTGCCTTAGTCATATGGTTAATCCGAATTCAAAAAGATACAAATATTTAGAAACTAGAGACTTAAGTCTGCTTAGCAATTAGAAACAATGTGTAATCAAAGGTAAACGTAATACAGTACTAGTAAGTTGTTTTTCGTTCTTCTTACAGTGGCGCACTCAAGATTTAATCTTGGGGAGAGTCGAGTTGAACGGAAAAAAATATTTTTAAGAAAAATGTATTTAATGCAATTTAATTTAATGCAAATTCAATCAAATTCTTTAGGCGATTATTATTTATTTAAAGAATAAAATCCAGTTTTCTTTTCTTTTTACAAAGCCCCTTCTTTGGTTGCGCCACTGCTTCTTATGTTACTATAACGTACTCAGAGGGTTATATTCCGTTAATAATAATAGTAATAATAATAATAATAATTGGATTTTAATATTTTGCGAATACGACGGTATTGTTTATTTTGGAGCATGCGTACAGCAGTTTAGAACCTGACACGTTACCCGAGACGTGTCGAATAATTTTCGACTGCGAGCGAGATACTCGAAACCAACCTGCACGCTCCACGACTTCACAAAAAACTTGGATTTTTCAGAGGTGTTTGGGTAACTCAGCACCGCCACGCGCCATAAGTTTATATTATACAGTAAAAGTAAAACACACGTAATATTTAACTCACAAATTTTGTACTTTATATTTCAATCTACTGCTCCCCCGTTTGCAACTTTCTTCGAAACTAAGAAACCTAGGATAACTAATAATTACACGCTTGGGCAGGGCCCGATCTAAGAGGGCCGCAGGTAGGGCAACTGGTCAGAGCGCCAAATGGGTGGGAAGAGAAAATTAAAGTCCATAAAAGTGTTTACGTGTTTTTTTATTGACTTTTTTAAATATTTCCTGAGTTTCTGGGGAATTTGAAAAATAGGTAGCTACCTATCTCCTACCTATGTGTTATATTTTATTTTGTTACTGTTTTTTTATGAATATTAAATTCTTTATAAAGCAAAAGGCTTTTGTTAAAAAAACTTCCCTCGCTGTGAAGAATTATATTTTAAAGTAATTATCTATAATTAAATATAAGAACTATAGACTTAAAATTATCATCTAGTACCTACTATTTTGAAAAAATTTATCTTTTGAAAAATGGCAGCCGCTGAAAATCAAGCATCAAGTTTCGACCCAAGCATTTAATTACTCCCGCGTTTCATACGTTAGCCATTCCTCGGCTGCGTACCCCGAGCCCCGGATTTTTAATTTCTACGCCTGTTTGCCGCAAAAGAAACATAAATAATTCCCGATACACCGTTCCCGCGGGCTGAAAACAATATGCAAAGCGCGCTCGCCCTCGCGCTGGTCAAATAGCCGCTGATTTATTCACCGTAGCAGTTGAGCGCCTAGGAAGAACGTGACCGCGTCGATTGGGCGCCTAACGATGAAATATAACCCACAGTAACTATGCGGCGAAAATATCGGGAACGCACAGCAGATTGAAAAATCTCTGGGCTGCCCGAGAAATCGGAGACGAGGGCGGGCACGGTCCACGGATCGAGAGGGCGATTCTGAATAATCTCGATCTATGCGTGTATCGTCATCTCGTTGGTGGGCGATCGGTTACCTCAGCTGCGGTAGCAGCTGACAAACCTTCTGCCATGGCATCCTCGTCGTCCAATATCCAGCAGTAGATATTTTCTGTAGGACAGGTGCTTGCAATCTGCTCGGGCGACAGCCGGCGTTCGTGACGATTCGTTACTACGCAACAATCATCGCCGAATGATACCGTGCCTGGCAGTAGGATTTGGTCCACCGATCCGCCTGTCGAAATCTCCATTCCGGAGACAGACCTCCGCGGCATCTTTTCGCGATGCGATGCGATGCGTTTGCCTCGCGTTGTCCTTGAGCGGAGCAACTGTGATTCGACAGCTGACGCTCCCGGGCGCTGGCGAAACGTTTGTACGAGCAAAGTGTAATTTCATTTTCGTGATTCGACGGGGAATACTCAGGACCCGATCTATCTCTTCTGTCGTCGATTTCAGCCGCTATTTATATTAAATGTAACCCTCCGTGGACACACCTTCTTATAATCAGAAATTGGTCATACGGGAGGAGTTACCATTTTTCGTATTTTCGAATCTTTTAACTTTTCACTGATAACTGTACATTCGTAAAATTTCAATTCTGATGTAATGAAATTTGTAGTTCAGGGAGAGTGATTTTCCAGGGTTGTGGAAAATTGTTCTTGGGGTGCGATACATATTAATTATAAGGTTTGATAGTAAATTCAAACATGTATTTACCTATTACCTACTTTTCTACCGTATTTTTTTTTCAAAAATGTTTACTTCTTTCATTGATTTTTGTTGTTTTTAATTTTCTGTTTCTACTAAGTTTGCCGCTATGGACAGTTGCCCCGCTTGCGCCCCTCTAGACCGGAACCTGGGACTGCGAGTTCCACTTCCACGAGGGTCGCAATTTGTAGATATAGATTTCTTCGAGTTTGAGGAACGATAAGGAGCTTTGTGTTCTTGGCAATGGGACGTCGTTTTTATCAACACTCTCCAACTTCCTGTTTCCACGAGATGGTATTGCTTTGAATTAGTTACCCTTAATACTTCACCGTGCCCCGTCTTCAAAGTCGGTCTTATCATTTTACCATAATCGATTTTATGGTAAGCCCACGTCAACGCGAAACTCCATGCAAATTGCTTGCAGTAAAAATACTTTGTATTGTTAGAGATTAGCTGCATACGTTGAAGGGCAGGTACCTAGGTACTTTTCCAAAATCGAGGGGAGTTTAAATAAATGGGAAAGGATATTCGAGTTGAAATACTTGACACGAAAGGAAGATAGAATTGAATAAAAATGTAGGAAAAGGTAGATGTGAATGAAAATGTAAGAAAAGATAGATTTGAATGGAAATGTAAAAAGATAGATTTGAATGAAAATGTAAGAAAAGATAGATTTGATTGGAAATGTAGAAAAAGATAGATTTGAATAAAAATTTGGGAAAAGATAGATTTCACTAGAAATGAAGGAAAAGATTGTTCGAGACAAAATTATGAAAGATAAGATAAGATAAGATGTTTAGCTATCCGGATGACATTCTGTGGAGAAAAGGACCGTGAAGAGACAGATTAACAAAGTGGAACCGGATTCGAAGTCGATGATAGTTAAGAATTAATACGCCAGCACAAAGCAGCGCAACGATAATTAATGGTCGAGCCGTTAGGTAGATCTAATAATATCGAGGAGAAACGGCAAAACGAAGATTGCGAAAGGCTCTAGTCCAGCTGTTGATTCCACGATCCCTGTAGAGTCTGTAGACTGTAGACCGAACGTTTCCCATACATAAATAACGCCTCGCCTACACCCACCGTATTATATGGTCCCATTATATCGTATTATATCAACTACCCATTATCCGAGCCCTGCTCTCTGGTTGCTTCACCTCGTCTCCGGATACCATCGCCTAAAGTCTCGACGGTGCCTCGATAGATCGACTCGTGACAGATTCTTCACTCATCAATAATTAACTCCCCGTGGTGACTGTCTGGTTAAACCTTCTTATAATCACAAATTGCTCACATTAGACGCTATTATATTATTATTATTATTACATTTTCGTATTTTTCAAATCTTTTAACTTTTCTCTTTTAAATCATACATTCCTGCTCTAATAGTCATTTCGTGGAAATGTAAATTTTGATATGTTGAAATTTGTAGGTATTTGAAAAAAATAGTTGCGGATGAAAGAAATTTTTTTTTCGTTAAAATTCATCAATTTTGTAGACTTTATTATTAAGGCCTAAAAATTTACGGAAATATTGGCAAAGACATGCTGGGGTGCGATACACCCCGTGTGACAACGAAGGGTTAAAAAACCTTCGAGCTTACTAAATTGATTGCCTCCGTGCTGTTATCGCACCACAGCCTTTCGCTCTTTCTCCTCGTTTCGAGTAGAACCAACTTTCATCGTCACTAGACTCAACTTAACGCGAACCTTCACGGTGCATGCACTATGCGGAGTGCTTTCACGCCGATCCCCGAGGAAGAATAATCGCGTAATCGTGAGCGATGAAGAGAGATAATCGCGAGCGTGTAGCCCATCTGTCGAACATCGAGGAGGAAATGTATTTCTCGGAAGAGCGCCGGCGTACCGTAAACTGCGACTTAAATTCAGCCCTTTTCCCTCGTGCTTGCCACCGTGAACGATCGCACGAATTAACATTCTGATGTCGGGAATCGTGGGCTCGTTTCAATTCATAATTAAGACCCCGGGCTAATTGCAGTCGGGCGCGGGCCAGGCTTGTAGTTGCAATGTCGAATAATTAATCAGCCCTTGCGCTGCACGCCGTCATATCGAGTCGTGTTTGCTACCCGGTCAACCTGCGCTTTCATCCATATCAGTCGAACGGTTTAATGAGTCCTTCATCACTGACGCTGCTAATTGAGACGACAACTCGATTATTCACACGTGTTATCTTTAATATTAATGTTATTTTATCAATCACACGAGCAATGGAGAAAGTGACCGATTTTTCTTTACCACGACCACCCCTTTTCGCAGTGGCTGCGGAGTAAATCGTAGGTAAGATTCTTATCATACATGGCACAGACCGGGTATAGGATAGACCTATCACCTTATGGATGTTCGTGTCGCCACCCAAACTGTGTTACCAACCCATAATTTGAGGACTGAATGTAGTGGCATAAGTCAGAATTATTCTTCGAAATATTTCTGCAAATATTCCTGAAACTATTCATTTACTTTACAAGTTCAACTACTTGTAAAATGTAACATTAATAATTAATACTGTGTAATACGTATAAGCATCAACATTCATTTATCGAACGATTAAATATTCAAAATAAAAGAGAATTCATTCGGCGCAGAAAATCATTTCCAAGTCCAAGGCCAAACGTTATTAATTGCGTGATTTCTCGAGTTGTATCGATTATAGTTAATAATTATTTATACTAGGCGGTTAGGGTAATTGTTGTTAACATGATTTTTCATAGTAATAGCCACTGGAATGAATATTTTAGCGGAAATATCAATTTCTGTCGAATAATTAACTGGTTTTCGCAATTGAAGTCAACCGTCGACCTTGTTGTGATCGCGGCTGTTGTTTCCCAAAGTGGGGAGTCTAACACGGACCCCTAGACTATCAGTCGTCGTCGGCCGCCCGGGACGGCAGGACCTCCGGGCACGCGGAACTTCCCGGACCCCCTGGACCCCGTGGACCCCCTGGACACCCCGGACACCCTGGACACCCTGGACCCCTCGAGCCTCCTGCCTCTCTTGGATCTCTGGGGACACAATGCTGGCTACTCCAACTGGACATGCTGGACACCTGGACAGGCTTTCAAGGCTGGTCCTTCCCCCACTCGCTCAGCCGCCTGCTCCGAGATAGCGGATTCAATTGGTACCGACTTTTGGGGTTCGTTGAAAACTAATGCGAGTTTTGTTGTTCTGTGCAGGTCAACATTCAATTTTGGTCCTTTCCAACTGATTTCTTCGATGGTTTTGCGTCATTTATATCATTTTATGTATTTTTTTTATGATTATGCGTCATTTATTCGATTTAATGTATTTCTTCGATGATTATGCGCCATTTATTTTATTTTATGTATTACTTCGATGTTTTTGCATCATTTATTCGATGTTATGTATTGCTTCGATAATTTTGCATCATTTATTCAAATTTTATGTATTGCTTCGATAATTTTGCATCATTTATTTGATTTTATGTATGTTTTAGGTTCCTCCCAAGGCTATTACACCATTACTAATATAACATATTTGATTATTTCAGGATTTGAGTTTGAGGTTCACCCTTCCGCGGGGAAGGGAGACAGTAAAATAATATATTTAAATCAAAATAGTGAAAAGTGACAGTGAATAGTGGCAGTGAAAAGTGACAGTGAAAAGTGACAGTGAAAAGTGTATTATAACATGAAGTATTTAAGGCCCCGTGTAAAATTGCGAAGTAGTCACTAAATCATTAGCTTTGTTGCTCGTTTGTTGGCTCCTCATCCGTGATGAGGAGGTCGCCGCTGGTTCCGTTTGCGGAAGCAAGCGACTGAGCATGGAATCGGTATGGGTGGATCGGTTCCATCCCTTGGTGTTCTTGTCGAAAGGGAAAAGTTTCGGACGTAGGGGGTGTACCTTTTGGTACACTGCCTGCGTAAGTCACCCGGTCCGATACCCAGTCTCCGGGTTAGTCGGCTCAAGTCAGGTCACGCTTAGTGTTGCTCCTGGCGAGTCGCATCGGTGCCCAGTCTCCGTGTTGGACGGCTCAAGTCAGGTCACACTTAGTGTTGCTCCTGGCGAGTCGCACGTTGCAAGAGGAATCGTCTGGGAGACGCCGAGCGCTTTTCCCTTTCGACTCGGATATTAGGGTGGTAGGAACTGCGCCATCCAATACTCTTTTCATACTCACCGGTAGTCTTTCCTCATTTCCTGAGTTTCTTTTAATCGCGTGATTGCTTGGCAGTTCCCTAGCTTCTACGTCTAAACCGAAGAGACCGATGGAACTTTGTTTCCATCCCTCTCTTTGGTTTAGTAGGGTTTCATGTACAGGGAGATCGATGGAACTTTGATTCCATCTATCTCTCTACGGGTCTCGAAACGCAGCAACCTCCTCGTGGTGAGATCTGGTAATCGGTGAGAACCGAGCTGATAGCTGTGATTGTTAAATATTCTAATTAGATATAAGAATTTCTTTAGTTGTAAGACTTTTTCCAAATTTTTCAAAATGCACAAAGCATTGGTCGAACATGCGACTACAAATAATTAGTAGAAATGGGTCACTTTCGTAGGTACCTCCATGACGGTGTGCTCGGATACTTGGTAACGTTTCCCAAGCATTGCGACTTGCGAAACGGAATCATGCTGAAGCCTACGACCTAGGTTAAGGGCCCAGATCAAGCCAAACTTACATTCAGTGAGTTTGGTTCGGTCTCGGCAACTAATCAGATTCTTATTCTGTTTCAGGTAGGTATTTCAAAGATGGTTTTGTATGATTTATTTTATTTCATGTATTTCTTCGATGATTATGCGTCATTTATTGGATTTTATGTATTTCTTCGATGATTATGCGCCATTTATTCCATTTTATGTATTGCTTTGATGTTTTTGCATCATTTGTTTTAGGTTCCTCCCAAGGCTATTACATGTTTTAGGTTCCTCCCAAGGCTATTACATGTTTTAGGTTCCTCCCAAGGCTATTACATGTTTTAGGTTCCTCCCAAGGCTATTACACCATTACTAATATAACATATTTGATTATTTCAGCACTTGAGTTTGAGGTTTACCCTTCCGCGGGGAAGGGAGGCAGTAAAATAATATATTTAAAACAAAATAGTGAAAAGTGGCAGTGAAAAGTGGCAATGAAAAGTGACAGTGAAAAGTGACAGTGAAAAGTGACAGTGAAAAGTGATAGTGAAAAGTGTATTATGACATGAAGTATTTAAGGCCCCGTGTAAAATTGCGAAGTAGTCACTAAATCATTAGCTTTGTTGCTCTTTTGTTGGCTCCTCATCTCCGATGAGGAGGTCGCCGCTGGTTCCGTTTGCGGAAGCAAGCGACTGAGCCCGGAATCGGTATGGGTGGATCGGTTTCATCCCTTGGTGTTCTTGTCCAAAGGGAAAAGTTTTGGGCGTAGGGGGTGTACCGTTTGGTACACTGCCTGCGTAAGTCATCCGGTTCGATTACCCAATCTCCGTGTTGGACGGCTCAAGTCAGGTCAGCCCTAGTGTTGCTCCTGGCGAGTCGCATCGGTGCCCAGTCTCCGTGTTGGACGGCTCAAGTCAGGTCACACTAGGTGTTGCTCCTGGCGAGTCGCATCGGTGAAACAGGAATCGTCTGGGAGGCGCCGAGCACTTTTCCCTTTCGACTCGGCCATTAGGGTGGTAGGAATTGCGCCATTCAATACTCGTTTCATGCTTACCTTTCGTCTTTCCTTCTTTCCTGAATTTCTTTTAATCGAGTGACCGCTTGGCAGTTCCCTAGATTTTACATCTAAACCGAAAGGATCGATGGAACTTTGTTTCCATCCATCTCTTTGGTTTAGTAGGGTTTCATGTACAGGGAGATCGATGGAACTTTGATTCCATCTATCTCTCTACGGGTCTCGAAACGCAGCAACCTCCTCGTGGTGAGATCTGGTAATCGGTGAGAACCGAGCTGATAGCTGTGATTGTTAAATATTCTAATTAGATATAAGAATTTCTTTAACTTGCAATACTATGGCACAATGTAACTTGGAATGTTGTTTAATTGTTCGTACCAGACCCCAGAACACGAGTACAGTGTTAATGTAAAAGAATAACTGCAAATTGGAATATTTCGGCGAGATACTGGAACTGATGGGTTTTTGACGTTTTAAAGTCCTCTCTGCTCCAGCACGTTATTGAATATACCAAGGTACAATTCTTTGGCGTGGTATTCCACGTTACATCGTGAAAGCATGTCTTCCACAAATAATGTTGTTGTTTATATAAATTTTTAGGTTAAATAAATTTATTTTGCGTTTAATAAACCCGAGTAGGACAGCAAGGTTAAAAGTCGAATGTGTTCTTGTTTTGTTGTGATCCTTCTTTCTCGGTCGTTGCACGGAATACGTTTATAAAACGATGTTTAAATTGTTACTCTAACAGAATCATTTGTAAATAGCGGGTTTCGAATGACCTAAATTTCTACTTCTTGAATTCTAATTCCTACCACGAGTAGCGTTACAATCTGTGTCGAGACTTCACCGGTAACGTTGCACGTGACACGAAAATGGTAAGGGGGCTCGCGAGCCCCCCGAGCGTGTAACACAAAATTACATTGCGTGGTAGGTCTATCCTATACCTCGTCTGTGGTCTCGGGAACCTCCTTACCATTTTCGTGTCGCATCCAATATTACCGATTCAGTCTAAAATAAGATTACAATGCTGCGAGTGGTAGGAATTAAAATTAAATCTTATCCCTGAATGTTTACTTCGTCGATGCTAAAGCCCCCAATCCGTGTGAGAAAAATTTACATTAAATATAAGATCTATTGAATCTATTCTATACCCCCGTCTGTGTTGCGAACACAATCTGTTTCATGATCTACTTCCACTATAATATGATTCATTGTTGGCGGTGAATGTCATTAAATAAAAATATCCATTAAAACTGGTTTCGTGGGTGCAGCATATTTTCATATTTCATTCAGGTTCCGTTCAAATTAGATCAAGATTTGAAATTGAATAAATAATGCAACGTTTCTCGGCGCAAATGGAAACGCTGTGAATTTTCTTGTTTAAAAGTTTACGGTGACGGGCCCGAGGTGGCTCAATCCAAGTGCATTCACCCTTTTGGGTCCCTTAAAACATATTTGACAGGCAGGCGATACGAGTGCTTACGAAAAAGTAGTAAGCGCCGAAGACATCTAGCGGTGTTGTAACGAACCACGCCGTAGCCCATGGAGGGCGTACGGGGACGTAACACTACATTAAACTGTATCAACGCTGATTGAACATCGGTTATTTGACAATAATTCGATTTAGCCAACTTCGAGTCATCGGTCCGAGTTGCGGATCCCGTCACTTCAATTGTTGCGACTCGTTTCGGGATTAAGAATCATGTCTAAGAGCAAACTTCACCATCAAGTTGACAGCAGTATTGTCGCGGTGAAAAGCAAAGTAAGCTTACTTTCTAATCGTTTCGAAGCTTCCACTTTGGCTTTGAATTCTCGAGTAGAAATGAAACAAATGCCTCGAAATCCACACCTTCTTACTCCTTTGTCTCGGTTTAATACCTCTGCGACGTGACTGACAACGATTTTTTTTCTCCTTTCTCAGTTCGATGCTGATATCATAAGATTTTCAGTCAACCGTAATGAATCCATCAGCTACGAGGACTTTAAAAAATTATTGGCCGAGCGACACGACATAGGTCCAGATCTGAGCTTTCTTATTTGGTACACAGATCCAACCGATGGCGATCTGTTACCTATCAATAATGATAACAATTTAGCAAGAGCGCTGCTCGCAGCAAAACCGCTCCTTAGAATTCTTATACAAAGAAAAGGTAAGATAATCTCGCGACGAAGAATCGCCAGGTACGAAGCTAACCGATACAAGTGCCCGCAAAATACGAGTCGCTTTACTAGCGCGCTAGTCTGTACTGCTGCTTTTTAAAGTAAATAGCGTCGCTAGGATATTCATACTTTCGCACGTGAAATTCAGTTTCTTTATACGACAGGAGATGGACTGGAGGACATAAATGGGTATGGGACGATGAAGCCAAAAAATCTGATATCGAGTATTCTCGGTGGCACACCTGGAAAACCAAAGTCGTTGGCTATATCTAATCCGCACGATTTTAGGCAGGTATGTCTTGTCTGTGCAATTTGTAATTACCTAAGGTTCGACGCCGAATATATTTGTGATGTAAATTTGTATCTATCGATAACAGGTATCAGCAATAATCGATGTGGACATATTGCCGGAAACTTGCCGTCGTGTACGTTTGTTGAAACATGGCTCTGACAAGCCACTGGGATTTTACATTAAGGATGGGGAAAGTTTTCGAATATTGCCACCTTCCGCGGGTGGCGGTATTGAAAAAGTTCCGGGCGTATTTATCAGCAGATTGGTGCCAGGTGGCTTAGCCGAAAGTACGGGTCTTCTAGCGGTGAATGACGAAGTTCTTGAAGTGAACGGTATAGAGGTTGCTGGGAAAACACTCGATCAGGCAAATATATTCGTTGGCTCTTTAATTCTTAAGCGGGGTTAACCGGCACAAATTGTTTACTTGTACATTCGATGCGACAGGTCACGGATATGATGATCGCCAATTCGTCGAATCTCATAATCACGGTGAAACCAGCCAATCAGCGAGCAGCACTAGCTGCTCCGAGGCGTGGATCATTCTCACGTAATAGCCAATTGTCTTCTGGAAGCCATCAATCCACGCAAAGCGCTGCGACTGGCAGCGATGAAGATGCAGACGAGATCGTAGATTTAACTGGAGTAACACTGCAAGACGACGCGACAACTTCTACTGCTCAGCATCATCATTATCACCACCACCATCATCATCAGAATCATTTTAGTCACGATCAGGGTGTTCTACACTTATAAGTGGCATCGACACGAGTTTCGATTTCCGTTATGCCATGCTCAATTGAACATGATTGGACATTCATCCATAGGAATAACGTATTTAGTGATAAGTATGAAAATATAACATGACAATAAGCAGTCGGAGCAGCGGAGCTGGTGAAGCGTCGGCGAAGTCATGTGGTTATCACTTTGCTATTCTAATAACGATTTAGTTTATTACGATACAGAACAAAATGAACGCGCGATCTATGTCAAAGTTATATTTTTACAAAAGATTTACACGGATGCCTTTTAACATTTAATGCAGTCTACATTAGGAATCATTAAACGCTGTGGTTAACTGATTTTGACGAAAGATTTGCAATTGAAAGCAGCTCTTAAAGTTAAAGGACATTTAGGAATACACTGAAAGTGCTGTATATACTAAATAATTTAATTAACACGAGGTTAAAGTGAAAAAAGCACATATTCTTCTGAAGATCAAAGTTACAAGCTTCTGAAGTCTGCATTCGTTCAATGCTCGGTAGTTTTTGTTTTAATATTTCTCGTACAGGAATATTAAATAATACACGCAGAAAGTATTAAAACGGTGAAACGAAATGGTATAATTAAAACAAAGGTGTATTATTACTTTGTTTCACATCGTTCACGTAATATTTTCTTCTAATCTGGAAGAAGTTTTTGATGAAAAGGATCATTCTCTTCGATCATTTTATGTGAACTATTTGGGCAAAGTATATATATATACGTATCTCTATTGATACGTTGGAAAGATAGTGATATGAATATTGACTGTGCATAAAAGTATTATTGGAAGGCAGCAATGTTTCTCAAGTATTAAAACACTATTTTTTAGTACTTAATTATTGAAACCTAAAGTGTACTTAAATACGAATGAAACGAACTACGGAAAAAGGATAGGATTTCGAATACGACAGCTTCTTGTCCTTTCTTTTTAAAATCATGTTTTACAGTTTTTATCATTTGATACTTAAATCGAAACGTGATTCGTGATTACATTCGTTAGGGTTTTATCCGCTGCATTTGTAATACATTCGTTTTTCAATCGATTTTGATGAATTTCTTTTGTATATAATGCAGATATTGAAGTTCAATTACTTAATTTATCGTTATAAATAGAGATCTTTGTTCAATAATAGAAATGTAAATAACAGTAACGTAAGGGGGTGAAATGCCGAAGTAGCATTTCATTTCTAATCCAACACAACAGGGGAGGAAAAAAGATATCAAGTGGCCTTATGTGTATATCATTCCAAATATTTTTTCGTTCTCTCTTCTTCGCAAAGATGCGAAGTGGGGAATTATTCTATTGTAATGCATTCAGAGTTCAGACACGTCTATTCGTGTATCTATTCTGTTTATTCCGCTGCATGTTTAGAGTGTTGAAGTTTTTGAATTTTAATTCCATTTTTATAAATGTTATTTGTTGTCTAATTGAGCACTAGATATTGAAGTATAATGTATTTTACAAATTTTTAGATGTAAGAGGGATTTTAAAGCGTAAGAAACGTATTTATATACATGTAAAATATTCTCATCACGTATTCGTGCCTTCGTCGTTCCATCTGTGACTAGAAAACTGGATCGTGATAATTTATATCCCATTCCATTTACATAGTATTCGTTTAGTGCAAGGATATACGATGTCTCGCTAGTACATATTATTACATTAACGAGGAACGTATACAGCCTTAATAGTTGCGCAATGAGAAATGTTCGCGTTTCTTCAATCGTGTCTCTTTAAGAAACTGGTAAAGATACAAATGTACATAACGAGAAATAAGGAACGTTACTGTAACGCAATTACAAATTCACTTCTATCTTATAATATTTCGGTCGCAAAGTTAGGGGACTTATCATTTTCAATAGTCGCAAGGTCCGTTTCGTATCGACTTCTCCAAATGTAAATGAAAAATGTGTGAAGAAACGAAACAAAGTATTTCGAGAGAATGATACTTATCGCGCAAAAATGTTTGCATACGAATCCAGGAACGTTTTAGCGAAGGAATTTACGGAAATATAGACATTTTACAAAATTATGATCATTCTGTTTAGAAGACGGTGTACTTCATTACTATAAATCGATAGCACTTTGTACTTAAATAAAGTATGTTCGTATTAGCAAATAACGTTCAGTAGTTGTCAACTGAAATGCAGTCATTCTGATATAATTTCTATATCTTGCGTAAGTCGAAGCATTTTATGGAAGTTTCTACCGTGTCTATATTGTATCTTGCAGTGCTAGCAAAGCGCTACAAAATATACTACTTATTTGTAATAACTCTTTTTAATGGCAGCTTATGAAATAAAATATTTTATTGTACAGATGCGTTAACTCCATCCTTTTCTGTCACCCTTGAATCATTGTTTATCCGCGGTTACTATGGCACCTAAACAGAAACGAGAAAGCGAATAATATAATTTGCTCAGCAAATTTAACAGAACTGCATTTTTAACAGAACTTTTAAACTCTTCCAGTTATGTTCGTGGTGGCGACAATAAATACATAAGCTGGATAGATCTAATATCGAGTAAAAGTATAAGACAAGCCAAATATGTCTTACGCGGAGCATGGTCCCCGAATCTTCTTAGCCGGTAGACCCAACACTGGAATACCTTTGATATATGGTGACTATGTTTTGCCAAGGAAACGGGTGGAGGGTCGATTAAAGTTACATGATTCTTGTTCAGATATTAGAGCCTGGAGTCCAAATTTTTTGGAGAATTCACGTTATTTTCGTGAACTCAGTGAACATGATTCATCGGTATGTACATTATTAAACACACCGTCATCCAAACCGAAGGGTACCTCATCTCTATAATTCTCTCTTACAGATAGGAAAGATAATACCATTCAACGTAGTGGTCGATAATATAATTCAACTTAATTCGCAAACGCAAAATGAATTGCAGGTGGTTAAAAAGGAGCTGCACAAATATAAGAATCTCAAACTTACTCCGAGACAGGAGAAAGAGTTGGAAAGTTCAGTGAGTCTCTGTTTTAAATCTACTTAATTCTTCGCGTAACTGCTTAATAATTTTTTATTATAGGAGAGAAATGACCACAAAACCGGCTCTGTTTTAAAAGATGCATTTCTGAGTATTAGCAAATCGGTTCCTTTAATTCGTTCGAATTCATGTTTATCTGTTCATATACCCCCCGAAAGGTATTTGCAAAGTAACAGAAATGACGAATCGACTGACACGAATCAACCGACCCAAATATATTCTTACTCCTTAAACGCGTTTCGTGCAGATTTGTCCTCGAACAATTACACCTTAGTACCATCGTTTAGGCCTGCTCTTAAATCCCACCGTACTACAGGTATAATAGAAATTTATTTATAATTCTCTGAATCTTCTTGATTCCAATTCGGTTTCTAATTTTATAGATTACAACGAGAAGTCTTCGTCGTGCATAGAATACATTGATGTGGCTATACAGGTATAGAAAGTATAACAATTAATCAGTTGATACGATTAGCGATAACTGCTCACACGAATACTTTATTGCAGGTAGAACAAGAAACCCGTAACGTAGGAATACAGGTTGATGCAAAGTTCATAAATACTTAGACGAAGTTATAAGTGTCTTACTCTATTCAAATAATATATATATTTATGTAGGTGATGCCACAGATATCGTGTACGTATAAATTTAGCGACGAGGATAACAGTGACATAGATCCAGACAAAATCACCTTGCGAGCAAACAATAAGGAGGAGCGAAGCTTCGAATGCAATGTATCCAGCAGTGGGAGTTCGGAAGATATATCTCTGTCAGAGTCTGATAGTTTGGTGGAAACTGAATCTGATTTCGATATCCGCAGTGGTAGTCATAAAGGGATTATAATACAGAAAGATTCTGAAATCATTGTGTTGAAGAACGAGCTTTGTGTAAATAGCGTCGTTACAGTCAATAGTAATTTATTTGTGTTATAATAGTCAGGCTATTATAATTATATAACAATTAAAGGTTAAAGATGCGGAGATGGAGGAATTACGAGATGTGAATAAAAATTTTGAGATGTTATTGAGAGACAAGGAAGATTGTATAAATACTCAGCAAAAGAATCTTAAAGCAAGTACATAGAATATGACTAGCAATTAAATCGAAATAAAGATACTTCGTAAAAATATCGGAACCAACTAATATTTAATAATTATTGTGCAGATATTACATGACAAACTGATAAAGCTAGACCATCAACGTCATTGCGAGGTGGACGATCTGAAAGAGAAGGTAATACACACTTTTATATACACCGTTCAGTTTTAATGAGCTCCTCTGAGTTTTCTTTCTTTCAGTTTTATAGTTATAAACAATTGGCAGGGCAACTCGAGCAAGATTTAAGGAAGGAGTGCGAAAGCTGTTACTTGCAATTAGAAGAGATCGAAAGGCTTCAATTGTGTGTCGAAGAAATGCCAACTCTGCGGGTAGCAACAGTTTCACTTTTAATTAGTAATTGCACATATTCGATATCTCAATGATCGTCTCCAAATAATGAAATCTTATTGTTCCGTTTTATATCGCAGAGAAAGCTGCAAGACATGGACCAATTGGCTAAGAAAGCTGGCGATTGCGATTTGGTTTTGGAGCAACTGAGCAGTGTCTTGCAGGAAAAGGATGAGCTTAAGAAACAGAATCACGAGCAAAGTTGCGTATTGGCAGACCAAGAGAAAGAAATAAATGGATTGTTAATACTGATCGATGAAACATCCGGGATATACGAAGAGCAGGTATATTAATTCTCTAATAATACCTATTTCTGTAATGCTTAATCGATGAATGAATATTATGTTCTGCGTTACTATTGTAAATAGAAGAACGCAAAGAGCGTATTAGAAAATTTAGAGGCTGAGATTAATGATAAAACTACTAAGCTTTCGCAACACGAAGAGGAATTACTTACTACAAAACGAGAAATTAGTGATTTCTTCAGTAATCTGAAGCAAGCTTTGAACAGCTTGGAGGAATTTAATGGATCCTGCGATCGTATTTGCAATTGCCCGCAGTGTGATTTGGACATTAGCGAGGAAGCGAATAGTGTACTGCAGAATATAAATACCATAATGACAAGGTTCCAAAGTTATAAAATAGAACGACAGAATCTTTTAAAGCAAATAGAAGATTTAAAATATTACGTAGAAAATGACAAACAGCAAGTTTATCTGGCTCATAATTTAAAAGATATAGTTTCCGAAGACTTTTATTATGAATCTGATGTGGAGCCAAGAAGTTCAAGTAAAATTACCATTTAAAGCTTACCTATAAAAGTTATACAGTTTTACATTTCAAACGAAGTAATTACTATACATATTTAATTTATTTAGGTGGAAAAGATAGCGTAATCATACTAAACACAAGGCAGAATAAAAGTGATGCGAGTGACGTGGAATTGGAACATACTTCTAACTCTGTTAAAAGTGAAAATTCATTGAATACGATAACTAACGATGTAAGCTTTTATGAATTAAAAAATATAATATTTCAATTCCATTTACTTGTAACAACGAAATAAGTATTGTCACGCTTTTATTATCAGAACTCTTCCAAATACATTATCAAATTAAACGGGGGAAGCTCTCTAGGCGAAGTGGAACAAGTAATCGTCGAATACATTTCGGATTTCCTAAGCAAGATACACTCCCTTACTCAGGAGTTGCAAGTATACGCAGAAATTGAACGTCCCCTGATGATTAAACAAATAGACAGTTTCTACGAAGTGCTCAAACATACAGAATCAGCTATTAATACTTCCCAAGGTCTGTCGATATATATTTATACGAGATGTTTGTTATCATGCATTACATTATTCTCTTCGTTAGATGTAACATCGAGGAAGGAACAAATTACGAATTTGTACAATCAATATAAAGAAGAACATAAGAAGTACAAGTCTTATGCCCAGCAAATGCCTCGTGATTTGTACCACAAACAGATTAAGATAAATGAATTTATTGAAGCGATTCTTTATCAACTATTAAATGGAATACTAGACATAGAAAGAGGAGATTTGCACGACAAACAGATTAATCAAGCCTTTGAAGTACACTTCAGATCTTGCATTGATAGAATAAACGTAGCCCTTCAAGGTATAACTTTTCAACGTCCCTATCATTTTATATTAAATTATATAGGATTAGTATAATTTCTTTCTGCTCTTTCGGATTATTAAGTAATAGCTAACAATGTTATCATCAAGGTGCCGGGGATCAGCGTCAGCAGATAACAGAAGAATTAGAGAAACAGCAAAGTGAGCTACAGAAGAAGGATGTAGAAATTGCTCGATTGAAGGACGAAGTGGCACAACAGTTAGCACGTAAAGGGGAAGGTGATTGTTTAGCACAGAAAGAGTCGGAAAAAAGTGCTATCATTCAAGATGAGTTATGTAGAGCAACTGCAGAACTTAATGAAAAAGATGCTCTAGTATCGATGTTAAAGGAACAGTGTGAAATAATTAAGAACGAATTGTCCAAACATATTGAGGAATGCAGTGCGTTGAGAAAGCAGAATGACAATCTTAATAATATGAAAAATAGACTCTTGGAAAAAGCTGAACAGAGTAGGGAACAATTGGCGATGAAGAACAAGGAAATCAGAAGCTTGTCGGAGCAGCTTGATAATCTATTCGAAGCTGAGAAGAGTTCACAGGCAGTTATGGACGATAAGATTAAAGAACTGGAGAAAGAGTAATATTACTTCTATTATCACTTGCTATTTAATGGAAATCTTCATTTAATTTACACTCAATGATGCTATTAATGTAGATTCCATGATAAATTCTTCGAAAAAACTAAAAAGAGTAAGGAACTATTGGCGATGAAGAACAAGGAAATCAGAAGCTTGTCGGAGCAGCTTGGTAATCTACCCGAAGTTCAGAAGATTTCACAGGCAGTTATGGACGATAAGATTAGAGAACTGGAGAAAGAGTAATATGACTTCTATTATCACTTGCTATTTAATGGAAATCTTCATTTAATTTACACTCAATAATGCTATTATTGTAGATTCCATGATAAATTCTTCGAAAATGCTAAACAGAGTAAGGAACTATTGGCGATGAAGAACAAGGAAATCAGAAGCTTGTCGGAGCAGCTTGGTAATCTACCCGAAGTTCAGAAGATTTCACAGGCAGTTATGGACGATAAGATTAGAGAACTGGAGAAAGAGTAATATGACTTCTATTATCACTTGCTATTTAATGGAAATCTTCATTTAATTTACACTCAATAATGCTATTATTGTAGATTCCATGATAAATTCTTCGAAAATGCTAAACAGAGTAAGGAACTATTGGCGATGAAGAACAAGGAAATCAGAAGCTTGTCGGAGCAGCTTGGTAATCTACCCGAAGTTCAGAAGATTTCACAGGCAGTTATGGACGATAAGATTAGAGAACTGGAGAAAGAGTAATATGACTTCTATTATCACTTGCTATTTAATGGAAATCTTCATTTAATTTACACTCAATAATGCTATTATTGTAGATTCCATGATAAATTCTTCGAAAATGCTAAACAGAGTAAGGAACAATTGGCGATGAAGAACAAGGAAATCAGAAGCTTGTCGGAACAGCTTGGTAATCTACCCGAAGTTCAGAAGATTTCACAGGCAGTTATGGACGATAAGATTAGAGAACTGGAGAAAGAGTAATATGACTTCTATTATCACTTGCTATTTAATGGAAATCTTCATTTAATTTACACTCAATAATGCTATTATTGTAGATTCCATGATAAATTCTTCGAAAATGCTAAACAGAGTAAGGAACAATTGGCGATGAAGAACAAGGAAATCAGAAGCTTGTCCGAGCAGCTTGGTAATCTACCCGAAGTTCAGAAGATTTCACAGGCAGTTATGGACGATAAGATTAACGAACTGGAGAATGAGTAATATGATTTCTATTATCACTTGCTATTTAATGGAAATCTTCATTTAATTTACACTCAATAATGCTATTATTATAGATTGCATGACCTAGCTGTTCAGAACCTCGAACTCAGAAACAAACTTATGGAAACTGATGAGATTATTTCTGAGAAGGATGAAACTATAAATACCATGAAAAGTATAGTAGATAGAAATAAACATATTTTGTCGCATAAAGGTATTGAATATCAAAATACAATGGATGAAAAGCATCGCGAAATCGAAAAGCTAAAAGAGGAAAATGGGCAGTTGAATGAGAAAGTACAAGATATGAACCGAACGATCGCATCGTTAACTGAACACAACGATAAGATCGATTTTATATATAAATTGCAAGAGGATTTTGCAAAGTTAGAAAAGAATGAGAAAAAGTTAAAAGCTGAACTTAATAATTTGAAAGCGCAACTCGCGAATGATCAAAATAATAATAAAAAGCTCGATAATAATTTAGACGTGTTTTTACGTGAAAACGAACATCTAAAGAAAAGCGTGGAATATTGGAAGAATGAGAATTCTGAATTGTCGATGAAGCTCTCTAACCAAATGGTTGAGGAAAAATTGAAAAGTGACTTGTATACACTGTCTAATACGATATATAACAGGCTGCTGATCCTTAGGAACCAATTTGAATCTGAAAAAGACATATCGAGTGATCAGTCTAAAGAAAAGTTGCGGGACAAAGGCGTAGTTACTAAAGTAATTTGTCGCGTAGTGCTTTCCGTTTATTATTAATTACTAACGATATCTTTTTGCTCGTAGATATATGTAGATGAAAAGATGACACTGACAATAGATGATATAAATAATGAGCAAACATCAGAATACGATTATCAAAATAGGAAAGTAAAAGAAAATGAAATAGAAGAAGTTGAGGAACAGCAACTTTTAAATGTTACAATTAGAAAAAGTGAAACGTTCAAAACTAATTACGTGGAGTTTGGACGATTGAGTCCTTCTGAAAGTAACAATCCACAGATAAGCTACAAAACAGATCGCTTGGTAAATGAAAGCGAAGCGAATGAAGCTGAGACTAGGAAATTACTGGAAGAGATAGAAATCAGAGATTCTGAAATAAGAAGTCTTAAAGAAGTTATAGACCGTTTAGCACAAGAAAACACTCATCTTCGTGCTGTTCTTAAAGTAACTATTACTTGATAACGTTACAGTATATGTTACTTAGCACCGTTATATTCTGCAATGCTTTTATTTTGTCGCGTAGTCTCAAATAGAAGAATATCAGGACAAAATAACATTAATGAAGAAGAACTACGACAGCAGCTTAAATGCACTTTGCGTTAGACACAAAGAAAGTGTTGAGACTTTACAAAGACGATTCGAAGATATCCTAACTGGCGAAAGAAGTTTCGATCCAGAGAACTGGCTGCAGGTATGTAAATGTGTCTTCGTATTAAAGTAATGTGTAATTATTAATAAGTGATAATTGTGTGTTTTCAGTCACTGAATACAAAGGAGTTAACAGAACTTTATGAACGAATAAGAGCGATTATTGCTGACTCGAATTTAATGCATGCGAGAGACGAAAATCATTACTTTTACAAGAACAGTGTTCGAAAAGAATTCTACACTGAAATTAGTGAACCAGAGAAAATGTTACACACTTCGTATAAAAATATATGCGAAAATGGTAAGAATGTTTTGAAAATAATGTACTTTTTAATTTTAAGATGAGCTTCTTGAACCCTTACATGAATAACGAATAAATTAATGTAAGGTTTTCACTTTACAGAAGCAATGTCAAACAATATTGTATCATTAACGCAAGAAGATAATTCAGAATTACAAAACCAATGGCGGTTTACCATTTTAAGGCAAACGCAAGAGTACCCAGTTTCACAAATGCAAGACTATAAATTCAATTTGAAAGAAAATTTTGGGTAATGCATTAATTGACCAATGAAATATTATAAAATTATACAGCAATTTTCAATTGCAGGTGTTCTAATCGTGAAATACAACCTCCAGAATTGGAACACAAGTATGAAAAAGAGAAAGAAGTTGTGAAAGATAATACTGTACGTTGAATTCTTCTCGAACGATAATTCTAATTTTAATCATACGCGTTCCAGCATATTGCACACAGAATACATTACTGGGTGTACTTTTGTTTACAGGTTGATCAGCAAAGATGGAATTTTATTAAGCAATGTAGCGCATATCATAAACTGAGCAATTCTTGCGAGTATTAATGATCCATTCGTAGCGATCAACTTTATTAAATGAAACGAACTTTTTATAACGAAATTTGTTAATATCTTTTAAAAAAAAATTGTTCGGTAATTCGCACAAACTTTGTAAAGAATGCAAAGTATTTTTTGTACGCTTTTTATTCTGACTTTTATTGTTGCAGCATTTTTGATATTTTATTTGTCCCATTACAGTTTATATAATTAAAGTAATAGTTTTTAAGAGAACGTGCTTCCTAACAAGAGGAACAGTTATAATAAATTCTAATGAAAAGAAAAACCTAATTTATCTACAACAGGAGGTTTTAAGAATCTGTTTAGCCTTTAATAAATTCGGAATTCTTTTACAAAACATCTGCAGCTAAATTTTAAAATATATACCCTTCACTACACTCTTACATATTTGTAATTATTTACCTTATACTTAATAACGGATACTGTTTGTACAAAAATGCCATACATACGTGTATCAAATCTATAGCGTTTCTTGGTCCCTTAATTAAGCAGGATAAATTACACAAAAGGAGCATTTAAATTAGTAATTCGAGTGCGTGTTTGTACAATTGTAGTACTCCGATGAACCATCGCCGACTTATATACGATTAAGGTGGCGACTGAAACAGTTTTAAGATTAAATATCATATTTTTCTTTTTAAATTTTAATATTGCTAGAATTACGAAGGACTTGTGCGGTACAAACTATGTGCATTAATTGATTTGCTATTACCATAGAAGAAACATTTCTCCTCTTTTAAACACACGTAAGTTCGGACTCCGCGTCAGTGCACAGCAAGCTGACAACATTTTCACAATTTGTTACAAAATCGAAGGCACTGTTGTACTTCAAAATTTCATTCTTCAGCTCCTCGAGCTTCGCGATACCGTGTTTATGAATTTTCAAGTTTCTTCTTCTATACCTAACTGCCGTGATCATTTTGTCTAAAGTGTAATGCAGCCACAAAATGTTTGTGTAGGGTTCGAATTTTTTCCAGTTATTCCTGAAAGAATTTACGAATCAGTATATGAAATTCATTAGCGTTCGCGAGCAATGTACACGCATACTTACTTGATCTTATCCTTCATCAGACGATATATCTCAAACTGATATTCACCCTGAGCCGTGAAAAGGGCAGGATCTGATGCGAGATCATTAAACACGCTACATCCTTGGTACCTTACTCTTGAAAGAGTGAAGTCTATGATAGACACCTGAAACAGGAATTTTGAATACTTCAATCCGTTCTTAAGGAATATCGATTTCGCTATCAGTTAACGTAAAAGACGTTTTGTCTCTTCAAAATACCTTCACACCCTTGCTAGCTAATACAATCTTCTGTTGTCCTAGTTTATAATGTACATGAGATTCGTTCGTTGGAGATATTAATATATTGCCCCAGTGTAAGTCTCTATGCTCAAATTCCACAGCCTTTTCTGCAACTGCCAATGCCAATGCAGCCTGCGAAATTCATGAATAGTGATACATTGAACTTATAGGAATAAAACTGTTGTTACATAAACAAATTTCAGACCTGCACAAATAAAATATGAGCTTTTTCTGCAGTATTAAATACAAATGCTTCCAAATCTTGACCACCATGGCCGAGTTCCAGAACGATGTACAACTGATCGGCATTAAACATCGACGGGCAATCATTATCCGAATGTTTCTCTTCGTCGTAAACGTTCCAAAGTTCCACGAGCTTTTCTGGATACTTTCCTTTAAGGCACTTAACAGTTTTCACTTCTACAAATCCGTCAGTGTTATAACTAGCGTTGAATCTCAGATTATGTAGTTCTCTGGAAAGATGTTCGTATTAATGTTGTAATTAAGACTTTTATATAATATATTGGAGTTGCAGCGCCTGCTTACAATGCGATTACAATTTCTGATAATATCTCTTGGAACTTCTTCTGCGGTTCTCCATTGACCAACTCGCTGCCTTCTATGGGAATGATTTTTATAACAGACTTCTTATCTTCGTGTTCATAAAGAAAAACTTCCCCGTACACACCTTCCCCAATTTTTCGACAATGTTCCACGTACCTAATAGAAGACTATTACACTACCGTTCGACAAATTTCAAAATAACTGTAATGTCTGTACTCACGAGTATGAGAAATATGTTGAGAATGGTATATAATCTTTTTGCACACATTTTTCCAGGATAACTTCCTTCGCTGCCGATACCGTATGTTCTTTAATGACTTCACCGTCAACATCGTCATTCGGGATATCGCAAAGAACAGAGTCATGCGCATCTATACGACAGCATTATGTAAATCATATTTAATCTCTAAGATACGGCGAAATGAAAAATTAACTCACTATATATTAAAGAAACCCTCTGACCCTTCACTGGAACGATGCCATAAACTTCAAGAAATGGCGCATCTTCTATAGATTTTATGGTTTTACTAATCGGAACAACACGAACCGATATTCTTCTCGAAAGGCGTCCAAGGCTGGTAGAATCGCAAGTTCTACCTTTGTTATTAACCAATTCATGTCGAGATTTATTACTAGTTTCATTATTTACTCGAAGTTCTTTATCAGTTCCATCAGTTCTTATGCAACTTTGAATAACACCTGCACACGTAAGATTCCGATTGACATTGATACTCTGTACCGAAGAACCTGCTTTATTTCTTACACGCCAATTTGTACAACCTACCCATTTATATTTATTCCATTTTTTTGTTATTTTTTAATAGAAATGTATAAAAAAATTTACTTTAAAATGATATGTGTACGAAATAATAAATGTATAAAGACCAAAATAGAAGTGCATACATACTTTAATGTGAAAAATCATAAAAATGTTAATCTTTCAGGTTAATAAATCTTAAAATAAAATTTCGTTTCTTCAGATATTAAAAAAAGTGATATTCAAATGTTTCTATATACTCTATCAAATTTTCTTTGTGTCACAGGGAATTTTATCTGAAGTGTAGCTCTTAATAAATCCTAAATTTCGAATTAAACGACAAATTTCTGATAGAACTTCTTATTTATTGCATAATTACCTTGCTTTTGCATATTCAAAATGTCCTGAACGCTATACCTCCAATTTTTGCCTTTGCCAACAGACAATTCGTCCAGATTAAATTCATTTTGTATGCTGTTCAAAATTGACAAAGATCTTGCCCAACATTTACCTGGCTTCAAATATATAGGTTTCTCTATTTTTACAAATGTATCATTAATAGACAATTCGGTTATATTTTCTAAAGATTGTAATGCGTTCCTGGGTAACTTTGTTCTTCTACTCTCCCTCAATCTCTTCGAATATGTCTGGCCTTTCTTTGACTGATTACCAACATCATTACCTTCCGAAATACTAGCTAAATCAAGCTCCCACTTACAGTAACGTTTCCTTCTTTTTGTAACTCTAAAAGGATCTTGTAACTGTTTCAACACTGTACAAAGTTCAGTCGCTTTACAATTCTCGTCATTGCTAACAAAACTGTTACCTGCACTCAGTGCATTATTTCTACTAAATCGACTATCAGTCTTGTCAATTATATTTCTTGTACTGTTACATTTCAAATCTACCGATTTACTTGTCAGTTTAAATTCTACATCACCGGCTTCCATCTCAGAGATTGTCAATTTAACTGGGCTTTCATCCAGCTCTACCTCTCTCACCTTACTGCACATCCTATCCACTTCATTATTATTTACATTTAAAATTGATTTCTTACTTAAAGTAATGGAATTAGAAGACATGTTATTTTCTGATCCGTTATTGGATTCGTCTGATATTAATATGGTGGACGGTGCTTCTACCACGTTATTTGCAGCCTCAACGCTCGATAACGAAGCCTGAACGTTTTCGTTTGTATCACCAAACAAGGGTCGTGATCCATCCACGTCAACAGAAAAATTTAAACGATGTTTCTTCTCTACTGCATTTGATATTACATACTCCTGTGTGGGCGCAGAAAGTACACCTGCCCTGTCATTTCTCATTTCAGCTGCTGAAATGTTCGTCGCTGAATTGAGACGTCCTTCTGACGTTACTTTTGCCAACTGATCTCGTTGATCATGAATATTATTACTCGTACAGTGAATCGCCGACGAATCACTACTTCTTCTATCGAATTTCTCTGATTGGTTTGGGCTACGCTTATTAACGTTAGTATTCGCTAAGCAGATCGCTGGTAATTTAATCTTCTCCGTAGACGTACATTCATTACTCGCAGTGCTCATATGGGCAGGCTTATTCAATTTCTCAGGACATTTGATAGGTATAGGCGACAAAGAAATTGAACGAGCCAAAGATCTTACCGACCTCCCAATAGGTGTACTACTGATTACATTTTCATGTTTCCTTCCGAATGGTTTCACATCTGGAGCTACTTCCAAGTTTACCAATTTAACAAAACAATGCTTCATATTTACAGTATCACCTTTCAAATTGTTAACGCTTGCTTCCTTAATTTCAAAATCCTTTGATATATCTTTTTGTGCCTCTTCCGAAGAATTACTTTTAATACTGCTTGTTTTATTCTTCCATCCTAATACATTGGATCCGTCCAAAACAACAGAACATTCCTTCATTTTCCTATCTTTGAAAAGACTTGAATGTGGCCAGTTGTCGCCTTTCTTATTGTTCCTTACAACATACTCTTTATTAATACGCCCTTTGCGCATTTCATTATGTTTACTACGATGGTTCTCAATCTCGGAGATACTGGTTTCAGAATTGGAATCTGAAGAATAGATGTTTAAATAGCTGGGAGTTCTTTCCACTCTGTTCCTCGCCTTACGCAACCCGTATTTCTCACCAGCAGTATTCTTTTTAATCTGGTCGTTAAAGTACATTGATTAGCAATTTTCCTACGACTATCATATTATTAATTTGTGGTACAATTTTAATATGCTACTAACTGAGCAAAGCTTACCTTCGACTTTCCATTATTCTGTAACGCTAACGTATTTTTCCTACTCATCGTTTTCTTTATACTTTGCATTTTGGATTTCTTCCGTGTTATCTTCTGCTTTAAAGTAGGCATTACGCTGACGGCGTGTAACTGAAAATCATCGTGCGACAGACGTTCATGGTTAGTCGTCGGTGACGTAGTGCTATCGCAACTAGAATCATCCGTACGGACATGGGATTCCCTTTTCTTGTATGTTTTAAGCGCTTGCATCTGAGGTCTGCGAAATGGAGTTGATTAAAAACTGAACACTACTAGAGAACGTTAACAAAACTTCATACCTTGCATTTCTAGCGAGTCTATCAAATGTTGTATCGAAAGGATCGTAATGCAGGGAGTTATCGTTAGGTGCATTTGTTTCACGTGCATTCGAGACACGTTTTAATAGAGCACTCTCTGGCACGTTACTGGTACTGTTCACAGTAGAGATATGCAATCTTTCTATTGAAATTGTTATTTCTTTGCATTTCTTTCTCTCATACGTTCGAATCGGTAGTTTACGATTCATTTTGATCTCCCCTTCCCGCTACTTAACGAAGGTTACCCGCGTCCTTTCTTTATTAAAACAGGACGAATATTTCACATCTGTGCACCGAATTAAATATAATATTTTTCTGTTACCGTACGATGTCATTCAAATCTCTTTAAACGGCTCCGACAGAGCGAAGAACGCGGTTCGTTTGAAATCAAACATGGCGGCAACTACATTGCGGCATTAATTATACGCTATATAGTTAACGTATCTCTTAATAAACTGTGCAAAGCTTTACGAAAAAATACCAGCAGAACGTATTTGTTGCATTACTTATGGCGCTTTCGGGCAACCGCCCTGGGGCGCACTGAGTGCGAATTTTAGCCTGTTTTAGCCAATCGGAAGCGAAAAAGTTCGCACTCAGTGCGCCCTAGGGCGGTTGCCCGAAAGCGCCATTACAATTAGTTCACAACGTATGAGCTCACCATTGTTATCATAAAATAAGAATTTTACGCATAGCAAAAAGGAATAATGTATTTACATAATATAGGTACAGACTCAGTCACTTCGCCTTAGAAGCCAAATCATTCGTAAAATATCCTATAACGTTTCTATTATAATTTTAACATTTTCCCTTCCTTGGCAATTCTACGTAGCACCCGAAACAAAGTGGATATTTTCAATGCACGTAACTGTAAGACAAACTTCCTTAAAAACCTATAATTATATACGAACTGAGCTTTTCTTATTATAATTATCGCAATGTGCGTAACATATTAAATATACACGGAATGTATGAAAAGGGAAATAAACGAGATATTAGCAACGTGCGTTATATTTTCAAATTGATACAAATTTCAATTATACATACATATATTCCTCTATTCGCTGTATTACATGTTACTTGTAATCTGCAGCCAATGAAAGCAGCGTATGCCTCATTCCTTTTTGCTCTTCGCGACTCTCATTGGTCGATACGTATAAATTCAGTAACATGTCGCCAAAATTGTGCGGAACGAAAGCTTTCGATGAAAACCGTCATATCATAACTAAACTCAAATAAGTATCCAATTTTGCGATGCAGATAACAGTTACGATGTCCACTTAATAAGGACGAGCACGAAACACGTACAAGTAGATACTTAGCAGAAAATGTTCATAGTAGGTTTGACAGGTGGAATAGCTACCGGGAAGAGCAGCGTTGCTGCTATTTTTCGGGAGCATGGCATACCTGTCATCGACGCCGATCAAATAGCGCGGAAAGGTTAGAAGAGAAATTAATACACCCTTACCTAATGTCACAGCACAACAATGACGCATTCGATATGATAATTTCATTCCAAAGTGTTTCCAATATTCCCGTTTCTTGCGTTCGCTATTCATTACGTGCGCATTCCTGATCACCTCTGCCGATTGTTTTACCGAATTTCATTGCACTTTGCAGTGGTGGAACCTGGGAAGCCAGCCTGGCACAAAATACGAAAAGAATTTGGCCCGGAAGTGTTTTTAAACACGAACGAGCTGGACAGGGCCAAGCTTGGCGATTTGATATTTAACAATGTAGAAAAGAGAAAGAAGTTAAACACCATAACGCACCCGTATATTTACAAGGAAATATACTGGCAAACGTTTAAATATTTTCTACAAGGTCATCCGTTCATAGTCATGGATCTGCCGTTGCTGTTCGAAACAGGACACATGCTGAATTACTTGCACAAAATAATTGTCGTCACTTGGTAGGATATTCATTCGAGAGATTACGAATAATGGAATTATGAATTACAAGTGTCGGGGTATTAAACGGAAACGCGTTGTTTGATTTCAGCGAAGAAGATTTGCAATTGCTACGACTTATGGACAGGACAGGCTTCACGGAAGCCAAAGCAAAGCTGAGAGTCGCTGTACAGATGTCTTTAGAGAAGAAAGCAGAAATGGCTAACTTTGTTATCGAGAATTCTGGTAGCGCACTTGATACCAGGGAGCAAACTATTAAAATCATCAACGTCTTAAAGTCTTCTAGATACCATTGGAAGTTGCGTTTCCTACTTGGATTCTGCTGTACTATCTTACTAGCGGGTGCATACTGGTTAAAAAATAGAAACTTCCGCCCTTTACCAGTCACAGCATAAAAACCGTTTACTTATAAACGTATACCAATTTATTTTCGGCTCTCGACCGTTGAATTTATCAAATTTAAGAGTTAGACTCTTCGCTTAAATTGATAAGCTACTTTAATAAAATCTGTAGCCATTTCGGCGAGTTTTAAGAATATAAAACTCAGTAGCATTGTTCCTTCTAATTTCTTTACATCTTGCATTTTAGAGTGACTAATGAACTCGTCTGTGATGACACAGATACAGTTCAACGGAGCAATCCAGATACCAGTAGTTAAGAAGGAAAGTTGAAGCTAGGCGAGCCTTGCAATGCGTTTGATTCCCTGTGGCCGGCACTTGAATGGATAAGGTTTCTTTCGCATGAGTACACCCGAGTACACACGCGAGCGGCAGTGAAATTGATAAGCGTGCACTTGCTCGAGCGCAGCGTGCATGCGCTGCGAAGCTTGGACGTGCCGCGAAGCAGGGCCTGTAGATAGAAGGGTTGACGAATTTGGAGCATTTCTTCACTCGAGCATGCGTGTTCAGGTCTCTGGCTTGTTCCGTTTGAACTAAACACATCTTACTTTCTTCCACGGGTCTCCTTTTTCTTCCCTCAACGATGTAAAATTATCTATGTTAACAAAAGATACGAAGATTATAATAATCTTCGGTTTTATGTATTTGAACTAATAGAATATATCGCTGGTTAATAAATGCGGACGTGATATGCACAAACTTTTGTAAAAATATGTACTCCTTGGGAATAATTACTGTAATGGGCGATTATATCTACGTATATTAAACTTAAGAGTGGTGCAATTTCGTATGTTGTATACATATAACGTAACCAGTTATAATTATTTAAGCTGTTAATGCGTTTAGAGTAGCAAATGTCGGAAACAGTTTGTACGCGGGGAACATCATTTTTGTTACTTCATGAAATGGAGCGAAATATTGAAGGGAAATGAAGCCTTATCGTAACACGTACTACGTTCAGTGTAATAAAGATTTTTTTGAAGAATTTATGGTAAGGATGTTTATCATTTTAATGCTGCGCTTCTTATTATAAAGTTACACAGAAAAGATTACACGTTTGTATGCATATATAAAATACACAAATACTTATTGCTCGATTTCTTATAGTAATTGCGCAAAATATATACACACGTATCAACCCATGACTGACAGCATCGCTCGGAAACGGATACATGTTTATTTGGTTTACCGGATGCACGTTACAGTGTCCGTACCTGATTCTTATGTTCATGGGTCAGGCTTGAATCCATAGTCCTCTACTATCCACCACCTGAGCCCACGGCCATTTACTTAAGTAAATTGTAAAAGCATAAAAGACCACGATAAGTACTTAATTTATTAAAATATCGCTATTTTATAAGAATAGGTAGCTTATTTATTAAAAATGGAAGTATAAAAGTTTTATCTGCGAAAACGAGGAAGCAACCGAATACTATTTACAGCATCACGTACAGAACAGTCGTAAGGTTCACCACTATTTTCAGAGCAACGGTAAACCTTATCTTTGAACTTTCAATATAATTCGTTTACATACTTCATCCTACTTTGTACTTATCTTCGCATACTAGCCTAAAAGAGTGATTTTCTTATACGTGTTCTTTTAATTTACAATTTTCTTTACTCTCATCTGATTATCTTCTTTAACGACACGAAAGAATTACCTTCAAATTTATTTGTAATTCGTGCTTACTAAGATATGAAAAAGAAAAAAACTGAAAATATCATTTCAACCATTTAATATGGTTTTAGATCAGTTCTCATTCTTATTAGTCTAAATCTATACACACTTTGGACATTTATCGAGTTGCGTCTATTAATATAGTCGGCAATCATCGTTCGCAGAGACTGAGTCGCTGAAAGGAACGAATGTACTAGATCCGAAGGGCTCCGATAAGGGCGGATCATTAAAGCCACACTGCTAAGAAACAGTCATGATCGTTACGTTTGTCCTGTACGGTAATTTCTACAGTTCCCCTACACAAAGATCTAGGGCGTTGTGTTCGTTAATTAGTGTGATATTCTCTCAACGTTTTTGTTCTCTCTGAAGAATGTATTTCCGACGGGTCGCGGACGTTTCGATGTCATTCCACGTCCGCCGCTTTACGCGTAAAGATATAATAAAAGCACATTGTTACCGTGAAAGACTGAACGCAGTAAACGGCATCCTTGATTCGCCTACGTGCCCGTAGGTATTATCTGATGTTCCTTTCTCGTCTATAACTTACTGCAACACGGGCCTAAGCTCTTGAGTCATAATAGGGTAAGAAACCAGTGGCGCAGTGGCGCCTGATATCGACAGCGGTAAACTGGCTGGTTGTTGCGTATTAGGTGGTTGTTGATTAGTCGCCTGCGGACCTGAACCGCTCATCGTTATCGTTTGTTGAGCCATCGTGACGATGGGCGGTGGTATAGACACTGGTGCCATCGAAACCGCTGCAATAGAGACAGGTGCGACTGTGGCTATACTTACAGGAACAGTCGCAACACTGGCGGTAACTGTACGCAGTGTACCAGCAGCCACTGCTGCGTTCACCATTTGCTGAGGTGTCGGGGCTTGCGACGGCGGCACAGTATTCGTGATGGTGACTGCTGGGACTGTAACCGCTGTTACGTTCGCAGTCCGTTTACCCGACATTCTTAACTGAGCGTTTTGATCCAGCAGAAACTCGTTGGTCGCTGTTAGATCGCTGACCTAAATGGATACAGAAGCAGAGAAATGCATAAGTGTAACGAAGAAGAGATCCGAGTATGAAAGTAGACATGAACTAACTTGTTTCTTTAATTCCTCTATCTTTTTCCTCAACAATGCATTCTCGTCCTCCAAAACAATTGCTCTAGCTTCGTTGCGCGGTATCACTGGGTAATAATACCCTGGAGTGACTTGTTGCGCAGCGTGTTGGCTCACGAGTGGCGAAGCTTCGAAATGGACAACAGTTTCACCAGAAACTAGTCGCCTCTTTGGCTCGGGGGGTCCAATGTAATCAGGAGGATGCGAAGATGCATTGTAGCCATTGCTGGCGACTAAGTTATGTTGGTCTTCCATTTGCCAATGGAAACTAGAAACATACGCAAGCGTTGAATTGTACTTTGATTTATTAATATTAGTAAACGGTTTACTAATGAACGTTTAGTATACTCACTTTCTATCCTCTTCGTATCTACGACTCTCGCCATTAGTAATACTATTGAAATTATGCTGCGGCCTGGGCGCATTGTGAAGGGAGGCTGTGATCAGGTTGTGTTGCGGTTCCTCATTCTTCCAATGCCTGAACTTGCAGTTCGTTCTTTGGCAGCTACCCTTGATAAAATCCTTGCACATCGGATACTCCAACTTCTCGTTGTTATTCTTCAGCCTGCTCAAGATATGAGCAGGCAACTCTCCCGTCGCTCTGAACCTCTTCTCCTCGCTCTCCGTGCAATGGAGGAACTTGCAACCGGGCCAATTGCACATCCCATTTTGGAAGTCGTGGCAGAACGTGTACTCCTCTACGGGATCGTCCTCGGACCGCTCGTGCAGATATTTGCAACGCTTCCCTCTGTGGCACACGTTCCGCAGAAAGTCCCTGCACACGCGTGTTGGCGACGCATCTGCACTCGCAGTCGCGGCACCTGCTTGATTCACCGCTTGCCCGCCTATCGCGCTTTCCGACCTTTTCCTTAGCTTCTTCATCGGTGATACATTGCGGTCGGTACCTCGTAAGTAATTCTTAACCGATCGTTATTACTCGCACGTTGCGTGCACGCTGCAATGATCAGAGAAAAGAAATTATTACATTATAGGTGTACGCAGAGAAGCGAAGATGATATTTTTGGGAAACCAGAACCGTAGGACAAAGATGTACTAATTTTGTTCATTTCCTGCTTCTCCTATTGTCCAAAGGCTGAAAAGATAACGCCAATACGGAAGGAAAGAACTTGCGACGGCTGAAATAAAATAAATGCTTCCCAGATGTCCTTCGCCTCACATATTCTTTTGCGTGCGTGTACTCCTGTGCAAGTGCAAATGTTTCTTTCACCACACGTCACTTTATATATGAAACATATCCTCTTAACTACTCGTTTGTCTCATCAATTTGAATGTAAATAAGTCACTGTGCTAAACTCAAACTAATTGGTCAAATTTTGAACGGCATATTACAAGTAATAAAAGGCAACTACAATCTGAAATCGGCTTGACCTGCGCCTGCATTCTCCGCGATATAAAATTATCATATCAATTGGATAAAAGTATTAGTTCGAAAGATAAAAGGTGACTGCATGTTCGTGCTAGTGTTTTCTGAGAACATATCTTCGTGATTGCTCGATGAATCACCTTCGTGTGACGTAATTTAATTGATAAGTATATGTACAGGTATCTGAGAAAGAAGAGCAAAGAGCTTCCGTTAAGTTAATTTTTATTTGCTTTTTTTTATATAATGGGTATTACACGAGTAGTAAGATTATATCAACAATGTTATGTACAATGTTAACTTATCCGTATAAACCTTCACGATCTTAATATATATAATTTCAATTTACCAAGAAAGTAACACCCATAAGCGACAGGCCAATGTCCTTTTTTGGAAAATTGAACATGCTCCGTATTGTTCTCTCATCTGATGATGTTCATTATACATATATTTAACAGGGCAGAAATACATAGATTGGGCAATGGCACTGTAACTAAACTATCTAGTCAGAATGACGAAAATACCGTTATTTTTAGTGGCGTTCGTATAAAAAATTAATTAATAGAAAAGTATAACTAGAATTTGTTTTAGAAACAGATATCTAGGCCATTTATGGACAAACCGCTGATACACCGATACGAACGAGAACTGTGCGCGGAAAATTGCACACACCGAAGAATTACTTTTGTTCTTCCCCTAAAGTTTTCTTAGGTCGTTTGAATGGATATGCTTCTATTGTCATGCTACCAGTAAAGAAAAGGAGCACATACGCTTAAGAAATTTGGAATTTGAAAAACCATTAGCGTCAACAAAGTTACTTTTATATGTACACGAAATAATTATAAAGAAAACAAAGAACTACGATTTAGAACCGATGAATACTAACATTAAATAAAATCGTTTCATTAATTCAACAAACTCAATTAATTCAACAATTGATTGCAGCACGATAATTCGACTTCTTTCTATCTTTCCTCGCGATGGTACCGTTTTAAACAAATTCCGAGCGTTAAAAGATTTCAAAGAAATCGAATTGATCAGTTTATAGTTCCAACACAAATTAATCTCCATCCTTTTCAATAAATACCGCGTACTTTAGCAGCACGGATCTGTGCCTGCTAATTCCACGAGGAATATTATAACAAATTTGTCGAGATACTAGATACATCAAAGGAGCTTCCATAAAAACCGACTTTTACAGATAAACGTTACTTGTAATTTGTGTAATAATACATCCGAGTCGCTGAACATGCAATGCTGGAAATGATCGCAAAGAATAACGACGTAAAGTGTGCAATATCGTAAATAGAGATTAATACCATACTTTAAGATATGATATCCAGATTGGCAGCATGTTGAACATTTTATGTGGTATTGTCTATTATTCCTCTAATACATTCTCGCTTAGTCTAAGATTGTATCTTATGTACATATTTATTGCTACAAAATTTCAGCTGTAATTTTATTTTGGTTCCTTGTTCGAAGTGGTAACATGGTATACCTCCGCTTTATCTTTGTAACTCTTCCAAGGAATTATCTGAGGTTGGTGCTTCAACAGTGGTATCGGAGAAATATGTACAATCCTTAACATACTTTGTTCGTATAAAAATGTTCGAATTTCTGTCGAAACTACATACCGCCCAGCTCTTTTGTTTCTCTCTTACTCGAAAGCCTTTAACAAACCTGCTTCAGAAGTTTATATTTTTATTGTATTACTACCAATAAAAAAAAGAAGAAGAGAAATACAGTATTAATTAGTCATTAAAGCTATATACAAAAACAAGAAGAACATTAGAATATTTTCTCCAGAAGCATCCATATCAACATTATAGCAATGGGCGCCACGTAATGTATCGGTACAGAATAGGTTGTGTTTAACAAATCACCGCATTGTGCTTTGAGAGTCGTGTACTTCTTTGAGAACTCCGCTTTCTCTTCGACGAACGAATTGTACTTCTCCTTCAAAATAACTAATTCCTCGTGGAGTTCTTGAATTCTTTGAGATTCATTCTTGGCATGATAATATAATTCTTTTAATTTCTCGATAATTTCTTCATGGGGCTCGCAAATTAACCAATCCTTGAGATTTTCTAACTCCTTTTTGACTGTTTGCTGCGATTCTAAATTGTCTTCGACTTTTAACGAGTCCATAGACCCTATGAATGTTTGCAATATGTATTCCGTTGTATGCAGGCTATGTTGCGTATCACTTTTAGACAACGGTTTTAATGTTTTAACGTAATCTCCTTCTAAATGTTCCTCTTCGCATCCCTCGTTCGATTCCCTAGTATTCTCGTCCGCTTCGTCCTGTTTTTCCCGTTGACTGCTTATCGCGACGACAGGCTCGTTCAAAGATTTACTGTTATTTGTGCTTTCAACGTTAATTTCCGTATCTTCCTTTTCCTTTGCTTTCTGTATAATTTGAAGTTGCTGAGTGATTTCGGGCTGCTTACCATTTTCCTCGCATGCGAATCGAACTTCCATTTTGTACGGTACAGAAATCTCTTCGGTTATATCGTACGAAGGTTCTTCTTTCTTAACTTCTATAACAGATTTCTCGCTTATATCATCGCTGGTAATACTGCACGTATCATCCGTCGCATCTGAATTAGTGTCGGATTCCGCGTTGATGTCTGAATTATCTATATTTATATTTCCGTTAACCAAAGTTCTTCTAGACGGTGGCGGCAAAATGTATTCCGTTAAATTATCAATATTAGCTAATACGTCATCTAACTGTTCTTTTAAACATGAAGTATCAGAATTTGCTAATTGGTTCGAGTCGATATCTTGCGAGTTCCATTGGTTATCCTGCTCGTCCACCTCCCTGTCCATCTCTATATTATGAGCGAGAATGGAATGCAACTTGTTAAGGATAGTATTAATAGCTTCGATGGGATTCTCCTCATCTTTCGACTCCATGATGTCGCCGGTTCCCAATTTCGAATTCATATCTTGCAAGATCTGCATGTAGTTCCTGAGGGCATTTATCTGTTTATAAATATCGGCAGAATTTAATTGAGAATAGGCCAACCTTACGCGTAGATTTTTCTCGACTTTAGATTGATCTCTGAGCCTCTTTAAAAGTTCTTGCTTTTCCGGCTCCGTGGTTTGTACCATGTAGTTCATCTTCTCCTCGCTCTCCTTCAGTTTCTTTGTGGTTTCCTGAAGTTTCTTGTGTGCTTCTGTATATTTACTACATACTTCCTGAAGTTCTGTTTGAGTATATTTAGCTACATTATGAAGACTTTGACACTCCTCCTCCGTCTCGCTTAAACGCCCCTCTAACTGAACTAACCTCTGAGTTACCTCCAGCTTCTCCTGTAATACTTTCTGTAACGCCTCCTTCGCTGCATTTTGGTATTGTGCTTTCTCTTCGTGCAGTTTCACCAATTCATTTCTCATCTCGTCTTCGGTATAATTCTTGGAATAGACGGCCAGCTGGCTCTCGATGGTCTCCACCCACGAGAGCAGTTGATCCTCCGTTATTAACGCTTTCCACGATTGGTTGGCAGCCTTCTGAGTATTCTCTACAAGTTGTTGAAGGTATCCTAACTTAGAATAAAGTGCTTTCTCGCGCCTCGAGGCCTCCTGCATAACCTGATTTAAATTGTACAGATCCTCGAGCGTAACATTATTAACCGTTGATGAGACCGACGTACTAAGACTAGCTTTAGCTTCTTTCCCGTCCGGCAAATATAATTTCAACGTCGCAACTATACATCCATGAGTAACATTCTTTGTACTTTCTATCACGTCTACCCCGAATTGGACTATGTCACCCGAACACACCTCTTTAGGCGTGGATTCTAAGCCGGCCGCGCTGAGTCTTTGATTGTTAACAAATGTCCCGTTGCTGCTGCGCGTGTCTTGCAAGTAGAACTTCCCGCCGGAGTACCACAGCAGCGCATGGTTCCTGGACAGTACTTTGCAATCGAAGATCGCGTTGTTCGGCGTGGCTCTGGCCCGCGCCACCGAACGGCCGATCTTAACCGAATGCTCCAATATCAGCGTGCGGTCTTGAAAGGGATGAGAATTGTCGCGGCAGATTAAGATGCCTTTCGCTGTCATCTTGTTGTTTTGCTTGGCGTTTACATTCAGGTTGGAATTATTCTGACTGGCTGGAAAACTGATATTCTGTACCCACTCGCCGCTGGCTACAACCATAGCTGATGTAATGTCCACCGAATGGCAAGTCTTTCTACGAATAGTTCAAAAGCATGTACGACGAACGACGATTTTACTTATTGACACGCCACGGAAATGGGCGACTTCGATAATCGGAAGTCACGCGTTCTAATGTCATCGAGCAGGCCTAACGTGCCGTTTTATCACAGAACAGTTATTATTCAAACCCGGTCCTGGAATCTGGTCACGAGGGCCGTGCTTTTGACCTTTCGTGCCGTAAGAATTGTCATGGAGAGGTGTGACATACGAATTCACATGTTTCAGCGATAAAAAAAAATTCCATCGCTAATCCATCGCGGTGCTCTGGTGGTGTCCGTGCTCTTATTTGTCACGAAACTCTTCCCACGAACGTTACGATCCCACTGTACTTGTCAATTAGTCCGCTCCAGAACGTTCCTCGGTTCCGCGATTGAGTTGGGCCGTGTTTCCCTCGACGTCTAGCGAGAACGGGTACCCCGGACGTGTCCAGAACAGCGAGGAGGTATGTTTCCCTGCGCCAGTAGCGGTGGAGCGTAGTGCGTACGTTTTCAACACTCTTGTCCTTCGCACCAGTTTCCTTGCACTTTCGAGCCTCCGACGTTGCATCGGAGGGAATCCATCGGAAGAGGGCGAAACACGCGACGGCACGCGAGACCAACAACGCCCGAACTCGACCAATCGAGTACTGTTGTGATCAGCCAGATAGATCCAACACCAAAAATATTGTTCTCGAGCTACTGCATTACTGTACCGAGATATACAAGTGGTCCACGTTCCTTTAACTCGATCCTATTCAGTTCCGCGTTTCGCTGTTTATCGACCGGCGGCAGTATAGTCATCTATACGAACGCAACGGTGTAGCAAATTCAAAGTAGGCACTTGGGCGTGCTACATCGCGTATGAACACTGATGTATAGAAATATACTATTAAAGAGGGACACTCGAAAAGGCAACTATGGCCCCTTAAAAATAACTCGGCACGATCGACAGCGATATTGGCGTACGCTCTCATTGAAATAGCGACGTGCCGTAAATCAATATTGTCAGAGAGAAATTCGAAATCCTTTACGAACAGCTGTAAGGAAATTTATGCGAACTTCTCGACGTTACTTACAATTCAGCAACGCTGAGCAACTCCAGTTTCTGCAGATTTAGCAATTTTAGTACTTAAGCACATAATTAGTGCTTAACTTATCAATTCTCTTCAGTTTTTATTTCGTGGGATCGATCAGTTTTGGCTTCAGAGAGGCTCAACTGTTTGATAGAAAGATCTTAATAGTTTTGACACAGAGAGGCACTGAATATTCGTACTAATGTATTCGTTGGCACTTACGGCGAGATATGTATTCTGGCATTCCGATATCTTATTATTCTACGGTACGAAATAACTTCCCTAAGATTAGGTTCGAAAAATTCCACGCAATTGCTATAAAAAAATTCGTCTCCTTGCAGATATTAATAGACAATGAGTTACGCATCATTGAACTTAAGTCACTTGCAAACGAGTGTAATAATGGCGATATAAAAAACAAAGTTCTTACGCGTTACCCTCTACTGAAAATACGGATCAGAAGCGCCCTTGTAACACATATATTTCTTGTGTTTCTGATATTATTGAAACAAAGAGCATGGTTTATTAGTGGAATTAACATTTATTTATTTTTAGAACGTAAACACTTCGTAGGCGCTGTACGAATTGGCATTCATAGACTGTTATAACTTTAGAACAATGGACACTACTGAATATTGCAAGCGGCGATCTGAGTAATTTAATTACAACTAACTTTTTCAGCAATGCTTCTTTTCTTTCTGTGGCAACTGGCTATTCCTATTCGCTAAATCGATCAGTGTCCCCGCATTTAAAAATTAATACCATTGCCCGACTTACGTTCATATAAATACTCAAATATGAAATTCTTATTTATTTCAATCGTCAAAGTCAACGGCTGTATGTGTACGTTCGGAAATCGATATTTTGAATGCAGTTAATCAGCACCATCAAGCATACATGTTCAAGCGTCTTTAGCGAAAACATACGAAGGTCCATGTTTTTCGAACTATGTGCTGTGCATGGCAACATTTAATATAACCTAAAATGAATGCAGCGCACTGAATTGGAGAGTTTCAAACGAAGGTTACGTGCGCTCTTATTTACGAAAGAAGTATAATCTTTTTAATATACTCTACTGTTGACTCTTCTTTTTTTAAATTACAGTTTCCCGATACTATTCAAATACGGACTAGAAGAATTCGACAGAACTATTAATGTACACGTAATTTGTATGTACACACACACACACGTTCAATTACATATGTATATTATCAAAACAAATCAATAAGTATTCACCGCTATGGAAACACTTCCTTTGTGTAGATACTTGCGTTGGTTACACCATAGATTTCACTAGCGATAATAGAGGAAGAAGAAACATGTCTGACGATGATGATTATATGTCGGATAAATTTCTGGCGGCAAGCGAGAAATCTGCAACCTCGTCGACCCTCATGTATCGCTACGCGGATAAACGAAAGTTTGAGCTTATGAAAAAGAAGACTGAAATGGATACTAAGTTGAAGCAAAGTTCTGTGAAGTACATAGAAGAAGAGAAAAGGGAAGCGGGTTTATCTTCAGCGATCACGAGTACTAATAAAGGTTCGTTTCTGTTTTCAGTGTAGCTCGTACTTGCGTACGCGCATCTTTATGTAATTTCATGTATCGCTTTGTCTTTTAGGTTTCGAAATGCTCATGAAAATGGGATATAAGCCGGGCCAAGGCATAGGTAAAACAGAATCAGGAATGACTGAACCGATTGGCGTGGAGGTGAAATTAAATAGGCACGGTTTGGGGAAAGGTGTTAAGAAAAAGGATATAAAAAATAAAAATAGTTCGGCCAGTAATAACTTGGATAATAAAGTCATGACAGATTTTCGTGGCAGAATTGCACAGAAAAGAGCAGAGCAATTATTGATAGCGGACCTACACAAAAGTCAAAAGATTTGCGAACAATTAGATATACAACTGAATATAGAGAAACCTGTGGAAACATGGTTTTGGTTGCCCCAAAATACAAAAGAAAACGATAGCGACGCAGAAGAAAAAGAAGATGAGGAGGAGGAGGAGGAGGAGGAGGAAGAGGAAGAAGAAGAAGATCCTCTTCCCATTAGCGAAAAATTGGAAATTCTTACAAAGTATTTAAGAGAAAAACATTTCTACTGCATTTGGTGTGGAGTAGCATTTCGTAGCGACGATGACTTAAGAGATAATTGTCCAGGATGGACCAGAAATGACCATTAAATATGAAACCGTTCAGCCAGCTAAATTTAATTGAAAACCCAAGTAATAAAAAGAATACACGAAAAATCTCACTAACATGTTTTCACTTACATTACTTATTGTAACCACGCTCTAAGGAAATATACAAGGCATAAAAGTCCGAGGATCTAAGTAACATTAGTCATGTTCCTTTAATACAATCACCCACTGTGCGTCGAGACATAAAAAGCCCATTAGAGTCATAATGCAAAATATTGAAAAAGTAATGTCCCTAAGCTGGAAAAAATCCAGCAGTGTACAATGTAAAAGCAGGGGAGAGTTACCCTGGCCCGGCTATGCTATTATATCCTAGCAGGAGTTCAGCACCCCAAGTTATTACATGCCGGAGGGAAAGCTACCTATAAAAGCATCTGTTTGATTTTCTGTTCTCTCATTTCAGTTAAGATCTTTGACCCTACCTTTATCGCATTAGCGAAAGGCTAGCTAAAAGAGTAAATACCAAATAACTAGGACTTCCTTACAATGTGTATGTTCTTGATACTTGTGTTATCAACTGCATTAATTTCTACTAGCAGCACAATTGCTCAAGTATTAGATGATGAAAGTTGTGAAACATTGCAGTCGGAAGTACACATTACAAAGGGTATCATGTTTTATTCTAATCGACTTTTATAATCGTAAATCACCGAGTAGATGATAAGTAGAGCGAACGAAATAATAATCTATTACTGTTCTTCAGATGAATACGATGAAATAGGACGTTTGAGAAGGACATGCAGTGGAGACATTCCCGTCACGAAATGTGAAGGGTTTTGCAGTTCGCAAGTGCAACCAAGTGTTGCAAGTACTACAGGTTTCACAAAGGTGAGTTAAAGTTATGGTAGGAAATGAAGGTTTTTTGACAAACAATGAAACTGTAACCTTCTCGTTTAATAGGAATGCTATTGCTGCCGCGAAAGTTATCTGAAGGAGAGGCTTATCACTTTACATCATTGCTACGATGCAGACGGCATAAAATTGATGAACGAAGATGACGGAATGATGGAAATCAAAATACGAGAACCAGCAGAGTGTAAATGCATTAAATGTGGTGATATATCTCGATAAATACAATGGAAATAAATTAAATACATGATATCACGAATTATATCTTGAGATTATGTAACGAAAAGTATATAGTTTAAAATAAAAATGGAGATATGAAATACTTTAGTAAATTATTTCTCCTTTTCCTTATCCTGCCCCTTCGTGTGTATAGACTGCATTAAATAATATGAGATAGGAAGCATCGTGCTTCAACGAAGTAAAGTGTTAAAACCATACTAAACACTTCAAATGTTTGTAATGTATTAAAACTATCTCATTACTATGCTCAAAGTTTGTGTTATTGTTAATTACTACTTTATACATGTATTCCTCTTGGCAATTGAGAAAACTTTAGTAACATTTGAATATTCTACGAGTAATGCTGTGATACCAAGACACTTTGTACAATAGATTTAAACAAAATACATTACATAGATACATATGTTTTTAAATATATTCCTCGAAATATAAAATTTAGACGCTAATTATATATGATGTTGCAAATACTATATTAATATATACCTATACGCCCATTAAAAGTTTATACAATAAATAAGGAAACGTGAGCATAGCGAGAAATTAACTCTTCCATTAATAAAAGGAGCTGATAATGAAAACAAAAATTAATGTACTTGTAAATGTGACTAACACTGTTATATTTCCAATTTACAAAAACTTATTATACCTATGTCACACAGTAATGTCTAACACAGCGCTATTCATTCTTTGGAGCAATAAATTATTACAGTTTATATACTACTTGCATTTTGTTTAGTGGTCTATTTTTTCCTAATCGCAGTAAATGGTTTCTCAAGATTATAATAGTATTTTACTTTCAAGCGAGTAAAGGCAACTGAAGCTTTAATAACAATAATATCTGACAAATTTCTAATACAAAATTTTGCGCATTTGATTATTATGTTGCTACTTCTTTTCGAAGCGAACGATAGGAAGATATTCATAATAAACGAGATTTACACAATTGGTTATTCTTTCGCCCTTCGTCTCTGCAAATGGTTTAAACTTTAGAATACTTGAGCTATGATAGTATTATCTCTTTGTTAAGTTTCATGATAATATGAATATATACGACATACTGCTATATATACATTGACAATTGTTTAATAACGACTTACAGCAGCACCTCAGAATAAGCAAATTATAATGTATGGTGATGAAATACTTATGAAAAATGGATTACAAATTATAAAATATGCAATGTACAGTATTATGTTTCTCATCCAATTCACGATAAATTATTTATCTAAGATAGGACAAAGACTATGGTTAATAAAAAAGATAAAGGGAATGCAAACAGATATACTTTCCATCATTTAGAACAACCAATATCCTGAGGAGTGCTTTGATATGTTCTCACATACTCAATTCTTTCCCTAGTGCTATTAACATAAGCGTCGAACGGGAAGGGGAAATACATGGCCACCTACAGTGTATAAAAGGGTACAACGTGAAATCTATAAGCACAGTGAAGCCCTAGATCCAGAAGGGAAGATATCGTGCTAAAACTATGCTCCTGTGCGATATTGGTAAACCAGAAATCATATTACTGACATTCCCGCAAAGGAAACCAAATCGATCGAATAAAACAATAAAATTCTGTTACTCACGGCGCAGCTGGTGTCAGCCTGCTAATATGCCTCCTAAGTGGAACTGCGAGGGCGATCGTAGGTGTCGATGAATGCCAGGCGACTCCAGTCATTCACTTTTTGCAGTATCCAGGATGTATCCCAAAACCGATTCCTAGTTATGCGTGCAGAGGACGCTGTAGCAGCTACCTACAGGTGAAACACAATAACTAATATAATATACGTAATATGAATATTTACCCTTGAACCAAGTCTGTACTATTAATGTTCTCCGGGTAATGAAAGTAATGGGCAAACCCATCGTGGAACATTCATTCTGTTTCTAGTAGGTCTCTTAATCAGTGACTTAAATACATTCTCCATACGCCTTTCTACTACCGTTTACTATTCCATTGATTTAATATGTGTATCAAAACAAGTTGTACTTCTACGAAGCCTTAGAAACCTCAACTACTTAATTTATGAAGCTCTATCCCTTGGTAGAGTCGTGTAAATTCAAGTAATAAGGAATAAAGAGCAGTAGATACTTCCTTCGCGAGTAGGATAGATAGAGTGGAATACTGTGTCATGACTCGTGTCAATTTGTAATATTTATAAACACAGAGTTGAGCATGAATTTTACGTAGCTATTGAATGCCATTGTATTTCTCATGCGATGCTGCGTTTATGCACCTCGGGTGGATTTAAATATTTAACGCGTACAATCGCGTATTTATTCTTACCTGTTTCTACAGGTGTCCGGATCAAAAATTTGGCAAATGGAGCGGAGCTGCATGTGTTGTCAAGAAAGCGGCGAGAGGGAGGCCAGTGTATCCCTATTTTGTCCGAGGGCCAAACCAGGGGAAAAGAAATTCCGGAAGGTTAGGCTGTTATTCTAAATTAATCGCAGAGTACTGAAGATAACGAGCAAACGTGAGAAGCTAACGTAGCGTCGCCCGGTTAATCACTTGCACACCATAATCAGCGGCGAAGCTTCTGACACCACGAGATATCCGCAGCCATATTGTTTTCGTCTACAACCGACCAGTAGGAAGCGCGTAAGAAAATGAATGTCGCGCGCGATTTGAATTCGGTGACTTTGTTGACTTCACGGAGAACATCTTTCTAATATCTGATAATACAGAATTCCGTGCGCGTTACAATTTATTCCGAATAATGTTCGAAGTAAATCAAAGAGAATTTCATTTATTTAGAAAAATTCTAATCCTAAGATATATACGTGTTCGTAATTAGTAATGTGAATTATTTCACAGGTAATTACCAAGGCGCCTCTAGAATGCATGTGCAGGCCGTGCACCAGTGTCGAAGAATACGCAATTATTCCTCAAGAGATTGCCGGATTTGCCGATGAAGGTCCATTTACTACTTCCGCACATTTCAGGAGATCGTCCGATTTACAGTAACTGCCTCGCCTGACTTTCTGCTAAAACTGTCAAATAAAAAAAAAAGAGACGTCTAATAAGTCGAAGTATTTACTTCCGCGACATAGAAAGTTATAAATGCCAGAAACGTTATAACGGTATAAAGAAATTGAAAAAATGGGATATATTCAGAGGAAGATACGTTGAAACTAGGTTAAGTTATTGTAAATCAACGATACAATCGTTGCCGCGTAATAAGTTATACGCGGACGCTATACTAAACGGAGACGTTGTATCCAATATTTCTTTAATAAAAGAGAAACGAATGATTATTTAAAATGAAAGAAAAACATCGAGACTGTTGACTAACGTTTTGGTGAATGTACATCAGAAGCCTTATTAGTTTGTTATAAATACTTTCAATTATATTACATACATATAAAATAACTACATTGTAATAAATATACAATATAGAATGTTACGCACATTTAGTATCTCAAAAATGCGTGGTTTATGTAATACGGTACGATTATAATTATTGCATCTTAACGTTACGTTGTAGAGTATTACATCCTGCCAAGTATACATTATCTACAATTCGTTTGAAGTTTCGCGTGCATCAGATAATTAACGATTTATCCGTTAAACGATCTCGTTTTGCAATCTTATATGCGTATAATTCGTTTGTTATCGTGGGTATTCATCCTTTTTTTTCTATTTTTTTTGCGGTTTGATGATGGTAATGTACGGATAGTATTACAAAAAGGTATACAGATTACTGATTCAGTGAATGTTTCTCTTCGGCGTTGCGATCGATCCACCTAAGACAGGCAAATATTCAAGAAAAATAATCAACAACAGTTTGACATGGAGTTCTTTTTTATTTTTTTTCTTTTTCGTATAGATATGATTTATCATAGAAGTGTCGTGTATGCGTGTATTTTGTGTACCTGTGTCTTGGAGTCCTTTTTAAATGATACTTTATTTATATTATGTATATGTATATTAATGTTAGACGTAAGCACACGCAGATATATGTATAAACGGCAATATATACATGCGTGTTCGTACGTAAAATTGTCGGCATGATGCGCTACATGCACTTCCGAGGACAGCATAACGAAGCCGCCTCTTCCCCCCTTTCTCTCGCTCGCTCTATCTGCGATCTGTCCAATTCCCACTTACAATATTTATTTATTAAATATTTACAGTGATAATCTCTTTACTCGTAATTCACTTATCGACATGTTTCCAACGTTCTTTTTTTTCCTTTTAATTTTAATCATATATAAATTACTGTAATTCTGTTTATTTACTCCTCTCGTGCAACCCGTGTCTCATCTCGTCGAATGATACATTCCACTGTTTAACAGTGGAATGAGACCCTTCAAGGAGACAAATCTTATATAGATCATTGCTGTCAGTTGTTTCTCACATCTCTCGCACTCTCTTCTTGCTTCGTATATTTTACTTTTACAGTGTGAAAAAAAGCAATAGCGATGGTCATATTTTGTTCTCGTTCGCTCTCCCTTCCTATTCATTTCCTGTTTCCCCTCAGTCTCGTCCCGTCCGAGGCAATAACGTAAACAAGATTTCCTACCGTCCGTTTCTCAATTACGCGACGGACAGAAATTGAAGTTTCATTGTTGCAAGGGGGTTTCTAAATTTTGTAGAAAATCATTTCAAGATTACAAGGAAAAGTAAGCTGTGCATTTGGAATGCAGTAGATTGTACGCTAAGGGTATACGGTGTTATAGAGAAAGTAACGAGGATATTAATCAAGCTAGAAAGAAATTGCAACGACGAAGGGATTCTTGTATCAAAAGTTTAATCGCGACGTACAACATTTCGTTTTCTAATGAGCGCGAATGTATAATTTTGCGATATTGGCATTGTATGCACGAAGAGACACACACGCTCTCGCGTCATATCGTGTGTCGGTGTGTGAAAAAAGAAGCACAGAGTGCAATGCATGGTAAGATTTTTATCCCTTCAGCGGCGTGCAATTCGTAGAAAATATAAATGGCAAACTTGGCTAGTAAATCTACCGTTCGTGAAGGGCAAAATAAAGAATACCTACGTTTAAAATAAACCGAGTATAAGTGCCTGTATCTCGGAGTGAATCAATAATTACAATTTCTTAAATAAGGAGAGTATATTTATAGTAACATGAGAAACATTAGACAAAAAAAACAATTGTAGAATTTTCTCCTAATATTATTAAATAAAAATAATCTTTTATGATAACTGCATTCGAGTCTACCTATTTTCCTTTTTATACTTATATTATAGTATATCCAAAGGAAATGTATTTTTCACACTGTACTTTAAATTAGTATAACAATTTTATACAATTTGCTACGGCACCTGCCACCTGAATACATGCAGACATTCCATCCCACGCACTATAATCTGTTCTCTCGATGATTATAAATAACTAGTGTTAAAAAATAGTAGCGCCTTAATATGCACACCATTTGTATCCTTCCGTTTCCTAGTTTCAACATAATCTACACTACGAACCCTAGGGCTTCGTAATGTTACGGTTTCACTTCTTCCTTTTTTCTTCCACTCTCATTCCGTCTTAGTTACGAACGTTTTCTGTTTTTTTTTCCTCTTACAGTAGAATACATTGTAAGTTCGCAAAGATATAAATTAGTAATTCTGTTATATTCGTTATAATAATAGGAAGAACCGTCGCCCTTGTGTCAGACTTGGTTATCAATAGTTTCCTTCTGCTTATGTTCCGAAATTTTTATAATCCACTTAAAATTGACCTACTTATACACACCGGCGATCTGCAATTTGTTATCTAAGTCGTACAGCAGCGAAACGCTCCGATTGCTTCGTGACATCGGCATGTGGTGAAATTCAATGTTAGCAATTCATTCCCATTATCGAGCGCGCGAAAGAAAAATACTCATCGGAAGTTCTCAGTTCTATTTGGGCGATTCACGAAACTGCAGTGACATTTCCGTAAGATATAAGAAATACGATAATGTTCTCGAGCTGTTTTTTTTTTGCTTTATTTAAACTTTAAACCATTTCAATGAATTATATATAATAATTATCTTGCATTTACTTTTGTATCATAATTAATAATATTAATCTTTATCTTCATTATGTATAGCGGTCTCAGCCATTGTGTCCGTTTTTATACGACAACCTTCTTTTATTATCATCCACTTCTTGTTCTTTGAAGTTCTAGACTATATTACATACACCCGCGCACTATCACTCCATTGTTCTTTTCTTCAATATATTCGACGTTTTTCTTCTTTTCTTTCTTTCTCTTTTTTTAAAAAAAAAACTGCAATTTGATCTCACTTCACGTATCTTTCTTTTAACGAGGGAACGTATATTTAAGTCTTTTCAACAGACGATAGTGGACTCGATCACGGTATCGTCAACAACGGTCTTGGTTCACATCGGTTGATACGTCTTCTACACTGGAACCATCATCGTTCTCTTGTAAACCAGTGAAAAACGACGTTAACGCCATCATCGTAACGCCATGCCATTCGCGTTGAGCTGGCTCGGGACTATTTTTCCACGTCAGGAACGCGTCGCTCGAAATTATATTATAGTCGGACAAATTTAACATTACAGTGTTGATAATCCCTGCAACAGAAAAGAATTCAATGCAAACGATAGAACATCTTCGGAGCGATCAATCTTTTCCCTTTCGTATATCGTACCCTGCGGAAATTGTAGTTCATGCAGATAATATTGAATCGCATATAGACATTGCAATTCCAGAGATTCATTTGCATCAACAAACCGGCGTATCAATTGTGACAAATTGGTTAAAACCTCGTTCTGGATATGGCACCTGTTATTGCCTCGCTCTGGAAAAGAGGACGGAACAAAATGTATAATTTTGAACAACTTTGAAAAACTTATTTGCAACAGCTGAACGTACCGATGGACGCCTCTAGAATGGCAGTCGTTAATACTCGAATGAATTCGGGCTCCCTGACTCGATTACCTACTTTCGCCTGTACAAATTAACGCATAAAATCGATTATGTAGGATTCTGTGTATAAATATATATATATATATATACGATCAACCATTGTAATACGTACAAGTATCCAATCGCAAATCAAGTCGAAACTATTTTCTTTCATGAGCTTTCTAAGCTCTTCGTGGATTTGCTGGAACGTGAGCTGATTATTAGTTGAGCTTTTGGCACTATTATAATCACCAGTGCAGAACTCCAAGTTCTAAAAAATGATTGCGATTAATAAGCTTCTGTTATTTAGGAATGAATTTACAATAAATGCTTTTAATGCAAATCTTACATATTCTTTAATAATTTTGTCAACATCTTCAAGTTCTGTATCAAGTATACTGCTCAACTGAAGCCCACTTTGGTCCCATTTTTCCGCAACCCATTTGACTCCTTTGTCTTGGGATAGTTTTGTTAATAGGTTCCCAAGGAATGTGCCAACATATTTTTGACTTCTTAAACTATCAAATACTGGCTTCAATTCTGCCAGGGGGAGTAGATCATTTTCTATTGGATGCGCTGCAATGAAAGAATACCGTCAAATAATACCAGCCTCGTTTCTAACTGCCCTAAAAAATGATCAGTTACTACTCTCAGGCCTGTTGAGCAAACCCGCATGGAAAATCTCTACGGTGAATCAATTGTCATCATCATGTGCGAGACAGGTTGGTTTTAAACACAGAAATCGTTTTACAAAGTGTTTACTTACACAGTACTTCAGCCAGATAGAACCAGACTTTCGGTATATCGAGTAAAAGATCGTCAACTAATTCCAATATTTCAATGAACCTGCAAAATTAAATGAAATTGAACGTTTTCTGAAAGAAATTGGCTTCCAGAATTTCTATTAAAAGATTCTGTGTTCAGCATCCTTTTGGCTTAGTTCGTGAAAATCAGCATAGATATTTTAACTCTGCATAAAATTATCATCATATTCCTTTTCTTTCTTTATTTTTTCCAATAAATTTTCGATTTAAAAAAAATCGAAGCCACGTGTTACAACATTGTTTGTATAGCTTACCCGGCTCTGACGTGTTGCAGGGACACAATTTTCTGACTGATCAAATGCGATATAAGATACGATACGCGTTCTTTGTCAAGAGATGTTTTTTCAAGCACATAGTTGACCAGCTCGCGTATGACTTTTGATAACGCATTGTCAAAGTTTTGTCGAATCGCCAGTGCAATTGTCTGTAAAACGAATAATTCCGATTAGTTCGCTCGTACTCGGATGTTGTGTATTGTTAAAGGTAAATTAACTTTAATGAAATAAAATGTCCTCTCGTTGGCCGTGCAAGTAGCGATTAATATAAATACAGCAGAGAAGCTGATTTACAACACTGTTTCTGACAGGCCAAAAAGAAGGTATTGCGTAGTTTAGCACACTAATGACTCAAGCATCTCCAATAGAAAAGTAGAGATGGATCTAAGGAGCGTGCTACTATGTTTGATCACTATTTAATTACGAATTGTAACGAATAATGGTGCATTGAAATTGCTTACTTCAAGGTCAAGATTCTCCAGATAGTCTTTCACTATCTTATTCAACGCTTTCATGAACTCCTCTTCTGTCATTTGAGGTTTATGACTACTAGAGATAGATTGCGAAGATTTCAACGACGGTGGCATAGAAACGCTTTGACTTTGTGAACTATCTAATAACGAGCTTTCTCTATTCGACGATGAGCTGCTTAATTGACGACTACCATTGCGTGAACTCCTACCGTCTGTAACAATGAGAATACACAACAGGATTACATTAGGGCGACACAAATCAGCTAAAAGATATGTATTTACTGCTCGAGATATCAGAATCCTTTTGGCAAACAACATTAAGTTTTACTTTTCAAGAATGAAAGATTTATCATCATGTATGTATAAGAAAGTTCTTTTATAAAAATAAGTAAGGAAACAGTCATACAATTCATATTGTCCGTACCATAGGAAGGTTTGTAGTCACGCCCATACTCTCTAGGACCCATGGATCTGGATCTGAAATAAACGAATTCGAAATGGTAAGTAAAGGTAAACGGTATCTCGTACACTTAGTTACTTTATTCCTTAAAACATCAGATTGCATTTTATAATCATGTTTTGGGAAACTATCAGAAACTCTAGCCTGGCAAAAAATTTCATCACGTTCGGCTTATCGTAGGTTACATTAAGAAAAGAAGAGCAAAAGAGACTCACCCAGAAAGTTGCGGAGACGTTATTCGTTTATCTGTATCTAACATGGGCATATTTTCTAAGCATGCAAATTTATTTGAATTTAATGCCTTTGAACCATAATTCGAAGGCGTATTCCACATAAACATGTTTCTATTTCCTAATTGCATGTCATCCATGGGAGGCTAAAATACAAATCATTCTTACTTAATGCTCCTTCTTTTTATTAATCCTGGCCACACATATGGTATGGTAAATTCAGCCGTCGCTGTTGAAACTACTTACAGGTTTATTTTTAAGTTTAGACGTTTCAACGGAATACGGTTGCCTTGTTCTTACTGGCTGACTCCAGCCACCATCATCAGTCGGGCCAACACCACCTGCGTCATAAATCATTATTATTTAAGTATGTACATGCTTATTTGTAGTATGTATGCAAACAATTACCATAAATTATTATGTCTTCAGAATACATTATACAATCATGTTTGTCAGAAACTCTAGTCTGGCAACAAATGTATAAGGATCATCATGCTATATCTACTTTGCAAAATAACAATCTATCATCTTATGATTATAATACTTCATGAATGTTTAATGCTAATAAATCGGAGAACGTAATACCGTTGTTCCCGGTTAAGTTGATAGTCTCAGGTTCCGGAGAATATCCTTTATTCGGGATGGTAGGCGAGTTTGCACACCTCAGATCGCACGCTTCACCGTGTTTTATATGCCCCTAGTTTTTAGCTCGAGAATAGGGAACGGGGAGAAACAACGATAACGCTAACCATTATTAAGTGAAAATGTCAAGTTCCGTATTTCTCATCGGATCTTCACGAAAGTGGCACCCATCGATTCCTTGTGCTTTTTCGATTAAAAGACACCGGAATAACATGTGAATCGAACTATAATTAACGACTTACGTAAAATATTAATTTACCCAATTTAAAGCTATAGTCCGATTTACATGAAATTCGGTGTTTTTTAATCGGGAGACTTCCAATAATCCAATAGCGTAACTTCCGCAAGAAAGTGGTAGTGGGGATGATTTTGCATGAACCTAACCGAGGTAAATTTATCAACTTAACCGGGAACAACTCGTCGATACTTACGATTCCTTTTTCTATCACCGCCACGGTCATCCTTTCGTGGTGTGTTCATAGGAGTGTTACTCAATTGGCTATCTAATCGTTCAGATTCTGCTTCCCTTTGAATTTGATCTATCGTTTTAGGATTACTATCGTCTCTTCTTGGAATCCATGTGTTTGCTCTTAAATCTATGACATCTTGCAGCATAAAACGAATTCTAGAACTAATTTTCCCTTGGCCTCGTCGTCCAACAATATCTTGCATTTTATGGAAATAACTTGCCATTTCCTAATAAAGCGAGGGAGAAAAGTAATACAGAACTTAGGTAGGTTCTTCTTCGATATCACCAACATTGAATGCTTAACGGAGTCATGCAAAATCTTGTCGAACGTTCAGAAATGAAAAGAACGTTCCAAATAACATTTGTTTAACAATTAACGACAACTTTAAATGCTGCAAGATCTACGATAGAATACGTAAAACCCGCAGCAGATATGGTTGGTATCATAAAAAGCACGCTTACATCTGAAGATCCTTTTAATTCCAAATCCTTTCCAATTGTTGATAATAATTTGCAGAGGCATTCAAGACTGTCCGCGTCGCCCTGGTGTAACAATTGTTGTATGCAGCGATTCATGATTTTAGTTGTTAATAACCCTTGCTTGTACAATTCGCCGATAAATCTGCGCGAACGGAATGAAAGAAGTGTGAGCTGCAATACTACGCCTCGCGCACCTTGCGAAGATAAGTTACTTTTTAAAAAATTGAAATTACTTACCGTACATTTCCTACTGACTTTACACGTATTCGGCGTTCGTCATCCTCGAGCGCCAATTGTAAGTCTTTCTTCTTTTCCTGGTGTCAAGTAGAAAACGTATACATATTAGTAATAATTGCGACGATAACGTCGGCGACTTTGTTAACAGCTTTACCCAATCAACTTACAAGGTCTGTACACTCGTCAATCTCCTTAAGCTTGCTACTTCTTGTCTCTTCGTTTACTATATTATTTTCAAATTCCTTCTGGCAACGAGTAATGATAAGCTTCTTGAATGTCAGCGAACCATCTTTATCTTTATCTGAATTCGTGGAGACACGAATTGATTCAGCATCAGTGACTTTCATCACAGCAAGTTCTTTACACATCAATGCGTATGCTACAGAGAAACTTGGTTCGTCCACAGCCTAGAAGTTACATATGTTTACAATTACGCCATCCCGGCGACATAATGAAGCGAGGGGATCTATATTTAATGTACGATTGAGTTTACCTTTTCAAACACTAAATTGATAACACCTTTTAAACGTTCCGCTGTATCGATGGGCAACGCCCTCACTTGGTCAACCAAGGTGGCAAATTTCTGTGGCGTGAGTTTATTTAATACGCTCCTAACGCTCTTGTAAAGGGCCTCCGTCTTTGTCTGTTCCTCTGTAAGACTCGTCTGTTTCAATCTTGTCGGCTTCCACGCATTCTCCGATTCCCTTAATTTCACGTCTTCTCGCAGGGACAGCGACACGTGAATGACATTCGGTTTCGATGGCTTTAATGATTTCCCACCTGGGTGGCTCTTACGATTCGATGGTAGCTGAATAAAAGTAAACGCGCTTGTATTAGGATGCACAATTCGTGAGGACCTAACATGAAACGCTATATTGAAGTCAGAAGAAATTTGTTCTTTCAATGTGTTATCAGTCCACTACTTTCATTTCTAAAAGAAGCATCATTCGGGTTCATGTATCCATACGAACGCATAATTCTCGCCACTTAACGTTCCGTCAACTTACCACTCGTGCGTTCAACATTGGCTTCACGAATCCGGGGAACAATGCATCGTGTCTATTCATGTTTGCATCCTTGAATGGTCTAAGATCGAGGGTGGAGCGCGTCTGCAAGAATCGTAATCGCGCATTGTAGTGATACTATAGGGACACGTACGCGCAACGAATAAAATAGAGATCTCTACCTTCGTGCTATCTTTCAGAACAACATCTAAGTCTGGTAGATTCAGCGGCTTCATCTTGCTATTCGGGTCCTCCTGTAGCTTCATCAGGAAGTCACGATCGTAGATCTTTTTACCACTTTTGTTTATTGGGCTCCACTGGTCATCCTTGTACGTGTATTTAAGCGCCGCCTGGTTCGTGGCTGGCGTTTCCGTTTGAGCTGGGGGAGTCTCGCTCTCCGTTGGCTTCTCTATGACCGTAGGTGGTGAGCCCGCTGCCGCTGGTTTCTCTTCGCTTGGTGCTCGAATCGCCGACACCTTGGAGTTCTCTTCGTTCTTCTGCGCTACTATCGCTTCCACGCTAATATCGGACTCTTCTTTAACTTTAGCGTGATCAACAACATCGTTAGGAACTGACTTTGCTTGCGTGTGCAATATGCTCGATTTATTACTATCTTCTATTTTGGGGGAGGGTTCCTTTAAAGTTTCCTTGTTACTTGGCAGTTTCTCTATAACAGGCGTTTGCTGCACGATCGTGCTGGTTTCCTTGGGGATCTCTGGCGGTGTCGAAGGGGCCGCCGCGGGTTTCTCAGCGTTCGTGTGAACGACAGCGGCCTCTTTCTCCTTCTTCGACTCGTAATTGTCTTTCTCCTTGATATCCTTCGTCAGTTCTCGACTCGCTTCCTTATTGTTGTCCTTTGTTGGTGGCAGGGGAGGATCTTTGCTCTCCTGCTTCGTCTCGGTTTTCGTTGGCGGGACTGTATTTACAAAAGCGTCCATATCTGTGCCTTCTTTCTCCGCTCCTTTGCGATTAAGGTCACGGGGTTTGAGTTTGTTTTTACTCTTCTGCTTCTGCATGGCTTTGCCTGGAAAATACAGAAATGGACACGCGCGTTAGAAGAAAGTATTGAAGTTACCTAAAGGAGAGAGTAGACAAAAGGATGCGTTAAGTGGGGACACAAAAAAGGGAATGGTGAAATTGTGGAAGCAAATTTGTATTGACCAAGCTGAGTCGTGAATTATACGTGTATAAACTTATAGATGTGTATGAGCGGCGAATAAATACAGTACAATAAACGCTTCGCAATATTTTGCCTTGTAGTGGAGATCTGTGTGGATGAAATTCGCTTCAAGGAAAATGCCTGTGTTACGAATCGTAAATACAGTCATATAGATCCGTCATTACGTTGATATCGCTACAAGGAGATGCAAGCTGCGAAGAAAAGTGAGTATTTCGGCTACAAGCCAAGGATAATTATAGTCACGTATCACAGTACCATTTCATGCTGTGACATTTCACTTTTCTTTTCATTAATCTTTACAGAAGTTCGTAGATTGGTGAAGTTCCGGAAATCCTAATACCTACGCCGGTTACTGCCTTCTACTTGTGACGCAGAAAAGTAGTAATTTCCTCTGCCACTAAGCTTCGAAAGGAATAGTATATAAATATATCAAAGATTACTATATAACACGTTCGAATGAATAATTCAAGGAGGCTCGCTGAACGTAACAAACAAAACATAACTTTTATTATGTAATATATTAACAAATAAATTCCTTCGGAGACTATTGACGGAAATACTGCTATTCAGAAGAAAATTCCAGCGTGCGTGTCTATTTTATACGAACGCCTACATGATTAATAATCTATTATCACGACACCTCAAACACAGCAATCAACGATCCGTGACGTGTATCGCGATACGCACTTAAACGCTCCGAAGATATAGTAGAACCTTGATAATTTGAAATATTTGATGAATCGGGAATACCCGAGTGATAAACAATTTTAATATCAAGGACGATCTCTATTAGAAACTGCTAGAGTCGCCATGAAACCAACTACGTATTACAAACTAATTTTTAAAAAACGAACACAACCGGACGGGGACTTGAACTCGCGAACTTCGAACATCAGTCCGAGACGCTGCCACTACGCCATTCCTTACTCGTGGGTTTTGCTGTTACGTACACATCGACCATAGGAAAATGCAAAACTGTGAACTCAATTTTCATACAGAATTTGGAATAATATACCCCCGTTCGCTTATTAAATATATCGTTGCACGCATTATGTACTAATTAGACACAACATTTAAGAGAAATCGATGACCCGAACAGTCATGTACTATTTTCGTCGGATATCGAAGTGCGGACACATCTGTTACATTTTTTTTTAACACGTGCGTTGCCAGAGGCGTTGTCATTTTGAAAAGCCACAAATGCGTATGTATTTATGTACCATGGTCTCTGGAGCCCCGTCGGCTGCGGCTCCTCGATCGGGAGCTACTGCTGACACGAGCATTCCCATGAATCTTGCGGTCGCCCATTTTCACGGTTTTCGAGGATAGCGTGCGCGCACTGTCCGTTTATTTACGCGTGTCCGTGGCACGGTGTGCCTGGTCCTTCCCATATCACAGCCATATCATCGGGCATTACAAGACACATTTCACGCGGCACAAAACTCTTTGTGCAGCTCGAGTTTCAACGGCCCCGTGGCGGCTGCTCTACTGAATCAGTATTTATTTATAAACCTGCCAAAAGCTTGCCAAAACCGGGCTACATGGATCGCTCGCGTTCACAGATGCAACAATGTGCAACGACGACGATGCTTGCATTTTGACCTTTCCTTTAATTTTTTTATTTCTCCCCGCGAACCAAGGCGAACCCGACAGGAGGGCCGGGGCAATACCAGATGGAGAATGAAATTCCTCGCGACACGGGGAGGCAAAGTCGATGTCGAAGGATAGGCGGGGGCTTTCCGGATAATCTTCTCCAGCGGCTTAATTAGAACTCTGGCGACACTTCGGAAAGGAGGGAAAAAAAAGCCTCGCAAGCTCCTGTTACACGACTTTCACGCATCTATTTTAACCTGTGAACTGGTGCAAACCGACAGGCACAACGCAGGATTTCTTAAATTAGTTCTGTTCGCCGGTTGCGCGTCGGAGCACGCGCATTACCGACTTTTCTGGCAATCTAACCTAACGCGACCGGAGCTCGCACCTAATCGAAATGTATCGAAAGTGGAATCTGCGAATTTCGGAGTAATTCGGCTGCAGTCATTTATCCAGTGCGCCGTAAGGAACTGATCATTCGCGGGAACGATATAAGTGAAAATCTGAATACGTAATTAAAATGTGCTAGATAATGGTGGCAGCATGCCCCAATTAATAATCAGCTTGAAAGTTGTTTTTTTTTAACTAATGGAGATTATAGTAAGCGTGGAATACTCGTAATATGAATACGCGATGAAACGAATACGTTCTCCTTGGAAGAACATAGAAATAGAGAGGAATTATTAAAAAGTAATGCGTAAATTGTAATATTAATTCTCAATTTAGTATTAAAGTTTTCTAAAAATGTATAATAAATAGATCGAACCTAGGAAAAAATACAGGAAGATATTTACAACGTTCGAAAGAATCGTTTGAAAACATGCCCGGGACCTAGCCTCTCAGGGGCAATTCCTAAAACAAAGTGGTTCGCTATGAGGTAGCAGTTAATTTGATGCATGAAAGTAGCTTGAGTAAGATTTTATAAAAGCAGGTCGAGGTAACAATCTGAAAAGTACATTGAATGATCGCGAAACCAGTACGCGTAATATTTCCCCGCTCTACTACTGAAATAAACAGAAACGAACTAAATAAAAGCGTATGAAGGATACAGTATTCCAAAAATCATTCACACAGGCGCAAGGTGGAGGAAAATAAAGAGGCAATAATAAATACTAAAAATACAGAAAAACAAATTTACACGCATTCTTCTCAACGAGCTCCGATTAAAATTAAAAACAGTTACACCTAACATGCATGCTACTCTGATATTTAGAGACGCGTAGAAAAAGTAATAAGAAACACTGTTTTTAGTATTTAAAGTTTAAAGTATCTACTAATTTCTTAAAATTAAGACCTCTGGTTATATGGATAGGGGATCACTATAACGTGACACGATACTCTATGATGTATTCACGTGTAGAAAATGCACACGTTAGCGCGATCATTTTTCTTACTAACGGAAACCTTTCACCCGATTGGTGAACGCTCAAGGTTCCCACTGACGCCGAAAGTCTTGAGATGTTTTTTGCACACGCACGACGCGTGCTCTTGTGAAATGACATTTTAACAGACGTCCTAACCATGCACATAACTCGCCATACACGCGCGCGTGCGGCCGTGACCCCATGCGTTTTAATGACCGAAGTATGTATGCACGTTTTTCAAAGTAGCCGTTTTTCAAATCGTATACCCATACACCCAATCATAATTTCTACTGATAAAAGCGCGAATGTTTCGCAGAATTCCTAAATCCACCGTCTACCGTACTGCATTCTAAATGTTACATAAATATTTCGGAACAACAGATCGGAAAACGTGTATAACCAATGTTCAAGTGTACGAGTTCCCCTGCTATAATTTTATAAATATAAATTTGCAGTATGGGTGTGCAATTGGTAACACGAAATATCTATAGTTGTTTTAAAAGACTGCGATTGTAAAAATCATGTAACGGACGAAAATGAAAACGAGAGTTAAAGCGGTTGCGACACGCCCACTGTAGTCTCCCTTGTGACCATGCCTATCCTATTTCTAGTCGACCAAATGTGCTTTTTCCTTTCGCTGCTACTTTCTGACGAAGGTTAAACGGTCTGGTATAACGTCCATTTACTTCTTTATTGTGCTCCGAAACCAATATGAGGAAACGAATGCGAAGAAGAAGAAAAAGAACTTGTTCAATTGCCTATTGCACGTCCTCAAAGTAACGAGTTTCAAACTGATTCCGCCTAATTACTATGATTACGTAAAATTATTAAGTGACTATACAGAAAATGTTGATTATGGCAAGGAAAATATTCGATGTATAAAAATGAAAGGAAAACGATATAAAATTTAGAAGATACAGGCAAATGCGGCGAAAGCATGGCTTTAGGTATCGAACGTGGAAACTAATGATCAAATATGGAGTAGTCCCTCTTGCCTGAGCGCTCACAAAATGGCTACAGCCTCGTGTGTATCGTAAAGATATAAAAAAAATATTACTGGCTGAAATTCACACAAAACGTGGAAGTAAATGGGGATTTCTGCAATCCGAATTAAACGCATGGTATAAACTCGTTTGCTCAATTGAAATAAAGGATGGAAAACTAGAATACTTTAGCGTTAAATCATTGCACGTGCACGTGGTCGAAGAATGGACGGTAATATTCAGACTTCGTATCAGAACTGCAACTATAATCGCTGGGGTATTAGAATATTCAAATTTTATTGCTTCCAAGAAAACTCAGCTCAGCGAATATCGAAGGTTTGAACGAAGGAAAAACGTCGCGATGCACCATTCACCTAGTCAGATCTGAAGCAGCCATATTTGAACACGCTCGTGAATATACCGTCGAGATTTATTCCCGATCCACGACATATTTTCCTCTATAACGAATGAAAAACGATTTAGAAAAAAAGCTGCGTAAAAGTGCGACCGATTGCAATGATTAAATTCGATATTCGAGCAGGTACTTGTACCACGGCGAGCGTGCTATATCTGTAAAAGCCTGTGAATACAAAATGTCGGAACCACGTTGCGAAAGGCTGACGCACGGCACAGTTACACCCACGAGAAACCAGTCGATTTAAGAGAAATAATAGAACATTTTTATACATACAATTCGAATAAAGATCGTCCTTGGTAGTCGTTGCATCCGCTTGATCACTTTATGTCACGACGGGAATTAAAAGAAAAGAAAAAATAGTGCAGCGAGAATTTTTTATAGCCGGTACATATAACTTCGTGGTACCGGGTAGGTGTTTTACACAAGAAAAGTAAAATAAAATAAAATAAAAATGGGGAACGATGCGTGTAAAAGGCGCACGTTACGATTAAATAGAGATATATGTACAATTTATTCGGAATATTGCGAGATAAGTCTTATAGGAACCGAGCGAGACGCAATATAGTATTAAGCGTATTCGTTACGTTGGTATGTGTACAAGTTAAAAGCGAATAACTTTGTAAAATAATATGAATTTAAATATACATTTATGTATAACTACGAATATACAATTGTGAGTTAGAAAAAAAAATTATATAAAAGGAAAGGGGGAGTCGGGCAAAACGGAGTAAAAAAAATACGCCCGGCTAGCACAGCACGTGCTGGCTACTGGAGGAAAATTCGTTGCTCGATGAAGAAAGAAGCCAGGAACCTCCCTCCAGCCGCACGGTCGCCGATGTTCGTGCATCTTCGGCACGGTTCGCGCCTCCCCGTGTGATGATGTCACCGTCTGGCACGAAACTCCTTTCGTAGTTCGTGCGCATAGCGTTTCAATCATCGGGGCAAGACCCGTTCACATTGGAAACCAGCGTTCTCATACATTACTTTATATCCGGTATTTGGTTCCGATCTGTTCGAGATATTACCATCTTATACGCGTATAGTCACGAATGCGGTTTTATCGGCTATGCGAAGTCACCTACTCGAGAGATCGACCACACTTTGGCACAACTTGCAAACCGAAATTTGAATTTAACGGACATTTTCATACCTCCGCGCCGCCCATTAAATACCAATCATTCGAAACATCTGGAACGTACTTTTCCCCTGTGCCATTAACCACTCAGGCCTAACTACATTGTCAAATTAACGTTACAGTGAAAATAGACAATATTCGATTCACGTTTGTGCAAATAACTTACCCTTCTTTTTGTTCCCCATTTTGGTGACTGCGCACAGTAAAGTCGACTCGAAAACTCTGCACTTTTATTATACTTTACAGTTTAGAAGTAGGGTTCGTTCAAAAATCAAATGTTCCCGCATGTACCATTATAACGAATGAAAATACACTCTTGTTTCCCTGAGATTTTAGTTCGACGTAGGATAAAGGCGGAATCATTCATTTCAAAAATTATAAATTTAAATCGCGCACTTGGAATACTGTTCCTTTACTTGTTTTAACGCCCATGCTTTTGTTCGCACGATCACTTGACTTGCGATATTAAACTCTACACGAAACTATTATTTTAATCATTATATTTAAGAACGTTTAACCTACGTTGCGTAGCGCGTAAAATTTATGGACAGTCACTGTGCACAATTTTTTAATGTACACTAAGCCGAAAGCAAAGTCAACGATGAATGTGTTACTTTGAAAAAAAAAATGTGCGTCGCGGTTCCGACGCTTAGGGGTTGTACGAAGGAACTGCGAAGTTTATAGGTTAGAATGAAAGCAAGTCGTATTGCGACACCACAGAAATATCCAACGTCCGTTGTCACAACGATCATTCATTCCCACCAAACGATGTAACCGCATGACACTACGCACGCACTCAATATTATAGAGAAGCAAAAGTATTTCGAAATATTCGCGAGCGTATTCGCACGTGCGTAACTTAGAGGCACGTCTCCTTTTGAACGCTCACACACACGTGTGCCTATATAAAGACATCTTCGCGGGTGAGCACAGTTTACATGTCACCATTTCGAACGATTTCGGAGGACACGGCAGCCCGTACAACGTACAAAAAAAAATATATATATTCGAAATGGCTTGTAACTGCATAGAGAATTGCGAACAATGACGACTGGCGAAGCTATCGTGAAAGCAAAGTTCAAACTGCGATGATACGAGGAAAGAGAAGGGAAACTACCAGAATCTCGACACCGGAACCCTAACCTATAATAACGTAGCCGTTTCGTGGATGAGAACGTTCATTGAATTTCCACGTGAAAATGATTAGTGGCGAAGTGTGAGCGCGAAATACGTATTAACAGTTACCAACAATAAAGAGTGCGGCAAGTAATGTTAAAAACAAAATTGCAACTGTTTCGTTCATGTACAATATTCCATAGGTTCTTCGATCATTTCTTATGAAGTTTGCATGAACAGAAACATTAATAGAAAAGTCTATGTACGGAACAAACTTTGAAATAAATAAATAAATTTGAAATGTTATTTATGCAGCGTGTAACAATTCCGGATCACTTTACCCTCACCGAAACTGATGTATACCTACGATCAACTTTAAAATACAAACGATAAGATGCGTTGCATTAGTTTCAAAATATGCGACAAGAATATGTAGCCAAAAATTGTAATATTCTTAGTTCGCAAGGATGTATTTTCTTTTCCGATGCGTTTCAGTAAGAGATCATGAAACGAAGCGATTGTATTCTATTCGAATGAACGTTTACTGGTATTACTACCGAAACAAAGATAAAAATCATTATTCTCAACTTTTACCTAAGTGATACAGAAAACATGATACATTGACTATTGCATTTTTATATTAATATCTATTTTTTGTACACTAACCATGATTCAAACATTGCGTGTAAGAAATCATTCCTTCGGAAGTTAGCAGCATTTCAGTATATGCAATACGTAGCCTTTGCATACCATGAATAAAATTTATTATATTACCTATCGCACCTATATCTTGCCACAAATTTATACAACAGCCAATGCTTTGAATAAACGACATGATACACCGAAAAGAAAAAGTTCAGAATGATAGAAACTTTGAGAAGACTTACCATCAGATGATTTCTGTTGCTGGACTTCGTTTCTTGGAGGTTCGGGGTCCGGCTTGTCACCAATCGCGTCCCCATTGGCCTTCGGGTGATGGTCAGTCTGATTGTGAGCGGGTGTAGCAGCAACGCATCTAGAATTCAGGCTCTTCTCCCTCGTCTTCTTCTCCTTCTGCTCTTTGGCACTCGAATGCAGCTCCGTCACGGCCGCTGCCGCGGCAGCAGCGGGTTGTTGGTTGTGGGCGTGAGTTTGAGACTTTCTCCTAGGCGGTGAGCTCGATGAATTCTTACTGGATAAATTAGGGAACGGTTCTCTGGCAGGAACGGGGTTAGCACTTGGGGCAGTGGCGGACGGTTTTGGGACCTCCGGAACATTCGTAGTACTTGGCGCAGTCACAGGGGGGATAACAGGCGTTTGTGTGACGGTAGGCGAGGCACTGGTGCTCTTCACCTCGACTTCGGTTACAGTCATCGCAGACAGCTGCGCAGAAATATCATCCTTGTTTACGTTACGCGGTAGAGCAGCGGGCGGCGGCAGTGGTTCCTCGATGACCACAGCTTTCGTCTCGCTTCGAGGCTGAAATTCCTTTACGGGAATTTGCAACGGTTTCGACTCCGTTTTCACCGCACTGGGCGGCTCTATCTGAGCCACGTTACTAGCGGTGCCTAACGATTGACTACACAACGCGGATACATTGGGTATATTTTGCGTTGACGAGCTGGTACTACACTGACTGTTCGCGTCGTTAGTAGAATTCGCTGTCTCGGAATTCGCTAAACTTTGCGTTAGATTTTGCGTGGTGGCCGTGCTCGGCACGCTAGCCGATACCGTCGAGTCGCTACTGGACTCTTCGGTCACGACTTTCGCGAGGGTCTTTGCCACCCGCGCCGCAAAGTCGGCTTGCACCTCGGCATCATTGTTCTGTAACAATCACCAATTCTGCGTGATAGACAATGATACACAGCGATCAAACGAAGATTATGCATTGACAACTAAAAACTGGCTCCAAACTCAAATCATAGGACGAGAAATGAAACTAAACGTACTAAGAGAAATAAAACAAACATTCAATGTATTTTATGTCTCCGTTACCATTTAGCCATGGTTTCCAAAATATAAAAGCAATTACACAAAAGAATCTATATCACACAATCGTAGTAGTATTAACTTTTGTAATTCCAGCAAAGTTATGCAATGTTCACCCAAATATCCTATGTTCCGACACTGAATAATATTGTACTAAAATTATATTACGCGTTGAAAATAACAGGGATTTATACGTGATGATGAAAAAATTTGTCACATGTTATTTAAAAAAAAAAATAGAAATAAGGATATTTTAATAACCATGGCTTTTGGGCACAGATATTGGTAATAGAAACAATTGACTAGAAGAGAATATCAGTTACATATTTATCACTTTATTTGTTCTTTTGCTTCAAGGTGTAAAGAAATTTTGCTAATATATAATAATTGTGTCGCACTGATTTGGTATTTAGTAATAGTTCGAATGTAAAGCTCTCGTAGTCAATTGTTAGGGAATTAATATTCCAACTCACCTGTAACTGAGGTGTTTCACGATTGCTAGATTCGCCACTTTGAATAGTTTCATTGTCCTTGTAAATTTCGTGACTTATATTTTTACCGGTTGTCGGATCTACGATATCGGTAATAGCATTTTGTCCTCTTGGTTTCCTAGATTTTATCGTATTATTCGCCGTACTTGTTGCACCACCGTTATGGCCTGAGTACACATCTTTAAAAGAACAGAATACACAGGAATTTGTAATGTAATGTATTATGCTCGATATCGAATATAGAGTGCTTAGGAAGAACTGTATTTTTATTTAAAATCTACATCACTTGGCACTGAATTTGAAATGTCGAATCAAACACTCACCACCATACATCGAATACACATTATTTGCAACGTACATTACTCAAAATTGAAAAAGGAACTGTTAGGGCGAGAGCGTCGATGCAATTCTGCAACTCGCCTGCTGGCTCGTCAATGAGGAACTGTTCGACGCGGAAATTTGGGGAAACGTTCTCGGGGACAGATTCAGGAATTTACCTGATCTTTCATACCTGAGCACCGAGGTAAGGGAAAACCCCTGAACAGGTGTAGGAGGTTAATGGGACCCTACGACTAAGTCTTTACTGCCATTTGGGCTTTCAAGCCCTAAATCACGCCTCTGAAAACTTTTACAGCTCGGAGGCTATCTTTAATTTATATACATTCCCTTCCCTTCTTAGAGCTTCGAAAAACCCCCAATATTTCATGTTACGACCGTATCGAGTACATGCTTTTATAGCCCTGGTTCGTAAACGAAGTATTTCTTTTTTACCAGCATTACATTTGAAGAATAAGGAGGAAAAACAGGGAATGTCCTTTTTTCGTGATTTTGCGATTTATAGTATACTTTGTTGGTAGCAACTGGAATTACCGAACTGTCGAATCACAAATGGTTATAAAGTTCAAATACGTTAAAGATTTGGTATGCGAGTGAAAAACAGGAAATGCCTACTCTGCACTGGAACAAAATACGGAATGTTCCCAATCTTTATCTAAGCACAAGCTTCTGTCGTCGAAGTAAAACAAGAAATGATTTAAGAAGAAAATTCATTGAATCTTGTTTCTTTACTGATAGACTAAAGTATTAAAACGTAATTTCCTCGATAAAGCTGTTTTGCGACATTCCCTGTTTTTCCTCTTACCTTTCATTTCATTTAATACAGAATATAACATATGCTACTACTGTTTCCTTTAAAATACTATTTTCTTAAAATGAAATTATCGACGCTTGAATGTAGCATGCGTATTATAAATTACATAGAACTTACCAGTCTGAGAAAGAGATATACCCATTGGGGGTAAGGGCTGAGCCTGTTGCGTAGGTTGCTGAAGCGTACCTTGCGGTACTACTGGGGCTCCTTGGGCACCGGCCAGCGGGCCTGTTACATGTTGTGCCCCACCAGTGACAGCACTTGCACCTCCCCTACTTAAACCTAGTGGTGTATTCGCTGGTTGCCCGGTGGGCCAAAAGTCTATAAAATAAAGTATAACGTCAACGCTGTACCTTAACATTCATACTTTATGCCACTAACTACGCGCTACTTACAAGGTGGAGGTGTCGGTGCAGGTGCACCGTACGCACCAAACACACTTTGTGCCGTTAGAAGGGTAGAATGTTGAAAGTGTGGATAATATGACTGATTTTGATGCGTTTGATGCCTTTGAGGTGGACCACCAAACTAAAAGTGCGAAAACCTTTGTTACGCTTATGAGCGCCAATGATGACAGTGGATGAATATGATAATGCTTTAGAAATAAATGCTCCGCTGGCAAGAGATGCGAACAGAATCTAGGGAAGTTCGTTATAAAGCGATCCAGTATCTTAATTTTTAGCAACAAGCCTCTCTATCGAGCTACGTCAACTTTCCTTGTGACACGAGTAAAATGGATGGCGCATGACAATAAATATATAAAATTAACAGTACTTAACTACTACCTGAAGGGGTATTTGACTGTTCATGGGGTATACGGACTGCTGATGCGGGCCAGGATGCAGATTAGGGACTTGATACATTGCCCCAGTTTGAACTGGCAAACCACCTGGATGGTATAGCGTCGGCTGGCCTCCACCTCCGCCAATCCCTGACATTCCCACTACCTGCGCACCAGTGCCCCCTTGACCCCCCCTGTGACTAATACCTCTTGGCTGTTGTGGTCTTGGACCTGGTTGATAAAAACCCTGAAATTGATAAACATTGGATACGTAAAGCCATAATATTTTTATCAACACATAACCTCCCGTCGCCTGGTCTTGTTACGCATTGAACCATCTAACAGAAACTCTAACGCAAGCCTTCGGGATTAATTTTAACAGTCGTAGAAGCTGTCTCGATAACAGAGAAAAATGTTCCACGAGGGCAAGCCATAACTGCTCGAGCTACGTATGCTTGGCAGTTGAAAATGAATTCATATGGCAAGAGGTTAAGATAAGTGAGCTAATGTAATTGGTAGAATATAATTCATTCTCACTTGTGACGTCGGCCTTGTTTGCGTCGGCCCATATACTTGTGGTTGAGGTTGTAAATGAGCCTGCTTTCCCATTTCCTGTGGCGAAGGGGTATGAACGGGGGGTGTCGTAGTAGGTGCCGGACCCTGCGGCTGTTGTGACTGTACCCCGGGTGCCGGGGTTTGAGGCGGTGCTTGCCCTCCGGCAGGACCTCCGGGCGGTATACCTGCTGCCGATTGTCCTATGGACTGTAAGCCGCCGAGTGGTGGAGGTCCTCTGCCCCCAGGTACTCCTACACTACCCCCTCCCCCGCCCACCTGGCCCCCTGGTTGGGTGCCGTAATTTTGTCCAGACACATGAAAGTCTGATCCTGAAATGAAAAATGATAATCGCGGTTAAACCAGCGGCAATCCAAAACACGTGGAGGCCATTACGCGAAGCATAAATATCATCGAACCACGAGCTCTCGATCGTTAAGAAACGAAACGGTGAAATTACTTTTGTAAAATATATAGTCGACGACTCGGCATACGTTTTGATATTTCGCGCATTTGGTATGTCTACAGTCGATCGGTATAGAAGCACTGCACAGGATTATCTTTTCACGTACGCGCTAGAACACGCATCGTACCGCTTGAACATGCAGCTTCGTTCTTATGCTTCTTATAGAACCATTCTGATCCAAGTATTCAACAAGTTGCTGCGCAAACCGCGAACGCATTACGGGTTGTAGCTTAAAAATTACGAAATACACGCGTCCCGAATCTACAGTGTCATACAAAACGCGCTCGGGTCGCGTATAATATCGAGTGCTTTCTTGGAAAGGTACTTCGAACCATATTTCACTTTCAATCGCGACCCACCGCTTCGGCAAACAAGTTAATGTTCCGAGGGGGAAAGTCTTGCAAATGAAGCGCAATATCATTCCGTGCAAGCAAGATTATCCGAAGCACCTTAATCGTTGAATAACACGTTGAAAGTGCTGCGACAATATGGGGATAAAACGAGTCTCGCCTTGCTTTGTTTTTAAGCACAGCTAGGACACGAGACTCTTTCATTATTATTTCAAAACAGTACGGTAATTCGATGGAAGCAGTCGCAGCAAAGTGCGTATGTGTATCAATCATGAACCTATCCGTTGTTTTTCAACGTTTATCGTGCTCGTCAAACATATCCTTGCTCGAGCTACGGAAAAAAAACGAAAGTAAAAGTGAATTTTGTTGTACCCGTCAGATCCACGTATGCGATATACTCTCGTGCCGTGCTGCGCTCGCCATTCTGTCGTTAAACGAATTACTCGTGAAAGCGATTATACGTGGAATCGGATGACATCGCTTGACACGTCGTCGCTGTCTCAGAGATGTACTGCGATCGGTTACATATATTTTCAAATGGATCCCCACGCTAGAATAGCTGCCTCCAGAGGAAAGAAAACCGTTGATTTACGACGATAAGACGCACGGGGAACGCGCAGCAATGCGGTGGGCGAGACGTGTCTCTCGCCACATGCTACGGAACTTATCACGAAGAATCACGTTGAGGGTGCAGAGAGACAGATAAAGGAACCGACCGAAAAAAAAATAAAAAAAATATGTATACTTCGTCGCTCACCGTTAAAATTCAGCACGAGGCTGGTTATGGTTTTTCGCCACGCAAAGGGTATACTTAATCGGCACAGATATCTCTTTACAGCAAAGGAACAATGAAGTGACAGCAAGGCTCCAACGTGAGCGAAGAAACCGAGAAGACGGCCTCGCGAACGGCCATCTTTGCACATATGGGCAGGGGCCGGAGCAGTGCTGCTATCTGTAGTCCCGTGAGTGCATTGATTGCCACGAAAGGGGGGCGAGGCCGAACTCCATCGCCAGGATCGTATTAAGTACCATGAAAGCACGTAAATTACAGGTAACACACTCGCCTTCCCGTGGAATCCAGACATTCTATTTCTATTCATTATACTACAATATATATCATACCCCGCGTTCCATGCAGCGGGAGATATGATCAACGATAGAATCTTTATAGGATAATTAAAAGAGATTATATAAAAATTTATCTCTCGTGTAAATTGCTGCGGGGAATCTTACGGGATGTTGGGAATACAATCTCGAAAGCTCGAGTACTAATGGGAACAATCCTTTACGTTTAATAATACTCCTGCTCCCGTCGACATAAATTCTACTTAATGATAATACGGGGGCAAATGAGATTTCAATCTATATTTACACAGTACTATTCGTGCATATGCCGTGTATCAACAGAGTGAAAGAACGTGGCCTGGAAAATACAATCCAGAATGCAATACGTCATTTCCGGTGCCAATTCCCTCCCCACTCACCGCGTCGGTCTTTTCCTCGCTTCTACTTCCACCAATGATGCTGGTACAATATGCGAGTACAATGGGAAGTACAGCTTGTCAATTAACTATGTCTATAATTGCTCGGTAAATCTACGTAGCTCGAGGATCGTTCGAGGAGTTGTAACGCGAGGAGAAATCGACGTAATACGTTCTTAATACGTACGAAAGTAGAAGTGAGGTTAGAACGATCTCAGACATCGGCCACGTGGCGACCACTACGGTAGTGGCATGCTGAACTGATAAACGTAGAAATACGATACCGTCGACAGAACAATATCCTCGCAGGGTAAAATCCAAATACGATTAGCCTTTCGGTTATTGACAATTGCTCACTGCTGATAACTAGACTTTCTAAATACCGAAGCGTGCAATTCTCCGGACAATGATGCCGTCAGCAAGTAGATTAGGAGCGATAAGGGAAATTCGAGTGATTCATACAAGATGCTCGATGAAGGTTTACAATCTTTAGCAGATAACTGTAAATTATCGGCGGCACTGTTGTCTCGAACTGTATTTTTGTAAAATTGCTATCATTTGGTGATAATATAAACGTGTTTCAACAGATTTAACCGTAATTACCAAAGTGAGTTCTAACGCCAAAAGTAGCTAAATAATAATTAGCAATCATTTTGTAGAAAACTGCGGGAAATCGAGAATTGACTGTAAATTATGAAACGAAGGTTTCTTTCAATAATCTTCGTTCAATAACTATATGTATGAGCACAGAAATATCATGGTAAATTTAAGTTCGCATTCTCGCCCGTACTGCGCCAACCAGGTAAATGCACTCCTAGTACAAACGACCCTGAAACGAAGTATTTTTACAGCTGCCTGTGCTTCGAAATTGTTAATTGCTGGGGTCTGGTGAAACGCTGGAATAAGGGGAAGGTTGGCGTCATCACGGCGAGACGTATCATGCAAGAGGAAAGAATCGAACGTACCTTCACGACCGTACAAGGTAGAAAGCATTTTATCGATTGACCTATATCGCGAATTGTCTACAATGCCGCCCAGGGGCGCTAAGGACTAACCTAAATACTAAGCTACCCGATATATCGATAGTGATAACACCGTTCATAGATCATCGTCATTTACCAATAGAGTCTCCATTCACCAAATGTGTCGTTTCAACGCAAGCAGTCATGAGATACAGATTAGAGCCAAGAAAATGTGCAGAGTTGTGCTAATTGACTGAAATAAAATTCTGTTGAATAAACGACGATAAATATATAGAGGAACACAACTATTCCGAAATGGTAATGCACTTGACATTGCTATAAGAGTCATTATTGCAAACCTTTTTCACGGAGATTGTTCAGTACGAGCCAAGGCTTGGTCACGTATCCGCAAATAGACACAAACGGTTCGACTTCTGACAGATAGGGCACCAGGTCAAATTAACTACCTCCAGTGTACTCGAAAATAACGGGCTTCGTGTATATACATCTCTCCTTTATACGCGCAGGTGCGCGTATATGCGCATGCAGTGTCACGTATGCACTGGCACGCAATGAAAGATTTAGCGGCTGAGATAAAGAGAGGGATGTCCCATGTAATCGTGAACTAATACGGACTGTGCTTGCGACATGATTGAAGCTCAAAGAAAGTGAAGGAACTCAATTTCTGCGCAATAAATGTCAAAAACAGAACAGGGGAGATATAAACGGGGTATGTGTATATATATATACATATATATATACGATGAATAAAGCAAAATGCTATCTAAATTCGAGACAACGCTTCCATTGGTCACGAAAATGTATGTCCATGATGGAGCAAATCAAAATCAAGCCCCCATTTAGGTGAAACGCATGCAAGCATGTTTTAAGAATTATCTTTGCCATTTGAATGTTTGCAACGGATGTTTCTGCAAGAAAAGTATTCGAAATATGCGGGCTCGAGTGTTGGTTACGAGTGAAGCTTTAATAATTAAGATTTTCGATATTATATTTGTTCTTGCTTAATAGCTTTCAAGATGATACGAATCACGATACGAACAAGGCTGATTAATAAAAAAATGTACGAATAAAATAAAACGAGCTAGATTGGAAAATCCTTGAAATTATTAATCACGCGAGAGTGGTGGCTGGCTTATCTCGAAGTGATAGCTAGATACCAGCTCCCCTGAATTTATGAGATGGTACCGTGCAGCCGACACACGTATCGACGGGCAATCAAATCCCCAGAAAACTATTCAGTCAGCTGTTTGTTGCACGTGGATATTTAGCGGGCACGTGTATGTCTTCGTTTCCCTCAGTCAGTCTTTTTAACCAGCCGAAACAGCCACAAAAGTGTAACCCAAATAGAACAAGGTCAATGTTTAACGCTTCGGGTGCCGCCGTGGACGCGTATGAAGCGCCTCAATCGGTTCGGGCGCAGCGCGTGCGGTGACCGCCTATGGGCGTCTAGCGAGCACGGTTAGTAATTGGGACTACGAGATTTCCGCACACGAGGCGCGCTAAGCGTTCAAATTATACATACTGAACCACCATCTATCTTTTATTTGGAATGGAACCTCTAGAGAGCTACATCGGGAGAGGCACTCCTCGTCGTTAATATTCCCTTTTCAAATCTTTGCCCGTTTCCTTGCCGCCTGGTTCTCGAGTACTTACTGGCGTTTGCAGTGACGACTCGATACTGCGGCGGGGCTTGCTGATGCTGGGTCTGTTGCTGTTGCTGTTGTTGATGACTCAAATGGTTAATGTTGACGGTCAGTTGGTGATGGCTCAGCTGATGATTCAAATGAGGGCTAGGCGAGGGTGGCGGCTGATGGGCCGGATGCACGTGGTGATTGTGACCCTGCTGTGGATTTTGGGGATGGGGGGCCGGAAGGTGGTGGTGGTGATGGGGTCCTCCACAGTGCGGCAGCAGACAGTGCATAGGTCCTACACCCACGGCAACACCCACTGCGCCCTCCTTCGAGACGCCATATCTTGAAACCATTCTTCCTGATGTGCCTTATGCTCTTCTTATCCAGCGTAGTCAGACGGCGGTTCGTCGCCGATACGATTGGTGGAAAGTAAAAAATATCGATCGAAATGTCGTGTCTTTTGGGTGTTACCCCTCTTTCAAGTGAAGAGCACGCCGGGATTCGCGGGGATCATAACTACGATCATTGAGAACGAATGCCGCATGTAGCTTGGCTCCCCTGCTAAATATCGTTACGTTCCAAGTATTATCGTGAATATTCCTTTCGTTCAAAGTGTCTGCTCGTTCATATTCCGAAATTGTTAGTTACGTTATAAAAATTATGCAATCGTTTACGTAATTTTTAACGAGCTCGAGGCTGTTTAGCTTAGGTACATTAAAAATAATAGAGAAGGATGCCAAGTGCAAAGGGCTCTCATCGATATTTCCCAGACACTATCTCCGTTACCCATGAGCTTCTCAATCGGCAATGCAGCATCATGATGTCATCGTCCACTTGATCGGCGAACGCAACAAAGGGTTCTACCAGCGAAGCTCGTGTATCATAACAGCCGAGTATGCTCTATGTTCCACGGGGGTCATTAGATCTGTGAAGACACTGGCAGTTTCGTTTACCTTTTTTTCCCCTCCTAAGTTACTTAAAAAAACATCCTCTTCGTTTACTATTACCGCTTACTTCGTGTGTATCAATAATTCCGGGTGTCCTTTTCAACCTTTATTCCCCGAATAATATCACGTTTCTCCTTCTCTCCGATTGGCCACTATTGTTTCAGGCTTCACTTGTTACGGCACAGAACGCAGGAGGAGCGTCGAAGGGCATCCTGTCCTCTTCCGTTTCTTTTCCCCGAACGAAGATCCTCGAGATCAAGCGGGTATCCCAAAAATCGATGAAATAACCGTTAGTACGGTGCCCGGTGAAAAGAAACAAGGTGCCGTGGTGAACATTAATGGAATGATCGATCGATAGGCACCGGATTTCGTTGCTGCCTCAAACGCGTTTTATAGACGAACAGTCTGTACACGCGACGATGCGAGAGCAACATTTTCATCGAACACTTTGCCGATTAATCGTGATCGATTCACACGCCGGATTCCATAACTCGGGGATTCAGAGAAAGAAGCGCCTGTTCACTCTGTATCTAATTTTCGGCTTGAAAGTACCGCACCACCATATTGTTTTCGTCTCGTATCGACGCACACGATATTCCTCTCGGTGCACTTACTCGCGCACTCAACTGTCAAAACTCGCCAGCATGGAGATACGCGTGAAATGTAGGAGACACACGATGAAACGGACGGACTATCGTACCTCTTCCATGCCAAAATCGATATTTAAGGCTCGACCGGCGTCTCCCTCTTCGCACCGCCCACTCCTGCCACGGGAAACTTCCTGTTCACCGAGCGCATACAGGTTATGTCCGCCGAGGACGTATCACCACCGAGCGGAATTCAACGGGGCACACGGATAGACCCAGCCCCCGGTGAGGTTTCGCCAAGCGGGTGGGCTCTCCTCCGAAATTCTCTTCTCCGCGCGTTCCTCTCCCTTATCCCATTCGATTCACTAAGAGGGAAGAGCCGCGGACCGATGATCGGAGGTATTCGGCCGCGTGCCGAAAAGTACCGAGCCGCGCGCGTTCTATGTAGTTCCCTCCGTATCGAGATTTACGAGAGTGATAAAAAAACGGCCGTAGGCGAGCGGAGCGAAAACGCTCGCGACACGATGCACGCACAAACCACGGTAATTCAATGGCACGACACAACAACGTCAAGGCATCCAGGGGACGTACACGATCCGAGCTCGAACTGAACAAACCCGATCGGAGAAACACGGCGTCAAATCGTTCCTAGGTTGCGTGAGATTCTTTCACATACACCATGAGGTTTGTCCGCCGATGTATTGACCTTTTTTTTCCCCCCGAGATTCTAGCCTTGGAATCATACGATTCGGACTCGTACGTGTGCTTGACCAATGCTTTTGCAGCCGTATATTGTGTTAACGCAAAGAGGGGAGAAGTAAATCAACGTAGACGTGAAAGACGAGCGTACCCTTTTGCAAGGGACGCGGCGTAGACTGATGCAGGCTAGTCCTCGCACGACCTACGAATCGCGACCCGTGGCCCCCTACCCGTTTCGCTGTGCAACTAAGAAGCGACAGGATCGTGCATCGATCTCGAAAGCGCCCTACACTATCTATTTCACGAATCTCGTAGGAATAATCTTGCTTCTTGTCGAAGCAGTGTCTAAGTAGGCTCTCGATAAAACAGGGATGAATTATATAATTTTCTGCTTCACAGTGAAAATGTCAACAGAAGAAATATCACAGTTGCTTAACGATACTCGTTATTATTGTGTACCTCATACTGAATACATATTTACTATAGCAGGATTTATAATTCAAATTTGTAGTTAAATAATTCGTAGATAAATATTCTTCTGTTTACCCGTTGAAAGAGCACTTATGCTTTCTGATGTTTTATGAAATATATTTTGGTTCGTGCAAGGGAACGCGCATAGAGTTGTTTAATTTTAAGTAATTGAAAGAGTAAGGAAATGTTAAGTGCACGGATTATAGTACGGTCCTGGAAAGTAGTCAAACCCAGACCGAGTCGAAGGTACGGCCGCGTGCGCAGACCAGTGGACACAGTGCAAAGCCCTGCGCATGCGTAATGGACGTCGACACGGTAGACCCTTCAACTCGCATGAATGCAGTAGGCGCAGCCCCACGACACTTGAGGGTAAGGTGACGTGCAGCCTTGTGCATGTGCGCATATAGCCCATTCGCCTTAACTCTACCACGAGAAATGTCACACCCGTTTGTTTGTACTCTGCGTACTACTGAGAGTACCAAGCGGGCTCGTACGAACAAAAAGCAGCTTTTAAACACTATAATCGAATGATTAACGATTTTCAGAAATTTATAAATTAATAAAATTACCATAAAAATCGATAAAACAAAGATTATCTCATTATCGACTGATAAATTGATATGCTTGAAACAAATTAGATATGCTTCGAGCAGAATTATTCCAACACGAATAAATAAATAGTAATCAATAATTTGGGATTGATTCGGTAAAATTCCTCATAGTCTTTAAGAGCAAAATGCCAAAATCTCTAATTACGTTCGAGAGCCAAGTCAAAGTTACTGCAACCTCAATTTCGCGGCACTGTGTTCCAGTGAATGGAAACAATGGCGTAGCAACTTGATTGTCAGAAATAACGAAATCACCTAATTCCGTGGTAAACGCCTGATAAAAGGCCGTAACAGAACAATAAGCATATTTTAGACTACTACTAACGCAATCACCGAATTTGCATCTTTGCTTACCCTCGCATACTCTACACCTCAACTAAACAATATCAAAATTCCCTGGCTCTTGAAACTCGGGAGCCTCACTAAAATAAGAATGCCAGTTACTCAGCATTCGATCGATGCACGCGTACCGTTCGAACAAATTACATAAATCGCTTCTATCGAAGAGAAAAATGCCTGTCGAATTCCAAGTTGCGTCTCCGGCGATTCAATGGACCAAAGGCATCTTAGTTGCTGCCATTAGATAAACGGCAAAATAGTAAGCGTCACCATCGTGAGGAAAGGGGACGTGTGTTTGTTAACGACAATCAAGATGACGACGAGCAGACTGAGGAAGCAGAGGAAGGAGCGAGGAGCCACGAAGATGCACGAGGCAGCGTGTGCATGCGTGGGCGAAAATGCACGAGGGGCGCGCGTGGGCCGTAGAAACACCGAGAGAGGCGTGCTCGGGCCTTCGTTCAGACGAGGAACAAGATCCGCGGAACCGTGTGTATAGGTTAGGTGGGTAACCCAGTTTCGCCGGTGCACCAGGCCAGGCTGCAGCAACGCCGTTCAACGATCGATACCTATATGCATCCGGCGGTACTGCCCACAGCCTAGATTCCCTCTTCTCTAGGATAGGTGCAAAGAAGGGGGCTGCGTGACCTACATCTCTCAGGAGGAGGAAGTGCAACGGGAAAATACAATCTAAAGTCAAATTCGGGGAACGGCGTTGATTCAAGTCAGCTGCGAAGTACGTCGCGCCAATGTTAGTTACCCACTGCTGCATCCCATTAGTCTCTTAAATCCCTCCCAATCCATAGGATCGCTGCTGATGAAAATTCAACCGCCACGAAAGTCGGCGCAGCTTTAATAATTGATCCTCCGGCAAAGGAACGCGTGGGTCAATTCCGTACGAAAGAATGTGTCTGATGGAAGTCGCACCGTTTTAACGATACTTTTAATTTCGTCACTTCGAAGTGAAAGCAGAATGTTTAAAACAGAATAACTATTGTATGAGATAGTTTCAGCATTGATCTTCTGCCGTCTTCTCCATTCTACTTTAATATTGAAAGGAATAATAGTCTTGGTAAAAGTAAAGCAGCTCGATTTTAACAAATTGCTCAGCCATGTAACATTCGATATTAAAGTATTAAATAAAAGCTGACCAAGCACGTGATGTTAAAGGACTGAATGACGGAGTAACGGGCGCGAAAACGTGTATTTTAACTTCTACAAATCGCGGGCCGGGCGTTCTCGACCAGGTGCTAAGCAAAAGAATTAGTAACTACGCACGTACATTTTGTTTGCGCCGCGCGAAAGGATACACAGCCACGCACGTCCCGTATTTTTTTCAACCATGGGGGATGGAGGTGGAACCGCCGATGGTGGGAGAGACGACCGTCTGGGCTGGTAGGTGAAAGAAAAACCGAAGATTTTGGGGACGGGAGGTAAACGGTGCGTCGAAGACGCGCCAGACGTCTGTAAGTATTATAGGAAAGGGGAGTAGAGGAGAGAGACGAGGGGTTAGACCTGTAACCTCGGGCAACCTTCGGCTGTCTGGGTTCAAACGTTTCGCTCAGACAAGACACAGTAGTTCAAAGTTCTCTGGTGAAAACATAGCCCCTGACTCATCCTCGCCAGATGAAACCAAGGGAGCGGCGCGTGGTCGTTAAATTTTCCAAATACGACTCGCTGGAATAAATACAATTACAATAATACTTTTTATAAAATTACACTGAAAACGCGTAAATATTCTACTATAAAGTTGTTGCTTTTTTGTCTTTCATTGTGTGGATTATTTTTCACCACTTCATTGGATTATTTCTTTTCTCTTAATCCTTAATGCACCTGGCACCGCGGCACTTGTAGTTGTTTCAGCAGAAATGATCGACAAAGCTGCGCAACGGACTTCTACCTTCGATACTCTGAATTTGCCAAAAACCGTGCGCGGTTGTTGAACTGCACGGGATGGTTGGAAAGCCAAGGAACGGGAGGAAAGTATAGACAAGAAGGTACACGCGTACCGTGGACCATAGAAGTCGGTTTCCAGGGGTCTTTGAGCCATCAAGCCGTTGACCTTGGAAAGGTAGCATGGAGATCCGGTGGTGTGAGAGCAGTAGTACTCTTCTCTCTACGTGGGCGTTCGGTAGGAGGTTACAAGCCTGCGAGAGGAAAAAGGCCGGTCGCCGCGTCGGTGGAAAGGAGCAAGCGGGCTGCAACGAATGTCTGGACGGAGACAGACAGTCTCCCCCCGTGAAGGGAGGGTCGATATTTACCGGCCTTCCCCCCATTCCCCCAGTCGGGCAACGACCTACCACCCCTACGTACCCAACGAACCCGGTCTTCTACCCTCTGTCGCGTTCCCTCTAATATTCCATCCCCCTCTTGCCGCGCACACGCACCGATCCGTCCCTTCTCTGTCTCTTTCGCCACCCGCGGTGTCCCCCCGCGTTACACGTTATTGCGTCTTAACCCTGAAGCGACCCAACTTGCGCCCCCCGAAGACATCCAACTGTGAAGAAAGACACCGTGGTCAAGAGCAGAGGCACCGACCATGACTCACAAAATACGCGTCAACGCGAGATGGGAACCCCGTTGTCTTCTGAATCATGCAAATGTTGCTCACACTCGATACTGTCTGCTCACCCCTCCTTATCCATCGATTTCCAGTACACGTACAGCGGTGGTCGAAGCAAAGTTTAAAACTCATATTTTCACAGGTCTGTACAAGTAACCTGATATATACTAGGGTTTAAGTATCGTGTCGGGGTCACATTGGTCTATTTTACAAATCCCTAGTTAATTCTTTTTAGCAGTATTGTCTTGCTGTTTTGACCGCTCACAGTTTAAATATTCTTCTGACTACTAATTGTGCAACTTGTACCTACAATTCGAATTGGCTACAATCGTAAACATTTCCAGTTGAACTTCACTGTTGTTACGTCACGCTCTGGTACTTCCATACTCTTCGCTTTGCCCGTGAAGCCATCTCTGGGAGAGCGGACGTGACGCATAATTTAAATATTTAACGCTCGGTGACTTTTAACTCTGTCTTTTAGGGTCTCAATTTGCGTCAACGAGATTAGGGATATTGCGCTTTTTTTATGTAGTTAAAAAATACTGTCGAAGTGATAGCAGGTATTTCAGTCGTGCGAAAGTTATCGTTGGGTATGCAAATGCTTGGAGAAATGATTCCTGACGATCCGATTAAACAGATCCCTACGGTTGTAACGAATTGAGAACGATGCGTTCCACGTGAAATACATGTGTACCAACGGAATAAGGTGCCGCTGCAGTGCCACCTGCACGTAACCGTTACAACGAATTCGGTCGAGTCGGTCGGTAACTGAACGTTATCACCTCGACGAAACTACAAATACAATTGCGGATATAATAGAAATACACTTTTCTCAAGATTTATATCGTTAAGAATTCTTCGATAGTATGTACACTCTAACCGAACCAACTTTTTAATACGTTATTGATTAATCCATAACTGTAACTGCTACACTTCTAACGTTACCTTTGCCATCGCGTACAACCTTCGCTCGCACATGAATGTCGCGTGAACCATACGCGAATAAACTCGACTGCCGTATTCTTTTGTAATCAATCGTTTTAAAACGTACACGTGATATTAAAATCTCTAATTAAAATCTGGACTGGTCTCTCTATTAAAATTAACATCCTAAAAAAAAAACCCGTGACGAATACTTTGTATGGCAATAAGACGATGTACAATGCGTTGTTACAACGTAACGTGAACGAGCCTGCACGCATTCTCACATCGCAAGTTCTCTAATCGGGACTGTACATAAGCATGCACCAGTACACAGTTACGCAGGAATGAAGCTAAAGCGGAAGTGGCAATTTTACTGACGGACCTGATAACATGTGTTTCTCACTCTTCTTCTTATTTCTGGTAAACGGTTGGAAGAAACAACGTATAACAAAGAGGAAGACTCCTGTATCACTCCCGTGTCCCCAAACTTTATAGCAACGTTTTGCCAAGCAGTAATATTTCAGTTTAAACATCCATTTGGAATGACAACGATCATAATGAGTCTAAATAATAGTTCTCAGTGTAAACTATCGTAGCTCGAAGCATTTGTGCGTTTTCGTAAAGGATTTAGTTTGTGTTCTACATAGTTATATCATCTACTCCCCTTCCACGATTATTCGCAATAATCGAAACTGATAGTGTTTTTAATGTGACCATATTTTTTACCCGTTCCTTCCGTCTCGGTCTTTTCACGGAACACATACATATTTTTCTCGCAGCTTCGACGCAGAAAAATACCTTCGGACTGTTTACGATTCCGCCAGAAAAACACGCTTTACCGAGCACGCGAATTTAAAACCGGCCACCTTTAACGCGTGACCGTGAAATCTTTCAGTGCCAAATAAAATTGCTTTTCCGCTAGTACCCACTAGCAGGATTTTTACACTATCAACATGCGACCGGGATGTGTTTATTTTGAGAAAAGTGAAGATAGAAATTGAAATCTAGTCCGCTACAAAAAAAGCAGTGTCGCAGACGCAACTAGACATACCAGAAGCGATTAAATCTGATTAAATATGAATAAGATTGTTCGCATACTGTAACAGCGAATTCCACAGGTTTCTTTCACTTAAGCATAATTATTTCATGGAGTAGCGTTCGTAAATGGACTTGTCCCTCGGACATTGTTCGACGCTTGTTGGCAGTTGACAACTTCATAGACAACTTTCGTTGCGGCTGTAGCCACTACTTTATGAATAAAGAGCGAGCCGCGCTTAGGAACATTTTCTCGCGACATTAAAGCTGAATTCTCAAATATAAAATTCTTAATATATTAAAATTTATGCATGTTTTTTCTATTTATTTTTTTATAGTCTCTTAAGACAATGTACTAAAAGTAGGTAATCAAAATTTGATATGAAATACTGTAAATTGTTCCTGAAAAATGTCTTAAAAATGGTTTACTTTTCCGGCCGTCACAGTGGTGTTCCCCCTTAATTAATGTTTCGTGCACAATTATAGAGCAAAATTTTCCATGAAGAAAATTCATTTAAATTTAAACTGCCATAAATTCTTTATTTTTTGAAATTATACAAATTTGGTCCGTCAGCTCCATAATAGCAACATTATTTCATAAGAATATCAGTTTATTTCTCAGATCCATCTATTTTTAAAGGAGATATCACGCTGACCATTTTATCTGCAGTGGTCTAAAGAACCTCAAACGACATAAATAATTTATTACAAAAATTATTGTGACTAAATCTTTTCACGCACTTTATGGACTAATAAATCTTGGGTAACAAGTATTTTGTTTTATTTTCTGAAATAAAACTCTTACAAAAAATTCCTAAAGTCATTCATCTTCGCCGCGGCTGAACGTATGTAAGTCCTTAAAACGGCATTGATATCGACTATAACAACAGGGCAATAAAGGCAAGGATTTAAAAGCGGTATCAGCGGCGCGATACCCAATCACGATTCGAAGGAGAAAGCTTCTCTTCGGCTGAATGAAACAACGACCGCGGAATGATTGCCTTCTGGGTAGATAAACTCGGATAGGAACCAGACACTACAGCGTTTAAAATGGAGGGTCTCAGGGTCGGAGAGGGAACCAAATACCAGAATCTGGCGAATCAGAATTTAGGTTGCACGCGGTAGGGCTAATTATTAAAACAATGATGCACGGTATATTGATTCGAAAACCAATAGTAAAGTATCTGCCGATAGTTTCTATACGACATATCTGACTAATACTAATAGTGCTTGAGTGGCAAGCTAATTAAATGTCGGTTTTTTAATCAACCATTCTATGTATCGAAGTAAATGTATGCCAGTTTGAAGAAATGAACTGTACTGGTTTTCTGTTTAAAAAGAAAGAGATCGACTGAATGGCAGGGCATTAAAAAGGAAGTCTCTTTGATAATTAATGTGCGTGTCCGTGTACGTTTCTCAATGTGAAAAATTATTCAACCATGCGTAAAAGTGCACTTTCTACCAGGAACTGTTCAGGACCTGGTTTACCGAGTAATACGACGAACGACTGTTAAATGTCAAAATGCCAAAGCAACGTAAATTTACCATCGATACGCTGCGTGATACGCAGCAAGGTCCCATTGACTTCGAAAATGTTCTGCGTGTCGATATTTTGCGCGACCGTTATTTGCATAATATATTAATTCGTTTAATATAGGAAAGTGGCCATGTAAGTGTTGGAAATATGAATAATCGATTAACATGATTTTAGGTCGCCATTGCACATAAGATTCCTTCGCGTGACATATGAAAAAAAAGGACACGCATCGTAACAGTAAAAACTCTCTCTCTGTGGAATTCAGGGAATTCCAAATTTAATGCCTGGCGATCTACAACGAAGCTAAAGTTCGATTAAAAAATGGAAAGAAGCAAAAACCCAAATCGAGTGAGCCGATGCTCGCATTTCGGTGCATAGAATTTTACCGCATTGCCGACGAGGCCGCGGTGATAGAATTAGTACTATATTAAACCGCGTCGACGCGAACGAATTTAACAGTCCTCAAATAAAAAAATATTTTGTTAATTATTTATTTTTTATTTCTCTGACTGTCGATGCTCGTATGAGCAGATTTATATTGCTTGAAGAGAAACAGGAAGAGTGCCGAATTTTTCGTTGAGATTGTACGTTATTTAATGGCCGTTAAGTATTTTCAATGAAATCGAAGGAAATTGATAAATAAGAAATGGTGCTGCTCGCATTTATTGAATATAAGACTATAGCATATTCCATATCAATTACGAATTTCTTACCCACGACATAAATTAAAACTTGAATCTGAAAACAATATGAGAAAATGCATATTTATGCTGGCTGCATTTACATAGTTAATAAAAAATGCGAGTGGCCCCAGTACGGCGAAATCTTTGTGAATAAACGAGCGGAAACTCTTCGGAATTAATAGTACCGATTCTCCGAATCACAGAAACTTCGATCCAAATGCGCAGATACTTTCTGCCTCGGGTACCATTTTTTTCAAGAACGAGCGTCTTAAGAGAAAGAGCAGACCTATGTAAATTTAAACTCTGTGAGTTTGTAGGATCTCTATATAATTACTGAACAAAATATAACGATAGAAGTGGAAAATAAAATACAAAGAACACCGGAATACTCTTACAAACCTAATAGTTAGATAAGCAAATTCGATAATGTAATAGCAAGATAAGCTCTACGGCTATTAAAAACCTTACCACCTAAAATATATAAAAAGAACTCGGAAGACGAATAGTAACCACTCAGAATAACAGAAGCACTCGTGAAATCATATTTTGCGTTTCCTAAATCACCTGACAATACTATTCTTATTTAATTGGCCACAGTATTGCCGGTAAGAACAATTGCCTACTTTTGCTACCACGAGCCGAAGACAAGGATGATTCAAGCGCGGTATCAAGGTGTCGATTTGGATTCAAGGAGATGCACTTGTAAATTAAATAATGTTGCGGCGATCTCTACGGGGACCAGCGGCTGGTGAGAAGAAGGGACACGATAATTTCGTGAGCCGTGCACAGCGTAACCGTAAAGGCATGGCCGTTGAAAGGAGCGAGGAGATCAGCGAGAAAAGCGAACAAAGTACGGTTAGTTTCTCCCCGGATGTCTGATGGCCTCTTTCTTGTACCAGCGGCCTTGCCAGGAATGCACGTTTTCCGCCGGTACGCCGTTTACTTCAGCTTCGATTCGAATCGATGCACAGACGTCTGCCACCTTTCACCCATCGTCTCCTAATCACGTGACCAATGTTGTTATCGTTTTAACGTCGTCATCGCCCCCCTTTGTTGCCACTCGAATTGTCTCTCGTTCAATGATCAGCTTCTACTCCTCATTGCGCAACATTCGAGTACGCTATTCCTCCGTGCGATTTATGAAATATTTGCTCGATAAAACACACGCGGAGCAGTGTGGGGAATAAAACAACAGATCGATTCGAATCACTTATGAACACTTTTGTGCTCCTTATATGCGATAGAAGCTTTTCAGAAGAATTTACCTTATTCCTCTCTTCTTTGAAATTTTACTCCAGTAATTCGATTGACTCGAATCAATGTTGTTTGAAATATTCGAAAAAGTAATACGTGGCGAACCAGAAATTTCAAGTGTAAACAAATCTCTTATGAAATTTGGTATATTTTAACGTCGCTTTTAAAATAATCGAGTTGAAGCTACACTTTAAAATAGCAAAGGGTTTAAGTAACCGTTTAAGAGAAATAATTATTGAAATGCAATGGAACGTCGAAGAGCACTCGAACGAAAAGTTGGTCCGAAACCAGCAAGATTAAAACTTAACAGCCATCGTATGCTCGCTTTGGTCAACCACTTGTCCGAACTATCACTCGCAAAACAGAAAGAGAAAGGGGATCTGCGGTGGTGTTTCGACGCAACCAAATAACTAGGTAGCGTATCGAAGAATTCTCCGAACGATAGTTTCTAATTGACGTGAAAATCAGCGACCGCGTGGGACTCTATTACCGCGATCTCGTAACACACATGTAAAAAGTTTAAAAAAAAAGTAAAGTCGGAGTCAGAGATAAGCCAATTCCTCGAAGCTTCGAAAGTAGAAGATATAGATACGCATGATATTCGCGATTGAACGCTTAAGATACACACTCCCCCTCTACTTTTCAGAGTTTCAATTTGTATCGAATTGATACAGAACTTTACTCGTGCTCGGCGCATAGGGCCACAAAACGAGCCAGTGACCTGAAATCCGTGTAAAATCCTACCCGGACCTGGGTTTCCAGGTTGGATTGCGGAATCGGCGTGACTACGTTGCAAAATTCATATCCTGATACGTTAAAAGCTTTCACATGCTTCGCTAGCATCAAAGCTTATATTTCAACATGTTAACACGGCACAATTTCTGCATGTAATGATACTTAATGCATAAAAAAATACGCACTTATAATTGAATTATTTCACAAAAAGCTCGTGTTGTATTTCTGTATATCTGCGCAACGGACGCAAAGCCAAAAGTTTCAAAACGACATGTAATTGCTTTCTCTCTGTGAGGCAATGTTTCTCAATTACAATTCCATGCATGTAGCTTTTAGAGGAACTTTACAATTAAATAATCATAATCATGTGGCAGTCCTGGTGAGACATATATGTACTGAGAATTAATTGCAGATGCATCTCTGCGCTGAGCGCAACTTTATTGGCTGTCCCGTGCATTATGCAATTCCATCTGCGATGGCCTTTGCGATGAACAGACATTACTCAACAAGACTGGACGACAGAAGACCTTGGCAACCTCGACAGAAACTTACCCCGACAGTTCAACAATTTCTCTATTTCGTATATAATGTATTGCAACGAAGAGTGAAACCATAAATCGCATCCATAATAACTACAATAATTTGAAATGTTATATATTACAAATTAGTGGCGAGATTTAAAGATAAACAACGCGGAAAGTATATATGGATTATATAGGAAATTCGCCGAACTTCCTCTTAAATAACTCAAGAACTAATTACTTTAAGGAAAAGATATTTCAAGCAGAAGTTTAATTATACTGAAAGGACATATAATACAAGAATTGATTTTCTGCTATTTTTTGGAAACATTTCCTCATAGAAATAACAGTTTTGGAATTAATTACGATCATCACGTTAGACGGATCACCCTGTATGTAGATTTATTCTTTTAAAATTGTACCACGACTTACCGGACACCCTGTACACCTAGGTTCAATTACTCAAAGCTAATCATTCTGTTTATGAATCAGCATGGGAAATAATGACAAATGGTGTATTGAGTTCTGGATTGTCAATAACAGATGAATCGTAACGCGAGGAGTTACCTCACCATTGCTAAGTTCCATCGAAATTCGACACGTGTTTGCAGGCACACATCGTGTACCTCTAACGTTCGCGCTACTACCCGTTCGGCGAACATCGGATAGCTACGCGTGACGCACGTGACACATCAACTGGTAGGCCAATCATCACCTGGTAGATGATTACAGACTCACGCGACATCTCCCGAAATCCCCAGCAAGTATCTCCTCTCGTTCCGTGTTCGTTCGCATTGCCTTCGCGCACAATTTATCGCGGAAGCCTTTAATCCGTTTCTTTTTCCCCCTCGCTAACAATAAGAAGATAAGAAAAACTGCGCTCGCTAACGGGGACCGTATACGAGCTCGAGGAGTGGTTAAACGAATCAGCCTCCACTCTGTACCGAAGAAAATACGCAACGAATGAAAACAACGAAGCGTGTCTACTGTGTTGCGAAAGGAGAGGATCGGGGCAACTCCGCGCGAGTTGGGGCGTTACAGAGCAACGTGAAAACATTGGTTAGCGACAGACGACTGCCGCGAACGTAGCGTGACATTCAACTTACCCACCACCGTCGACATTTTCGCCTTTGTGTGCCGTACTACGCCTGGGTCCAAGCTCTCCTCTGGCTGTTAACGTTAGCGATGGTAAGAAACCGTGACGATCGGGCGCATGTTTAGCGGCGCGATTGCCCAGTGGCGATCCTGTCCACTCTCGTTCTCGACATATACGGCTGGCGAGCCACGCACCCACGAGGTCCTTCGAGCTATCGCCGTGAAGAGGAATCGCGTGCGGCCGTATGGCGCGAACGGTTGAAAACGGGGAACCGGTGGCACACGGCTGGCGCGAATGAATGGGGCACTCCTCGTGCTTCGCAAACGAAAAGACCGCTCGTCGAAATTATATAACCTCCGCGGGCCAGCGAAGACGGCACGATACTGGCTGGTCGATGTTTTCGCCCGAGTTAGTATCCCACACGGCCCGGCAATACCACTGCTGCTACTGTGCGCGTTACTACTATCACGTTTAACCCGCTCGCTTGGTAAATCTCCACCTTTTCAAAGGCCGTTTCGGCTGTGTCAAGTATCAACGAATATGCTTCCCCATTCTAACTCCTCTAAACGCGACGCCCTGCGTGTATATACACGGCGATCACGCGGGACACGTTCATGTCGTTTAAGTACACACACTTAACACGCGCTCCAACCAACCATATGCTCCTCTCGAAGAGAATTTCGCGGCGCGATACACAGATAGCACACTTCGGTTTATCGTCGGGAATGAACGTGCGCGACGCAGAGATTGAAAGAGTTTCCATACGAGCGCGATTGGAATTACTAAAACTCTTTTTGGGTAACAAGGAAAAACCACTATCTTTCTTTCTCTATCTGTCTGTTGTCGTGATACTCGAAAGCAGCGCAGGTTTACGAGGCAGCCTTGAAAATACCACCCTGTGAGAAAGACGGCGACAGTTTTAATGATACTGCACACAATTCGAACGTATCTATCCGTGAACGTTCGTTTACTCGGTAGTGAAACTGTGGTGGTATTTTCACTGTAAGGCAAATAAGAAAGAAAAAAAAATTAGCGAGAAACGTGTGTACCGTGTGGCTTGATTGCCACATGTACACAGACTATGCGCGACATACAGCCGAACCCGACGCTCGGATGTTTTCGTCAGCCTTCGGCGACTTAGCTATGTCGCCCCGTTTCATCCTATTCTCCTTCTCTGTTCCTTTCTCGACTTCTTTCCCCGTTTTCGCCTCGCGTGAATACTTCTCCTCGTTACATCCTTTCACACGACCCATATATATGTATCTATTATTCTTACTTCTCCTCGAATTCGTCCGTTAAACGATCGCTAATTTAGTACAAGGAAAATGCTTCGTAAGATTCAACAGATTGCCGTGCTTCCCTGCCCATGCTTGTTTCTCTCCGCCTATATGTATACGTACATGCCCCTCGTGCATGCTCGTTGTCCCACCGACGATTCCGCGAAGTGAAAATTGCGATTTTCATGCGGGAATGCTTGTCAACGTGGAAGGGCAAGGAAACCAGTATAAGGTAAATTGAAAAGCGATGGTTTACGGAGAGCATGATTGATGTACGGGAAGTCACCAATTACGTCGACGTGATTTAATAACAATGTCAAGTGTCTTCAATGAGGTCGTCCCAAGACTAGCTTACACTTGAAATTACAGACGTCTGAATAAAATACGTAAAGAGTAAAAGTGATTCCCTCCTGATACCGACACAATTGCCTCGTCTCTGTCTACTTAATTACTACCTACTTACGATCCCTAAACCTTTCCCAAACATGATTCTAGAATTAACGGAAAAATGTCTACGTAAATACGTCCCACTCTTCACAAGCCTGAAGATGGAGAACTCAACAGTAATAATTTATTAATAACTTATATAATAAGTAGCAAATAGCTTGATAAATTACTAGCTCCGTGATAAGTGAGAGAGAAAAAAATGAGAACTACAAAAGTTCAATATATCGGACAGTAGTAAAACTCGCATAATTACAATGACTCTTATGGCTTCCATAATTTCATTAAGTTGGCTTTCCGTGTTTAGCGGTCGTTTGTCTACACGTGTAACAATACAAAACAATTGAAATGCAAAGTTATTAAGAAAAATTAGTATGTTCAATTAGTAATTTAAACTTTGGAAAACGATGATGTGTCTTGCCAAACATTAATTGTTTATAAATAACCATTTTAAAAAAAATACGTTAAACAACGATATACTACGAAATGATTAAAAGTTGAAATTGCTTTTGAAATTGTACAAAGCCACCTATTCGCAGACATAAATAGCACACAACCTTTTCCGTCCGTTTGTTGCAATATTGCTCAAGTGCCATTCGATAAACTGAGGATAAATTATCAAGTACAATTACAAAGGTAGATAAAAAAAGTGTTGCGACGTGCAATGTAACTGCGCCGTTGTCGACATTTTTACAAAATCTTCCTAACGGACAGCCACATGGACCGCATGGTTGTCCTAACCTCAAAACATAACCTCCACCCGACCGAGGCATACGGTTGATCTCCACTGCGTAGAGGAATGTATATGCGACAAATTTCGCGAACGTACGGTTGATACGTAGTAAACGCTAGGCGGTACGAGGCATTTGGCAATTTATACTCACCAGCATTCGGCACGAAGCGCGGTGTGTTAGCAGAAACCACCGTGTTGTAACCCTGGGGCGAGTGGATGCTCGGCTGATTAACGTTCACTAGTAGCTGCGGCTGATGCTGCGGGTTATGATGGGGCTGTTGCGGTTGCGAATGATGTTGATGATGATGGGGCAGGTGGTGGTGCTTCCCTTTCGTCGGCATGCTCATCGCAGGCGTAGGCCTCCCTTCTTTAAACTCTCCACTATCTTCAAAGCTTGTTGCCTTATGTGGCTCTCTGAGGTCCTCATAGGTACGTTATTTTCTAACGCGCGCGTAGTTAAGCGTGATGCTCGTCGAGGGGCTTGAACGTCTCGATTAGATCTCGCTGGAATATCCGTCGTGCACGAAATGATGGTTAGCGTTCGGTCACCCGTACGAAACTGATGGCACGTTTACACGCGCGCGCACTTCAGTCACGGCCAATTCATGCACAAAACACCGCCGCGGATCTCCTATTCTCCCGCACTATTTTCGTTACAACAACACTGGTCTCCTTTGTGCCCGCTGGTAAATCGTGCGATCATTCCACACGCCCGTCTTTGTCCGTTGTGGTCCGTTGGCTCATTCCATCGAAAGTGTTTGGCGCCCTTATCAGTTCCTTTTCCAAGATTCGCGCGCGGCCTGCAGTTATTCAACTGCGCACAGACGCACGTACCTTTCCCCCGCAGTACTAACGGATTATTATAGTTGCTAAGCCGTTACCCACGCCGTTCTACCTGCCTAAAACGTGTAAATCGTCTGACAAACTGTGGATGACTTGTTTTCTCGTAAGAAAAAAGAAGCGACGCGAACCATGCATTGAGCACGACCACAGCACGCCTTTCTTCCCATTTCCTTCTATCTAAACGGTCCTTAACGTTGGTACGAAGCCGTTAACCCACCTTGCCTTTCGTACGGGACGAATTCAATGTGAATCGAGGAATCGTCGATGGGCGATATTTATTAAACTGTTCGATTACGAATAGTGGAGGCCAGATGCGCGTTAATTAATATTCCCGAAAGGCACTATTTTTTTCGAAACGACATTAACGGTTTTGTGGTAATGCGGTGAAACAAATTTGTCCACTGACCAATCGGATTTCAGGCACGAACTATGCAACGAACGTAGAGTCGATCAAGTAACTATTTCATTGGTTGTCAGCGTATTATTACAATTCTTTGTTAAGTAAGTACTTTGTAGCAATGTGTCTATTATAATCTGTTAATTAAAAGTTTCTAATATTTCTACATATAACATCCCATTGTTATCGCTTACAAATAACTAATTATGTATATATATAATGTTTCTCGCATTCGAAATGCCACGAACAAAGATGTAATCGTATTTAGATGAAATTAAGGCACTATAGAAACATTAAAAGTTCAAGGATTATCTAAAACTTGAATACTAATGTTTCACTAAAATAGTAAATGTATAAATGATTATGACATACATGTAAATAATTTATATATGCACACTTCGTACTGAAATATCTACCTGAATCACACCTTTTATTGTGTATTATACGAAACAGGGAAAGCATATTTTCTTTCACCCTGTCTTTCGAGTATTCTATCCATAGCGTGCGAGCTTATACCGACAAATGGAATCCTTTTTCGTATAAGCTCGCGCGCGGGCCGAGCATGCGAAGGACGGAGTGTCTGTCGCCTGAAAATTAGAGTGGGACGAAGTGTCATCATGACACTATCATGCTCTCTGTCCCTCGCTCCCGGCGCAAGACAGGAGTGAAACCAAGTGAAACAGAAACGGTGGGGATAGCGACAACGCGACGACTTGTAACGTAGATGCAAAACGGAGCTTGTAGAAAGAGAGAGAGAGAGAATATTGTACGTATATTTTCTTACACATTATACCAGCAGCATATGAATTCAACTAAAATAAGTAAATAAATGGGATACAATCCCGGAATGTCGCCATATTTAAAAAATTGTATGGTAAACAATTGTTAGTCACACCCTTGACAGCAAATACAATTGGCAAGTTTGCAAAAGGGAGAATTTTAGGGATTAAGAGTGGTATAAATAAGAAAAAGAGACGAAACGATGAGAAAGAATTTTGAAACATTCTTTGCAAAATTCTTCGTCGAATATGTTTACCGCTAAATTCATTTTTATCGTAACCTTAGTTTATGCAGATGTTAAAATTTATCGTTCCTTTTCTGCTTTAGATCTTAATCGTCGCTACTTTCCACTCTGAAAATGAGTTCCCACGGTAAGCTGGAAACTGAGAAGTTAAGAAAGTATTTGGAGGAACAATTACATAGATTGGTGCAGCAATTGGAGGATATAAAGGAAATCCGGTATTCTCGGGAGACTATTTCTCTTTTCGTTTTGTTCTTCGTTAATATTTTTGAATCTTGTAATATATATGTGGTTTCATGAAATTACGAATTATAATAGGAACACGTTAGACGAGGATGCTTACGAAGAACTCATGCAACTCACGAGAGAAGATTTGCAAGAGTTCAATGCAAGTCTGCAAAGGATGATATCTGGTGATACAACGTTAATCGATGAATTGGGCGCTGTACAATTGGTACGTTACAAACATGTTTTAATTCAGATAATTGTGCAAGTACATATTAAAGAGTATACGTTTAATTCTGTACAAACAGGCAACCCAAGCAGTGATCGGCGATGCGTTTAAAACTCCCGATGTTATAAGAATGTTTGGCAAACGAGAAGTAACGGAGCTTAGAAAACGTTTGGTCGAGATTGATAGTTACATGAAACTTGGTAAACTGAGCAAGGAATCTAGCGATCATCAGCGGGGAGAGGTGTTAAATGCGTTGAGGCAGCTTGGAGAGAAATTAGAACCTGAGGAATTACAATTATTAGAAAAATTGAAGTTGAGTAACATCGACGCCACAAGTTACGTGCAAGTGGCTGAGAGTACAGAGAAAGGTCAAATGGCTATGGCAGTAGTAGGCGATGAAGTTAGAACTAGTCAAAACACTTAAGCATTTATAATTTTCTAATAAGAATTTTATGTTCCTTTTTTAAATTGACAACCAATAATACACGGACAACGCGAGTGATCGCAGATCGAAATTTTATGCAACTTAATGTGTTACACCTGTGGAAATAATGTCATTTACAATTATTGACGGCTTAGCTTATATTCGAAAGATGTAGAAACACGCGATGTTCCCGAACTTGAAAAACATAATTATTTTCTGCTATGAATACAATTTTATACAAAACATATTTATATTTATTTTAATACTACATATGAATTCCCTTATTTAAGTATTAATCTTTTTATTTGATCGACCATAAAAATTGTGCTTTTATGAAAATATAAGTGATTAAGACTGAAGATAATCCTAAGAGAACGTTTCGCGTTATAAATTTATCTTTATAAATAGAAATGAAAATACATATGTGAATATATCATATATAATATTTAATATATTTTATTCATTATGGATCAAATCTGTATTTATCTCTAATTCTATTGTGCAACTATTGTTATATAATGTATATAAAATATGCTTGACTTGTTTCATTGCCGTAATTCACACAAATTATTTCCGAAGAGAAAGAGACAAATAAACTCATTCATATATTTCAAATCAAATCACTGTTAATAATATTCATAGATATGTATACATAAACGCATTTTAAACATTATACTAAAAACATTTACGTGTAATAACAGAAATCAACGTTGTATAAGTTTAATATAGACTTTCACAGTGTTAAGTATCTTTTTTGTCTGCGAATCTTTCGCTGTGTTGAACGTGAAAGAGCAGGCAGAAGGTTTTAAGATTCTTTACGATAAGAAATGTCTGAGATGATTGAGTATTTTTTTCAACGTATTTAGATATAGCGTTCGACTGGAAACTGACTGTAACATTTGTTTGCATAAATATTAAAAATGCTGCCATTGAAGGATAAAGTTTACAAAAGCATGTGAAATTGGTGTCAAGAATATATTAATGTGCTTCTACAAAGTATCTTCTTTTTACAAACACAGTAGTAGTCTTAACTTCTTCCATACTCATTAGAACATGTATATATATATATATATATATTGCATTTATTATAAATTAGCGCTTACGCCGGCAGACTCTTTTGTGTTCACGCTGCCAGTGAACTTGCTGGCAATCAGTGCTGCAGTACGCCGTATTCCAACAGCAGTGGTATATTGCCTCAGCTTCGCAATTGTAACACTAGAAGTAGAATATTCATTACGATATACGCGCGAAATTGTACGTATAATGTACGCGCATAATAAAAGCATTAAAGGGTCATTACCCATTGCTTCTTCTTTATCTCCGATATAATCTGTTGATGTCTATCTGTCAGTTGCCGCAACTCTTTAGCATGTTCAGCTTGTAGTTTCTCTAATTCTTTACATTTCTCGAGTTCCAATTCACGACGCAGCTTTTCCAATGCCGTTGTAGTAGGCTGCTCCGAAGTTCTGCGTTCCCTTTTTATCTATAAAATACAGCATCACAGAACCGTAAGATTATTCGAACGGATGCATAATAAATATAATGCGATCGCTCGGCACGATTTCCATGTTGTATACCTTCGCAGGCAAAGCTTCTGTCTGTATTTGCTCCGTCTGTACAAGAACACATTTGGATCTTGGCTCTTGAGAACTGGACGTAACCATGTCCTCTTGCGAGCCTTCTTTCTTCAAACCTTGCGGGCAAGTGCTGGGTATGTCTCTTAGCGGTTCGTCTTCTGCCACTGGTAAACAGGGTACTTGTCTCTCTTCGCTGCCAGCTTTACACACCGAAGTTTTATCTTCGTTCTCTTTTTCCTCTTGGGCCGGCGGCGCATCGCTATGGCCGTCTGAGCTGAGACGTTCAACTTTAACTCTTAGATCCTTAAAAAGCTGTTGCGCAGGATTAGAATTGATCGCCGTACTTTTCGAACCTGATGATTGTATATTTCGGATCTTTGTCGGTTTCGGGCCCTCGTTATCGTCGCTGACGTCCAACTCAGCGATCGACTTGCCCAGCTTTCGCAGCAGGTTCTGATGGTGCTTCAGCTCCTCGAACGCTCTGTTCCAAGCGGTGGATCTTTTTATCTACGAAAGGCAAATTGCGCACGCTTTAAGAAACGTCTATCCCCCTTCGGACTTCACAATTGAAATGCAGTGGCGAGAAATTAGTTGTACACTTTGGGCCACTGTGTATATGCATACCTTCATCTCTTTCCACTTCCCCTTTTCCGAAGGCTATGCAAGAATTCGTTGTTAAGACAATAATATACCTAAGTGCAACAACAATTTCTAAATTGCTCTCTCGCAACAGTTCTCCCCTATCGTGTCAGTGATACGGTACACTGTAAACGGCGTGTAACCTAAACCGAGAATTTCACAGTGTTCGCGTGACTGTTTCGCGTGGAACATTTTATAGCTTATCTTTACCTGCAGGCTTTGCAGGCTGGATGTGATCGGCCGGATGAACAGTTTCTCGATGTTGGCGCGCATGTGGTGGCCCCCGAAAAAGCGAACATCATAAACGTTCCCGTTAACTTGCATGACCTTCGCCGGCCAGTACGGGTATCCCTTTTGCTTCGCGTAAACCAACTGATGCGGCGGATTGCACGGTATGCAGAACCACATTTTCTCGGATTTCTCATTCGATATTCTATAACAATCGGCGCACCGGCGTATCTCTTGAAGATCGTAGCAGCAATCCTGATACATTGTCATACCCATTTCTCCAATTATACTATGAGCTAAATATACAGATTAAAACTATTATCCGGCTGTCAGTAATACACAGGAAATTCTGCCCCCCCGACTACGTACCTCCATGGTAGATAGTGATATTATGTAAGATATTATGTGCATCGGCTTGAAATTCAGCGAGATTGTTGTACTCGTTCTTCTTTATTTTCTGATCCATTATTGCCAAGTCCATGTGATGCTTTATAAGAACGTCCGGTCGCCATGCGTCTTCACCTTCGCTGAGCCAGGTCGGGCCTGAATATCTATTAACCGGCGTAATAGGATCGTTGTTGAAAACGATGGTGCGGTTTGTAATCTCTGGCGGTAATTTTGCTTTCAGGTGACCGCAAGTGAAACTCAGGATATGGTTCAGGTCAATCTTGTCCGGGTATGTGTCGTTATTTATACTCTGTAAGAATTATTCATTCCTTATTGTTACGTAGACTTTAGAATGTTTGCGACCAATCGCTATACACTCACCTCACAAAAATTACATATTTTTAATTTAAAATTACTAGGCACGTGGCATTCGGGATGATAAACCCTGTAACATTGCTGGCAACACTCCAACGACCCTGCTTTCTGACATTTGCAACAATACCAGTCGTGATTATCTTCGTATATGGCATCTGTCGGCAGTCTGTAACTTTCCTGTTCTATACCATTCTTCGTTGGTACTTTCTTTAAATAGACAAGTCCGTCGCTAACTGCCTTGTTCAATTCTTCCTGCGCTTCCTGCTCTGTTATCCCATAAACCCGAGCCAAATGCCGCACCATACGGTCGTTACTGGGTAGACTCCTCTGATGTACAGTTATCTTTATAGCATCCCATATTCGTTGTGTCATAAAAGGATCAGTTCTTCGACGTATAGACATACTGATCAATAAGCGCTGAAATCGAAATACAGGTTCTTATTAGACATCTTTCTCATGGGTAGCTCATTCTACGGTGCAATAGAAATTGTATTTTACTCGAGAAACATAGTCGGTACCAGCATGGGTCACCCCATGGATATATAATCAAGGTGCCCTCATAATGCAATAGTGTCATATCTATTATGCACAACAGTTGTTCAGATACCCCCATCTTATGCACCATTTATCAAACTATAATACCTATATGCAGCGGTCTCTTTAAACAGTACTTTTTGCAACTCCACCGAGCGTACAACTGTACTTCCCAAAACTAACTTAACTATATACATACCATGTATTTTGTAATACTCAGTGTAGGAGCATATACATTATTACTGTCTAGTTTCATTACAATTGCGATTTTGTTAAGGCAATTTAAACAGACAAAGACTAAATCGCTGTATATCTTGTCAACGTCGGACGTATTATTTTCTATACTAACGTCAATTGTATTGCTAATAAATGACGTAGGAAACGCGACTTACACGGATCACAGTAAGTGGAACGATATGTTTCCTGATAATTTGGACAGCGGTACGTGGAATCCAGAAAGTGATAACGGAAAAGATGAGAACGATAAATTCAGAGGATTTTACGAGAGATCGATTTTATTCAATGCGACTGTAAAAGAAAATAATTCTACCGCAATACCCGAATGTAATATGACAAACGTAATAATGAAATATGGAACGCTGCTCTTTCCATTCACAAATTCATTCGTGTCTCTGCTGATGTTCTCCGTGCAGTGCAATTTGAATGTACGTGGCTTGAAGCGTCAGTGCTTCAAATTTCTCCAATTTCAAACATGTGACAATGCGAATAAATCTGAGCCAGAGAATGTGGAAAAGTGCGAGATATCTGTGGCAGATGAAAGCTCTAAAATACAATCTGATCCGAAATCGAAATTAGTGAAGCATAGAAACCTTTCGTTGATCAATGAGTATGGAAGAAAACTCTTAGAAGCTTTTAAGAGCGATGGAATAGAGAAAGATGGTAAAAAGATCATTGGTATATTTGTAATAAGCCAATGGGTCGTACCCATTCTCGTCACGGGACTTTTATATTTGGCTGAGTACGATAACAGAAGTTATATTAAGTACGGGGAGAATGCACAGTGTTTTAGTGGAAGCATCTTTAATGACTGTTACAATACGATACCTATGCATATTGTACAAGATGTTTATTCCGGAAACAATACTCAGGTGAACGAAATAATATCTAAAGTACAAAGCGTTGTTCATTCTGTATTAAATGATACATATGAAGCGTCACGCAATATTAGCCATACCACTCCTTATAATATTTCTGACCTATTAAATGCGACAAAATATATGGAATACGGTATGCACACAAGCATCACGAACAATAGTATTACAAATACCAAGGCTAATCCAATAGAAAATACAGTAGCGACGGAGTATGGAAACCCTGACAATTTAACGAGTATTGAAAACAATACCGATTCGCTAAATTATATACAATTGAAAAACGATACAAATGAGCACGATACAGAATTGCTGCTGTTCAATTCTTTAATGATGAATTCCTCAGAGACCACATCGGCGAACGAAGAGAATTCGCAAAATGCAATTATAGCAAACAACACCGAACCAACACAATTTAATGAATTCGAAGCAGTTTCTTCTACCGAAACCATTACAGATAAACCTACAGAAGTAAACGCACAGCAACCTGTACCAGTAATATCCAATGATCAAATATATGCAGGCATAATCGAGCGTATTCGTAATATTACTATGCATTACAAGCTAAAGGGTTCCTACAAAAATAATTACCAATACAACAAAAAACAGCCGAAACAGAGCAATCTAGAACCACAGTTTCAATATACTTCTACTATGGATAAACAACATCCACCATCAGTTACTAAAATCATTAATTACCAAAATGATAATACATCAAAGATAACGCCAGTGCACATAATAGATACATGCTTTCTATCAATTCCAATTTTGAAATTACATTTACTTGTACTTGTGTTTGTCATATATTTCCTGCCAATTTTGTTTTCCTCGGTCTTGCAACAACAGGGAAAATTAAATTGTAAAATCGTTTTGAACAGATTACAAGTGGAATGTGCAATGTTATCAAACGAGGTCAATACCAATGTCGCGATCAACGTTACCGATACAAGTCCCACTTACTCTACAAATTTCAAATCAGTTTTTACAGGGGAGCAAAATCCTGCACACTCGATAGGTAATTTGGAAGAATCGGACAAAGAATTTAGCGCATTAGAGCAGGTGGAAATACACAACGAAAGCTCGAGCGAACGATATAAAATTAACGACTGTGAGAGAAGCAAAATGCATTCGCACATGATGAAACAAGTAGAAAACACATTAAAGCTGTTTAAGATGATCAAAATGTCTTTGTTGTGCGGAACGCTATTGTGGACACCCATATTTTCAGAAGTGTTATTCAAAGTATTCACGTTTTTGTATGTACCAGAATGGTTGTTAAATATTACGTATCTAGCTGGTCTAGCATTCGGCGTTCTACGAAATATACTCAATCTAAAAATGATAAAATATCAAGAAACCGATGCGAGTACTATAAAAACAAACAGTATCCATCCTATAGAAGTAGAGCACAACTAAATTTCACATTCCTTTATATTAAAACATCTAAGTATAACGTCTTTCCACCGAAAGGCCATTTAGTTGTAATGCCGTGCTAAAGTTCTGCGTGCTATATATTTACAGTTTCACTTATAAATGGCATTACAAAAATCAATGCCAACAACACTTTAGATATAAGACCACCAGAAGTTGAACTAATGTTACCATGGGATTGGAATGTATTTTAACAGATTCTTTTCATTGCAAAAATAAATACTTTCATTCTGACAAATATTGCAATTCATTATTATCTTCGGATTATAATCACGCTCGCAGGATTTTACTAGAGTCTAGATCTGCTTACCGAAGCTGACGCACACACTTGCTGCTCATGTATTGTTACTTTCCGACCATGAACGAAAATTTTACTTCAGGATCACGACCAAGCATCAATTCATGCTCTCGCGTCTTATAAACAAAAAGTTGTTTAGGGCCAAAGAGAAATTTTCGCCGACGCCCGAGTGCAATAATAAGACAGTAATTAACGTTAGAGACGCGCAGCTACATTGCACATATCGCGTACGTCATAAGTTCAACCTAACCTTAACGGTGCGCGCGCACCACGCGATTCAAATTCGTGTACCGCCAAATCAGTTTACATACGCAGTAACAAAACTTAGGGACGTGTTCCTCGGAACGTCGAGGCACCCGAAACCTCGACTGACCTCGACACCCAAGAAAGTTTCGAGCTTCGAGAATTCGGAACTTTGCATTTTTCTCGTGATTCGAAACTCTCGAAGGCCAGATAAGGAAAAGTATAAAATCGTTGAATAAAGAATCGAGAATTTGTGTATTGTTATATTTTTGTTTAATTATGATCAATAGAGATTTATGCAAGTATTTTTTTGACAGTAAGATTTTTTCTCAGTAAATACAATATATAATTAAATAAATATTTTTGGTATTTATTAAGCTGCTCTTATATTATACAGAAAAAGTTAAAAAGAATCTTTTAATTTGATTTAATTGTTCTTTTACAGCGTCGATATGGTACCTAAAAAAGGCCGCATTATTTACCAGAAATTTGATGGGAAAGTTATTCCCAGTTATAAGAACTACTATAGCAATTCGATTTTTGCTGAACTTGGCACACCTTTCGCACTGTTGCTACTCGTAAATCGTGACTTGGCAGCTGATCTGCTTATTACTATACTTTGCCACACATTATATCGCGCTAAAGAATAATTTATTACGAAAGCAGGCAATAATTTCGCGGGAAACGGAAGATTCATGCTTACATATATATTAAAGTATTATATCAGGCAAAAACAGTCTATTAAATCACAGTCGCATTTCATTGCTCTGATGAATATCGTTTCGTGACGATTACTGCGCCTGATATTGTTGATTAGTTAAAGAAGCTGTGGAGGGGGAAGTCATATATATTTCAAGATTGCATAATTGGTTACTAATATTATTAAAATGGATGACATACAAGCCTATAAATAATTCAAGATTCTGACACACTAATGACAGTTATCTCTTATTGATAATTATGACGGGCATTAAAATAAAAGAAGAGGGAACATTTATTTTTTTACTTGTACTGTTTATTAGATTTACAAAGAGGAAGAAGAAGAAGAAAGATCAATCTCTTTCTCCAGCTTTTCTAAGATTTCCCTGCCGTCGCTCCACGGAAACACGCGGGCCTTGACATTCGGAATTTCATTATTCTCAGTGCCATTTAATAACTTTACAAGCACGTAATCTTTCCGCGGGAATGCCAAATCACGTTCCGAAAGTCGTAAGATCGGGCAGAGATCGTTTTTACCATCTCCGACGTATACCACTCGATCGAAATGCACCCCCTCGTCGCACCTCTTATCGATGTAAGAGTCCAAGATTTGTCCTTTACATAAATTCACGGTGCTCAATTTGCAAGATTCCTGAACGTGATACATATCCACCTTTATCATACCGTTTTCGTCGACACTCGCGGGGTTCGTGAACACCTCGGCGACAACTTCGTCTAACTTTTTACTCTTTAACCATTCACTGATGAATAATGTATTTGAATCGCTAATAATAATAATCTCGCAGCCGTTAGAGTGTAACTCCCTTAGAAGCTTCTCGATACCCGGCACAGGCGGTATACCAATAATAGCATTCCTTATTTGCTTTACATCGATGGAGTTTTCATGCAACAATTGGAATATTTTGCTCATGTACACGATCCAACCGTCCGAACGAAACAAATCCTTCACGCCGTCCGTTAACCTTTCCCTGGGCAACAGCTTCCGAGCGACAACATCGGTATTGTCGTCCGTAATCGTATGATCGAAGTCGAATGCCACGAGTGCAGATCGATGCATCTATTAAAACGTAAATGAGTTACACAGGGCAAGCGATTCTCGTCGAATCTCGTTCTTCGATCCTCCCATTCGATAGGGAACCAAATCCATTCAAATATTCCCGCAAATTTGTTTCCACTCCCGTTTCTAAATAATTCTTCGTCGCCAAACAATGCGCGCAGCCATGACATTTGTACTACAATATATTTCGCCGTACTATCTTCGATGTATGCGGAAGGTGAAATTACTTATTTTATCATCAATTAAAAACACGATTGTATAATATTAGCGATACAAATTCGAATGAATGTTGTCTTAATTATAAAACGTTGTATATTAGTACTCTACGCTAAGTATATATGCGCTACTTACTGTTAACTATAAGCTCTTAAATGTACATGAAACTGTAACTTTTTTATTACGAAATATATAAAGGTTTGATTTACAAGTGAATCCTTAGACAGGTGTCCGGCGACTGCAGCTTTTAGGTTAAGTATAGCAGATATCACGATCAATAGTGCATACACATATACTCCCTGCATGTATACGTTTATTCGATACGAGTATGAACCAAGTGCAGTAGCTATATAAAATTATATGGCTATTTTGATACGTGCGCCGTGTTATAAAATTTTATTTCTATAATTACTTTTATACAAGGGTAAAAGAAAACATCCATTTTAATCCATTTCTGTGCAGTAACATATCAAATCATTATGAAACTATTTAATTACTGCTTAATTTACATAGACAATATTATGCATTTAAAGTTGTCGAAACTTGGAACATCGTTTAAATTCATTTACCGAAAAGAAATGTTAAAATATTTTTGAAATGCGTATTGTACACATATATATTGTGTATATAGAATACTTATACACATATAGTGAGTGTAAGTAAAGCGCAATTTATAAGTCAATGTGTGCGTATAATTTATTCTCGTATTCAAGAAAAAGATGCAATTGTAATTACGATATACTGTTACTTTATATTTTATTGTAGAAATACGCTTTCAGCTGCATTTTGAATATTTAAATTAAATTAAATTTGAAATTCTTTCACAGTCGAGCTTGAAGATACATGAAAACATATAATGTACTTTATTTTGCAGGCGATGCACGCGTGATCACGTGTGATCACGTGTGACCACCGTGTGGCGGCGCATGCGCGTGATGGCGCCGCGACGTCGACTAATCAACGCCAAGGTGGGAAACGAAACGGCGCCACGCGAAATCAACTACCCAGATAGCACGTCTGGTAAAGTCTTAAAGACGTCCAGAAGGCGTCTTAAAGACGTCTTTAAGACGCCTGGGTACCAAGTCAAGGGAGGCCGCAGCTAACCAGCGTCGGCAACAGCTTCCCCTGTTGGCTTGGTTTGACGGTGGCGCCGTTTCGTTTCCCACTTTGACGTTGATTGGTTGACGTCGCGGCGCCATCGCGCGCATGCGTGGCGTTCCCCCACCGCTAATTGAGCTACGGGCGTACGGGATTTTCGCCCTTCTCTGCGCCCCATGCTGCGTGTACGCATGCGTGGTAAACACGAGTTGTTTTGAAATTTCGTTCTTTGGAAGAAGTACACTAATTCTACTTGTCATATTATTGAAATAAAGGATATGTATAAACGAGCGGCAAAAATATCTGACAACGAAATGTCAGACAACGAGAACTTTTTTTCATGGGAACAGGTGCGAAAGATATCTGTACATAACCTGTAATTATATACCGGCCTTTTAGTAATAACAATAAATGTATTGTGAATAATCTTTAAATACATTAATGGGAAGAGTGCAACAGAAACAGATTATTATAATCATATTTATACACAGAATGTTACAACGATGAATATGAAAATAATTATTATTCACAGGAAGGCTCGATACCGAATAGCGCAGATAGATTTGACAAGTACAGAGATGTAGGCGCTAATGAGGAAGCGACTTTTCAGTTCCACATGGTGAATGCATGCATGACGGGCCATTTGGAAATCGTACGCGAATATCTTCGATGTAACTACTCGACGTTAATGAATTATAATATCATCAATTTGTACTTTTAAGACAAGAATACATTCTGGTAATAGTTTTGTATAATTACACGCAGCGCATAACGTAAATGATTTTTTACATACCGGATGGACTCCGCTCTTATATGCCGCATCGTACGCACAATTGGAAGTCATTGAATATCTCGTAGCAAACGAGGCTGACGTTAATAAACATAAAGGTACTATACTCCTTTTACATTTTCTATTATACAAAAGGCATTATTATGTGGCTCTAAGTAAATAATATTGTACTTTAGATGGATTCACACCACTAATGGCGATATGTAGTTCTACTAAGGGCACAAGTGAACGACGCATAAAATGTACAATTTCACTTATAGAGGCAAAAGCGATTGTAAATGCTGGTAATAAGCAAAGGTAAGAATGTTTAACTCCGGTAATTCAGGACTCGGAATTTCTTTGAAGAAGCTTGTGCCTCCGACTACGGTATTACTTCAAGCATACCTTAATTGGTAGCTAAACGTCAGGCAGTATAAGCTAATAGCTTTTGTTAAATAAATTTCCGAAGATGGCATTGAAAAAACGGGCATTCACACTAAGTACCCCATTAATATATTTGTATCACACGTGTAACAGTGTCTAGTATACAATTACCGAATGGTTCCTCTTTTACAGGCAGACACCTCTAATGTATGCCTGTGCATCGCAGGAATCGGAATTGGTAGCAGAGTTAATAAAATATACGAAGAATGTTAATGCGTGCGACAACAGAAACCAAACAGTAGGTTCTCTTTAATAGCGGCAATGTAATAACGTTCGATAAACCCGCGTATTTTCTTATATTTGTAGGCTTTAATGTATGCGGTGATAGCTAACAAAGTAGATAACGTTAAAATATTGGTAGAGAATGCAGCCGATGTTACATTAACCGACCAGAGCAATTTAACTGCCAAAGATATAGCTTCTACAAAAGGATATAACAAGGTAAGTTAAAATGTTATTATAAGTCGTGTGTTATTATAATATATGAAGCAATATTTGTGTGATTATTATAGATCCTACCTATGCTAAACATCAATGATGAAGAGATAATAAATGTTTGTGAGACATCCAACATAAATGACTGGACGGATATATTTCCATCGTTAGCTATTGTAAACGATCAGATCGTAGATTTTGATGTGTTCACAATGTTATATGGAATGGGTTTAGAAACATACGCTCACATCTTTCAAGGGATGTCCGTTAAAGACTTTCTAGCATTAACCGAGAACGATTTGGATTCCTTGGGGGTAGAAATTAATGCGCATAGGATACAGTTTATGGAACAACTCCATAAATTTCATAGGAAAAAGTGGAGCATTCAAAGCATCGGTGTTATTAATAAATCCTTACCTTATACGTACGTTTATTTCATAGCGTCACAGTATCGTGATATCGATGACAGAAACTTTGACCGTGTCATTTGTTTTCTTCAGATTATTTAATGGGATAGTCTCTCTAGGTACGGTAGCCAAGCAGCTTGCCGTTATAGGTTCCAGTTTTCAGTATATTAAAAACAGTTTATCGAAAGCGAATACTGAGAATATATATTTAAATAACGAACAAGTATCTGATTACGAGCAAGAACTTATACAAATACGGCACACTCTCGATGTTCTTAAAAACGAACTTTCACAAGTAAAAACACTGTCTAAAATGGTAGGTAATTCAATATTACATATTGTAAATTGTACATCGTATGTTGAATTTCTTCCTTTTTGAACGTAGATCGAGAAGAAAAATCATATTGGAATACCGCAGACTTATATAGGTCCAAGAAAACGTAGCTTATACTGGCCCATACTATTAAGTGTTACAGCATTTATGGGAGTGTACTTGTCTAGGACAGTATACGCTCAGAAAATGTATGACCTGGTACTCAGGAAATGAGTTCAGAAGATGACTAATTAATAAAAATAGGGTTTCATACGTTAATATTTATGTAATGGTTTTCTCAAATTTATTTTGTCTGGCCGTATCAATAATTTATCTATACAGAATCCAATAATATTATTACCTATAAACGTGGAAAATTTTTAACAAAATACATATCATATCGTATGTAATGGAAACATTGCAAATTTCAATGTTCGTTCAAGTTAGCCAATTTCTTCATTAATGGAAACAATGGATGGAACGATGGGAGATTTTGTTGCCTGATAGTTAACTGATAACGCTCCAATGGTCCACTGCAGAAGGCTAATCTGTCTCTTTCATTCGAATTCTTATCCATCCACTGAGATAAACGTCCTACGGACCAGCTTGCGCTCTGAATTAATTAAAACAGTACTCCGTTTTTATAATCGCACAAGCAACTAATCGTGTACATTTATATTCCCGTACCTGATGCGGAGATACCAATTCCGGGGGTGCCGTAGAAAATAAATGTAAGAGAATGAGAGATGGAGGTATACCACTCTCTCCTTCCCCTTCTAAAACTTTCTCGACAATTTCCTCCGGGCTGAGTGGAATCAACGCTTTCAATGTCCGTAACGTTCTATACTGTTGTTGCTCCGATGATCCCAGCAGCCCTCCTCTACATAATGGAGCAACGGCTACTTCTATCTAAAGAAGTATTTGTAAGCATCAAGCTTCTTTCTAAACAACATACAACGTACCTGGCTGAAATCAACAATAAGCTTCGCTCTTCCAAAATCCGTTAATGGCCTTAATAGGCAAGCGTGTCTTACAAAAAGCTCGATGCACCGCGAAGCAACAGTCTTGCAGCTGAAATAATAACGAGCTTCAGCGTTACGTTCTAGACGTAATATAAAACGTTATAATTACGAGTTCATTACGATTCGGCAACGACAGCTTGGTTTTTGTATGGTACAAGAAATGTATTCACAGAGCGTAAAATAAAGCCTTGTAATTCGCGCATGTAGAGCGAACAGTTAATCTCTTTCCCCAGAGTGCTACTCGTGCTACATGAAAATCGGAAATATATTAATATTCATCTTCTACACACGGTTAAATTAAAAATTAGAATAAGTTACATTCACTCACTCGCGGAATTCTGGATCATCGTGCATAGTTAGGATAATACTTTCAATCGCATCGCTAATGGAATCCAACAGTGGCGATAATATATTTTTTGTCAATATGTCCGTTTCCTTGAGAGCCACGGTGATCACTGTACTCCCTTCAGCTGGCAAACCGGCAGACAAGTTTGCTATCACGCGACTTATTTGACTAGAAAGGTAATAAAGCAGGTTCGCAAGTGTCACGTTTGTCTGCTGTACAGTGGTGGGAGAATCAATTACTTGACTAGCTTCTCCTCCCACAAGTAACCCTTGTTCACACTTCAAGCAAAATAGTCTTATAGCTTTGCCTACGTTACGAGCAACTACCGTTGAAAGACCATCGTCTACCAGCGATACACTTAATTCACTGCAGGAAGAAATTATAAATGATACAATTTCAGTCTATACAAATGATATAACACATGTTTCTCGATACTTTACTTTGTCACTGTACGGATGAGGCCGTCAATTTCGTCTTGCGTGGGCAATCCTTCTCCAGAAAACATAGTATGTACTGGATCCAACAAACGCGACACTGAACGTGATAAGTATGCGTTTTCAAACGGCAATAACACATTATGTCTAAGCAAAAATACTGTGTTATTTTGTATCATGCTCAGTTAATGCTGCGCTATTGTGTGTCATGCTTACTTAATGTTGTAAATGCCAACGCTCTGCGATCTTTCTTTTAATCGTTTACTCAAATCCAGAAATATTCTTAAGAACTTTGGATATTCGCCTTCCAATGCTTGTTTCACAAACGAGGATCCTGAACATATGGAAGAACCATTGGTAATTTCTTGAATGAAGAAAATAAAGATTAATATTCACCTTGCGCACGCTCGACCAATACTTTGGAAAGTAAACAGTTCACTTTGTCCCAAAACTTCTGCGACAGTTCATCCAATCCTTTTGTGTGATGTTCTAATAATATTCTTTGTAATAATTCAATCTGACAGGATAAATTGAATGGATATTTAAATACGCAAGTTTTGTGAATGATTACAATTTAAGATTTTAGGCGAATATTATGTCAATTACTTGCAAACATTGCGTGTAAAGTGTATCTTGGAAAAGCCTTTCAAGATTCTCCCAAATTCGTGTCCGTAAGTTTCCAGAGGATCCTGGAGAAGGGATAGCTGCCCGGCCAGGTGCTCCTCTCCTCCCGAAATCTTGGTTCTGCGCTAATGACACGTCTAAAGATTCCGTGGCAATTTTCTCAATTTCGGATAAAGCAGAATCCATAACATTATCCACGGCTCCGTTTAAGATTCCTAAGTTCTGAAATACTTGCACCGCCGTGCTAACCTGTTCGTCGTGTTTTTATGATTAATGGTTGTGGAACCAGCAGTATTTTAAAACATAATATGTTCGTATATACTTTTGTCCTATCCAATGTTTGTAAACCTTGCGATAAAGTATGACTCGCTATTCTTTGTACCGTTGTCCTATGAGCTTTCACAGCTTGCTGATCGTCCGCGATAACATCCAAACCATTTAAATCTGTATCCATCATTAACTGTTCTATAAATTAGAAACGTTTACATTATACCCTGCGGTATGTTAAAATATAAAATAAGTTAAATCGCAAGTTAATATACCAAGTTCGTGGAGGCTATTAGCAGCTTTTATGATATCCGGAGCTTGTACGTTATTTGTCATCTGAGAATACAAACGCTTCGACAGATGTTGCATTCTGGCTACTCTCCGCAGTAGATCAGAAGTTTCGTGAAGTCTTGCTAAAACGATAGTTTGTGTCTCGATTCTGTTAAACGGGTCAACAATTTTCTCACGCAAACGTTCTACAGCTGATAGAAGACTCTGAAAAAAAGAACCTTTTTATAATTCTAAAGATCGATATATATATATATATATATATATCTCTCATCCTTTCTCTAATCCATCCTCTCTGTATACGCGTATCTTTGACTTTTCCCTGTAATTGGGTCCTCTTCTGCCTCTTTCTCCCCTTTTCCTCTCAGAAAATCCTCCATCCTTTGTGCCCTATCTGCCATCCCCTTCAATTTTTCACTTCTCAACATTTTTCCTGCTTTTATACCTTGATTTTCTATCTTACTTGCCTCAGCCATCTCTTTCTGATTTGTCCTATTCATTACCCATTCGCTTAATTTCCTCTATACCTACAGCGGTTATATCCTGACCTCGAATCTTTCCTACAAGCCTTTTCGAAATTTTTCGCAAATTATTCACCCGCCACGCTTCGTCCGACGCTCACTCTCACACCGCGTACAACCAAGTCGTAAAGATCGATATAATTTCCATTGCCAACGTGTGTAAACTTTGTCTGCACCTGAACGTGAGATTGCATTATCGAAAGTACACCTTCCAATTTCTCCACCCATGTTGCTTGCGATAGTAAGTCTTCGTGATTAGCTAAGACCTGCTTCTGTAGTTCAGCATTCAATACTTCGATGGCTACACGATGAAAAATATACGATGAAGCATAGTAACGTAACACGTCCGATATATCATTCTTCCTATATACCTTGCCCCAATTTGTTTATCTGCTGCGCCACTGATAGCACTTGATTAATATCAGCTTTTTTACACTCGCCGCCAAAGAATTGTTTGAAGAACTCTGAAAAATTTGTACTTGAGAAGGTGCAACTGATGTTATTTACGAAAAACTTTAAAATATACTACCGTCATTTTCTATTCCCTTCCAGCTTGTAATTTCATCCATTATGAGGTTACTGTAATTCTTTGAAAGTTGTAAAGGTAAACTTAACGAGAAGTGTTGACACGTAGCAAAGTTTTATACATAGGCTGGCAAGTAGTGACGTATAACAGATTTGATTAAAGTTTATCGTTATTACTATTATTTGTTATTTGTCACACAGAAGTAGATGTATGAATTAAACCACCACTTATGTGTATTAACTCTTTCATCAACACCAATTAACATGATTAACACCATGGAATGGAATCAAAATATAAAGTACCATCCGGCACCAGCGTGCGGCGGAAATAACGTACGCCGTAAGCTATTTACCGGTGGGGGAACGCCACGCGTGCGCGCGATGGCGCCGCGACGTCGAACCAATCAAGAATCAGAAATACTTGTTGCGTTTCCTCTCTAGCGATTATTACATCAAGACGTTAGTTGTCAAGTGGCGCTGTTGTTGCTCGTGGTGGCGCTGCTCGATGAATCTTCCTTTACGTTTTCGGCAACCGTACTTCGCGTCGTGTTGGGCGAAGTATTAACTTTTATATCCGTTGCGATATAAAGGATCCGTTGAATTTCCAATTAAAACAATGGTCCAAAAGAAGGTAAAGCTACTGAACTGCCGAATACAAATAATATTTCTGAAAAGACAACTTATTCCTATGAATTGTAACGGTTAGAATTCGGCATGTTTTGGATGCATCTTAGAATATTAAAATGCTCCCTCGTGTAGCATACATATTTATTCGTTCATCAACATTTCAAGCAATTACGAATGAGCTTATTGATCTGAGTATTGAAACATGATTCCCCCGTAGCTATTAAACCAAGAATATTATATTCCCTATAATAAACCACACATTCTCAGCTTCCATTATGTTTTCGCATTAAAGCATGAATTTCTGCCTTTATAGAAAACGTATTAAATGCAAAGTTTTTCTTATGAATACAGCCGAAGAAGAAGGTAGGGAAGAAGGTGGCAGCCGCCCCGCTGGCAGTCAAAAAGGTTGAACCGAAGAAACGAACCAACCCCCTGTTTGAGAAGCGTGTTCGTAACTTTGGAATTGGTAAGTAGAGCAATCTTTCGAGTACTCGATTAAATTATTATACGGTATTCAGGTGCTAAATTATTAAAAGAAACTTTCCTATTCAGGTCAGGATATTCAACCTGCCCGAGACCTGAGTCGCTTCGTAAAATGGCCCAAATACATCCGCATCCAGCGTCAAAGGGCTGTACTGCAAAAGAGACTGAAAGTACCACCACCGATCAATCAGTTCACACAAGCACTGGACAAACAAACAGGTATATTACATATCCATCGTTTGAATCGAATAAGAGTCGAAGAAATTTGCCTGGTCAAATTATAGGCTGCAATCAATTCTTTCAATTTATTACAGCAACGCAATTGTTTAAAATGTTGGAGAAATACAGGCCTGAGTCTGCGGCGATGAAGAAAATGAGGTTGAAGGCAAAGGCCGAGCAAAAACTCGCGAAACAGAAAGCTCCAGTTACGGCGGCACCCAATGTATTGCGCTGTGGGACAAACAGAGTGACTGTACTCGTCGAACAGAAGAAGCCCAAACTTGTGGTGATTGCGCACGATGTGGATCCGATAGAGGTATATTCTATTCTTTATGTATACTCTAGTTTATCAGAATATTAAGTCGCGATACTTAGTTTATTTATCACAATGATGTATTTGAATTTCTTCGTCTGATTATAAATTTGACACGATCAAATTTTATACAAAGGATGTAACATGTTCCTGAGTGAAACATACGAATGATCTCATGACATTAGTCTGTTCGAATTTATTATAATTAATTAGCTATGCTTATTTGCAGATTGTTCTTTTCCTGCCAGCACTTTGTCGTAAAATGGGTATACCTTATTGTATTGTAAAAGGTAAAGCACGTTTGGGACGCCTCGTCAGGCGCAAGACTTGCAGCGCGGTTGCCCTCACTCAGGTAAGAATATTAATAAACTGTGCATTGTCAGCTAAAACCATTTTCTATTCGTTTCTCGAAGTCGAAATTAATTAATGATGAACTTTATGAGCCAATCCAATGATAATATTCATGATATAATCATAAAACATGTAACTGATACATTTTAACTCGTAGTTCTATTTTCTTAAGATCGTCTTGGCTATCTTCTATAACGTGTAACTGTTACTTTTAGGTGGATTCCGGTGATAGAGCCAACTTCTCAAAGCTTGTTGAAGCTATTAAGACGAACTTCAATGATAGATACGATGAAATCCGCCGTCATTGGGGTGGCGGTCTCCTGGGCAGTAAATCTGCTGCCAGGATAGCTAAGTTAGAGAAAGCTAAGGCAAAAGAACTTGCGCAGAAACAGGGTTAACATCGTCCTGTTAATTGGGTACCGTTTACAATGTACAACAATAAAGTATAAAAATCGAACATTCGTCGTTCTAAATACACGAAGCACACCACCTCATTGATTACACAGGAATCTGCATAAGCTTTACGAAAGGTAATAACAATGGGTAAATTTAGCCATGGAAAGATTTTAACTGTACCGAGGTAATGAGAGTACATAATTCTAATATTTAAGTTTTGTATAGATATATTTCAATTGAGTATGTACATTACAATATAAGTTTTACTATGAAATACGTTCATATTCTTTTCTTGATCAATTTCTCCAATCGTTTTATTCGTCCAGCTTCGTGTTCTGGACTATCTTGAATGATATGACTACGAGTATCGTGCGAGGCATCCATGTTTTCAGGTTGTTTGAATTGTTCTAACAGTAAAACTTGTTCCGTCTTCTTCAAACCCTATAAATTATTTAGTCTCGATAGATCTGATGAAAGTTCTAAACGTTTATAACGAAGAATATAGACTTTACCTTCATATCCAGAATCTTTTGAAATTCTGGCGCCTGTAAATCTGGCAAACGCATTCTACATTGCTTTACAAAATCTTTCGGAGATTCAATTGGCGACATCACAATTTTAAGTATCATTTCAGCGCTTGCCATACCTTTCACTACCACCTATTCACGGTAGAAAAGTCCGAGTTAACACGCGTATAATTATATGCACGATAAAACAAGTTACCTTGGTGTAAGTTGCTGGTGCTTTCCTCTGAACTTGATACCCCGTTGATGGAAGATCTAGGAGAGCAGTTTTCAACATGTGTACGTCTAACAATAATTGTTCAGCACCCACAGTATTTAAAGGTTTGCATTTGTACAATTGCTGTACCAATTTCACTATGAAAGAGCTATAAAACAAATATTTTATTAACGTGTCTTTCTATGATTATGCAAGACGAATATACGTGAAATGTATACCTTGCAAATTTCACGCATAGTTGAGTAAAGTACTTCCTACACGAGGACAATCTGTCTCTAATAGTAGGTATTGTTTGTCGGAGGTGTACCACAATAGTGTTGACATAATTACTTTGATCGCCAACTACTTCTATGGCGCTCCACTGAACCTAGAATAAATCATTCGTACATTGTTATAGCTAAGTACTTTTCTTTATACAGGGTGTTCTAAAATTGTGAAATAAGATGAATAAGTTTATCATATTAAAAGAAATCGAGATTGTAAGATTTTGCATGTTTCGGTTTATAGCATAATTTTAGAACGCCCTATAAAACGAAAGAGACAGAATAAATATTAAATATGCTAAATACTTTTGTCATCGCAGTTAATGCAGATTCACACGCTGATTCGAGATCTTGAACAAGCAGTTGAATACAATTCGATATAACACTGAAAAGAGATTCAATTAGTATCAACAAATCTTATTGTTTAGGAGAAATTTATTGATAGTTTGCTATAGAATACAGAATACATACTTGTGAAAAATGTCTTGCTCTTGGGACAAGTTAATTTTTTCGGCATAGCATTTATCCGTCTTCTCTCGAAGTTTCTCTTCTAACTGCTGCGTTGTTTCCAAGCAATATTCGGCGGTTGTTAATATGCTGAAAATATGTTTTTAGATAATTCACACCTTTGAAACGGCACATTAAGAAAAACTGCGGTTAATTAGCAAACCTTTACCAGCATATACGAGATTGTTCTTCCTTGCTAAATCTGGTGCTTTCGCCTTCTTTCAGAAAACTTTGAAAATTCTGTATAAAACCTGACGTAGAGAGGTCGCGGAAATCACGCGTGATGCTACTCATACTCGTAGCAATTCCTACGCTACCTCCAATTCTGTAATAGATTCAAAATTACTAGGAATCAATATAGTAATTTAAAAAGCCACTTTGTAAGAACGACTTCAGATATTTTGCTTACTTAGGTAAATTATTTTGTAATATTTTGAGAGCATACTCTCGTAAATATTTCTGAAACGTTTCTGCTAGGCACAGCATAATCGAGCCCGTACTGAGTTGCGTGCATTGCAACATGCACTTTTTATAAAATACAAACAAATCTGCACAAGACGATAAAACGCTACTAGGGCCCTCGATGCCATCGAAGTCTTTAGCACCGGGTGGTTGCGTTTTGGAATCTAATACGAATTTGTCCATTAGATCTGCCAAATTGCGATCTAAACTTTCTATATAAATATTTAAGTATGGTTCGAAACATCTTCCTATAAGATTCGAAAATGGCGATGGTTTTGGTTTCTCGTGCTGTACCTGGTACATACCGTAATATTTTAACATACCGGTTATCAAATTTTCATGCAACACTCGTAGAAACAATCCGTTACCTGTTCATTTTCTTCAAATGGATTGCCCGAGGCTTTATCAGCGGTATCCGTGTTGACAACATTTTTCTTATGCGTTGTCTCTAAATTTTCTAAAGTAATACCACTGAATCTTTTAGTCAGCAACGATTCGAAATTACTAGTTCTTTGAATCGCATACAGCAACAGTTTCACATCTATTTCGGAGCGTCTTTTATGCATTAATTTCGTAAGGTCTTCTCTCGTAACGTTACAAAATTGTACAGCAATTCGTTCCGAGATCTCCCAATCTTGTGGGAAGATTGTTCCGAACTTTGATTCAAAATCAAGCAAGTGCTTCTTTATCCACGCATAACGTCGGTCTATTTTATCCAACCATGCGAAATCTTGATTTTCATCAAACAAATGTGCGTATTCTTGCAATTGGATACCTACAAACCAGGCGAGCAGATCTTTCCTTGCAAAGAAGACGAGCTGTTAGTCATTTTGATATCGATGAAAATTGTAGAAAATATACATATACTTACTTCACTTTAGGATCTAACACAGACAGTACTAAACAGCCTTCTGTAAGTTGATTGAAATACTTTGGATTCTGGCCAGAAAACGCTTGCTTAAAGTCTGCTGTAATTTGCTGGGCCAATTCGACGTGTATCTGGCGCACCTTTAAGTGGAAATTAAATTTAATTTATTAATTTATTCAAGAAAAGAACATCCATCGAGCATCTTACGAACAACTAAAACACTACATACTTCGTCGGACAACTGTTTCACTTGAGGTATATCCATGTAACTGTTAAAGTGTTGCATTACTTCCATTACTGCTTGCAACGGTAAAATAATTTCGCCGTATTGTTTCTTCTGCGTCAGCACCCTACGGAGAGATTAAAATGTTTCATTTCCTGAATTACGCTATGTATACCTTCGATATTATAAATCAAGACAGGCTACTTTAAAGTATCTACGCCTTCCACAAGCATATGCAAGTGGTTCAACGCTGTTATCGAGGCGGTGAGATTCCTTTTAGCAAAATCCAATTGTTTAATATCCCCCGTTATTTCTTTAACTACTTCTTCGGACTGCTCCGCCTTGTCCTTTATGTCTTTGATGTGCACGAACAATTGCTTTATTACTTTCTGCGCGTCCTCTAACGCCGCTCTTCCGTCCTGCCCAACGTTCGTCTGACCACGCACCACAGACCGAATCTCTTTGTCTATGGTGCGTATTTTTAATTCCATTTTGTTTACCACATCGTCTATGTTCGACAAAGACTGCTCCGTCGGGAACAGTGAATTTATGTAGTCCACTACGTTGAAGTTTGGCTGATCCAGTGGATCAGTGCTAGGTAAAACCTGTGAATTAAAAGATTCATGCGAGTACTTGGTTTACATTTGTAAATTGCTACGTATGCAATTTTATTTTATCATTCAAGTACGTGTGAACACTGACGAAAAATACATTGCAGCTGATAAGAGACGTTCAACTGTTTGCGAAGTAGAGATGACAGCTGTAAATGTTTGACAGTTTCAGTATGATCCTAACCTGTTCGATTACATGTTGCACATTTGGCGGAAGCGTACAAATAGTTGAATTTAAATCCTCTAAATCATCCTCGTCGTGTCCGTCCATGACTCTTTTTGCTTCAATTTCGTCAACCATATAATTCATACGTACATGGTTCTAAACATATTCGCGTTGACATACGATGCAAAAAATGTATGCAGTATATTTATGTGTGCACACTGATGTACACTAATACTTTATCAAACGCAGGTGTATGAAAAGAACGGCTTTTTACACACTTGTCGCTGATGTAGAATGCCTGCAAATTTATGGCTATTATTATTGCACGCGTGTCGATAAGGAACTTTAATTTCCTACATATGAATGTCACGGCAATATGTTGCGAATATTATCTATTTTATTACAAATGCATTCTTTGCTTCCGTTTTTTAATGTAAATATTCAACAATTTCTATCGTATAGGATTAAGATGTAACAAATCTCCAATTATATAAATATAAATTTACGTGAAAAATTGCACCGATGGAATTACACGAAATACTACGCTAACTTCTTTGAAATGATAATATTTGGTTGGCCCGCTTATCGTAAAGATATGAATTGGATGTACTGTTGGTTTACCGACCCGTCTTGCTTGTTTCATGCTAGACCCGTCAGCAAATCCGATTTTGAAGATCGCTCGATAAAGTGTAAGACAGTGGAGCCTCCACTCTATGTTTCATATTCTATGGGAGTTGGTCGAACGATCGACAAGCTTGGTCAGTTGTAGCGCCGACTCGGCACGAAGTTGAGTAGTTTAAAGGCACACCACTGTACAAAATAGAAGCACGTTTTTTTCGTATTAAATAACGTAGAGGCGGGTAACGGTTACGTAGAAACGGCACGAAGAAATCCTCGCGACGATGCCGCGTAAACCAGCACACTGGGGAAAAGTCGTATTCGTGTATATTTTCCAATTATTTTCATGTAAGTCGCACGCGATACGTAAACACCCACCCGGCCAGTTCATTCTGTGCTTAGACAGTAGCAATAACCGATTGTTTTCTCCAATTTATTGTCCGTGTCATCAGTTTCGAAACGAGTTACAATCGCCTAAAATCCCTCCCATCCTGATTCGTGGCATCGTTCTCGTCGCGATCCCTTTTCAAAAGTGCTTCGTGCGAAGTTCTGTCTGTGTTCCATAATTTGAATGAAAGCCATCGCCCGTAGTTTCATTCACTGCATTAGGACGAGGGCGGTTTTCAGTGAAATGTATGGTGTCGTGTGATGACACTTGTACGAATCGCGTCTCGAACTTTTATTTCTAAATAGGTGTGAAAGTAATCGGGAACGCGTTTGCCAATGGCGTTTCACAAATTTTCATTCAAAATCTTGCTGTTTATCTGTAGACTGTTACGGATCAGACGATTTTTTTTTTAAATATACCATCGCGTTTTGGGCGTTCTATACCTGTCACATTTGATTTCCACATACTCGAGATGAATGTTTTTCTAAACAAATTTTCAGTTATTACATATAAAGTATAATTTAAACTTAATTCAATCGCCCCTTATCTGTTCTACCTTTTAATTATAGTGATGTGTGTTAATTAAGTGATATTGTAGTGACCATACAGTACTAAAGTTCGTTAACCTTTGCAAACATTAACTGACACACTTTTACGAGTCGTTGCCGTTTAATTGACACACTCTAATCTATGGTAGCATAGTCTCAACTTATACCTACCGCGTTTTTTTCAAAAATCTCTTACCGGTACAAACATTTTTCCCAGACAATACACGGAAGAACTAAAGCGATAATGCGAAACATTTTTGCCATTTCCTTAGTTCAAGTTTTCTGTTGGACTTTCGTAAGGTTTGCGAGCGTGAAGTTGTATGCGGGGCGTTCTGACGCGAATGAATTCTACCTAATAGTCCGTACAGGGTATCAGCTCTACGATTCGGTTGTCCTTAAATACGGTGCTTTTGGAACGTCTTGAAAGCCTCGAATACTACGTGTGCGCGCGTGTTGGTAACACGCGCTTTCAGTGATCGATACAGTAACACCTCCCAGCAACAGGGTACTGCCACAAGTAGTTATAGTCAACCGAAACCTCTCCATTCTTCCGTACAGTTTCATTAGCTCTGCCGTATTTTCGACGGCGTCGTTTAACACAAACCGTTCCCATCGCCGGGACTGTATGCAATCCGATTAGGCCGTATACACTATGCCATTCGATTAACATCGAAAGATTAACGCGAGAATCTTGATCGTCCTAGAGCGACCTACATTCCGGTCTCGAAATGGTCGAATTAATTGATGCTTCCTACCACACATTCAACTACGTGGACATTCAGTCTGTAATAACTAAAGTAAAATTAGCCGGGAATGTTTAGTTAATAACAGTTATGTAAATCAGAATACAACGCGGTAACTTTCACGAAGCATTCTAATTAAATTTTTACTTAAGTTTTTACTTAAATTTTTGACTTAAATTTTGACTTAAATTTTACTTAAATTTTTACTGAAAGTTTTTATTTTTTTTACAGTGAAGTGGGGTCGCAAATTTTTATTTTGGAAGCTGAAGTAGTAATATAGTATTAACTGCCTGAAATGTATAAAACGTTTTGTCCCGGTATCTTCATTTTCGCACATGCAAATGCGACATATGCAACAAAACTCTTCTTTTTTTTTCAAGATAATAGATGTCGCAGTAACCAAAATGTAAATTTAGTCTGCCTCCAGTTTAGCTTCGCTTATTATTTGCACCTCGTTTCAGCCCCCTTCTGCTTATCTGTCTAGGAAGTGTCTCATTCCAGTTGCTGGGAACAGTGTATTATACCTGTCTGACCGTGCACGGCTATATTCTACTTGTTGGTTCTAGTTAAGTTACGCACTACTGTACTGCAGTAAGTTTCTTCGATCAGTTTGCCCGCGCACAGTCCCGAATTCTTGCTTCAACGAAAGCTCAAAAGTCTTTCATCTTTTCCAAAAGCTTCGCGAAAATGTTTATTTATTTTCATAAATCACGCGGGAATGTTGATAGCCAAACACGTCCTAGAGTTAGTAGATGGTCCTTGCAATACACTAAATCACGCTGGCGCTAAGTATCCAATGGTGCTACATATATTGTAGCAATTAAATTAACGGACGAATGAAAGTTCAGGCAGTTATGTAAATTTTTGTACAATTTATTATCATATAAATTTGTACGGTCATAATTTAATCTGCACGCATTTTCATACTGCATTTTAATTATATGATTTAATGCATGCCCGGATTAAAACCAACAAAGGGAGTTCTACGGATATATATATGATAATGTTTAAACTGTCGTGACACCGGCCGACGGGGTTTCAAGTTTGCTACGCGCATAAATTAATTAACAATTTTATAGTCACCGAAGTTGCACGAATCGCAAAGTATTTTGTTCCGCACTGATGGCGGAGTAGTTTCGCATTTCGAAACAAAGTAGCTTCTCATATTTCACCGCTTTAATCGTTATTGTTGCACAACATAATGCCCCTTTTTCGATTCCATATAACGAGACATCGGAATTAACGATTGTTTTCGCTTCTACAGTATCGAAAACGACCAAACAATTCACTGGACAGATTATCCTATGCTATTTTTTGAAAACGTTACGCGGTTTCGATCTCTCATTTTGTGCAGGGATTTCTTACCACATTGCATTTTATTTCGACCAGCCTGGCCTTCTGTAGAACATTTTACACTATAATTGCCCTCCCGTTTCCATAGAAGGGAAATTCGCCTAAAATCAGAGGCAAAAAAATTCCGCACAGCTGTATAACCAAAATCTGAGTTAATTAATTCATGAGTGGACATGAAAGCTATTAATGCGTTAAAATATTCGACGAGCCCCATTGCGCAGATATGCGCGATGAGCGAGCAATTGTTAAACTACGATCGGCGAGCATTCATATGGAAATATAACGTATTTAATGTGTTGTCGTTGCTGTATTGACTTCCAGATGCAACTTCCGAGGTGCGTGTGCAATTGATAGCACCACACTACGTAACATACGGCAGCACAGCTACTCTGCATTGTAACCATAGTGTCCTAGATACTTTGCTGCATAAGTTCGAATTCATGAAAGACGACAAGAAGATATTACAGTACATAAAGGATAGGAAACCGCCGTTCGTCGAATGGCGGGTAGACGGAGCAAACATGGAGGTGAGCTTGACGTAATTAACGCACTACCCCGGTGCATTTCAATTATGCGCCCCTTAAGCAATTTTGCAGTCACATCTGCCGCCTCTATCCATCACCGACAAATCACCTTTACCTCTTTCAAACACTTCTTCGCCTATCGTTCTAATTTCACGACGGCCAGCGGCCAAGTTCAAATGATTCGAAGGCAATCAAGACAATTACTGCATTATTCACTATCTTCAATTTCTGCGAGACACGTATTCCGATCTAATTCTACATTGTAATCATATCGAACAAGTATGACTCTCATTAAGATACTCATTAGCTGTTATTACTACACACTTGCATACGAATATGGCACTTATCGATCGGGCGCACTCAACGATTCCGCGATACCCTGGCAGATAGTTACGCGTTCGTGTTACACGCTTTTTTCCCCTGCATCCGTGTTTCGCATTGTACGGAAAGCTTTCGCGACGTGTTGAAATGTGTAATGCGGGCGTTCGTTTCTGTCGAGATATTCCATCGCGTACACACGCACGTCCATTATATCGTCCTATATTGTCGCAGCGCAATCGATTTTAGTTTTGTTCTTCCCGTGGGCAAAGAATATCCTTTCTGGCCGACACAAAGCTTTGACACGAATGTCGACGTAGTATTAAAAGTCGCGCGCTGTCAACTAAAAGTGCAGCAATATTGTATTAAAATCACTTAGTAGCTGTAAAGCCAGCCACGAATTCCAACGAAAAGAGATTCGCGGATATTAATATTATATGTATCATAGTTCCGCGGTGCCCCGTTGAAAGTTCACGTGTAATCGAGTTCCGAAAATAATTCATCGAAATTTGTCTGAGCTGCTGAATTTTATAAGTTAAATTGTAAAAGTCCGGTTTCTGAATGAATGATTCATAAATGCATCACGTTTCCAGAGCATCGAATTAAACGATTCCGTCGGCTCGCAGTATAACCCACTTAAAGTTCAATCTTTTTGAGTAATACCGGTTGATTAATCGTTTAATTTGCAGTCGCTCTTGCTTTTGACGAGCTATCGCTACGACAAAAACGCACTCGCTTCAGATAGGCAAAACGTTTTCAACGGTGAAAGCGCCCGCTTTACAAAGTTAATTCTGTTTAAAGATATCCTCGATAAGAGTCGGGGATAATTTAAAATGCGGGCCGGATACATCCGTTGAAAAGAATGCCAGCTTGTCTGAATTGCGTTAGAACTCGCAACATCGTGATTTCGCACGTTTCAATTCGCTAATAGCGGTTATTTATTCTCGTTCGCGTGCGTTATGCCAGTCAAATCAATGTTTACTTAAAGCTTAACAACCCAATGCTTGTAATATCAACGAGCTGTATATGCGAGTAATCACTTCAATGTAACGAACGATTTTGCAGAAACACTAGCAACTTTAATTGATGAAATTGCCACGAGCTATTGCAGCTTTGAAAATTACTGTTTTCCGAAATATAGATTTGGTTTGGAATTACAAGCTCATTGTCAGTTTTAGGCCCAAACATTTTCAACGCGACAGCTTCTAAATTCTTTTCAAAAACTTTTCGCGGTAGCAACCTCCGGAATATCCACATTCTGGGCTAGAGTGATAAAGCAATGAACGCTTAAAATACAAGGAGAAACTCGCAGCTATATTTCTGTTTCATTAGCCATACAAAGGATGTAAGTACATACGAGATTTGAAACGTGATCCTGATTTTTCATGCAGCATCAGATGCCAGGCGAATTAAAATACAAGTTACGCTTGCGTTTATTTTAGCTGCATAGCTAATCTTTTTATTAACCTCTGCCCGGGCGAAGTTTCATTCTATCTACTACTCGCCCGACCACGCACGAATTCATTACGCTTTATACTACTTGTTGTGGCAACTCCAGTAGCACATTCCGAGCTCGTTTGACTGTCCATTTGGTAAATATCTTTCGCTTCCGACTCGAACCTATTTTAATGCCTTGGCTCTTGAAATTATTCATTCATTTTTTTCTGATCAACGGGTCGGAAGCGTTCCGCGAACAAAATCCAAACTCGTGCAAGCGATCGTGAAACAGTTTACGGTGCCTGTTATCGTTTTCACGCGGATTAATTCTTTGTAAATAACCGGTATCGGCGCCCCCAAGCGTATCGCGTTGAATATTCATGCCGCAAACATTAGACGAGACGTAATAAGAAATTAATAACGGTGTGCTCGCGCGTATGCAAATGAAACGTTGTAGTATCTGATGCCTCCCGATACGCGTATAAACTGCTCCTGTCGAACGAAAGATGAACGAGCTTTCGCGTGCGTGTCGATCTTTATGAAACAGGGCTGACACCAAATTTTATCACACCCCAGCGTGATTGAAATGATACGAACGTCGTGGTAGTATATTAAAAAGTCAACGTGTTACTGTTACTGGCAAATGGCTGGGAAATGTGTATTATTTATTTCGACATATTCGTAAAGTTTCATCACTGTTAATTACTTGCATTCAATAATATAGTGTAATCGCGTGGTCTTTAGATTATGGGCCGACCTTGTGGCACAATTATTTCCCAACTCCCTCGGGGGCTAAATAATAGAAACTAGTAATCGCGGGGGTAGAAGGGAGTAATGAATACAAGGGCGATTGAACAATAGGAAATGCAATGGTAGTGATAAAAATAAAAGATAGGGGGAGGGAATAACGTTAAGCGTACAATGCAGCTGCCATTCTGTCAACTCTACCACCGTTGCAACGGGGAGTTCGTGCATCGCGCGATTTACTTTCCGTTACGAGGCAGCATTGTACCCGAAACGTCAAGAGTAACCCAGAAAAAGTAACTCATCCTCTTCATGGTACATATAGCGGACGCGTGTGTTCTGTTTACCCTGCTCCATCTGACGCACATGTCCGCCTACGATAATATTGGCCAGCAGACGTTACAATCCCGTAGCGGACAACCCGAAGGGTTGTAACGATAAAAGAATCGACCCACGAGCAAATAAAATTATCCCACTTTATCTGGGAAAAGATATTCGTTCGACAGCTGTTTCATGGCTAATACAATCGTTTACTACACGATCGGTTTGCTTCCCGGTCTTTCTCTTTTTAAACGGTAAACGAATTATCGCCGAATTCAATCTACTTTTGTCGCCACTTTCATTCCCTTCTATTTTACTTCACTTGTCTGCCCAGCGATCCACATACTCCACTTACTATTACAGAAGTCCATCATGGAATCACCTTTCTTTTTACCCGTATAATATTTAACCACTGCATCCCAATATAATAGCAAACTGGGGCAATGCATCTGATGGATATTAAAGCGAAATGTGCGCGCGCGGTATCATCACGCGAAACCCTGCGGTATGCAAGAAAAAGCACCGCGGCCAAAACGAGAATGTCCAATAGGTATCACTCGAGAGATTTAATTATCCGTGGTTTAATTATCCGAAGTTTGAATAATATTCAACGTTCGAGAATTTTCATGCTCTCTTCGTATTCTCTCCCTTTGCTATCGTCTCCAATATTCTCCCGAAGAAGAGAGTTATCTCGTATCACGCAGCTCCCAGCAAACTGCAAAGGAAACGCTACGGAACAAAGTTTCCTTCGGATTACAATTCCGCGTAGGCGCGATTCATATCCTGCATCGGGGGCGTCGCTGTTTCTATTTAAAGAGAACAAGCGAGCAGCAGTCCTGCGGCGGAACCGTTTTAAAACGTACCACTGGAACGACGTCGGGGCCGGTTTACCCGGAGGAAATTGAAACTGTGTACAGTATTAACGTAGCCCGTGAAGGCTGCGCATTATATCAGGATACAATATCGGGGCAGGCTCGCCCAGGCTGGCCAGCGTAACACGGACACGTGTATCGAAACATGCAACTTTAATAAAAACCAATGACACCGCCCGCGGTTCGTGACACGTCCTATATTGCGCCAACGGATACGTCTATCTTTGGGAATACCGCCCTTTCTCCTCCATCTATCTATATCGCCCCATCTCCCTCTCCTCCCCAGACACCTACGCGATCAGCCTGGTCGTTTGATCCATTTCTCAGGGATCGATTTATCCCGTTCGAGCGCGCGCCCGCACGCAATAGGCAATAATAATGGGGGGCAGGCGGGCGAAACGCTTGAAGCGTCTGGAACGAGTACGTGGAAACAGTCGCGTGTTATTTAAAGGGTCTTAGGTAACCGAAGCTAAAACACGCTCCTGCTCTAGAACAATACACCGCCTGTTTACAGTACTTCGGGAATGGCACGACAATCAAATTAAAGGACGTTCGTTTCGAGGCGGCCGGCTCGTATTCCTGTCAGGTTTCGACGACCACCCCCATTTTTACAGCGGCCTCCGAAAGCGTCGCAATGAAAGTTATAGGTAAGCGAAAGTCTGTCTTAAAAAAATTCCGTATCGCGTGTTACTTCTGTCTGCGGCGTGACGTTTCGTTTAACTTGTTTTCCTTTCGATTTCTGTAATTATGAGGTTCAGGGGGTTCTCTTAGTGCGACGACTGAATTCAACTTGAATTTCGGGAATTAGAAAAAGGAACAAGTATTGGACGTATTGTTTTGCATGTTTGCAGCTTTACTCTGTCACCTTTTAAGACTGTAAAAAAAATTGTAAGTAAAAATATTTATTTAATCAATAATACTAGTTTCCTTTTTTTAAGTCCCGAAAAATTAAGCTTTTTTTCAGCTGCCACACTAGGTAGACCCCTTAAACGGCGAGGGATTTTCATTTGCGGAGTTTATACTTGCTTCGCTTATATAGAATTTGTTGCCGAAGTACGTGTGTAGGAGGAATTCTGTATTGATTTCTTATTCCTTTCGCTGTGTAATGTAAGATGATGTGCTGTCTCTTTTGTCGTTAGAATCTTAATCCCAAAACGAATAAGACGGGAACCACCCTTATAGATGTTGAGAAGTAGGAACATTTGTATATACATACACTTTTGACTCGTTTCGTGGATAATGTTCGAATGGTCGTATTAGAATGCACTCTTCTGAGCACGTTTCCAATTAAAATTCAAGAGAAACGGGCTTGCGTTCGTTTTAATCGATTTCTGGGTTACGGGAGTATTAAAACCTGTCTCCTGTTCCTTTGTCCGCCGATCGATTAATTATGCAATCTTCTATACCGTTGAAATAAATTGGCGATAAAACGCGACGTCTTTGCAATTATAATGCCCGGTTCAAGCGTGAAACGTTATGCGACTGTGCGTTTAGCATAAATTGCAAGGGTCGCGTACAATATCCGGGTTACGCGTACCTGCGAGCACGGAAAGAATGCATTTGCAGGTGCAATCCGTAGAAGGGAGAATAGTTATAGAAACGAGCTTTGCTTTCCCTTCCCCGATCGAAGAATATGAAACTACGTACACTATAATCAGGTTAAGAAATACATACTGAACTCCTCTTACCTGCTTCGCGGACCGTACAATCCTGTTCTAATTAGCGCTATGAAATTACACAGTACCGCAGACCGAAAACCCGAAAATCACGTTCAGGAAGAGCATGTACGTGGTCGGTGAAAGTTTAGAGGCGAATTGCACGTCATCGGCTGCGCATCCAGTTCCTCACTTGACATGGTTCATAAACGGGATGGAGGTAATTACCAAAAGTTATGTACAAGTTGTAATTAGTAGCGATCAACTAAGGATTTCATAGCCTCGTGTTGTTAGAAATCAAAATTGTTAGAATAATAGCTTTAGCTTCCAATCGAAATTCATGCCCGGCATTGCAGTTGTCTCCAATGTCTGGCCATATACTGACACTGACTCCTAGGCTGCAATGCACTGTTTTCATAGTTGCACTGTTGGGTGCAAGAATGGCCTCAGGACACTCAGGCCCGTTTTGCAAAAATCGCGTAATTAGATTCCTCGTTCTTTTCCACATATGCCCCCTAAATTTCATTGCTGTCTCTTTAAAATTGACAGAGCTATAGTAAATTTTGTGAATCGATGTTGACTAACTGACCGTAACTCGTATCTAATTGGAAGCCAAACATACATCAACCTGAACATGACACGATCTATGACTATTTTTATGACTATATTTTTCCAATATTCTATACTTTTTTCAAATACTATGCAAATATTAAATACTAGGTATTGTTAAAGAACAACATTTTTCTATATTTCTCCATTTAATGCGAGAAGGGCCTGAGAGGGTTATAATTAAAGTTAATTCCACTGATTAATTTATGAAATAATTTCGATTGTAGTAATGCAACTACAAAGGAGATATATCAAATTTTTAAATATTCTAGACAGCTTTACAACAACTTTACTGTGTATGAAAAAACCTTTCTCGAAACTGAGTTTTGGCCTTTCACGCATCCAACAGTACAGTTTCGAATTCCGAACAATTTTAACTAGATACATTCGTGTGTTGCTTTCCTCCTCGGGAACAATTCGGTGCAACGAAGGTGATGGAATCTCTATTCAGCGTCTTGAGTCTCAAGTATGTTTCATTAGGTGGATATCACTCTGGTAAACCACTATCCACACACGCGTCACAAGGGCCAGCTGATGTCCGCCACTGCGAAATTAACGATAGAGGTGTCGGCATTACACGCAGGGGAGAGCGGATATTTGGAAATCAGCTGTTACTCCACCATTCCTGACTATCCTATGCACGAGCGGTACGCTGACATCAGGAAGGAGACGGTTTCGGGTAACTATCGATCCGGCATTTACAAAATTTCTCATTTAACAACGAATGCAAGGTACACGCCCCGTAGAAGAAGCTGTAGAGCCTAAAGAACCTAAGTTTCTACCCCCAGCATACCATACCCCAATGAACGAAACCTGCGCCCCCAAAAATAGATGTTCCAGTTAACTCGTTTCAAGAGCTAATTGCACCACCGGGGGGGAAAAAAAAGCTTCCCCAGTTGGGAGCCGGGAAATCGCGTGATCCACGCCTACATTAATCTCCAACGCATATAGTAGCTTCGTTAAATATGATTTTTACGAACTGACAATCTCTCTACAGCAATCGCGGTCCATAAACTTTCGACCCTGTAATCGTTGCACGCTTAAATCCCGGCTGCCCTTTCGCGTTTTCGTATTCAACAGGGGTTTTGCCATTTTTTAACAAAAGAACCTGTCGGCTGTTGCAGTGCAAATTATACCCGCACCGATCGCCGTGTCCTCAGCACCGAATGTCGCGCTGGGGTGGGCGCCACCTACGTTATTGTGCATACTATGCGCGATGCACAAAATCATTCCTTAATAAAAGTCAATTGCTTTAGGATAATTAAAGGGAAGTTGAGGGAGAAGAAGAAGAGGGAAGAGAAATGAAAGAATATGTAATATACGTAACGAAAAGAAACAAGCGGCGGGGGGATGGTGAAGTTGGGGAGGGGGGATCTATATATATATATATATTAAAGAACGAACAATCACAATGTCTTCCTTGATTATACCGAAATAACACGGGGGCAGCGATTTTATTGTCTTGCAGAAGGAACAAAATTTTATAACTCATAGACGCGGCTTCTTCGTGCAAACTATTTTCGATTGTCGCTTGTATCGATCGTTACTCTATTTCGCGGAATACATTGGTCACCGCGGCGCTGGGTGGAGGATGTTCGTTCTGGGCCGATCCGCGGATGGAGCACGGCTAAAACCGGCGTGAGAGAAAAATGAAAAATAGGAGGGGAAAAAAAAGAAGAATAACAATCGCCGGTGAAATACAGTGACATTTTACTATTCTTTCCCCGTTTAGTTTCTTTCGTTCTCCTAAAGTCACACGGGCGCATTTTCTTCTCGACTGCGTGTCTTCTTCGCGTCTGAAAAATGATCGCGGTTCGTTTCGGGCTGATCGTCCACGATCGCTTTCGTCGAGGCCCTTCGACGACATTGTTGAATAGAGTAATTATGTTCGTAATCGGTCGGTGATAAGGACTTATCGTATTTCTATTAAAGATGTATGAATTACTGTTTCATCCACTTTAGGAGATTACATATCGTGTTGTACGTGATTGTTGCGCGCGGGACACCGTCTCGATCATTTGATGGGCAGGTTTATTCGTTTATCGGTGTGTTGTATTGGCGAGGGGAGGCCGCGACTTTGGGGAGGGTTTTGTGAATGAGACTGAATTGGATTTCTGATTTTAGATAGTGAAATTTGTATGATAATAGATCGATTTCATTTCTCGGCTTATCCTGCTTTACTGCGGGCTTCGGGGAAAGAAATAAGAGACATAGTTTAGTTTCAAAATTTAATTCATACGTAGGTACATGTCTCTTCAACTATACTGAAATTTCAATGCTTTAGCTTCGAAGTAGTTGATGCTCGGCCGCCAAATAGATACGGCAAATCGGAGTGGAAATCATTTAAAGAACTTCTTTTCGTTACTTCGTTACTTCTCTTTCCTTTGCGATCATATCACGTTGCAGTTGAAATATATGATCGCTGATAAGTGATCCACAATCCCACGCTCCAGTACCAGAAACTTCTCTTTCCCACTCGATTCCTTCTCCAAAATTTCTCGCAACCTCCCCTTGTCACTAAAGAAACTGTAATAAATGTCAATTCGTAGATCGAATTTCATGCTTACGATTAAGAAGCGCAGTTCCGCACGGATGGAAGCGAACGGTCTGAGACGTGCCGTCTGATTTTCTTTAGAGCTGCAGCGAATTCCACTGTACCGAGTAATTACTCTGTCGTTACTTTCTAGTCCTCCATCTCCCATTTACATCCACACCCAAAAGACAAGCATTGTGATCGATCATTTTACCATTGTCGCATGTCTAGCTCGTACAGGTGAAAATACAATCGAAGTACTTACCGTTAAGTTTATCCTAATAAGAATGAAGATTACGATACATGTATATTTCATACACACGTATAAATATTACGGATAAGTTTATTGAGAGCTTCGTACGTGTGCACAAATTGTTTAATTTCGAATTTCATATATCTATTGTCGAATATTTATATACATATATACAAACATATATACATATATTTAATAGCGTATGCAAAGTATAGTCCAAAGCTGACATCGTATCGACAAATCACAAATTAAGACTGTTGTACCTTGTTACTCGCGGGATAACATAACTCATTACCACGTAAGCCTCGTTATTTATTTCGCACCGATATTCGTTGTCACGTAACACTATACTCCGCGCGAGAGGCGAGACCATCGAGCGTTCACATTCCATTAGCCCGGCATTCCCATGAAAACTCTTACTTTCCAAGTATCTTCCTGAATACGGCGGGAGCGTCTAAGAGTGTGTTTGCGTTAAAAGTACGTACGTTGACGGATGTGATATAAAGTTTGTTACAGGAGCGCGCGCGTAGGTCGCCCCGAATTGTCTGCCGTGCAGCTTCGCCGCTTCCCCCGCAACAACAAACACTATTTTTAACGTAATGGCGAGAAAACGAGCACAAAGAGATAAAACCGCGAGCTTCACCGCGCGACCAGCGGGGCGAGTTGTTTTGTCGTCGCCGGAAGGGCTGCGCGACGTATCCTGCGAGCAGAGAAAAACAACAACGTGTAATTATAGAATTTCCTTGCCTACACAGCCCTGCACGTCGATCAATAAAATTGCGAGCCGGCGAGGCCTTTCGGGCCGTCCTGCGTGTGCACGATCCTAAAGCGCGTGTTCCGCGTATTTTAATTTAGCCGCGTTATCGACGGATCTACTAAAGTATGTTGTGTATATTAAAAGATGTAACGGAAGGGTTGTTAAATCGAATAACAGCTTCCTTTGGACTGGAAGAACGTACACGTGCCTTGGTAGCCCTGTATCCCATTTCCCAAGAAGCTCGCACCTCCCAGCGGAATCGAGCCATGGCCCTTGAATGTTTGCCAATCCACTTTGCACGTTGTAGCAATCAATTTTAATTTACCGTTGTAATTTCAACGAGCAGATCGAATCACGTAGGCCCGTAGACATTCAGGGACTACCACGCTCGCGTTAGCTCGGTTACACATTCTGATTACGCTGGGTACATCCAGACACCACGTGCAGAACTGTTTCTAAACCGCCAGTAATAGTTGAAATTCCTGACCAACCCCGCCAATTTGACAAAAGCCACCTCGGCACGTAGGCCTGACTGGACAATATTCAAGTCGCTTGGCGAAACCACCCGAAGTAAACGTGACAGAAGGTCCAAAGGAATTTGCTACTCGATCCGATACACCCCACATATCGTTGTGGCATATCGGAAGCGTTGAATTAGACGCGAGGAGTTAATCTCCTCGATCCTCCCGGCTGCTCCTCGATCGCCGGTGCCCTCGAGAGGCTCCCGATAATAGCCACGGCACAATGGGGACGCTGACGAACGCGTCGGAGCTCGACCTAGTATCGCGCGCCAGCGATACACGAAACGGAAAACAAAGGACGGCCGAGCGGCGGAGAAATACGGGCGAGATTCACGCCGGCGGCGTTTCCTCCTGCGGGAAGGGTCAAGATGCTGTTGTTGTTGTTGTTAGTCGCGCTGACGAGCCCCTTTCGAGAGCTGGTGCTGGCTATTGACGGAGATGGCGTCCCATCCAGCGGGGACGAGAGGGCGCGGGCGCCGGGAGGGGTAACCATGAAGATAGTCGGCGGAACGATCACCAACATAAAGAACTATCCGTTTCTAGTAAGCGAAATGCGCCCGTGACGTTTCCTACACGCTGTTGTCTACGGATACGCGGATCACTCTGATTATGTTTGAGGGGCGGAGAGGCGGCACTATGTCAATTCACGATACCTTTCCTAAACGTCACGCACGACGGCGATTGCTCGCGGCAATTAACTTTAGTAGTACTAACGAGTAGTACTCGGTAGAGAATAGGGGGAACGCGGTGTAATGTGTCCTATCGGAGAGGAATTGATCGAGCCAGTCGCGCGAACCGCAGGCACCGCGGCGAATGCTTTTACCATTCTGCCCGTGCGACAGCGTTTTGTATACCTAAGCAAGGCCGCTAGCGGCGGCGCGCTTCAAGGGGTAGCGGGGTTCAATCTCAAAATACTGAGAGTGATCATCGTATGTACTAAATGTATCCAGGTAATCTGTAAGGTATAGAGGGTTCGCGGACGACGAAACCGAATTTTCAATGTCAATTTCTCGTAGGTCTCGGTCCAAGTGCGACACTATAGTCATGTCTGCGGAGGTACTTACATAGCGCCGAGGTTCATTTTGTCAGCCGCTCACTGCATGGTCAGGTGCGTTTCAAGACTGCGACATTTAGAGTTTCCCCGCTCGTCACCTTAAAATGGTACCTGTAGTGCGGCGCGTTCGCCCGTCGGAACGTGTTCGAGGTTTCTGCGCGACAATGATTTTGGGCACTTGTAGGCGGAGGGAATTCATCGGCGGCTTGGCAAGCTCGGCTTCAGTTCTCGCCTCGGCGGGTGAAAGATACAAATTTGGAAGGAGCTTAGCGTGTACTTTATGTTCTATTCAGTCCGGAGTGAGAGCGAAGAAAGGAGACACGGAGATTGTGATTACTCAGCGATGCGAATTACTTTTAATTATATCCTCTCTTAGCCGGGAATAGCTCGGCGTCTCATGTTCCAATGCTGGGTTACACGCAGCGCGGCAGATGTCGCATTAAGCTGTTCCAATCAATAATTTAATCATTTCCAATCACGAGGAAGAACTTTCAATACCTAGTCTTTCTAGATACTCTGTGGAACGTAATCTCTTTCCTCGACGCTATCATTAAACACAATGAAATGACAGTGTAGTCAAGGTTTCCTTTCATTCGCTGCTCGCTCTAATGACGATTCTGCTGAGAGAAATATTAATGCGAACGTTGAACCACGAATTCACTACGCTACCATTTTACGGTCACAGAGCAGTCTTCGCTCGTAGCGCTTTCATTGCTATCATAGACACGCGTATGCTGCTTTGAGGTCTTCGACCATGACGAACTGTGTGCTCCGCGATATTTGCGATCTACTATACACATAGCGAAGTCGACTTTGCCTAGAGAGCAAACGCGCGCGATTCGGATCTCGGTCCCGAGCCGACTAATTAGCGAAGTCGTCGACGCGTAGATTGCTGATCGCGTGCAATCTAGAGTAGAACGTCTGTGTTGAGCAAACGTAGAAAACGATGTTGTAGTTGAGTATAGCCGTTCGATACGGAACGTGACAAAGTGACGACTAGATACATACCACTTGTCGCGCGTACGAAAGAAGAGGAGCACGATTAATCGTGCCAACGTTTCCCAAGGGTAGTGGACGGAGGGGCAAAATTTGCATCCCCGTTACACCTCGCGTGGCGAGTCGGCATACGTAGCAGCGTACAAAGGGACACCATTAGCAGTGAAAGGGTTAGCGGCGTGGAAATTGTAACAGAACCGTGAACGCGCATCGCTATCTTTGCATCGGTTGCCCGCGCCTGCTTCGAGGCGCGCATTAATGTTCTCGCGATCCTTTAAATACTTTAGCACTGTTTCCGTACCGAAGTGCCCCGAGGCTGTCGGGTACCTCGAGCACTCTCCTCCGATGCTTCCCTTACTTTTCTCTTTAATTGCACGCCGGCACTGTCGCGGTATTTTTCTTATCACGATTGTAATAAAACGGAAAAGCAGGAAAAAAAGAAAGAATACGAAGGCGGAGCGCGCCGCGTCGGTATGTTTCTATCGGTTGTTCGCATCGAGCTCGAGACGTGCGATCGTTTTCGCTATCAGTTTCTCCGCGCTCTCGGAAACAAGGAATCCAGTGGGCCGCCCGTGGTCTTACGTACTGCTCTCATGTTTTAGACGGAAGCTACTCGAGCGCGTGGCACGTGCGTGAATCGCGAATACAGAGAAAGGTAAAACTGATCGAGTTGTCTGTCGTTGCTTAGACCGTTGTCCGGTGGCTATTGGGTGGCAGATAATCCACGTCGATACTACGCGATCGCCGGTGCCACTTACGTGTACTATCCGAGCTGGAGTTCCATGCAGATGGAATTGATAGACAGGATATTACCGCACACGAACTTTAGATTCACGAGCCTGCGTAACGATATTGGATTGTTCAGGGTGATTATTATGTGTATATATATATATATATATAAATATATATATAAACTCTATGTGGAAAATACAAATAAAGAAGGTGAAACGTGGAGGCGAAACACTGGCGGGCATTTGTGGTATCGATCCCCTCATTCGAACACGTTTCTTCCCTTCAGCTACGGAATCCTTTTTACATCGACTCGCAAGTGAAATACGCCACCCTTCCCGCAGCGTACGAAGCGAACATTTTTCAACGCTACACCGACCTCTGCACCGTGGTCGGCTGGGGACGGCACATTCCTGGATCCAATGTACGTAATTAATGCCATCTGTTTGCTCGCAAATGGTTATTCCAACGGTCGACGAAAGAGGCTTCATGGCAGTGATAATACGGATTGCATAAAAAATGCATGGCGGTATGTAGCGTTGCGCGAATGTAGGCCGTGCATGTTACAGCTTCTGGCTCGCAGTAGGCGTTAAAGTTATGTATAGGGTACACGCGGTATATTGTTAAACCCTTAGAGGGATCGGGAGAGTGACTCGTTGAAAAAGCAACTTGGAATATCACTCGTCGCACCGGGGGTTCGTAGCTGGCAAGGATCAACATCTGAGGTCGTTGCGATGTACATACACTAAGATTTCAGATGGCTAAAATTCTTTATAGACTACCCTCGCTAGGCGTAAGTGCGCGTGAGTTGTTTTTTGCAACGGTGTAACGACTCGGAGAATATAGTTTAACTTTTCAGAAGGAGTGAATAGGGGAAGAACGGGGATGGTTGCAAGAGCAATATCGAGGAACTAGCTTGATCCTTTAAGTGTTCATTAGTTGCGCTATAAGCTGAGAAATATGATACGATTACGCTCGCGCGATACGCTTCCTTTATATCGCAATCTAGAGCCACCTCTCGAAATATTTACTGCATTGCTTTTTCCTAACGTTCAGTACGATAAGAAAATAGTTAAAGGGAAACAGAAATGTTTTGTTTGATAGAGTGCTTTTCACTTGACCTCGTTTTATTGGAAAATGTCCAGAGACAGTTTAAAACGATGGAAATAGGGGGATAAAATCATTATGGTCCGATCGTCTAATGTATTATTGCAGCTATTCTAGTGCTGGGGTTTATACAAAAATCGACTTTTGAAAAAAAAAACGGTTTTCGAATTCCACTGTTCCCCAAAAAATCGGTTAAACTGGTTTCCGATTTCCACTTTTTTGAAGCAACGTGGGTTGAACCGGTTTTCGAATTTTCATAAAAAAATATAATTACAATAGTATATAAAGATTTGTACTTATTTTAAAATTTTTCAGGTTCCTTAATATTATGGAATTACAAAAAAAATAACAGAATAAAATATATTGCATACAAAACCAAATGCAAAAAACTAAAATAACTAAAATCCGTACAAAATATAAATCTTTCAAAAGGAGGTACCAAATTATAAATCTTTATTCCATTTAGTATTTTTTTTCTGAAAATATGAACTCATGATGGTTACTTTTACAGTAAACTGTTATGTACCTACTACAATATGCTTGTGTCCGAGGCGATTTCCAGTCAAAATGCTGACGTTTTTAATTAAATAATTCATTCATTTCTGCATATTAATTCTAGTATATAAAACCGGTTTTTTACATTTAAATACAAATTTATAAATAAAAACCGACAAACCCTGCCTAGTGCTATACAATCTACTATATTAAATAATAATCCGAAAAAGACCCAGCAAAATAATTAAACTTGATCTGAAAATCGATGCTTTCAATTACATTTTAGTACAGCATAGTTCTCCATTTAGAGAGGGGTTGGCACCTATCTTCGTCACGTTCGCGTTCCATTAATTCCAACGGAAAAATGTCCAGTAGAAGGAGTGCTACCGGATATACATATATGCGCAGGTGTACCAGAGGGCGGCCGAGATGCCTGCCAAGTTCGTATTATTTCACCTTTAAGTTCAACTTTGTGCTTTAGCGTTAGCCTTACGAAGAGAAGACGTTGGAAGGAACAAACTCAATGACGTTTCAGGGTGACAGTGGTGGGCCATTATTGTGCAACGGTACGCAAGTCGGAATAGTGTCGTGGGGAATTGGATGTGCTCGTCCCAATTCTCCCGGAGTGTATGCTCGCGTGGATTTATACTTAGACTGGTTAAATGAAACAATACACGCAAATTATGCGCCGCGAAATGTTCTTAATTTTATGAATGTGCTTGTTGCAGTGCTTCCCTTTGTGTTGTAAAAGAACGCAGCGTAAAATAAATGGCTCACTGAAAGTATGTAGGAATATTTATATTATAGTAATCCAGACCTTATGTTTTGTCTTACGGCCATAAGTCCAACGTCGAACGCACTATACATCTACCGTTATTGGGGAGAATTAGAAAATTTATTATAAGGCCCGGAATAAAATATTTAAAAAAATAAGATAGACGTATCGTCCAATGTAATTTTGTGTCCGTCGCTCGGCTGGACTCACGAGCCCCTTACCATTTCCGTGTCGCACGCAACGTTATCCATTTGGAGTGGAACTCGAACGCAATTCTACTAGCGGGTAGAATTGAAACTAAATACGATGCAAATTGCTAAGAAGAATACAAATGTGAATTGATTTACAATTAGAATTATAACTATTTTCAATTATATTATAAAAATTGTCAAGTTTTTATTCTACTGAGAAGTTAGAATGTGAAATTAGAGAATAATTACAAAAAAAAGTAAAACCGCCGCATTGGGATTTCAACTCCCGACCTCTTGATTGCGACTCATAGGTGTACGCTCGCGTTTCGGAAATGCGAATGTGGTGAAAAGAGCCGGACATTCACGCACATAGCAGCAGTAGGGATACGCCTGTGTGCAGTGCGATAAGATCAAAGTGGGGAGCGACCCGAATGACGGTAGATCATGGCGGGGGTAAGCAATTGTCCCACGTCCCACGATTCTGGCATCACTGATTTACCCTCAATTTTGACACGTGTTGAAGCACGTGTGGACCGGCGTAGCCTGTCGAATGCCGCGACTGGCAGCGACACATTCGCGGCCTTCATCATTCACGCACTTATTCAAACGTAGTCTATCTCATGATTCCCATAAAACACGCTTACGCAATCGTATGTAATATCCTCTAAAAGGAGCAACTAGTTCAACGAGAAGGTAAAAGTCTTTTACTCGAAAAAAATGACGGAGAAATTGCGAAGATACGAGAAAATTGATTTCCTAGGAGAAGGACAGGTTAGTCAATGATCAGCAACGCACGTTAATTTTACCGATATACTCATTCCCTTCATTTCAGTTCGCCACTGTTTACAAAGCCAAAGACGTCGAGACGTCGAAGATTGTCGCTGTAAAAAAGGTTCGCCTATACATTCTCCTTTCGGCCGCGAGAAAGTGGTACCTAATAGCAAGTGTCGTTCAATTGCTATGATTTTAGATAAAAGTAGGAAGTCGTGTAGAAGCTAGAGATGGAATAAATCGAACAGCACTGAGGGAAATCAAATTGTTACAAGAACTGAAACACGACAATGTGATTGGTTTGCTAGGTACACAGTTTTGTGTGTACCCCGCAAGAATCAAGGCTGTTCCTCCGTACGATAGTTACCTTGTAATACTTTCGTTTCAGATGTTTTCGGCCACAAGTCGAACGTGTCTCTAGTGTTCGACTTCATGGATACTGACTTGGAAGTCATAATAAAGGACAGCAATATAGTTTTGACGGCTGCGAACATTAAGGCATACATGGTTCAAACTTTACAGGGTTTAGATTATCTCCACTACAATTGGATACTTCATAGGGACTTGAAACCGAATAATTTACTCGTTAACGCCGATGGTGTCTTAAAGATAGGCGACTTCGGTTTGGCCAAATTCTTCGGTTCGCCAAATAGAATAAACACGCATCAGGTGGTGACGAGATGGTACAGAGCGCCTGAATTATTATACGGAGCGAGGCTCTATGGAACTGGGATAGACATGTGGGCGGTCGGTTGTATATTAGCAGAACTTTTATTGCGAGTACCATTTTTACCTGGGGAGTCCGATCTGGATCAGCTTACGAGAATATTTCAGGTATTACTTTCGGTCGAGTATGGGTAGTATTGCTAGTAAAATTGCATATCGCTTTCAGTTCGTTGCAATTGATTTATACGCACGACTTTCAGACATTAGGTACACCCACGGAAGAGACATGGCCAGGAATGACAGAGCTTCCAGATTTCATTCAGTTCAAACCGTTTCCTGGGACTCCATTAAAACATATATTCACTGCCGCTGGCGATGATCTGTTAGACTTAATTGCTAGTTTTCTGAATGTGAACCCTTTGGAGAGGTGCACGTGCGATCAGGCTCTTCAGATGCCGTATTTCAGCAACAAACCAGCCCCGACCCCCGGACCCAGATTACCCCTTCCGACGTCCGTGAAACGTCAACCGGAGGAGAAGCCAAATCTGAAAAGAAAGCTGTTGGAATCGATGGATGGCGCTTCGCTTGCGAAAAGATTACAGTTTTAACTATAATCGTAATTAGAAATGAATCATTAGGGAAAGCAATAATGTCATTGCCATTTTTCTTATCAATCCCGCGATAGATTTCCAAATGTAACATACAAACGAGAAGGGCGCAGAATTGTCTAGTACGATTTAATTTATACAAATGCATAGTATGCAAATGATTTGAGATCATGAGATATATCCATTTGCAGTAAAATAGTGCGACCGTGTACAAATTAATAATGTATTTTTCTTACAAGACTGTTATATAAATAATCAAAATTGGATATGATATATGTGTATATACAGGTCTCGTGTATCGTGCATGTTACGTTTTCTAAAAACCCATGCAATTTATAGTGATTATCGAAACTTGATACCGAACGGGAATGGAATGGGTTGAAAGAATAATACGTTTTTGAAAAATACAACATTATGCTGCAGTACTTTTATTAACTTAGAAACTAGTAAGAAACGTTTGATACGTGAACAATTTCGTAACTTGCCAGATATTGAATTACGATAGCGTATGAGATCGGCGACTCGCCGATAACAAATTATTAAAACTGTAATCGCATCTCGCAGAGTTTCTCTTTTGCAGCAGGAATTAAATTATTTGATTTCCATAATAAGTACAAACTTTACCAAATATCCCTCGCCTCTTTTCGAAGATGCTCCGAGGACACTTTCTTTTCTCTTTGTGGAAAAGCTATATAGATTACAAACGATTTTTTTCTCCCCCGACACATCCCTCTTTCTAAATCAAAAGAATATATCGCCTCGTTATTTCTTCTGAATCTCGCGATGATTTTGTGTCGTTCATCTCTGTAACAGGCCGACAAACGGTATTTTACGAGTACTGCTCACGACTGATTGTACCTTCTCAATCAGTTTCTACCTAATATCCGTGCATGGCTTTTAATATACATGGAATTCTATTACACATACGCATAAACCTAGTCAATACTGATGGGTAACGAAAACGTAAATACACAATTTAGTAGATACAAATTATATAGAATGCACATATCAGCACGAGTTGGCTACCGTTTGATCTCGGCGCAAATGTGGTTTGCTTTTAGAATAAGTTATAAGAATAGAGTAGATCTCGTATTATATTACACGAAGCTGTAACAAAATTTGTTACACTGTACACATAGTTACATTAAAAGCACAACTTAAGGCGACATGTGCATTTTAAATACTGAAGCGACATTTACTATTCCGTTCGTATAATTTTGATTAATCTGGGTATACAGGTGCGAAGCGGGAGGTGGGGCTCTATGTAACTAAACCGTGACAATTTTAAGGTAAGATGTATTAGAAGATTACCACATTGCACGTACAATAAATTTCGCTCGCGTAGATACGTTAAATGACGAAATTAAAATCCTGATATTACGACCGATTGGGGAATCAATCTGATGGCGTTTCTATTTTAATACGAAGAAGTTGGAACGACTATGTAAATGCTTAAAATTAAATAACAAGTTTCCTCGAAACGTAAGTAATCTCCTAAAGCACCTTAGAATGTATAAATGATAAGTCCATTCTAACATATTGTACTGTGGTCCCTCTTATTCAGACTGAACTATAAGTAACAACTACGTGACACCTTTTTTTTAATACGTTAATCAACGATGATCTTTCCTAAAAGTGTATACCAATGCTTGCCAGAGTGAAATTAATGAGAAAGCACAATCATTATCATTTCTAATTTAACTGATAATGTACAAATGTGAATAAAAATTTTGGGAGGAAATGAACAAGAAGCGTATAGCATTTTCACAATCGTATTCAAAGGAAATTCTACGAAAAAAGAAGAAGAGAAGAGACAAAAAGAAAAACAGATTGTACAGTATTCGATTTGAAATCATTTCTATGGTACTAATACTTTACTATGCTCGTTTTGTTTACAACATAAATCTGTCCTTTTCTGCAAGTTATTTACACATAAAAAATAATACACTTAAGAAGTAGAGATTTTACTGTACACCATACAATTATACGTAAAGCAATGTTTAGATTTACAAAAATCCATATTACACAGAGTGTAGTATAAAACCAGAAATCATTATCTATAACGATTTACAAAAAAGTAAATCGCCTTCTCTATATCGACGTGTTCATCGGACATACAGGCGAGAACGTTGCTTCTATCATTTGTGACATTGCGTCAATACGTAACCGAACATATTTGAGCGTGACAACTGTAGAAATTGCAAAAGAACAAATGATTTCAATTGATTGATTAATACGTTGCTCAACAACATAATCCATTTAAAGTCACCACCGCTTTAAATGTAATACAATAATGCGATAGATTTAATGGTTTTTGCGTTTGTACACACTATCCTCTTATCCTGCGTGCACATTGCAAGGAACATTTGTATTCGATAACATTAGCATTTTTTATTATGCCCTTCTGCATGGCCCTACACGTGTAACATGCTCGTAAAACTTTATTAATCCAGTAGGGCTCAGATTTTCGATAGGATGCATCATCGATCGTTACGTAAAAGTAGGATACATTATAAACAGTACGTAGGACATAGTATTATAGAAACGAAACAATTCCTTTTCTTTAAACACGTATAGAAATATTAAAGAAACGAAAGTGAGACCCAATCGGTACAATCTATTTTAAATGAGAATTTACAAAACAAAACAACGACGTCATCAAGCACGCGTACTATTTCTAGTACTTTTTAATTGTTGAGATATTATTGTCTTATATTAGCATCCCACGAAGAACACGCGCTTGAAACAGCTTTAAAGGATTATTTTACTGGACATGAGATGCAATGAAGATTTGACCATTGTACGCACCTATGCAGAACAATCGTTTTGTCCATTAAATTATACTATGTCCTATGCAAATATTTCTTTTTTTTAAGCGGTAATTGATGCGCAGTCTATAGAGCACATGCAGCAGACAATTTGCTCTCGCATTTTCTTTCTAGACATTTGATTCAGTATTTAAAGTAACATATGTAACAACTTATGCAACCAACAACGTGTTATGACTACCTTATAATGCTTATCCTCCTTAATTTCTTATGGTTTTTTTACATTAAGTCAATATTTACCAAGATCTTTAAACAATATTAGTACATTCTCTTGGAGACCAACGGATTCTTTAAACGTCCCGAGAAAATCTTGGGAAATTAAAAACAACGAGGGTTGTTAGAAGCATTTGGCAAAATATCGCAATTTCAAATGCACCGTACATAATTCTTTTCGTAATGTAAATGTTAACACTTCGTGGATAATGTCACTTCATATTATTTAAAAATCATGGTACCCCGTTGCCAGAAGAAATATCCATTTGCAAATGAGAATGAAACTACATACCATTTAGGGATTTAAAAATAAGTAATACATACATTATGATATAACTGTTCGTAATAATAATATCACATCTCCGAATACTACTTAGCAAGAAGTGTTACAAAATAAATGTATATATAAACGAGTTTAGACGAAAAATATAGGCGGTGCATTTTCTAGGTAACTATGATCCTTTTCTCGAGCGCAAAGAAGAATATGTTCACGGTTTCTCGAATATGAACAGTTTAGTATGGTATATTTCGTTTCCAATATGCAGGGATGACTCCACAGTTTCGTTTTGTAAATATTTGTAAAATTATTCTTCAGTCCATTCGTATCACTATTGAAAGTCCAACTTTTATTATACAAAATTCAGTTAATATCTCAATTCTTGATTGATAAGTCCCGCTTTGGAGACGCACAAGTTTATAATCAACGAAAAATCGAACCGAAAGCATCGTGAAGAATTCATCGAAATCATAGACCATCGCTACCATTTCCGTTTTATCGATATTCCTGCGTTAGATATATGTAATATGTATTTCAAAAAGGAGAAGATAAAAACGCAGCAGTCTCATTGTTCGAATATTTCTCTCTGCATTAATGATTTTGGATCGGTACGTATTACGATATAAACAGAGTTTATAGATCAATGTTTCTATTGGAAAGAAACAGGGAAAGAAATGTTCACAGGCGAACGATAATAATTTCGTAATTTGGGTAAATTGACGATAGTAATTAAATAATTCGAGTCAACGTACGAGATCGCATAAACATAAACGAACAAAATGCTGTCGCAACGTGAAACACTCTGTGTAGCTTCTTGATTAGGCACAATGTTCGAAAGCAATAAATTCCTATGCCTCTGTTTAAATAAAAAAAGTTCTTTGTGGAACACACTTTCCCAATACAGACTATGCCTCCCTAGAATTCATTGTAATATTAAAAGTAGAAATACATATTTCATCGTTACTACTGTTCTTCACTTTATTATATTGTGTGTATTTGTGTGTATGTGTATATATATATATATATATTTTGTGTATTCATACATAATATTCATATATATACATATATATATTCAGTAGTCAGTCCAAGGCAAACATTATCCGCAGTAGTACAATATAATATAGCTATCATTTTTCGCATCTTTTTAAATTGTTCTACCTATATATTACTTTCTTTTAAAAAATGTATACTTAACATTTAATATAATATAATATAATATATAATATATATATATATATACTATATATACTGTATATACTATATATATATATATCTCTTTAAAATATTTACAGTCCATGCTATGATACAGTAATTTTAATTGTTTCTTGTATTCATATTTTATAAAGGCAATTATTATCGTAACTATAAATCTTATTTATACAAGTATATGTATACCGTGTAAACATGTTTTTTTACAGCAACCGTGTTCATATTAGGACAGTATATGATACAAGGAGGGATGTTACACGATTCATGACACCTCTACACATATGTACACAGGTAGTGTCATGATCATACAAATCATATTCTGCCTCGTTATTGTGTCATAGCTTGGTGCCAATCGAATTATTCCTCAAGTCTAAATATTCGAAATGGCAATCACCTACAATTCGGGCAGCCTGACAGGTATGGCATTTCTCTGACACTCACGAAACTCGAAATGCAAAATAACGAAAACGAAAGGTAGATAAATGGTAAAGACACAAGGGCAACTGCACTTCTTCTGAGAACTGGAGGAAAAGAAACAGTAATACCTACCCAACAGGACTGTTCATAATATCCTTCTAATGTAATATTATAACGATTTACAAACCGCTGTATATGACTTTAGTTGCGAGGTTTTCAAATGCAACAGGATAATACTAAGAAATTTAGGACCCTTATGACTTTACTCGATGACAGCTATATTTAATAGAATTACAAGTTCGACAGAAAGCTATAACGTTTTGTAAACATGCTGATTATCTCGAGTAATAGATTAATAAATAACAGCAACCAATTAATTGCAATTAATGACCCAAAGATTAATTACAAATGGTAACTAGATAATAAATCTTTTGTTTTGCTAGCCTTGAATTATTACACAGGCGAAGTAAAAATGTATAATCATAAATCAACCTGTGCATTTTTATTTGTGTACACTATTTGAGAGGTCGTCGGAGGTGATTACTGATAGTTGAATGAGTCATTAGAACATGAGATCTTCTTCGTTCTAGACTCCTATTAGATAAGAGCAAATTAGAATAATTTATACACTATATATTTCATTAATTGAATACTCTTTTTATACATAACGAAATATAAGCAGTTACTTAAAAAAGGGCTGATTTCAAGTTCTGCAATTGAGCAAAAATGATAAAATTCATATAAACTTAAAAAACCATCGGAACATAGTCCTTGTTGGAGTAACAAATATTTCGGTTAAGAGTCTAGAACAACGATTGATCTTGTAAAAAAGACCTCTTATTAAAGTGATCGTTAACTAACAATAATTTTTGGTGAAAAAAAAAAGGAAAAGAAATAGTACTCTTTAGTAGTTACTAATGTGTAGAATTTTTCACGCAAACCATTAATACTTTAATGTCTGTTAACATTTTTATATACCGCGATGCGCATGGCGCAATATTTCTCTGTGCCATGCGCGATGGAACTGGATCGTAAAGAGCACAAATCTTGATAATTTGATCGCATTTTCAAAGCCCGCTTGTTATTAACAGAAAAGTTCGTTTGCGACGGTTTTTCGTAATTCTGTTGAATAATGCTGCTACTATAGCGTAGCAAACTATTCACCCGAAATTTGATAGATAGTGGAAAGACTTACAATAATAAATGTCCAGATTATAGATCAATGGTATCCAGTGTGTGCGAATTTTTTGATGCATTGTCCTTTGGTGACGTGGTGGCAACACTAACTTGTTTGTTGGTATTGTTCGTGAATGGCATTGAAAACTTAAAATCTCCACCATTCGGTAGCTTGCGCATAATCTTCCCGGACGTGATCAGCCTTCCAAAGCCTTCCTGATGCGCGAAAGCGTATCCGGAACGTAGGGATCGTCGCGTACGTCTCGTAGAAGGCGTACGAAGTATGTCTTGACTTTGGCGCGAACGTAGTTGTGCCAGTCTCTGCTTAAGCCTGACTCTGTCCGATAAAGTTGGCCTAACGTCTATGAAGAAGAATCTCCACGACAGTACGGGTATTACCAATATGATACACGAGATGACTGCCGTAAACCAGAACGTTGCCTCGGACATCGCCTAAAATTGTACGTACAAGTAGTTTTAATGTCGCGTACTAATTACGGTGAGAATATTATTGCACGAGATATACATACCATAGTAAGACTGCCAACGTAACTACCACCTATGACGAAATTATAGAAATAATCTAAAATGAAATACCAAACAAGCGAGCCCCAAACCATAATATGATTAACGATCGTCCAATATGATGTGTCAAGGGCTATTTGAACAGTCACCACTATGACTAATATGGTGGCTACAACACTTCCCAGCAGCATATGATCAGAAAGTACATAGCCCTTTGGCGATACACCATCCTTATACGTTCCTATAAAGAATCATTTTCAATGCTTTGCATACGTATCTCGAGATAGAACGAATATAAAATATTATCCAAGCTTACCGTACGGAACTAAGAATAATACGCAACTAGCGAAGAAACCATGTATGGCACTCCAGCAGAATTCCTTTTTATTAAAAAGTAAATTCTGCAATCCAGGTGCGTAAAGTTTTGGGTACAATAAACTATTCTTATCGTTAACATCTTGATCGAATATACCAACTGCCATTACGGGCAACGACGTATAAAAGAGGTTGTAGACAGAAATGTACATAGGATCGAATACAGTCTGCAGAGGAATAGACATTTATTAGAATACGATAGAAGACTCCTGTTCTACGAGAATTTAATCGGATTGCTGGGAAATCAGAATTTTATGTTAAGTTCATATTACAGTACTCAACTTTGGAACTAGCTGCTCTACAAAGGAAATTTGTAAATCACATTCGCCTTAAAACTCATCACTTTGTAATATTATACGACTACGATGTAGAGGCGTTAGTAATCAATGTGTGGCGGGTAATAAGAAAATCGTACCTGTGCGCTGAATCCGCAGAAAAAGGCAAACCAGATGTGGCATAGCGTAAACGCAAAATTCTTGTAAAAAAAATACCTAAGAAACTTGCTCATTCTATAGTACGACCATCTACCATGAACAAGGAGCAGTCTTTCCAAAAACCTAAACTGTCCTATCGAATAATCGGACGCTAACACAGCTTGCAATCCTTCCTGACCGCTGATGCCGACACCGATGTGAGCAGTCTTTATCATCGAGACATCATTAGCTCCATCGCCGATTGCCAAAGTCACTGCGTTCTTATTCTTCTTAATTAATTCGACAACCATTGCTTTTTGTAAGGGTGTCACGCGACAACATATCACAGCTTTACCTGCAAGTTTTCACATACGAGGTCACAGTGCCACGCTGGCAAGTAAAAGAAGGAAGAAGAGCGAGCAATTTGTTAGGGACAACTTACATTGGCTTGATACGTCGAGAAAAAGTTGCTCAACTTGTGGATGTAATGCATGAACTAAAGAATGTCCGTTAATAACTACCGCGAATCCAGTTGCTTGTTCCATTTCATGTTCATCTTGTTCATCTCTGCTGGGATTGTATTCTGTATCACTGCTGCATATAGAAAATACAATGTTCAGATGATTTATGAAGGTGCAAATTACTTTACAAATGCTTCAATTTCTTGGAGTCAAACGTGTCATTTCTTTCAAATTTACACAACAAGTTGAATATACAAGATTCTTATCCAACGTAACGAGTGACAAAATACGGTATTTAATTGCTTGCATAATAAAAAGGGAGACTTGAATCGTTTCTTTGGATATATATATATATATATATAAATGATGCGCATTAATCGTAAACAATACACACAGTGCTCTGTATATCATAGGCTACTGATATAATGACGTAACATAAGCACTATAATCTTCGTGTCGTCATTATTATCGTCATTAAGATTAATTTTAAGCATACAGAAAGAGAAGGAGTGAGTATCAAGCACATGGTAATTATCATTATTCGTTTGGACTAATTAATTTTAATATAATATCATAGTATACGGAAAAAGTAAGAAATCAAAAAAAACTGTAATGTTCGAAACAAAAGACTAGTAGCTAAACTACTATATTGGAATGTCTACATTATAAACAGAATTATCGACAGGCATGAGGTAAACGATCTTAAATGTCCGAATAATAAATGAAAGGGAAGGAATGGAGAAATATCTTATGAAACTTTAGCATTTCCATATGTGTGAATATTTTCAAATCTGCATGCAAATATATAATTCACTGTAGACTTGAATATTCCGAGAAAAAACATCGTTCAATTTAAGTCTGAGAAAACTGGTGTTATCATATGCATAACAAATTGGGTTACAGTGAGGTAGCAATACGATATTCATCATCGGTACCTGTACAACCTCGTGAAAATGCATGCCAAAGTATATTTAAATTACTCGACGGTTCTGAATAAAAATATCATTGAAAACTGCCACCGTTCGTGGGAACGACTTCGATAAAGTAGTACATTGCAATATTTTGAATTTTGAGTTTCGCCATCTTGATGTAATATCGAGGAAAATAGACTTGGATCTGAAGTATTTATAAATTCGTAGGCATAGCCAGACAAAGAAAGCGTTACACAGAACATGATGCCACATTCAGTATGAACGAGAAACTTTTAAAATGAATGCGTCAATTAGTCAGAAATAGGTATGGAAAAGGTTAATGGTTGTACTCCGTCTCTTTCATGTGCCTGACCTTTCCTTGTCCCACCTGAATGTGACAACGGAGAGTGTTGGCCGGTGTTGCTGGTTGGAGGTCGTTTTGATAGTTTCCAAATACCGCGTTAACTGATTCTCCACGCCATCGTAAGTAGTAGCATCCACGATAAAGACATCTGTAAGGTCGTCTGTCAACAACTGGCAGGAGTAGCCAATATTGATAGCAGTTTCTGTATAGGGATAAAGTAATATAAATATCTTCTACACTATTATGCCCATCCGCGTATACATAAACGTGCCCGCTACTGTGCAACAATTTCGAAATATTTACACGTGTTTTTACCTTGTTTATCACCAGTTAATACCCAGATCTTGATACCAGCAAGAGCTAAATTAGCGATAGTTTGGGGTACACCGTCCTGTAACTTATCTTCGATGGCAGTCGCGCCCAATAGAGTCATATCCTTCTCTATTTCTTCGTAAATAGCATCCAATTTGTCGTCCCTGTTCTCCTGGCTCAACGCAGCTTCTTGGTGACGTTGCTTCCAATCATTGAAAAACTGCTCGTCTAGATCTCTGACCGAAAGGCACAATGTTCTCAGACCCTCGCCCGCGAATTTATTAAGGTGATCCAATGTTTTCGCCATAATCTCCTCGCTGCCTTTTTTCACACGATCGTAAATAACATTGTCCGCCCCTTTACAGTAAAGCCTGAGATGGCCGTCCTTCCTCAGGATCACGGACATTCTTTTCCTAACGTTATTGAAGTCCAGGATGCAAAGCAGCTCGTATATCTCGCGGTTCCCCATTACCTCGATCGTTATGCTGTTTGGGGATCTTTCTTTGAATACGAAACCGAAGTTCCTGGCGGCGGACACAAGAGCAGCTTCGTCCGGCGACTGTGCCTGGTATTCTAGTTTCCCATTCTTTTCCTCCGGCATAACGGTGTGACAAAGCGCCAGCAACCGAAAGAAACTATGAACGTCTTCATTGTTCCGTTTCACAGCTTCGAGGAGCGCACCATCGTAGAACTTGAATTCTGGCTCGTAATCCTTGTTGAACGAGAAATCCAATGGCGGCATTGACTGTAACCGTAGATGGGGTGTATTAATTTAGAGGCCGATCCCTTGCCCCCCCGTTGATAGTAATGTTAATGACACACAAGAGAAGACAGTATGTGGAAATGAAAGTACTAGTAAAGAATTCAAAGTAAATACCTTTGCCTCCATATAAATAGATTTGTTGCAAGTCAGCAGGCATTGAGACGTTATAATTTTATAATTCCTTAAAGCATTGTGAAAATTAATTTCTTGCATCTAAGCGGTTTGGAAATGCTTGAGTCCGTTTACAGACAAGAGTGGAATAATATGCGGCATGCAGTTTAACATAGTCGGGGATGTGAGAAAGAGGTTGCGAAGCAAAAGTATGGTCAGTGCATGCAGAATTAACGCATCGAACATTGCGAAGTTCGTAATAACCTGTGCGGAGTGTAACGATCTATGATAGCGAAGCATGCGGGATAGGACCAATGAAGATGCAAGCAGAACATTGCGTAAAAGTCTCTTCGTTTGTGGAAGAAGTGTGTGTGATAATTATTAACATGCGTACTGAAAGTTTGTGTGGAATCATCGGACTGCCATTGATGCCTCGTCCTGGAATTATATTGGCTATCCTGTCCACCTGTTCCAGTAGACGTACGTTCGGACCACTTAATGGTGTATAAACTTGAACAAATTCCTGTCCATTTTTCCATCGCATCGTAGGTGTTCGGGCAGCTTTGTCCGTCTACATGCAGCACACACATGCTAAGTGATGTACATGAAAACTTATGCAAAATATGGCCAAACTGTGAAATGATTCTATAGTTTTTTTTATCTTGCTATCAAGAAACAATCATAACAGCTGGCGACCCTCGTTTTCGGCTACGACTACACTGTCGCGTAATGCAAATGAAATTAACAGAGAATAGCATAATCTTTCTTGATAACAAGAGTGGAATGAATGACATCGATGTATCGAATACTAACGATTTAATTCTATTCAACGTAAATGTTCGTGACACAAAGGTGAAACAGAGAATACGCTTTTAACTGATAACTCCTTTGCAGGATATAAAGCTTGGCTATCGAGACGAATAAACTGTCTGTATTCCCTTACGTAACTCGTGTACATGATAGAAGAAATCAAATAGTATCGATGCAGTGTAGATTGTGACCGCAATAAATTTCGTTGCAGTAATAACCGAGACTTGGACTTAAAAACAAGTTTTTACGCTTACAAGACATTAAAAGCTAGAGAGTGTAAATAAAAAGGAACAACGGACGTTATTGTACAGCAAACGATTTATAGTGGCAACGTACCCCATCGGTCAGCATCGAGTCTGGCTACGGATAGAGGGATGAACAGACTCACCTCGCTCAAATCGACGACTTCCCCGGTAACTTCGTCGATAACGTCCCCGTAACTTTTCCCCGCCACAGAACACTTGTTAAAAGTCATAATATTCTGCGTGAGCGTTCCGGTCTTATCGGAAAATATATATTCTATCTGTCCCAACTCTTCGTTTAACGTAGTAGTCCTTGCTTTAGCGTGTGTGTTCGTAGGTGCGTGGTACATCTCCTCGTCCCAATTAATCAGGAACGACTGAACGAACCTGATAACTTCGACACTCACGTACAAACTGATTGGCACCACCGTATTCAACACAATCGCGTAGGAAAAGAACACAAGCAGAGCGATCACTGTGGCACCGCTCATGGGCTCGGTAGGCACCAGCGAGTCCCATGGTAGATACACTTGGAAATAACGGCCCACAAGGCTCTCCCAAATACCACAACCGATCGTACAGAACATACACATGGAAAGTAAAAAGAACACTATCCCGATTATGAGAAGATTCAACAGCCTATCTATAGAGGTCCTCTTAAATTTCGTCTTCCCTGAGTTTTGCATTAATTTGGTATCCTTGCCTGCAAAGATGACCACACCGTAGCACCACTGCGTGTTCCTGAGCACGCAGCCTCGTAATATAACTTTGTCGTTGTCCAATGCGTACCTGCAAACCATGCGAAGGCGGGGACATTAGGGCCGTGAAACGTGGCTACCATGGCGATTATCGTGGCGGGCCATGGAAAAGCGACATAAGCTAGGGAAACCGTCTACTTACTTCCGTCCCCTCCACGTAAGGGTACCATCGAATTTATTTAGCAAATTATTAGGAGTTTCGCAAACAATTTCGCCGTCGAACTGACCGATCATTTCATGGTTGTCCGTCATCTCGGCAGTCTCGGCTAAGCACTGCCGACACTTCAAATTCGTCTCCCTGGAACAAGCAATCTTATTATTAGCCCATCGCTTCCTACGTTCAATTACTTACTAAGGTAAACTTAAGTCGTCTGACTGTTCAATTGCTCGAAGATCTGCGGCAATTAAAACGTAATAGAAGCTGCACGAAGATGTACTAACCCATCTAATTCCGCGGTTTCAATGTAACAAAGACCGTTTGGCTCACTAGTTGATAAAAGAAGGACGTCGGCAGCAACGAACTGATCGTTTTCCATTCTGATTACGTCGCCCACTTGGACCTGCGACCATTTCTCCTCACGGAGGCTAGTACCCCGCAGTGTTTGAGACTTCCGATTGTTCACCTGCGAATCGCTGCTGTGCCGTTGCTGAAATTCATTTAATTACGACGATAAATAGTGCTGCACGGCGGATGGTAGTTCGAAGGGAGAATACACCACGCGCTTGATATACTAGGGCGTCCTGTAATTCGTAACACAGCTGGGCAGTGGTGTGCCCCGTCCAGAATGCAATGCAGAATCACAGGACACCTTTTGCGCTAGGGGTGTTGCGTAATTTTCTGTGGACTTACAAAATCGTCGTAAGCATCTTTGATGGCAGTGAGCATGAGCACCCCTATAAGGGGTATGGCTGTAGTGATGGGGGTCAAGGAGGAGATAGCGGGGATTATCTGAAGCACCAGCAGGCATAGGAAGTAAAAGTTAGCGAGCCGCTGAAATTGCTCGAATAAATTTAACGGTAGGAACGTCACAACTCTATACTTGGACGTCTTAATGTAGTTGTTCTGAAATAGAAAGAAAAACGAATCAGACCAACTATCAGGCGCGCTCCCCATCGTTATCGAGGACATTTCGTTCGCTTTTAATTAACGCACGGAACAAAGATTATGAATATGCATTTCAACCTTACCGCGTAATTAAACTGCGAGTTGAACTCGCGATTATTTGCGCGAATTCGCCTCTCCGTTTCTGGAACAGAAAGAAGAAACAGGGTGGTATTGTATCGTGATAATAATGAGATGGAAACATGAAATGCGCGTAATCAATGATTCTCATTACACAGTACTCTCAATTGTAATTAGGGTCCTGCCGCGTTTTACAGCCACTTATTTGTGCTCCTCCCTTTTCGTCTGGCGAATTGATAATGCTTGATGTTATGTGTAACAATGTAATGGAACAATTATCCCACACTACTATTCCCTGAGCAGCCCCTCTGTAAACTAAATAACAGAGTGAGTCCATTATTACGAGTTGATAATGAACGGAGAATTATTTAACAACAATTATTGATTATTAGTACAAACTCAATACAACGCGGTGAACCTTCTTTTGCCTATACAAACTACTCCAAATTTTCACCCCTTTAAAGGATTACACTTCTACGATAAGAAATATCAAAGCCGAGGCCGTGATCCGTAGAATGAGACACCAACATAATTTCAACCATCCAATTAATTGCAGAATTGAAGCTCGTCCTCGCAGAGTTCACCTCAAGATGTGAACACCGTTTTACAACGCAATCCTTTGGCATCGCGTGTACGCGCTCAATTAAAATCGGACAAACAAACCGTCCAGTGCGAAATAAAAGTGGAACGTAGAGTGGGGCTAACAGTCCGGCAGGTAAATATCCCGAATGTAAAATCTCGATTCGTAAACAATCGATTGAATATTGCAGCATAACTATGTTGATGGCAATGGTAATGGAGGGGACCGCAGAGTCGCCAGTCGTTTTTGGGCTTTCGTGCGTGTCATATTACGCCTTTGTTATTATGTATATCAAACACAACTATATACGAGTAGTTGTGTTTGTTGGAGCGAACCAATTAGTAAAGTAGTATTTCCTTTCAATATTGTATACCAAAAAAATGGTAATTCCATTTTGAATTGACACACGTTTTGTGATATAACTCAACAAAAAATAACACTATTAACCAACAATTTTGTGAAAGTAAAGCTTAATAGTTGTAGTTTATGCAAAATAACGCCGTATATCTCTAGATTGTTATTACCAAATTTTACATAGGTTTATACGAAAAACGGGACTTCAGCCCCACCCTACCTTACCACAACGAAGGCCAGATTTTGCAAATAAAACGGATTACAAGATTACGCATGGGCAACTTGGTTGACAAATGCGCCACAATTTTTTCCCGACGCTAATGCAATATCGTAACCGCTTCATCTAAATCTAAATGGACGTTAAAATTTGCAAACGCGCAACTCTGTGTTTACCAGATGGCACAATCTGATTACAACGGTGACGCAAATTTCCGACACGATCGACCATTACGCAAGCAACAATCATCCTCCCAATGCATCGCAAACAATGACTTCCTCGACGCTTTTATAGCGTCATATAACTATAGAAAATTCCACAACGATACTAATTTTCTTTTTCCAAAGTGACTGCTGCGTCCCAGCCAGTTTCGCCAAGGCTTGAAAGGCTGGCTAACAGAGAACCGTGCGAAAACGTCCAAAGTAGATACTTTCAAAGCAATAACGAGCCTGCGCCTCGCGTAATTAATTCGGTGACCTTAAGCGTCCAATTCTTCACACAGCTTACTGAAACGGCACAGGATCACCGATGCGAGGCGAAGAAAGAATCAACTTCGATAATAAGAGTGCCAAGAACGATCGCACCTACCCCTCTTGCCCCATCCCGGCCGTTCTGTACACGTCGCGCACGAACGAACCGAGGCGAGTAAACGGAGAAAAAGTTGCCGGCGCTGGAGCAATTAGTCGATTCTTTCTTCGACCCTGCGACAAACAGCACCCCTAATTGGGGTGACCTTGCGTCGTCCCGAAGACGTCCCGGACCGTAGAGGGAAGAATCGCGAGGGGACTCACCGCTGGAGAAGAAGGACGTGCTGCGGCCTATGCACTCGGTGGCGGGCGGTGAGTTGGGTGGCGCCGAGGACGAGCAGGACGCAGAAGTTGCGGAACGGTACCTGGTGCCCTTCCAGATCACCAGTTTGCCCAGCACCGTGAGCAACGATTCACGGAGGGTGTTGTGCCTGCTGGCGCCACCCAGGCTGCTGGACGAGTCCCTTTTCGAGCATTCGCCGACCGCCTCGACCTCGTCCGAGGAGGACGGCAGGTTCACCACCGCGTGCGCCCGCCGACCGTCGCCCGACGGCGGCGGCTCCAATGGTATCGGTTGCAGCTGCAGCTGCTGCTTGTTCCGTACTTTCCGCCGTTTCTTCTTCTTCTTCCGCGTGCCGGCGGTCTCCTCGTCGTTGCACACCGACGTCACGGTGCTCGATCCCTTCTTGCTGCCCACGGCGCCCGATTTCGTCGTCGTGCACGCCGTCGGGGAGACTATGTCAGCCTCGTCGCAGTCCTTCGCCTTTTTTTTTCCCCGCCAGGGACAGCAAAACGCGTTACAGATCGTCGCGGTGGAGAGGTACTAACGATTGGTCGAGGACACGCCGTTTGGCACGAGCAACGCGCCCCTTTACGTGGCCTCCTGCGCAACCGTTTTCTTTTCGCCAATGTTCCTAACGATCTAGCTCTCATCGACGCTACGTAGGTGGATCACGGGAAGTGTACTTTCTCAGTATATTTTCGATAGGGCCTTTCGGTTTCACTTAGCTCTGTGAGGTGTGTTTCAGATAAGATCGGAGGAGCGCTGAAGAAGACGATGCGGAGGATGTAGCTGCTATGTGATTGGATGTGTTTAGAACATACGAATGGTACTATTTTACGCGAAGCTGGGTGCAGGATGCAGGGAAAGGTCGTGGCTTTCACTGATGAAGCTACGCAGCTTGCGTTGGTGGGGATTTGTTGCAGAAGATCTCTGATTGATCTGTCCTAGCAAAAGAAAGTTGGCGACGGATATCTAACATTCTCTAAATAGTGTCTCTTCACCTCGAGCTTCGTATAACGATGCCTTAAAGATAAAGGGTTACATAAATCGCAATTCGAACCTCTGGTGCGGAAGACCACCGATGCGCAGTAAACTCAATCGCACCGCACAGCACATAGTAGCCGCGTGCGTTGATGAAGATGTGTAAAAGAAATCGATCCTCGAATTAACACATTTCAGGGACTATCTGAACAGTAGTATACACGAGGAGCTTGTACATCGCGTTTCCAATCGAGCGGGCCACTGATTGCGGAGTGTGTCTGTTCTACGTGTATGAAACTATCGATTGCCTTCTACATTCTATGTATCGCGGCGATGGCAGGTTATACGTCCCGTGAACGCGAGCGGCTATAGAAAAATGATTAAATACCATCGATGCTCCAGAAAGTGTACGTGTGGAAACTGGTTGAAAAGTACGGATGGTAGAATGGCTGGCTCGCGTGGCGAATATGTGTCACGGACACTGTGCGAACCGAGCCGGCTGACTTTTCCGGCGTCTCCAATAAAGCTGCGATACGCAGATGACCGTAAAGTCGAATGCCTATAACGGATCTTTATTGTGTCGGATAGGTTCGCTCGCGTGCACGTTTAACACCGTCTATCGAGAATCGCACACGCGTGGCGTACGCTTTGATCCCGCCTTCCCAACACTGTGGCTAGCATTTAAACTCATCCATCACGCTAGCTTTTCCATTCTTCATAAAATAGCTATGAATATTAATGTAAAGATACGCTATCCTGCATTGTTTCTGTCCGAGCGTAAGGACAACGCAGACTTCGCGAAGTATCAACGAAGATGGGGCCGGCTGGTGGTCAGGTGCACGTGCACTCGATCCAGTGGAAATTGATTTTCTCGGAAGCGAAGACCAGTTGCGGAAAAAGTTATTTCAGAATTTTAAAGTTGTTTTTGCGGAGGGATTCGTTTCATCTGCAGCGGTGCCATATTTGTTGCAGCATTCTGCCAGTTCGCGGTCAGGTGCGCGTGCACCCGACGGGCTTTCGAAACCTATTTTCTTGAAAATCACGAAGGATTTTCAGTGACAGATCGTGTCGTGCGCATTGCTGTTTTTTTTAAATCATTTCGAGGGATCGGGTGCTCGCATATTCATCGGAAACGAATGAAATCAGGCATGCGATGTAGATAATTTAGACAATGCATGCAATTAGCCCGAATTGCGATTAGTTCTTAATTTATTCAATTTATGTACATAGATTTCAACCTATTTATACTAAACTGACCGGGCACGAAATTGTTCCCTGGAAATTCACAGTTAAAGCAGACTTTTATAGCGATTCCCTTTGTGGAGATAATTAATGTTAATCGCGCTGTATCCTCGGCGGCAGAACGAATTAACACTTATGCAAGCACCAAAGGATGTAAAAATGATATGCCACCCGCTGTGGATTAATAAACGGGATATCACCTTGACATTTTCAGGATAACCTGGCAGTTATAATACACATGTCTTATGAAGTTAGATATGAAACAAGGACTCGTCCTTAATAAACTCGAAGGAAACGCACATGAGACGCCCTGAGCTCATCCACTGTTCTTTTAAACTGACAATAACAAACAGAATTCTTTTTATTCCTATTCCAAGCTCAAATCCACCACATAGACTGTGAACTATTATAGCAAGCATCCTGCTCGTAACAAATAGCTATGGCTAATTTTCTCAGTGAATATTTACGATAAGAAACATTAAGTATTAAATTGTTATAAAAATAATAAATAGAAAATATTGAATTGACAATTCAAAGCCCTGGGCGATGCATTACAAAAATTTGTTTGGAGTATTGCTTGACCACTCTTCAATCGTCTGTAAAGAATGGCTCATTAATCCCAATTGTTTTATTTTTGCAAATTGGTTCAGGCTACACGCAACAGTAAATATTCACGTGCAACCAGATTGAAATTTGCGTGAAAATCAGAGGAAATCAAATTACATTTGAAAAACCTGCTTGTACGGGGATTCGAACTCGGGACCGGAGGTTTACTAAACTGACACCCTACCAACTGAGCTACTGACTGGTGCTACGATATAACTTCAAAAAAAGGTACAAACGTGGTGCACAAAATTTAAGCGTTAATATATCGTTACAGTTGAGTTTCGATAATCCGAGATCTCAATAATTTAATATTCAAATTATCGAAGCTTCATTGTGCTACTCTATATTTGCTCTTAATATTCACAAATCAAGTTACGTAGCAACAGATGCGTTGTTTATTTATCTAACTTTAGCTCTTTACGAATTCTGAAAAGCACCCAATGCCACGTAAGGATTCCACCAGCACAGCAATTTGTATCTTCATTAATCGGATTCCAACGATTACCTTGAACGTTGCTCTATATATGTCTGATGCAAATGGCTGCACTGGCGCATATTTGTTAGTTCGTTTACCGAAATCGCGTTAAATAAACCCGACCGTTGTTTCCATAATTATTCGAATTCTCTGGCTAATGCATTGGCCGTGGAAGAAAACGGGAATATATATGTCACTACGCTAAAAGCGGGCTAGCTTGTTCAGTGTAGAGTCTGACTTCGATATTCGAAATTACGTGTATGTGGAAAAATCGTACGAGCATCACAATTACTAACTGTACGTACGTGAAGTGGCGAGAGAGGGGTGATTATTTGAAGAGTCACCAGAGTGTAACAAGAGTCAGTAATTATACAGCGTTTGAGAGTCAATGAGTTTACAGCGAGGGTTGAAAGAGTGCCTACAATCAGCAGAGGGAAAACTTATGTTTATATATTGTAATTGGCCATTGCGGAGGAGTAGTAGCAGGTTGCAGGTGAACGATAATAGAGAATAAGCGAATGGTAATAAAACGAGATGGGATAATCAATAAAATAAAATGAATCAGCGTAGGTAGGGAAATGAAACAAATGAATGTAGAGGAACGATAACAGAAACATCTCGAACTCGTAAACAGTTGGTTCCCAAACTTCCCTGTACCAACATTTCTGTTCACTCTGTTCAGTACTAACGACGTGGAAATTTTGCACGATCAATTTACCAACACCCTATGTGCCCATAGCACTTTTGATCTTCATGTTATGCACTCTGATATTGAATTTAATACCCATGCACCGAGAGTCTCTAAAGCAGGGGATTGGAGCAGACCAATTTTTTATTTGCTCCGCTCCGACATCAAAATACTTGCTTCTGCTCAACTCCAGCTTTTTTTATTAAATAAAAATTCTGTTAATATTTTCAAACAGTGATCTTTTATTTGCCACAAATCCCACCTTCCTAGCTTTTCATTTTCATGTAGAAAAAAAATCATAAAGAATGCTTAATTTCCGGGCAAAGATAGTACTAGGTATGCCTCCTCGACAATTGGTATTTATTAAAAACATTTTATTCATCTGCTCTTATAAAATGAAAGGAAATTCAAATAATAAACAAATTTTGAGCAGCGGAGCAGTAAAATTTTTCCGTGCTCCTGCTCCGAGCGCCGCTCCAACGCTATGCTCTATCAAAAGCATTTTGTCCAGTCGCGCAGCAAATACGATTCTTATCCGCGTCAAAGAAATCGCAAGCAGCGACTTTGCAAATCCTACAGCCGCGCGCCGTCGCGCATTTCTTCCTTTACAATTATCCCTTTGTGTACCGTGACACGCATACGCGTCGGGAGTATTTTATATTCGATAGTTTTCATCCGAGCATGTAGAACCAGGGGAATGTGTGCCCGCACCTCGTGGCAGGTACGCAAATACAGTTAATGCGACGGAAATTTATGGATGTTTGGTAGTGAGGCGCGTACACACTTGCTTCTGTAGAGAAAACCGCACGAAGATATCGTCTAACGTTTACATTTCAAAGACTCCGATCGAGTTTACGACATACCGCGGAATATCGTCCCAACGGAACGAGGCGTACATAAAAAGGTTTGTACCTCGGAGTGCAAAGGCTCCGTATAATGGAGAAACTAAATACGTTGGAAATGGTTGCTATCCAAGGGGTTAATAGCGGGTATCCGATCGTATCTAATGTTTCTAATTTGATTCGATACCTTAATGCGCACAGAGGGCCACGCGAGAGGTGCATTAATCGCCAAACGGCACACGAGAGCCAGCGAACGGAAATCCAATGAAGATATTGAAAAACGTGTAAGCTTTCAGCGCTCCGGGGAATACGTTCCAACTGCTCTTAAAAGTGATATTAAATTCGTTTTTCGATAGGTAGCATCGTACTCGAGTTTCAGAAATTTTATGTTTAGGTACAGGGTGGAGCATGATTCGTGATGTGACCTATCGGACAATTTATTATTCCTTTGTAAATAGAAAAAAAGTCAGAAGCGCGGCGACGAAATTTCTTTCTGCACAATTCCTTTCTGGAGAAACTGGAGAGGCCATACTTGACTAATTTTCGCTAAGGCGCGACAATCATCTGGTCACTTTGGGCTACTTCCCCTGCTGCGAATCAGATACGAAACATCAATTTTCTTTTAACTAGATTTTCCAATAACTAAAAAGTTATTGCATCAGAAGGAAGCATCCTGTACAATCGATCCTATCGCGAACTACGCAGCACCCTGTAATTAGTGATACGAGCTATAGGTTGTAGGAAACACCCCGTAGGAAGCTCGTAGGCTAATGCATTCTCGATATCATATATCATATAACGTCATAAGAGCAGTAGTGATTTCACCGTGTTCCCAATGACATTAAAACCATCCCCATACTAAACAGTTCGAGGCTTCCGGAAGTATCTCGCTACACCTTGCCCAAGCCGTCGCGCGACTTCCGTTCGTCGTGTCCTCGAGAGGATTGGAGGACTCACCTCGAAGACCTCGAGTTCCAGCGTGTCAACCTCGACGCTCATCGTCTATCCTACACAAACTATAAACCTTCTATAAGGCCAACCTCTTCTTCCTCGTGGCACTTTGCCCGTGCCGACGAGACGATCTCTGCCTCGCCTCTTACATATTTCCACCTGGATCCCTCCTCTTCTTCGTCCTCGCGAATCATCGCAGGTGCAGGACGGCATTAGCCCGTTATCTCTGTCTTCGTTGGACGACGATGCTTCCCTACCACCGTGTTCCCACTAATCCTGGACCGACTGCGTCCCTCGACCGGCATTTTCCTTTCCACGATACCATGTACCCACTGCCTCCGCCCACGTGAATCTCAGTGTCCACCGAGCAACTTGCAGCGGGGGCTACGTCAAACGCCTGGGTCGTCCTAGTTCCGCGTGTCTCCGCGGATTGCAGTCATCCGCGCCTCGTAAAACTGCCGCTCGTGGAGCCGCGGTGTGATCCCACGATTCCGAGTCCTTCTATCGAAACGACGACCAACAGATTCGGGTATCGCAACCGTGCCACGCGGCGGTACCGAGACGACGCTCCCGAAACGAAATCTCGGAGCATTTCAAATCGTTGAGGGGGGACTCCGTGGGAAGGCGTGATTTTTAAAAAGCTGCCCTGTGGTGGCAGCGACGATCGACGCCGCTTCAAAGGGGTTTCTGCAAAGAAATCGTCGCGTTCACGTAAACCTGCTTTTCCGCGCGCCGACATCAGTTTACGTCTACGTGACCGCCCCGGAGGTGCTGGAAATTAGGAAATATGTACGTTTCCGCGGACGGATTCTCGCGTTGCATTGGCGAGACATTGGTGAAAAAAATACCATTTTATTCTCGCCTTCAAAAACACGGGAGTTATTCATACATTCACCTCTGTGGGCGATTTTACTTTCATTCGGGACAAAAATAAGAGCCCCGCGATTTTTTCACTGTTAGTCGGCCACGCGAGAGAAAGAATCGACGAGCTCAGACGGGAACAATCGCTTGTTTGTTTCTTATACTTGGGAGGACGCTTAACGTGGTTCAGAACGTTCTTGCGTAAAGCGATTAATTATTTGGCAAGCGGCTGATTAACTTTCACGACGGCTTGCGAATTAAACAGCTGCGTAACAGTTCAATGAATAGGGGCGCGGGCTTTGCGAATACTCGGAGGCGATGCTCGTGTACGGTTGCATATAAATTTTGTACTTGTTGCACTACGCGCGGTGACATCGTTCATTTACAACGGATCGATATGCTTCATTTATTATCGGCTCGTTTCACAAATCCACGTTAATCGTGGCAGCCCACTTCAATATTTCCTTGCAATATGTGCAGCCATCAAGATAGATAATTTAGCCGTGGAACTCCTCGTTAATTATCAAAGCGGCGCGAAATTCCAGGCCACTCTTAACTTCTGTATACATTCTTCAACCGCTTTGAACGTTACCGCGCATACCTGCCGCCGCGTCGGAACTCCAAAACGTTCGTGCGCTCTACAACCGTCCACAATTTCCGAAATTCGGTGGTTATTCTCCAGCAAGTGAGGATCTCCAAATTAATCAGGAAATTACAGCCCGACCCTTTGAAACCGTACCTCCAACAGGCGCCTCACCATCGACGAGAAGCAATAACAAACATCATTGCCCGCGAAGGAAACCCATCACCTAGTGGCGCGAGAAATAAGAACGATCGAGGCGCACCTTGGGAAATGAATTTCCATAGAGGAAACTGGTTTTACGTGCACGTCTACTTAGATAGCAGAATCATTCTGACGACACGAAAGGTGCGGCGTTCCGCTACACGGTAAATAATGAAACGCGCGCGTGCATTTCCGTTCGACGGAAAAGAATTCAGAGGCGGAAAAATGCGGGGGTTGGGGGTGTAGTAAGGGAGATCCAGAGGCTAACAATGCCACAATGGCAGCCATTGACAGAGGAGGGCACGGATGTGAAATCCTGCGCGAGCGATTTCTTCGGCGTCCTTGATTCCGCAAGCACGAATGATGTCAGCGTTTGACCAAGCCGCTTTGGGCGTCTACGAACGAAAATATACCCAGCGGTGTGGCTGTGTGCGCCTGAAAATATTAGCGGGTCCCTCTCCGATCTATACCGAGGCCGAGATTTCCAGAGAATCCATAGCCGGAGCCGAGCGAGACCAGGTCTGCCGCCGCAGCCAGCCGATCTCCTAAGGCGCGAGCTACGATAATGGCTCTTACGTAAGAGCCAGTGGCTTTCAATCGGGCAACCGTGTCCACGTTCACGTGGAAATCGCTTCTGCGGCAATAGCGGCGGCTGCATCGCGAAATCCATTCTATGTATGCAGCAGGAAACTATTTTTACGCGACGGACTTTCAACGAACCAGAAATCGGGGGTATCCGCGCGCGCTCCCGCTTGGAGAGCGCGGCCGTCGCGGACGGTTCGACTGGATCGTAAGATTTCTTGATACTGAATTTTCAAAGCTGCTCGCGAGAATGTTTACTAATCGTCGGGCCATTCAGCGGTGTAGGTACTCCGTCACGATCTTACTCACCGATGCGACGAAGACTCGCGCTACGGGGTTCTTTTCTCGTTAAGGTAAAACTGATCGGTTCAGAAACTTTTATCGTCCCTTTTTTTCCCCCTATTCACGCGTGTATCAGGGCGGGTCGAACTATCCGCACATTTTTTTTTCTTCTCTCACTTGTCGCACGGTGACTACAGGCTAGCGAACATTTTTAAAACGCCGGTCTATTATTAACGCCGCGTGGAATAAAGTCTCCTGTTTTTAATTTAAAAACTGACGCGATGCTTGCGATAAAATATCCGCGCCGGTAACATACTTTCCCCTTCGTCGAATATCGAGAGAGGTTCTCTTGATAACTGTGCAGGAATAGGAAATGATTTCCGACTTAAGTTGACGTTAACGTTAAAGGACTTACGGCGAGACTCCCCGAGACTCCCCGAGACCCACTTCATCAGGGTTTGCTAGAAATCTGCCTGGAAATAAACCTGACGGTTTCAATGATAACGAACGAGCCTGGATTTCATATTTTACGCTGCTCTTCCACCGAGAAGTAAACCGTTCGAGAAAACTGCCGGGGTAGATTGTACATTTGCCGGCGAGAAACAAGAAATCGCGTCTGGCGTAAGTCTATTACATAAAGAAGATGAAAAAAAGGTCGACCCGAATAACGATCCAATCTCTCGACTCCTACATTTTCCGTTGGTATAACAAAAAAATTGAATTTACCGTTGCGGTCATCGTATAAAGAAGAATCAATAACGTGTCTGATTCGCCAGCTCGATCGAGACTCCCCGGTGAACATAAGACTGTTTCCAGTATATACAATTGTTATATAATTCACGTTCCAAGCTGCAAGGAAGATAACTGTGTTAAAGCACAGGCCCCTAAGACACTGTAAATACCATTCGCGAGCTTTTTGCGTTTACCTTAGCAGCTGCCTAAAATCCTACATTTGGCACTAATCCAGTCAGTCGAGTTATCAGTGCTAATGAGAAATTCCCTTTTAATTGCATCATTGCGACTATTGCGAATGCAAATTCCGACAATCGATTCCTCTTTTTACGATAACGGAAATGGTCCCTTAGATTAAGGTGACACGGTCGGTGATAGCAGCGTTGAAATTAATTAAAAGCACCTCCTTCGCGAGAAGGAAACGTCCAACTTTAATAAAAATGGGAACCGGTAAAAGTTGCGTCGCGTTTGGAAAGTATCAAAGAGGCGGACAACAGAGGAGCAAGACCGGTTGCAAATAACAAACGCGAGGAGTTGCTAGCGCACGTTTCCCTTGCTGGCAAGTGAGAAATTTTAAGGGAATTCCAGGCGCATGGTGTGTAACGGTGAGTCTTGATACAAGAAACGGCAAGAAGAAGACGTAGAAGTACGAATGAGTTCTTCCTGTAGGAGTCCCTTGAAATTATTTCACAGCGACGTCGCAATGGCGCTCATAACTACAACCGATTTCTTTCCATTTTGTCGAGTTGAAAATAAAAGGGAATGCAGAGGGCGTTTGCGTCAATGCGCAGTATTTACGGAAATATTTATCTTGATTTCGCAAGGGCCCAAGCGCGCGCTTTTTGCGCTTGCGCCATAATATTCCTCTGTTAACCAAACTAAACGCACAAACGTGGAAACATTTTACAAATCTCATTCGCCGCGTACTAAATCAACGTATGTTGAGGGATCACTGAGTTGCTATTAATTTTGAATCTGGAACAGGGAAAAAAAGAGATGAAGAAATTCAAACATTCGCGGCTCGCGATCCGAGTGATTAATGTGTGTTTACAGTTATCAAACTGTTAACGTTAAATATCTTTGCAACTAATAAGCGTTGACACAAACGCTTATATACATATTATTTTATTTTCGTGACGAATTTTTAATAATTCTATTTTCTTTTGTGATATCTTGCATAGATCGTAGATATGAATGTATACACGTATACATCGTCCATCGCAGAGTAGAGAGTACGGCGCCACGTTGCGCTGGTTTATTTATTATCTTGCACCTATTGGTTTATATAAACGGTGGTGCGCAAGATAAATTAATAACACCGCGCGAAATATTTATTTCCTATGACGCCTCGAACGCTCAGTGTTCCACTTCGATATTTCCAGAGCGATAACTATGTCAGTTTCCCAAGGCCGAGCGCCTAACTACTCAATTTCTGGAAATGCGCGGAGGAATAAGCGATTATCAAATAATTAAGAGAATGCCTAACGGGTGTTCCGCGGAGAGCGAAATTAATATTAAGCTGGGTAACGTGCGCCAACAGCGATTACGTCAGAAATTTTTAACGAGGCGCCACTAGTTGATTAAATATTTACGTATCCATTGTTGACAGGCTCATAAACACCTCCATTAGTTGAAAGTAAACGATAATTCGTCTGTCGATAAAATTATTTCAAAATATTTATCGAACGCTAGTTGGTAGATGTGTAAGAGAAATACCCTTTGATGATGAAAGGGAAATTAAAAATACCGTTCAGCAGCATCCGACACCAGCCACGAGCAAGTCGTTTACGACCAGGCTTACATTTGCTTAGGAAATTGCTAAATGGGCGACGTCTCTGGGGCGTCAAAGGTGCTTCAACGATCGTGAACGTTCGTTACACCCAATCCAATTCTCTTCCACTACACCATCGATAAGATGTTAAAGTAGATGGAAAGCCACCTTTCGGATGCATTTATTTTCCCGACGAGACAGGCCGCGTTCTAAATACGCGACTGTACATAATGAACAGATAAAGACTCGAACGAACATTATTTCCCAGAAAGCTAATCCATCGATACACATGTGTGTAAAAAAAAGGAAAGAATATCATATAAGAACTATGTGCAAGCAACCATGCCCCGTGACCGAGGTTGCTGTAATAACAGGTAGGCAAACGATGATGCAGTTCGGTGTCCACGAAGTAGGGTTGCCACCCGTACTTTAAAATAAGTATCTTACGTTATTATAGGTAAATGTACTCTATACTTTTGAATAACAATAAAGTACGCGAAAATACTTTATTTCACAATTAATGATATTATGGGGAAACGTAACGCAATATTATTATATTCTATCTGTTCCCGCCACTTCAGCATTTACTGAGAGAGTTTTCTCTGTCATAAATGTGAAGTGGCACTGTATGAAAGAAACAAGACCTCTCTCAATCTAATAAAAAACGAATTATTTATATATTTCAATATGAATATTGAGTGCAATGATGCCATTGAGACATTTCAAAATAATAAAAATTTACTTTGTAATGCTAAAAACAATAGAAAATATGTTTGGAAGAGATAAAAACTAATAAGATTAAAATGTACTTTTAATTTGTTGGGCGTACTTTTTTTGTATACGTCACGAAAGCAAGTGTACGTTATTTTTCTGTAAAAAAGGTGGCAACCCTACCACGGAGTGACATCTCGACAACGTGTGTGCGAGACTCTGTATTTATCAAACGTTCTCGTATCATTGATCCTTTTGACCGATTACCGGCATCGCCTCCGATAACGAAATGTCATCGACACATAACGTTTGATCGTATCGATTGTTCGCCGTCTGGCTGATTCCGTGGTATAAACGGCCAGGTCCTAAAAGCCGCGAGAGAAAAAAGGCAACGTTCCCCTAATTTCCCCTCCGGGCGTACGCGTACCGCGGTCACATATCGTCTCTGCGGCAGAGCGGTGTGCCGCCTTCGTTCCGCGTTCGAGCAGAATCAGGTTACCTCGTTGTTTTCGTAGTCGATGCAAGGGTACAGAGAGACGGTCGAAGCGCCCGCGTCGGCGAGGGCGACGTCGTTATAACGATCGTCGTCGATGGGAGAGCATATCGAGGCCGTTTGTAACGCGAAGTTCGATGAGGACCAGAAACCGTACGCTGGTCGGGGGGCACGGTAAAAAGCATTCGAAACGCTTCGACGGCGATCGATCGTTCGATGAAGATGCTCCGTCCGTGGCGAGGGGAACCCGAACCAGCCCGCGGACCAGAAACCCGACCAAGAGTGCCGCGCACAATGTCGTCGATGACAGGCAATGGGATAGTGCGGGCAAGAGAGAGAGAAAGAGAAAGGTGCGAGGGGCGGGGGAGGGACGGGACGGACAAAAGGAGAGACGACACGACACGCTGCCGCTTCCGGTCCCTTTACGATTTCCACGGGAAAGTGATCAGCCGGCGCAGGTTGGGCGGCCACCATCCGTCGTTTCCACGATCGTGAAACATCGCGACCGGCATTCCCCAGCGTTTCCAGGCACTGTCAGCACCGTCGTCTCACCATAACCATTCCCTCTGACAACACCTCGACGTTCGCGGAACCGACGTGCTTCTCCCTCCGGAGGGGGGATATCTCGCAGGCCACGGGAGGCCACCAGCGAAATATCACGCGTCGCGGGCACCGTTACGTATCGCACACGTATGTCTCACGCACTGCACGAGGGGTGGCCCTCGCAGCCGTCGACGTTCCGTTCCACGACGGCGTGATTCACGCTTCGAACGGTACGACGAAGAGCCGAGTCGTCGTACGAGCTATTGCTAGACGATCGTCGAGAAACTTCGAGGCGTCGTCCCCGCGCGGCGCCACGAGTCGCCGCGGCGCGCCGCTGGTGGTGCCGAGGAAATCTCGTCGCGACGACCGCGGTGGATCGCTCCCCGGGAAACCACCCACCGTTCGGGGGTAAAGAGGGTTGCTACGTTAGCGATCACCAAGCGCGCGAGAGAGAGAAACCGATCAGGCCAGGGGAGTCGAACGCGAAGCTTGAAATTTCCGTTACGGTGTTTCTATGAGCGCGAGGCGATTTGAATATCAAACTCGGTCCACGTTGAAGTTAATCCGCCGCTCCGTTTCTTGACCCGTGACGGGTCAGGGGTGGCGCGAATTAGAGCCCGCCTGACCCACATATGGGTCCGGCCAGTTTAAGTCGCGCATCCACTGATTTCACGTATGGGTCGGATAAGTGTCAACTGATATTTTTTTCCTGAACCGTATACGGGTCTAAAAATTCTGGCGCACATAGCTAGCTAAGTTCTACTCAATTCCGAGAGTAGACGAAATATTATGTTCCACCCCTCCCAATCCTTTCGGTTGCACCAAGAACTTAGCCTGACTCGGTGTGTAAGGTATTCTATAATCGTGCGCGCGACGATGCACATTCCTCGGAAAAGAAAGCAGTATGTTTATTGCTGCGAGGAACTTCTCGCCTCTCTGGACATGAGAGTGGATTCACGCTTAAAGGTCCGGGTACGAAAGTGCTAATTATAGTTCGATGTACTTTAAACGGCCATGAACGCACGTCGTGGTATCTCATCCAGCTGCAGGTAGCAATTTGTATAGTAGATGTATTTCGCTTCATTCCTTCTTTCTCGATTAAAGGCCAGGCACGCTTATATGTGTTTAAATGCCACTTAGAATAAGAATCATTGATCGAACGAAAAATGCGCCAGCGACGCATATCAGGTTACCTACTCGAGCTGGCCGTTTAGTGGACGCATAATAATTAATTCACCGAACCACTCACCTTGCATAGGACGCGTGGCAGCGCTGCGCGACATTGTTCGCGTGGTCGTCTGTTAGGCTGCGGCTTTAATTTAGGCGTTTCTGGACGGAGTCTGTGGATATGTTTCGCCCGAAAGCTGACGACGCCTGTTAGAGGCAGTACCTCTTCCTCGGCACGACGGCTACCTCGCTCCTCGCTGACGACCGGTGTCGTAGAAAATGCATCAAACGTACGGCTCGGCGGCCGTGGTGTAAAAACGGGAGTAAAAAACGGTCTCCTGACTCCGGACGACGAGGGTAATGATAATATCGTCGGGATCCTCGCTGGATCGCGTTTGGTCCTAGGGGCCGCCGTTCCAACGGTAGTTCTTGCCGACGAACACCAGGAACGACTTCTTTCCTCGGTGGTCGGTGGCCCGTTCAGAGTCACGGTGGTCAGGTTCCGTGCCCGGACAGGTTGGCTGCCGGCCACGCGGCGGAGATAGAGAATCGGCAATTGTTTCAATTTACGGCGAAAAAGACGAGAGAAATTGAGGCACGTGAAGGATGACGATGACGCGTGGGCGGTCGCTTCCGTCTTGCGACGAGCATCAAGCGACGGATGCCTTATTCGACGGCGACGGTGCTGGCCACGGAACGACACCCTTACGTTCAGGTCGGATATTCCGCGGCTAAATAATGATAGCAGGATATCCGGTGTGGGGGGTACGGGGGGTCCTTTGGGGGTGGCGTCCATGTGGGGTGGATGGTCACCTCCTTTCTCTCCTCTCTCCTGCGAGCCACCTCCTCCACCAGGACCTCCTCGTCAGGGTGCCCCAGCTTTCGGTGTCCGAGAACACCTCCCCTGTTCGTCGCCAACTTTCACCTACCGCCTCCCGCGCTGATCCTTGCGAGCACACGCTGCAACAGAGAACAGGGAGGTCTGTGGTTGGTACGAGACGTGGTCAATCTTTTGTGTTCGATAGGGGATGGATGCTGAAAGGGCAAAGGGATGATGAATGCATAGTGGTCGCTATAAATACTTGAGTGTACTACTGCAAATAAAATGGGTGAAAAGTGCGACGCTAGTGGTCGATGATAGAGTGGATACAGCTATGAAGTCGAGGGCGCAAAGTTTTTGAAAACGAGCCTTTGTTTTGGGAGAAACTACAGTATTCCCACGACAACCGCAACGCGAGTCACGTGTCTCCGTTGCCATTAACACGTGACATTGAACTTTGGTCGTGTTTGAAGAAATCGATCTGAAAGTGGTGTTCCATTACGCGCCTATATTACGTAGCAGGAGTAAATAGTTGTTCCACTACATTATTCCAGTTTCTTATCGAGAAAAGCATTACCATTTCGTGCGGCAATTTACAATCTATCGCATCACCGGGAATTGTAGAATACTTCGAAACTTCCGTGTGTCCGCGGTTAATGGAATCCTCAGTTTATCGAACAGAAAAGCGCCTGGCGCGTTCATCAATTGCTGAAATGCATGGCCGCATAGAATAAGAAATCTACCATTTAAAGGAGTCTGATAGCGCGTGCGAAGGACAACGAGACACAATTATATCCACTTATCTATACGGACAGGCAAGCTTAGCCGGCCAATCGAACCAAAGTCACATTGTCCACAATCTTATTGTTTATGCAAGTGTCCTTGAGTCAAGCAAAAGTTTTCACAGGCCTGACGTGTCCACGACTAAGGAAGACAATGCAACAGCTTTGACAGAAAAACTTTCTTCCGCTTGCAACACGGTAACAATTTATCTATAAAAATTTCGCAAACAATACTTTCGTTCACTTCTTTCACTTCAAAGTGGGATAAAGTCTAGAGACTCGAGATGGGATGCCAATAGACTTTACACTTTTAGACATTACACCAGAACATATGAGTAAAATGCACCTCGCGCGGCTCGGACTTCAAGGAGTTGACATTTTAAAGCCCCTGAACTGTCGCGGCTCATTATGAAAGCGACACTATCATGTCATTCCTTACTTAGTGGCTATTTTGCAGCAATTCTTTCATAATATTGGAATATAAATCAAGAGCAACAAGAAATAAGTGAAGTCTCAATTTTTTTTAGTTTTTTTTACTCACACCACTTGCGTAATCACCGACACAAATAATATTCAACGCACTGGAACATCAGAATGCTCGGAATAGTCGTAACTATCATAACACGCAATTTTGCGTTGATGCGATCCTAAGTATTAGCAGATAGCTGTGTGGAAAGATAAACACGAGATATCCTGTACATGCCAGGGTCCGGTTGGAATAATTTGTTGGAACCAAGCGGTGGCCTGAGAGAGTTTCAGAAACACTGATATAAGCCCCAGTTTCACGGGACAATGGGTCAGAAACGACCGGCGTAGCGTTGGGCACTTTGAGTACAGAGTTCGGGTAATTTGGACATTAAAGCGTGACATTGTCATGGACGACACGGGGAATATAACGTCGACGAATCACACCTGTCGCGATTAACAAAAGAGAAATGTCTCGCTAACAACACTGCCCGCCCTATTGACGGGCATTTTTCATTCCTGCCTGTATTCGTGACCCCGTTAAACGGTACGGCAGGTACAGCCCTAACAAGCTAACAACCCTATCGAGGCCCCGCGAGAACGGTGTTAATCGATCTTTGACTGCGGCTTTTGTCGCGGCGGCCACTTCCAAAATCCCACGCAACGGCTACCAGCCGAGTATTAGCGCGGGGAAAGCGCGGGGAAAGCGCCGAACACGCGCGTAACAGATGCAGTTTTGAAATTTTTTTATTTTTGGCACTCGATGATTCAGATGGCAGAAATACACCTCTAATCGCGCGACCGACGCAAGCATCGAATCGCGTGATTTCTCACGCGAGGATATTCGCGTCATTTCACGTGAGCGCTGCTTAACACTTTGAACGGCCGCGCGGCGCGAAGTAAACGCTTCCACACGGCTAGAATACTCTGGAATTGCGAATGTTTACGAGCGCAACTTATGCGAATGAGCTTGAAGCTGTTTAAAAAAGTTTATTACCGAGAGTAGGTGCTGGTAGTTTTCTAAATTGTCTGGTTCTTGGAGACACTCTTCAGAGATTCTTCGAAGTAAGATTTGCGTATGCAAGACCGTCAGATTAATCAGTAATATCGAGCGTGAATGAACTGAATTGCTATCTGTATCAGGCTGCAAAAATATTTACTTCCTTTCTCATATACGGTTCACGCAATCGACGGGAACTTTGCTCGTGGTAAGTCGTTGATTAATTTATCGGCGGGATAAGAGAGGATTTCGTGAATTTGCTTGATTTGCTCGAGTCGCGGGGTGTTCGCGATGACGTTTGAAGGTTTCAGCTATCGACATGAATGAGACTTTAACGTGTGCTTTATCCTCCCTGCGATGCTAATTGAGTTAACGCCGCGGAGTGCCGTGTGCGGAATGAAATCTGCAACTTGAGGCATTGCGAGCCTCGCGGCAGATTTTAGCGCGATCATATAACATTTTCCACGCGTGGTGTCGCTTGTTCTAAGGGGTTTGGCAGCTGTACGCTTTGTGCTTTGCGTATCTAAATTATGCACTTTCCAAGCGCCGACTCTTCCAAGATTGCTGCGCATAAAAATGTCGATGCAGCGTGTTCGAAAAATCAATACTTCGCGAGGTATTTTATAATTTCAATAACTATTTTCTACTTCCAAAAATCCGAATTTCTAATTTCCATCGAAAAATAGAACTCGTGCCCCTTGTCAAACTGGAATTAAGAAGCTGATGGATTGCTCGGGAATGTCGTCAGAAATCGCTGGCAACGGTTGCGATTAAACTCACTAAGTTTCGAGCAACTCACGTGCTCCTGAAGTTTGATCGAAATGAGCGACATTCCATATGCATTACCTTGCCGTTATTTCTTTCACCTTTAAGCTCGTGGGCTTTTTGCAAAGAATAATACCGGTGTAGAGCCTAAGGTAGCGGCGTATTATTAGCAGCGGTCAGGTAAGAAAACGCGATGACGGATCGATACTGTCACTCTTTCCTCCACTAATCAAACAGTTAAGATTACACGCGATACAATATATTTCGCAGGATGAGTGCTGGATAGCATTTCGACGTGGGGACACTCGATTCCATCGAGTTATATTTCAAGAAACACCAACATATCGCATGCGCGCGTAAACCGAAATACCGGATGATACAGTATATACGATAATGTGATTATCAGATAAATGCCAAGCAAGCAGAAGAAGAATCAACCGGATTGTTAATAACGATGAAAATGCTGGAATTGAGCACGATTGCTGTCCGAGGCGGAGCAAGTTAATTTCTGATCCACATAAAATGACACTCAAGGCGACCCAGTTCATTAATACTTGAGCAGAAAAATAAAACGGAATCGTTTGCTGCTGGAGACGAGAGCAAAAAGGAGCTAAATTAACAATGCAACTTCGTTTTTCCTGTTTCGTCACAGCAGTGCAATCTTAACGATCACCATTTAAATTGCATTAAGGGGAGAAGGCCGTATAAATCAACCGAAAATTAAGAAAAAAATTTCCATGAACCGCTTCTAAAATATATTCTCAAAGTTATAGGACGAAATTCAACTCCGCATCGATACCACAGCCTGATGAGTCAGCGCGTCCTCCGAGCGCCGGGCATACCTAGGTACAACGCATTTTAAACGGGTTTTTCTCGAAACCACGTTTCCAAATTGGCGCCGGGGATAACTCAAAAACTATTGGACCAATCAACTGCAAATTTTGCACACTTTTAGTTTATAATATTCCTCCGAATATGAACCACAAGGTTTAATCACATTATTAATTTTAACCACTGCTTTTAAACGAATAAAACGCGAATTTTTGGCGAAAACCACACCTAATTCTTCGAAGTCCCGCCATTTTCAAAATATGCCATTTTTTACACCATTTGTGGTTCATATTCTTACAACTGGCAAATAAATTGATACAAAAATAATAAAGATCGGTACAAAAATGAGCCGTTTATACGGGCTTCTCCTCTGAATCCAGCAATATACGTGTACTCAAAGATGGCACGTGGTAGATGTGTAATTCTCGGTTTATCAACAGGCCCAGTGTGTTATTAATCCATTGGTGAGTAAAAGGACCGAGAAGGAACGATTGTATGAATGAAACCAGAACTTGCTTCCAAATTTACTGGTTTGCATGCGAGTAGCTAATGGTAATAAGGAGCACTGATTGTCTCCACGCAAACTGGCTAATAATCGACCGCGTACAAACCAACTGTCACTGTAATACTGCAACCACAGATACAAAGCACCAGCTTCCGCCAGGATACGTCGATTTCGGAAATTCGGAGAAAGGTACAAGTGATAGGCGACGGTATAAATATCTGCTTTCTGATATGTTATCTTAGTCTCGAATTCGCGTGAACTCATAAATAAGTGGAGCATCGAATCCACTAAGGTTCCATAATGTTTTTCACGTTCGTCGTTGGTAGAAACTTGTGTATAGAAACCTTATTACGTCTCTGTTAACCATTGACGGTAAAAATCGTTGGTGAAAAGATGGCCGAGGAATTATTTCTGTACACCTCATCGCCGCGGCAAATGTTTGACGACGATAAGGAGCAAACGTGTATCGCGAACCTTGCATATATCACAACGCCAAACATCGCCGGCTGTAAAGCAGTCGAGATAAAGAGACTCGCGGGGTATTAGTTGGCAAACGCCAGTCATCGTTTATCGTTTCAAAAAGTGACCATATAATTCCCATCCGTCTCGTGCTCGTGAACACGTTTTCCACGCCCTGACGAATTCACCTTCTTCCTACCCGCGGACAGAGGCGGCGGCGACACACCGCACAAACGACCCTATTCACGACCCAGTCTAGGTTCACACCCTTTCAGGGGGGCTGGCACTAAGACTAGTTTTATGATAGCGCGGGCCTTGGCCACTCCGCAAAGAGTACGCAGCTCGGTCTCAGCTTTTTCAATTATATGGAAATTTGCTTCCAGGTTTATTCGATAAATGAACTGTGTGGAATGCGGTATTAAACTGGATGAGTTTTATGAGGGGAGAGAACATTGTCCGAAGGTCTGCGATATAAATTATGTGCAGACTGGTTCATGGAAGTGTTGGGTAAAGCCGTGATACCGCATCAAATGATCGATGCAATTCACTCTGTGTTGATATGTGATATAGAGATTGTTTGTGGATTGAAATGAAGTAGGTATACAGGATAGTCCAGTAGAAAAGTGACAATAAATGAATTAAGTAAATGAATCTCTAAAAAGAGAGGCGAGAGTGGGATAATATAAAGTGACTATAAAGATACTAGACGTAGTTAAGTATCACAGGCTCATCGAGAAGCTACTTAATGCCCACCAATTATATCTACAACGATCATTCTGATAATCTTTCTTCGATAAACAATATTCCGATCATCCTATCTATCCTGAACTTTTGAAACAATCGTAATGACCATCTCACGTGCAAGCATCCTCTTACATTCCCAAAGTGAGTAACCAAATGATCCAGCACCCGTAGCCAATTCAGATTGCACAATTTGAAAGCAAGCCACCATAATCGCCGAGAGAATGGCAGAAGCACAATCGCAGAGGAGAGGATTTAGTGTACACAACACCTGTTTGCTCGCGCAGGGATTCGACGCCGTGCATGTGATCCGCGCCTAATTTCGCTGGTTTCTACGTGATCGCGTACAAACTGCAAAGAAGCCAGTATAACGCGAATCCGGCGGGAGGGAGGGCGTGAACAGATTTACAACGAACGGAACGCATCGTGAAAGACCAAACATTGCGTAACGCCTTCGTCTGCCTCCACGTTTTCTTTCCATGGGTTGGCCGGCAGCCGTTACAAACGGCTAATATAACTGAAACGACCATGATCCCGAGTTAATATTGCCCGATTGTGCAACTATTGACCCAGAAATAATTCGTAGTTGGAAGACGAAGGAGGCCAATCGTCGAGCTAACCAGCGCGAGCATCCAGCGCGAGCTTTCGTTCACGCCGGATCCCCGAGGATCGTGCAGGCACTTCTTTGCAAGGAAGAAAAAGCGGACAATAAGGAGGAGCAACTCCTGGGAATTTTTATACCCCTTTCCCGACCGTCTCGCAGCGCTCGGAGAAAGGTGGCGTCCAGGAAAAATGGGCCGTAGGTAATGGAAGAACCGAGTTTAACGAGTGCGGAGGGGAAAGCACCGATGGTCAACAGAGAAACAGGATTTCAGAGGACACTTCTCGATTGCACGCGTTAAGCCTGGTGAATCACGTCCCTCTGTGTGATATATGAATAACCATTCTAAAATTGTCGGCTAATAAAAGTCTGCTTTACGACGTGGTCAGAGCTTCGGCGTTTATAGTACACCGCTGAGAATAATTAGAGGATCAGGTAGAGCTGCAATGACTATTGCTTTAGGTATTATAATCGGCACTTTAAGGCGTGCAATAGTAATAATAAGAATAATGTAAACAGAGCAATATTCCGTTCAAACCATTTCCTCTATCTTCGCGCGAAAAAGAGTTACGAAGAAGATTGAAAATAATGAATTCAACGACGACTTTTGCTCAGAAATGTGTCATTCATTCTCACAAACTGTGCGGCGTGCTGATACTCCAATCGTTTGGTGTCACTTTCATCAAACGCCGCCTTCATGACACACGATTATGAAAATAATAGGAAATAGTATGTACGATAATCCCACTGCTACCGTAGAGTACGGTGTTTGATGCAATCATTGATCCGATAAGAAGCTTCCCCGGACAGGTGGTTGCACAAGGGAAACGCGACTGTGTGTCGGCTATACACGTAACGTTTTCATCTGATCCGACGCGAAAGTGTTCCCTGCCAATGACGGAAGTTCGTTTAGAAAACAACCGGCACGCATGATGCATGCACTCGTGATATCACGATTGGCCAACTGCCCAGATCTGTATCGGTTCATTGTTTACTTTTACCCGAGTCTATCGGATTCCTGAAACGCTCCTGACCACGAGCCTAATCGCTAATTAATTAACCTTTCGTCGAACCGCAACCAGCGATGTCAAGGCGCTCCTAGAACTTTCAACGCGTTGGCGCACTGTTCTTTCCTCTTTTTCTCCAACTTTGCTAGACAACGATATTAGATAACAGTGGATGTTCGAAATGGCCTGTTACTTGGCGGTACGATTGGGCGATGGATGGTTCTTTGCGAAAGGATAAGCCGAAATTGCTGAATAGAGTTATTGTAAAGGAGCCTCGGCTGCTTTAGGAGCACCTGTTAACTGGACTCGATGTTTCTGTTGCAAATGTTGTTACGGATAGATCTGAGGCGTTTCTGTTTGCAATTGGTAAAAATATTCTAGACAGAAGGGACATTGCTCCGTGTATGCAGTGGACATACCATTTTTAACGATTTTCAGCTTCATACTCAGCTGATTCTAAGTGCGCTTATAATAATCTAACATAGAAATCATTTGTAATTAGAAACAAGAAAGGCATTGCGAGTTTAGTGTTTGGATATATCTGTTAATCCGATTTACGAGAATTTCGTTTTACACTTAAGATTTATTGTACTAAATAAGAGCACTCCTTCCCTATTTGTCTCCCCGATAAAGAACCGTTCTGTACGTTACCCGAGGTAATGATACGATGACCATTCAATGAGAACGCAAATGAATGACACGATCATATAATCGCGCAGATATCGCCTGGAAACGAGCAACGGAGCGAGTGCGACGTTAACGTTTCTATCATCGATCGTTCGTTACAATGAACTCTTTTCAGTGCTCCTGGCGTTTCAGATATTGAACGTAACGACGCATAGAGATGTTCACACGCAATCTGCCGCGTGCACCTGGTAAAAATCTGCTTAATGGCGAGGGGAGTCGGCAGAGGTGTGGCAGTGGAGGGACTGCAATTTAATTAAAGGAAGAACTATGCAGAACGTAATAGGACTAACGACTTAACGATTAAATCATTTTAAGTGTGAGGTTGAAAGGGGCCATTTGGATTTGTGCTGGAAACATATACAGTGTGTTCCAAAAAAAGGGGTTACCAACTTTGGAGCTCTCTCAATTTATGTTAAACGATCAAAAGAAAACTATTAAGTCCTATGCTACTCGAAAAGATCGCTTAAATCCTTCTACCGATACAATCCCGAAGACTACTTTGACTGTAGTCGGACATACTATGACAGGTTTCCACGTCTCCCGGGGAAAGAAATTCATTCACAACTCGATTCACTCTCGCCTCGATACCCATGGAAATATCCTAAGTTGTGGAGATGATAGTACGCACAATCAATGAGTCACGAGCAACGGCACAAGCTGTTGAATGGCAAGATGAACGAAAGACTGACGCATGCTTGCAGGAAGGTGTAAAATGACGTATGAGAAGGTAGAAAGTAATACACGTGAGAAAAGGTATCAGGTATTGTCACAGCCAGTGACAACTACACGCGTGAAGGAAGTTGAAGGTAGATACCTTGAGCACCACCAGGAGTCATCTCTTCGCATAGTAGAAGTTTCATCGGATGTTTCCACGTCTCGTCACCAAAAAGCATACACGCCCCGGCCCTTTTGCGAGGGCCAGATCTTACTCGCCGAGAATCACCAAGATCGCGTTCGACGATCGCAAGAACATCGCGCCAGCCGAAAGATTATACGTAAGCGACACTCGAAAAGCGCATTAACTCGCCCACTGTTCACTGCCCGTCCAGATAAAGAAAACGATCTTTGTTCATTGACCAGAGGCACCTAGGGGGCTTCCATTCGGAGTGCTCGGTAATCGTGACAGCGAGTTGATCCCAGTGGGTCAAGGCCGCGAGAAATCCTTCGGAGCGATCGACCACCTTCGCTTAAGCGAGATTCAAGGTGTGGAGGGCACACGAAATCACGGCTTTCGAAATCACGCTCCCGCTTCCCTGGACGGCTTTCGACACCTTCCTCCCCGCCGTGATCTAGATCCTCGCCGCACCGATCCTTCCGCGAGGAATCGGTCTTGCGATCTACGCGACTTCGGAGGTCAACGACCGTTCGGTGTTTAAAAACTGAGTCTCAAAGCGACAAACTGTAACTCGCGGCTCACTCGTCAATCCACATAGAGACTGGCACGATCTCTGCACGGTATTTCTATTTCAACGTCCGCCAGGCGTTCGTTCCCGAGATTCCAGGAGCTGCGGACACTTTGCACGTGACGGAGTATTTGAATTCCCGTGATTATTCGATGGTGTTACCGTAGAAAGAATAGGCACTTAGTAAAGTCGACATTGGTCGTTCGCGGGTCGGCGCGTGATCGATGGAGCACGGGATCCTGGCAAGATCGCGCGGATTGCCGGAGCGCGTGTGATCCTCGTGTGCTCGGCGAGCGTGGGGAACCGTCTCAGCGTGGGCACGGATCAAAAAGGCCGTCCGATCGGAAGCTTACGCCATGCACGACTGACGGGCAAAACCGCGAGGTGGCATTTCTCCATCGGTGCGCGCCTCCCAATCGAGGAAAAGCTTCGGCGGCCGAGAAATCGGAGTGGGGGAGAGAAGTATTGCCGCCAGCAACACACACCGAACGTTCCTACAGCACGCAACACTTTTAATTAGAACAAATTTATGTGTTCAAGAAATTCTTCCTCCATTTCTTTTTCACCATGTCATGTACTTTGCATATCGCTTCTTTTCCGCTTGCCTGAGCTCCTCGATAAAATAAACGAAGGAAATGTAGAATTGACAGCTTTTGAGTTATGACGTGTAATATATGTAAAAAAAATCTACATCGTTTGCTGCGAAAATAGAAATATTAGTGTTACTATTAATATTCTTTCCCCACAAATAAAAACTTATCAACTCAATAACTACTACGTATTCTGTGAAAAAAAATATTTTTCAATTAGTGTTCTCTAATTTTATAAACAGTTTTTTCTAATTTACTCGGGGTTGGTAAATATGGAGCTGCACCCCTCTTGCTGCAAGGTCCTCAATTATAGAACTAAATAGATCTTATAGGAATCAGTTGCTTCGGAAGAGCTGATTATTTGTTGAAGGAGCGAAGAATTCAGGAAACATTGTAAAATTGATTGTGCTTCTTCTTAATCAGTTTTAGGAAAATAATTGGAAGGTCTAAGAAACATTATGTGTAATATTCAATTCATAACCTGTTTCTAGGCTTTCATAATTATAGTATTCGCAAGGAGAAGAAAACGCTAATGGGCAAATCAGTTGACGTCATTGTTTAATTGTGATTGGGTTCAAACGGGCCAAACAGTCGAGCACGACCGCAATATCCGTAGAACAGTAGTATTTTGATTATGCTCTCCATGGGACTCCAAAAGCGTAATCGTAGCTACTTTCAGTCTAGAGCACAGTCGGTGAACTAATGAGGATGTGCTTCCGCAAAGAAATTGTATTATTCGTGAACATAATGCACGTTATGTTACGTAGATTGGATTGCGAAAATCCGCCTCCTATAATTGCACGCTTGTTGCGTACGAAAATTTGAAATTAGCTTTAAAGAAAAAAGTTGGTCGATCATTTTTTAAACAATCCCTTCAGACGTTAAAGAAATGATTGCTAACTAACCGCTACGATGTATACTTTTCAACGATACGCAATAAACAAGGCATGCTATTCTGGCAGTCGTTCTATAAATAAACGAATTAAAAATCAGGACACGTAGGTGTAACATGAAACGTTGTTTTCAGGTGACAACGGTTCGTGATGCTCACGGGAGGATTCCTACACAGGGATGTTAATGGCGTCACTGACATTTTGCAAATGTCACGTTACGACATTTTCGTGCGCTTTTGGCCTAAATTGTTATGATATGTCAGTGTTACATCGATAAATATTGCCGGCCTAAAGTTTCTTTTCGGTGAAGGTATAATAATAGGCACGTGCCGTGGATTGAGTGGACAGATGAGATACGAAATGTCATGCCGTGATACTTCTCAACCGACGCGAAACATTTTCATTACAACAACGGCGAGTCGTTTCACGGTGATGTTCGACATTCCCTCGGTTAGGTTCCTCTGGACGCGTCTTACAGACACCTAGCATTGCACAACGTTTCAGTTAGCCCAGGAAACAAGTTAATAACGCTATCGAAGTAAACAGACACGATTTATCCACGAATGAGCTGAGTGACACTAACGTCGGTTATCTAGCCAGCATGTGTGTTTTCACAAAAGATTTCATTGTCGTAAATTAGCTCGCCATGGAATCCCCTTAAAAATGATGAAACGCATGTTTACTCTGAGTTACAACAGTTAAACGGAGACCTCTTTTGTGTAACTCTCTCGATATATTCGTCTGTTTGACCCGAACGTGTTCCTTTTGATTTTATTCCTTTATTTCTCGACGTTCCACGACTTTATCCTTCTGCTTTCAAAGACTTTTCCGCGTTTTGCGTTTCTGCATCTGTAAGTAAGCGCGAGGTATTGAAGTTAGAATAGACCTGAACAGAATAGCAGTGTTATATACATTACAGTGTTTCCTTTATTCCTGATATGTATATGGTTCCCTCCTCTTTAGCAAAGGTAATACTCTTACAAAAGATCCAAGTTGTACGTAGTATCTGAGTTTTTGTGAAATGGATACGGATTTGGGACAAAGTACATAGTTGAGAATAAGTCGTGAAAAAAGTATATAATACAAAAAATATATGAAAAGAAAATTTTCAGTTAAACGATTTTATTTAATTTGATCAAGAATGCACTAAAAACTAAAAAATACATATTTATTTATTATTTAATTTTTAGTGTTTGAGTTTTGCTACTAAAAGAAACTTGAAAAATGGAATTATTTGTACGTGACGGATATATTTCTCGATAAATTGTGTAGTCACGGAAATCTGCTGATTTCAAATCGATTGGATTTGTGGGTATGAGTTGAAATTGTGGGAGATGCAAGTCTTTCACCCTCTCGGGGGTATTTGTCTTGAAATTTTGTATTGTCATCATAACTTATGTCTGCAAGTGGGTTAAAATTGAGTTACAAGATTTGAACCAAACATTCGGATAAAGGAGTGCAGCTGAATAAAATCGTTGATAAAAGGAATTTTGAAAAAATTGATCGATAGTGTGTGTGATTCTATCAATGATTACCTCATTACCCACTATTTAAATGATTTGCTAATCATTTTAAACCGTAAACACCGTGATACATCTAATCATCGCCAATCATTCCACCGCCTTCTAACGTTTCCTGTATCCCGCGACATTAATAATCAAGCAGACCACTGTTAATTAACCTTGCATCGACAGTTGGCGTGGAACACGTCTGGATGAATGAAGCCAGACCAATTAGGCTATTGACTACCTCCGAGTATACGCCAACATTTCCATCAGAACGTCCCCGTCAGTTTCACGTTGCCGATTAAGGGGTCATGCTCACAATCAGTCAGGAGGCCGAAAAAAGGGTGGTCTTTGGAAATTTTGTACTCAAAAGCTATAACATATTTCTCAAAAAATCTTTTTTCCTTTTAAGGATTGCATCTAGTACCGTGCATCGTAATTTTTTTATTTAAAAATATTTATCAATAACTGAGTTATTGTCCATCACTCGAACGGTTCTTTCAAAATCGGTGACCAAAATATTTAAAAAACCATTCAACCGATTTACTTCAAATTTTACAAGCTTACTATAGGAACAATAAACTAGTCTTTAAACGAAGGATTTTTTTATCCGATGCTTAGTTTTCTTTTAATTGACGAAAATCAGGCACGATTTATGATGAAAATTGAAACTTTTACTTAAAACATCTGCCATTATTTCCCAAATCAATATTTCGAAAAATCCTTCGTTCAAAGACAAGATAATATAATATACTAAGTAAATTCTTTTGAATTTTTTAATTTAGATGATCGACTTTCGAACAGCAGTGGTCACCGCAGAAGCCTTTTTTGAGAGGACCTTTGAGAGATGGACAATAACTTTGTTATTAATAAATATTTTTAAATAAAAAAATTACGATACACAGTACTAGATGCAATCTTTAAAAAGGAAAAGGGAATTTTTGAGAAATGTGTTATAGCTTTCGAGTAAAAAATTCCCAAAGATCACCCTTTTTTCGGCCTCCTGACTGAGCATGACCCTTTAAATCGCAGTATGAACCACTGTGGTCGTGGCCAATATTAAGTAATATTTATGAATAATACGAAGCAACGGTGTAACGAGACCATTGTAGATCGCGTGTCGAGTGAACTAATGAAAACTTGGACGAAACGTGCTATCGTTGCCGTGGCCCTCACTCCTGACTTTACGCTTCTCGAGCTTAAGTCAGGCGCGGGCACGGCACACCCAGTAATACATCATCGTAAGACCACACGATTCCATTTTGTCTGTCCGTCAGCACGAAATTATCTCATTGAATCGCTAGACGAAAATACACGCGGTGTATTTCCCTGCCAGCAACGTGTTCGAGCAAATGTTTGGTACTCCATCGTGAAACAACGTGGCCGGCAAAAAGGCGCGAAGCCTGCGGTCCCCTTCTACTTGAAACGCGATAGATGCCAAAAGAATGGTTTCATTGATGAATCAGTTACCAATCGTAGAGGGAAAAGTGTTATCGATATGTTTGTGTAACGAGAAGTTCAGTCACCATTTTGTGTTTGACATTTGATATTTTCTGTGTGTCAATACTGCGCCTAACTGAAACACCTATAGAAGACCTACCAGCCTATCCTGCAGCAGTTCACAAAAAATCCTGAAGCACAGCATCTTCACCGTCAAAAAAAAGACGAAAACATTTGAAACTTGTAGCAGGTACTCACCCTTAAATTATTTGTAACTCAAGTAAAATAATAGAAGACCATTCGACGTAAGAACTATTTTCATTAGGTACATTAGCCCACACAATTGATCCTCGAAAATAAATCCCACATTTCCTAAACAGCCCCTATACTCGCGAGGTTTCATTTCACTCCAGGTTCGACGAATCTACCCTCGTCAGATACGAGAGAAACGAGGATCTTGGCAGTTGAGGCATCAACAGCTGACGGGTTGCTGTTTCTGTTTACGTCACTTTTGCACGATAATAGACGGCTGGGGCTGTCAAATGGTTAATAAAACCGGTGCAGGCCTAGATATGTATCCATTGTGCGAGCGCATAATGGAGGCCTGTCTCTACCCCTTTAGACATTCATAATACATATATATATACATACATCGTGGCCTTGCGAAACGACACGATCTCTCTGTGACCACTGTGTCGCGTAGATAACGTAATCGTCGCCTTTTCGCGGTGTTCCCGGCAAAACGAAACGTACACAAGCACCGCATTATATTCTCTTCATTGCATTCTGCCCCGAGGTACTTAACCGATTCTCTGCCGTCGTTCGCTCGATCACGACTAATCGTCGGCCAGATTTTCCACGGCATCGATCGGCTATACCAGGTGCAGCTACACGGAGATCAACGATGATTGGCTGAATAACGTTTCAAGGGTCGTAGATCGAGGACTGGCAAGCTGTTGAATCGCGAATTCAGCACGCGGTCTTAGTTGTCCGGCTGCAAGCACCCATTAACCCGGACCGAATGCTTTCGACTGGGAAATTGGGGTGCAACTACAGAACCGTGCACGTTACTGGGCAACACGACCGCCTTATTGGAACGGACATTGTATCCCGTGCGAGCGAATTCGAGGTGTGCAGATTTCCGCTGATTTCGGTGGATCGTACGGTATCGAGAAGCTTGTCATTTAGCCCCTTTGCGCACTGTCGACCAAGTTGCCGGCGACACAGGTCGCCAGTGTGTAATGAGCCTTAGAAGTAGCTGGAGTAGATTCAATGACCGATTACGAGGTTGGGTCTGATTGGCAAGGGAGCAATGTGGAAATTATTTGGCGATGATCGAGACTCGGGGGATAAATGCAAAAGAAACCACTTACGTACATCGTTGGAAGAGCACTTTCACTCCCCTATGAAGAAGATATTTAAACACTTGATTTCTTTAATTTCAATGCCGCTGAAACTATCGATGACAGCTTTAACGATAGATGAACTAGATAACAACGACGGATAAAAATAGTAGATAGGGCAAATAATAGAGGGGTCTAGTGCGCAGTTGAGTCCAGTTCGATAGAAGATTGCAAGAAGGGTTGAGTGACAACGTCGAAGACGCGACGGGCATCGGTTGTAACCGGGGCAACCCCCTATGGTGACCAAAAGGGTAGGGCCGGAGATAGAAAGGGGCGCGGTAAGCAATCATAGATACTGTTCCATTTAGCTTGGTCTGTGTTTATTCGATCTAAGCGTGACCTAATCTTGAGGTTCTTTATTAGACCTGCACCCGTAAAAGATTATCAACCGCAGCGATAAGACAGCCACAAAAATTCACTGCCCAGTTGTTCGAGGAATCTCTTCTTGCAGGGGATGCGATTCACTATCGTCAACTATTCCCAACACACCTCAACGTTCTCGCCAGTAAGTAATTAATCGTGCCACTAATATCTTGGTAAATATAAGATAGTGGATAATGAAAACCGAGTACCGGCGAAGATTTATGCAACGCGAGTCATTAAAAGTAGGACTGACATAGGCGTCTTTTCGATATCTTAATTGGAGCTTATTTAAGTTACTTATTCAACGCGCGCGTCACAGGCAAATAAGAATTTTTACTCGATATCAGGCGCCATGGTTACTAGACAGCAGCAGGTATTTTGACAAGCTGGGGCGTAAAGGATTAACGGGGATCGCATAAACCGCGAAACGAGCGCGCCCTCGTCTGATTTAAATCGACGTTCACTACTGCGCGAAATCAAAGAATGCCTCGCGCTTCTGTTCCACTACCTCGAGTAGAATTCCCCGGCCTCCTGTAAAATTCCCTATTTTTTTACCAGCGACGCTGGATGACCACGCTAGATTGCCGCCCACGAGGCTGCAAATCACAGTATTAACAACGAATTTATGATTCCAAATGGAAAAGCTGGCGTCGTGTTCGCGAAACTGATATTTGTGCAAGTTAAATATTTGAAATATCAACGTTCTTCGTGAACATAGAAATTGAAATGTAGCGTATTGAAATACGCCAGGAAAAGATTACATGATACACTGAAATATCGATAAGGATGTAACCAATGATGACTCAATAGGAAGGAGAAGGCGATTACGAGGTTCACCCGTAACGCGGATACACATCCGTCATAACTGTGGGAAATCGTGTGGAAATTGGCAGTAACAGCACAACCAAAAAATAAGAAAATAATTCCCGCTAGATTCATCAATTTTGAAATAACGTTATTGGGGACAGCACTTGAAGTAATACGCTGTCTTGCTTCACAGCTCTATCAAAGAATCTCTACTTCTCGTTGAATCTGTGACAAGTTGACAACAGCGAAGTGGACGAATATATGAGATTAAAATTACATTTGTAAAAGTACCTATATATGTGTGCCATAAACTTGTACAATGAACGGGAAATAAAAGATTCACGACAGATCAAGACTCTGAAGATTTGTTAAGATTTAAAATTTTTCATATTGAAATGTTATTCGAAATGAATAAGAGCGGAACAATATGATTGGATAATTTCCAACAGAAAAACATTGAACGTTCATCATTATTTTACTAAAATAGCCTAAATGGTTTTAATTAACGCGGCCCATTGTTTGCAAGTAATAATACAGAGACTACACTGATTTTACTCGAAACGAAAAAATTACTAGGCTTCCAGTAGAAGCAGTATATTTCGAGTACTCCGTAATTAAGACATACGATATTCTTCTGCCTCGAAGGGCAAGGATCATATCTGGTTGTCAAAAATTCTCGTTTCATAATGAGCGTGTACATCGAACGTCTAATCAGTGTTTGCATTGAGACAGAGCTAAGGAAAACAGTATCCTGTAACACGTATGTAGGAATACACTTACGTAACGGTCCGCCGAATGCTCGATGACTTCAGCCGCGGAGGCACAGCCATCCAATTTGATACCTGAATGATAGAGCATATTTCTCTTCAGCCAGACATTCCTCGCGATATTTACGAAGGGAATCATCGAATGCGCGACGCCTACCCGATAAGATAAGTTTCTGAAAGGAGAATAGAACGATAAGAATCCTCGCGTCGAGGCCGTCGCTAGCGGTTTTATAAGTGTATGTAATCACAATGACGATGCATACGAGGAAGGTATGTGCATGCGGAACGAGACGTTCGCCGATACATCAACGCGGCTATCGAGTCGTCATCGTGATCACTGACTTATGCAACGAATGCAGACCTTTCATTAAATACAAAAGAAACGTAAATACTCTTCTGAAACAATACAGGAAAACGGAAATCGGGGAAAGTGAGTTATGGGTGAACGGACTGTAGAATTACTAACAAGTGTCCGTCGATAATAAATTGAGCGTAATTGTTGCGTACTGCTAAACGTTAGTCAACTGAATGTTTCCCAATTGACGATATTCCGCTAATGCGCCACGACGTTAATGTAACAATGGGATGTAAATGTGATGAAAAGCAGCCAATAAATGCCTACTAAAATGTAAACGCCGAGCATAGATAGCCCGATAAGCGTATTATTCCGGAATTAAAAAGTGTAAAGCTCGGTTGGTTTGCTTGAAATGCTATCTGCACGGCGGAACCGCGCAGCGGCAGTCGTTTCGACTTATCGAATTTCGCTTGTATAAACGTGCTTGCCGAATGGGAAATTAGTAAAGGTGTAATACCGAGTTTTAGTACTTCTATCTGCTCTAGTAGCGTTTCATGTGCTCTCGAGTATAATTTTAGAGACGTGTTCGTTTATTGAGCACACAGAAGTAAGAGGGAAAGCTTGGGTAAACACTTGCCCTGTGCCACTTTGTTCCTCAGTCACAGGTGTTTTTGTGTTTTAGTAATTATCGTTACAAGTTGAATTAATAACTACGTGTCTAGCAGCTGATCCTACTTCTGTCGAAGTCTAAGATTTTCACGACAACTGTTTGGAATTAATATCAGGACGGAGTTCTATACGAACATTTTCGTAATTTTTAACCGACTTCAAAAAGAATGAGGTTCTCAGTTCGTGTATGTATGTTGGTGTGTATTATGTTTGTCCGCGAATTTCTCCGTAACTATTGGACCGATTTTCGTGAAACTTATTGCATTTAGTTTAGCTTCAATCAACTTAGGTCACGGAGAAAGAATTGTTGAAATCGGTTAAGCAGTTTTGAAGTTACACCAAAAATAGGAAATCTGATTCATTAACCGACTTCATTATTATTATTACGAGCAGCTCTTTTTGTAGGCCTACCCATATCATTTTAAGTAACTGTAATATAACTTAAACAACTAAAAAGTAATAACTAAAAAATTTGAGGAAAATTAAAACCGACTTCAATCAAATAAAAATGCACCAAAAAGTAGAAAATAATTTTTTTTGCTTATTTTATCTACGACTCAATATTTATGAGTCGGCGTCAGATTTACACGGTGCAAATGATGAGGCGCCGACATAAAAATATTGAGAGTCGTAGATTCAATAAGCAAGAAAATTATTTCTTACTTTTTGGCGCAATTTTATTTGTTTGAAGTCGGTTTAAATTTTCCTCAAATTTTTTAGTTTTTAGTGCGTGTCGTCCAATTCGTCCCTGAAGTTATGTCCAGGTGTTATGAAACATCTTATACGTCGCCGAAGACACACGCAATCGCGACTCTTTTTCTCCCATCGCGCGATTCCTGTTCGAATTAATAACTGACCTCGTGCGCATGAGCGCCAAGCTGTGCCGTGGAACAGTACGCTGCTGCGTTTACAGTAGAAGTAAACAAATATTTGAAGTATTACGTTGATAATGATTAAGTATCAATCGACGTATAGACGGAACAATATATCGTGTTTCGAAGCGGCTTAACTGTTTGTTTCGAGCAGTTTTATAATTAGAATTATCGTGAGCAAGATTGTGTCAGGCGTGTACGAGAATTTATTAGTTCGCGCCGCGAGGATTTAAATAACGCGTACGAAAACATCTTCATAGGAAACGAGAATACAGGTGCACAATAATACGAAATTACCAAATACATAGCAGTATATAAGAATGATTCCTTTTCGAAGCTATCAGCGGTTTGCTGCGAAACAGAGAATTAGCATCTTACTGAGCTTGCAGTTTTTACAACATTCCCATTTGAATTTAGATTACGTGGCGGTTTGCCGTAACAGTGCTAGCATTGGTGCCAAAATCAAATCGCTCTGAAACTGAAAATCGCTCCCTCAAATTTCCGCTCATTTTTGCTCGAAAACTGACGAGCAAAAAAACCTCTTCCACGATCTATCCTGAGTAGCAGGGCTCGCACGAGGTCCATGCATATCAAGTACCTATCCAACATTCCTACGTCGGCTACGAGCATGTTTTCATTCATATATAGCGCGCCCGGCGAGGGCCGAATACGTGGGAAAAAGATGGATGATTTTCATCGTAAGCAGCCGTACAATCTAGCTGATTGCGATAAACGCGAGTGCACGAGCACTGAAAAGTAACGGGATAAGTTGGCGATAGAGTGTCGCGGAGTGAAACGGCCGGCCACGCGATTACGCAATCCGTTATCTGTATTCGTGAGTGGTTATCGTAAAGGCTCGGCCAGGCTGATTAATTAATTCCACGGTGGGCTAATAACGCCAGTTGGATTTCTGCAAACAAACTGCCAGCGACGAGTGCGGGTGCACCCGGTGCGCGCAGTCCGCCCACGGAGGAGCGGCGATCGGGCCGCCGCTGGTTTCGAATGGATTCTGCCATCGGTCCTCATTATCATAAACAGAGTGTTTACCGATGGAACGCGTTGTGCAATTTAAATGAATACGCCTGTCAGCCCGTCGAGCGGAACCGTTAATACGTCGGTTTTTCTCGTGGCTCGCCAGGGCGGTGGTCGGTTAATGGAGAAGGAGGAAGTAAACCTGATCGATTCCCGGTAGGTGTACATTTTCCTGGACGTGAAAGCGTAAAAATACCCTAGAAGAATAACAGTGTCTGGTTCTTCCTTCGTGATTCAGCTGGATGACGTGGGGTCCCGGCATTTGCGTCAGACCACTCTTTGCTTTTATCCTTCCTTCTCTCCGCTGCTCTTTCTCTCACCCTTCGTTCATTATCCCGGCACCAAATCAACGTTAACACTTTCCTCGTTTGAAATCGTAGATGACTCTTCTGGTTATGCCGAGGGCGGCTTTATCGATTATTCACGTTGGAGATCGTACTCTGCCCGATTGCGACACATGACTCTGCGTGCAACACGAATGAGTGCAAATCTTGTTGTACGAAGAATAGAAACGCTTTTAATGCTCCCGCAATGTTCGCGTGTGATTTTCTGAATTTTTCCAGCTTCTCGATTTATGAGACTTTGTTTTTGCTTGAATTAAAATATTCATAAATGGGTTTTGCAACGATTGGAGAGTGACTGTCGCGCCAGATGGGTCCTCGATAACTTACGACATGCTTAACGGCATTCGAGATAATAATTATGCACCAGTTGGGGAGATGATATTAAAAAAATCGTGGAAATGATGACTGGTTTGGGAGAATACATCATCCATGGATGACCAATGAGTTTTTATTTATTTATTTATTTAGGGAGTTTGAAAAGTATATGTACAAACAAAGAATTTGATATTAAATTTTCACATCAGTCATTTGGTAACTATCTTGTGTACCTTTGATAAATAAGAAAGTAGATCTATACGACTAATATTAGTAACCTTTGCGTTTCTTTTCTCCCACACAAAAACGTAGCCTGCTCGTTGCCACGTTTCAAAGGGTAACAAGAAGGTCGGATGACTAACGATTTCGAGACATGCGGCTGACAAGAATCGAGAATTAAGAGTGTCAGATCGCTCCTGCGAATCAATTCTCGCCCCCTTGTCTTCCAGATTTATACGCTGATAACTGTAACATTTCATTTAGCTACCAATCACAAGCAGCGCGTCTAATAAAACGGGCAATTGTATCGAATCAGCTCCGTGCGTTCCTTTAAAACTCTCAAGAGCATCCAACCTTGGGAAGAAACTAACAGATGAACGTTCATTCTACCTCGAACTGTTTTCAAACATTTTGTTTCTTGATAGCGGCAGATTAACTGACAAAAATATCCTCTATCGCGTATTGTCATTGAAAGACACTTCTAACAATAAAGCCATCGATAGACATCAACGATACAAGCTGTCGACATTAATTTCTATCTCGTTAAATTGACTTCCAAGTGATGTACTGATATGAGACACTCAAACTGTGATTCTCAGAATGTATAGAAATTATTAATAGCATCCCAGACACAAGAGACAAATGTTTTGATAAATTATCCTAGAGGAAAGAGATTTGGCTGGATGTTCCACTTTACGGCACACAGATGTGTTTCTAATCGTGTAAACTTAGAGCGACGAAAATTACGAATTTCCTTTTGGGAGATTGATAATTCAAATAGTTTCAGATAATAATTTTAATATTAGATACTTTTTAGGTTTTACCTTACGAACATCCTTTTAGGCGGTTCGTTTGTTTCTTGCAACTCAGTGCCCTGTTATTTTATTCAACCTTGCTTTATGCTCAAACATTACGTCGCACCTGTAAAGTTCCGATCCCGATACGCGAGGAACGTTAATGTTTCAGGAGAATTGGTGACTCCCAGTTTCAGAAACCCCATTTTAAAATTGCATTGGCCATTAGAACATTATGAAACGTGCCTTCCGGGTTTGCCCTTTCATTCTCATGGTCAAGGCAAATGGTCACCGACAAGTTTCAGCGATAATATTAAATATAATAAGCTCAATTATATTCCGTTTCTGCGATTTAGCGATCGTTATTACGGTAGAGTAAGAGAAATCGTAGGGTCTGTCGGTTTTTAAAACCGGGTTTAAAAACCGTTTTTTATAAATTTGTGAAATTCGAAAACCGTAGTAGTAGGTAACACTTTACTGTAAAAGTAGTCTTCATGAGTTCATATTTTCTGAAGAAAAATACTAAATAAAATGAAGATTTATAATTTATATTTTGAACGGATTTTAGTTATTTTAGATTTTTTTCATTTCGTTTTGTATGCAGTGTATTTTATTGTGTTATATTTTTGTAGATCCATAAATTTTAAATGAACTAAAAAAACGTACGGTTTGTTTTCTTTATTTGATTTTGTATAGATGGAGTATATTTTATTTTGTTATATTCTTGTAATTCCATAAATATTTAAAAAACTGAAAATTTGTAAAATAAGTACAAATATGTATTTACTATTTTCATCATATTTTCTTGTGAAAATTCTAAACCCGGTTTAACTGGTTTTTTGGGAATAGCTATTGTATATATCCTGTTACGATTCGCAGTCAATTAAGGAATAGAAGTTATTGAGTTTCGTACTTCCATCGCGATTCTAGACGTTCCTCGATAGGATAATTAATTTTGATATATGCTTATTATCACTTTCAATGAAATTTGCAGGAAAATTGTGTCTCATTAAGTACTATATTTTAGGCGTCTAATATAAAATGTCATGTTCTAAATAAAACCCTGAATTCCCTCGCAATGTCTCACTGTGTTGAATTTCTTCATACGCATGTTCTTTCATCGCACGTTATTTCAATGTCGAGTATACCTATGTATGTCAAGAATATACTTATATTCTTACGAAAACATTCCGCTCGTAGTTACATAATTTCCCCAGTTACTTCACTCCAAAGCGGAATGGAACAATACGATATTTCTTTCACAAAAATTTCACTCCTGATAAACATCGCGAATTACCATTATCCATGTGGCGTTCAACGTGTGAAATACAGTGTCGTGCATAGATAAGTGGTCATTTAAGATGCCGTAGAAAGTAGATACATAAGCAAACACTTCTTACAGGTTCAAGTTGAAATGGGACTGGGTTGGGAACGAGAGGATTTTGAAACGTGAAGTTGCATGATTGCTTCTCGCGTAACGAGTCCGCGGACAATGTAAAGACGGCGATCGGGGAGTCCGAGTAACAATGATATACGGTCATTAGATTACGTACAAGGTATTTCAAGGTGAGCAGCGAAGACCAATGCTTGATGCCATTAGGAACCGGTAGCCGAATGAAAAATTTACTGACTTGAACTACGATGAGGGATATAACGTACTCTTCCTCGGCTGGCCTTTTGACGATGGTCAAGGCCACTTGGCCAGCTAATCATAAGAAACTGAATAAACCCACGTCATACATTTACTACGCCAATGTACAACAACTGTGGATCATGCCTGATATGTACAACGATCGCCGATATAAAAGCGTGTGAAAATTTGATTAAACGAGGGCGACGTTCAACGATTGATAAAGATTTGCATACACTGGAGTATCCATTGAATTGGTTCATTAACGATAATAAGAAATTTCGATATATCAAAAGACGGTTTACAGAAGAGATGAAGTTTTTTAATTTTTTGTGTCCACACGCAGTATTATATCGCACCCCGAGCAATTTTTTTTCTTTGCCAATATTTCTGTGAACTTTTAGAGCTTTATATTAAAATTTAAAAATTTGGAAGATTCAAAAAGGAATCGCTTTTTCCACAACTATTTTTTCAACTACAAATTTCATCGTATCAAAATTTACGTTTCTAGAAAAAGACTACTAGATTACGAATGCATGATTATCACTCAAAAGTTAAAAGTTTCCAAAATACGAAAATGGTAACTCAGAAATGACGCGGGGGTGGAGTGCACCCCATATGACCAATTTGTTATTATAAGAATGTGTGACAACGAAGGGTTAAAATCGCTGTAACACGTTGGGGGAAAGTTTTCTACATAAATGAATTTTAATTAGGATTACTTGCTATTCACAGGTGGGATTGCAGTCATTGTCCGCTATTTTTATAATACATAATATGTCCTTACAAAAACACTGTTCGGAATAAAAAATTCAACTTCCAATGAAGTGGCAATAGTGAATCACGTGCGCAAATAGCTCGACTACACAGATAAGTAGAGCTTATCTGCGTTCCAGTTGCGAATGATTTCGTATTTCACGCCTTTCACAGACAGATGTTTAATCTGGTTTTTGATAAGCATGTAGGGAAATAAGGCACAGTTCTGGTTTCATTGGGTGGGGTCAGTGTAGTGGGTGTTTCGATTCATTGTCAAGATTGCGAGTTAATTACTTAAAATCCCCTTATGTCGCGGGGTTGTAATCTTTTTTTATCGCTGATCACGTGCAGAGAGAGTGATGTCCATCTACGTACCATTTAGCGTCTGGACGGGTCACACGCAAAATTTTAACGGAATTAGACTAAAACGATTTCACTCGGAACAAATTCGATCAATGGCCTGCACACGTGGCAGCGATTTAAATGCTTTAGACCGCATATTATTATATAACCTCGCGTTTGACCTCTTGGATTCGCGAACGGTCACTGTGTTCGGTGAGAATGCAAAGTCAACTGGGGATTGAAAGTTATAAGAAACTTTTAAAGAATATTTCTCGCGAAAGTGCCGCGGGACCGATAACATTCATGCATGTAACCTTTGTTCTTTCGTAAAGTCACCATCTGCCGATAGAATCGTGTCGAAATGACTGTCTGTCACGATCCGAGGGTACGATTTATGCAGCGTTCATTGGTAATGGGGCGCATGGCAAACGAACAGGGCTGTGCGGACAACGTCGGGCGGAACCGAACTGGAAGAGCAGCCGATTTCGCCTGTAGAAATTGCTGACAGACCGTGTAAATCGACTGCGGCGGCTTCACGACTATACTCCAGTGAATAAGTCACGTGAATATGTCCATTATTTACAACCGCCGCGTGGGAGGATCGATGTGTGTGACCTGAGGTTACCATGCGATCGTTAACAATGTTTCACCATTTCTATGCGATAAATGAAAGAAACGCTGATAATTGGGCATGCGTAAAGGATATTAATGTGTCGTACGACAATCACGCGACGATTGCCCAATGAATTTTTCATTAATTATAGTAGGCTCTCCCAACCACAAAAATAAATACATAGTATTGTACTAATCTTCCGGCATGAAATGGTAAGTTAAGGAAAATTCTTCGAAGCGAGGAAAATCGTACGGTGCAAAGCATTTTAAAGAGAAAATCGGGTGAATGTTCGATTTATATTGAGGCGGTTAAAGATGAATGCTTCTACCATTAAGACCCACAATCTAAATCAAATATTAACGGCTACCTCTCCACACGTCTCTTTATCGGTCACAATGTGGAGTATCAAATAGGATCGCCAGCAACATTGCTGATAACAAAGATAGGATTCGATGGAAGACGTAGCCTAATTTTTCCCTGATAGGGAAAACCACACGTAATGCATAACTGTAAGTATTCCGAAGCGACGAGGAACACCAGATTTACATAACATCAGCATACATTCGAGCAAGTGAAAACGCACGTGACGTTACTGTGTACAAGGTCGTTCGACGCGGACTTGGACGGAGAAAGGATCAGGTTTGCGAGGTCTCGAAATGGTAGAGAATGCTCGAATTTCCAATGTCAATTAAACTGTATTTGTTTTTTAACGTACGACTAGGCGAGCTGGGTCGTGCACGTGCACAGTTGTTCACATTATATAACATCTATTTCTACAAAGTTCCATTGAAGGTGTTAGAATAATTGAATTAAAATTTGATCGTTTCTTGAAACGTGGATTTGAATTCCAAGGGATTACATTACTGTATTCATCTGTGACCGGCTGGACGCACGTTTGCGTGCGGCGCTGCTAGAATGTGAAATAACATTAAGTACATTCGAAGAGAGGAGTACGTACGTGGTCTGTGTTTACGGGCACGTGCGATGCGCGGTTACTCGTGACTTGCAAAGGGGCTTTACCTAACCGAGACAGTTATTTACATTTTGCAATACTTTTTTCATTTATTCATCAAAACTTGAATTCATGAATACTCGCGAGGTTATTTTGCTCCCGTAACAACTGGCAGTGCAGCAACGTTGCGCACTCTGCGCACGAAAAATGGCCAATTTCTGATTTAAGTGAAAAAGGTAGGGAAATATTTGTTCTCGACTGCTGTCAATCGATCGTTGCAGAACAGCATCGTCACCGAATCAGGGGCGTATCCTATGACCCATCATCGAGCTCAGCGAATAATTGGATATTGCAACGGTGAAACACGGCATAGGTGGCCAATTAAACGTGCGTGCAAACCAATTGGTTCGCTCGCGATTTATCGGTTCGTTTGATCTGGCATTCGTGTAACTCTCGAAGGTCGTTGGATGGCGATCTTTTCCGCAGGCCTAGCGTTAACTTAAAGTGTGCTGCTTTAGGTTTATTTAAAAGGAAGCATAAAGAATATTTATTTTGGCTATGAATATGTAAACGACAGCATGAACTTTACCCGGCTGCGTTACGATGATTAGAGAAAAGCGAACTATTAATGAACAGTGAAAGAAAATTGAACATCTTAAGAACGGGTAGTTTACTGACCTATATCTACGAAGACTTCCTTTTCTTTATATCTTCTGTTATTCAACTGTTCGTATGTACTTTAACTTATATTTCTAAAACACCCTGTATATTTGACAAGAGAAACGAAATGTTTTGATAATTTACGTAATTGACGAACGCACAGCAATCGATATGTAGCTCGATACTGCACGCTTGCAGACAGAGCACGTGCATTTACATTTTATCACCATTTCGGGAAATGATGGCACAAGTGGGAGGCACGTCGACGGACGTTCAAATTTAATTTTCTCGAGAATGGACCACGTTCAAAAAGATGCTATTCCGCGGTCTTGATTTGTCTTTGAACAAGGAGTCGATTTCATCTGCAATATTGCCTGATTTATTAGTATATTCCGCTAACTCGTACATAGTCAGTTCACGTGTACCTTACCAGGTTTCGAAATCAATTTTCTCGAAAACGAAGCCTCGTGGGGACAAATTTCTATTCCACATTATGAATTTATTTTTATACGAAGAATCGCCTTCTGCCAGATTATTTAATTATTTAAATTTAGACACCAATTGCGAATGTTATTATAAATTAGGTTTAATTACAATCTTCGTTATTGACATCAGAGGGTCACTGAGATCATTCTATTTACATCTGTTGATGTTTGTTTATCCTGATATTATATTACCGTGTGATTATAATGTACGTACTTGAGTAACGTACTTTTCAAAGTCTCGCCTCCGGCTGAATTTCTCAAAACTTTATGCACAATACTCCTAGCGGTACAACAATGCCCCCACGCCCCCCAAGCTCGGCATTATATATTTAAATTTATGTATTTTTAGAAATATTTCAGCGTTCCTCAAATCTCTTTCAATAAATTCACGCAATTCAGAAAAAGCGAAGTTAATTTACATTTTCAATCACTGTCACGCTTCCGAACTGCAGGGCAAACGTGTCCGAAAGGTTATAAACGATTTGACTTAACCTATACGAATTCAACTAATCGCGTATGTACAAGTGAAAACGTTACTCTGATGACTGCACGCCGCTACCATGGAAAACATAATGTTCTCTACCTTAATTGTTCGTTGCGGAACCGACGTGCATTAGCGACTGACCGTTTGAGGGGACAATTAAATTCCCCAACGAAATGCCCGCGACTGGTTTCCCTGTTTTGCGTGAACGAGCCAACGAGAAGCGTACGCAACAATTACGCGCGAGATCATGACCGCACTGGCGAGCATTGGAGCGGCCAGGTCATCGGCAGTTTCCCCGCAAAAAACCTGTTGCTTCGGTTACGTTCTCTCGCGAACTTTAATCTTCAACGGTACGAGCACGTAGGAAGAGTGCCAATCGAAAACTGGAAGCTTGGCCAAGCTCGCGAATGACGCGGGACCAATTTATATTACACATTCCCTAAGCAAAGGAGAAAGAAAATCCTGACACAGTCCCCTACGCACGGCGGAGCACACGATCGAGACCGCCGCTCGAATTCAACGTTGAAATCTCTACGCACGATATTCTAATCGACACGTGACGTTCCCTTAAGCTCCGGATTCTGCACGGTACGTGGGATTGCAAAAGAAATTCGCGAGGCACGAGCCAAAAGTCTCTGTCAAGATTTCACCGAGATAATGATCGAACGCGGTCAGACGGTAATTGACGGAAAGGCACAACTCGTAATCGTCAATCACCGTGTGCAAAGTCCCTTGCCGCGAACCATGCACATTCGACTTTCCTGTACGATGTTTCCTACTGTTCGAAGGATGTACACTTACCGATAACAATTAATTCTGGCTGCAGCACAATAAACACTTAGAAGATACGATACGAACGACATAACCCGCGCACCAAACTAAACCGGCCATATTGTTTACTGGAACAGCATTTGGCCGTGTGCCTGCTTTCACTCTTTTGCGGATCTCTCGTGAAAACGACGAGAGCGCCCTCTGTCGCTAATCTCGCACAACTTTCTTGAACGTTTCATCGCATTCGCAACATCGTGATTTCGTTTTACGACAGCAGGTGTAACAGGGCTCGACTCGCACCGATAGAAATCCAACGCAACTTTACTCGTCCCGCTCGTCCGAGCAAAGTAGGGGGAGTTAACGATTGAAAGCAGCGTAAATATTTTTCGTCCGTGTTTATCATGGATCGTTTTTTCAGGTGTATTGCGTTTTGATTGGAATTAACAATCACAGAAAGTTTCACGGATGCTCCAATATCTGCCGCTATCAGTGCATCGATAGTTATTACCGTACGGTATAAGTTCATAAAAAGATTCATGTATTTTGAGAAGGTCATCTGAATCATGTGAGTTTAAATATTATTTGTGTTTACCAGAGCCTGTATTCTCAAATCGTTATGTCACTTCGCAATTTGAATTATTCAAATGATTGTACGTTCGATATTGAACGTAAAATATATTCTTTAATACAGTGTATTTTTTGTCTTATGTACTCTTAGATTTATGAATTTTCAAAGGCATGCATCAGATTTATCAAGGTCATTGCGGCTCTCAACTACGCATGATTTACTGCTTTGTATACATATTAGAAATGTGGATAAATGTTTTCATTGATAAATTTTAAATTTCTATTTTGTAGTTCGATAGTTACGCCGTGCCTAACAATTTTATTAACCATATAGGAAGAAATTGCAGCAGTTGGGTTTATTTATATATATATATTTTAGAAATAATCATTCATAATGTCACGTCGGAATCGTCATAAGAAACGTGCTCTCATCGGAGAGGACACTAGAATTGCGGTAAATTTAACTCTAAAGAAGTTCTTGGAAACTATAGACCAAAAGGAATTGGAGTTTCCATCTTCGTATACGGCGGAAGAGCGGAGCTATATTCATCAACTCGCGCATGAATTAGCATTGAAATCCAAAAGTAGAGGGTAAGTCGAGAACTACTATACGCTTTCGTTCGATCCTAACGGTTATAACATACTTTTTTCCCCAATAGCAAAGGTAAAAATCGTTTTCTAACAGTATATAAGAGAGAGAGATCGACCATAGTTCAAGCTGACGCCGTACTAAAATTACAGAAAGGTTCAAGACAGAGTATTTATAACTTACTACAAAGTTTTCCATTGAATCATAAAGAATGTCAGGATTTGCTACCACCAATCGAACGAGAAAGACCTCTTAGTACAGATGGTATTAAAATTAATTTCACTATCTTGTGGAGTGTTTTTTTTACAACTGCAGAACTGGGCCTTATTAATAAATTGCCTAATTAATAGTAGTAACTGATACTTAATGCATAGAAATGCGAGGATTTTCAATGAACAAAGAAACACATAAATATATTTTCTGGTTGCAGATTACAGTTCACAAGTTGTTAATATATATTCCACGAATACAGATCTTATTGAATTTTTAAATCTTATTTTATGTTCAGTTTCAGTGAATACGAATACTAAAGCAATGGGTCGATTAAATAATAGCGTGCCACAAATACCACAACTGAAGACCAATTTCGATGTATTAAATTTTCGTAAATCTCTCCCTATTTTTAGTGTTAAAGAAGACGTTCTTAACGCTTTAGACGCTAATCAAGTGGTTATAATAGGGGGTGAAACGGGCAGCGGTAAAACTACCCAAGTCCCTCAGTTTATTCTTGAGCACTGTCAACAATGGTATCAACCGTGCAGAATTATATGCACCCAACCAAGAAGACTGTCGGCTGTTTCGGTGGCCGAGAGAGTAGCATTTGAAAGGGACGAAAAGATTGGTCAGACATATGGGTATCAAATAAGACTCGAGAGTAGAGTTGCTCCGAAAACTCTTTTAACGTACTGCACGAATGGTGTATTGCTTAGAACCCTTATGGCGGGTGATTCTGCTTTAAGCACCGTGACGCATGTTATCGTAGATGAAGTTCACGAACGCGATAGATTCTGTGACTTTCTCCTGATAGCACTGAAAGAGGCCTTGTTGAAGCATCGATCTCTAAAGCTTGTGCTTATGAGCGCTACATTGGACGTGAACATTTTTGTAAAATATTTCAGCAAATGTGCGGTAATTAATGTTTTAAGTAGAGCGTTCGACGTGGATGTATATTATCTTGAAGATATTTTAAAGATAACTGGTTACATGACCAATGAAATGGTGTCGAAGCGGAATGAGTTCGCGAATAAGAAAGATCAACGTAAAGTTTTAGAAGGTTGGACTCAATATAAGCCCCAGCAATCGGGCTCGCATACTGTGAATGAAAGATGTCGATTGCCTGCCCCAATTTTAGCGCAGCAAAGCGAGCCTATTCCAGAGAAAGTTAAGTTAGAGCCATGGTTAATGGAAGAAATGGATAAAAGCATTTCTGATACGTGGCTGCTCGGCGGTGAAGATAATTTTGCACAGCTCCTGTACTTCATACTGTCCGAGAATGTTTCTGTAGATTACCAACATTCCACAACATCTGTAACTCCACTTATGGTGGCTGCAGGTAGAGGATGTATAAATACCACAGAGCAACTTTTAAATCTGGGCGCAAATTTGAATTTACGAGCAGCCAATGAATGGACGGCATTAGATTGGGCAAGAAATATGAATCAAACGGAATGTGCAGAGTTGATAGAGGCGTATATGAAAACCTACGATTGTACATTGCAAGACGATACACTAACACATGGTAAAGATGCTTCACTTTCGGAAGAAGACAAACTTCAATTGGATGCATATCATCATACATTTAATGACGACAATGTTAATTACGATCTTCTTTTACAATTAATTTTATACATACATTTGAAAATGCCTCCTGGCTCTGTTTTAATATTCTTGCCAGGATACGATGATATTGTGACTATGAGAGAGAGAATAAATAACGAGGAAAAAGAAATGAATCGGGGTTTGCGATACAGTTTATATCTTCTGCATTCGAACATGCAAACGAGCGATCAGAAGAAAGTATTTAAACCTAGCCCTCAGGGGACTCGAAAAATTATTCTCTCAACAAATATAGCTGAAACGAGTATCACAATCGACGACGTTGTCTACGTCATTGACTCGGGGAAAGTTAAAGAAAAATCGTTTGACGCTATATCAGGAGTATGCACGCTTAAATCGAATTGGATTTCTCAAGCTTGTGCAAAACAACGCCAGGGTAGAGCAGGAAGGTGTAGGAATGGCATTTGTTATCGCTTATTCTCCTCAATTCGATACAACAGTATGCAGCCGTATCAGACCCCAGAAATTTTAAGATCGCCGCTGCAAGAATTATGCTTGTTCACGAAACATTTAGCTGCGGGAAATACGCCCATTGCCGAATTTTTAGACAGGGCATTGGAACCGCCCTCGAATGTAGTAACAAGAAACGCGGTTCAGTTGCTGAAAACTATCGACGCCCTAGACCCGTGGGAAGATCTCACTGAGTTAGGAAGTCATCTGCTTGACTTACCGATTGAACCGCGACTTGGAAAGATGTTGCTATACGCCGTTGTCTTGAAATGCTTAGATCCCGTCTTAACTATCGTGTGCAGTTTATCGTATAAGTAGGTGAAATTTTATCATTCTAAAAATGCTGTCGTCTAAATGGAACTAACATTATGTCGAACGTTTAATTTCAGAGACCCTTTTGTCTTGCCTATGCAACCGTCAGAGAAAAGAGCCGTGACTGTGGCTCGCAAAAGATTTGCGACTAACACGTACTCCGATCATATGGCTGTGTTGCGTGCTTTTCAGGGATGGCAGAATGCACGCGCAAGTGGCAAAGAACGTACGTTTTGCGAGCAGAATTTCATTTCTGCTGCTGTAATGGAGATGGTAGTCGGAATGCGGACTCAGCTTCTTGGCCAACTTCGCGCGTCCGGATTTGTTAGGGCAAGGTGGCCAGGAGATATCAGAGATTTAAATTCTAATTCTGAAAATTGGGCAGTAGTGAAAGCAGCTTTGACCGCTGGATCGTATCCAAATTTAATGAGGGTAGACAGAGAGCACATGCAGTTAAGGACGCAGTACGTCATCATGTTTAATTACTCTGAAGACATCTTTGCGTGAAATCGTTCTTTGTTACATATGTACTTATTAATCATTGCTACAGGAAAGAGGTGAAGGTATTCTTTCATCCATCGTCGACGTTAAGAGATTATCCAAAATCGCCAAGAACTACATCTGCACAAACGCACGCAGCTAATGTAGAAACTTTACCCTGCGATTGGTTACTTTACGAAGAAATGAATCGTACAGGACGGTTTTGCCACGTTAAAATGGTTACTTTAGTTAATCCATTAACAGTGGCATTGTTCTGCGGGCCAGCAAGATTATCCGTGGATATAATTTACGAAGCTGAATGTGTGTACTAATTTCAATGCTGTTCGAATATTCTAGATACTCCTTATAATTGTTATTGGTTTACAGCTATACCAGAAAGTGAGTCGGACTCTGAAGTTGATGAACATAATGACGGAACGATCTTTAAACTCGATGATTGGGTGGTATTTAAACTCGATCCCGAGACTGCTAGGTTCTTTTTACATTTAAGACAAAAATGGAATGCTTTATTCTTGAGACGCATGAAAACGCCAAACAAAGCTATGTCACAGTTAGACGAGAAGGTTGTGAATACCCTAGTGAACGTAATTACAAACGAAGAGCAAGCGTGTGGGTTGCAACAACCGTCTGGTATCGGTCAACGGCCGCGTCCATTAATTGTCGATTACTATCCTGCCAATGCTAGAAGAACGGACGACTTTGTAGAGGTAAATTTTTTAGCGTTTATTTATTTGCAGCGGTATGTGTATTATTATTTTTTAACCATTCATATGTTAATATAAAATTTCTTCTCTGTTTTCTTATAGAGGAATTTTTAAATTCGGATAGAAGAAGGATATTTCGTTATGTACAATTAATAAGAAGTATTTCATTTTCTTGGTTCCTATATGCGACTCATTGCAAGATCGCAATGGTATATTCCTGTACTTACATTTTGTGAAAGTGGAATAGATTACGTTTGAAATAGGCAAGCTAAAATAAACGAATTGTCGCTGACTGTGAGATATTTATAGTTGCATTCGAATGTTTACTCAGTATTAACGAAAGCTTTGAAGTCAATAAATTATCTTTCTGCTCGAGAAATTTAAGAGATAAAGATATTATGTTAAATCACGCTACGTATCTCTTATAGATATTTCTTATTTATTGTGTACCAACTGAATAATTCCGACCATTTTAAACTAGTATCAAGCGTGTACATCATTTTTCATTTTAAGACTTTACAGAAACATTCACACGTAAAAATTAAGTATGGTATACAGTGATTGTAAGTAATGTCAAGTTAAAGATAACCAAACGTGTCGCTCCATGGCTTATTGTGAGATCTAGTTTATTGTAATTGCTCTTTTCTAAGGTTACTTCACATTTCCACTTTTCTGCCTAAATAGTATAGAATGAACATGTAGGAATCAAAGTAGATTTGTGTACCTTTTAAAACACTGCGATGTACTGTATCGATAATAATCTTAAGTAATTTATTTACACTGTGTACTGTGGATAAAGTGCTTAATGTTATAATTTACTATACAGAATTATTGCATTTAAGTGAAAGAGTAAGTTGCAAGCACGTGGAGTATGTACCTAGTTAAGCAAAACAGTAATGCGCTGTTCATTAGCTATAATGTAATTCTTATAAAAGCGATTTATTAAGAGATTAAAGCTTAATATTTCAGTCTAATACGTTATGTGATATAAACGTACCTTTATTTTGAATCTAATTGCTGGCAATTCTTTATTATCAAGTGCAAAGTTGATTCGTACTTTAAACAAAATTCTGGGAGGGATAAGCTGCAGAAAAAACTGTTTATTTTCAATATAATGATTTAATTTATGAAGCTACTAGTAAAACATTTAGGCGGCAATGAGATGTATGTTGATGTTAACATAGCGTTTAAAATTGTAATAATTTTCAGTGTGATAATAAAAGAATTTTGTCATAATCTATGAATGATAATTCTTTACTTACTGAACACGATCTTCAAGTGACCTTTGAATTGTCTAGAGTACTAGAAACCATGAAACTATGTACTATGAACAAAATTTGAGTTCTATTAATATTTGCTGGTATATTGTACTTGAAGTATTGTTTATTCATTAAAATTGAATTCAGGTAAAAGTAGATTTATCTTTTAAATAAATTAACAATAAATATGTGACAATTATAAAGTGTGTCGCTAAGTAGTCGCAGATAAAACAATTTTTCTTAATTATTTTTATTAGAGTAAAATAATTTTCGCTTACGATTAAAACTTTCCCTATTTATCCAATTTAATTAATTGTTTTCGCCGGAGTTCGAAGAATGTACTTAACCTCAATTTAGCACTGTATTAAAATTTAGGTTATTAATTTTTTATTTGCTTTAAATATGCTTTATAATAATAATACTAATGACATAATACCAGGAAACTCAAATGACACCATTTACTACAATTACTGTCACTGTAAAAGTATTTAACGTTTAGATATATCTTCGTTTTATAGAAAGTTTTACGTTTATATAGTTTATATTTTGTGAACAAAGTTAAAGTAGAAAATGTCGTTCGTTTATTGTAATCTTCGTCGAATGTCAACTGTTACTAAGGTTTTAGAAAAGTCAAAAGTCTTTTACCCTAACCTTTCATTGTTTATACGCTGTAAGTCAGGTAAGTCTGATCAGAGTCAATTAATTGTTTTATAACATTCCGATGTTATTGCTTCTCGATTACCATATCTTTATTGCAGATGATGTAGTTGTTACCATTGGTGATGTTTCGAAACGAACGAAGCCACCAAAAACTCCTGATTACGTGCCAAGAAAGTATTGTAAGTCAGATAAGCTTCTTTCACTGCGATGCATATGATTCCTTTTGCTTTTATAAGATAAGCATAATGATTGATCGTCATTGGAATAGTATTGGAAACATCTACTCAAGAGGTGCTGAGAAATTTGAAATGGATGCTCCAAAAGGATATTCTCGCTCAAGACATCTTTTTAATGGGTGCACCAGGAACTAGGCGCAGGGAATTAGCTCTAGCCTTTCTGGAGCTCACGGGACGTGAATTAGAATTCATTGCACTTTCACGAGACACAACTGAAGCTGATTTAAAGCAGAGAAGAGAAATTAAAAGTGGAACTGCCTATTATCACGATCAAAGCGCAGTGAGGGCTGCGGTAAACGGAAGAGTTCTCGTTATCGAAGGTGTCGAGAAAGCCGAACGAAATGTGCTTCCCGTTTTGAATAACCTGTTAGAGAATCGTGAGATGCATTTAGAAGATGGTAGATTTCTCATACCAGCTGCACGTTACGACAAGCTACTCGAGGTATAGATACATATTCGATCGTCTAATATTACCAGTTCACTGGCTGACTACTTATTTCTTAAATTTATTTATTATTTCTTTCAGGTGCATAGTCAAGAAGAATTAGACGCGTGGCGGCTTGTTAGAGTTAGCGAGGATTTCAGAGTTATTGCATTGGGTTTGCCGGCACCACGTTACCCAGGTCACCCACTCGATCCTCCACTCAGATCTAGGTTTCAAGCTAGGCATATCCCACCACCCAGTTTTGAAGTAAGTATTTTTATGCAATAAATTTAGTAAAGTTAGCTTGAAATATTTATTATATTTATTTTAATTCTTCCTAGAGCTGTACTAAATTATTTACGTAGTAATCAATTATATGTACATAATAAATAGACTTTGGACGTTTAAAGATAAATTCAAAATATATCGAAAAATTGTAATTACTTATAGTATTTATATTATAAGTAATATGTTTGTTTCGTGTTATACGTCATCGCGATGGAGTTCAGAATTCTAGGTCCCTTTACCCATAGGCTGATCAGTGTTCAGCTTTTAATTTCGAAGTTACCCAAGTTTATAACGATACCCGCGATGTATTACAGAATTTAGAGTGTGGTTTAGTTAAGATTAATTTATGTAATCATTTAGTTTTCTACAGACCCACATGTGTTACGAAAAATGAATCATGTCTAGCATGTGATACGATTTTTTGGTGGTATCGTATTTGCTGAACAGAGTCTATTAGCTGTGGAGACTTGCAGAGTCTCGTGTGACAATGCATCATAATTACGTGGGTGGCTCGACGGAGATACTGGCGCGTGTAATTTGCTAAAGTTTTACCTGATTTATGGAAACGTCGCGGCGTACCATTAGACATGGGGTGCGGAGGTCGCACCAACCCCTCCACCTAGCCACCCCTTCCGGTGCTCGTTTCCTTCCTATATAAACTGCTCGTCGCTGCGCTATGGTCACAGTCATCGTGGTTTTGATCGCGTGTCCCGAGCACCAGCAGAAGACTGTTTGTCCTCTAGTTCAGTCGAGAGTCGATACGTCGGAATTCGGTCGAACGCGAGGCCTGACGCGCCGTGTTACTGAATCTGCAAAGGAAATACGAATAATCAGGCTACATCTTTCACCGAGCGCGTTAACGCAAACATGAAAGAAGATCCATTAAAAAATGAACGCGCAGAGTAATTTGACACCGGATGTATCTGGGTCTATATTATATTACTTAAGAATAATCGAGATTTCCAGTCGCACACATTAATACACATTTATGCGTTAAGTTAAACAATTCACTGGATCGAGCAATGCCAGCTATATGGTCCTCCTCAGAAAGACCGATATCTGTTCGCACTGTATGGGTAGACGGCATTCGACACGCGATTTTATCACCCGACGACCCTCTGATAAATTCTAAATCGTGTCGACGTTCCCGAGTATCGAGGGATAAAAATTACTCGGCGGAATATCAACAGCCTGAACCAAGGCTGGATCGTTTGAACAGTTGCTTCGCGAACCTGCACGTGGTCGCGGGCAGCAATCTCTCAAAGAATACCACCTCCCCGCGGATGTATCGCAAGCTTTCTGCACCCCCTTGCTCTAGAATGTCAGCCAGCGCATCCAACACCGCCAAGGTAGAGTCTTCATCGGATGATAGCAGAGAAGATAAAAAGGACCATTGTGACGAAACGGAGGAACAAGTCGCAGACATCCTTATCGATCAACCGATTGCCAAGGATGATGTTCCTGGGAACAGGACCCTAGAAGCGGAGCCTAATTCTGGTTGGAATCCAGTCGAATGCAAACAGGCAGAGGGGACATTCGACACATTCTGGAATCCATTGTTCGAAAGGGTTCTTCAGTGGTTGGACTTATCTGGGAGAGCGCAAAGTTACGATTTCGAGGAGGACTTTGCGGAAACGTCGCCGCGCGAAGGGGCACGAAAATGGAGCCACGTTAAAAGAAGACTATCGCGTTCTAAGCGTGAATCTTTCGTAGAAAAGGATCGAGTAATCATGTCTAATTATAAACTCCACAAGGATCGTAATCCTGAACGCGTTGGGAGGGATGAAAGCAAGGCATCGCAAAGGAGCCTGCCTAAGATAAGGACTACGAGAGAAGGGTTTCGAGAAAAGGATGAAATGTCCGGGAGTAACGCCAGAGCACCTTCAAAATCAGACGAACACGTGTCGAGGAACGAAGTTAAGAGGCATGAGAAAGTATCATCATTATGGTCTCCCCCTGGACGCATTCAGCTGCACATAGTAATGCCGAATCTTATTTCCAAGGAGAACCACGCGTCCTCGCAAGAATCATTGATTAACGACTAAGAGTATTCAACTGTATTGGTTGCATGTAACATCGTAGTTGTTCTGTAATTAAGTATTAGTAATGCGAGATGCTGATGAAAATTATTTTCTGCAACGAGACGTCAGGACGTTCTACAGGATTCGGATTTTAGTCGAACATTTGGATCCTCCAATGAGCGCGTTCCTAGTCATAGAAAACTTAATATACGTGCCCCTAACGTTAACGTTATATAAAGGTAATTATCCATCTAACAGGAACAATTGAATTCTCAATTTATAAGATTTTTTGCTTTTCCTTTGCTTTTGTTAGGCTGAAGTATTTTAGTCTGCGCTCACGCAGAACTGATTCAATTTACTTTGGCAGCACGTATCTCTATATTTTCACGATAACACTTCCGTATGTATATGGACTGGCTTCATTTGCGCGCGCTACTTTTCCACCCACACTCAAGACGTAATAAATCCCATTTTATCGAGAGCCAATTCGATACCCATTATTCGCCGCGTGAAAGAAATAACGGCGAACGGTGCCGGCACGAGACGTCGCGACGAACAGTTTTACGCATTCGGTGTCGAGGGTATTTGTAAATTGAAGGAAGGAAATAATAAACCCCAGGGATGGTCACTTAAAAAAGTCAAATATAATTAGCAGTTTAAAGGCCTTTAAACTTTAAACTGCTTTAGAACGGTTTCTCGTGACGGAACGAAAGCTCCAACATTATTTTGTGGAATTTCGTGTCACGCGTTGCCATTCGCAGGCTAAATATACACGATTTTGGAATGAAAGTAGTATTGCACACGCGTAAAAATGATTGTACACGTAAATAAGAATTACGTATGGAATTTATATTACGTACATAGGAGTTCGAATAGTGGGAGTGTGAAATATAAAATAGCAAGAAGTTTCAATGTAATTTAGCAACTTTTTTCGTACGATACTGTTCGCTTCGTGATCTCAGGTACATTGAACTTCGATAATTTATCGGAATTCGTGAATCGCGTGCTTCCACTACTAAGCGAAGCCTTAATGTCGCAATTGTTCGGCGACGTGTTTTAAAAAGTTCGTAAAAGTTTGTCGCTTGCCGATATTTATCGCTGTGCACAGGGAACATAGTGTTGATCTTATCTTGATGCGCGATTCCTACAAGAAACTTTGCAGTTAATCAACATTGCAGTAGTCTTCTTAAATTATATCTGCTTCGAGAAACTAATTAGGGGTGACATTAAACGCGAAATGAAATCGGTGTCTTGCTGAATCTTGCAGTCAAGTTTTATAGTTGTACAACTTTGTACGACTATTCATTTCCTAATGGATAACAGTTTCAATTTTATGCTAGCTTTCTTCCGGTTTATTCAAATTTTCCACAGAGATTTCGATTTGAAATCATAGAATTGCGTAAGATTTTGGAAGATTTTCAAGAAATTTCTGTAGAATCTGTGCTTTAAAAGAAACTCTTCTCGTAGATACTAGCACTATGTACGTGTCTATGTCCTGCTGAATAGCAGGAGCATTCAAATTACATTCGTCTACGGCCACAAGTTCCTTTCAGTCGCGAAGAACGTATATTATGGTGGCGGGCATAGAATGTGGTCGAGTCGAATCGAATCGAATTGATTCCACTGAAACTCCCCTATTTTTGCGGAAGCGTTTCGCAGATCGTTAAGGGAATCGTATTTTCACTGAAACCGCGATTACCGCGTTGATAGGTCCGAGAATCTAGCTCAATTGAAACTTTTCGATGGAAATCTGTAAGCTATCTCGAGGATTCCGTGCCGAGTAGTAGTTATTCTCGGGTGGTTGGCGCACGTTGGAAAGCTCTCTTGGCGCTAATCACTCGGTGCGGACTGTTTGAAACAGATCGTGGGTGTAACATTCCGTATGCTCTGTTGTTCACGATTATGCGGTTTTCGGGCAAACGGAAACAATGCGGATACCTTACGGGGGTAATGCAATCATAACTTTGGTCGTTGAGGGAAAGCGACCAGTGTGAGTTATTAACTGCCACTCGAAACTTAAAGGGCCTGCTCGAATTCGCGTACCCGACGTGTTTGACGTCAAAGCACAAACAATGTCATAAAGACGATAAAGAATAATATGACTATACTACAGTAACAAAAGGTTGGCAGCGTTAACCCTTTAGTGCCAAACGTATCATATATGATACATTCCTTTTTTTGCCGTTTTCATTCGCAATTCACTGTTTGCAACAGTACATGTTTAGCGTAGTTTTATTCACTGAAGAAATCTGGACCTACCTGAATCCGTTATTCATTGGTGTTATGCATTTTAACCACTGAAAAAAAATAAATAAAAATAGTACATTTTTTTTTATAAAAATATATAAATTCAGGCCATTTTCAACGATAAAAAGAAAACGGGATATTTATTCTCCAATGGGATCTAGGTGCGGGCACTAAAGGGTTAAAGAAACGTTCCATTTCGCTCATATTAGAAGCTCGTTACATCCAAATTTCGACAGAAAAATGTATTTTTTGGAAATTGTTACGATTATAGGATCAGTTGCAAACTTCGAGGAAGTTAGCCCCGAACGCTGACAGTGGCAAATTATCGCAGCTATTATCATGCGCGCACGCTTTGGTTTCGCAAGAGGCTATATCCTTAGGTCTTCCGGATTTCCCCTTGGATAATCTCTCCTCAGCTGCTATTATAATGGTAAATGTCCTGTTATCTCGAGCATCGACCTGCCTGTCGAATCTCCTGTTAATTTCAGCATTACCGCAGGATAAATGCCCACACCTGCCGGTATTCGATATATTTTACAGACTCTATCCGTATAAACTGTTCTTGGGGAAAGAGGGCCGGGCCGCGGTTGAGGGTGTGCTTAAAACTTTCAACATTCTCGATACGGCAACGAATGACGAAAAAGTGACGAGACGGGTAAAAGTGAACGAGAGAACAAATGATTCGTTGAACGTCACGATAGAGGATAATGGTGTTAAGACGACGTTGGACGTAAGTGGGAATATCTGAAGATGAAAGGGTTGAAATGCCGATTATCCTATTTTGTGTGCTTTTTTGCCAGGTTCCTTGCGGTACCAAACAAACAAATGAAATTGCAAAACCAGATAAGTACATAGAAACGAATTATCAGAATAATTTATTGACGAGCATGCTGGAGACGCACCTGGTCTCTGACTTGTGTTTAATTGGTCCAAAGGGTTGTGGGAAATCCACAACCGTGCAGGCGTTAGCTGATTTAACGGGCTACCAGGTAGAACCCGTGGTGCTTTATCAGGCAAGTGTTACATTTAATTTGCTTTCCTGCTGGCTTTGCGAAGAAGACTAATCTGCACAGTCTCCCTTTGCCATAATACGTTTCAAACAGTTGAAATGTCCCCATAGGACATGACTTCCAGGGATTTGATACAGCAGCGAACCACGTTGTCCAACGGCGATACCGTTTGGAGGGATTCACCGCTAGTCGATGCGGCTTTGAATGGGAAATTGGCTGTATTGGACGGAATTAATAGGATCCACCACAGTACCTTGGCTATATTGCATCGGTACATTGCCCGGCGAAAATCCAACGAAATCTTAGAATTAAATTCAAACCGCACGTACTATTCCTTTATAGATTGGTCCACGATCGGGAGTTACAGTTGCACGATGGCAAGAGGCTGATCAGGGCCGATCGTTACGACGAGATAAAGAAGCAACACGATAAATCGGACGAGGATATGAGGAGCTCGGGCGTGCTACGTATCGATCCGTCGTTCAGGATCGTAGCTTTGGCAGAGTCGCCGATAATTAATAACACCTCGGGGCAATGGTTAAATTCAGAGCTGCTCAGCTTATTCCTGTTCCACGAGATGAGGCCGCTGGCGAAATCGGAGGAGCTCCATATCATCCGATCGAAGGTGCCTGCCCTTATCGTCGAACCTTCCTTTCGAACCTTTAAAGGGCCGGTTCGTTTGCATTCTAAGCGCCTGTTACGCTGTGTTTTAGTACGGGGAGCCTTCGGCGGCGTTGTCGAGGATTCTAGAATTGGCGCACGTACTGCGATCCTCCAACGATCCGACTTTACAGTCTCTGGCCGGGTCTTTGAGCACGAGGCAGCTTCTGAGGATAGCAGAGAGGATGCACAAATATGAAACGGACGACGCCTACGTCGCGGTGCAACGTGCATGCCTGGCTCGTTTCTTACCAGCATTGGCGAAACAGGCACTCGAGGATTGTTGCAAACGAATGGGCATTGTTCCCACGAGCACCGCCCCGAACAAGGACATCAAGTGCGAAGTCACGGGGGATAGTGTGCGAATCGGAAGCACGGTCGTCGATCGATACCACACGACAGCTCCCACGAAGGTGCCCGATATCTTGTTTTACGACGTGCCCCAGCATATCGCCCTCTTGGAGCGTCTGTTGCAGGACTTCACCCTGCGGCAGCATCTCCTGCTGGTCGGGAATCAGGGAGTAGGCAAGAACAAAATTGTCGACAGGTTGCTGCAACTTTTGAACAAGCCACGCGAGTATATACAGCTTCACAGAGACACCACTGTTCAAACTTTGACCCTTCAGCCGATGGTGAGGGATGGCAAAGTGGTGTACGAAGACTCGCCGCTGGTGCAGGCTGTTAAATTGGGCCACGTGCTTGTCGTCGACGAAGCAGACAAAGCGCCCACTCATGTTACTTGCATCCTAAAGGTATTCAGAGCTACGTAATTGTAACTGTGTTGCACGGCGAACGTGACTCGACCAACCTTCTTTGCAGACTTTAGTCGAATCTGGGGAGATGATACTGTCCGATGGCAGGCGCATCGGTCCTTTCACAAGCTCTGCCGCGCAGAGTCCAAACGCGATACCGCTTCACCCAGATTTCAGGATGATGGTGCTGGCTAACAGACCAGGCTTCCCATTCTTGGGAAACGACTTCTTTGGGGCTTTGGGCGATCTGTTCAGCACGCACGTCGTCGACAATCCGAGTGTCGAGAACGAGATTCAATTGCTGAAACAGTATGGTCCGACCGTGGACGAGAAAGTGATATTCAAGCTGGTGAAAGCTTTCGGAGAGCTGAGGAGCATGGCTGATCAAGGCTTGGTCTCGTATCCGTATTCCACTCGGGAGGTTGTTAACATCGTGAAGCATTTAGAGGTGAGTTGTGGATTTCGTTAGCGATCTTGTGTTTTATACCTTCGTAAACGTACTTCCCTGTGTCCTCAGAAATTCCCGCAGGAATCGTTAGCTACCGTAGTACGGAACGTGTTCGATTTCGATCGATACAGTCAAGAGGTCTTCGACACTTTAGTCTCCCTTCTGCACAAGCACGGGATTCCTATTGGAACCAGTCCCGCTAATGTCGCGTTGGCGAAAGAGTAAGCGATTTAATGTAAAGAGCCTCTGTTAAAGCAACTTTCCATTCGTGTAAATAAAATTTACGGCTAATTTTTTATGCGTGTTCTTCTTTTTTAAGCGACACTTCTTTTCCATTTCCATTGCAGAATATCTTTACCAGGCAAAAAGATTTCCGTTACATGGAATGTTTCGAATAAGCAACAAGTGTTACCTGTTCAAGAAAGATACGTTAAGTTAAAGTCGCCCATAAGTTTGAAGCAGAATGTTCTACCTCTAGACCGTGTCGAAGCTAGATCAGCTTTATTTACTGAATTACAAAGCTACTGGACTATACCAATTAACGAAACTGGCGTGGTTGCAGCTTTGTCGGTCCTTAAAGGCGCCAGAGGCGACGGCACGGATGATAAAATTCATATTCTTACGACGAATCCCTTGAAGATCTTTAGCATGAGCCAGGAATCGGATACAATTCAAGAAACCGTGATACACGGATTAATAAGCCCTGAGAGGGGCAACAAACCCTTATACACGATGGCGACTGATAAGGATGGAAATGTTTTAATCCACGAAGAAAGTGTAAGTAGTTTTCATATGAAATTAATGTTTCTTCCCCAGTCGTGATTGTTACGTGAGAATGTGTATTTTCAGAGTAACATTCTGCTACTGGTTAATTTAAATAACAAGTCTGCTCGGCAAATACAGTTGTCGTCCTTTCTCGACATAGCTTCGGGCAAAATATCAAACGCATTTAGACCTAAGGTTCTTCACTGGAAGATGAAGAGCGATTTAATCTTGTCCCATAATCAAATCGTTTTCCACACATTCAATTCCAATAAAATAGAAGTGATCGATCTGGGTTCCACGTGTGCCTACACGATTAATTTGCCATTCGACGTGGAATCGGTATTGATCCCGTCCGAAAAAAAGTGGTTGATCCAAGGCAGATCAAGGAACAAGTATATTCTCACGAAATCTGCCGACTCTTCGCCGTGCCCGAATGTTTTACGAGAAGTGGATGAACCTAATGGAAACCACTTAAAAGTCGGCTCGTTTCTGAGCTGCAGTAGCAATGACTTGCCCAGTAGCGTGCTTAGCGCGGCGTTGGGACAAAATATAGATTCCCCAAACAGACTGTTGGTGACCGATAACACCTATGCCAGTATCGCTGTCGGATTTCCTGATTTAGACAGCTTCAACGAAGTTCACTATTGGCCAAGACGACATCCAAGCAGAAGCTTCACGCCCCCCATTACGATGGAAAGTGGTCAAATTATCAGAACAGTTGTACCTGAAGAATTGCCGGACGATATTCTTCCCACGAATGGAAGACAGTCGGGAGTGGCTGGTTATTTAGAAATTGTTGACACTGTCAACCACAAGTTGCGTTATATACCTGTACCAGAGTGAGTAGATACATCTGAAGCACCAACACGTAGATGCGAGTAGACTTTAATACTTTCCAAGCTCTCTAACACTAATGCTTTCTAAGGAGTCTCTGTTTACGTTTCTGGGGGGACTTTTTAGAGCAGTCAATGTATCACCCGTGGTTCAGTGGTTATACTCAAACAATTATCCCCTATATGCTTCTCCAAAATCGAATCAAGATCTGGTGACTGTAGACGCGGGCGGGTGCGTTCGCCTCTGGGAGACATCTTTGGTGAATATCGAGAGGTCTTTGGGTGATTGGCGAAGGATGGTGGGAAGTGACAACGATAGACTACAGATCACGAAGGAGAGGTACTCTGGTTTGGACGTCAGCGATCCGAAACATGGAAAAATCGATGAGAAGAACGAGCCGCATGTTGGAGGGAACACATGGGCAGGAGGAACCGGAGGTACAGCGCATAGTGCTTAAATTACAGACTCCCTTCAACTGGTGAAGTGTTTAATGGAAATTTCAGGAAGGGATACAGCAGGTCTCGGTGGAAAGGGTGGACCGTATCGTTTGGACGCCGGCCATACGGTGCACCAACTCAGCGACGAGGAAAAGAATGCTGTACCGGAACACATAAAAAAAGCGGCGAGGGAAATGGGTCTCAAAGCGTTTCAGCAACGTTTAAAGGATATTAAGATGAGCGAGTATGATAATAAAGTGTATTCTCAATTCAGTGACGCTGTTCAAAAGCAGGTTCAAGCGTTGAGGACCATAATAGGTGAATACTCGATCATCTTCTACTCTATATTTTTATACTGTTACAAGGTGGACTATTCAATGCTGAAATATTCATAACTATATCGTACTAATTTCCTGTAATTGCGCTCTAATTCCTCCGAGTAATGCGTAAAACTCTGTAGCTCCACAGAAGTATCTATTACAAAATTGAGGAGTACCCACAGTGCCAATAAATATGCAAACATTTCCATTACTTTACCAGGCAGCCTACAGGCTAAAAGTAACGAGCGCCAGTGGTGCAGACATCAAACATCCGGCGAGTTGGACGACACGAAACTAATCGAAGGTTTAACAGGGGAGAGAACGATTTACCGAAGGAGAACAGAGAAAGAACCGGAGCTCGGTACACCACCCACGAAACCGAAGCGTTTGAAATTGGTGGTAGACGTATCGGGTAGCATGTATAGGTTTAATGGATACGATGGACGCCTCGATCGGCAGATGGAGGCTTGCGTTATGGTAATGGAAGCGTTCAGCGGTTACGAGGGAAAGTTTCAGTACGATATCGTTGGTCATTCTGGCGACGATTGTCATATTCCTTTCGTCAACCATACACAACCACCGACGGATAACAAGCGAAGATTGGAAGTAATAAAGGTAACGAAGGCTGAGAAACTGCCTCGATTAAACGCGAGACCCGCCGTTCTGATTGGAGCGATTTCTTTCAGACGATGCACGCGCATTCGCAATATTGCATGTCCGGCGATAATACACTGCAGGCGACCCGCCATGCGATCACCAGCCTTGCAAGAGAAGATTCTGACGAGTCTATCGTCGTCGTACTGTCTGACGCGAATTTGGAACGTTACGGCATTCCTCCCGAGCGATTCGCCAACATTCTCACGTCGAACTCAGACATAAACGCTTTTGCCATATTCATTGGGTCTCTGGGCGATCAAGCAGCTAGGTAAGTATGATTTGATAAATGTTGTCAAGGTAGTCTATCTGAAGACGAGGGACGTAAGAATGCGTACATGCAATTTCAAGATTGATCAAGAAGATGCCCTCGGGACGAGCTTTCGTTTGCATGGACCTCAAGGATATACCTCGGATCTTGCAGCAAATATTTGCCGCTTCTTTGCTAAGCACTGCGCGATCTAATTGATATTTCAAGCTAGTAAATTTGTGTAATCGTTGCAAATATTTGCAACAGCGAACGAACGAGAGATGTATAATAATGTACGATTAATTTATATTTACTCGAATGTACAGCTTGTAAATGATGTAAATATAAATTTCTAATTTTACCTATACCCGTGAATTCGGTTCCGATTTAATACCCAATGCCTTTATATTACTAATTGCAAGTACTCGGTAAAGTAATGCCATATGTAAGTTTCAAAGTAAGACCAGTTTATTAAAGATTGGCATTACTGCATTCAGTCGACATACAGTAAATCCCCGTTATGAGCCCGTTTTACCTCCCGTTGACAGCCTACCGACTATCCACTGTTTCTTGGAAGCCTGCGGACGAGAGTGAGAGAACCCAACAACGAGCGAGAGCAAACGAAAGAGTCGACACAGCCACTGGTCGCGCGGAATCATGTCCGCAACTCACTATGAGCCCGCCGCCAGCCCCGTTCGTCGGGCTCATATAACGGGGATTTACAGTATTTTGAAAGTAAGCCTGCACAGCTGACGCTTCAAATACTCAACATAAACCTCAATTTCATACGAGCTGTTATAGACATTGCACAAGTTGAATAAAGTTTGTGGACCGTTAATAAAATACCCTCTGTATACACAGTGACGTTTACACGTTCGGAGAAGAGACGTAACAATATCGCGGAAGATTCAATTTGACACATAACCAGCGCGTAAGGAAATAGGCCCGAAGCCGAAGTGTACCGAAGTTAGCCGAGGGCGCACGAAACAATTCAAACTCGCGTCGTTTCCCTCGTCTATAACCTACGGTCTTACAACGACGCTTATCAACGCCATACAACTTCTGCCTAACCCCGAGGATGTACAGAATGCGTGAACCTACTTCCAATGCATAAAAACAGACGACGAAACACCTTTACGAAAGGAATCGAGATGCTGATCGCACAGAGCCGATTGCGTCACCGTATTTAGACGCATGAGAATTCAGTGACGACCAGCCGGGCGCAACTTCAACGCGAGGCTGCTGCAATACATAATTGGGGAAAAAGAAAAGCGTACGTACCACGCGCAGCATCCCCCCACGTGTTCCACGTTCCGTGAAAGGGGTTGAAGGTATGCGCAACACAAACTCGCGGCGGAAGTGGTTATACAGTTGGGGCATTTCGGGAATACCCCCGCGAACCCGTCCGACCGTGTCGGTGTCCCGAGGAAATCTGGGGGGGTGACGGTGGGAGCCGAAGTTGGCCGAGGATCGCCGAGGGGAGTCGAGAGCGTCGAGTGGTGTGGGGCGTGCATCCGTTAGTCGCACGCCGGTCGTTGAATGGAGCGGGTGTGGAGACGCGTACAAAGTGCCGGGCGTCGTGCTGGCACAGCTCGATGTGGCTGCCCTGTGCAGCCGTGTCAGCTGCACGTGGATCAACGCGCGAAACGCGGCGGCGGCGGCCGCAAGTCCCGCGGTGGTCCGCAAACGATCGTGTGCGGCTGTCAGGTGCAGCCGTGCCCCGTGCATCCGGTGCTGATTAGGGTTCGTCGCGCTCGGCCCGCGGTTGGCAACTGCGACTGCCCGCTCGAGTCGCAGCCCTGCCCCCACGTATCGCGCTCGTCCGCTGTCAGAAGAGTTCGAAGGTAAGTGGACGGTCCTCGCTGCTCGCTTTCCAACCCCGTCCCCGGCGTCTCCGCCCGCTCTCGCGCGCTGCTCTCTTCGTCGCAGCTCCGCTGGTGAGCGTAACGCACGCACACGCCGCGAACGAAGGTCAACGTAACGACGCGCTGATCCTGCCTGCGAGGTCATGAGCACAGCGTTGTCACCTGTCACCCTTGTCCATTCGCGGCAACGCGTGTCTACCTAACGACGGGAAGACGCAGGAGGGGGATTTGTTGCATGCCGCGCTAGGGAGGGTTCGAGCGGTCGAAACACTTTCGCGTGGGTTCATTGCCGGTGATAAGTAGCGGGTTTATTGACTGAGGATTAAGCTGGCTGATAGACAGCGGAATGGAGTCGAGGCTCGCTCCTATTGCATGGTTGTATTCTACAGGTAGCTTATTGGGGAAATGCGTGGGGCGCGCAAGTACCGAAGTAGAATCGTCAGTGCTGGGTCAGACGATGCTGCGTTTGAATATGGGCGCGCAAATTTTCGTTTGAAATCTATTAGGGTGGGAGTTACTTGCGTATTTAGGCATCGTAAGGGATTTGAAGGTGATGCGTTGATTTTTTTGGGCGATTTCGTGAGGGAAGGTAAATGGTCTCATTACTGGTCATATAAGGGTAGGTTGTCTGAAAATAAGTAGATTTTAGTGACGGGTTATCAAGAGCTTTTGTCTTTTTAACTTTTAGATTTAATGGGTATTCTTATAACAAAGTTATAGTTCCAACTCCTCTTTATCGATCTAGTTGCAACTGTTACCAGTTTATTTATCGTCCTTATTAATTTAGCTCTTAATTGCATTCCTCTTATTCATCTTCAGAATTTATTTCAGTCCTTGATAGATTTTGCACGTCAACGATTCGAATGGCACACCATTCTTTATTAAGATGTACTAATGAAAATTGTTAGACTTTCGTTGATTAAATCGCTTTCCACAGTTTCAAATTTTGAAATAGTATAAGAGACATGTTTGGAAAACAATCGCCAACAGTGTGTGCTGACCTGTACATATAAATTGAAATTCGATATTTACAATGATACTTGAAAATTATGTAGGTACATTATTCGTAACAAGTTCGAATAGGCACATTATTTAGATGTATTGTTTAATAAATAAAGAGAATATTTCTATTCTCTCTGCAATTTACGTTCGTATAAATTTCTTGCACCAGGATACTCCACTTGATGCTTCCCTAAATATTTCCGCATAAATATTGACTGTTTTGTGATATTTAATGGGTGGCGTATGTTTAAGTATGGAATGTAATTTATTTTGTATGTATAAAGAAGTACGTTTCTTGAAGAAGAACATCCATCGGTAAATGGGTATTTTTTGGAAACTGGAGCACGTTCATGTGATACATGGCGTTCGATTTTAGGATTAAGCATTGCACATATATAAACTTACGAACTAGTATCGAGCAATGTCTTCGAGGTCTACGTCACAAGTTTCTAAAATTAATTTTTGCCCGTACTGCGCCACAGTTCTTCGTAGATGCGGGGTCTCTTAATGACTTTTCTGGTAGCAAGTATTAATTTAACTTGTGTCCGTTGAAAATGTAATTTCTAGCAGCAGATACTCGACACCAATTTACAGCGTGCCATTTAGAAAGTCTGAATGCACCAAAGGAAAATTGTGCTCCGCCAGTGTTTTATCCTTTCATGCATAATTTTATAATTATCTGAACTTTTTACATCGTGGAGAACAATTTCGCTTATGCTCAGGCGACAGTAAATACAAATTACTTTTCATTGTTTCGCGTTTGAAGCTTTATTACGTTGTTCGCTGTATACAACGAGAAATTTCTAGCTAGAAACCTGTTTTCTTCCCTCGTTTTACGTGCCCCTTTATCAATAATGTTTTAAACGTTATGGATGCTTGAATGCACGTCGCGAAAATGAGAATGTGACTTATTACAGTCTACATTTTTCTCTTATATCTCAAATTCCACCCTTATTTAAAGGTCCGCCATTAAATCACGTGCCAGAGCAGAGAAATAATTTTACGTGCATAGCGTTCTTTCATCGAACCGATGCTTTTACCTTCCGTGATATTTCGGTATGCTAATAAAGTCGTTTGAAATTAATGGCCATCATTATAGTGGAATCTGATACAATGTTGTAACATTTAATATTTTCCCTGGAAATTGAGAGTATATAACTTGATGAAGGTACGTGGTACGAACCTATTCTGATTTTTAGTTCGATTACATTTAATTAACAATTAAACGAGGTTCATATTTCATTGTAACGATTTCGTTAGAACTGTATGTTACGAATTATTCTGGGCTTTATAGATATTTTATCTCTGTCTTTCTGTAATAAAATTGAGGTAAATTATTATACAACACGACAGAGCCAAAGGTGACTCAGCCAAATCTAGCTAGCCTACAATAGACATGAATAGAATCTGATGAATACGACACATTTCTGATCACGGGATGGCTCGATAGTATTTGGTAGGATTTATCTAGACCAAGATGGAGCAACTTAGGAACTCCTGGCCACGACAGAAAGCATTGGGATCCAACGAAATTCAGCGGGATATAATACATCGGGATACAATATGATCTCAACATTGGTGGAGTGGTCAGAGCTCAGCAGGATTCGGCTAAAGTTGGATAAGACAAATTAGAACCCGTTGATCCCAAAGGAACTCGACCATATTACATCGAGACGATTTTCATCTAGCTGTATCTGTGTGTATAGCTTCATCGTGGATGTTTTAAACAGATAACATCAATTTCGCATTCTAGGGATCACGATGCTGAGGATCCACATTTAATCAATCCTAAGTAGCTATGATAATAAGCAGATGGGATATAAGTATGATTCGGTGTGTGTGACAACTGAAATAATTAAAGGACAGTGGGTAGAGAAAAAGAAAAAATTCATTTCCAATATTCTTCATCAATTTTTCTCGTCAATTTGGGAACTTTCTTCATCAGACAAGACGGGCAAGTAGAAACGCCCAGTATATGGTCAGACACGCGGTACAATTCACGCGGTCGGCACGTCGAACGTTATATCTGAAATAATGTTACAAATATACCAGCAGTAAATAGACTATTTTAATATTAAACACGTGATGATTATTAGACGTTAATAATTTCCCACAATAATAATTTCTTACATTCACTATTCAAAGTAAGTCCTCGCACGTTTCTAAAACCCTCACTCCTCGGATATCTAACATTTCTCCCAAATCGATGCCTGCAGATGCGAGTGCCCAGAACGACCTTGTCGCCACACGGCCCCCAGCAGTGGTACGCGTCGCCGAGTGCAGATGCAGTCCTCCTCACCCACTTTCCCACCGTCAAGTCAGCCGAACCAACAACAGCAACCGTGCGACTGCACCGAGAGGGTGGACTGCACCCACACAGGGGGCGGCGAGGGGACGTGCGACTGCGAGTGCGGCGAGGAGGCGAAACCGTGCTCGCACACCGTCAAGCAACGCAGGTCCTGTCGCACCTGCGACTGCAGCGGTAGCAGCTCCCAGCCGTGCAGCCACAAGCCTCAGCACGAGGGACGGATTAAGCGCGTCAAGTGTCGTGTGAGGCGAGCCGGTTGCGCGATGGCCAGATGCACCGCGGAACTCGCGATGCTGCACCTGCACTGGGGCCTAGCCACGGAGTGCGCGCCCTGCAGGCCTCGGGCGCTCACGAGGCGGCTCTGCAGGAGGCAGCAAAGCGACAACGAGCTCTACAGGAGCAACAGCTTCAAGTTCGAGCGGTTCGAGAGGACCAAGGACGAGTGCGCCACCCCGCTGCGGAAACAGGCGAGTGCACTTGCATGCGTCTACATCTGATTAGGAGGCCATCTTTCGACGCCTCTGTCTAGGCAGTTGGTAGTACCTATTTAGGGATTTGTAGCGTTGTGATGTTCAAGTGGCCTTAAGTGGGCGTGAATCTTAAACTACTGCTCATAAGCATTTGTAATTTTCTGCGAGTATCGTTTGATGTTGTAATAAGTGGATGCAGGGTACCTATGTCTGTTATGAGAAATTGGGAGGCAAGGATGTTCATATTTAGCAGAAGGGAACTTTTGATAGTGGGGCTCTTTGTTTTACTTCTTGTCTTTTGTCGACTTTTCAGGCGATGTCTGAATGTGTTTTGAAAACGTAGGGAGTATTAGATCCAAGTATAGTTTCTTGCAAATGGAAAAGACTACTAGTATAACGGATATGGAAAGTTATTTTTGAAAAATTTGTCACACGTTTGGGAGGAATTGAAACACTTGTGTAGGGAAATGCTTATGAGAGGTGGTGTATGCATTGAATGGATATTCTCACCTTGTTCTTGAATTGAAAATGGTATAATGTTTGTCAAAATTGATAGCTGATAAATATCGAAAACAGTAGAGGCTCTTTTGGATGATGATTTTAAATGCATGTACATGGAACGTATACAAAAGTAACGACGAAACTCTTCCAATCCTTGCCCCAAACACGCTGAACTCTCGTAAAAACTCTGAACTCGCTGACCCTCTAAAAGTGACTCTCGTTATACTCTAACCACCCTTAAGAACTCTCATCCCCTTCACACGTACGAACGTTCACACTCGTGGGTGCCACTTAGCTGCTATGATGTACGCACGCGTTTACCAAATACGTATCCAAACATCTCACTTACCTCTCGAAAAGTTTCTTATCCCCGACCGTCGTATCACCCTTATTGCTCCCGGCGGAACTTTTGTCGGTCTGCAATGTGGAAGAACTAACAGGGAACCAACGGTTATATAAATCATCTAAACTACTTAGTGGAATAGGCTGAAAATCCGACCCATTTTCCTTCGAGCGTTTAAAGTACTTAATTAATCACTTTATTATTTAGAATTAATGATAGCGGAGTCACGTTTTCAATTAGATAAGGCGTGCATCTGTTTTTCTTCACTTAGGTCGCATCGAGCACATCATTTATATAAGTGTTTTAATTGCAGCATAGTTCCTTTTTCTACATCAAGAACACCCGTTTAGAGCTATTCCACGTAATGATGTTTCGTTCTAATAAAAAAGTATCTCTGTTCACAATGAAATAAGTATTGCAACAAATGTTGGGAGTTTCCAATAACGATCGGGCTTCAGGGTACAGATGTATATAGCAGTACGCATTTAAAAAAGGACCGCGTTTAATTCAATCGTCGCAAGAACAACATCTGCACGATTTCGCGGAACTTTCGTAGTTTCTTAGGATGCGCTTGAACACGCGTGCAATGGGACTTTTGTTACATTTAAACGGTTGCTTCCGTTTGGAGTATTTTTAACGAGAGGGGGCTGCGTTGATTCGTGCTAATTATATGTTAGCTTCATTATTGTACCGGTAAACGTTGCTCTGCGTCTGCAGTGCCCGTAATAGGGGTAGTCTTTCATTTCAGTGTTTCAAACGTTCCCAATTATAAACTCGTCACTGCACCACGCACACACACACAGCTTTGTTCATAAAACAGAACGACATTTGTATTCTCGACCTGACCATTTGAAATTTTACTTCCACAGTTTACATGTAATTGCATGATTAAATATTAAGTGACTTATGCTTTGACGTGTCTACCGCTACCGGTCAGATATCGCGGATCTTTGCCGAGCAAAATAGCTTTATTAAATGAAGACTGGGGCCATTTCACGCGCGTGAGGGCTCTACAGAAGGCAGTAAAGCGACAACGAGTTCTACTTCGGGAACGGCTTTAAGTTTGAGCTCTTTCAGAGGAGCAGAGTCGAGTATGGTATTCCACTCAGCGTGTAGACGAGTGCATCCTTGCGGCGTGCACGCTTCACTGCCACTGGCGTATATCGTTTTTTACTCGCGTATCGCAGTAATTTGTTCGGATTACGGAGGGTAAAGTGAGGGAAGGAAACTCATATGCACGTAATTAAAATTACGAGCGAACCATACATGCAGAAGTTTACGTGGCATCTGCTCCAAGTTATTGTCTTCTATGTCGGCAAAGAGGAATATTAATACGAAACCTGGATTACGTTCTTTTCTAATCACGACGGCTTCGTGTCTGGTTAAATTCTCATCGCCTAAAGTCTATACTGAATAAAAGTATTACATATTAAAGGAACCGATTCGGTTTCCTGTATTACTGAAAACGCGTCTCCGGGCGTGCACAACGAAGATTGCACCTGCGATGCTGTGGCAGATAAGGCGCTTCCAGGGATTCGTCCCTGGAAAGAGAATTTAAATTGAAGCAAGATGGAGTTACACCAAGTTCGTGAATACGAAACAGTCGAAGCATGCCGCTTTTGTGATATCCATCCTTCGCGCAACTTTCTTAAATGGATTTCACGCGCTAGTGATATGGCGATGAAAATTTCCAGCGAGCTACGAATGTAGGTTACGCAGTGCTAGGCACGGGGGAAAAAATCTTCCACGTTACCTTCTTTCCTTGTGAAATGGCGAAGAAAATTGAAAGGATTAAAATATTCTGTTTGGAACGATGAAAATAGTGACAGTAGTGTCAATTGAAAAATGGTTATGTAGACTGTTTCTTAACCATTCGAGCGGAGGTGTTTCGACCGGAGGTGTCGGTTCCGAATGTGTCATAATTCGGGAGCTTAAAACCGGGCGTAAAGAAAAATTCCCTACGGTGCCCAGCAAAGGGACAAGCGTGGTCTCTACTTTCCCTTTACTGTTCCGCCCTCCTGTGGCCTGCACGGTGAACCCTTGGAGGCGATGAAATGCTCAATCCATCTTGCTAAGCTTCAATTGCTGCTATTGAGGAAACTCTGAGGCGCAGCGCGTCTATTGGACCTTCAAAAGCTGACACTATCTTTTTCTTAACCAACTTTTAATCGATTTATGTTATATATCATAAAAATATAAAATTTCAAGTTGGTTTAATATATTCGTTTCACCAGTATAGGGTTGGCAATTAGGAAGGCTCTTTGCTAGCCATAGGTCTGCTCTTTCAGTAGTATAAACGAGTATAGTCAGACGTTAGGTATAACCAGTAAACAGAGCACTCAATCGAGGTACTGTTTGTATCAAACATTGCAAGCGTGTTTGACGATCGTTTCAGAGACAGTTCTCCTTCCTATTTTGTTCTTCTCTCACTTTTACAATGTATAAATTCAAATCTGAATGGAACTGATCATATTGCCGGTTCAGAAGTTCTCAACTATTAAGATTTGTTTACTGCGGCCGTTACAACTCGTGCAGCATCAGTTGCCAGTGATGATTAAAATATCATTTCCATCGATTATTGGAATATCTTGAAAATTTCCTGCAAAATATGCTATACATGGTGCACTTCATTTGACCGAGGTATATACCGAGTGTCTTGTTTGATATACGAAAATATGCAAACTCTTTTTCCCACGGACGAGGGTATCGATGTTTGAAAAATTGCTTAACAGCCATGAAACATAGCATGCACAGTAAATGCGATTGACGTTTACGATAGCGGATGATGGTGGGTGGGAAAGGGAACAGACGGGTTGAACGATTATTGGAGAGCTTCTTTCTTTTTGTTTCTTTATGCATTATATGCCCGTCGATTCCAATAGTTTCTATTTCACGGATGTATATTGCGCTTTCAAAGCGGACTTTGTAACGATTACTCCTAAAGCTGACACTCGTTTATTGAATTAAACGTTGCCACCTGTTCGTGTTTTGGTAGAGGGTGCCTCTACAATTCTGACATGAGCCTAGAAACCGCTTAAACTAGAGTAGAAGTTATCTAATCTGTTTTCAAAGTCAGAGACAGGTGTTCGACTGTATTGAGAATTTAGTATTCATTTGGAAAGTGTTGTGTCGTTTAAGGGTTGGAGAAACATTGTATCGTATATTTCGTTGTGATCTCCGTGCAAAGGGTAGGGATGTTTGAACTCATCGAGTGATCGCCTCACAGAGCACATTGAGGACACTTGTTTCTTTAAGGGGCATTTGCATTTGACTCGGACTGTGCGAGGATGGCGTACCTGTATAGAACATCACCAGGTCCCCTTTCAGCCAATTTCAATGTACGTGTACAGATGACTGTATGCATTAATACACCCACAATGAAATGTTCACTTCTTCTGGATAGATACTCGAGAATGAAGGAACGTTTAACGAGAGGATACAGTGGCAACTCACGGTGCTAATTATCCGTGCTCCTTCTATTCCTGAGCGCGCAAGTGCTCTTTTGACGCGCCTTTTCACTCCATGCAGTATGCAGGATACGTACATGAAGTTTTTCAGATACTTCATCATATTGCAGGGATCCCTCGCGCAGAGTAAGCTCTTATTACCTTGCATATTAAAATTCTGTAGCTGAAAACTTGATAACCGCAAGAGATGTACTGGAAATTTGGTTGCCAGGAATTTCCCTGCGCGGAATTTTCTAGCAGGCTTTTTAATACCGCGTTATTAATCATTCTAATGCATAAATGAAATTAAATACCTCCGATCGTTTAAGTGACTTTGATGCATAGTCCTGCAGCTGGAATACATAATGTAATAAAGAAAGCGCAGCATCTCCGACAAAGAGAATAATTCTCCCTGCGCTTGTAACGAGCCTCTGGTATTAAGTGCATTAGATATTCCACGAGATTTATCCGCCGCTACATTTAGGGGTATTAATAGGAGAACAGGCGGGCTATGCGTGGAACGCTATCAATAATTAATCGATCAGTGATATCTGTATAAAAATATATCTGTGATATAAGTCAGAGCATTCTCCAGCACGATTAAAGTAAACAATTTCTGAAAGATTCTTCTAATCCCCCGCTACGTCGACTGGTATCCTTTTAAACCATTTGCAGCGCATCCACCGACATTCAAATTACAAATTTCGCCCAATAGAATGGATTCCTTGAAAGAAAGTACATGGGTAGCGTAAACCGTCGGTGCTTTGTTCCTCGGAAAAGTTCAGTTTCACGAGTGAACGAGTCCTTTCAGCGTGGCATCGTAATGGAGCTGCGCGTGTTGTTGGCTGAAAAGGAACGAGCGAAACCCCGAGAAATCGGCCGCACCGAATTGTGGTCTACGCGTTTGCTCGTTTAGGAAACTTAATTATTCTTGGCCACATTAGTGTGGACGTGGTATATGGGCTGCGGTGAAGAGAATGCCCCTCTTATTCGTCCGCCCGCTAGCATAACGCCATCGTTTGAATTCGTTTCCCACCGCGCGGAGATTGGAATGAATCCCGTGGCTTAGTGTAATTATCGTATATTAAATCGCCGCGAATAATGGGGGTTTCATCCAGTTGATCTTCGCGATAAAGGCGTTCACTTTTCTCATTCACGCGCGTTCATCCCTTTAATTTACGGGATGCAATTTTACGCAATTATGGGTAACGAACTCCTTTACGTCGAGGAGATATACCATTCAACTGAATATTGAGAATTTCGTGCTGATTGCACTGGATAGTACAAAGACTAAGCCTAAAGGTGAACGTCCCCGTTCCACTGCTTCGAAGTGGCAAACAGTGGATCTTCTTTTTCTCCTCCGTGCCTTGTAATGTAATTGTATTCTTTCGTCTTTCGGGCAAGGCCCAATTGGAGCTGTCCTGCCTTTGTGTTGAAACTTTCCTCTTGAAACTTGACACCGAGCTTTCCCGTCAATTAAGCCGTGCAAGGGCCACACATCAACGCTCATTGCCCCGCGGAAATTCGGATTTTTAACAATTTTAGGGAAATTTCTGCAAACGTTTCTCGAAATAGCGTTTATTCGTCTCAGTTCCCAGTCATGTCAACGAAACAATGAGTTATCCTCCGTTGCCAAAGGAATTCATTTTCTGGTATCTTTTCTATTATTCACCACAGACATCTCCAAATGTTTTGTGAATATGTCAAACGTAAACTACATTTCAGTAGCCAATGGCGTTATTTCAAAGAAAATAGAAAATTTCTTTTAATTATGGATTGAGGTACCACATATGAATATTCTTCTCGATTCGCAACAGAACCCAACGTTTCCCAAGCACGCTGCCCAATGACATAAGGTGCATCGCGTCCAACGAATAGCCGATCCAATTTATTTTGCAAACTGGCTCGCGGTAATTTCGCTGCAACGTCGTAACTGGATCAAGCTAGAGCACGTCTGGCTTGCTGTCTGTCGGTTCAACTAACGACACGGACGCCCTATCTTAATTAATTACTGCGTGCGGAGAAGAATTTAATGAATTTTCGTACAATGCAATGCCACGGTAACGAACCAACCGCATATATGAATTGTGTTCTGCGTAGAGAAACGAAGTCTAATGAGGCGAGTAATTAAAGAGACACAGGGTGAATGAACCCATTGCTTGACACGTAAGATTGTAATCGTTTAAAACTAATGCTATTTCACTAATTATTTCGTGGCTCGACATATTTCTGTTATTAAATATATCCACTGATAGAAGCTTGCCTGTTAATTATATCGATTGCAAAGCACAACAGTTTTCAACCGTAGCATCTCAACACTTTGCCACGTATGGGTATTCCAACGGAAGAATGGAAGCAATTGCTGTACAAATTAATATTACAAACTTCTAATATCGATTTCCGTGGACCACAGTTTTCACGAGCTTAATCATATTCGACCGGTTGACTCGCAATTACCTTGCCGCGAAACTTTTGATACTGAAACAGCAGACCGCTCGCGCTCACCTAGGATTCGGCAACGTTTAATCTTCCAGGTGCGGGCTCTTAAATTAATGAAAGCTCAGTTACTGGGAAATTACGAAATTCGGTAGGAAAAAAGTCGTGGAAATGGTCCTGCGTTCCGCGGGAAATCGATTCCATGACGGTGGCCCAGTTTCTGGCAATTATCGTCGTGCTCCTTCCTTTTTCTCAGCGCCAGGCAACTTTTTACGTGTTAAGTAAGTGGTCGGCCGACGTTGGAATAAAACGAAAATGGCGCCGGGGTCAGAAGGGCCTTCCGCATTGCCACTTCGAGGAACAGGAGGCTGAAATGAAATTTCATTAGCAATGTAAATACGGGCGGTTGCGCATTGTGACGGTGGAATTTTCAACATCCGCTGGCAGACGTGCTCTGAACGGGTGACTTTCCCCCCGAGTAGTCATCGTTTTGTTCTTCATCGGCTCCGACCCTTTGTAAGACACTAGGAATCGACATTTGTCTATAACGAATAGAAATTACTGTGCCTGCATGCTTCCCGATATTCTGCTCCAGCATCCCTTTACAAATGCTCTGCGACGGTTATTACACCAGTGTTTTGCTGCAGCTGATTCGCAGAAAGGTCGCCAGGTTTATTTGTGGAGTGATCGCGTTGGTCTTCAGATGTAACATAACTCGTATAATCCAGTCGCTAAATCTTGCAGCTCCCTTTTGAACACTCTCGTCATTGTGATCTCTTCGCTTGAGATAGAAAGGGCGAGCTTGTCGTAAATTCTGTTTCCAAATTGCTTTACGAGGCGGTCTGTGTATCCTTTAAGCTTTTCGACCAGAGCTTTATTCCCTGTTTTTGTTGCTACTGTCTCATAGAAAAAACAGCTTTATTCTGTATCTTCGTAAAGCAGTACAAGCTACTTTATATTCGGCTTATTGTTGCGTGGTGTGCTTGCTCTCGTAAGTAGTCTGTTGACCACCTATACTACCGTAAAGTACAACCTTTGCCTTTGTACTGCAATGTTCAAGCTTTTTGTGCCATCTGTGGGGGGAAAGTAGGCGCGCACGATGCTCTTTCGATTATGAAAAACGCTTTTTATCACGAGAAACGAAAGGGTTTGCTTTCACGCGTCCCTTGTTCTATTGTTTTCTAATTCCTACTGTTCCCTCGAAACGTGCACATTCACGGACCTCTGCCAATGCGGAATGCATAGCGAAGTCGACGGTATTCGTGATACGATTCCTCGCGGGAATACTTTCTTGTGCAATCACACTCAGCTGTGTTTGCTGTAAACTCTTTCAACAGCCACACGTGTCTCGAAAGCTTGCCTCGTTACATAAACGGATTTTTAATTACTTACCTCGTCCCATAAACGAGAATTTCGCTGCTCGACTGAAAGTGAATAATCCATGCGCATGTCCAAGGAAGAAGATATTTCCACGCAATTTTGCTTTTAATTTACCTTCAAAGTAACGCGGTAATATGAGAGGCGAGGCGCTAGCAAGCTTGTTCTCATTGTCCAACTCATTCTCAGTTTATTAAGAGTTATTAAATGCTTCGGGGGTATTGCGAAAGGAAAGGATTTCGCAGAAAATTAAACTTCCTTGCTCGCTTAATCCAACTTACTCTTCGAAGGCAGGAATCCTTGTTTTATCAACTTTTCATCGAGGCATGTAAGGTTTCATTGAAGGAACTTTGCGGCTTTAACTATCCCGCGCCAGTCACTGTTACATGGAAAATATTGTTTAACTTCACTTCAAGCACGATAGAAACGTATCCGTTAATCACGTTCGAGTATCAATCGGAAACGAGAGCAACATGTGAACGTCATGGTGTTATTGATTTTGCTCCGCCGACTGACCCGATATTTCGTCCTCTTTCCCACTTTTCTCGCGAATTTCGACTGAACGTCAGAAACTGAATTCAAAGTATAATTCACGCTTTTCGTGTCGGTCTGATTCTTACCAGGACTTCGATATGCAACGGCGTCTATATTCTGTCGAGAAAGTTACTGCGCAATTGAATGTGTTCATTCATTCACTTCAATTATTAGAGAGGATTCATCATATTATCCCCTGTTCAATATGGCTTTTCTTCATTTTAAAATATTGTTAACGACAACGTTGCTAGGCTATGTAACGCGAATCATTGAATCCTTGTGTTTAATTTAAATTAATTGCTTTGTTTTACCTGTCAGGTTTCTATCAACGCTGTCAAAAGTATCTGTTTTATATCATTGCACGTGAATAATATAATAGTATAGTAACGCTCTGTGAAGATTAATGGTGGACATTTGGTGGAACATGGCTTCATTGAAATATCTGTTGATCGCTGGCATCAAAATGAAACTTCGGGGCGAGCCAAAAAGGAGAGAACGAGCGGATTTGCTTCTTCAGGTGGCTTTTCCTTTTTCTGAAGAGGTCATTACTTGAAGTGGCCTCAAGCAGTTCCGCGTTATACATCGCTGGCACGATGGCGACCAGACCTCGTAACATTATTTATTAACAACCGTTACAAATTGTCATCTAGTTACCTCCACAAAAACGAAAACACTGTGCATCGGCTATGGTTTTCCAGAGTGTAAACGAGAACGCTTTGAACAGTAATATAATAAATCTTTTCGATACCCGAATCCGACTGCTCTTCGTAATAACATATCTGTCACTTGCCCACCTTCCAACTCTGCACCGTGGATAAGATTAATTGGTCATTCGTTCCTTTTGTCCTGCGTAAAGAGTTACTCGATTATATTTCCATTTCACATTACGCAAAAACGTAGAAAACTGCGTTCTTAGGAAAATTCTCCTAACACCATTTATAGAATACACGGAACACGTAATATAAAAAAAAACTCGAATGGAAACGAGACAAGAGATTATTCACAGTGAAATCAGATATATATTTGCAATAACTTTGACGTAACTGGAGTGACGTTTCGTTCAGTCTTACCTGGTGGATATTGCTAGAATCTACAAGGTTTCCGTTCATTATCACGCGTGCTCAAACATTTGGACAGTCTCGTAAGTGAAAACGATGTTAACCGTACAGTTTCGTGTGCCCGCTGCGTCCAGGGTTAACAACTCTGTCTACTTCGCGGCAACCCCCGCGATTATATCGCGTTTCATGACACTGCCGATAGAGAGGCACAGAGACGTGGATGCCTGGTTCCTTGTGACACGTACGCGTTCGCGGGAATAATCCTGAACGCATTGCGAGCTGGTGAATTATGACGCTATTGGATTTCAGTGTTCTCGCGTAAACACGAAAGCGAAATCAAAATGCAATCGGGGCTGGCTCAGCTGCCAATTCTGCCAACATTTTCGATCCTATGGCTGCAGCTGTGTACACGTCGGCGTGCGACGTGGAAATATAACAAATACATCGCGCCATTAATTATCATTGAAGGACGGGTAAGGTTAATTGCGACTTGATGCTGCCAACAGTGCTCGAACCGTTCAACCAGATGAGGCACCCGAATTTTTTTGAATACCCTCATTTATTTTACAGCTTGAGCAATATGGTCGCCTTAAAGCTATCCTAAGTTTTCTAAGTCCTCGGTAGTTGAATTCGTAGCGCTGCGTCGTTTATAGAAAGGTAATTGATCGAAGTGTGAATTTTTAGGTATTAGAGTGAGTATCTTAAATACATATATTCATCAATCAGAGTTGATCTAGTTTCACCATCACAGAATCCAAGTAGAAATCAGTATTCAATCAGAGCTGAAATATTTATCATCCGGTCCCTCTCAGCATTCTCAATTTATAATTCTACCGAGTATCCCTCCGAGACTTTAGCACTCTTACACCTCGTGCAATATTCATTCAAGCTCCAAACAGTAGTCATTCCTGAATTTCGACGTTCAAATGTTCGTTTAAAACTGGAATTAAGTTACCGTGTTCTATGTAAACCGTGTTTCTACGGTTCGTAGTTGCACTGTAATTAAAGAGGAGTTAACCGCGGAATCAAGTTGACGATATTCAAACTCAGCCCCTTTGTGTATTTTTTATTATTATTATTATTATTATTATTAAACGTCTTTATTACTCAAAATGAAAGAAGAAACCTGATATTACAGTTGGCATAGCCAGTAGACAATAAGTAAAGGCGAGGCTGCAGTGGTAACACTGTTGTGAAGCCTAACCGCGTACAATAAATTAAACTAAATTAAAATAGAAACAAAAGCAAACAAACGCAACAACGTTAGAATAAACTAGACTAAGTTAGCTTAAGAGTTAAATCTAGCATGAGAATAACATCAGAGTAGCGTTAAGTAAAAATTAAAAGTGTTGGAGAATGTGTTGCCGCACTGCGTGTTTGAAAGACTGATAAGAGTCTAACTGTCGAATAGCAGCAGGAAGAGAGTTATAGTAATGCGCCGCAGTATAAGAAAAGGAAGATTCGAATTTAGTGGTGCGATGCGCAGGAATGGAAATGAGAGATTGAGATCGGGTTGAGAGAGAGTTAGAAGAGTGATAGGAAAGGTTAGTGGGTTGGATATTGTAAAGATATGAGGGACTACGAGAAGAGAGTACCTTAAACACAAGACAGCACAGGTGGAGTTTCCATCTTTGCGACATACGTAACCAAGAGGACTTTACAAAAAACGGAGAGATATGATCGAATTTGCGGGCACAATAGGAGAAACGCAGACAGGAATTTTGAACACGCTGAACTAAGGAAGAAAGACGAGAGGTAAGAAAAGGACTATATACAACATCACAGTAGTCGAACAGCGATACAACCAAGGATTGTGACAGGAGGAGTTTCTGGGTAGAGGAAAGAATATACCGCGAAGTATATAAAAGACGCAGACGATTAAAAGCTTGACACATAGTAGACACATGATTTTCGAATGTAAGAGCAGAATCTAGAGTGAGTCCCAGATTCCGGGTAGAGGCAACAAGATGCAGCTGGGTAGAATCGGTATTAAAATTAATTCACGAACAATTGTGCGTAATCATTCAGTGTGAAGCAACAGTGAAACGTATTCAATAAAATCCTCCATTATTCGGGTTATTGGTTTAATGTTTGATAATATTGGAATTTTTATTGGTCACGAGGAAAAAGAATCGATAAAAATCACGGTTTCCCGTATTCACAGACGGTCACATCGGGATGTATTTGTTTTCGTCAGCTGTAGCGTGAATTTAAATTCTACCTTTGTTCAATGTGCGCCGATGAAAAAATATTTTTTTACAAAAACGCTGCGTGTCGTTCTTCTCGCCATGCAGTTTCGTTGTTCACTGCGCACTGAAAATACCACGAAAAAATGGCGCATTCAAATTGTATGCGAAGCTGGGCCGTGCGCCCGAATCGATTGGTAACGAATGTTTGTAACAAAATGCACTGCTTTATACGGAAACGTACAGAGTTGTGTCCGCAAAGCACGCACTTCAAACATTCGCGAGAGTTCGGTTGCTCGAATAAATTGAATCAAGCATTTCTTTCTTTTATTTAGTTGAAATAGGAACGTACATTCATTCAATGGAAGTGGATTATTAAGCGAAAGTCTCTAATTAGTCATATAACGTCATTTCCATTGCATTTAAAATATTCCATCAGGAGTGTATGAATATTGAAAGCCAAAGTATTGATTAAAATAATCATTTATTCCTTAATTACAATGCCCCAGCTATTGTATAAACATATCGAATTAAAACCTCTGAAATACACACAGAAATGCAGTGATTGGACAACCTTCATAAATTAAATAAAATTCCCACAATAAATTTGATATGCTGTAAGACGTAGTTTTGCGCAAATTGCCGTGATTTAAACTGCATTTCGTTTAATCCAGTCCAAGAAAGAGGTGACTCGGGTATATACAGTGGGGTACTGGGGGAGTGCACATCCATTCGACCAAGACACGATTCCAACGATCTTTCCATTTACAGTAAGGGGGCCACCAGAGTCGCCCTAGTAAAAAGAGATTTTGTTAATATAACAGCGAAATGTATTTTGCTGTGGCAAATGTATGTAACTTACGTTGCAAGCTCCTCTCTCAGTCGCAGGATCGTAAGCACAGATCTGTGAGTCATATATGAGCATAGGCAGGCGACTGTAAGCATTCTTGCAGTAGGTCTGGTCAGATATGTAGATGCGTGCCTTTTGCAATTTAGTCGTCGTTGCTCCACCCGTCTGCGCAGTCGAATGGTGCGATTGGTGTATGAGTATCACATTATTCTAGATTATATATAAGTTGGTTCGACGTAAATTAAAACTTACTTGGCGGGCGCCCCATCCTGATACTATAGCCACTGACTTCGCTCCGACCACTTCGTTTGCTTTTGGTAGATGAACGAACGCTACCTGTTTGCTTACCACAAACGGCGTTTCCACCTGCGAAATTCGTATGGTCATTGCTATTCCATTATATAAATGTCCCCTTATTCACGTATCTTTTCTGAGTTATTGGATACCTACCGCTTTGAAACTTTTAATAGATATGGTACAAAGTTACTCACCTTGATCAAAGCTATATCATTTTTCCACGAACTAGTGGGGTTGTACTGCTCGTGCATAGTAATTTTAATAACTTGGTGCACCGACGCCGACGACCGAGTGGTCAAGTCCACAGTCCCAGCTACTACTTCTATCGCGCTAGGGCTTTGTCTGTTAACAGTATCGCAAGCTTTATAATATTGCTCGCGTTACGCGATGAGAATCGAGGATTCCCCTTGACGGGAAGGTACGAAACTCACCCAGCGACACAGTGAGATGCCGTGAGGACGTAGTTTGCATTAAGCACCGATCCGCCGCAGAAATGACGATTCGAGCCTTTCAATTGAAGCGATACCTGGAGAAAAGTTGGAAGTGACAATTTCCAATAAGTTATCGTTCCACGGTACTTATATTTTTCACCATAAACTCCCTCTTTAAGTCAATTCGACAAAATGCGTACATAAACGAAAGATTTCATTTTGACCCCGCTATTTTCGTCGGTCAAAAAATAACTTCAAGTTACCTGGAATTGAATTTCACCTGGTTTCGCATCCTCGCCATTTACGACTCTGGGGTCCAAATTGAATGGTACAGCGGCTGCAAATATGCCAATAATAACGCTATTCTGATTAATGTAACCGAAGCTTCAAATTAATTACAATTGTAATTCGAGTTTCGATTCTGTTGGAGGGTATAACGCGCGGTATTCCTTGTGCACGGTGAATTATTAATGGCGTTATATTTCAATTGTCGATTTAAAATTTTTGGTTGGTTCTTTCTTTTTAGAGAGTTCATTAATAGCGATGGTTTATTATTTAGTAGGTTTAGTAGGTCCTACTATTACGTACCATTAGCAGCTGCCAAAAGGGCGAAAAGTGACAGCCAGGCCAATGCCATGGCTTGCGTATTGAAGTGTCCAGGTAGCAGTATTAACTGGATGTGTAATTAGTAAGTAATGTGGGACGTTATATAGTAATAGATTATGGTTTTTAAAAAATGACGGCGATTAGTAGATTAGTTTTATCTCGGTCATGACCGATGATTAATTTTCCACTGATACAGTTTTTTTTTTTCCGATAAGCCTAGTTGATACGTCACTAATGATTGTTTGTTTTAGCTGAATAGCATATAAATAAAAATTTAACAGTGGAGGAAACGTAAGTGAAGATTACAATTTTATTGATTTTCAGAATGTCAGGCGACGTTTATCATTTATTCATTTATTTCTTGTAGAAGCAGGGTATATTTCAGGTATTCTCTTTCTCGTATATGTACATTGATAAAATTGTACCATATAAGCAGATGATACTACGTTCAGTTTCAAAGTAGGAGATCGATAAGATAAATACATTCTATCGTTGTTTGCCTATTTGAAAGCAGCACAATTCTTTTTCGTTTATTAGGGGAATATAATAAAATGCAACGCTTTCTGAATCACCTCAATCTTGCTTATCATTCCGCCTTCTGTGAAAGTGTTATCAAACGCGAAACACATAATGTTTAATTGAACATCCATTTTTATCGCTTACTATCTTTTACTGATCTGTTAATTCAACTTTGCGAACGTCTTCGAGCGCATTTTTAATATTTATAATACAGAGAGAAGCTTTGTTCAACGAGACGAAGGGGTGACGTTTAGGAAATAATAGAAATGAGTTGTAGAGTTATAAATGGTTTATTACTTCACACAATAAATATAAAAAAACAGTTTTTACTTCACAAGTACCAACGTTAGTTTCAGTACATAGCAAAAGTATTACAATAACGTCGTCCGTATTACAAATTTCGTCAAGTCTTGTACTCTTATCTCGTCTTATTTATTATTTGCGATTCACGATTCATTTGTTCGATTCACACCGCGTGCGTCTTTATCCAGTCGAGATGAGACGATACTCGAGTGTAGACAGTGGGGTAGTCTGTGAGGGCGCAACCCATGGCCCACGATACCAGACCGGTGAGCTTTCCATTGACGGTCAAGGGGCCACCAGAGTCTCCCTGCAATAGTAGAAGGTCCCATTGTTGAAGGATAATACCAGTGAAGTCGCAGATAAATACTTAATTACACATTATTGCCCGAACAAAGTCGACTGGTCCCCTTCGGTTGTGCTTAAACTCCATCTGGCCAACTTAACTGCGCTCTTAACTCCCCGCCCTTGCATTTAAACGACTAAAAGTTTATAAGCAATTGCAGTTTTCTTGCACGCTTATTCCCAAAACAACTATTCACGAACCTAGTAGTATTTATACTTTGAATTCCAGCTGGTCGAGTCACATCTCATCCAAAATAGAATTTTCACTCAGAAAAAAACAGTTACATTTGGTGCGATTTACAAGAAAGTGGTGGTGACCAGTTAATTTTGCCTTAACACTACGTCCCTATCACGCGAACTGTTACCATTCAACCACTTTGCACACTCGAGCATGCAAGACCAGATGACCACAGTGAACCGTAATTTCAAAATATGCAACTTACGTGGCACGATCCCTTCTCAACGGTCGGGTCATAAGCGCAAACGTGAGAGTCGTAGATGTTGTAGTTCTGCTTGTTGTAAATCAGTCGGCAGTATTCTTGGTCAGCGATCAAAATGTTGACGCGTTGCAGGTGAACGGTTGTAGGCCCGCCTTGCTACAATTGCACGCAGCATGGTAAATTAACAAACGAACGCGAACGATTCTTGGAGCAAGCAAGAAACCCTTATATCGAAAGTACTTGAACATGAAGTATGTGCATTTAAAACAAAGAAAAGCGACGCAGCATTAGAAACCGGGTTTTTATTTACCCAAAGTCTGCCCCATCCAGAGACTGTTGCCAGCTGGTTGGCATGAACGTTGTCATTGGGCGATGGGAGTTGCACGAAAGCAATCTGTTTCGATTTCACGAATGGTTTCTCCACCTGTAACACCGATAGGCTCATGCAAAAAACCATTCTCCGCTATAATTCCCTGAATTTTGGTAAATTTCTACGCGTTTACCTTGAGCAATGCAATGTCGTTCTTCCAAGAGTCATCTGCGTTATACTTTTCGTGCTTGATTATGGTCTGGACATTGTGCTGAGAGGCAGCCACCGTCAGGTCCACCGTTCCTGCGACGACTTTGATTTGCTTCGCTTGTTTGCTGCGGGGAAATTAATATCATCGTGGTTACACGGTTTTTGCAAGATCGTTGGAAGGGTGTCGATGGTCATTCCTTGAATATTTACCCAAACACACAGTGAGCGGCGGTAATAACGTAGTTTTCATTGAGAACCGATCCACCGCAGAAGTGGAACGAGCTGTATCTGTTTTGCAGCGATACCTGAGAACACGGAGAGGTATGTTAGTGATTCAATGAAATTCAAGAAGCGAAGGATTCTATGGCAACTGGGAGCAGAGGTGCCCGGGAGGCCGTAACGTCCTCATGGAGTATGATTGCATAATTTCTCAGAAATTTCTTGTATCAGTTTGCTCTCGATTAGAATTTGCCGGTTGGCTAGGGTCATTCTTCTGTTATTAAAATAACTCACCTGATACGGGATTTCTCCAGCCTTCACGTCCTCTCCGTTCACGATCCTCGGATCGTACCTGGGTAGTAGCCCAGCTATGCAAACGGTAACAGTACACAATAATTAGTGCGCGGTAATTGTGGACGAACTGCTGCTGATTATGCATCTGATTGATTTGCTTATTAGCTGAATTTAATGGCACGTAGTGCCGACAGACAGTAAATTTTGAATAGCAAAAGTTGCGATGGGATTCTTTAATATCTTGGACATTTCAGTTGATATATTTACAATTTCACACATAGTCAGTCCAGTAATAATACTTTCACCATGATGAAGCTTGACATCGTTTAAATGAACGCAAAAGGTAAGGGAAATACTCTCAAAAAATTAGTAATACCACGAAAAGCCTTTATTCTCAAAAGGTATATGACTTGGCAGCTTAATAGAGTAGTTGAAAAACTAGAGCATAATTCTGTGTTAAAATGTAATCATTCGGTTATTAAAAAAAGAAATCAGTGACGAATTTACTGTAAGTAATCATTCTTCGTCTGCTGAATCTTATTATGGTCGCGTCAGAATAGTCCAAGTGTACGTTCGATGAAGTGATCAAATGAGAAGTGACATAGGTAGGTACTCACCATCAGAGAGGGCCAAGAGAGCGAAAATGGACAAAGTTGCTAGCAGCATGTTTCCGTGTACAGCGTCGTTACAGACTCCGTTGAAATCTCATGTCCGGCACATATTTTATATACCCCCGGGGCCGGCTTTCAAAATTGCAACAGGGTCCGATCATGATCTTTCCATCTCTCGAGATTAGATAGATGTCCAATCTGTGTCATATCAACACGTCGCCGTCAGTCTCCATGATTGAGCTAGATCGCCGTGATTAATTATTTTGATAACACTTCCGTCATTCGTTGATAGCTCGAGTGGCGTAGACTGTTTCTATATTGGCACTGTCTTCACGGAAAGAAAACATTTCGGACGGAATAGAGGTTACTTTGATGCTGTACGTAACTTGGATCTTCTTGAGTGGTCTTTCGAAATTCGTAACAGTTTAGTGTGCATAGACGCAGGTGACTGATTTCCAATAATCTGTGCTTCTGTTTGACAGGAGTACGATTTTTGCGAAATCTCAAATCGCTACTTACACTATTGGTAGAGTGATTTTTACTTTGTTTTGAGATTTCGTCCATGGTAAATTATTAAAATTCAATTGGTTTTTTAAAATACAATGTTTTTAAAAGACTTGAGGTGCAGTGATATTTTATGTTAAGATGTATGGTATTAAGTACGTATTCATTAATGGTGGTATGTGGCATTAAACGTTACATTTCATTGTTTATATGTGTCGCTAGTTTTTATGAGGAAGAGATTTTGAAACGCATTCGATTTGTTTATACTGTATTATCGAGAAGGACAGCTTTGGATTTCCCGTTCCGTGAGTTTTTAATCTCATTTGATAGGTACTTGTTGTGTAAGTATTGACACGATAAGAGAGTACTGTTTGGAATAGTGATTGCGATTGTACGAAGAAATGACTTATCGGTAACCGTTATAATTATTAGAAAGTTAGAAATATAATCTTACCTATACCTGATAATTTATTACTTTTATATCCTGTGAAAAAATGCCTCATTTTCTATTATCTTTTACTTTTATTATAATATAATAATTCATAGTTGAAATTTGTAAAATGCGGCATAGAAACATTCCCAAAAACACTTTCCTCGTTAACGCGTATGTTCTGAAATAATTTCATTTCTGATAGCAGAAAGTGAAGAGAAGTGACGTAGAATCTAATTTCGAGCATTATCTGAGAATTCTCAAATCAGTGCTGATTTCTGATATGATTGTCTGGACATGTGCTACTTATTATACCAAATGATTATTCATCGTGTTTGACAATAAGAATTATACTTTGTTTTCTTTCTTCCCATTTTCAAGTATTGTACTTTTGGCATTTTTCCTACACAATCTTTCTTGAATTTTAAAACATATTGATACTACATCGTCGTTTCTAATTATTATCCTCGTTTTTTACTGAGGTGACTAGAAGACAATGGAAATTAGAAATCAGATTTTAATACGTTCATTTGAAATTATATCGCAATTACAAATCATCGATGTCATTTAAACGTAGTTTGTAAATGGCGACAGAAAGTCTCATTGGCACGTAGTTTATGATACATTGATTGATCACTTCGATAAGACATTTGTGTATCTCTTTCCCGGTATTTTGTGTATCTAGATATAAAGAGGACAGATTTCACAAGTGCTTAAAATAAATTTCGATGCAGGATGTAGATTAACATTATCTCTCAGATATACTGCTGTGCGCAGCAGACGGTTACAATAGATCAATGACTCTGTAAGTTTGCCAATAAAGAGTTGTACTTTGATAAGTAGGGTATTGCGTATTTTCGTACTCTATCGGTGTGATTTATATTTTCAGAATAAGGCCAGATTAAGCACCTCTCAGAAATGAGCAGTGATCAAGTATCATTATTAAATTCTTATCATTTATTTTGATTTCGAATTTATCCATGGATTTTCGGTAATTCCGTACAATGCTGCATTCATATTTTACTCTTCTTCGTTCGATATCTAGTATCATGCTAAACGAATAATTGCGTAGCTCGTTATTAATCCATTCCTCCGCCCAACGTTTCCTTTTTCTCCCACCTTTTCATCGCGACCTTTGAGTCGTTCGAAGTATCTGCTCTTATAATATCGATTTCTACAAAAGCGCAGACGGAATGAACGATTCAAAGCTTGTCCGAGGAAAACGAGGACTCTCAAGTGGAGTGTTCGTGTGAATTATTCGTGAGTGCAGTTTTCTTCCCTTGGCAGAAAGCTTGGATTTTCATGGAAACCAGGACGAGGAGGAGTGTCGTTTCAAGGGGACGTGGTTTCTTCGGGGTAGGGCCTGTAAATTCCTCGACTGTGTTATAATGCGATACAGTCGGGAGAGGAATGGAACGTGTACCGTGTTAAATGGGGACAGCCATTATTCCAATTACTTTACTCGCTGCTCAATCGTGGGAAACGGAAGTTACGTCTATTACCAGTCTGCGCACCAAGGGAGGCGTCTTGTTATCCTCATTATTTTGGGAGCATTTGTAAATACGAACGATGCAGTTCGAGCTCTGCGCGTTAAATGACAGGTTCTCTGATTGACTTCGACTAGCTGGTCGTATCGAGTTTCCATTGAGATCCCTTGACTCGGCACCCTTACACAGCTTTTTCTGGGGTGACGCAAGAAACTATCGAACCCTTGAAATTGCTGTTTTTAGTCGCCTCCACAAGTGTAGAAGGAATCTTAACCCGTACCTTCGATGATATTCACGTGGACTGATTAAAACGAGTCACCTTGCATATTTAAATCATAATCATATTTAAAGCAGCCCTCTGTTCAACCTACCATCTTCCATAAATACTACTGACGCGCTTTCTAAAGTGACAGACTATTTTCCCAACTTATTTTCCGCTAAACCTGTGCTCATAAAAGTTAGCTTGAAAATAGCATCTGTCTATTGTCCATAGTTAATTTTAAGCTACAAACTTCTCCCATCTACTCCATCTACTTACAAGTATCCACTTGTTGTTACCGTATAAATACCCCCTGTGTCATCATTAACGTTATAAATACCCACCAGTGTCCTTCTCGCAATGATCCCGCCGATCGATGATCACCTATGATCGCAGAAACGGCTCGTCGATAGCTTCTGGTTCGCCGGGTGCCACCGGAAACGGGAGCAACACGTGAAGCCCTCGAGAGGATGGCGTATTGATCCTTACACCGCCACCTGACCTCCTATCCTTTTTCCACCGTCGGGCATTATCCTTCCTAAATCTAGCGTCGCCGGCTCCGTAATTGCATTCAAATTGATCCCATTAAGTGTTCGTTTACCTTCAAGTTCAACGCTGGCCTCGGATCACGATGGAAAAAGCGACAATCGTGCCTACGCCACGAGCGACGCCGAATCCGCGGCGAGGGTGTCTCGCTTGCACTCGGACACGCGAAATAACGATTCGGTGTAAGGTGGAAAAATTTAGCGGCGCTATCGGGAACAACCCCGAATCCACCGAAACTCTTTTATAGGTGGCCAGAGCGGGCCACGTCCAAATATGGACTCTGCGAAGATATCGAAATTAATCTTCGCCCGTTATTAAGGTCGAGACCACGATTTACGACCTCTCGACGTGGATATATGTCTTAGGTTCTTTATGGATCAATAATTCACCTAGGATGTAGGATCCCCTGTGTCTTTTCCCCCTTTCCCTCTGCGAACGTCACGAGACTTGGCTAGATTGTATTGCAATGCAGCAAAAGATTCTTGTTCCGAAGCACGTGCAGGTATGCTTCCAAGAATGAATTGCTCCCGATGGATTCGTGCCTGAAGGTTCTAGTTCTGACACGTAATTCGCAGGTATTAATATTGCCGTATTAATAGTGGTAACCGAGGAGTCCGGGTTTCATGAATTATTTCATTCGGCGGCGGAGCGCTCAAATTTTATCCGATTTCGGTGTGTATTTTTATAATCTTCTTGCTCGCTGCTCGTTCGTCGCGAGGTGCATCTGTAACGGAACTGAAAAGCTTCATCGATTATTCTGATTCGAAGCAGAGCCGCGGGAGGTGCGAAATAAACGCCTGTACGTTAATCAGAATTGTAAACTACCATCGAGTTGCCTTCTATGGTGAACCGATTATCGCGCGCAAAGTAGTATTTAACTACGCGGCGTTGTTTCGCTTCGATCGCTGTTGTAGGTGATACAAACGATGCCGCCTGCGACGAACGTTGTAAAATTTCCATGTCTTTTTCCATTGTACGCGCAACTTGCCCCGTTGGGAAAGTTCAGCGGGCGTGAGTAACGATCGCTCCGCTTCTCTTTGACACCACTTCTCTAAATGAAATTTACTTCCGTCAAAGTTACAGTCCAGTTGCTTGATTTGCATCGCGTAAATAAGCTTTTGCGCCTGCAGAACGACTAGTTATCACTCTTCCACGCTTTATTCGCGTTTACCAACCCTCTATCGCGTTATTTGCAGTGAGCCCGCTTTCCTAGAATCCCATTGTAAAACATAATTTGGAAGATTACACGAAGATATTCCACTCTGTTGTGAAGTTTATCTCACCGTGCTTCCCATGTTCGGCCAATACCGGCTTCGTGTTTATTCCTGGGGAGATTCGGAATTTCTCACGGAGCCTGACTATGCGCTGAGCTGCTTCACTTGCGCGATTATTTCGCCGACGTAGCCACCGATGTTTCACCCACCAATAATTCAATTAATTTAAATATTTTTAATAAATCATCAAACTTATGACATTTAAACATAAGTGTTTCATTTTTTCTTATAATTTATATATTTTTAACGTGGATTTCGACAATCGGGCTATGCACTTCGAATTATTTAACTCAATTTGCTTGAGGGTCTCATTTCACTTTATTATTGATACGAATATTACCATTAACAGTCTTCTTTGTAGCATAAAATAAAATGGAAATATTGTACAAGATACAGGTACAGTAAAGTCGTAATTTTTACTTCTCCCCGGCACCATATCGGATATCTCGCGTTACTTCAAGTTTTCGACTAAAAATAATTGAAAAGTGAATCCTACGTGCATTCTGTCGCGGGACACCCTGTGTATTCCGTGTCTATACCGTACCAGCACGATCTGCAAACCGATGAAACGAATCTGAAGTGGCAACGCTATTACAGGTTCAATCTCCTGACACATTCAATGATAAATACGCGAGCAGATACGAGAGTATCGGAGCCTTGTCGAAAGAGCTGTCACGAATGTACGTTCGACAGTGGTTAACCGATTGTGCAAACCGTGACGAGTATCTGTATAACGATGGATTTCGACTGGTTCGTGCAAAAACAAAGGCAAAATCAAAGGACTACTCGCGATGGTGCGCATTCAATTCTTCTGTAGCGCGTGGCCTCCGACGAGCGGGTAGAATGGAATATCACGGAAATCGAAAGAAGAGTAAATATGTCGTTTGAATCGAAGCAATAAATTCACCGAGTTGTGGTTAGTACACCTGACGCTGTAAAAGAGGGATTTACTTTCAAAATTGATGTTGCTTTCCACAGTCCACGGTGCAGAGGAGACTTTTAATTTACCTCAGGCACTATTTCAGAACAGTGATGAAACAGCTTGTTCGTCGAATAGTTTGTCGAGTAAAGCAGAGCCATCGACCAACGGGATGCACGGACTGAATATTTTATGAGGCGCGGAAAAAACACAGAACTTAATGTTTTCTCTTTTACAACGAGTCAAAAGCACGAGACGGTACTGGGTTCGTTAAGCGCGTTGCACAACCGAGGATCCATTAGACGAGGCAATTTGTATTAAACGTTGCATGTAAAAATTTCATGGTAACGCGGCGATATCCAGCCAGATACTCTGGACTGTCACTTTAAAGTGAAATACACTAATGGCTTCCAGTGCTTCGTGTACATTCGCGTGAAAATATTTATTCATCCCCGAACGTGTAACGTGCACGTGGCGAAACGTATTGCGCGTTACGCTAACGTTTGTTCGTGCGATTAATCGTTGCGGTGCATGCCAAAAGTGCGGAGCAAGTATTAATGTAAATATAGCTGCACAATTTTACAGCGACAGCCAAATAACTTATGGACCGTCCAGTCAACAATTCTCACGATTCACACTCTAAAATTGTGACATTCGGTAAATCTACAAGTATTCAGGCGATACTCATAAATTTGCATCAGTCGGTAGTAATAATCGCGTTTCTAAATCTTTCCGCGACGGTTGTTTTATAGTGTCTGAATTTTACAAGCCGTCCTGTCTTTGGACTACAGGTAACGATGACAGGGTGTTTCGAAGCGAGTGTTGTTTTAATCGAAGATATCCAGATAGCAGGAAAATGTACTCGAGGGCTTATGACTTCCTCGAAGTTTACGCAGCAATATGCCTTGCACAGTGCAGTCTGAAGTTTCATAAACATTTTATGGTTCCTGCAGGATTGCAGAATAGATTTCCATCCCGTTTACCGTGACGTCTGAAATTGGCGTTGCGTTTGCTGTATAAAATTTCGGGCTCTTAGTTCTCGTTTGCTTTGTCTCTGTCAGCGATTTTTGTACTGCTGGTGTTACTTTCTTAAATAGCATTTGGATAAGAGAAACGAAAGGGGTCACGCACGCGTAAGGCAACTTCCGTAACACCCGTGCCTAATGGATTGGATTGGATTCGAGTGATAGGATGACAAATCGCAAAGGACAGTCCGCGGAGTGCATTTGTGGTGGAATTGGCGGCGATCCAGGTACTTTGAGGCCCTCATACGTGCTGATAATGGCGTAGGCAACCGTTTCTCTTATGGCGCGAGCCAACCAACCAATCGTCGACGAGCGGTCCTATTCCTTTTCTGCGCTTTCCTGAATCATTTGCCGTCAATTCTGTTCCGATGGCTGGGATTCAGAGGCCATCCCGCGCACGCCACCCCTCGGCTTTAACTTTCCATTATGGCTTTAACGCTCGTTCGGTTGACCTAACGAATATAAAAAGCACGAAATGCCCGCGAACTTTTCCGATATCCTTGCCTTGTTAGAAAATTCTTCAGAGGCGAGTTTGGGCGAGACACAGGATATACGAGACACAAAACATCCTTCGCCACTTTTGTATGCGCTGTACGAAGCTCTCGCAAGTCCAGAGAGTGCCCTCGGGCTCGGTAAAGTTTTGCAGCCTGCAGGTCCCTGCAAACTATTTCAAAATGTGATAGGTGGTTGTAGCGTTGTACGACACGAGAGAAACATGGCCGTTGATCCACGGTGAAAAATGTGGAGTATGCAAACAATCATTGGCGATCTTGATAATTTTGCTGGGTTTTGTTTGAGTAATAAATTGTGAGATATGAGATCAGGAATTGAGGAAATATAGAGACACGATTTCCTTGAAAATCTTTAGCTTCCATATCTTCCTGGCTGTTTGCACTGCATTTGGATTTTTAACAACTCACCAAATAAGTCAGAAAAATTCCTCAGTTCACAATTTGTAGAAGCAGAATATTATTTTCTGTAGATACACACGTTGCTTGGAATTCCATCATGCTTTCTGTTACACTTTCACGTGTCATTTGGTTCCCTATTTTCTACAAAACTTTAAAACACATTAAGGAGGAAAATTGGGACGAAAATAGCGGTTAGATTGCCAAGTAATTGAAAGGTGAAAGTTCGATAAAATGCTTGCAAGCAATAGACCATTAGCATCACCTTGGAGGGTTCACTGATGGGATGACCAACCGATCGATATGCTGGGACAGATGCGAAAGTGCATCGGCCCTGATGTTGGCGTAGGTCCAACAACTTCTAAGCTCTCACGGATGCTGACGGCGGTGCAAAGATTTTTCGCGAAACAGGTCAATTCTTGCTCGTCGTAAATACTAGAAATCCATTAACGAAGGAAACTTGTGCCTTCACACTTCAAATTACTCCCCCGACACTACCATTACATATCATTTGAATTACCACCAACGGTCAGACACGTTCAGACCGATACGTTAAACTACGTATTCCTAATGAGAAAAGTTTCACGACGAAAATAACCTTCTGTATTCGTCGTTCCACAACGTGTGGAAAATGAAAAATTCTTTGATAAGTACACACATGGGAATAGTTTTTATACGTCAATAGGGAACCTGCACACTCTGTCGAGCTCGCAGCCCTTTGGAACTTCACATACTTTCACGTATTGGAAGTCTCGAAAGCTTTGGGAATGTCGCTGTGAAGAGGTGCGCGATATTTCCATTGCATGCGAGACGCAATATCAGATCAAAAGTACCTGCTCGATTGATGATTAAAGGTACATTTGATTGGGAACGTTTGGTTCTCTAGATTCCAGCAACATCTTCTGTGCTTGCTGCGCAAACTGCGCTGGTACAGTATTTTTTGCACAAAGTGAAATTATGTCAGCTCTTAGAATTTATTCATACGTTTCACTTTGTGGCTGGAGGAAAGAGATTTTTTGAATCATCGTTACTTTAGCCAAGTGAACGTGCCTAAAATGCTAGTCGCGAACAATAGAAATGTTCGCGTGAAAAGGCTTTTAATTTCTGGCCGTACCAATCGTTGATTTAACCCCTTGAATAGCAAGAGGATTTTTGCAAAGTACTTGACACTAATTCGCCATGTATGATTTATTTTAGAAAGCTATATTCGACCATTTTACAGACTTTTTCTCTTACGAGTGTGTCTTGTATTCTTGTATAATTTTCTTTTGTATAACACACGTAGAAGCAGGTAGAAATGAAAGGGATACTTGATGCCTTTGACATATATAATTTGTATCTTTTCTACCTTTCTATCTCCTTTCACAGGTATTATTTTAGTTTCTACTATTTCTATCAGAAAATTATGAAATATTGCTATAGTATTATACTTCTTCTCGTTTAAACGTCAAAGTCAGTCATGAGTATAAATTCCATGCACTCTAATTCACCACAGAAATACAATTTTCTCATAATGCACTTGGTGATATACTTGCATACAGCTGTTTGTTCAGGACTAACGCAAATGGAATATCAGTTCAGCGTATCTTCACAAAGAATATTTCTTTATTAGGGGCAAAATTGTGCGTTATCTTAAGCTGGAAATAAAGTGAAAGTTAGTGTGCTCTTTTGCGTTGGTCGAACGTTCCTCCGTGGTCGAAGTAACCGGCGGAGGCAAGTTTCTTGCGGCTAATGTAGTTACAGTTAAATCGAGAGTTTATAAATACAGAGGGAAGTAAGTAAGTCTCTCGTGCGTGCTATGAGTTAACAATTACGCATCGCTCCCTAGGGTGTATTGTCGTGCCAGAGGGAGTCTACAGTTGAAAGTTAACTCGGGTGAAATCACGAAATTGCTTCTCTTAGGGTTACCAACGCGCTGCGTTTCAAATGAATTGCTCGAATTTGCGAGAGAAAAACGTTGGAACTAGTTGCAGCCAGTTGCCTGTTGCACTCCACAGTCCTCTTGTCTCTTTTCTTTCGACCCCCTTTTTCCTCTTAGCAAATAAACGATATCTGAAGTGGCTATTTTACGGATAAACTTCCTCAATTAGTACATCGAAGAAGTTTGTAGCTCGTTTGCATGGGGGCAACAACGGATGTTCTCGTCGTGTCTTTTCACTATCTCGACTTTTATTAACCACAGATTTCCGTAAATTCTTGAGTGATCAGATTCATAACACGAGGGGAAAAGTGGAAGGGAGTTGTAAGTGAATGGAATTATAAGTATGATGAATTGTTTTCTATATATACGAACTTCTTACCCTGAGCTGGGAAATTCGGAAATTGATGAAACTGTGGAAATACATAGACATTACCTTTTACAAATAACAGGCGATTTTCTTCATTATCGGAAATCTTTCAAAGAAGGTAACATTTATTCTCAAAGATGGAACTGCTTTTCGTTTTCATTTCATTCATTCCTTCTACTCAACAAGTTCCATAACTTATCGCATTTCCAATTATGGAATCCTCCCTTGTGATTTGGAATTAAGAAACGGGTTACCACAGCATTCATTTCAGTTTAGCATACTTAACTCGACTTCTATTCCTCCTGTTCGTGGTACCTTCTTTTGTACATAAAAAAAAATGACAGTGATTAATGTTACACATAGTCCAGCAGTAGCTGCCCTTCCCACATTTCGAATACTTTCTGCGATCGACTAGAAATTCTTTCGGCGTTCCCTCGGCGTACTGTATTCACTCACACTCGACTCTCACAATGCACTGACCTGACCGCCCTTAAGAATGCATTCACCCTCCACACACGTACAAGTCCGGTCGCCCTGGATCACACATTCCTGGAATTCTTATTTCCTAAACGTCTCGGTGGTGCACAGCCCCCGGACAACTCTTTCGTATTCGTGTTACGGATGCCACGCTGAGCGTCGCACCTCTCCCCTCTTCGTTATTCATCTAGTGTAATTCATTTTTCCCGCCGAGGATCCATTCAATTCGCTTTGTTATAAACGAGTTCCTGCGAGGGAGGGCAATTTTCCCTTCCCTTTAGAGCGTTTTAATGACATCGTAAAATGAGAATACTCCGCGCCCCACCGATCCTAACTTTACCTACCATAAAATTCTTCCGGGCTCGATTTCGAGGCCCTTTTCATTTTCGACGCAACACATTCGTGAATTTATCGATAAGGCCCGTAGATTCTCGTTTCTCGAGCCCACTCCACGTCTCTCTAATAACGAACGTCTTCGACCAGTTTATGGTCGCACGATTTGAATTTCGAATTTCGCCAGTGCAACTGGCATCATCGATCTACCGAGGCGTGCGCTTGATTGAGACACTTACAAGCGAAGCTTCGTAACACGCCAACTCAAGGGATGGTTCCGGATTTTATTGCACTCTCTGAACTATCGTAAACTGCGGGAATATGCGAGCCACGCCATAATCTTTTTACGCGTTCTCACAAACGAGCGGTTCCTTTTTGCGAACTTATGGCAGCGCGTTAACCCTATTCATACGTAACAAAGTCAGCCCTTTACTTCGGTTTATTAGTAGAGCATCGTTTAGCAGGAGTAGCGGTATTGGGGAAATTCAGTTTGTTCTTTGGATTCGTAAAGGCTTCTATCTCTGTGTTTAATGTATAGGGTAAACGATACAGTTATTGACCAGGGTACAGTAGTTGACCACTTCAAATTTCTGCCGCCATAGTGTAATGAAAATGCGCGCTTTCGCATCAATGATGCACTTTGATCAGAAAAGACAGTTCTACTTTTCGTTTCAACCAAGAATCGACGATTTCAGTACAAGCATTGCGCCGTGAGATCGTCGGAAAGGAAAACGTGTAATTTCAACTCTCAAAGAAGGTAAGGGCTTAGCGGGCATCTTTGGAGCGGCGACTTGTTTAATGACTGTATAATCATTGTTCAGTTTTGTTTGCCGTGAATGCCAGTGATCACAGTAGGTGATAAGGGCCCAATGTTCACATTCGTCATACGTCCAGTCGTGTGGAACATGATTATGCTGTGTTTTGGGGGGTGTTCAATAACTGGTTCGACGAATGCACAGTAATGCAATTATTGACCACTCGTAATTTTCGAGCTGAAAGACTGCGATGAAAATTGATTTAGATCTTTGGAGGCACGGGGCAATGTGCCCTGCTTTTATATGGTTTCGGGGATGCACCTCCGATGACTTCTGATTTTTCATTGGTCCGGGGGTCGCACAGTGGGGCATTTCGGGTCGAAACGCGGCACAAAATATTTTCTGACTGAAATCATATATTTATCGTTAAATTTTTCATTTAATTCAGTTAGTACGTATACTTGTGGTTCTATTAATACAGAAAAATTAATAAAATTTGTGTAGCATAGTACTTTTTTGGCCTGAAAATTAAATAGTCTACCTAAACTGAAGCTCTTAGGTGGTCAACTACTGTATCATTTACCCTACGTAACATTATTTCCTGTAACCGGTGCCTTTACCTCCATTCTCAATTTTTCTATATTATTCTTTCATCTGTCTTCATTTTCCATCCATTAGATTAATGAGGTTGCATGTTTCATTCACAAAAATATTCCATTTCCGAATAGAACCAACGAAATTCTCGTTCAAAAATACCAGCTTGTTCCACATTTCTGCATCTCTCCCGCCATCCCTTCATCCCCTTTTATGCAGGTTCTATTTTAAATTAATGGCCAGAGGTTTACCAATCCATCTTCGCGTAATTCAAGTACTATTTGTACCTACTGTACAAATACGAACATATAATTACCTTTTTTCCTCCTTCTGTAGCTTCCTTTAAGAATCCATTTCGTATCGATTAAGTCTGTTAGAGCAGCGCCCGTGAAAGCATCCATTACATTCGATAATCTCTCGATAGTGCAGGAATATTCGCCCGAAAGTATTCGCGTACAGATTTCCAGCTGAATGGCTTCATCGCATCGCTTCGAAGCTTTGCGCCAGGTCGCATTTCGATTCTCAATCGAAACACAATCGACTAGTTCGATTTGTCTATAACTCCAATCGCGCACAGTATCCTTTTACCGATAGCTTACAGATAGACCAACCCGATTCATAAACCCTTCTGCCGGGAGCTATAATAATTTCTATTCCGCGACGAAATAACTCGCCTACTATTCGAAACTTTCAAAATTCCACTGAATCAGGAACACTATATTTCATAAACATATACACGAGGAGAATTTTACCTGGCTTTTAATGCAAAAGTGATCGGGGTGAACCGAGTCGATCGATGACCACGATGCAACGTACCGTTCGATTAACTACAAATTGATTACAGTGCATGCTTCTTAATCCAATCGATATACGAACTGACGCGCGTGTACACAGATGGATACACGGTGTCGGCACAATGATGCGACCACGATACAAGTCCAGCCAGTTTTCCATTCACCATTAAAGGACCACCAGAATCACCCTATAGAAAATGTCACCGTTTTCATTTAGAAAGCATCTGTCTGATATATCGGTGGAAAATGGATGGCACAATAGGCAATTTGAATGGAAGGGCTTACCTTGCAATGCCCTCTCACAGCTGTGGGATCGTATGCACACAGATGCGTGTCGTAGATATTTTCCGACCCCTTGTAAACACTTCTGCAGTAGTCTTGGCTCGCGATTCTGATGTCCACCCAGTGTAGAAGGTCCGTTCTGTTGCCGTTGTACTGTAACATTCGGATACGGTGTCCAGTCTCGTTGATAGGAATTTTAGAGCAAGTTGGTTAATACATGGATAGTGTACAGATTCGACGTTAATTAACTGTTTTAGTTTACTGCTGCTAGGTGGGAGTGGTTTGGCGTAATATTTACCGCAAGTTTACCAAATCCAGAGACTATGGCCGAGTCATTAGTTTTAACGAGTTCCCCTGGAGCGGGCATGGGAACGAAAGATATCAGAGCAGATTTTACGAAACGAGTTTCCACCTGTGGAGAATTTTACATCGTTAGTTGCGATATCTGGTGTACAAAGTCGTTAGAAGTTAGTGGTTCGAGCGATCCCTCCGTCTTTGATCTTACGAAAGACACTGTGGTAGAAAACGCATCTTAAGTGGGGAAAATTTGAAGCACCGCTCATCGAGTGGATGAAATTAGCTTTTTAAAAGTTTCGTATCATGTTTTTGCAATTTAAAGTAGCCTTGATTCCTTTTCGCACAAAATAGTATATCGTTTACCGTGGTATAGTTTTCGTAGTTGGTGTAAAGACAGATTCTTCTTAAATTAAATATTCATACTAACAGTGTGAAAACCTGTGTATTTTTTAAGTTTGTCGTAAATGACCTGAGTCTAATAATATTTCGTGTCGAATGATATTATCCGAAGCAGAGAATATTTTCTTCTTAGTTTCGAGTTCCACTTTAAAATACCAGAATGATCTTAATATTTATATAAAATTAGAAACTTGTAGAAATTAGTTGCAACTATCCAATGAGCTTCGTGTTTCTTTTGAAACTTTTTTGTTTAAATATTCAGCATAAGGGACGAAATATGAAACTAAATGTTTTTTGGCGTTTCCAGTTAAAATTTCCTGTACCTTGATCAGGGCTATGTCGTTTACCCATGAGTCTTTTTTATTGTAGTTTTCATGAATGTAAATCTCCTTGACAGAATGTTCTGACACTTCTGACGCCGCCTTTGATAAATCCACTGTGCCAGCAATGATCTTAAATGATGTTGGTGATTCCCTGCAAAAGACATTATGTTCTAATTAAAAGCTGCCTTCTTCCCTTAGTCTACTAAATCTTTCTGTAATTAAATACACGTGTACGACAGGATGTAAAACATGCAATATTAAACAAAAGACGAGGATATTAATATAAGATCCCATTCATTATACTTGCCCTTGCATGCAATGGGCAGCAGTTATGACATAGTCTTCGTTAAGAATCGATCCACCACAAAAATGGTTCCCCGTTTTTAAATATACCAGAGCGACCTAAGAATAGTTTCAGTAATTTAAGAAGTGTCGTTCTCCATCGACAAATAGCATGAGTAAACGTGAAAATGTTTTAAACCTACTTGATAAGGAATTTCACCTGGCTTCGCCACTGTCCCATCTATAATCTTTGGCACGAGTCCAGCTGTGATAACAGCAATAACAAAAATTATTCGCCAACACCACGTTCTTTTTACACATTTAAACGTAGAACAAAGAAGCTTTTATGGTTTCAAATAAATATCAATTTCAAATAATTACAAACGACACCTTGAAATAGCGTTACGTACCGTTTGCTAGAACAAGAATACTGGAAAGTATGAAAGCAATTAGCGCCGCCATCTTATCGAGACGTTGTGATTAGAACCGTGTGAAAATATATTCGAAGAAATTCTCTCGACTCGCCCTACTTATATGTATATTTAATCTGGTGGTAATTTTTCAGAGATTAGATAAATTGGCTAATATCTGAAACGAGCACTCCGTTTCCCACAGATTAGATACGATAATTGATAATTTGAAATGGTTAATTAAGATTATAATGCTTTTGAAGAGTGACGTCTTATTACAATTGTCCAACAACGAGTTAAACTTGGATTAACTCCTATGCAATATGTTGAAGAAGAATATACCACAGAGTCCTCGATATTTATATCAACGTTGAACAGGTAATTGCGAAAGCGATGCTTCCTTCGCATGAGCTTGATTTGCGCAAAATTTCGTCGACTCGATAGCCTCGTGGTAAAGTGAAAATGTATCAAAGGCCACCGCAAACGCGACAAGTTTGTTTTGTAATTGCGAAAACGTTATCAGCGGGCAATGTGCCAAGCGAGAGGACAACGCAACACGGGGAAGATTTCATTGGGCAAATATACCGTTATCAGATGGAGAACGTCCTTCTTGCCAGTTTATCTTGCTGGGACCGCGTTGAATTGTCTAACAGGTCTAAAAATAAAATCACAGTGTAACCAGTGCTTTTTCCCACCGAAACAAGAGTATGCTTATCATTAGGTTCGCCAAAGGGGATTCAGTGTATCAACATTCAGCAGCAAGTTTGATGTTTACTTGGAGAAACTTTAGTGCATGCAACGTTTCTCTGAATATTCGACAGGCAGCGAAATATCTCCGCGATTAATAGACCATATTTCATTCCTTCTCGATAAATTTATTACAGCTGTTATTAGCACTATCGCTGGTATCGGGGTACTTGCTACGTAGGAGTTAGCTTCAGGTGTTCTTTACGAGTTCCGGGTTTTTGCGCCCGAGCACGTACCACCACCTTTTTCCTCCATTTTTACTCGAGGCCTGGAATCGTTAAAAAAAGGAAGGGATGAAGAAATGAAGGAAGGAAATAAATTACTTGCGCGTGTACGACAGCTTTAGCTTAGTTTAATCGATTACGTGCTCCGACGGGGAATCATTATATATCGCCGATTACTTACGTCCTTTGATCGCGAAAGAGAAAGTGAGAGGTCGACGCAGTGGTAAAGCAATTACATCCAGGGGGTGAATATTTCGTAGGAACGATCTACAGTCACTATTAAATACATAGAGATTTGTATATTCCTTACTGAATAATTAATTGTGCAACGCTGAATCGAAGTAAGATTAAAATTAAAATACAACGACACGAGAGTTCCACCAACTGAACGCATAAAGCTTTGAGAAAATCATTCCTTTGTGACTTGTGCAATTCTTCACATTCGTATTGGTGTAATTTCGTCTGAAATGTGAATATACCAAGCAAACGTCACTCTGTTCTATTGTCGAGAATTCACCTGTCCGAACAGTTACGTGCTTCTACTACTTCGGATAGTAGAGGTATCACTGTAGTATCAAACGACGTCAACGTATATTGCCCCGCTGTGTTACCGAAAGAAAACAAAGCTCTCGGTCGGGACCATTCGCCCAGGTGGAACTTGGAAATGTCAAAGTTCTCATGAAAGCGGCAATAAAAACGGAACAAAGCTGACGGATAAAGCCGTGAAACGGTGTAAAATTGCGTGGAGCTCAGTGGATCGAAATCGAGCAAGCAATGTCGAGGACTGCGGGCTTCGATAACGATTGAACGATTTATGGCGCCCAAGGCGATCTGGGGCTGCGCGGTGAACCGTCAAAAAGGGATGAAATTGGTCGTCTTGGGGTAGCTGGTCTTGTTTACTTGGAAGTTTTAAGTTTTAAGTTTTACGTTTTAAGTTTTAAAGGAGCCACCTGCCACGACGTGCATGAAATATCACCCAAAACAGTAGAGGCTAATTAATCTGACTTTGAAGGGACTGTGATATCGACTGATGTTTAACTTGCGGTACAATAAAAGAAGAGCTTTTCCCTATGTAAACCTGAAGGTGTAAACTAGGATTTCTAACACGAGGATTCGTTTTTGAAAAAACTTGAGTCGGACTATTCCACAAGAATTATCTCGAATAGCATTCCTGTTTGCAAGTGTTTTTTTTTATACGCGCGCCTCTTGGAAACGAGAGACAGTAAATTCAGAGGTGGGTTTGCGTTTGGGGACGCGAAAAAACGCTTCAGCCTTAAAGCAAAACATTTCACCGGGTTGCAATGGCAGGCAGCGCAGCGGAGGGAGAAGAGATAGCTTTGGCAACAGAACGATTCCATTTGTCTACAACCGAGGCACGAGCCCGTAGAGTTTCTATGTTCCTTCATCACGCCGTCTTGACAGGCTGATACCTCGCGTGAAAACTGGATGTTTAGATATACAGTCCCCCAGCTTATCGATTCCCCATCTCGTTTTTCCATTTGATGCTGCAGTTTGGAAGGATTGATAGATAAAGTGCGCAGCAGCTGCACTCGGGATTTCTCGCTTAAACCAGTCCCGAGTGATATGGCGACGTCCCGCGCGCTTTAAAAACAGATCGCTCGAATTCGAATGCGTCGATTCTCCTTCCACGATTGTTAACCTTCGCGGAGTGCTTAACCGTAAATGTATCGAGAAGTCACCGAGCTTCCGAGCAATTATCTTCATCCCTTTTGGCATCGATTGACGCCAGTTCGCGAGGTCATTCAAGCTGCACGTTCCACACGAATGGTTCTCCCTTATCGCGTTCTTCTTATTGCTCAGCTAAATGAGACGTTCCACTTCTTCATACAGGGTAAACGGATTTATAGTCAGTTCTCGATAACGCGATTTCTTCTCTGCCCTCGTTACCGGTGATAACGACGTGCGCTTAAAAGCTTGAGCATTCAAGGTTTAAAACCTCGCCTCGCGTGTTCCGCTTCGCGAACCGAGACGGACATAGCGAAAGGGCTTCAGAAGGCGAGAAAACGAATTTCCACGATTTCCATACCGTCATAAGAAACTGTACAAACTTGACGCGCGAATAAATGAAGTCTGAAATGAGCAGTGGAAAAATGATAGTCGATCCTGTCTGCTGCTCGGCCATATAAACTTTCTCCTCTGCTTCTTCGTTATCTGTGAAGCACTTTTCAGGCTCTACCCTCTAGCCTTTCGTCTCACGTTTTCATCCGAATGTCGATTGGAAAATTGAATCAGTTAATGTGGTCGTGGGCTCTGTTTTCTCATAGCTCTTAATTCCCTGCCTTTCTTTTTCCAACGGGTAATTCCTTTTATATTATTACTTCGCCTGCAAGGGCAGAATTTGATATTTCATCCGTAAATCGTAATAGCAAATTTAACGAGAACACAAAAGGTCAGATGTTGTATATAATACGATTAGATGCAGAATCGAGATTTCCAAGCTCCTCCTCCCATGAATCAATCACTTTCGTAATTAGATGGCCGCGCCGATAGGAATTTAGCTAATCAATTAACATCCAGGGTTCTATTAACAGAATATTACCCTAGAAAATAATCCACTCAACGGACAAACCCTTCGACACCTCCGCTATTTCTGCGAAATCTCTGAAATGCAAGTTCCACGAAATCCTCAAAATGATTCATTAGAAGACGGACTTCTCAGAGAACGCTTTCCATTTAGAAATCGTCTTGAGGTCACCGAGCGTGACCGCGATAGGTCGCTCCTGGGGAGTCTGTCTCCCATTATCGCGAATTCCTGACAGACAGCCGTGTGGGAGCGATGTTTATTCGTGTTGGTAAAAGGCCCGATCGATTCCAGCGCGGCAAGGACCCGCGTTGAGCACCGCTGGCACAGGATTCACCTGCGATCGACGACCCCGTGTCCTGACCCTATCAATGATCCCACGCAGCCCTGAATATTACCGCGAAATCGCGCCCTTGCGTAGGGACGTTTTCGAAGCCGGGAAAGCCCGGAAAAATTATCCACCGCGAATCTAAAAGTCCTCTTAAAGCGCACGTACCTCCAACGATCGCCAAAAGTGGCATTCACGTGGCTGGATATCGCGTCAATAAGATGCTATCTCGACACCCTCGAACCAGATTTCTGCATCGGCAGGGGCAAGCGTATCGTCCGCGACACCGATAACGTTTCTTTAGCTCGCGCAACTCGCTGGCAATGGTCGCATCCCGGTTTCTTGCGCGTGTCGTTCCTTAAACGGAGCTGTTGTCGCGGCGCTTGAAAGGCGCGACTCCTTTCCGCGCCCTCGTACAGCGACATATTCATTAATATCCCGGTTGTAGGATAAGCCAGACAGAGTCAACTCTCGACGGTTGCTCGGGAAGAATGAGCGCTCTTGACGGAAGTGTACAAGCGAATTATGCGAGAGACACGCTTTCTTCTTGCTCAGTGTACACGGGCAACATTCCGCGGGCTTTCCTGTTTTCCGGTGCGCTTCGTGCTTCCCCGCGAGAGACGGCAACAAGCCGTGGCTGATAATTAAGGGGTATTAAGATCGTACGCTTGTAATTGTTCCCGCGTTCCGCGCGGAATTACACCGCCGTAGCATCTTCGACGGAGGAATGGCCGGGGACAACGGCGAGCGAAGAAGATGTCGAATAAAATTGGTACACTCGAAGAAGTGTATTTTATTGGGTGATTTGTCACTAGCAATGTATCTGTAAAGCAGGTGATCTTCTTACGAGAAATAAGACGAAACGTAGAATGAACCTTCCGCAAATGAGCCTTCGCTTTCCAAGAAAACAAGTTGGAACGTTCTTCTCAGGGAGGTCTGATTTACAGCAGAAAATTGAAGCGCAGAGAAATCGCGCCGAACTGCTACCAAAACACTCGTCAAATTGAATGAGAGAGGCAGGTACACGATTCAGCCGTTTCATCCTCGTCACGAACCTTCCGTTCACTATCGCCGGGCGTATAAAGCATCGATGTAAACGTTAGCGAAATTCGATTAATGGTCAATTGAATTAAAGACACTATGCGTAAGCAGTGAATCGCGATGCTCGAAATCTTCGTCGCTGGGGTAGCGGCGGAAATAAAACGCCCGGAGAGCGTGGTTCGGGTGAGGAAAGCTCTCTGTTGTCTGCCGCATCGTCAGCGGGTGGCCTGTGTTCGCACTAAACCGTGCAACGAGATTGCGCGACGACAGGGCCGCGGCACTTTGTATCGGAACAGCAGGGTGGAGTGTTTCGAATTGCTGATTCGGCCTCTTCGTTGGTCTTTTAACACTTCGACTCGGCGTGTCCCGTCGCCGCGGCTCTGTGCGACATTTGCGAAACAGCTCGGCCGAAAAGCGAGGCGCCACGGGGATTGCTCGTGTCACACTTTCATTATCGCAAATAGGATTTTTCGAATTTGCATCGGGGATGGACGGTAACGAACGTTCGCCCTCGCAGCCGCGCCGCCCGCGGACGCTTGCCTCGCGGTGGTAGTGAAAATGGGTTTGCGAGCATTTCAGTAACGATTCGGTTATCGTTCTGTCGGAGGTGGAACTTCGAAGTGGACGATTTTTATCTTCGACATCTGATAGATGGGAATCGAGAGGCTTGGAATGATTCATTCGCTGCGTACTGTCTTGACAGGTTTTGTGCCTGATCTTCGAACTTTTATTTGGGCTTGGTGAAATGTGTCTGTACGATCATTGAGCAGTCGCTGGTAAATAAGTGTTGCGTTATCGGGTAATGATGAAGATAACGTCGGGAATGAAAAATATAATTATTTTATCTTGCGTTATGAGTTGCTACTTATTCTGTAATGGCTAATGTAATGCGTAGACAGAGCTAAGTATCGGGTCAGAAATTTGCATTGCTGAAAGCTCTATACAAATATATGTCGCATTCAATGAATATTTGAAATCGAGATGATTTCACGCCCTGCTGCAGCTATTTTTACGCTCGCGTGCGACGGGTAAATGCGCCCAAGTCTGCGGGGCTGAAGAAACACATTTCGGTTTACTCGCTTTAAATCGTATTCCCATGGCACGTACGTGCATATCATAACAGAGCATATTCACGTGACGTAGCGTATGATCTGCTTTTAGAATTTCATACCTCCGGAATGAAATTTTCACGCTAATTTCACGGCCGCGGTAATTCGTTTTTACTGCACAAGAAACATAAACGCCGTGCACAGACAATGGACAAAGATTTCAATTATAATGAAATTGCGCAACTTTATCTGCATCTTTAATACCAGGTACCGCTCTATTCATCGTTAGTTAAGTGATTCCCCAAACTTATATACTTGCATATTCATAACTTTCTTCATCTTTCCTTCGCTTAAAATTTCGTTTCTACAGAGTATTCCAAACTGCGCTGTACAGCCCGAAACTTGCCGATTCCCCTGGAAGAAATAAATGGAGGTTGTGGAATAAAATTCTTTCCCGCCGGCTTCCGTTTTCCCGAGAATTAGTTTCAGCACTTCAATGTACAATGGAACAGCCCACAAAGTGAAGAACTTTGAAGTCCGTCAACCGAGCGCGTGCGTGCCCAGGGCACTCTTCAACATCGATTATCTCGAAAACGGAGCCCAATACGAAACACTCGTAGCCCGACGGTTTCGTTTCGCGTTTTCTCGAATTCCGGTCCGCGCGTCATGCCTCGAACACGGCCGCCTACACGGGGACAGGAAAATCGAGTCTCTGACCACGGACGAGTGGAAGTGAAAACGTTGGTCGGAGTTTGCAGGCCAGAAGTTTCGAATCTTTCGCTGCTCTGGTAGTTCGTAAATCAGCGAAATCGCGTTCCGCGGATCGGCGTCCGCGGTTCCTTCCCAGAATGCTCGGGGCTTGATCAAAAACGAGGGAACTCGTTTCAATTATGAAAGAAGTAACGCGATCTTGACAGGCGTTCTGCATGATTGAATTTTCGCGAGCAGGTTCGCTGGTATGAAAGGCGACGCTTCGTCCTCCGAGAGCAGGGAGGGGAAGGTATTTAAGGGTTGCTCATCCTTTAATACTGAAACGATTCTCTCAGCATGCCACGATACGTGGCCAACTACGTCGTCGAAGAAGAAAAACGCGCAGGCACGTAGGCGCGCAAGCACGCATGCTCAAAGATTTGAGCGACGACTGCAACTGGGCGAGTAGGTACTGTTTAAATTACTCGCTTCTCCCCAGTTCCGCCGAGCTGGAATGTAATAGAATAAGGGGCTAATTGGGCCGGGAAATTTAATTTTTTCAATTAACGCTGGCTCGCTGCTACAGTCGAAACGGAATTCTTTCTTAGACCTGGTAGTTCCCTGCGATGTTTCGATGGAATATTCGATCACAAGGTATCGTCGTTGGTGGAGAATTGTTCATTCGGAACGAGAAACTCCGAGTTCCTCGGTATTTGCGCGTGGAAACATTTTATTTAGCTGATTGGTTGTGCTACTGGGAAGCTACAGTCTCGGGGCTTCTGAGATATTTCGAAAGCAGAAAGTTTCCGACTCTTTAAATGCTTGGAACAAAGTGAATCCCTAGACCTGATTGAATTTTTCACTTCGACACATCGCGGCAATCCAAACACACGAGCCTGGATTACGTGCCTATAGGGAACGAGCTTGACATTCTCCGTTCAATCCAATATGTCTACGCGATGGATTCTCTCGTTCGTGCCTCGAAACTGATCGGAAGCCTGGCCTAGGCTACACGGCCAACTAATCACGTAGCTCTGTCGTGCCCACTGTTATTCCTCGAAACGTTCTTCGCTTTATCGCGAATCGATAAATCCACCGTCACGATGGCAGGTCTGAGTTCACGGATTCTTCCCGTGCCCCATTGGCTCGCCGTCCGTCGCGGTTGTTAATCATCGCCGAAACTGCGAGCAAAGTTACAAAAATCCAATCGAGACGTGTCGCCAGACGTGGCTGACGATAATTAAAAGTGGATCATCGGCGGATGATTTTCATTCGACGGGGACGCGCCAGATCGATCCCACTGTTCGGATACGGATTATTCTTTTGATGTGCTCGACTTCTGACGGCTGAAGGGCGCACGGTGCTTGAGTCAGGATTTCCTTTAATCGACGTCGCTCGAATTCGCGTCTCGTTCACCTTTGTACGCGATTGTATCGTCTCCACGGTAAAATCACGGGTAAACGATGACCCTCGACGGGATTTTTTTCGTTCGTCTACCTTTCGAGTTTCGCGTGCAGGGCATATTGGATTAAAATACGTGCTGCTAGCGGACGTTTCGAGCGGGAGAAATTTTATTTCGCACTACTAGCTGGCGCCGTGTATTCATTTCCGTGTTAGATTCCCTCGGCTTTTGTGGTATATTATACTCCAACATAGTCACTCGATATTAACACCATTGTGTGTGAATTGATGTATCTGTGTGTACAGTTCGGCAACAGTGTTTGCTCGCGGAAGGCAGAAATTCATTAGCATATTCCCGATTGAAGTAATGCGTTACGCGCGTTTCCGGCGTGCGGACGTTGTGGAAAATCAATAATCTTTAGCATGTTATGATCATCAGGAGGACAGTACTCGAGGCAGGCATCGAGCACCGACACCAATTTGTTGATGGGATAGGTTAAAGTGTAAATTAAAATCGCTGGCTCGCGTCAATATTGTTTAATTCCATTATCGTGTTACTTTACGTGCTTCCATGTCCTCTGCGATACTTTAATAAATATCATCACGTGGAATTATGTTATTTAATTTATTGATAGCCAGAGGAGGAATTTAAATTTCACGTATTTTCACTGTACGTTATTCAATCACTTGAAATTTGCAATTATCTTTTTGATTGAAGGGAAAGAATCGTTTGACTCTCGTATTTATACTTGGTTATGGAGTATTTATCTATTCGAGCAGTTTAGACCTACATTTGATCATCATTTGAGTAAATATTGTTCTGATAATTGGCTTTACAGATTTCGAAAGGCAGACGAGTTCCTTATCTTCTAAATCGAATTAAATCTGGGACACGCTCGGATCGTGGCATATCTAAGTGTGCTCAATGACAACTGAGTTGTTGCTTCACTTCCTGTGTGCACGATTTTCATTACGGTCTATTGTCCAAGAGAAAATGGAATATATATATGCTTAGAAACTACGAGCTATGGTAGTTTACCTATACACGGGAGCAGTAAAGGCTTTAGAATAAATAATATTTTTATTCAGTTATTGCAAATATCTCTGTTCAAATTCTTCCATTACATAGCTCTTCCAAAATGCATGTTCCGTGACTATTACAATTTATTCGATACGAAGTAATTTCAATTTGTCAATGAATAGAACCAAGCCAATTTTTCAAATTAAATATCTCAGGTGGAGCTTTGTCAGGATCAGGAAGAGCTTATTCAGAAACGTAAGTAATGTGTCTTGCCAGTTTCGAACAGTATACCTCTTGCAGACTGCACATTGCAAAAACGAGCTGAAATATCGTTAAACGACGGCACCAGGGTGTATTATTGTAATAGTTGCAACATTTCCAAGTGCTCATAATGACGGCCCGCGAAATCCAATATTACAGTGTACCAGGTCGCAATAGGTAGTGTGTTCCATGACTAAACGTCGGGGAAGACGGAAACGAACCGACGGAAATTCACCATTGGATCGTTTCCTTCCCGCCTCGCAACGCAATGCAATCCAATCCGGAGATTGAGAATCGTTAAAACGAGTTATCTTTTCCATGGCGATTGACTTCCGCAGCGTTTACGATTTCCATCGACGTTATTATGCTAGTTTCGGGCTGGCACGAGAGAACCAGCGAAGTCAAATGCACAGAGATGAACAGAAGTAATCAAAAGTGATTAAATTTTATGAATAATTATACTTTTTAAAAAGAAGTGAATAGAAATAAGAAGAAGTAAGGTATCAGAGGTAAGGCCGATGGGGGAATTGTAATTTATATATATATTTCTCACTTTGCAAATTGTCTCCAATTAGTTATTGAATTGGGGGAAAATATCATTTTATTGTGATATGGTCGTCACGGAGAAGTGTAAAACAGCTTCGAATCTTTTTTTATAAATTTCTACACGTTCGTTGCTAAAAGGGACGAAGATCAAAGAGGTTCGAGCGAATATTCGCGATATAAGAATTTTTTTCCGATAATATGGTGTATCAAGCTTTTCGCAATCTTTCGCGCGGAACACGTCAAGCTCTCGGCGGTTCTGTCCAACGATTTTTATATTTTGTTGCTTCCCCTATTTGCGTTACACCGTGCAATTAATGAGAAATTCGATAGCTGTCGCTGAGAAGCGATGAATCAGTATTCCCCCCCTTTTCCATGCACGATATTCAACGCGATGATAAATACTTTCTAATCTAATAATTGGAATTGACCACCGATGGGAAATAATAGGAAGGAAATTGAAAAGTTGTAGGAACGGTTCGACGACGGTTTAATTAACACCTCTTTTTTACCGTACTCGCATTCTGCCCGATCACACACGTATTTTAATTTTTATTAATATCTGTTATATTCGGCGCAGACAGTTATAAAAAAACTGAGCGAAGTCATTTAAAAATTGTCTCTTATATACATTCTACGTATTTCTCATTTTTATTCTTAAATGTTAATTAATTCAATAATTTATTCTTAAGAGTTCTATCACAAAATGCAACATGTGTGATTGAAAACTTTCTGTTGACTCATTTTATCCGAATCACTAAAGAACCAATTTATTTACGTTCATAGGAAGTGAATATTATTAGGCTTCCTCGAATGCCTTCCAATAGCATATGAGAAATTTTATTCTTTTCGTTGCCTCCACAACTGGATAATAATCGTGGCTTTCATTATTTGTTTGAATTTAAATTCCTTCACGTTGCTTAAGAATGTTGAGTCAAGCTTTCATTTGCATTCATCTGTTGCAAGCTTTTATTAAAAGAGTGGAGGCTTGTCGCATATTTCTATCAGTTACAGCCATTTTGCACTAGGAAACGGGCCTTTGTTACTTTTCAATCGCTGTGTTTTCCATTCAATACTTTCTTCTTCGTTTTTGTATGCCGTACAGTAGTCGATATTGCCCTGCATTGGGATAAGTACGGAGGACTGTTGGCAGCGTTGCCTCTACTGTTGATAATTCTGCGCAAGCTCTCGAGCTTTCAACTGCATTATCGGCTGAAACTCTTCTTTATCTACTTGCGGACAGCTCGTGCTTTTATCAGCCGTAAGTGAGTGGAGCGTTCGATCAATCGAATCTTGCCCATCAAATTAGCAAAGTATGCAATTGAGTCGATAGTGCAAGCTTAGAAAATACAAAAAGTGAATGTTTATACAAACTATAGCCCAGAACAACTTATTTCTTTAATGTGGATATCCAGTGGTGTCTGTATCCGCGGAGCAAGCTTAATTCGCGAAGCTTTTCTGCAGAGGACGCTGGGGAAAACTGTTTCACAACTCTCTGATTTTTCCGTCTTTACTTGAGGGTTTTTTTTTCAAAGATTTACCATGTAAACACTTCTTTATGGCAAGGGTTATTTGAATATTTACATCAATATAAATAATTTCAAAGGCCAATCTTTTAATATAAAGCTCACAACATCATCCAGCTTAACAAAGTTTCCAAATTCTCCCATTCACTCTACATCTTCCCCAATACTCGCCCACACACACAATTACCATTTCTCATTAAGTATAAACTTATACTTCTCCTAAAACGTCATACCACTTACCCTGAAACCACCATTAAAACCCCTCATTATATTCCCCTACTGACTAGGTCATCTAGACAACTCTCTATCATAACTCTTTCGGTCAAACGTTCACTCGAACCATCCTACTCTCTTCAATGGTTCTTCGAAACCCAGAATCATCGCGATCGTTTACGTCCCACAGTTCCCATGTGATTGTCGTTACGCGTTTCGCCTTTCAACCCCCTTCTATCGAAGTTGAATTTTCACGAGAACTTCTCGATGGAACTCACCAATCCTCTCGATCCCGACTCTCCCTATGCAAGGTCTTTTTCCCCGTGGCAGCCACGTATCCCCGTGGTGCACGATAATCGGTAAGCCAGCAGATCCACGGAGCTGGCGTCCCCTTGAAAGGGATCCTTCTTCGTTTCCTGAACGGAATTGAGGTTTCGCCGGTGAATGGACCGCAGCGTATACGTAAATTGCATTGTCGCAATACTCGGGACCTAACTGGCAGCAGCCCTGGCGAAGGGCTGACCGGCCAATTAGCTTCTGTAGGCCCCTCGATAGAATTGCACAGCAACTTGACTCGGCGATCCGCGCGCAGTTAGGGGCGAGGGGGCACCCTTGGCAAGTACCACTCCAAGTCCAGGACCGGCTAGACTCAATTTAACCGTTCTCGCTCGAATATCGAATCGTTCTGCTGGCCCGAGCTCGCCCGTCCGTCGCGTCCCTTTGCGGCCGCTCTGAATCCAATTTCCGCGCTGCGAACTTTCTCCGCGTCCTCCTGCCGCTTAACGCGCCTTCTTTTAGCGCGCGAGCACGCCGATTCGACACTAACGAATCGATCTGCCAGACGATGCGAAATTCTATTGGTTGTTTGTGTGTTTGGTATCGTTTCGAATTTGGCGTGCAGGAAATTTGATAACAGTTTTCAAGATTTACGGGAAAGTAGGAAATCACACATTAACCCTTAACCCTTTAGTTGCGTTTATTTTTTAATTCAAAATTAATTTAAATACGCAGCGAAAGGGTTAAGGGATGTTTTCACCCTGAAGAAGCGAAAGTGGGCACAGACGAAAAATTGCCTGATACTTCTATTGAGGTCTTCAAGAAACCTGCACAGTTTCAAAAAAATCGGAGTGTTCGGGCAACCGAGTATCTAAAGGTATGCCAGCTACCTATTCCCCAGTTGCTATGAAACTACCCTAAAGCATCACCAAGCAGCCAGTCCTCAGGAGGACTGTAAACAAGCTCGAATATCCCATCGAGAAGTACACACGAAGAGAAATCACGTGGACCGCTAAATCTTTCTGAATTATTATTTCTATGATTCGGCGGACCACATAAAACACACTCTGACAGGCCGAGACGAGCATCCAAACGAACGGTTTGATATATTTCCAGTCAACAGTTCCTCATAGCCCCTCGACTACCCTGCCTAGGGATGTTATTTATTTTCTCCAGAGTTCGGGGAAAAATTCCATCGCTTCTTGTTTCCTTTTCCACTCGCTAGCGCCAGGTCAGTGGGTTTCTTACAGAGGCGAGCAAACCGGCGTGCCCGCGAACGTAGCTGTCGACTGTACTTTGAGAGGTATTTCGTCTTGCTGTCGTAAAAACGCGAGCGTATCGGGCTAATGCTCGTTCCTCGACGCGAAGGGAGCAGCCACGTCTTACGAAGGGTCCCCATCAATGGACTTTACGTATTCGTTGGAATCGTTAAGCGTGTTTTCACGACCGAAGCTTGCTGAGTTTTAACGAGCACGCTCCACTGCTTTTGTATTCATCCGTAAACGTTTCCTGTCGGGGCTGGAGCGCTTGATAGGCCGGCGTATTTGGTTCCCGATAATGTAGCCACCTCTTTATGGTGATCGTTGGAGCTGAATTTACGATAATTCGCTCTCACAGTTACGTGGCTTATTAAAACGGGGTGCCAGCCACGCGTGTCTGAAAAGGGGACCATGCCGAGTGGTACGCACCGATTTTAGAATCGTTAGCGATACTTCCCTGGTAGTTGAACAAATGGATAATATTTCACCTGTGTTCTACTGGTTGCGTAGACTCACGATATATTTGCGATGTTTAGCGATGAAAATCGGCGCGCGATACATACTTGCTGCGGTCCCCTTCTAAGTGGTACAGGTATGGCTATAGTCAGCCCCGTCTCGTCAATTACATTTTATTTGTCGTTCCACCGATGCGAAGTTGATTATAGTGTTCTAATGTGAATTAGAATTTATTATACTGCTGGAAAGCTTGCGAATAACACTAGCAGAGAAATTTCATTAAACTCATCACCTTGAGCGGGCCCACGCGGAGGCTCGTGCGCGTTCAGGAATAAAAGAAGCTTCAATCTCACTCTGTGTCGAGGGTCGAAACGGTTATTGCCACGGTTATCCCGAATATCCTACCTGGAAGGCTTCCTCCTTCATTCGCGATTGCAAGGGCAAGAAGAATGGGTCTCTGGAGGCAGAGGTTTTCCTGTCTCTATGTTTTGATATCGTTACGCCTCATCACTTATGAAAGGAGCCCGCGCGCGGTTCCTAGTCGCTTATACGTACAGAACTTCGTGATACATTATTGAAGGGTTTTCAGCTGCCGGAAAATGCGAGCATTAGTTACCACAGATACATTTCACATATGCGTAACATTAAACATTCATATTTTTACATAAGAAGATCCAGAGCGAGTCCATCTGCAACCATTCATAATCTTCCATCTAACTACACATTTTATTTAATCTTTGCTTTTCCCACAAGAAATCTTACATCACGTTAAAATCTAGCGAAACAAGAAACTTAAATACTGTCGCATAGCACGCCCGTTATTTCTGATTAATCACGCCGTTGCCCGGCAGATTGAACAAATATTACGATTCTCGCTGCTTCGTATTTGCCAGTCTGAAGACACTTCGGAAATAAGCTGTTAAATTTAGAGCGTCCTTCTTCGCGGTTTTGCGAGGCGTCGTTATAATTTACAGGCCTGTTCAAAGCGCGCTTAACCACCCCACTCCCCCCGCTGTTCCCCGTTCCGCAAGCGTTACACTTTATCCATATTTTAAAAAACCACTTTTGCGATGTATTCGTCGTGGTCACACCCCCTCTCGCGCCGCGGCCCCGAGAGCGCCGCCGCTCCCTTGGGAATCTGCGGTATAATAACGTTGACATAGCCGACGTTGAAGCACTAAATAGGAACCGCCTGTTTCCTTTGCTCCGCGCCCCCGTCCGTGTACTTTCGCTTCGTATTTCGCATCCGAGCTTTCATACGTTTCTCCGCGGCCTCCTCGAGAGATAGGCGCACCTAAATCCATCTGGCGAGAGGAGGGTGTGTGTATAACGTTGCTTGGCGATGCAGGTGCATTATTACAATTCAACCCGGCATCCCTTGCTCCGCAGCCGTGGCATACTGGCCGAGGCCACTCGATCAAAAAGAGGAAACGTTCTCGCAGTGAACATATTTTTACCCAAGGGAATGTTCTCAGCTTTGTTCACCCCTTCCGAGGGAAACGTTGGGGTTCGCGGTGTTGCCCTGTGGAGAAGTTCGTGACTATCATTGGCGATCCGTGCGATGAATCGTTTCGAACCTCTTCGATTTTCAAGTGGCATTGAAGCCTCTCCCTCGTTGTGGGAACTACACTAATTGTGACGTACGATTTGAACACAACATTCTATGCACAGATTGGCAAATATGCCTCCGCAGAGGGTAAATGTTTCATCCAGCATCGGAGGATGTATATCTTGGCAGTGATAAGAAGGGCGCGGAATTTCAAAGGCGTGTTTCGCCCCGTGACTCTACGGGGTAGATTGAGGAAGCCAGGGAGATCAATCTTACGGGAGGAACAATGGGGGCGTCGTATGCATTGATGAAAGTCTTCTCTCAACCCTTTGTGGATTCAATGTAATTCCAGTAACGCCGCCGATGACAGCGACGGCGACGAGGCGTCGAAAGAGGACGAGCAAGGGCTGAGAGTGGCCCCGATGTTGCTTCGCAAGATGGGGGGCGGTCCTTAATGGAAGAAACGCCGAGGCGTCGTGGATGGAGGCGCCCCGACGCCGCCCTGCCATCGGGTGTACAATTCACCACCATTTATTTAATTGGTTCGTCAAAGTCCCTGCAACTAATGCATCGCGAAGAAAAGCCATCGGTCCTTCTCCGGACACCTTCCAACTCGCACGTGGCCACGTTGAGTACGACATCGTGCGACGATAACAAAAAATAAAGCTGCTAAGGCGAGACTTGGAAATTCGCTTTTATGAAACAAAATTTCGAGAAAGGAGTCACGTGAAACTTGGCGCACGAGTCTCCGAACCTGAGAAAACCTGTATTCTATGATAGGTACTCGGGGGAGGTTTAGTGGTACAGTGTCTAAAATTCACTCTACGAGGCACGAGGCTTGTCTTTCAGCAGAATTTTTCTTTAATATCCTGGTGAAAATTTCAGTGTATCACGGTGCGAACTTTACAATCTTATCTCCGAAAGGGATATATTCTCTAGTGAACGTAAACGTAAGTAGAACATAGAAGGGTGCTAGTAACGGTGCCAAGGATAGAATAGAAACACTTTCCGCGGGCGATTATCGGCGATAATGTCCCGCTCCGTAATTACGCTTTTTGCGGGGCGTCGCAGCGAAAGGGAATATTCAACGGCGAAGCCCAGGCCTCTTATCGCGAAAGTGGAGTACGCGATACTTTGGTGGCACGCGTATAACGTCGAAAGACGAGGCATTATGGATAGCTCATTTTCCACAGGGATTCCGACACCTGTGTGCCATTAAAAAGGCCCCCCCATCCTTTTCTGCCCCGTCCTTAGCGCTTTCCGCGCAACGTCTCTCGATACTCCCCTGAAGCACGTCCAGAAGGGCTTCCAGGCACTCGTGCGTTTACCCTGAAAGTGCATTTTCAGAGTTCGGAGAGTCGTTCTGCGAGAAGCACAATAACGAGTACCTACGCGAAAACGATAATAGGCAGCGTTTTCTTTTTATTACAGTACGTCCACGACTGACTGTCCCACCTGTTAAACGTTTTTAGCGCAAGGTAATTGGTGGCTGGGAATAAACACGGAGCACATTCGTATTCAAATAAATGGGAATCGAGGGTATTAATCGGAACGTACGAATGCCATGATTAATGTCCCGTTTAATTTTCTTTTTACGGGCGTGGCCAATTACCGCGCATATTGGTGTCGATGGGTAATTTGCATAAAATCACGGGCCTGGTTGCGCGTGCACGTGGTCGGCGACGTATTTATTTAACGCCGGAAATGGCCGCTGAATCGAGGCCCCTGGGTGGCTATTAAAAGGTACTATTAATACGAGCCTCACGCAGTGGCCATTGGTCATCGACACGCAGCCGGCGGTGACGTTCGGCTCTTTAATTATCATCGATAAATCACCAGAAGAACAAGCGCCCCTGGCCTTTCGGCGGCGTCGCTTTTCCTCTCGATTTTCAGGGACCATGCACGGGATTTTCGCTATTTATTCGCCTCACCTAACGAGTTTATATCGTAATCCTTTTTTAACTATTTTTTTCGGGAAATTTCAAGAGTCATGATATTCCGAAGCTTCCACAAATTGGTAAATAGTTTGGTCTACTTTGTCAAAGGAGGTTAGCGTGGATAATGAAACAATGAAATAAATAAAGGCTTCCCCACTAGGTTTGGTTTCCAATCGGATCAGATTACGAGTACGAGATCTATGATATCCAATTTAACTTTCGGTGTAGAATCAATAAGATTAATTGGGGAGAACCAGGCGGAGCCGTGATATCCGATGATCGAAGGGAATTGTGATTACATTCGGGTGATAGTCGATAAAGGGGCGGAATGGACGCGGAGCTTGATCCCCGTGGCAATAGGGATTTTTCGCGGCGGGGTTGTGTATTTATTCGTGCGTAGGTCGACGCCGGGCAGACACGCATTGTTACGAAATCATCGACATTGTATAGGAAGGGGGTAGGGGGCCTCGATTTATTTTGTCTATTCGGCGGAAAAGTGCTTTCATTTGGGAGGCAACTGTCAAAGCGATTCGCGCGGAGGGTAGGGCCAAGTGTACGGAGATATAGAAAGAGGCAAAGTGTGTACGATCCAGCGGGAGGGAAAGAGGGAAAGCGGCGGAAGGAGTGAAAGAGAAGTCGAACGCATTGTGCGCCTCAGCCATTCACTGTCACAAAAGCCCTTAATTCGACAATGCATCCGTCGAAGAGGACAATAGTCAGCTCTCGGTAAATAATGATTCCTTCGATTCCCGACACTCGCCGTGCACTCTTTCGTCCCTTTCCCCTGCGTGAGCATCTTCGTCGAGGAAGCTCCAATAATATTTGTCTGATGGGTTTGCGCGCTTAAGGCGGCGCGAGGGGAAGATATTATTCGCCGGGGAAAAGATGTTTATCGGGATTCAATACCGGATTACACTGGCTGTTCGTGATATTGGGTTTTAAAAAGGAATTGCTGTTTTCTTTAATTTGGGATAAGTGTTATTGCAATACCTACTCGAAGTTCAGGCGGATAGAAGACTGAAATCAAACCTACCTACTACGCTTGTTGGAACTCCGCAGAATGAACGCAAACAAATTAAATATTTATCGTTTTCTTCCTCACTTTTATCTTAAACACACCACCTCCAGATTGTCCAATCGAAATAGTGACTTTACAGTTGAAGAGTGCTTGCAGAAAACACTGTAAGTGCCAAAAATCAAGTTCCATACTATAGTATTACCATTGGCACGTACAACATTTTTCGATAAATTTTTTCTCAATTTCGGCACTTACAGTGCTTTCTACAAGGACTCTTCAGTTAACAATGCTGCGAGTTTAAACTTTTACACAACATCTTAATCACTTTCATCCCCATATAGCCTCCCAATAAAGCTCGAGCAATACAGAATAAAGCGTAAGATGGGGTATAGCTTGAACGCTGCTACCCTAGCGGATTCGGAGTTCGTTTAATAAAAGATTCCAGTCGTGCTCTCGGCTTGACGATCGGTCGAGTCCCCGAGGTAATTAAAAGAAAGGAATCAGGATTTTTTAGGCAAGATTGCAGGCCACGGGAGGCGACGGGGGCGTGATTCGGAGACGTCGAAGAATCTGAAATCGGATTAAGCGAGAGTGATGGGACGGTCGATTTCGTTCCCAGCCTGTTTCGGTCTTTTCATTTTTCGGCCCTCGGAGACTGCTCCGTGGACGTATTTGCATTACAAATACACTTTTATTCCGGCCTTCTCGCGTTTCATTAAATTCGCTCCTTCCCGCGTGCTTCGTCTCCCTCGGATGCTCTTCCTCTCGCGCTGCGTTTCTATCGACAACAGAGCCTCTTCTCCACTCAAAGAGTTATATTAAAAATTTTCATCTCGTGCCAAGGGACTTTCCCTCTTGATAAACTTTGGGCGCGGAAGTCGTTTGTCAGGTACGTGCGCGGAAACAAGTATCGGCGTTGTTAATGTAACAGCCGAGAACCGGTTGAAACATCGAGTTCAGGACCAAGGGGATTGTTTTATACCAAATAAAGGTACTTAAAGGCTGGGGTTGCAGATGAAGTTGTAGCGAATAACACTGCGTTTAATTAGCAATAAATTCAAACATCTTGGGGGTAGAATAGCTGTGCTTTACTTCTCACTTTAGGCAAATTAGCTGTCACGTAAGAGTCACTGTTCTCCATATCTCTTAGAATAACTAGTAGAAATACCATCTTCTATACTTTTCATATATTTCTACATTTTCCTCTTCTTTCAGTGTTTAGATTCTGCCTTTAAACCATCGACACATTCTCAATCACCAATTATATTTAGATTATCAGAATTTCCAAGGCTCTACGTCTCGATCTCAAGCAGGCCCCGTTGTAGTCGCGAGCCATCGATGGGTGGTAATCGTGCACGTGCCATGGGATCCGAGGTTCCGATGGTATCCAATCATCGTGCTGTTCCCCCGTTCACGGAATCACCGCCATCCTGGATTTTCTCGTTACCGGGACGTTGATAGTTATGTCCTGACAAAATTGAGATACGACTGTTTTCCCTCCTGCGTAGCGAGAGTAACGCCTCGGTGAATTATGGGGCTCGCGTGTAGCAGACCTTGGACTGACCCGAGATACTCGGTTTTACCTAGGCGAGATGTATTTATGTGAGAAAATTATGGTCCAGAACCCGTGGCCACCACATGAGCTCGGTTCTGATAGTTTATAGACGGTCTCGTGGGCCTTTCTATGATCCACGGTCGATGATCGACGGTTAGTTGCAGAACATAGATAACGTTAATGTCCTTCGTGGCTGGGTATTACGCAACAGGCGGTTAGTTGAAGGGATCGAAATGTAATCGAGTTATTAATACCGATTGCTGCGGCGCAAATTAGGCACGCGAGGGCAACGAGTGCCTCTTTATTGCCGAACCACCTCATAAATTCGAACACTTGGAAGGGCTGAGCTTTTCTAAACCTATAAGGGAATCTCTCAATTCTCCTAGGTCGATTTCTCAGAGTCTGAATTGCTCTAATTGTTAATTGTATACAATACCTTTTCCTTCGAACAGTCTTCTGGGAGATAAATCCTCGTAGCGGAGGGAGTTCTCGGCGTTCATTTATTAGAGATTCTGCACCCTAACATCAATATGCATAAAGTACCGGGGGAAACTAATTGACTTTCACTGGAGTTTAATTTTTAGGAATTCAGACTTTTTGGAGCACCGTGTAATTTGAGGTTCCTCGTCTAACAAGGTAATACTACTTTCAAATATTTGAGAGGAGTCCCCAAACAGCCTTTATGAAAGATGTAACAAAGGCACCGTTGGGTGTCATGGTTTGCCAGCGAGGATTTAGTTATTTGGATGGCGTACGAATGAAAGAACCGCAAGATATCCGACGAGACGGAGTTGCTTTGTCAAAGGGGGTGGCGTACAGTGTCAAAATCCTCGTAGCACCTATTCTACCTATGCTTCTGATTCAAAACGCGAGCTTACTGTATGAATACATGCATTAAGGCGATACTCGGGTTTGGAAACCAGTCGGCATTGTGGCTGAGATATTGTATGTGGATTTCCGGCAAGGAGTCCCCGTCTGCCATTAAATTCACTTCAGACCTGAAATCGTTAGCATTTTCGGAGTTGGGGACGCATTCTTTTGGCACCAGACGTCGGACTTGACCGTGGCGAGAATAGTTCTTCAAACACCAAGTTACGATCAGAGTTACAGGAATTTTAGTATTAGTATTTCGTCGATAAAATGAAAGTAACATTAAAGTGTACGTATAATCATTGGTGCAAAAGTGGTGCCAATGAAAGTTTCAAAGGTAAACGATGGCAAAAGTATTATAAAACATATGCGTATATAAAAGTACCATTTTTAAATTCTCTTTCCACCAGCACTATATACCCTTGACTTGCCTTTTTAGACATTTTGCCGGCAGTGATGAAGAAATTGCAGTGTCGTGTGTTCTTCCTTGAGAAGCTCTGTATCTATAGGCAGGAGACACCTGTGTCTTAATTAAAGTTGCCTGACTTCTGGCTTGCCGTGGCCCTTCGTGCCACTCGTCAGACCTGTTCCCCAGGGGTGCAATTTACTCGCACCCCTTTCGCCACCCTTTTTCACCCCGTACCACCGCGACTAACTCGCGTCTACCTTAGCATAGACTCTTGAATACAGCTACTGATTTCCTTGCCTCTCATCGGCCAACTTTGATTTATTTATACCAGCGACGTAATGTCGCTTTAGATGAAAATTTTGGCCTCGCGAAAATACGTCAAGGTCGATTCTTAATTACCCTCGTGCCTCGTCTTTTATTAATATTCATCGCGTAGATGGAATCTGAAATTTCTGCTCGCTCAAGACTTCTGAAGACTGAAACTTCAGTTCTCGATTAGTTGGCTAATTCAGTGGCACAAGTCGAGGAAAAGAGAGTGTACATTTTACAAAGCGTTCTTACAAATCAATATTTCCATTCGAGCTTTGATTGAACAGTTATTAGCGAAGCGACCCGGTTGTTTCTAGCGAAGTTGGAAAAACTGCATAAAAATTTGGAATGCCTGACTGGATCTTGCGTCAGCAGGGAGTTATTAAAGTAATATGAGGGGAAATGAAAGTGGAACGCTTCACTCGTTCTCCGCGGCTTTGCGTCTTCGTATTTCGCGAGCGAATATCCTCTTTAAGAATCCGGTTGGGTGGCGTTGGTAGGCCTCCTTGGTCTTTACTATGTAAAACAGCCTCTATTCCCTTTTGTCCAGCGGCTGGGTCACCCTTGACCGTTAAAGTTCTGGCAGACTCCGCGACGGCTTCCCTGGACCGTGAACGGACAAGAGTTTATCCGTTTTCCGGTTCGTTCGATATTTATGTAGTAGGTATCTAGAAAGGTGTATCTCCGAGACCCCGGAATCTTTTGAGATTTTCATGTTCCGTCGAATCTTTCTCCCCCTGAACTCGGACTTTTCGCTTCGTTCGCGATATTCGACGAACATAGCCGCAGAGAGATTTCCTTTACATTTGTAAAAGGAAATACGGCGTTGAGAATAATTAGCAGACCACTTACGCGATCTAACCCCTAAATCAATAACAATTACACTACTTAATACTGTAAACAAAATTAGTAATCTCAAAATGGATTGTTTTCCTATGCGTTTCGCCAACAGCTGCTTCTCTCATTTGCACCGCACTTTTGCACCATAACCATCCACATCAATCAATCATTCCACTTCGATATACTTTTCATATACCAACTTCGTCTCGCCCGAAGGTGCAAAAACCTCGTTCAGAGATTCATCGGCATGCTGGCACTACAACGACTAGCCTGCTCTCTGGGAATCTAAAGGAACACGGACAGAAACGCGTCCAACAGGATTTATCGTTCGAGTAAAAGACCTTAGAGGATCCAACCGTCTCTCGACGAGAGCGTGAACGCAGTCACGTTTAAGACAGCTCGCCCTGCCAAGCTTTTTCTCGCCGCCCTTATAAATGGCCGCTATAAATGCCCAGTGTGGCGTTGCGATGCCACGAAACTGCGCGATGATTGGCGGCTGGGGAGGCTGCACCATTAGCTTGCAGGTGTTCGATATCCCAGCCACGCCGTCATTCCCATCATTCCGGGCGATCGTGGCACGGATCATCCCCCCGAATGGCAGTGTAAGTTTCGCCGTCTCGTCGGTGATACAACGTGAGAGGCGGCAGGACGTTGCACGGGGGAGAGACTGAGATGGATAAGAGCGTTTTAGGAAGTGCTCCCTGCCTACTGGTAAGAGAATAATCCCCGCTGGTATAATCCCCCGGAGTTCTTGGAAATCGCGGTTAATGGGGTTTCTAAACTTCCTTACGAATGCAGCGCGCGACAGGCGTGGAAGCGCGCTTTATTCCCGTCCGAGGCGTACCGAGCCGTTTGTCTAATTCGCGGCGGAGCCCTGGCGGGAATTAATTAGATCGTTGGATTACATTCCTTCGTTGCCGAGCTGCGTCGATATTTCCGTTTAAAACGAGGCCACCTGTTAACCCGGGAGTCGCGGGATCCGTTTCCTTTCGGATGCGATTAGTGTTTCATTGTCTGCATTTCATCGATTTCCTCGCGCGTTTCAATTTTGTGCCTTAGGATATTGTTAGTTATTGGATATGCTACCTGGGGGTTGTTATTGACTTAGGCAGTAGGGTTCTCCTTTGGTGGGGGTGGATCTTTGGCTGTGGAGACGTCGAGGAATTGATAAGAATTTAAACAGAATGGATTTTTAAACGAATGGAATTTATTTCTCTGGAAAATTTCTATTCCGATTAGACTTGGGTTTATTTGAATGGAAGTATGTTGATTAATGTGTCCAATGTATCATCAGTTTCAGAGATAATTTTGTACGCCGTTAGAAGGGCTACTGCCACGGATCAGACAAACTTCCCCCATGGTAACCTAATTAATGGTAACGTAATTAATATTGCGGTATTCGATGTGCGAGCACTGCCTTCTCGAGCAACGTGTGTGCCTGAATCGATATTTCGAAGTACCAAGGTAGCTTGTACGTCTTCCCGTTATGCGCCAGGAAGATTAAGAACGCTTGGTCGTCGCGTATTACGAAACGTACCGCATAAATAAAGCTTCGATTATGAAGAGTAAAAAAAGGTGACGGAGCGTTTATGTGTCAGTAGAATACTTTAGCTAAACTAAGGGACCTTCCTTTCCTCCGAATTTTATTAACTACTCTTCAAGCAGTACTCCATACCCTTTAACGAAACATATTTCATTTATTTTGTACGAATTATTACTTCGATACAACTTCTCGTAGACTACTTTTTTAAAACGTTCCTCTACTAAACATTTAGAATCCTAAGACTAAAGTAACAGATGCATTTCTACCACTGAATAACATTCTCTCTGAAATTTAAATTCCAAAATCCACCTACGAATATCAGTGAGCTATTCTATGCAATAATTTGCCTCGCTACCAACACATCTAATTCATGGAAAACTAATCGGCGTACGAGCACGATCTCTCGTGAGCGTACTTTCTAGATGGGTGGAAGAGGGCGTCGCACCCGTTGCCGTTGTAAGCGCATTCTTCCATTTTGTAATTGCACTTTTCTTCGTGCGCCTCTACTCGACTACGTTTCGGTTTCACCCTGCAGCCGTATTCGCTCCACCTGCACGGGACTTGTTCGTCAGGGTCGTAGTCGCCCTCCGACGAGGTCGAGTGACAGTCCCCCTCGTCGTATTTCCCGTAGTTGCATTTCTGTTGGTGCATCAGCTTCCGTCTTCGCGGCATGTTGACCCTGCAGCCGTATTTCCTGTATTTGCACTCCACCAACTCCTCTGGGTCGCCGTACTCGTCGTCCGCGATCGTTACCCCATCTAATACCTCGTTGATATCGGTTAGTTCTTCGAACCGTTCCTTATAGTTGCAGTGGTCCTCGTGGATCGAGATCCTCCAGGTGGCCGCGCGTACCTTACAGCCCACGACTCGGTGCTTGCACTCGACCAAGTCGTCGTGTCGGTGCGCCAGGTCCGTGGGAAGCTGCTCCTCCTCTAGGTGAGGCCGAAATTGGCATCTGAAAGACGAGTCGACAGTGGAATTCATTCGGGAACGCATTCTTTATTCGAATCCCTGACGATTCCCCAGATTCTCTTCATTGAACTACTTGAAGCCAGCAGAACGTTGAAATCAAGTTCCAAAAGATCACAGATCGTACCAGACAGCCTCTGAAAGTTCTAACACGGAAACGCTGGGCAGCTAGTAATTTGATCCTGCTTACCGAGACTCGTGTATGTCTGCCAAGTATTCTGGTACGCTCACGCAACATCCTAGATGAGCGTACGAGCAGGATCTCAGCTGCTGGCTTTCAGTGGCCGTAGGTGGAAGCCAGTTCCTCTCGTGGTGGAGAAAGTCATCCATCGGCGGTGCACACGGCTCGTGCACATGGATATTCCGTGGCAGGGGATGGGGTAGGAAATGAGTAGGTGGCGGTGAGTAAGATGGACCGACGTTTGAGGCAGGCATCTCCATCTCCAGCGATGAATGACACGTAGGGCAGCCGTAATAATAAGGTTTGCAACGGTAACATATCGTGTGTCCATTGGTGCAGGTGTATCTGGGCGCCAGCTCCATCTCCATCAGGCAAACGGGGCAGAGACCCTCGCTTTTGAATCTCTCGTACAGATTCGGGTAGAGGGTGTCCATGATCTGAGAACGATAATTACGTGTTATATTAATACAGCTTAAGAATGGCCGTCGAACGTTTCTCGTCAACGTTTGGAGACTTTTGTAGCAATTGAAAATAACATTACCTGCTTCAAGGTTGCATACTTTCTGATATAAATTGCGAATTATTCGAATATAAGTATGGCGATAAAAGCCAGCATTAAAGACATTAGCAACAATGACAGATAGCAGTCATGGTCGCGAGATAAGAATAATATTTAATCAAGTGGTCGGTTATCAGAGCTGGTGACTTAGACAATCTCTACGTAAATTCATCCGCCAGATATCAGGCGCAGTTCCAGCGGTGTACATTCATACAAAATTTAGACTTTACGCTAAATTACACCATATCGATGACACGAATATCAACTGATCAGCCAGCGTCAGTCCATGCAACCCTATTTCGCGAGCAATCTACCCAGCTTTATCTTCACTGGATCGAATACGAATGTCCGTTTTCGTTCGCCCAAAAACTTGCGCCTAGCTCCCGACATTTACATTAGTCCTCTTCATCTGACGCTCACACCTACAGAGGTGCAGGCGCACGAATATATTACAATCGATCGTGCTGAATTTACTCACCCGACTCGTTGTTCTCGTCCTTGCAACGCGCGGGGGCGGAACTGAAATCACGGGCGCGCGGAGCGAAGGGTGAGAAAAAATATAACTGTCGCGGCACGTACGCCGTCGTAACTACGGGCGGCGTGTGTCATTGCCGAACTGTCAGCGGTTCCCTTATTTGCCCAAGACCGATAGCGCGAGTTTATCTGATAAAGCTTGGTCGTTGCTGATAGGGAAGCATCCCAGCGCCCGCCGCGAGATGGAAATCGTCGGCTCGCGCGAGCAGAGCGAACGATTCGCCGCGGGAAATGAAATCGGCGGGTAGGGATCGTCGCCGATCTCGTTACTATGCGCGCCGTGTCCACGGAAAGGTAACCGACGCATTTATTACGGTGTCGTGTTCCCCCGTGAACAGGAAGAATTGCAAAGTTTATGCGATTTTTCTTACCACTTCCCCGCGTCTCGCTGTTTCGCGGAGGAATTAATTAAGGGTGACTGAGGGCGCTGGGCAACTTCTATGAATTTTGTACGGGGATTTTGATTGTCCATGATGTTTGTATTATTAACACATGTTGTAGCTGAAATTGTATTTTTTTTGTTGGAATGAATGTGCTTCGTTTTCGAGAATGGGTGATTACTCATGTATGGAGATCTTTTTTTATGATATGATTATTTATGACACTACATGAGATGAATATTGTTATCTCTCAGCGCCTTTTATTTCACGTTGGCGACGTAGAGCAGTTGTGGTATGCGTCGAACGTCGTAACATGTGATGGATTTCTGTTTCCATTTTGATTACTTGACCGTTGGCCAGTGACAGTTAATTATGAGTGAAAAATTGTTCCCGACTGGTGTGCCACCCTTCAACTACGGGGGGTTGTTACGCAGCTTCCATTTTGATCCCTCCCATGGCCACTGCTGATAATCTTCGCATGAAATCTGGGATTATGTTTCACGGTTGCGTTCCTTGGTCCCCTGTTGCTTCCAATATTTCAATGACCCGCGGACCGCAGTTTCGCGGCGTCACGCACTGCCGGGTGTTACTTTTCTCGTAACTGAAACCTTTCCCTTTCAGCTTGTGTATTTTAAAGCACGACTACATCTGGTTTATATTGAACCTTTTAATTGGGTGTTCATATCCGCCAACTCATCGTTAGCATTTTTATTCGCTAGATTTGTGCAAAAGTGTTACTATGGCACCGTGTCGTATGTAGCAAAGCGAATGTGGGCATAACGAACTAATCTCTGACGCAGCAATGATCCAGTTAGCAAGTTTAGTTTTCATCTGCCAAAGTTGCATAGAAGGTCTTTCTCAAGAAGGCCGTCACAGTCATCAACTTCATCTTGTAAAGAAATCGGGAGTGAAGGATCAATATCCCGCGATGAAAGCCAACGCTCCAAGGTTGCAGAGTTATTATAAAAAAATAATACGGTAATATCTATGCAGTCTTGAACTCTGGCCGCTAATTCGAGGCGGTAATGGAAGCAACCCAGCACGCGTGCTATGAAACGAAATACGTGCGTATGATATTCTACACCGGTCCCCATAACGACCATCCCTCGTTTGAATGAAGCTACCGTGAAAGAATATTCGTAGTCTGAGCTATTGGTGGAGTTTTATTAAACTCCTGAATTTTTTCAGACCTAACTCACACCGGGTTACCTTTATCTTACCGACAATCATTTCACCGACTATGTTTACTTAGCGGTGCCAAATTCTGGTACGTATCATGATTAACGATTGTTATTTTTATGTAACCACTGACATCACTGTGTTGATAAAAAAATTGCCGGTGAGATGATTGTCGGTGAGGTAAAGGTAACCCGGTGTGAGTTAGGTCTGAAAAAATTCAGGAGTTTAATAAACCCCACCAATAGCTCAGAATACGAATATTCTTTCACGGTAGTTTTATCTCATATTGGTCTAGACATAGCTCAGTAACGCACACAATTATTACGCTAAGAATAAATAACAGCCGCGCGGTTCCGTCAGGCGGAGCCGAGCAGTGTTCCCGTTACCTCACCATACCCTTCGCGGGCCGCGCAATTCGAATTGACAAATCCACGATCCTTGGTGGTGGTGGTTCCACGATGATGGTAGCTGATTTCTCCTCGATCGCTTTTCGCAAAGATGAACCGTGACCGACAAATATATCTGATCCTGGCCTCACTTTTATCAGAGCAACCGTACTATATAGTATATTGTGTGTGACATAAGGATACTATATAAGTTTGGTTTTAAATCGTATTGCACTGTTGCGTCGTTGATTTAACACGGAAGGTACGACTCCATAGATACTGCATTTCATCACGATTCCTGAAAGAAAAATAAGGTAAAAGAACTTGTTTCGTTATAGACACTGACTATTAGCAATACGTAATATTTTCTTTACTTGCTCAAGCTCTGTCTCAGTTTTGATGACGTCAAAGTAATGCGATAATTTGCAATAGCGACAGTACGGCATGTGTGTCGGTGAATAATTGAAGAGTCCTTGCAGAAAACACTGTGAGTGCCAAAAAGCAAATTTCCGGAAAAAGAACATTTCCCGACAGAATTTATTTCTTCAATTTTGGCACTTACCTACAGTGTGTTCTACATGGACTCTTCAATTGTCTTCGATATTCTACTTCGACATCAAACCTGTTAGTCAATGTATGAATTTCAATGTTACTAATGTTTCGCAGTGAATATAATTTATTGAAACCGATTGTCAACCGGATTACGAGCAACGACGAACAATGGCGAGTTACGTGGAAATTTTTATTGGAATCGCTACAGTATTTTTTGCGCTCTACTACTACTTCACCTCGACCTTCGATTTTTGGAAAATTCGTGGGGTTAATGGACCGCGACCTATTCCTCTGTTCGGTAACATGAAAGATGTTCTATTCGCAAGGATTTTCATGGCCGATTACCTAAGGAAGCTTTACCAGGAGTACAGAAACGAGCCAATGATAGGAATGTTCGCGAGAAGAACGCCATTCCTTGTTCTACGCGATGTAGATCTTATAAAGGACGTTCTGATCCGAGATTTTTCGAAATTTGCTAATCGAGGTACTCCAGTTCCCGAGAAGGTACATAAACATGTAATTGATCAAGATAAATACTGACCGCTTGTGTATCCCAGGAAGAATATTCCATACACCGTCAAAAATCATTTTTATATACCTTATATATATATATACCGTAAATAATCGTAGGCGGAACCACTATCTCCACATTTGTTCAATCTGGAAGTAGAAAGATGGCGGCCACTGAGGACGAGGCTAACGCCAGTATTTACGTCTGGCAAACTCAAGGAAATGTTCTGTCTTATACTGGAATGTGCTGCTAATTTGGAAGAATGTTTGGAGAAGATGGTGGCAAAGGGAGAGCCCGTGGAATGTCGCGAATTGATGGGGAAATATACAACAGACGTGATCGGTAGCTGCGGTTTTGGGATCGAAACAAACGCGCTGGCCGACAACGAAAGCGAGTTTCGTCGGATAGGCAAAAAGGTGTTTAATTCTAGCTTTTCCAAACTATTTAGATTAAGAGTTAGTGAAGCCATGCCATGGCTCTACAATTTGCTTGGTTACGTGCTGCCACAAACAGAAATTACAACGTTCTTCACAAAAGTCATCAGCGGTACAATGAACCATAGGACCAAGAATAACGTGGTCAGGCCTGACTTCGTTAATACGCTTCTCGAGCTTAAGAAACATCCGGATAAATTGGAGAATATTAGTAAGTGCATCAGATTTCGAGGGATAATGTAATGGAAGATAGAATTTCGAGGATTTTACCTGAACTAACTAAGTAGACTGGCAGAGTTTTGGTATCGTGGAACATTTGAAGTGGAAAGGAAGTAGGGAAAGATGGAAATAGATTAGAACGAACTGGTGTCAGATTACAAAGCGGCTGACACTGACACTGACTGACGAATATCTAGGGCATTCGTTTTTAGGGGATTCTTGAGGTAGATGTGTTGGGTAACTCGTTAGGGCAACGATGTAGGAAATTACGTACGTGTAGCAATGGAGGATATTTAATCGTATTTTACAGAACTGACGGACACTTTCCTCACTGCCCAAGCTTATATTTTCTTCATTGCTGGTTTTGAGACGTCTTCGATAACCATGAGCAACGCTCTTTACGAGTTAGCTCTAAATACTGACATGCAGGATAAATTGCGAAAAGAAATCGCGAAAGTTTATGAGAAGAATAATGGTGAACTAACGTATGAACAAGTAAAGGATATGAAGTATTTGGATCTAATATTTCAAGGTGCGTATGAAATTTTTCAGCGGCAAATTAAACTGCAATTAATTTGAAATAATAATCGTTAGTAGCATACACGCAGAACTTGAGCCTGAATGTGTTTCTGAATAAAAGCTGCATCTGTTTAAATTTAAAAAATTAAAGACGATATATCTGGCCAACATTTAATTACAAACATCTGGTTTAAGAATAATATACACATATATTAACTGTAGATACTTATGCTACTGTTAAACTATAATAATTAACTTACATAGTTTAATGATACGTCGTCAAATTAAATGATTTGCAAAAATCAGTCATATTTCAGAAGTTCCCTTTATTATACTTTTCAACAGATAAAGTCAATGGAATTGTTTCATTAAAAAAATGAATTATATCTAAATTAACATTTTTCGTGATAAAGGTTGATCAACTTCAATATTTACTTATACAGAAACATTAAGGAAATATCCTGCTGTACCATCCTTACAACGAATATCAACATGCGACTACACTTTCCATGGTACAAAGGTTACGATACCGAAGGAAACGTTTCTGGTGATCTCAGTATTCGCAATTCATAGGGATCCTAATATTTATCCAAATCCAGATGCTTTTATCCCAGAAAGATTCAACGATGATGCTGTAGCGGCTCGAAATTCAATGCATTACATACCTTTTGGCGATGGGCCAAGGAATTGTATTGGTAAGACAAAATTCCATTTCTTAACATCTCCCATCAAGTTTTTATGAAATGTGAAAACTTGAAATAATTCGAAAGATTCTTTCGATTACTATTACTGGTGTGATATTATTTATATTACATATGCTTTCTAGCCGCGCGCTTTGCAATTTATCAGACGAAAGTCGGATTGATAACAATACTTCGTCAGCACAAAGTCGAAGTCTGTGAAAAGACTATGATTCCGTATGTAATGGATCCAGCTACTTTTTTATTGACACCAAAAGATGGAGTACACTTAAAGATAACAAAAGTGGAAAATTGATGAAAGCGTCGGAGGAAGCAACATCGAATCTGGATATTAATATCTACAGATACTTATTAGTTACAGCTGTATTACTTTACGATAATTCATGGGGGAGCATGGGGTATAATTTTGTTAGTGTTTTATTCTAACCATGGGCGACAACCTCAATAAAGAAAATGAACCTTAGTTTCTTCATTTTGGACCACTATAACAGTCGGAACAGAATTTTTTTTCAATCTATATGTATATACCTATGGAATAAAACACAAAAAATTCTGAGTATTACTTCAAACATACCTTAATATGCAGGCAAAACGCCAGACAGTATAACCTTATAGTTTTTGTTAAATAAATTCTCGAAGATGACGTTGAAAAACGGGCAGGTACACTAGAGTACCGCCTTAACCCTTTCATTAGCGCCTAAAAGCGCTTTGAAGTCGGTGAAATGAGTGTCGGCGAGGTAAAGGTAACCCCATTTGAATCCCTACGTGAACGTCACATCAAAGATATCCGAGCGTGGCACCCTCGCCATCGGGGGTAATACCCACTGACCATAAGTCACTTATGTAAATCCGCGAGATGGAAACACGCGTCGTTTCGCGGCGTTGCTGGGACGTCTACGACTAAACAAATTGAATTTAATATTCAACGTTTGCTGGACCACGGTCATCGTCTGGCCCTGGTTGTCCGCGTCGCAGTTTTATTACGCCACTTTCACCGGATTACCAGTGCAGACAGGCTGAACGAAAGCAGTACTTGGTGAAGGTGAATTGAAAATTTCTTTGCTTCGTCGTTAGCTTTAGGGTGGTCTGCGAATGTTTCTAATTCAACTGGAAGTCTTCTCCTTTCTCACCGACGACTACTCTTTGATTAGTTGGAACAGGAATGATAGGTGTACCTATGGCTACAATTTTCAATTCTTTCTGTTGAGGGTGCCACTTTTAAACCACTGTAATATTCTACCAGTATGTTGATTGGAGTTAAGGGAATCGCCTCGATCCGACAAGCTTAATTGCTAAGTCTAATTTACTCTCCATTCACGATATTCTACCGACGCAGTAGTATTACCAGATATGTCACACAATTCTTAGGCAGATCACGCGAATTTCTGTACCCACCACTATCTCCTCTTTGTTTGACGGCACCAAGTCTTCCGACACGTCGTGCGATCGTGACGTATCGTCGTTGTCAGAGAGTGAAAAACGAACAGGGCTGTTATGCTCTCGATATTTCAGAAGCTTTATCTAAATCGTTTAGCCGCGAGCTAAAAATCGACTCCTTTTCCTACGCGCGGCACACTCAGCCGCAATAGTTCGCCACGCCTTATATTTTCGAGACTCATTGTCTCTTGCGTGTTAATAGGTCAATGAAAGGAATGCCAGGGCTGTCGTTGGAGGAGCTTCTCGCGAAAGCAGCTTAATGAGATGCTTCTTCCTTGCCATTGAATTCGACACGAAACGTTAGAGCGGCAGAGGGAAGACAACGTCGACTACGCGACGCGCAGGCACGAAGCCACGGAGAGGAACTAACGAAATAAGCTCGTGATTCTGGCTCGATAGTCGAATTGTCGGGAAAGATGTCAATTTATTCGCGACCGACGTTTCCTTTACCGCGCTCTAATATTTTCTCAAGGAATTTCGCAGTTGGCGAAGGTAAAATTCCCCTGCTGGATGGATGTAGATGATGGAGCTTGCTACTCACGAGGGCGTATGTAAATGCTTATATTCGAAATATACGTGACTTTGCAGCGGACGCATAATAAATGTTGGAGACATTTCGGGATGAGGATTAAAACAGGAAGTCTTGACGGATGGAGGGAGATTTTGATCATTTTGATTAAAGGTTTCTGTACATTCAACGATTTCGTAGAAATTTCTTAAGATAGTTCCGAGTGTGAAGATGGAGTAAGTTAATCTTACTCTGTATATTGAGAAGTTAGTACCATTTTTAAGTAGTGTAGTAATACAAGACGGGCATATGGAGGGACGAGCTTTGCTCTTTGTTCCAATCTATATACTTGGAAGTACTCAAAATGTTCACCTTTAACGGGGATATGGAACTGCACAGTTCGTGATCATGGACGGCAAGATAACATCGAACGTGACCATCTTTGAAGATCGCAGATACCAGATTAAGCTTGATTCTGCTTCGTAAGCATATTGGATAAATCGTTATTGAAATCAAAAAATGTGCGCGAACGAGGCACCTCCGTGTACACGAGTCTGTTCTGTAACACTGCATCTTCTTCACGACTTTTCTATCTTGCACACACCTTTATCTCTCATTCCTCGTGGACGAGAGTGCCTTGGCAAAAGAAGTGGCTGCTATTCGTTGGCAGCTAATCTCAGTTATCCGGCACTGGTTATTCGAATCGGCGGTGCAGGGAATTTCGTTAGCAACGCCACTCCTTGCTGATCGATACAGGTGATAGAGGAGCATTGTGGAGCTTAATCCGCCAACTAGCTCGGTGATTGATTCGTACGTATTCTCGCGTTCTCCTTACCTAGCGTAATCGATCTTCTCCTTCCGACTGGTTTTATTGTAAAGAAGTAATCAGTTATCGCATTTGCTTTCAATCCAGCTGAACTGTCTCGCTTTGTTCGATTGTCGAGCGACTGGAATAAGGCTCCCATTGTGAAGTGCAACTTTTGATCCAAGAATTCTGTAAATTATTACCTGTGGCAGTACAATACCACTCACGGTATCCACTAAAACATACTAGCACAAAGAATCGTACTCGTGAATAGCGTGCCCTGAATTAACCCTCTCGGTTCTATAAATCATTAATTCCAAACATACTGGATCGAATGAAATTCAAAATAATCCATCCACCCTTTCTACTTCCATGACTAAATAACATCTATCTTCCGCAACTATTTCTCAGGTATACCCATAGACACATCGAGCCGCATAATTACGCTAATTCCCGACAACGCGAGTCTTCTCTCCGTTTGCTGCAGGGAAAGAAGCTCGCGTACGTCGCTCATAGTCGAAACAATCCCGCCCTCTCTCACTCGTCGATGGAAAGAGCTTTTCCGGTGCGCGAGCATGTGGGCGCTCGAGGGAGCATGGGCCCCGCAATATGTCGCATAATTCGACCATTCCTCATACCACGTTTCTCCGCGAACGCTTCGGAGGGAACAAACTTCGAGGACATGTGTACGCGTGCATGCACGCTTTGCTGTTTCATAAATACGCGAAAGAGCGGGGCGCGGAGGGGCCGACCAGGGGGGATTTGTCGTTCGCTTTCAAAGACAAAGTCGCGAAAGGCAAACCGATCCAGGAAATATCGGGATTGTATAGGATTTTGTTCCACGGCAAGGGGGATTGTCGAGATCGAAGGAACGAACTCCGCGGCGGTACGCGGTGTGTCCCCCTTTGTGGCGTATCGGAAGAAATATCCACGGAGCCCTGTTGATACTCCCCTTCCGCTCTGGAATCATCATCGTTTTCGCTTCGAGCAGAATTTTCGATCGAACCGTAGGTCTGGACTTACTTGAGTGCAAAAGCGCTGGTGGCTGAATACTCGATGCGTCAGTCTAGATTATTATTAATAGATATTCAAGTTTAATTTGATATGCGCGATCATCACGGTCCATCGAGTAACCGCAGAAATAATCACGAGACTTCATACCGCAGATCTACACTTCCCTTCGAGACTTTTCGCCTCATTCCTCTTATTCATGATTGCTCGATAAGTTCTTCACCAGACGATGGAAATGTTCAGACACACGATTCCTTGTGTCTCCTCTGATCTGCTACCCAGCGAGACACCGCGTAAGCCTCTTTTCTCGCCCGTGGCGGCGAAAATATGTAAAATTATTCCCGCAGATGCCGTGCGTAACGCGGTTTCGTTTTTCGCCCTGTCCCTTCGAACCTTCGTCAAATATTTGTGACGATCACGTCCACGCGTGAACGGGATTGCTGCACATGCACGGGACACAGGCGCGGCGAACGTTTGCATGGGAGACAACATTATCATGCACCCGAATACAAAAGGCTCCTTTGTAACGGCAAGGTGAAATTGCCGTTGAAAAAGCGTGTCGAGTGCTTCTGAACTACGGGGCATAGAATGCGGAGAAAGGAACCGTGGAAAGGCGGTAATTCACCGGGAAAGTTTCCGCCTTTCCAGGTCGAGCCGCGGTAATTTGGAAGGGACGAAACTGTTGACCCCGTGGATCGCCACGAAGACGAACGTCGTGCCGCTCGCATCGTTCTTTGCCTTTTTTGCCAAGGAAAAGAATATTCACGCGTGCGCCACGATATTCTCTCAATAGCGCGGTAGGTACGCGGGAGTTTTCTGTCTCTTTATGAATTCAAAGTTGCCCGTGCCACCCCTTTAAGCATGGATGGTAGGAATACGCATCGAAACGTCTTATTTGTACTGTTTATAGCAGGGAAATAATGAAACGTGTACTATAAATATTAGGGGTTCAGTCTTGGATGAATTCCGCAAGGATTATTGAATTAAGTGAATACAGACGTTTGAATCTAAATAGGCGATATTACTGTCAGATCTGCAAAATAGAATCCCTGAAAGTACGCGTAATCTTTGACCAGGGAATTTTCATAAAATAAGGATAATACCCTGGTGGGTTTTTAAGGTTTATTTAAACTGTATGGATGTACGTCGAAATTCGTGTACCTTCCTGCTAACGACCAGCGAGAAGCCAGTGCCCGTTTAAGGGGCTAAAATTTGTCACGACGATTTCTGAAGCTATCATTAGCGCAGACGGAAAATCGTTTTCTCCTAAAACGCGCGCCGTTTCCTTCTTATTCACCGCGTTTACCCAACGAGGGATATTCGTGGCATCAGTCTCCACGGGGTAACGACCAACGCGAAAGGCGGGTTACGTCAAACGCGCGCACTACGAGAAATTGCTATTCGCGGCAATTAACTTCGTCCACCTAGTGGAACGACAACCTATCCAATCTCGTGCACGGTGACATTTTCTGATTCGAAGCTCGGTATTTCGCGCTATCGACGTGTAACGTGGTGCACTAACACGATGCCCGCCGCTGCACCCAGTGCAAGAATTGCGAGGTCTCGTTATGCATGGCGGCGTCGAATCTATTCTGAATAGAAACTAGCAAAAATGGTAAAACGCAAGGCATTAAAAAACTGGTAAAAGATACGAGGGTATAAATCGCGAAGGTATTCCTGGCAGGTCCACTTAGAACAAGGAACGAATAAAACGAAAATTGCAATGCGAATTAATAATGCAAAGCGTAAGTAAGATAATTAGGACGACAATGCCTCTAATCTTCTAACAGTGCAAATAAGCAGGCATGCTTATACGATAAACTTGGCTAAGAGGAATTCTAATACCTTCGAAAAGTGCCGTTGCTAATCTAATTTATCCTTTCTTTCTAAAAACAACAGATACATTAAAATGCATATCAATGTAGCCCTCCGTAAATTTCTCTTCAACTATCCACAGAATCCACTCCTGCAATGCACTCTACAACGTCCGAAAAATTACCCGCAGCTCTGCGACAGGTTCGATAGGAGCACACCACCAAGTATGAATAAAGTCTACGCGTTCGTTCCCGTTGTGGGGGCGGACGGGTTCCCGCGTCACTTCGAACTACGTCGCGCGCCGCCGTCAGCAGACGGCGTGTCGGTAGCTGGGGGCGCGAAGTTGAGCAATCGATTGCGATATATCGCGGGTGGCCCGGCGGCTAGGGGTGAGGCGCGTGCGCAGAGCCGGCACAGTCGCGATTGGCCGGCGATGATGTCATGCAGTCACCCCAAAGTCTCTGATATCATCTGCGGGCTTTTCTGCAGTCCACACCGATCACTCGAGCGGCGTAGCCGCGTCTTCGGAGATTCGTACAGCTTGTGCCCCCTTATCGCAGCCTACCAGCCGAGGGCCAGGTTAAAGTGTTGACCGTCTGCCCGGCGCCAGCCCCGCACCTGCCATCCGGTACCGTCCTGCGCGCGAAAGGTGAGTCCATTTCTCTCAAGACACATCGTCATCGTCCACCGTGCTCCGTCGCGCACCAGAGCTAACGACCCCGCGAGACGTTTCGCCACCCTCACGTACGCACGTCCCCTGTGCGCGCGCGAGCCTGTCAGTGTAAACACACGTCCACGTCCCCCGCTGTCATCGGCAGGTTTCTCGGCCCCGGGTAGTTATTTCGGTTTCGTCGTCGGTCAGCTTCCTTCGGAGGTTAGGTAGCTCTCGCCTGGTATTATTGTTTCGTTGTTAACATAGGGAGCGGGTCTGCGGGCAAGTGTCACGTAGGGGGTGGTTGGTACGCAGGTCGACCGTCGCGGGACGTGTTTTGATCGCCAAGCGTGGGAGAGAGAGAGAGAGAGAGAGGACACGGAATGACGCAGAAGGGAGTCATTGAAACGGTTGTGATTCTGCGTGATCTCGATCCATCTCGATCGCACTCAGCACCGACGCTAGAACACGTGGCCTGTTGGCTTGTGTGTCTGTTGGCCCTGACGCGATACCGGTTCCTTTCGTACCGTGCTTCCGGAACGCGGTAGGCTTTTCTTCCGCTATTGGAACGATTCGAGGTGCACCTGATTTTGATGCTACGGTTACTGGTGGGATGGTAAATAGTTGTGAGATATATTCTTTCTTGGTTGCAGGTGTATGTTTTTCTTTACTTCAGGGAGTACGCTGATTTGGCGACTAGATTCGTGGATGCTTTAATTAGCTTTGTGTATTATACGTCAGGGTATAGTGTAGGGCGATGGGAAACGTTACGATGGTATTTCAGTGTGGCAGCTGATTAGCTTCGAATTTATTAGTTTGCTTTTGTTGCACGCGAGGATTTCAGATTAGATTTTTAATCCTGTGATTAAGATCCTTAAAGCGAAGATTTATGGGGTTTTGAATCTACTTCGTCTAGAGGATATTTGTAATTTCTTGTTACATTATTTTTGGTTGATAAACACACGTTCATAATCGATGTCCACAATTTTATGTTTGTTTACTTGTACTGTAACTTTTACCATTTAAATTAAATTCTTTCATCCTCTCACTCGCGAAACAGATATCTGCATTCTTATACACCTTAGCTACTGTATGTCCGCGATGGTTATTAAACGAAAAAGGTATTCATCTCCATCGTGACGACAGTTTAATGATACCAAATGCCATCAGCGTCGACAGACGAGTTCACAACGGAAAAATCCGTTCCTTCCGATTGAAGTGTCATCGTCTCTATTTACCACAATTTCTTCTCATTAACGCGGCCTAAAATCTCACGAGGACACTTGTGTCTCTCGTTAACGAACGCACCGGTTTCCCCACTTTCCCTTGAGATCTCTCACTCTCACTTCATCGACCGGTAAAAATCGAAACGTGCGTGAATTCACGCCGGGGAAAACTTCGAGCGCATCGTTTCACCTGCCACGTGCAAATGCGACACGAGCTCGCAAATAACTAGGACAGCGATCTCGTTCTTCGATTCTCGTCCATCGAGGATCGCTGTTCTCTTCCGTATCAGCGACCCTAGAACCGTACACTCAACTGCATTACACGCTGCCTCTCAACGGCGATGTCGCGGTTATGCCTCTGTTTCCATGTAGATACTCTGCGATCGTGAACAGGCTCCTCGATGGCACATATGTACGTATCTCGGAATCGTACGAAACGATTGTGTGCAGGGGAAACTTTCTGCATCTGTAATAGAGTCGAGGGGCTGGGGCAAAGTTCGACTCTCAGCTAAAACTCGTACAACATTGCTGCGTTTATTGAAAATACGAAAGTTTTCGTAGTGGAAATTGTGTGGGGATAGAGTAGGCAATTAGGAAGGATAGTGGTACAACAAAAATGCATCTGTATGAAGGTATTCAGGAAATTGTGGTACAAAGGATCGGAAGTAAAGAAAATAATATTGGAACATAAAACTATTTGGGCTTTGCTCGGCTGTGCGTAAGACACTTCTTACCCGCGGCCTTTGTATTCGTTTACTTGTTCCTTTTCATCTTCCTCTGTTTTCTCTCGTTAACATTCCAGCAATTTCATTCGTTCGCTTTTGATAATTCTTTTCCCCTCTGTTACTAAGCTTTGTCGTTTCATTTATGATCTCCAGCTCTGCTCTCTAGCTCCGCGCTACTTTTATACCTCGTAAAATCCAGACGAGCCGTGGTTTTCATATTCTTTTACTCGCCGATTGCAGAAGTTCGCGGAACCGGCAAAGCTGCCATTGATAAATTAACCATTCGAACTGCGGAACTAATTTTGTTTCGAGCTCGTAGGATGTAATTTGTGAACAGGTGGTTGCAAGGAGAGTCTGATGCTTTGACAGGAATTTGCTTAATAAGTCGGAGAGTGCAGCACGGTTTCATTTTCATAAACGTTCCAGTGGAATGATATCGCGAACGTTTCCTTAAATTATGTCCGCGGAATGACGATTCTTTCCATTTCGTCTCTTCCGAGGATCAAGGAGCTGCATGGCGTAGTAAGATTGGATAGCATACCGTTAGGTTTTATGAGATTAATAACGTTTCTAATGGAACCAGCTTTCTCCTTTACCTCCTCACTGTACTTTGCTTTCGAGACTATCGTCGTTTAAACGAGAGCCCCGACGAAAAGGGCCATCGGCGTAAACACAGTTCCGAAGACCATTGTGTCGAAATTGTTCATAAAATTATTCTCCAAGAGGCATTGACACATTATTTTTCATACCTTGAGCGTAAAATTTTATATCCTTTGCCGACGGGTGATCAACTATTCACCGTCGAAACTGTAAACGTTGGGTTTAGTACAAAGCGAGTGAAATTGTTCTCCCGTAACAGCTTTCCTAAATAGAATTGTAGGTACTTTTTACGATACCGGACCGTTTATAACGTTTTTATGAGGGATTCTGAAGTACAAGTTTCCTTTCTTCACACGAGTTAAGAATGTTCTGCTAAGAATCTGGCTTGGTTAATAAAATTATTATAGACTTCAACTTATAAGCCCACCAAAGTACAAGTTCATTTTTACTTCATCGTGAAAGTCTACCGAGACTTACGTAAATACTTAAAATCTCGCATTTTTAAGCTATTTGATCGTTTTGCCTATTGAAACGTAACTTCCTCATTATTTTTCTATAAATATCGTAGCAGTGTTTGAATTGTTTTCGATCGGGTAAAAAGGGGTCTCGTTTTTACAAAATGTCAGTTTCCTTTAATCTTCGCGGGTTCAATAATTAACGAATGTAGTGGGAATGCTTGCCGTGAATAATAGAGAATCCGCGTCTCGACGGCCGGGTCATCGATGCAGAACGCCATCGAAACTAACGCGACCGAGCGATGCCGGTCCGTCGGGGTTTACGACACAGAAGTTATTCCAATTAAAATGTATCGTTCGAAAAATATTTCTCTTCGTTCGTTTGCATTCGCGCGCGACGAGGATGGGCCGATTCATTACCACTGCTCCACTTTCGATTTCCATTGGTATCTGTGATACTTTGAATCTTAGCGCAGAGACCGCATTGTATTTGAAATTACAAAAGAAAGATATACAGGTATAATTCGTACAACTCGTGCAAATGTCAAAACTGTCACAAAATGCAAGTTTCATAAAATTCTGCACGTTATTTACATACACAATGTTTCGTCCTACTGGTGGAAAACTGATAAGACATTGCAAACTAGTCACTTAGCAAACTAAGCCTTCAACCTTCTAAAAAAAAACTCATGTTGTTTGGACCAATTCTGAAAAAGTTATGCGATTTTAAAAGTTGTAAACTTTCTTTCGTCCGCCACTGTATCATATAGTGAGCGTACCACTTGGTCATAACGTGTTTCATCTTTCCACAAGTCACTATTCCTGTTCCCCGAATTAAGATTTCATGCTTCTTCCACTTTTAATTTCTCCTGTTGAAGTGGTGACCGAGAGTGAAAGAGACTCAGTGGACAAAGCTGAATGCTTAATCCCAAAATGCCTCGAAATTTACCCATTTTATGGTGCCTGTAAAGAGCCGCAATCGACGAGTTTACCTGTTTGAAAGTGAAGCCGCGGTAGTGTGTACGCTGAATAATATATATGGTCTGCTCGTAATCGTTGTGTTTTGGCGGTAGGACAGAGCCCAACGTGCTGTGGGAATAGCATAGGTTTACTGGCCGTCGCTTAGAGCGGGGCATGTTTATGGCATTACGCGGCCCTTTGGGGTGGAAAGTGCTGCGAGAAAAACGCAGGGAAAATATATACGTAACGTCGCTGGAATACACCCGCTGAGAGGATCAAGGAGCCCTGTTCCAATGGGTCCCCTGTGTTTCGGTAGTGTCAGTTCGAACTGCTTCGACGGTGACTGCAACTTACGAGACAGGCATAGAATATGGTTTAAAAACAGCACCCTTCTAATGCGCTTTACGTGCTTTAGTTCCTAGATGAAGCTGCTCGAAAAGTGAAACATTTAGAAGATAGTATTCATCTCCTTTTACTATCTCTTTGAATGATCCTACTATAGTGCTTTTTAAACATTTTCCGAGTACTGAACGAGGAAAGAGTTCGATGATGTTCATTAGGTACGCTATGTGAAGGTGGCTGAGTTAATGGAAAGTCAAATGATAAGGAAACTTGTTACCTACTGTTCGCGTACTAAATCTTGGAATCAAGCAATCTCGCGATGGATTAGAAGATTCATTACAGAGATTCCCTATTGTCGAGAATGAAATATTAGCCCCGCGAGGCGATCATATGAAAAAAGTTATGTAGCAAATATCAGACGAATATTTTCGATGGGGGAGAGGCTCACCCTCGACAGTAGGGGGCCCTTTGCATTTCAAGAATACCAGTTTCGGTGCTCCCGCCTCTCCATCCTCAGCTTCTACGCGCTTTCCCTTTGCACGCTGCTCGCCCCCTTCGACCCCAGCCTCCGCCTTTTTCCCTTTAATTTCGTTTGCCGTGAAACTTTGAGCGGTCGAGCTTTTGAAACTTCCTGATAGGAGAACGTAAACACATTGTTCAAAGGCGGCGGTGGTCACGATGCTGTGGGCAGATTATTTAAATATCATTATAGTGCCTGCAGAAGCTGATTAATTATGATTATCCTCGTGCTCGTTTTAGCAGCATTCACAGGTGACTTATAAATTAAAGAGAAGTAGGCATGGCATTCGGGGATGCACTTGAAATTGATACAGTGTATAGCACTTCAAAATATAGCTTTGCCAAATTAATCAGCGCACGTATAACAATTTAAATGACACAGTGAAGCACGCACTCTTCCGCGCCAAGACTGACAGCCGTAACTCCTGTAATATGTAACCTGAGACATGCAGAGTATGTAGTTCGATTATCGGTATCCAGTGTTCGTTAAATCGGCAGCTTCCCAACGTGCCGCGTGATTTATCTGCAATCGCGATCGTCTCATTGCACCATGGATACGCACGCTTGGGGAAATAATTACGCCGCCAGAGGGGGCTAAATGAGAGAGCAGGAGGGACTGCTGCGCGTAGAGCGGTGGCAAAACGCGTATTAAGCATCACTATAGTCATTTAAGCTTAGGATCTTCTAATCATTCCGATCAATTTGCTTAACCCTCCACAGATAGCACAAGTGACCCACAGATTGGTCCATCACGCTGTGTCTGACTACACACAGCAGTCATCTACTTGAAACTTGGTGTCCCAGAACTTGAATTTCCGATGAAACATGAAATATTTTTCAATTGATTCCTCATTATCCACTTGGGCAATACCAACGTAACCGCGGTCACGTGTTTAGTCAAAGAAGCTTTACGTTCAGACTCCCCCTTGTCGATCAAAGTCACATCGACTCCACCGTTTCAGTTACGTAACAGGCATTCAGTCCAGTTGACGGCCAAAATAGCACTTATTTTCCTGGTCGATGTAATGAAAGGTACACACGCTTGGGGGGCTAATTGCGGCATTAGTGGAACTAAACGAGAGTGGCAAAGGAACTCGCGGGTGTAAGGCGAGGGGAGTGCTCGCGTTGTACGTTATCCTTGTGTCGTGATCGGTTGATCCTATCAGGATTCCGCTGGCGCGACAAAAAGAGGCGGAAAGGAGAGCGGAGACGTGTCAGGGCAATCAGCAAACGTAAACAACGGGGCGCCGCGAGTACGTTTTTCTTCGTCGGCCGGTTATCGGCATCATCGTCTCGGTGCCCCCGCTGGGAATCCGTTTCCCTCACTCCCCCCGCCCGCCACTCCGCACTGCGGAAACTTCGAAGATTCGTCAAACCTCCGGTTACGAGCGCCACGGAGAAGTCCGACTTGGAAACGTTCCAGCGCCTTCTCCATAGATTGTTGCGCGCCTCTTCTCGCTCCGCGCTGACACAGGCCCCGCGTGGAACAGAGAAGAGGCGAGCTTCTTGAGACGATAGCGAGAAGTGTGATCGATGAGCTGCTGAGACCCGTGTTTTGATCAGATTCGGCACGCTGTCGATAGTCGAATCAACGTTCCTATGATTGAAGTGGATGGGGAGCCTCCGCGATGGCGAAGTTTACGGAATTTTCGCTTGTGCATTTGATTAACTAATTGTTCGGCGCGGTAAGGGCGAGTTTGAATGCTTTTAATGTATCGATCGGGCGGAGTTGCCGCTGATGGAATTGCGCTTGAAGCGGTCGTTCTTTTGATGTGGTTACTTTGGATTGGCGTACGATGGGGAATCGCCGTCCAACTCCTCGTCGGAAGCGATGAAGTTGTTTTAAAATGGGCGGTATGGTTTAATGAAATTTTACAGAGTTTCTGGGATCTATTTATGACGCAGCATGGAAAGTTTGAATGTTGTTTTTAAAATATATCCAGCAGTTATTGTTCGCGAAAGAATCTTTGAGCCGTTTATTTTGAAACTGGCCTGAGTCCATTTGTTAATTATTTTTTGTTGACTGTAGTAACGTGTACAACTTGAAGTTAGTATTACAAATTTATATATATACAATTTTTAAATATAAATGGACTTAGGTTGGACCAGTTTCTGCAGTAGTCGTGGTCAGCGAATGGTCAGACGCACCCACGTTTTGTAGTCATAGCATCTCGCGTCAACTCTATCGTCTCCACTCTCTTTCAAAATAATTACTAATTTATTTACAAGTCTGTTCCAACGAAATTAGAGTTTCGTTCAAGTCTGTCGCTGTATTCATACCCAGAAATGCTGGCACAGAACGGTCTATTGATTTCCACGTAGATTTGAATGAGTCATAGTGTCTCCTGGATGCAGTTGCATAAAATTGCTACTGGGGTGTTAGATCGAGGTCTTAGAGGGGTGCCCCTGATCCAGATTGATGTTCCGCCAGGACGTCCTTAACGTACCGTGTAATTCGGTCCTTTTTCATTGGGAAACTGTTTGAATCGATCATTCGATGATACTGAGTCCGTTCGACGCTGGCCATTTATTTTCCATTTTGATTACCATTTATCTTGTCACGTCTACGCAACACTCGCCCACGACCACCACGATCGTATTTTACCATCCATTCTATCAAACGCTCTCCAGTCTCTAAAGATCCCTTAAGCGAAACATTAGTTGCTCGACACGAAGCCTCGAGTCCATTTTTCCATGCAAATCCCAATAATGACGTTCTTACGAATTTCCTTAAATCCTCGTCCTTGCTCATCCACTTCGCCGCCGGTTAATATCAACGACGTCGGCGTGAAAGTATGAATATTCACCTGAAGGGAACGTTTTTCTTCCCTCCGCTCGTAATCAAGTTTTCGGCCGTTTCTTTGCCACCGCGTCGCCCTATAATTAGCGAGGAACGCGTCCCGCGACGTCTGTGCTTGGTCGCTCCTCGGGAGCGCGGCGATTTACGCGCCCGTAAACGTGTACCTGACGTTTCCGCCGCGCTGTCCCGTTCTCTGTCTCGTCGTTTTTCCTAATGAAACGCAAACGCCAACGCGGTCGTCCACCCGACTGTGTTCGCTCCGTGAAATTGTAATTTTAGCCCGTTCCCTTTTGTCCTTCCGCCCGTGTCTACGCTTTCACTCGTCTTTCCACGGTTACGTTCCTCCCCGCCTCTCTCCCTTTCCCTTTCATTTCGCGTGCCTGCACCTTCCCTCGTTCGCCTGATATCCATCCGCGGCCACTGGTTTCGCGCCATGCGTGTGCTCGCCCGCGCTCGATTCGATACGCGAAAACGCATAGCAAACACTTTTATCCCGATGGCGCGGAGGATAGTGGCCGTGAAATTGATGGCACCGTTGCAATTTATCTCGGCGATCTACGCTTCGGAAAGTTTCGAGCCGGGGCGCTTCCTATTCCGCGGATTTTTATCGCGGACGCTTCGTCGCGGGAACTTTTAATTAAAGTAATTTTACACCCACAATGCCGGTGTTTCTGCCCGTATAAGGTTTCATTGGCTCCGCCCTCTCTGTCCCTCCGGCTGACATTAACGTTCCCTTGCTCGTGGTATTTAAAACTTCGTCCCTGACGTTGTTAGGTGTGCGTGGGTTCGGGACGTTGATTTATTACGGCTTGTTGGATTAGAAATTCAATCTTATTCAGTCTCCAGGGAATCTTGGCGGAATGCGAGTATCGAGGAATGTTTGGGAAATCTGAAGGAGTAGTCTGAATAGTAGCCCGACTCGTTGCAGGAGTCATCTACTTAAAGATTCTTTTACGTGCAATCTCATTAAATTTCCCTCACATTTTCAAAGTAATTTAATTACCAAAGTTGATATCAACTACTATTTCCTTCTGTGGACCCTGAAGCTTAGAGAGGGGCTTCGTTCTTTGGCTGTTTCACTTTTTGAAATCAGTTTTACGAACCGTATTACGTGCACCAAGGGGCGGCAGGGGTAATGTGCGATAGCTGGGGGTCTCCTCGCGGGAATAAACGCGACGAACGCCGTAGGCGGCGGTGAGATACCACACTGCTGGGTGAAAGGGCTCCGTCGTCGGGGTAGCAAAAAGGCACGGAAGCAAGGTGAGCACGGCACGCAGCATGCTGCACTTATAAATCGCTTAATCGCTGCTTTTCACGGATCAGAGACTTTAGGAAAACTTTCCCGTTCTGTCCCCGGCTGCGGGTTCCTTCGTTCCTCCTTCCAGCGGCCACTCGGCAGCGCTCGCGTCAAGAATGCTTGATGCGAACGAAAAGCGATCCGAGCTTTCGGCGACGTTTCGCCAATTCATGCGGCCTTGGCGTGGCGGTGCTGCTGCTGGTGGCGGTTCCTTTTAACGCTCGAGAAACCGTGACACCGCTAACCACCCTAACCTTGCGAATTTTCGACCGAGAATATACTTAGCACGACGAAGGATACCGCAGGAATGGAAATTATAGAAATGCTCGCGAAATGATTGCAAGCTTTATAACTTTAAATTTGAGGTAGTAATAATATTCTATTGGGAGTTGGAAATGTAATTTATGAATATCAATTGTTTCTATTATGTTAGATGCTAGGTATTAGGTGCTTTTATGGAAAAAGACGGTTCGCATATAATTGGTGGAAAGTCCAGATCATTCGGCATCCTTTTTAGTAAAAAATCTAACATTTACAGTTTTGAACTGTGCCCAGTAGTAACAGGAATCGATCTTTTACGATTATCATTTGCGTTTCGTTATTTAAGGTCAGCGTGCTATTTGGGAACCGCTTAAATTCTAACGAAATCCATCAGACCACTTAGGAACTTAATGCTCGAAGTCACTATCCACGAAAGTGGTTAACGATTAACGTAAAATATCCTAGGCTTTATTGATGCTCATCGACTCCTAGATTTTATGCATCCCTTCCACAAAAAAGAGCGCTCCTCCAAGCTGTGACCACTTCTCATAAGCCACGATAATTTTAGCTGATCTCTTAATCGTGCCACACTTATCCAGCAAACTTAAATCTTCATTTTAAAAGTTCCGCGTCTCATTTGCATTTCAATTCCAGTGAAATCGCGCCTCTGCTGCAAGCTTCTCTATTCCAGTAAATTCGAGTCTCTCTTCGATCTCCTTTCATCGAATCCTCCGCAGTTTCGACCCGAACCCCGCCTATTACCATCTTCAGCGATCCCAGAATTATTTCCTCGGTAACTCGGAGCCGTTCAGTTTCGTCTCCGTCTGCCTGGAGCATCAAGTGACGCCCCCCTAGTTGAAAAAGCGCGAAAAGCTGCATGTGTCGCGGAAGAAAGTAATCGAAGCCTGTCCCCGGCGTTGCCTCGAGCCAGCGTGCCAGCATCCAGCAGGTTTTCATCGATTCCACGCGGTTCCCAGCACCACCCTCGCGTTTCCTGCTCGCTCACGTTTGATGACGGCAGCTGGCTTTGGTTTCACGGCACAGCGTAATGATCGCGCGATGACGGCTGTCAATATGTTACCTCTCGCCATCTGACGTCCGCATCCCAGCTGTTTGATTACGTGCCACACTCGCGTTGGCAAGTAGACGATTGGAACGGAAAGAGAGCGTTCCAACGGGGTGGGAGCATTTGCTTGCACTCGTTGGCATGGGGATGCGTGGGAGTACTTGAAAAGTCGGGTAATTTGCGTCAGAGTAACACACAAATTGAATTTCGGTCGTATATTTATTACAAATGGCTTTCGATGGTAATTTTCTCGAACTTATGGTGAATGGAAGACGAACTGTTATGGCTGCTAAACTGGGTCCAAAGAGCTAGTAAATTTTACAGAACGTGTTTGAGAATATTGTGGGCACGAACTTGATGGATAGACAGAGATTTTTATCCGTTCTCCTCTATAATACCAGCTTTTTGGCTCGGAAAATGTATCCGCTGGCTTTTTGGAGCGGATACTGAATAGACATCTATTCCAATGCAAGTGCACATAGATGAATACAAATATGCGATTTAGGTGGAGCTAATTAATCATTCAAGCAACGAAGGAATTTACGAGAAGCGTGAAGATACAGCTAATGGCCTCGGTCAGACATAGATCGTAACTGTAATTAATGTGAATTACCATTACACCGATGACGCTTGATGAATATAGATCGCAACGTGGCACGTGCAGCGTACGCCAGATGCACGTTAAAGACGCCGGAATCCTGTAATGCATTCTGTCGCCTCTGACAGACGTTCGTCATTCAAGAGATATCACGCACATATTTTCATCATTCAAACACGCTTCTGCTATAGGAGTATTAACACTCCCGCGTGCTTTACTCGAGACTCATCTGCCCGAACGTTCGAAAGCCTCTCGACGCTGTAAAATAACTGGAACTGGGAAAAGCTGGTGAAATAGGTGAACGAAAGAATAGGTAATACAATATAAACCCAGCCTCGCTGCACCTAGAAAATCCCACTCTGCATAATCTCGCAGTTACGCGGGCCGGAGACAGTTGAAAAAAAGAGTCGGACTCCACTATTTCAAGTCCTCGATCTTTAACTTTAATCGACCTACTTTTATAACCATTCCACCGCGTGGAAGTAACTCTGATTACCTATCCGCGGTGTGTCAGCTCGAAATCCCTGGGATATTTTTCAACCCACCGCCACGGAATGGCTCTTGGTTAAACTTTGCATAATTTCACGATGATTCACGCGTGGAATGGCGAGTGGAAACGTGGAGCAGGGGAACGTTCATTCATCACAATTCCTAATCGTGAACATTTTACATTTGACGTGTACTATGCCTGGTTTCTCGTCACGTTGGCCGTCAACTGATCGAGACTCTTGCCGAAAGTTTCGACGTTTCACTAACGGAGAACAAGAACGACAAAGGCGGATTAAAACAATCGGCAGATGCCGATTTCGACCTCGATTATCTCTGGTCTGTTTCTACTCAGCCGCCTGTCTACTCCCACCGGACAATGGCGATCCGATGACGCCTGTCGGAACGTCATTCGTGGCGCCGTGCACAGGCCGCTCGAGGTTTTAATTACGCGCCACATTTGCATTAGTACACCCGTCTCCTAGATGGTTCGCGCGAATCAATGTCCATCTGTCAATCACGCGCTTCCAGAATCGCTGGCTGCTTCTGTAGCACAGAGGTGTAGCAACGTGTAGCCAGGGCTGGGTATGGAGCGCTGGAAATGCGAGCTAGAAAATAATATTTCTCATTGTGCACCCTTCTGAATATCTGGAACACGAATGAAAGTACCTTGGTAATGGAAAAACTATTTACGTTCTCTGAGACCTTACTCTTCTTCATTGAATTTCAGGTAGCTATAATAATTCTCTTTTTTTTTCACCTCGGTATCTCTGGCTGACTGTTTGGTTATTCAATTGCTCGGGTATTAAAAACCCTCGATATCATTACTAGTTATGGCCGAACGAATATAAGCGTATAAATCGCGTATCAGGAATAGCCATCGCGAGCAGGCGATACGCAGGTCGCATCGGGGAAAATGTGGGAAGATTAAAGCGATCACCGACATTGATTGCGCTCGCGATTAATGCTTGACCGTTTTTACTCGTCGTTTTCCATGTTTGCTCGCGCCTCTGCGAACCTCCGGATATGCTTTTGCATTATCGACACGCGCGCGTCAGGAACTGCTTTTTTTTTTTTCATTAGTCTCTACGGAAACCCTGAAACGATATACGTCTGTGTATATTTTTTTACGCTGTCTGCTGGGTTTGCACGAGCCTCCTTTTTCGATACTCATCGGGCCTTCATTTTCGAGCCGTTCAAATAACGGCTCTATAGGTGAGCCCTTGTTTTCTCGATTAGGCGGACACAGATGCATTGTCCTCGTTCGCTTCGCCGTCTTTTGCATGTCTTTCCATGTCCCGACGGAGGTATCGATTTTTTTACTGAAATATAGGATGGACCAGAAGTCGTTCAATGAATATTCTTAGGTTTTGGCTGCAGTTTGGACCAACGATCTAATTTAAGTTATTAACGAAGATCACTCTGCAAAACGAGTTTCAAGAAGTTACACGAAGCCTGAGACAGTAAGGCGTGACCAGTGTTATCATCTGTGGAAAGAAGGGACTTGGGAACTTTAGAACTACGTTCTAGCTTAAAGTAGATGGACGACAACCCTTAAATATTTCTGAAATAACGATGTAAAACGATAATAGGGTCTGGCAGTAAGCTCCAATGAAGTTGAAACTGATCTTACCTCATCGCTTAAAAGGCAGTAACACGAAACTCAACAGAGTGCCACGTTACACACCATTTTTCCTCAACATCTGCGAGGTATCGTCTCACTTGCTCCGACATGCAAATGATTTCGCGACGAATTAACCTCTCATTGTACGAGTCCAGAAAGCCGGGCCGTAGTTCTGGCGAATCGTTGCTCGTGTTTCTGTAATTAAGGTGCATTCACACACGGATTGGGCTGGGGTGGCGTTAATTTAATGACCCTTGATTGCTCAGCGCTGTAATTGCTGCGCGGACACGCACGCTAGCCCTTTTTATCGCTCTGGATGCTCGTCCCTGCTCGAACACATTGCACTCCACTGTCATACGCATTTATATCTAAACAATTCACTTATTTCATCGTCATCGATTCATTTAAACGAACCAAACTCGGGCCAAACTTCCTTCCCCGTTCATACCTTGGAATTTCCACGAACGCACCAAGACAAAACGTCGATAATTTACAAAAATGATGTAGCAGACCGCGAGCATCGATTGAAGCTGTCAACGATGGCATTGACAAACAAGAAAGCTTAAACGTAAAGCAGATTGCGACGGAGTATGAGGTTTCGAGCGAAGAATGGTGGGCAAATATATAAATGTGTATCCACAACGAGTAGCAGAATCCCCGTACGGGTCACTTTTTTTCGGAAACTTTTCTCCTGACTTATACGTTTTACGCATTCGGTTCATGGATCGTGTACCCAGTGGTTTTGCGGCGGTAATTGAGATTTGTAAACGGCAGCGAAACAGAGCCGGCAAGTTCTATTTCCGTGGCAAATGGGAGGAAAGGCATTCGCAATAAAAATCGCAACGTTTTTCCGTCTCGGACCATCAATCACGGTGGCCGAGCACTTTCTTTAACAATCCGTTATCAATCTTACTAATGTCGTTGCCTCTCGGCCCCCTTATTATCATAACGCGCTGGCTGCTCGGCATCACAATGAATCGGGAAGCTTGAGCAACGCCCAGGTATTTGTTTCTTCGTCGATGAGAAGAAACGCGCGCTTTTTTCCTCGTCGATCCGCGCACCTACCCTCGCCGTTCCCTTCGCCTCTTTGTTCGCTCGGTCCATTGTCGAAGGCGATCGATCGAGTATCCAACAACTTGGGTAATCTACTCGAACGTTTTGCAAGCGAGGCGAAAATATGCTGGTAAAACAATACCAATGGCTATTTACTGCTCTCGTTGACGATTCTTCGCGTCAACTACAGGGTTCTTCAATCACGATCTACTTGTTACTTCTGTGACAGAAGCTTTCTCTTCTTACTTTCGATTTACACCTTTATGGGAATTGCTATTCTACGTATTGCGTTTCATTTCAAGTTTTCAAATGGTGGCGAAGTATTGAAAAAAGTGATGTTCTTAATTGAAGTAGAAATGAGAGATGATGTCGCGTACGCAGTACCTTGTACAGAAGCCTGCGTTGCGTCCTGGCTAAATTACAAGAATATTCATTAGATAACAAGGCGGCACGCGAACAAATGGCACAAAATGTCTCTTAATGTGAACTGACGTGCCACCAGCGCGTCTGTCCCTATTCTAATGAAGTAGCGTCATAAACATACGTCCTCCGTCATTCCAACCGGAACCCTCCTTTCATTCCTTCTCCATGGGGTGCTCGTGCATACGCGAAGTGACTGGCAGATCCCTGAGAGCTATTTTCCAATTGGCCAGTGTCCATAATTGAAGTCGGGGGAGTTCTGGTGGGCTCGAGTAGAAGAGTAAACGATGATCGTAAAGCAAGGGCTAACGGAGTAAAGGGATCAGCAATGTGTGGGTCACGACTCGAGTGTATCCCCCCTGAAGTCGAAACAATAGATTCTAAGGTGTCTACTGTCGATACCATGAATCTTGCGCACGTGACGCGGATCTGCTTGGCGGTCAATCGTTCTGAAACACCTTGGCCGCGTTAAAAGCTCCTAACTTTTCGCACCCTCGATCTATTATCTCCTCGAGCGCCTCTTGCATTTAAATTAATTCTCCGTTCGGATCATTCTTCAGCTGTAACAAGAGAGGATAGAATTCAGGGCTATAAAGTTGAATGGGGGAAAACTCGTGAGAGAAGTCGACGAAATTACGATTGTAGAGTGCAGAAATTTTTAGGTGCTCGAGGAAAAGTTACATCCACTGTGCAGCGTTCCTTCAAAGACTATGCATCTTTTACCCAACATATCTTACGTTATTCCTAATAATTTCGACGGCGTTTGTTGACGCGAGTGTATTAAAACGTGACAGCCTGCACAGTTTCGTTGTAAATATACACTGAGATCGTGAGGGTGAACTGAAAGGGTCCGCGGGTAATCTTATGAATCTTGGTTGCGTGACACCTTGCAACTGCCAGTGGTCAATAGCTCCGGAGCACTTGTGTCCTCCCCTGGGAGGAAATCATCTGTCTCCTTCACCCTTCCCGAGTGTATTCTGAGGATTTAACGGAGCTTCTCGAAGTGTTTACTTACGTTGAGCCTCGGCGAGCAAATTTGCTCGAGCGAACTCTCTGATTATCCGTTCGAGAGGGCCGTGAAAAAGCTGGCTGGAGGAAATAGGATTCATATAAACTGGAGGTTAAGAGGGTGGGCCGTCTATTCTCGTCACCGTAATTACTTGCTACTTTCTGTTTACTATACCTAGTGTTAATTACGACACTGGTTGACTGTCCTCCGAATCGTTTCCTCGCGAGGTCATACTGTAAAGTACCAAGGAACTTTTAACCGTGATCCAAACTTTTAAACACTTCATTGTAACTCTGCAATTACACTTATCACCTTGAATTTTCTACTTTGATCGATCACCGAGGTTTGTTGTGATAAATGTGACGCAAGGCACGCGTGTGATTAAAAATAAATTTCTGTAATACCGTGACACGAATATAAAGTGATTGCTTAGTGATCGAGGTTCGTTCCGCGAATTCAATTTCAACGGCATTATACATATTTGCCGACGATGGGGATATAATTGCACCGAAGGCTTGATGAAATTTCATCGACTGGCTGGTCACAGCAGGACAAAGACCTCGTTTATTTTTACAAATGTGTCTGCGAAGTCCTCTTTCCTTCTCGACGAGTTCCCGCTCTCGGCGATTAATGCACGCACCGGTTCATCCGCGCGTTTATCAGCGTTCCATCTGTGTATCGACCGAGCGGAGTTGTGGAGAGCCGGGAAACTTTTTCCATCAAGCGGAGAATAATGAAATTTTCCACGAAGATACCAACCAACCCCCGCTTTCCGCGGCTTTACGTCGAATTGCTGGCTGATTTTTGCGCGATATATTATCCTGATTTCGTGTAAAGTTTTCCGACGAGCGTGCTTCCTTCTGCTTGGCTTCTTTCGCGCACAAAAATATTGACTCTACGTAACTCCTCCATGCTAAACAGCTTTAAAGATCTCGCTCTACTCTTAAAGTATTAATTTTAATCTTAGAAGGATTTAATTTATTCTTATGGAAGCTGAAACATGATGGACGACGTTTATATTTTGTAGCACTCTACGAAGAATGTTCACCAAGCGGCGCAGAAAATTGTTTTATGGCAATACCATAGCGACGAAATTTCAGCAGCAGAGATATGTCTCGAAAAAAGTGTTGCTCCAAGTCCCACGTGTCACAAAGAAACGAGGTGCCGAGATATTTCTTTGAACGGGAAGTTCTGATGGGGGTCATGCTAGGGAGAAAGTTATTACAAATGTGTCGAAAGATTGCGTGTGGGGTGCGACACCGCCGATCGTCCTCTCCTCAATTTTTACATAGAAATCGAAGGGCAAAACAGCAGCATGACAAATTCCACTCTCACCGTTTTGACGTAGAACCGTTCGCCTAGAAAATTTTTAGCGACACGTTTCTGCTTATTTCCTTTGGGCGCGGCAAGCTCCAGAAATCTCTAAAAATACAACGTTGCATTATTCCAACTACACCAATCATCTACATACATGCATCAACCACTGACGCGCAAGTAGAAGGAACGAGCAATGGTCAGGCTTAGCTGAGCTGTACTCGATCGCGCGCTTCTTCTAGGTATCTTCATCTAATTCAAGTGGAAAGCTCCTGATAACGATTCTCACGTGTCCCAGACATTCTCCCCGTGCATCGACTTGCGTAGGAATGTTCGTTCGTCTCGCGCCTGCGGGGCGTTTCAATTATGAACTAATTACCGCGTGTGTACACGAACGGCGCAATTTACCGCGAACCTGGCAACATCTGCCAGCCCTGTTTCGTCTACTCCGATCGCCATTCCGGCGGGTGCGTCGTTAACGGCGGCGTGCCATGTGGCATTACACGTGTCCGTGGAGGGGGTGCGGGCACCGTTCAAAGGGGGCGAAAGGGTGCACCCTTTCAGCCTGCACGTTGTCTCGAGGATGCAGCGCTCGCATCTCTGCGCGTACCGCGTCTCGAGCTCATGCCCCGATAATTTGCACGCCGCGTTTGCGGTCGCGGCATCTGGAAAATGAAATTCTCGCGAGTCAACCGACTGGCAGGGAGATAGAGGGGGTGAGCACGGTGCCCCTCTAACCGTGCGTCCCGTCCTCCACGGTGATCTTAATTAGCCATCGTCTCGCGAGAAGGGAAGCCCCGAGATCAGGATCGTGCCGGAACGGTGTCGTAAAATGCTTTAAAAGCTTCCTGCCCCGGGTCGAGAGGGGCTAAATTCAGGGGACGAAATTATTTTCAGGCTCGTAAAAGCTTCACACGTAGCCTGAATGCGTGGAGGATAGCTATTGCTGATGGTTACGGCCCTTAACCGCTCGTTCCGTGGACGATTCTGCGATCGTAACCTGTGGGAATTGTTGAATGAGAGGCACCACGCTGCACCAATGTGACGGAAGTTGACCGATCTCGGTTGGGAGAACTCTGATAGCTTAACAGGTAGTTAATGCGACCACCGAAGCTTATGGGCGATTTTAATCAACTTTAGCTTGACCCAGTGCACTGTCTATAGGTTTTCACCATCCTTCATGCTTTCGCACCTAAATACACAGAATAATTTACTGACCAGGTACATCGAAATATACAACATTTTGAGAGCACAGTATTTCGGCTGTAAGAAAATGAACCGTCGCGCAGCCAGCTAGTTTCTTTCCAATTCTGACGAGCAAAAGTCGACACGCGATACGATGCCGAATGCAAGGGTGGCTTTCCGAGTAAGACGTTGTTCGTAGCTCGTTTTACAGATCTTCCGTTCCCCCTGACACACGATACTTTCGGTTCCTTCCTCCGCGTACGTTCCTATTCCCGCATGCACGCGGGAGGCCCTTCAAGTTTTAAAATTCTGCAGTTGAACGCGATACGAAATCAATGCGGGTCCTCGCATACCTTCGAGGTGGAACCTCCAACCTTCGCGGCCGATGGCGTACATGCAAATACACGCTCGTCCACAGACAGGCGTAGGGAAACTTCGTGTCTGTGTTCTAGCCGAGAGATCTCGTGTTCTTCGGTGTACCTTCCGGATATGACGTCACGCTCGGCGAGCTTCAAATCCTCGCAGCCGCGTGACTCAAATCGAGATGAGATCAGATGCCGAAACGACGGGGACAGAATCTTCCGCGACAAACACGGATCGTAGGATTTCGAGTTCTTCGCGCGAAGTTGGCGGTAGATATGTTGCCACAGGATGCCTCGATCAATGTAGCACCTTTGGAAATTCGATCGGGTAAATCCGGGGCTATCGCTAGCTGTAAAACTAACACTGGTATTACTTACTTAATCAGAATGAAGCTAATATGTTCAGAATTTTATGCTGATTCAAAAGGACTGGTCGATATTCGCTTTAAGAGAATATTTGCTGAAAATCGAGTTGAAAACTGAAGTTTGGCTTCTAGAGACGCTTCTACAGTTGACGATCGCTGTACAGGTATCGTTAATTAATTCGATACTGTGTGTAATCAGTTTTTACTCTGGAAGCGTCTGAGGAAGCCATGGGTGTGTTTATCTTCTGCAGTGATTGCTTTTAAAAATGATTTTATTGATTTAGAAATGCTGCGATAAGCGCCCCCTCTTTTAATAACTGTCCCAAGTCGGGAGTCTACGCATCTGCTTCTAAGAATCTATTTCTCTGAAAACTCAGCATGTCAGTTTACTTAGCTCGAATCTAGATGAAATTTGATTTGATAGGACAAGGAACACGACGTAGATCGCACACGAATCCGAAATTGAATCTCTTACGTGACACGACTGTCAAACCGTACAGCTTATGATTAAGACTGCTCTAATATCGAGTGCGTTACAATTTGATTCTACTGCGCCTCTGAATTAGAAACTACATTATACTATCACCCTGCACAATCAACACACATGCAAAGCACGACCACAGCATCATGATCAGTTAAATATTCCACACAAGTTCCAACCACAGTGTACACTCTCTTTCCATACGCCTGTTTACTCGGAAGGGAATTGCCTAAAACGAAGTTAAGCTTCGCCCTCCAGTCTGACTCTCAGCAAGTCCCTTTGTTTCTTTGATTATCGCGGAGCTGCTTCTTAATTTTAACCCTTTTAGAATCAGAGCGCCCCAGGTAATCGGGTTACGTGAATTGGCGCTAAATCCAGTCGATCTCCCTAATATATCTCAGCTGTTCGCGGCACGTGATGAATCGGGTTAACGGCGGTACACGTTTCAATATCTGTTACTTTGATTAAACGTGGATAAAGTGCCTCGTACAGCTTCACCCCCCGCCTCGTTCTTCGCGCCAGAGACTATACGTCTTTCCATCCCCCTATCACAGATTCGTAATCTTGCGGATGTCAAAGGCCACCCCTTTTGGAATCGACGTAAGGCGTGTCGACTCGTGCCGCGTAATGATAATTCATGACAAACGTTATTCATACCAGAAGTTCGTCCGAGGTTATCGCGGCGTTTCGACTCGAGGGCGGTCAGGCTAACGCACCCCTTGCGGGCAGCTCACTCTGGGCGGCCGGGCCCGTCCCTGGCCATGCAAAGTGAACCAGGGGTTGTTAGATTAAACTCCAGCCCCTCGCGACGCCCCGGATGCCTCCGACGCCACGACGGGTTAAAAACAGGCAGGAAGAGCATGAGTCATCCCCCGAGCGAGGACTCGAATCCCTCGTGAGAGCAAACAAAATCGCGCGCTAGATTTTGTCAGTCGATGCCAGGGTGGAACGTGAAACATAACTTCTGTCTTCTTTTGAAGGGGCTTCTGTCGTTGATCGATGCTTCGTCTTCTGATCAAGGTTATTAAATGGTTGGCTCCTTCGAAATCTATCTTTGATTTGCGCGGTGCATGTTATACGAAATATCTGTGAAATACGAAACTTGAAATTTCCTTCTTAGGTGGCTGTTGATCTGGGACGATTTTTATATTCGGGTTACTTGCTCGAACCTTGAGACCGGTCAGCGCGGTTGCTAACTTCCGGCGACAGAGTCACTGACAAATTTTGTGTATCAGTGAACAAAGGGGTGTCCGCGCCGAATAGTAAAGGGGTCCTAAACAAGTGAGTCCACAGGGGTCGATTTATTCCTCAAGCTGTTCTCGACATTCCGCCCGTGAAGTAGACTGCGTGTATCTATTATTACAAGAGGGCACTAAAGGGTTTCAGCCGGTCTTGTTTTACTACGGCGATTCCACTTTGAAATTCTCTGCGGTTTCTTTCTATCGGTCCATCGATTCCGATCGCCGTAAAATTTTTATGGCCGAACAGCCTGTCTCTGCGTTCACGCTGTACGTGACTAAACGTATTACACGTAACAGCCACGCTTGGAATTTCAAATCTTTCCTCTCGAGAAACGTTTCAGATTCTGAAAGTAGAGTTACCCAGGTTCATTGGACGTAAAAAGTGTTTCGAGTTTCTTTTAACAATATTGATACCCACGTTTGGCTACCCTTCCGCGTAGTTACTATATAAATAAAGACACGTCTATCATGGGGAGACATTCGTTTAATTCTTCCAATAATTATCACCATCTACCCTTTGCTGGACAGCAAAATGCTATTCTCACCTCCAACCACTACCAACCAGCAAGTTACACAAAATCCTATCAACTAATCGGGTTAAGATTTTATTGTACGAAAAAAGATTCTTTACACTGTACACCGTTAAGGAAAAATAGTGCGGGCTATACAGGCGGTGTTGCGCTCTCTACTACTGTCCTACCGACTCTACATAGCACGAGGCGAGCGTCCTCGACCTCAGCAGGGAGGCAAAACAAAAACCTCTCCCCACTCTCGATTGAATGTTGTGATTTCAACGCTGACGTCAACGGTTATCTTCAACTAATCGCAACCATATATTTTTCTGTTACAGGTGAGCGACCAAAGCAGCAAGTCGTAGGGTTAATTTCGCAGTCGTAAGTAACCGAATCATTCAGTATTCCGCCCGTGGCCCGTGTACAGCCCCCTTGCTCATAAAGAATCGATAGATTCCCGATATCGGTCGTTGAATATGTGACACCAACGTGATCCAATCTCGTAAAACCTCTGGGAATCGGCCTGGTCGTACACAGCACCGACGCTCGTCCCTAAGAAAGTGTTTTAAATCTCCCTAGTAGCTGCCCCTCTCCCTCTGTCTCACCCTTCTCGAGCCCTCAATTATTCCCATGGAAACGATTCTGGGCGAAACCTTTCAACGCATCAATCTCGTTCGGGCTCTTACCTAATACACCACGCGGTTAATTATTCCGTCGACAAAGAAGCTGCCGCGAAAACTTTCCGGATGATCGATAATCTCGAAATTCGAGTGGCACGAGGGGTCAGCGGCTCTCTATCGCTGATAACCGTGGCAGCTACGGAGCTAAGGAGCATACGAAAGCACTTATCCTTTCAATCTTTTAATTACACGCTATACCGAGCTTCTCGGCTAATTATCCGAGGCTAAAACACGGTATCCCTGTTCCATTCCCTTGTCCTGATTCCCGCGATACTCACCGGCAATATTTTCCTAAACGATCTGGAGGCTGGGGCTGTCCGATGTAATAGAACGATCGTTCCATTGCTTCTCGCCTTTGCATCGATCGTCAATACGAACACGTAATCTAGAAGCTCGTTCTGGATATCATTATTTACAGGAACGAATGTAGAACACGCAGGGTAAAGTTTCCAGAGGATCGAGACTTTTTTACGGCCTTGCCTTCTTTATTCTCCTACTTTCGCTTTGTTCTGCAGGCAACTTTTCTTCCTCTCGTAATCCAATTTTCGGGCGGCGTAAAAGGAGCGAGGGAATTGCTGGCGAAGTAAAGAAACATAGCTCGGAAAGGAAAGAGTTCCGTGGATGTGAGCATTGTTTATATGGCCCCCTAGCGTGTCCGAGGTCCACTTCGCGGCTTTGCCCGGATATCTTGCTGAATCCTCGTCGCGTGGAGATGATCAGGCTGCCAGCAAGTTTTTCTTAAACGATGCGCGTTGCTCTCCTTCGCGAGGGCTTCTTACGAGAAACTGAGGGCGGAGATGACGAGGGGATTTAATAAAATAGATGGACGTATTGTCGCGTGACACGAACCGAAACGATTAAGGTTCATGCAATCTCATGTTCACAGATTTACTTGTGTGTAAAGATGAAAACACACCTTGGACATCTAAGCTTTCATACAGTAGCCTACATCGTTGTCACATATATAATTCTACAGGTCGATTTCGTGAGGCAAAAGCTTTCGCAAAGAACATATACGAAAGAGAACAGACTAATTGCCCCGTTTAGATCACTTAAAAGGAACCATTTGTCAGAATCGTACAGCAATTGATCGCCCCATTCTTCTGGCGAGATTGCCTTTTCCTCCCTGCAGAAGTAAACGCCGTCAGGAATGTGGCGGAAATTTAATAAATAAGCGGATACATCTGTCACGCTAGCAATAATGGCCGATCCCGGCGAGTAGAGTCGCTCCGTGTCTGGTCAGGCGTGGTACAATGGCTGTTAAAAAAAACCAGGAGAATGAGAAAGGCGGAATCCGCGTCGCCTTGAAGAAAGGACATTCGCGGAGGATTCATTTCGGGCCAGGACTTTCATTCACGCAGAAAGCACGGCTGAGAATCGCGAAAGACGAGAGGCAGGTTGCCGCCGCCAGTGAAACGGGGAACGAAAGTGGGAAAAGGTAGCTCGTCTTACGAGACCCCTGCTCGCGTCACCCTCCCATTTACATTATATCTTTCTCCGCGCCCTCCCCTTTTCTTTATTTCGTAATGCCTATCTACGGTTTCCGTGTGGCGCCTGCCTTTATGTGGCTCACGTAAAAAAGAAGGGAAACGGCGCGGCGGTTCCTCTCATTATAATTTCTCAGACGGTGTCTACGATGCTTTGAGACTGGAGAAATGGGGAAAGCCTGCGTTCGAACGATCGCGATCTCTGGTATAAATGGGAGTTGACGTTTCTGATATTAACACCGGTCCTTTGCGTTAGCATCGCTTGCAGTTTACGATAACGCGTTACTGGGGGCTGTCGTCGACTGCGCAAAGACTTGAGGTTCAGAGAAATACACTTTCCTCAACGCGAAACCGTGCACATTGCGCGAGGAGTTCGTTTAGTCAAGAAGCCATTTACATTTCCAAGGAGGAAAGCTACTTACGGTTCCTCGCCTTAGTCCGAGTCGAGGCTTCGTACTAATGATAAAAAGAAGCTTTTCAGTCGAGCGCGGCAAGTAGCATCGAGTTCTAAATAGAACGCGACAAACTTCCAAGTGCGCGGTGTGTCAGGGAAGTGCTAATAAGGAAGCTCTTTTATAATGTTCTTCTAACATAATTAGTTGCGTTAGCTCTGCGTTCAGGGTGGTAGGAAGGATTTGGCATCGTACTCTTATCTTGTAGTTCATTTCCTATCGATTACCACATATTCCAGCAAATCGATCAAACCGTTTAATCTTCCATATCTCATCCACCGTACCGCCGTCTTTGCAAAAAATATTCAAGTTTAATTCCAGAGCATTTCAGAGACGAATGTATATTCCCATGTATTCTCGCTTACAAGTAGTTTTTCGCAAAATCGAAATTGAAACAGGAGAGGATAATACGTGGCGGTGTGAAGCATACGAAAGGAAGTCGTAGGTCACGTACCAACGGCGTGGCTGTTTCCAAGGGGTTGGTCCAGGCGAATTCTGGATCTCGCTATCGACTGAACGCACGGGGGGTCTGAGCATCCCTTTCACGTGTGCGTGCTCGAACCGAGGTCTTTTCGCGGGCGTCGAGGCCGAGGGGGACGGGAATTCTCATTTGAGGAATGAACCTGACTCGCTGCTGACGTTGCTGACACTATGCGTACCGGTCCTTTTGTCACGTCGTAGCGAAAGTGTATTTCCTCATTAGGCCCCGGCTGCAATCCTAGAGCGAAAGTAAGCACTCGGCTCCCGCCGCGGAGCGGCTAGAGGGCTGGTTGGCTGGTCTGGCATCATCCTCCTTCCGATCCTTTTCTGCTAAGAGACAAAGGACTTGCCTAAGACTTTCCCCAGGATGGGATGAATACTGCGCCGCATTTCGAGGATGCATTTAATTCCGTACCACCCGGACAGACGACGCTCAGTCGATGTGACCGCTTATAAGCTCGCCACCCTTGGCCATTGCGGACAACGCGACCGTTGTCGGACACTTCGTTTGATTAACTGCAAGATTACTTGCTCCACCGTCGCCTCGTTTAATTCGCGAGATGGCAACAATCTCCGAATGCACGCGTATCAACGTGTTCTACTACGTGCATAGGGTTTCTTTGAAATTAGTGGGCACGGTCTACCAACTTTTGCGGAAGTCACTTTGGGGATAAATAAGGTTACAGTATTATATGTCGAGTAACATATAATACTATACTCGGCAGGGTTTTGTGAGGATACTTCGTAACACGCAATTTCTTTGTTTTCATTGCATTACCCACCGAGAAGCAGAGATACAAACTCCTCTTTTATTTCCTCTAGGATTTCTTGCGCACATTTCCGCCAAACATCTCGCCAGGACGGAATATTGTAGAGAGGATACCTTCGGCGTGCTCGCGCAGCGTTGCCGGAAGGAAGTTTTTCCCCGTGACGATCGTGGGTCCACCTGTGTCCGTGCGTGAATATGTTCCCAGGCATAGTTTCTCGGCTTTTGTGGAAAGTTGAACGGATTTTGACAGTTGGCGAGGAGTTCCGCTCGCTTCGGAGTTGAAGCAACCCGTGGTTCTGGCGAGACGGACGAGTAAAGTTCGCGTGAAGTTTTGAGCGCAGGCGACAAATCAGAAATTTCATGCATGAATCCTTTCGAAATTAGAATTTCAATGCTCCGTTTAGTATTCCATCAACGCTGTATTTAGGTTTAAGTATAACCACTGGCAGGCAAATGTAACGTCTCTCGAGTGGTTTTTGGGAAACAATTTTCTGGGAAGAAATGGATCTCGCGAAGGCTTCTCTGTTTATTATATTTTTCATTTATTGCTTCGTGAATAAGTGCCTGGGTTTTTCCCTCTGTTGTGCCACCTGTTACAAGACGGCTCGCGTAACGCTGTACTTAATAATTCATTTTTAATTATGCGGCATAGCCGATTACGTCCGGTGATGGGTCCGCAGGCTGTAAATGACGGCCGAGGGAAATGAAATGGTCGAGAGATCTTGGCGAGAAGAAAGTTTTAATTGCGTTAGACAGCGGCTAACTTGTTACTCAGGAGTCGAGGTAATATTTGAATGCAATTACCAGCCCTTTGAAGCAGCCTCTTTCTTCGGCATCGGATATTCAGCACGAATCCCAGATTCCCCTTTGCGAGCTGTTACATCTTCTAGTCGCGTCGATGATATTTTTCTTATCTGCCCCGACCTGCACTAAAATAAATTCTTCAACTACTACTCAAGTACCCATTTCGCCCCTCAAATACAGAAATGCATATCATCGTTTTTACTTCAAACCAACCAAGCAGAATAAAGTAAATTCCAGACACACTTGAATAATATCCTTGGAAAGTCATTTCCATTTCTCTTCGTCAATTCTGCCATTCACTTAACTTTCCACTCATAGTTCTCTCCGACTCCGTACATACACACCTGCCACTTTTATTCCACGCAAAACATCCCGCAGCTTCCCTGACAGAGTGACTCGAAGCTCTCCCGAGACAAATTCTTCGGCCTGGCGGTCCCACGAACCGCGAACGCCTTTCATCATCCACGGTATTCCCGTTTTTCTTATTCCTTCGCGATCGGTCAGCCCCCTCTGTTCGATCCACATACCAGAGTTCGATAATAGAATTTGGCCGCCCTTTGCGGAACGCGCGCATACGTTCGACCGGCAGATATGCAAATGATTGCCGTTCGCAGGGGCCACCGAGGGGTGCATAGAGAGGGATGCCACCGAGAGGGTGACGACCGACGAGAATCTGTGGTCGTGCACGGCCGTACTAGGGTGGAGGATCGGTCGTGGTCCTCCGCAGACACCTGAGGATGGGAACGCTTACGTCCATGGCGTGCCTGGCTTTTGCGCCCGATGTTTGCTCGTGCTGTGAAAAAAAACGCTGAAAAAGCAACAGCACCAGCAAACAGTAGCTTTTCCTTTCGCACCCTACCGAGACTTAACCTAGTCTAACGACGGGAACACGTGTCACGGGAGTTTCCATGAATACTAAAAGGAGGGCTCTCGGAATAACGTTGCAGGGTGAAAGGGTTTTGCAAGAAACCGTTATGGCGTATACGTGTCTGTTCCCTTTTATTTAGAGATTCCAATGTTCGTCCAAGGAATGAATAGTTATTACGAAGTTAGCTTACTGACGCAGCGTGACGTTGACCCGAGTATCTGTTATCTGTTACTTCACAGTGAGGCCTTATCTTGTCCTACAAAAGGAACAATCTTCCACACAGCAACACATCTGTAATACGTTCACTCCCCGAATTTAGATGTACAAAGTACACGCACACGTTATCACGGCTATCGCGCGTGATTCATATTCCTTGCTCCCTCCCCTCCGTTCCCCGTGCACCGAGGCAAACAGTTTCAATTTACAATTTTCATCCTTTTCGCGCCATGGAAACGGAATATAAAGTGTCCCCCGCGTCCCTGCATTTTTGTCAGAGTTACTAATTCGAGATTTACTTTGCGCAGCCCAGGAACTCGAATAACGGAGCTCAGGCCGATCCTCTGACAGGGGCGGGAGGGGCGGTGGATTCATTAGCGATCCTCCTGTCCTCCGCGCGGAAGAGGCACCCTCTCGTTATAGCGTATCGTGGAACGCGGTTTAGCAGACCGGGCTGATTCCTGTGTTTGGTCAAACAGACGGCAATGACAGAGTCGACTCTCGGGGCTCGATACGCCGCAGCACGGCACACACCCGGGGTTACCAAGTTATTTCATTAAGGTCCCTGTAGGTCGGTATTAATTGTTACGCGGTTTGCCAACGGCGTGCTTTTTTTTCGCGAGATTTCGTTGCATTCGTGAAAGGGTTTATGCTTCCGTTTGCATTCGCACGACAGAGAAGCAGCTCACTTGGAGGTCGAAACGATAGGAAAAATCCAGCGGTTTCGTGTTTATTCGCTTGGTCGTCGTGGCTCGTTTCCACTGCGAGTATTTCGCGAGTAATTCGAGGTATTCTGGGATTTCTGTGAAAGAATGGGCTTGAATGTTTTCAGCGGAATATGAAAGCTTGAAACGAATGGTGCCTGTTTGTTTTGACAACGGTTGACTTGCATCCGCGTATTTATTTGTGGTTTCCTTAATGGAACATTAAATTTTCTTTCCCTATTGTTCGGTGCGGGGGCTTTGTATTGAGAAGTAATGCCACTGTTTACGCGAAGTTACTTTTATGCGAGTAGTGAATAGTGAAATCGAAGTTTGGCAATTGTATTCTTATGGATTATTCTGCATTTTAGAAGAGTGAACCAAACAGTTTTAGATAATATGGAAATAGACTCAAATCCATTTATTCTGAAGACTACTAATTTATAATGAATATCGAAGGTGTTAAAATATTGACTAGCTCGCGCCAATTGATAAATGTTCATTCGAGTAGGTGATCCTATAATTATTTCGTGCGGTACATGCCTACTCCGATGTTTATTGCGGCTGAGAAACGTGCCTCGATTATTAACGGAGCCCGAAGATATGGTTTTATATTCCGTAAGGTGAAACGAGAAAGCTCGGCGAGGAAAATAATGTTTACACGTGAGAAATCGAAAGGTATTACAGTAGTCGAGACCCTCCGATACTTTCGCCGTTTCTATTTCGTTCTACCCCCTACGGATAACCACCCCTGTGCGAAAATCCACCTGAAGATCCGATACAGGAGATATTTGCACGCAATTTAAGGATATTTGCCGCGACACCATTCTCCCTGGATCCCATCTTACGGATGGCAGGCTGATTTGTCCTGACTCTAAGAAGTTGGAAGAAATATTCGTTTTTTTTTCTTATATTTACATTCACATTAGAACACAATATTAAAGCCAGGACGAAAGTTACTTAAGGGTACTAAGTAGGCGGTCGTTTTTGTTGACAATGAAGCATTTCTTTGTCTAAAATAAATTGAAGCTGAAAACATGTTTAGTTCGATAAAAATATGGATCAAAGATTACTAACCGACTCTCTCAGCTGCAATCTATTTCTTTGTAATTAATTGAAAAATAAATGCATCATTTTCAACAAAAACGACTGCCTAAGTAGTAGGCTTAAATCGAACACATTAAAAATCTAGAAGGTAATCACAAGTGTCAATTTCAAATATAAAGACGCTAAGGAAACCCTTATTGAGCATCTATATGCTTGAACGCAATACAAATCAGTGAACGAGAGTCACTCGATGAAATGAATCACGTAATCCCATCAACCCGGGTACAGTATAAACGAGTCCTTCCTTCGCGTTGCCTTCGTCGCGTGATCCTAGATCACCCGCGACACCGGTTTCACCCGAGGTCGCCAGGGGCGGAGGACATTTTGGCAAATTGGCTAAGCTCGAAAGTCGAAAACTCTTTTTTCCCTCCCCGGTCGGTCGTCCCCCCCGTTGCCACGTGGACCGCCAGTTACGTGTGCTCTCTCGTCTGCAAAGCCACGAAAGTCAAATCCAATCTCGGCCTCGGCGTAATTCGCTAAACCATTTAGACCTGGCTGGTGGCTGCGTGTCCATTTCCATTCTCTTCGTTTTCGAAATTTCCGTGCTTCTCAGGCGGAAGCATGCGGGGGATGGGGACATCGGCGAGGGTGGGGTGGAACGACGGTGGAAGTCGGTCCATTCGGTGGTCCACCGCACGCAAGACGGGGAACAACGAGACCCCTTTGCTAATTCTACGGCCAATTATGTCCCAACGTCGCGTGGTTTTACTATTGTCGGGATATGCTCTCGGGGATTTCCTCTCACCCCTTTAGGGCTGCTCCCGAGACGTCGTTTTGGATTGTTCTCCCGTTTCCTCCGCCTTCTTGGCCGTTGCAGGGCCTTTTTTCTCTCCGCTTCAATGGCTGGACTGTCGTTCGCGTGCGTCCTAGGTCGTGGCTCTTCCCTCCTTCCAGGGGAGGATGGAAACAATCGGAATTGTTCAGTTGCAACGGAGATAATTGTTGTCCCGACTGCCACGCAGAATTTGTGTGCCCGCAGACGATTGTTAAACTTGTGTGCGCGATGATAATTGTTCTTAATAAATTCACTAATCCTTATTTAAAAAGTAGATTATATCATAAAGTAGGCGTATATTTAAAATATCAAATAGCACCATAGAGTTGCGCTTTTTGCTTGAAACAAAGAAGATCGTTGTGCCAAAAATTACTATAATTACAGTTCCTTGCACAGAGCACAAGCGGTTCGTTTCATTTTAACTGACCATTTTGGAGTCTCCCGATTAAGAAGGCTAGAGGCGAATCGTGTCCAACGATAATAGCCGTTCGTGAGGATTCTGTTCAGTATCATTAACAGTAGACTTTCTTCCAGCTTTTTCGTTTCCTTTAAATCCTTTAATCTTTAATCCGACTGTCCTGCGTACGTGCCTCTGTGATTTCATTTTCCACCTCCCCGTCCGTGAACGCTCGTCTACAGGGTGTGCCTTGGACCAGCCTGTCACGCAATTTAACTGTTTCGTTGAATTTGATAATTATTTACGTAACATGCAGCAGGCTGGACACGAAACAATTTCTAAAAATATCATTCGATTTCGGGGTATCGATAAAGAGTCCTGCTCCCTGCGGCTTGTACGCGTAATGTCTGCGTTAGTTTCAAATTAAGCTTCATGGGCGCAGTGCACGCGAGGCTTCGAGAAATGGAGCCCGATGAAAATTTTACATTTAGAATTTTTTAACTTCTGTCTTTGATTCGAAGGAATAGAAGTGTTTTATAGAGAACGCTGGCAACGATTCAATCCCTGCAGACTGATTTTTGATACACCCTGTACAGGAGTGTGCATCCACACAGGCGACGTCTGGCTCGTGGGCGGTTCAAGGGTGGTTTAGGGGCTGAATGCACGAGGGGTTGGCCGTTCCACGGATGCTCACAAACTGGCCGGAACTAAATACTGGAACAAAAGGCACGCCAGCGGGGGTGCGAATTAAAAATGTCTTCGAGTGATTGCTTCCTTGCTTGGTGGCCCGAATTTAGGGGCCTCGATGAATTCGATCCAAAAATCATTCTTCGGTCTAAAGTTTTTATACTTATTTTTTATTATTTTTATTATGATTTTCAATTACATTAAAGTATGCTGGCAATGCCGATGAATAAGTGATCTTTAGGACAGATGCGTAAAAATAGAGACCTCCTTTGATTTTACTAAAGAGGCAATGTAAACTCGTATTTTTTTATTGATTCTTCTATCGTGTAGCAGACACCGTGTGAACGGCTAAACCGGGCTCGAGAAATTTCATTACATTTTACGGTCTACATTCCTCTTCCCGTGTCCCAAGCTGCGAAACAAGGATAGAAGAAACCAGGGGGAAGGTGACTTTATACGACGCTACACGCACAACCCCCGTTCTTCCGGGGTGGTTGAAATACTGCACACTCGCATGGGATATTTTTAATGCTTGACTGTACAGTGTGTAACATTGAATTAAGGGGATTACGATTTCTCGCAAAATTACAAAACGATTAATGTTGCATTCCTATAAAATTTAATTTCTATTTTAATATAATTGAAGAGTCCTTGTAGAAAACACTGGATGTGCCAAAATTAAAAACAACGATTTATCGGAAATTGGTCTACGTGTGAATGGTAATACTATAGTATAGAATTTGATTTTTTTGTACTTAGAGTGTTTTTTACAAGGTCTCTTCAATTCTTTAAAGCAGCGAATAGCTTCATTGTTACCCCAAAAAGATCGTGCTTTAAAGGTTTGATTGTTCCATAGCAAGAAATGCTGTCGTATAATTAGTCTCTGTAAATGAATCAGAAGGAAGAATCTATCCTGCGATCTTAGCCTGAATTAATCGTTCATTGTGTTTCATATAAAAAAAACAGCATAGTTGTTTCCCCTTCCTTTGGTGGGCGTTGAGCTTTGTCCGATTATCGCGGACATTTTTATTAAATTCCACCCTTCTGGGGGCTCCTATGGGGTCACCGAGGGTCGAGTACGGTCGATGGAAGTCACGAATGGAAGGTAAATAGACTTCCTGAAAAATCGAGCAATTCAGGCTGACCAGCTGGCTAGAAAGAGAATGTTCGAAAAGACATGGCATCCGTTAGAGTCGCTCAGCAGAAGGCACAAAGTGCTTTCAATTTGTATCCGGACGTTTTCTAGACTTACCCAGCGATCTTTCGGCAACGAGTTCATTCTCGTACCCCACTTACTGCTAAAATATTTGTCCTTTCGTGACGGGAACCATTTCGATAGACATAGTACTGTATCACGATAGAAAAAGTTATTAATCATTTCTTATCACGAATATTCTGACTTTTGAAGAGCACATCCATATTCTCGGACAAAAATTTATGAAAGTTGCTGTAGACACGTATTCACCACCGTTCGGAAATGAAACTACCGTCTACATTTCTGAAGATAAGATCAGTTTCATAAAAATCAGCATCCTTGCAAACAGTTCCTCTGACACACACAGTACCAAAAATTCCTTTGAAGCAATTCAAACGAATCGATGAAGCACTCGTTACACGATTTAGAATAGTATCCTCGAAGTAAATCTAAATCCTCGAGAAGATGGTCTCGTTTGTTTCGAGTGGGCGCTTCTAAACAGCCGAAAGCTCCCTGCGTCGTATGACATTCCGTTTCAGCGAGTAGGCACCGAATCGATATACTTTGTCCAGTTCGTTAGTCTCCGAGATCTGAAGACGGTCGTTCAGGCCAGGCTTCCTGCGTCTTCCCAGCTGGAGAGTCCTCCCCTGGAGGAATAAGCGAGCTCGTGAGATGGGTTTTATTTCGCGGCTTAGAAGAGCCGCCGCGAGCATCGAGGAAAAGTGGCGGCTCCGATCTGAGGTCGGCTTTATCCGAACGATAGGCAATTTCTCTCTTTTTCTTACCCTCCTCTTAGCAGACGGGCGTTAGCACGCGGGCGAATTTGCATGAGGCTGCTCGCGAGGTCACGAATGCTTGCGTGCCGCGACTGATAAGTTTGGCTTAAGCGAACAACGACTCGCTTAGAGGGCGTTTTTACTTACTTGCAGGGTGCGTGGGCGAGCAGAAGAGAGGTGTCGCGAGTTTTCAAATTACGTGTCCGCTGCATTTAATCCGATAAGATGCTTGTGAGCTGGACGGCAGTTATATCTGGTGGTATTTGCGTATGTAATGGATCGTTGAGTGACTACTTTCGGATTTTGGCGAATCAAGGTCGATTTCCATCGTAGAATTAGTAAGACGAGGGGTGTTGAAAAAGGGGTTTTTATAGACATAAGCTTGGTTGGTTTATAGAGGAAAACTTTACGCGAGGTGGTAAAGTTATCGCGGCTTAATTATTAATGCCACGATGCGTGACACGAAATTGTTTCCGGTGAAGTTGTAACTCGTGTTCCGAACTGCTATTTGTCAGGGACAAAGCGCGTGGAAGAATAAGTATGGGATATTTATTTAGGGTAAGTTTCCAACGGTGGTCGTATTTTAGTATACGCACTTGACACCCCCTTAGCGCTATTTTTCTTTCCACCAGCCTTCCTTCTCTTATTCCGTGTTCCCTCTTTTCGCTCTGCCTTACCTTCTCCGTCGTCTCAGTTACCGTTTCACTCTTGCTTTCGTCGCCCTCCCTTCGCCCCTCCTTCCTCTGCCTCTCTCAGCTACTCGTTCTCTGCTCTCACTATGGTTTTAAATTCTTCGCTCGTTCTCTCTCGGTCGCCACGAGCTGTTATTCCAACAACGGCCAACAACACCTTCAGCGTTCTTTTATTTCCATTAGGGTGGTTCGAGCCATTTGTTATGATCCCACAGATTCTGGAGAGAAGCGATGTATCTACTGTAGGAATAATCTCTCACTCACTTAAATTATTCCTTCGATGGCTTTTAAGACTCGCTGCCCTTAATCTTACGTAAGCGTGCAGCTTACTATTCTTCCTTCCTCGAGTTTATATTTATACCAAAAGATATTACTTACGAGAGATATTTCAAAGATAAAAAACAAAGGAAATAGCTTTCAATATTTCCAGTAAAATTTGTTTAATTCTTTCCGTGTTGGATAGTGAAAACTAAATTTTCTTTATACTCCCCATTTCACTTGTTCCACTTCATTTATTATGATTCGAGTCTGCGATGCGGTAAGAAAGATATTCGCGCGTCTATACGAGCAGTAAGGAGCTGACAGTCAAATTAAAATCATCTGGTTCCCCTGACGAGCTAAAATTGGTCCCTGACAGGACCCTAATACGGTTTCGAGGTATCGACGTAACATCTCCGCGGCTCCAGATGGATTTTTATTGTTTCCTTTTTGCTCTGGTTCGTTCACCTGTCAGCTTCCCACTGGATAACTGGGGTATTGCTCTGAAAAAGAATGGGGACGAAATTTTAATTAGAAAACTGTCACTAGGGAAATGAAACGAGTTTGAATCGATAGTATATGGGAAACCAATATGAACAACCTAGGTCTTGGTGTTCTCCTATTCCGTCTCTTTTCCTATTTCAATTCTGTTCCAGCTTCTACTGTGATTCTTCTTTTCACGTTATACGGATATGCAATTTTAAGGATCCATCTCCTTACGAAATGTATACATCTTCCACCCTCGACCTCGGTGTTAGGTCCATGATCTCGGACTATCAGGCTTAGAACCTTGAGACAATGGACGGGTGCTCGTCTTTTATTGAATTCTTTCCTTTTACCAGGCGGTAGTTGGAGCAGCACTCTGGCTGTATATGTAAATGTAGCTTAGGGGGACGTAATCCCATGGGAAGTCGGGCAAGGGGCGCGATGGAGGACTACAGTAAGCGATATTCTGTCATTGGCGGGCGCACCCTTATCTCCCCTGTACACGCTTCTATATCACCCTTCGATCGTGAAAATAGAATCCCAAAATCACGAAATTAATGATGCCGGCGTACAAGTCCTAAAGACTTATCGAAAGAGTCCTATTGAATTGGACTTAAGGGTGCTACGAAGTATCCGGAGCCATTAACCGTACAACCTTTATTTGGTACATAATTGGAGCCATTTGGATAACTTTGTAAATATTGAGTTTAATCATGGCTGGTTTCCATAAACACTGCGTAGCTCAGAGATCTATCTGAACTATAATGAACTATCTGATAAATATTTTATTATTTGTAATTTACAAGTTTTTAAGGTACCTACATTCAGCGTTTTATATTCCATCGTTAATTCCTATTGTGGTTTGCACTTTGTGGGGTTAGGATATTGTATTTAATGAGGAAGCAGTCGATATTCTCAGAGAATACTTAATGCCTGCAAAAGAAATTAAAAACGTACGAGAATCAATTAGACAATGTCTATTCCTCGCTTAAATACGATCTTTACGAGCCAATACGATCCCTTCTTAGGAACGAAAGAAGGAACGTCAATTCGGTGCTAATCCGCGAAAGCCTTTCAAGATTTGAACACCGGTGATTCAGTGAGCCTTTCGGAGGGCCAGTAAATAGTATATACAATACAGCTATGTGCTACATAGAATCCTGTTCACATGGTATGAATCTGTTACATTCAAGGACCTCCTTTCTTTGGCCAGATTATCGACGGACGTCAAAGAAGGGACGACATTGAAGAAAATAATTCATGTGACTCTGCGCGACTGCTCTAGAATATTCGAAGCTCTTTTGCGAATTAATATAATCTTTTCCCATTGACCTAATCAATTTTCCACACTCTTTGATCCAGTTAGGGAAATTTCCCTGGTAATTCGAGTCAGTGGTCGGACATTGGCCCATAATGAAATTGAAATGAAAGAGGGTGATGTACTCCACAGAAAGAAGGGTGGCTTGTTACGTGTTTTATTATATATATACATATATATATCGAGAACAACCATGTGAGAACACCAAGTAATGATTAAAGTTTAATTATATAATATCGTGACATGCTCTAGGGGAGCTCGATTTATCTTGTACGCCGGGTGTAATAAGTTGGAGTAGTTTTAGACTCGTTACCTCTGACATTTAACAGGCAGTTTATAATTATGGCTTTAGAATTTTCATCAATACTGTACCTACACATTGCAGAAGGCTCTTGTTAAAATAGAACAGAACTTAGAAACACGCTCACTGATTCGTGCTTATAATTGGTATCAGTTTTATATGAAAAACAGTAGAATGAACAGATCTGTCAAGCACAGGAGAATCTCCCTGCGATGTTTACAATGTTTTTACGCAGCAGTGCGCCGCAGTGGAGATTGTTTTTGGCGCGTTTCGACCCGACCTCGACACGCTTAGGCATTCTTTGCATTTTGTCTCGCGGTGCTGCGCGTGTAAGCGAACGTGTGAAACGCGGTGAAACTGACGTGGGGTGCCTATATAGTATATCTTACTAAATATGTGCAATGAAAGCTGTGATGTGTGCTTCTGTTATTTTGCGTCTCTTCTACATACATACGCTGCTGCAACCCGGGTCATTACAACCCGTTGGTCAATACAACAGCTTTATATTATCTAATTTCATTTGAGTAATCGACATAGTGAACGCTTTGATGGTATTTTCACTGAGTTAAGGGGGTAGTAGCGCATCTTGAAACCCCCTGATCGCCTGCACCTGTGCCTCTTTTGTGAACTTGACAATCCTGTAGGCCCAGTGATGCCAGAATCGTGGGACGTGGTTTCGATGGAAGCGAAGTGAGGGACGACGGTAGACCATGGTGGGGGTAAGCATTTGTCCCACATCCCACGATTCTGGCATCGCTGCGTAGGCCTCAAGTGATGTTCATGGGACATCATGATCCGTGGGGTCGGTTTAATGGGTGTCCCCGTGGAACGGTCACGTGGCATATATATACAACATATATCTCTGTGGCGTACAGAAGTGCGGTAGCCTACACCGTATGGGGTGATATGCCATTAATAGCATAGCGAATGGTCGAATGACGTCACATCGAATGCTTCACAGGAAGGTCTTAGAATCGACGTAATTATAAAGTGTCGTCTTGTTAGGGTGAAGAAGTAGTCTTCGAAGAATGGGAGAAGGAGACCCTTTCATCTAAAAGGACGCTCCTTACATGGCAGGCTACAACATATATGTATATGAATGACGCTCATGTGTGTACAGAGTGCCCCCATAAAGCATAGGATTAAAAAAAGATTTCTTCTAAGAAGGATTTTTTATGGGGAGGGATAAGCAGATAGTCAGGGTCACTTGCATAGTTTTCCCAAGTGGGATGTCATCGCTTTTATTATACAGAATAATAGTCAATTTTAAGAAAACTTCAATGTGATAAGAAATAACTTTTTAGTGACATGGAACTCGTTCTAAAAGTGAATCCTCTCATTTACAATTAAAATTACAATTTTTTATTCGGGAAACTCAGGTACTTCCATGAGGATCACTCTGCAGCTGATTTGAAACGTCAGAGTTTACTTCCGCAGGCAATACCCAATTCCAAACACACAGAAATTTTAAATTGACACGGCTAATTATTAACAAGACCAAATAGGTACACACCTTTGAAGATGCCCATTGTGTAATTGAACGCATCGGGTACGTAATTATTTTGTAAAACCAGAATGAGGGTTCGAAAAGGGGGATACGCGGTATAAAGCAGCAGAAAAAGAGACGAAAGACCGTGTGGTAGTTGTCCCTGTGGGATGGTCACGTGGCCTATATACCATGGCAAGCCGTAGGGGTTGGTCCTGCACGGCAATGGGTACCACATGACGGTGCCCCATAAATAGTCGGCCGGACGCCGGAATTTCCATTATATCGCGGTCCCATACCTAGTCTCCATAAACAATATCATCGAACTCCGCGCCGAAATGGCGTTCCCCATTAGGTGTTTGCGCGCGATATTTATTACGGGAGACGGTCATTGTGATACGTCAGATTTACGAGGGCTTTGTGCTGAAAATCTGTATTTCGCTTCAGGGGGAGAGAGAGAGAGAGAGAGAGAGAGAGAGAGAGAGAGCGAGAGAGAGAGAGAGAGGGTATGAATGAGAAATGGGAAGGAAGACGTCAAAGTTGATGGAGCTGAAAGCTGGGAAATAGTTTATCAATTCTAGCTGTGCCTAGGTTCAACTTTAAACCATCTAGAACACTATCCCCACGAGTTTGCCCCATGCATTCCAGCGGACATGCACTCCATATTTTACGTTGAGTTGGTGCGTCCATGCTCGTAGCTGCTGCGAATAGTAGTTGCACCAACAGTTGTAATCAGGTTCAATTAACAGGCTGTGCGGAGTGCACGTAACAGGGCAATATATTTCAATGTTGCTGCAGAAACGGGTGAACCTGCCGTTCACGTTAAATACGTGATATTGCGCTCATTTTTCTTCGGTGTACAGGGTAGTACACGTGTCGCGATCATCTACAATGTTACTTTGAACATATGCTTGAATGAAGAGCAATTTAAGCGTAAATTAAGGAATTTTAGGAACAGAATTTAGATATTTCGAAAATCTTGAGCACTCATGGTAAACAAATCTTTATTTAATTCTTTATTTAATCGTTGTTCATTCAAATTGATTCAATACAGTATGATAGCTTGTTTAATTTAGATTTCTCTGTCTACTTTGAGACGTGGTTTATAGCAGTTTTGTTGGTGATTCATGTCTTGAAAGAAATTCTGCTTGGTATGGTATAGCGGAGTGTTTGAAGAGACCATTTCGACCGCAGGTGTTGATGGTTTCGCCTCAGTTGGCTGTTCCTCAAATATTTCATGAGCTGAACAAGTAAGTTCAGAGTCACCCTTCTTGAATGATTCATTCTACGAGGGTGGTCTATACAGACACACTGCGCAATTATGGTTTCAAAGTTATTACCTAGCTATTGTCTTTCCATTATATTCTTCTACTATACTTCTCGCGTTTAATACTCGAATTTTACCCCCACGTTCTGCATATAAAAGGAACTCAAGGCATGGTGGAAAGTTGAGGCTCGAATAATTATAAGATTGTAGGAAATCCGTTGTTAATTATTCATTGCTATACATTATACATTTATGCACAAATTTCAAGATGCTTTCGTAGTGTCAGCTACATTATACGTAGAAAATTACATTCTTCTCTCAGCTTAACGTAATTAATTCTCCTGCAATTCAAATTACTCTCTCACACATACATACATTATTTTCTTTATGCAAAGATTCGGTATGAAAAGTATTACGTAAGTTACTCTATCCTTTATGCTAATGGAATAGAAACAAATCATAGGCTAGCATCGTATACGAGGGGTGGGCTCTACCATGGAAGTTTATGGTTTGTTTAACAGTTCCCATGATCCACCATCCGAATTTCCCCTTGATTAATATACGCCCCCAGTTTCGACTTAAGCTCCTTCAAGATCGGCAAGGGCAGACTCCTCTCACGGGACCAAATCATAGAGAACTTGTATCCCTGTTGGTGAGGCGCGGTACCCTCTGAACAAACTACCATGGCGAGGACAGTGTTATAGTTTACGAACACTATAACGTGGCGGAGTGGCCCTGGGAATAAAAAATTTCAAAGTTAGTAAACTCGGTGATTGGCTCGTTGAACCGTTCTTGGATCGAATCTGTATCTTCCTTAAAGAGGAGCAAGGAACATCGATCACCGCGACGTGATAGATTGTGAGGTGAACTTCGATCGATCAAATACTTTTCACTTTCTACAGACTAACATCGATAACGTGACAGAGGAAATATTAGTTTTATCGATCCTCGTGTTCTCGAAGGTCTGTATTTATGGGGCTTGCATTATTTAGAAAGTCCTTTGCTCGAGTGCAAAGTACTTGAATGAAACTTACAAGAGGATAAGTTAAGGTTTTTTTTAAGTTTGCTTTCTTGAAACCCCATAATTTGATATCTGAGCAAATTAAAGAATTCAGGATTGAGTATTAACATTTACAAAAGAAGTCAAGAAGAACACTTACCTAGTTTCCTTTTCGATCCCTGCAGTTGCCATGTTCCAATGATTTTGCTTCCCCTGATGCTTCCATCCACGTTGAAAGTGATTGGAATATCGTTCTTGTGACTGAGAGCCGTGTATTTTATCCTGAACGTGCTCCCAGATGCTTGTCTGACTAAGAAGCGACCGCATCTACTTAAACTCGCGTTTATGGGTGTGCCAGCCACAAAGAACCATTCTCCTGAAAACTGACATAGGGTTCGACGGTTTTTCCACTTCATAAGCACTCGATAACATTTCATGTTGCCATATTAAACACAGTAATTGGATACTACTCTATGTTATCAGGCGATATCTACTTCCCTCTGCCCCAGACGCGTATAAATTCGAATTAGAATCGTGCGTATGCAGGCAAGTTCGAAAATTAATGTCCTCGATCGCGCGTAACGATCCAATATTGACAGCTTTCAGTGCAAGCGTGCAAACTCACGATTCGTTGGGGCCAGCACCTCCGAATTTACGCGCGTCAACGAATCTGCATCAGGCTGGTAGATATCGCGTAATATTGCGCGCCGCGTTACCATTTGCTACGATTCGAATCAACGAGTCTTCCAGATGATTATGGGAATGAGATCCTGCGGCTGTTTGCGCACGTCGACAGATACACATCGTTCGAAATGATTAGTGGGTTCGTCTATCTCACTCAAATAATTAATACACGCGTAGCTGTTCATGTAGCACGAACCAAAGTATCAAACAAATTATTTTCAAATTAATTTGTTCTCAGAGGTCGATGAAAATACAAGTCAAATAGAAGCATTTAAATATCAAAATTTGCACGAAGGCTTTGTATTCTAATACCAAATCTAACACAAATCAATCAATGCTTAACAATTCTGTATATTCCTCCTCCGTCTGCATTAAATATCGAGCGAGGAAAAACGGTAGTCGGCTACCTGATCCAAGTCCAGCGGCTGTCCAATATCCGGGGAACACGCTGTGCAGCAGAATATCAAACAAGCCGTGCAAATCGCCGCCGGAAGTAGCTCGCACGAGCGCAACATTTTCCCTCTTTCGCGCGAGACTGACTCGTTGGACAGACGACCGGTTGTGCTCTCGTTCGTCGCTGTTGCGCACTGCGTGGAATATTGAAACCGTAAACGCGGATTCTGATGGGATTTCGGTTCGTTATCTACGATGAGTTACTCACAGAGGGTTCGGTGGCGTGGACGATGGCCGCCGAGCGTGTATCCACTGTCTGTAAACCCACGGTCGTGCTTAAACACCCGTGACTCGTACTGTTTACCGGTTGCTACTTTATGTACACGAACGCATGCAACTCTACGAGCCACATTCATCTCCATTTGCCCGTGGCTTCTTGAGAATTACGACGTGAAATCGAGCTGCGAGAACCGACGTAATTTACACTGGTTGGTAATTGTTGAGGGCTGGGGTAGTGTCGGGTGGTACCGCTGTGATGAGGAATAGGCAGGATCGATTAAATGGCAACCGTGCAGTAGCATTCAATTGGTTAAGCAAGTGGCTTTGCATTTGTTTTATACGTTTTACAACGATACCGATGGAACGTTGGTAGCTGTTTAATTTAGGCAGTCGTTTTTGTCGAAAATGAAGCATTTCTTTTTCAATTCATTACAAAGAAATAACTTGAAACTGAGTCTTGTTTTTTGACACAAAGTTTATTAACATCTCTATACTACCATTATTCATTGTTAACCACAGTCTTTTCCTAAACAGGAATTGTTTCTTATATTCGTGTATATTTAGAAATCTTAGAAGCAATGATACGAATTATATCCAAATACATTACTGCTTGTTGTAATGAGTGGATGAATGTTGGATTAATTTAATTTCAGGAATTAAATGCTTCCTCCCCCTTTAAGACAGTATTCTTCACAGAGGACACGCGGCGTTGTAACTCAGGTCGCGTGGAACTCGTTAAGTTAATCCCTTAATCATCGTTTGCAAAATGATTCCAGCAAGATCTTCTATCTCTCCTGCCCTCTCTCTGTTTACCGAGGAATGTATAAAGCGCGTTTACCTACGCTGGAATAGCTGTTTACATTCAGGCGAAAGTTATAACGGAAACTGCACCGGTTTACGGACGATAATACGGATTTATGAGCGGCACACACCGCACGATGGTCTATGGCGTTGGTTCATCGTCATTTCCGTGCCGATAAGTGTTTATCTAGACCGACAGCCGGGTGATCGTAATGAAACTATCAGAGGGACCTTTCTTCAGAATAATAGTCGCCTGGGACCTCGCGATATTTGGGAAAGTCACTGTATTAGTTGATCCTTTAACTAGCATACTACATTTCTTGCTGTTTTCGAACTGTTAACTTTTTAATGGCGACTCACTTCATCCCGTGCGATGGATAAATTTCTTTAGACTAATACTCTCGAGGAATAAAACATTCGGTGTACTTTCGGAGGATTCGCTGAAACTGCGAATAAAATGGCTAAGTGAACCGTTTGAAACGATCGATTTCGAGATTTTTGCGAGCTCAATCTCGTCGTCGGGGAATACTCGTGTCCCTGAAATTTATTGAATCGTTTCGTCGGCCTTTTGTTTCCGGCGCGCGATCTTTCTTCGAGAGTCCGTTCGAGCGGACAACGTTACGGTCCAGTTTAATTTATCCGCCGTCATTATTACGCCGTGATTAAACCGGCCGTCCCGATTGTCCGGGGCGATTCTGCTCTACGGGGGTCTAACTTTCGGTTTAATTAAAAAACGTGATCACTGTTTTCAGGAGTCCCTTGGTTATTCCCTTTCTCTTGCCCCTCTTTCGCGTGTTCCAACCCCTTTCAGCGGTTTCCAGATATTTCTAGCAATCAGCCGGAAATGTTTTCCTATTCTCGCCAATTTGTTTTGGCCGGTCGGACGGTCTTAAATTAAAGAACGGGGGGAAAAGAATGTTTGTGAAACCCTTGAACACAGCCCTGAAATAGGAACTTTATGGGTGAAAATGTGCAGCTATCACATTTTTTGTAAGTATAATACAATCGTACCGCGTGGCTTAACTTAAAACCGAATTTGATGTAATAGCGAACTGCAAGTAATTTTGAATTTAGAGTATCGAATTTTAAATAATTTTTAGTTTTAAATGATTATTTAAATTCAGAATACTTTTGAAGTAGAGATATTATTAGAATCTGAGCGAGATGGAGTTGAAGATATTATTGAACTCCAAGTCATTTTAAAAAATTAGCTCTTAACTTGAAGTTAAGGGTCGGATGGTATCGCGTTGGTATATTGCTCTGTTACCGCACTCATCACAATACGTTTCTCCATACAGAGACATACATACCGAGGGTTGTGATACACGTGTATAAAGGAGGAAGCTTCGTTCTCCAAGTCGGAAGATACATTTTCACAGAGAAGTCGACGAGGTCTCTAACAAGGTGACCGCAATCTAGCCAGTACAGCACCCAATTAGCGATGACCCGAACCAGCTCAATTCCAGTGGCCCTTAAAACTATGAAATTAGTTCTCTCGGACAGAGCACGGCCTTTCCCTTAGAATCACCCTTTTCTCGGTGTTCGCCCGGAATTGTCGTGGAAGTACGAACAACGCTCTCGAAGACGCGTTGAAGTGAGTTTATCTCTTGGAAAGTAACTTCACACTTCGTAACAGCTGCAATTGGAAATACGAACTACCACACAGGTATTCACAAGATTAATTTTAATTCCAAAATCTCTATATTCAATCTCTATCTACAGAGTCTCTCACCCCAAACCTAAAAAAATAGTAATTACAATTAAAAATCAGTCACAAACTCAAGCAAACTTCGCCCGTTACTTGCGAAGATCCATATCGCAATACCACGATTTTGAAACGAGATAATTAAACGAGCTAAACAAGCATTAAAGGACGCATATACACGCACATCCACAGTGCTGAAACTGCAGAACGATTTTTGCCCTCGGCCACCGTACAAAGGGACCCAGAATGAAAAGAGTCGTTGTTAGAACGATCGCGTTTAAGGGGTGGGTAGCCTGAAACACGAAACTTTCGCGAGCGCAGAGCACAGTCTGGAGATTTTGTAGTACAATGAAATCGGGGATAGCCGGAGAAAGCGTAGGGGTGGCAGCCGCGCGGGGAGTGACGGACACGATGATTAATGTACGAGGCGTCTTCTGTATAATTACTTAATTAAATTCATACATCACGCGATATTGCCCGATGCACGTCGCGATTCGACCCTTTGTAACGGCCCTTTTGATGAGGAGCGTCCCATCTCGATAGCACCCCCTTCGAAACCGTTAGTAAGTACGGTCTGACTTCTGACTCATTGATAATGTCCCAAGTTCCCGCCAAACGGACATATCAATAACTAATATCGTGGCTTCAAGTTGTCTATGATTACTTCCTCTACTATGAAGCTTTCTAAGCAACGCTACACTTCCACTACACAGTCCAGTGTCTATAGACTTGCACCTCCTATTCCACAAGCTCAACGATGGATCGAAGCAAAGAACCAGCAGAAATTAGGAATAGTAATTGGGCACAGTAGTACCTAATATATCTTCCCAGTAATTTCTACCCAATATTTCTCATCCCGAGCACATTTGCCCGACCGTTCCAGGTGCGCCCCGTACGTCACGGGCAAGTCAATTCTTAACACCAGCGGTTTCGCTCGCCTGGTCGGGAACCGAGCAATATCGGGTGCAACGCACACCGTGTCTTCCACGCGCTGTAATACCCTTGAAGCATTTGAATCAATTACTGCCTGGCGGTTCTTAGGCGCCCCTATCCCGCATTACAAACGGGGTGTCCGGTGTAAAGTGAATTAATTAAGTGTCCGTAGATAGCGGGCCAGGCCCGTGAACACAGGCATATTCCTGAACGTATTGCGATCCGTGTCGAGTCGCAGGGTCATGGGACGTACCCCGAGGATCCTGACCGCCAGCCACGGCGATCGCTCGATTGTGCCGCTTAATCGTTACCGGCGACCCTATACCGCGGACTCAAATTGCTTCGCCGATAACGTCGTTATCGTCGAGGACGCGATTATCCCGGGCAGCACGGTCTCGCGAACCCGAAGAACATGCCCGCAGGGACGCTACCGGGGATCAAATCCAATGGTTCTCTGGATTCTATGGCTATCGGTATCTTTCATTGCTTCGTTACGTACACAGAGTAAGAACGATGCGACGCTGGCAACACGCTGGGCGATTTAGAGCCACCTCATACGGGTCACTTTTCTGGCTCGCCACTGGTAGTTCTTTCTGAAGATTCTTCTGCGTTTATTTTCAACCTGAAAACTTTTCAAACGTTGAGGAAACGGTCTAATATTTCAAACATCGCGTTTCGTTTTTGGCGAAGATCAATCAAGTATGGTTCACGTAATCAAATTCTCGAGAAATGGGTGTTCTGCGCTTCTGTAGTTCTGAATGACACTCGAATTTGGGTATATTTAAAGTGCAAGCATTCTTTGGATTTCGTTATAGCAAAGGTGAATTTTAAATCACTTTTGTGGAAATAGAAAATGTGTTAAGCACGGTCGTTTATAGAAGGCATTTCTCCTGTATTCCTTCTGCAACGTAGTGGAAGTCACAACAGGCTTTTTCAATAAGTTAAGGAACAAGCGGAAGAAGCTTTCTCAAACAGAGAGGGCGAACACGGAAGTAATACATATCGTGAAAGTCGGACGTTCTCATACGAGACAAACACGAGGCGTTTACGAGAATCTCCAGTTTGGATTCTCCTCGTGCTTCTTATCTCTGACGTCGCAGTCTGTCGCAACGATTAAACTTTTCCCCGGCTTCTAGCCAGTCGACGATACTTTCTTCCGACTGGACAATACCCTGGTTGCTGCAGGAGGCACTCGACAATGCTCTATTTACATTTTCACCTGGAAATTTCAGGTCCCAGACGTCTCTTTCCTTCAGTCGAAGCAGAGAAGCCAGTTGCCCGAGTAAAACTTCTTGAAACCTTGAAAAAACGAACTCGAGGGAAGGAGACTAACATTTACTGCGTTACGTGTGATAAATGGGTTTCCTCGATAAATAGATTTATTAAGCAGTCTTGGAGCACAGCCAAATTGCTTTGTAAAGTACAACGTCATCGGTGTAAAGTTTCTTATAACGCAATTTATTTTATAGCTGCTTGCGTGTTTTATATTTCCCAATAGTGACTGCAAGGTAAGGCGATCGTCTCTTTTATGGAGATTTTATGTATGAATATTAAGTATGAGAAGAGGAATACATGTTTCAAAGTGTGTTTTCTGAATCGTAAATCAAAATTCTAGTTTATCCTAAATTTCAATACTTAACCATCTCGCTGAATTAATTTACAGGCCACAGTCGATGGAAAAGCAAAGCCCACTGATTAATAAATTAGATGTTCTCGTTAACAGGCATATCTACCTTATTCATTCAACCTCTTTCGTATTCAAATTCTTCCCAAAGTTCAAATACCTCCCCATTTTGCACACAATCATTTCTCCAGTTCCATCAGTCTATCCACCTTCCACCGAGGTCTATCGCAATTCCCACACTGCAATGATGATCCCGCAATCGTTAGTATCCTCTCATGCGAACCATCATCCTCCTCCACCCATAGCACTCGCGTCATCAGCCCCCAGCTGGAGCAGGCAGTGTGGGCGGTAGTAGGAAGTTGCCTTTCACCGAAATCGGCTTTGCACAGTTTAATCTGCTCACAGCCGTCGTCACAACCTTCTGCAATAATTCAACCATTGCAGAGGACCGAGCACGTTAAAGCCTTTTCCCACGAGACACTTGTACGCCTCCCGACAAGTATTCCAAACACGTCTGCCTACTTTGCAGCTCTACCTTTGTTAAACAATAACCAGTTGCGATCTGAACACACCCGCTGGGTTTACACCTACAAGTACTTGTATGAATCCAATGAACGCAGAGGATCGGAGTCACGGTTCGACCGAGGATCGTATTACACCGCAGGAGGGAAAGGCCTAGGCTGGTAGCCCCGGATCGCCCCGTTAAAGAGGGAAACCGTCGAAACCTATGCCGATGCGGTTCACCGCAGCCACGGTGTTAGGCAGTTCATGTTGCGGCCGCGTTTCGAAAAGTTGGACGCGCGGGGGGACACGTCGTTAGTCGTGTGATCCGTGTCGCTGCGGGTTCGTACGTCAAAATTTATCGTCGGCGCCGCGTGGCACGTCTCGTTAATTATGCACGTATGCGCGCGTGATGCCGGTCGATCCTGGAAAAGCCCTGGTAACAAGCTCCGTGGCGGAGGAAGAGTTTGGGGGGCGCGGGAATCAATGCCCAGGCGCATTCACGTCCATTTTGATGAGATTCCGTTTCATCGGGGCAGACTCTCGTCGAGAGTCGAGCCCTCTGCCCCCATCCCCACAACCTCGTTGCTACCCGTTCGCGGTCTGCACCCAACGAGCGTGTATATGAAAGTTAATGAGTCAAGAGAGGAACGGAGGTTTGATGGGTCCATTAGTATCGTCGCGGTGTAAAGTCGTTGATTAATTTTAGGACGCACCGTGTAATGGGCGGGCATTCCACTAAGGTTACCATCGAAGATCAATTCGCGAAGGAAACTTTGTTCGCGACTGCGCAATGGTCGCGAATGTGAACATAAGAATTGGTTTCGCACTGGAAGTGAAGCTGGACTAGGATGAGTGAGAGTGAGATGGTAAATGCGTGTAGGTGTATGGGATCTTGAGGTGCGACGTGGATGATTTAGCAGGGTGAAGGTGTTGGGAGCTATTAAGTATCGCATTACCACCGGAGAGGCAAATTAACGGCGTATGTAGGTTATTGCAATTTTCACAGCGACGATAATGCTCGTAGCTTCTTAAGACAGATGTTGCGCCGCGGAATGCGATGGAAACGAGTCCGTTCGTTTCACGAGGGAAGCAATAACGCGTCACTCGCAGCTGCTTCGAGAATTCTTTCCTTCCACGGCTTAAAAAATACCACTCGTTTGCAAATAATCCTTACGAAAGCCCCGTAATTTCGTAGCTCCGAGCTTCTCGTTGGCCGCGATCATTCGTCATACTTACCGATCCCAAATTGGTCTCGTACAGCAGGCTGGATAAAAAATATCACCATAATCCTACGGATTCGCCAACATTTCGTGGTCGAATAAGGGCGAGCATCAGAAATAATCCTACCGTGTATTTGGACTAATTATTTATTTACTGCAAGGTATATATCTGTGGAGAAGAAATACGCACTTAAAGAAGCACACTTCACAAGAATCTTCCTTCTGAGATTAGATGAATCTTCAAAATTCGTGGAATGATTTACTCGCTTCCAATTCACAGCTGATTTCGTTCACAAAGCAGCTTCTACAACTCTCTATAGAAAATGGTCGTACTTCGAGGTCCTGCTCCTATACGACGAATTTAGTTTTGCTAACTCAGTTTGAAACGTGAATTATCTAAAAAAAGGAATTCCTTTATCTCGAAAGCCAGGACAGTTTTACTATATTTACAATATATTTACTATATATCTACTATATCTACAATATTTACAATTGAATCAGTCACACTCGTAGGGGATTGAAAGTATCGTAGGAGGAAGATAGTCGCGGGTCCAGGGGGCCTATTCCATTTCACAGATCGCATTGTGCCGGAGGTTTGCGTTAGTTTCCAGCCCGGCCGGTCGACGGAATCGATACAGGCGGCAAAGTATCGGTGAGACGTATCGAAAATTCAATCGCCGTGCTTTCCGTGCTCCCCCCTCGATGCGCACATATTGCAAGTGGCAGGGCATGTCGAATGATTTTCGGTAAACCGACGCGCGGGATTCTGGACGTGTCATTCTAGTAATTAGATCGTATCGGCGTAGTAAATACACGCGTGTCGCTACGCAAAGCAAATCGTCGGGTCTCTTTAGCCACCCCACGCACGACGTATCGAGCCACGCCACAACACTGGCGAATTAATTAACGAGCCAGCCGCATTAATGATGTAACGTCACGATTTACGACGTATCCGCCGCTGAGGGTTGGATCTGCCTTTTTCCGCCCTTTTCTTTCTTTCCTTCCGCGGTGAAATTGCCGTAGAGTTTGATCTCAAATCGCGTTGTATTGTCTGCGCTGTGGTTCCATTACGCGATCCTCGGCGAGTTAAATGTATACAATAACGCGGTAATGGCGTTGAATAAGTCTTGGGCAACTCGAGACTAACGGTGGAAAATGTATACCCGCGTCTCCGCTGGTAATAATCCCGGCACCGAAATGTATAATTGAGGTATTTGATGGAAAAAGGGCACATAAGCCTTTTCCATCAAATGCCTCAATTGTATGTACCTACTTTGGAAGAATTAGTCGTCATAGTGTTTGGAAAGCAAGCTCATATGCTTGAGAATAATGACATCAATTCTTCATAGTTTTTATTCATTTTTGGTAGAACACATAGGTATTCACATACTCCCCTTCTTCTCAGTTTTTTTATATACTGCTCCTCTCTACTCTTACTATCTTTCTTTCTACTTATCCATCCAGAAATGTATGTGCCCGTTCGAAGAAAGTATCCAGTGGTAATTAGCAATCGCCTGACACCCTTCCCCGAGTCCCAGCATCGGGCAGCATCACCCAAAGCGGAGAGGCATTAAATGTACCGCGAGTTATTAACGACGTTTGGCTTCCTCGGGCGCGAGTCCGTGCTTCCGCCGAGAGCGGATTCCGCGCGTGGGCGAGGAGCCGAAGGGTTGCCCGTGTTCGACGAACTGCGAACGAACGATAACGCGAGTGGGCCACCTGCGTCTCGCACGACTTCGCAGAAGTCGCCGACGCCGTTTCACGACGTTTTGGGGGGGACGACCCTTTTTAAGTGGCGACAAAGGTACTGCGCCCTGCTGTTCCACCCCTCGCCCATTCACCCTCGCGTAATATCTTGCCGGTAGTCGGATCGCGGGCGAGCGACCTCCCTTTTTTCTCTCCGTCTTTTCTCTCACTCCCTCCCTCGTCTTGTTTCCCCGCCAAAGGATATTTTCAAGGGTTCAGTGCGCGTTAATGGACGATTTAGCGTCGCGAGCTTGTCTAACCGAGAAGCTTGAAGATAAGCGCACCCTTTCCAACCTGCAGATTCTTGCCACTCGCTCGCAGACGTGGGACGCCGCGGTTGCCGTTGATACATACTACGCTGCGGATGGAATCCCCATCAAGAGACGCAGGTCAGAGTGTGGGAAGAAAACGCTTGTGGCCTGTTGGCAGAACCCATTAAGCTATTTAGCAGGCGCGTGCCTTTAGATGTTGGGATATTCGATGGTAGGAAAGACGATCCGTTTGACTGGATCGATGATTAGATGTGGAAGCTGTGGGATAAAGGGATTTCGCGAAGGGGGCTCTGAAGGTTCTCCATATCTTTTTCAGATGAGAAACGATCTAAATTCCCTGTGCCTCTTTAATAGAACAAAGCCGATATACTATATTCTTTCACGAAACATAGCAGCTAACCAGAAAAGGTTCACATACATCCTGGGAACACCGCCAGCGATAAAGTAATTGAATTGGACAGCTTCCACTCGATCGAGCAATATTAATTTCGAGGGAGCTTCGACCTGTTGGAAAACCAATCAATTTTTTACACCAGTTCGACAGTTCCCTCCGAAAGCAATTTGATATGCGGCCCCTTCTTCGTTTTGGTTTCTCTACTCGTACAGCACAGAGACACACCGTTGTCGTCATTGTCTGACGTAGAATTTCCCAAACTCTGACCACTGTTTCACGGCCCGTCTCGTATCGCGGGGAGCAACGCCGCCCGTTGAGGGCTGGCTAAAACCCCAACGCGGTTCGAGTACGTGCGAGCACTCGGGGAGGCTCGCAGCTGATCGCGACGAGCGGGTGGTAAGTCCCGGGAGGGTGGATTTTAATAAACCGGAAGCTTATTGTGCTCGGTCCGTTCGGTTGTTCGGCAGTCGCGGGTACATGCAGACGCTATCAGAAAAGAAGAGAATGAATTCTGGGCCTCTCTGCTCGCCGCGACAGCGAAGAAGACAGCTAAACGACAGCCCAGGGTGTCGAGGGGAGAGGCAGATGCGGAGGGAACGGGGGTAGAAAGAACTCGAGCCCCGGGGGTTGCATTGTTGCAGTGGCGGTGATTACGACTGGCAAGCGAACTCTCCTTCCACTTTTTGCTGCAAGTTCACCGAGTGGTTCCGCCCAGTCGAGATGCCCTCAAGGTCCCGTGTCTTGTTATCACCGTGAGCAGCCCGTGTCCGCCCTTTAAGTATCGTGCCTTTCCTACGATCTGCTTGATTGCGTCGTTAAAGCCAAGGCTGTAGTAGCCGTTGCTCCTCGCCGCCGCTTCCTTCTGATCCCACCCTCTTCCCTACGATTTCTTCGGCTCGGAACAAGTATGGCAATGACTGTCCCTTGACGAGCACTTTGCAGTGGAAGCTACCCGTTACTCGAAACATTCGTTATCCGAACGGAGCACACCGTTGGAGACTACCGTCTTCTCCCATTGAAACTCCTCCTCTAAGTGTCCAATCACAGATGCTAATCGTAGCTATTTAACGTAGAAGTAACAGTGCACGCGTCCACGATTGATCCTGCGATAGCCAAGTATAAAAGTTAAGAATACGATCCAGGCTGAAAATGTGCCTGCAACCGCACACTGTGACCCACTTCGACGATCCACTCCGAAGAATTGAAACTTCTTTTAAACGCGACTTCTGGCTTCAGAATTCATTCCTGGCCGTTCCTCGGGTCTGTTATGGAAATGTTTTAGAATGCAGCTGGAAATTCTTGGATAACGATGCCCTCGACAAATTTCCTCCCTTAATTGTCGATCTGCAACGAACTCGCGCCACCGTGCATCCATGGCATAAAGAGGTGATGTTTCGCGTGGAGAACAGCGACGTCTCGTTATCGGGACGGGGGAACTTCGATTCCCTCGGATAAAGAGAGGGTGCCCGTTGAGCTGCGTTTAACGAGAAACAAGGGGGTGGTCGAGGAGGATGCTGTCGGTTCTCAGGGAACCTGTAAGACGACTTGGGAACAGGGACTCTTACGGCGCGACGGTAGGAAGCGTTGCTGCCTTTCCCGAAAACTCTGCCCGGACGGTGGAACGGCTGAGACGGGGCGGGGGATGACCCGGGGCAGGAACTTCTAAAATCAATTAGCAGCCCCTTAGGCGATGGGGTTCCGTTCCCGCGACTGTGCAAGGACCCTCTCCATCATAGGATAAGGGGTGATAAGGAGGGGTCGACGTTTATCCCAATAGAGAAACCGGCGGAACAATCACGGCGCCTCTGCGCGTATCTACGCGCACGAGGGGCGATGGTGTTCCCTGTGTGGGGGCACGTGTACGTGTACAGGGTACCTGCGGGGGTTACAGACGCACGGTTCAACCCTTCCGCGCGACCAGCAGCGTCCCGTTGCTGCGGGCTGCACAGATTATCGCGAGATGACTTGGCCATCGAGGGTAATGGACACTTCGCGTCATTGCTTGCAACCATCCTGAAGTTCCGAAACTGAAGTCCCGAAACCCTGCAACTCTAGATTTAACGTAGATTGTAAGTATTCTTCATCTGCCGTGAGATATTCGTCACCGTCAGTAGAGTAAGGGTCTACGTCCGTAGGACCAGTTTTGACTTCATCATCACTACATAACTTTCTGCATGTTAAAAAAACTTTACCTATGGATTCCTTATTTGTATCTGTTGTGAAGCGAATATCTACTTTCTTCACACTCAATTAAAAGAGGCTCCTTTCGCATTTCACGCGTTTTCACGCCGACACCCGTGGGACAAACAATTTATAGCAATGTTTGCAAAGCGAGTTGTACAGTTTCACCAGAAAGTTCCACAGTTGAAATTGTTACGGACTCGCGGTGCAGTTAACGGTAACTTCGGGCGTTCTCTTTCCACGCTCGACGCAGCTTTTCGAAATTCATATCCGCGCACTTTTCTAACTCTATCGTGGGAAAAAGTTAATTATCCCTCCCTCCCAACTCTCCCCGCGAGGCGCCAAGAGCAATTTCCAGCGCTCGTACGCATTCATAGTCGTGAATTCACGCGGAGCGTTTAAACTTTTACCTGGGGGGCCGCTGCAAAGGGTGGACTCGGTTCCTGAGACGGTCTAGCGTTCCTCACGAGTCCCGCGTTCCTATTCGAACTTTAACGACCGTTCGCAATTCGTCCACCTGAAGTTGGATGACCGAGAAAGTCTTCGCGTCTGCTGGCTGACGCGCGTAGGATCTCGCTCAGAGTCGAACTTTCGAGATCTTAGGGCTGCCCCTTGTCCTGACGTTCCGTATAATTGAGCATCGCGGCGAAGGTCCTCTCGACACGGGGGTGGCTGTTCGTCCCTTTGGAGACGTAGAGGTCGACGATGGTCCGAGCGGCTTTCTCGAGCGAAAGTTTTGCTGTTGAAGGGCGAAGGTGTGAAGCACGATAAAGGGAGGGCATGGACGGAGACGCGAAACACAGGAAGAATACATGACACGTGCATTAAGGAAGGCGAGGCAATGATGATCCCTCGTGGTTGGTCCGGTATCAATACGGTTTAAATGTTGAATTATTAAATACCCAATTTTCCCGAAATTGAGCAAAGATGTTCAACTTTAACGACCTGTATCTGTGAAATAAATTATTGATCAGTGAAGTGATGAATAAAACTCCTCCTAATTTTACGCGAACTACCTATTTCATATCGCAGTATCGTCAAAATCCTCGACACGAAGTGCAAATAGTAATTAATTTGACGCGGAACATCCCTATCACAAGTCTCCTAGATTCCAAGTACTATTATCTTGTGCTCTAGCAACACATATTATAAAAAAATCATTAACGGAGTATAAAATTACCATGGAGCAAATATCCGGCGAAATATCACGTTGCACAGAGGCACGCGGGCATGGCGGGAACAACATTCTCTGAAATCTGAAGCAGCGACTCGCGATATTTCACCCCCAAAGCGTTTTATTGAAAGAATTTATTAAAACAATGAAAACGACGGGAGGTACGCGCGATATTTCACCCTGGAAACCCTATTTGCCAGCCGACAATGGGTGAAATCGCGAGTGATTAAATAGGAACGTAATATTCAAGAGCGCTCTTTCATCTCGGCGAGGGCAGAGGGGCTCGTTAAAGAACCTTTGTAAGGGAGTCGTGGATGGGCAGACGAGGTGAAGGAGAGATCGGCAAGGAAGGCAAGAAAGGCTGGACTAAGTCTAAAGATACCGGGCCGATTAGAGACCGTTGTGACAACCCCTAGTCCATCTTCTTATTGCATGGACCCGTTTCCACTTATTCTACACAGGGAGGAGGCTGGAGTCTCTCTGGTCGCCGACTTTGAGGCGAGTTTCGCTCTCTTTGAAGAGGCCTGCCGCGACCCTTCGTGACCCTACGAGGGGCCGGGGATGCTGCAAAAAGGCCTGTGGTCCTTCGGTGGCACATTTCTGTCCGATTGGAAGGACCAAAGGACTCGGGCCAGGGCCGAGGGACACGCGGATTCGTTTAAATGAAGACGAAGGGACCGAATGTGTCCTCTAAATCGTGAAATCACGGAATTTCTTAGCTCTGCTCTTCCCTGCTATCTCTTTTCTCCTATTGACGTACGACAGTGTCTGTTTCTAGGCGATGCTAGATTGACTCGTTCTATGTCGATTAATTTGGGCCCGTGCCCGTGTGCTTAGGACTATTAAATCAGTGGCTGATGAAATTCTTGACAGATTTATGAGATTTGGAAGTTTGAGTCAGAATGGTGGTTTGTAGATGTGTTGTGCTTTATTAAACGGATTGGATTCCTTCTCTCGAGACCGCGATTTGTGTCTGCAGCCTTGTGGCGGGAAAGCATTTCGATCGACGAGAATTTTATTACATTCCGTGCATATTTCTGCACACCCGTGAGATTTATAAATTTGAGGGCTGTGTAAGAATTCGTTTGGAATTTTAGCGGGGAGTTTTATTATCGTGTCTCACGAAGGATCGAGTTTCTCATCCGGGACTACGTAATGGGAGGAGTGGGGATAATTTTTTTTAGCGAGACGAATGCTTCTCGTCGACGAAATATAATAGCATTATCTGATGAGTTCTAATACTTCGACATTTACACACTCACGCGTGTCTAGACGGACTCAGATATTTTACGTTCAATCTATTTTGCTGTTGTTGTGGAATATATTGCTTGTGATTAAAAGCTAGCGTGCACACCTTATCATCTTCATTATATTAAGTCAGGGTAAGTCTGTGCTATAACGTGTAGGGTATCAACGCTTTATATCTCAACAGGTACAGCTTTATTTAACAGTATTATTTTGATTTCCTTTTTTTGTTCTGCTCTATGAACCGAATGACCACGAAAGTAACGAGTCGCTAGGACCATAAATTTTCTTATCCCGCGAGTTGTTACTTCCTTTTCGATCTTCCTCGCTGACGTTCCTCTGAACGAACTCTACACCTCGCACTTCGTCATCTCGACAGTAGGGTTACATAATTTTTCAACTTGTCAGGCGTCGCCAGAACGTTACCCGCGGGGCCGACTAATATAATGTAACGAACGAAGAAAAACGAGGGAAAGAGCGAAGGTTTGGCTGAGGGACTCTTTGTAAAAGATGGAACCAATCCGAGGGTCCCTCTCGTGCGTGCTTCTTCGGAAACGATGTTGAATAGCTTCGGGTAAGATCGCTCTCGTGTCCAGTTCCGGCCTCTCGGCCTGTGAAACTTTAACGCGTTTACCCTGTTACTCGACTGAGGACCATATATCTGCGTGCGGAAGATGAAGATCCTTGCGCAAGATCTCGAATTCGAGACCTTTCACTTGTCGTCGATCATGATTAGTAGCGGTAGTAGCTTTTCGCTCCTTTCCCCTATATTTCTTGGTTTGTTCGCCCCAGGGTGTCTTAAAGAATTTTGTGAGAGGAGAACAGTGTCTGATCTTTGGCAGCACTAATTGGTAATTGGCGATTTAAATTGGACATTAGAAACATGAAAAGTTGATCTGATTCTGGGATTAGTTTGAAAGCATATAGAGTGTGGAAAATAACTTGTAACAGAGATATATGTAGATACATAGTCAACGTATCAAGCGACTCAGCTCTAAGGGGATAACCGGGGTATAAGATCGTTCGTCAATTCGAGTTTTCTTTCCGGATTATCCGTTGAATCACCTCGCGCCAGGCTGTGCAAATATTTTTGAAGGAGTGTTTATATTCTGGTGGCTCGAGCTAATGGTACGAGAAATTTCGTGAAATTTGTAATCCTCCAATTTTATGTTCCTCTACAATTTGTTCTCATATCACTTTCTCCTGTTTTCTCGAATAACAGCTTCTCTTGATATTTTTAAGTAGCAGAGAGGTAGCTTTGAAAATACAATTTCATTGTTATCGATTAAATTGTCAATGGTGATTGTTGAAACGAGTCTAATCCTGTGAAGGGAATTTTAGATTCTGATCAGACTCTTTTGTGCAGCGTAGCTTACGCATCTTGATTCAGATGCAAATTGGCCCGTGAGATGGTAGATTCACAGTTTACTAACGAGCGTTTAGAGATTCCGTGCAGGCATCAGCACCAGGACCCTCCAAGTTTCAACCCTTCCAAGTTAGGGGTTAATTGTGTCATCGTGATCGATCTGTTTGCATGATTCAGCTACATCTCCAACTCAGCTCATAAATGTGCTACAAAAACCTATTCATTAAGTTGCTGCATAATGCATGCATGTAAAAGACAATTGTATCCCAGCAGTCTATTTGCAATGAAATTTGTAAACGTTTCATAATTTGTTTCTATGAAAAGTGTGGTAGGTAATTGCAAAAACGATTGTGTTTTATTTGTTCTCTTATCTAGCATTTACACCTCTTCCTTTTAATTACCGGTTAGTGTCTCTAATTCAAGTAAATGAAACAAAACGACACGCGTATGTGTTCTGGTTGAGTGAGCGTCAAAGTTTTCTACCAGATAAAATGGCAAGTTACTGTAGATTTCTTCTGGTTCTGTTAAATTAAAAAATTATGCTCTATGCGAGAATTACAGAGTGTTTAGTGGCTTCTACCTAGCGTAATATTCCACTTCGGTAAATAGCTCCGGGAATTTCACGGAGCATGTTCTCTGCGCAGTTAGACGCAGGAATGGCATTATCCATTCTGCTGCTCTGTCAGAGTTTTATGAAACTCTCGCCGCGAGCTGGCAGATTGTTTCCCGTGATTTATGTTAAAATATCATCAATATTACGCTGTTACCGTTCCATGCACCAACTATGCTCGATCTTCCGACAATTTAGGCAGCACTCTGTATCAAACTGCATAGTTGGCTATGTGGCTAGCGAAATTTAATATACGCAGGAATGCTTCAGCGCCTAAAATATTAGAACTAGGTCGAACGGCAGAGTTTCCTTGTCTTCACGGCTGACTAACGACGAGTTATATTACTAGCTCCCCCTGTCCTGGCAATCACGCTCTTATTTGAAGAAGAATTAAGCTACACACACTCCTCTTGTTACTGAGTTAAGAGAAACTCCGAATCTGTTTGTAGGCAGACCAAAATCGATGTACCTTCTGCACCATTATCACCACGCGTTCATAACCTCGTTACTCAGATATCGAGCAGAATGATAAGTCGCAGGAAGGCAAGGGTGGCAAACGCGAATGACCAGTTCGAAAGTCGTAGGTAAATCGCGGGAAGGGGGCCGCGGCCCGTTTCCCCGGGGCAAATTTCCGATTTATTCAAGCCCGCTCCCGAATACTTGGGAGCCCATAAAGAGAATGAATGGGATTGTGGCGGTTGCAGCAATGCTTAGGGCTGCTTTAGGGGGTTCATGAAATACGCGCTCGCTACCCTCTTTGGGCTTTGCTTACTCTCTCTGTCACACTCTGTCCACCCTCCTCGCCTTCTTTCTCTATCGCTGCCTCTTTCTAACGCTGCCTGTATTTCTTTAATCCTCTTCCTCTTTTATCAATCCCACCTTCGGCCAATAGGATCCTCCGGTCTTCGACCATCTCTCGTTCATCTCCTCGATCATTTGCCGTCTATTCGTTCATAATTGCGCACCCGTTCGCACAATCGTCTCTGTCTAACTTCCGTTCATTTAACTCCCCTGCTCGCTCCCCTCCGCCGCGTATCGAAACTGTTCTCCCTCTCCGCGGGGCGGCCAGCGATATTACCATGAATTTACATAGCCACCGCTCCGAACTCTGAACATATTGCGCAGCTTTGATTTATGTGAAACATTTGCTAAATATTCCCGCTTAATCTCGGCCGCGCGGAATGCCTTTCCGTAACGAGAATGCGCGTCGTTTCGTCTCCTTCGTCGAGATCGGGGAGGGTTCGACGGTGGACTCCGGGGGGATCAGGATTTTACCCTCCTGCGCGAGAGCCTCTCACCTTTTTTTTTTTCTCTTTTACGAGAGTCCATGCGAACGGAATTAGCAGTCGTATATTGGCCAGATAGCTGTGGGAATAACGGCTGCAGCGAACTTCGCGGATTTCCCTCCTGTCCTTGGCGTTTTTCTTCATACAGGGTGGCTTAGTGTGAATTAGGACCATAGGCGTCTGTATTTCTTGATGATATAAAAGAGTATTATTCGTACGTCTGGATGGGAAAGTTTTTGTAAGTGTTGTAGCTTTTATTATCTTCATTTGAGTGGACCAAGTATTTGCGATAGATTTTTCAGTTGATAACAGAGTGGCTGGAATAAAGTTTGCTCAGTTTGTATAGGGAAAAATGTGATGACAAAGTGATTATCTTCAATGAAATTAACCCATCGTGGACGCGAGTGGCATATTAGCACCATTTTCACGCTGCTTTGCGTTTGAATAATTTCTAACGCAGGAGTTCCTAAGTAGTTCCTAGTCCCATATGATGTATTTCCGTGGAAAAGCGCCGAGTTACAGAGCCACTTCATAAATGTCGACGCTCGACAACTCGTTGGGCCCGTTCGACCTTAGTAGGACGCGAGGTGGCTGGAAAATGTATGCTGCTCCTGAAGATTAATGAGAAAGCAAATCACTTTGGTGCACGTCAGATCGGCGTGAAAGGGATCTGTTAAGCGTGGTTGAACCATCGAAGAGGCCATGATTTATCATCGGACTCGATAAAATTCAAACCCATTTGCGCGAATAGTGAAAGCATGGACTGGGACGAGTGAAAACCGAAACGTATTAGATTCGAGTTTGAAAAGAGCGGCGAAATAAAACGTGAGAATAGAATACGTGACCGGGGAGGGTGAGCTCGGTGTTCGTCGCGAATAGGGGTAGATAGCACGATGTATCTTACGACAGTGCCTCCCCAAACGGCTATAATTTGAAACGGTGAAACGGTATCCTCAGCTGCAGGCTATTTGGCGGTTTCTCCAGATTCCATTGGCCGTCCTGGTGCGATGGCCAGTCGGCCTAGTTCACATTTGGCTTCCTCCACCCCCTCGCGGACAGGGAAGTATTCCTACTCCCTTCAGGGGTGGACGCTCACCCCGAAGCCAGCCAAGTCTGGGAAACACTATGCCACTTAGCATCAGTTTCGTGATTTAAAGAAGTCGGGCAGAGGGCTGGATGAATTTTATTTGGACTCAGAGCAGTGAATCATAATGTGACGCAACATTTCAATCCTTCGTTTCGGAGTTTGCAGTTACATAAAAATTCATCTCGGCTCCACGCAGTGATATTTCATTCTTTCGTTTGAGTTATAGCATTGTGCCTTAACTTAATAGTGAGCTTTTTAAGAAATATACAGAAATGAAAAATAGTCATCACGGGATCTCATCGTACCATTGCAGCTGTTCGTGAAGTTTTTAATTTAGAAACATTACCGCGTGTAATTAATTGTCGGTGTTATAGTAACTGTTCTGTTTCAGTTCATGCCGCCTATATAATGTAATTTCACTGCTTGCAATTTCACGAGAAGCCGAGAATTTTCATTAAACCATATTTCCACGAGTGGTTAGTAATTTAGCGAAAGTTCTGGGCTAGTAGCATTCCCTTTGGGTGATTTTCGCTCACACAGCGTGACAATTTAGACATCCTTTTGTATATAGAACCATCGAAACTCATAATTTGACAGAACTTTACTTGTGCGCCCTTATATTCATCTTCTTAAAATTAAAGTAAAATAAAAGAACACGCGGTACCTCACTTCACTTTATGGCAAGTAAAAATTTGTACATACCCACGCGTAGAAAGCTACACAATGAAAGCGGACCAACATTTAGCGTAAATTTCAACCAGGCAGACGCTTATCCCACCCCCTTCTACGTTAGTCACATCTCTCGCAGCGTCGATCATTAAAAAGCTCCTCTCGTTTTTCCCCGTTCGCAACGTGCGCATCCCTTTCCCCCCCATTATACAGCGATGTTGCGCGAAAAACGCGTGGATATATCGGCTTGTCCCGGCCATTTCCGTTTTCGTTCAATCTCCACCTGGTCTTACGCCTCTCTCGGTCCGGCTCACTCCCGAGCCTCGCTTGGCGGCCCCGCTTTTTCCTCCCCCCCCCTCTCTCTCTCTCTCTCTCTCTCTCTTTTTGTTTTGTTTCATTTCCCACTTCACATATTCATACGGCACTCTTTTGCTTACAATAAATGCGGACCATTTGCATGTAGGGGTCTCTCTGGCAGGGAACACACCCCCGTCCCCCTCGATAGGCTGGGTGGCCTGGCCTCCCTGGGGCGCTCGCTTCGACCACCCCACCGCGGCTCAACTCCAGCGCGATAAGCCGCCCCCGGGGAGCCGCGATTGTCTCGATTTATATGCATGCACAGACGTAGGTGGTGGGCCGTCGCTGCTCTCTGGCTGCTGGTACACTGTCGTCGTCGGGGGTGCGTGGGAGGGGGTCGGCTTGGGAAGACAAGAGCGGTAGAACGGTGGTAGACGCGACCATCGATAGATCGATCCTCCAGGCAGACAGTAAATATCGCTGATGAGCCGGTCCAGTCGTCGACGATTGGGACTTAGGGGCCGGGGGGTCGAGGAGCCGGGGTGCTTACCCTGCGATTTGTCGAGTGGCAGGAACCCTGGCGCCACTCAGCACTGTCGTTGCCTCCGTGCAGGCTCACCCCCTCCCTCCCCCACGCACCCATACCCCCCCGCCCCCTGTTCCCCCAGTTTTGCCAGCTTTTATCCGCCGTTCGACCATTCTTTATGCGAGCGATTTCTGTTTTTTACGCTCTCGGTCGGAGAGTTTGCTAGTCGAGGCACAACCTTGGGGTGCCTTGGGAGGCCCGCCGCGGCTCGGGGATTAACGTTGGAAAATTTTTTTTCCTCGTTGAGGGAAGCCGTTCGAAGCGCGTGGGGCGCATTCCATGTGCGTGGAAATACGATGGAACGATTATCCGATTTAATTCGGGCACGGGATTTTAATGACTTGCCGAGCAACGTTTCCGCTTTACCGCGGGGAAACTAATTGCGAATAAGCGCGTGCACGGGGTGCGATGCTTTCGGGAATAATTGCTGTAGATTCGTCTGAGTTTCTTTTACTGTTTAAGAAGTTGAGACACGTGTATTTTAGCCCGAGCTTGCTTATCATCGATGATAATTATCTTGTCGAATTCGGGGACTACGTTAATGGTATTGGAAACAGGGATACGATATAATCTATTGTTGTTCTGCTTGCAGGTCTCCCTGTGCGACGACTATAGTCTACCAGTTGATTTCGTGAACAAAAGACGTCCTGTGAGCGCTGCAACTGCAACGTCTACGGTGCAGTGGGCGCTACCGAGTCCTACAGTCGAAAGTGTGAGTACCACTTGCGTCGATGCTTGTCCGATGGAGTGTAAATTACGCGGGATTTGGTCTATTCGAACATTCAACGGAGATTGTAATGGATATAGTGGACCGTAGTGAGAATTCACAAATATTGAATGACCATAACAGATAACAGGAAGGGAATTGCGAAGACGTGCTGGTATCCTTCAGTATTTAAATTCATTACGAACATTATATTTTCAACTTGTCTACGTGATAGATGCAACGAAAGCGTCAGAATATTTTGCACACAAGTTTATGAAGATCGACGACTGTTTAATGACATTTCACTCAGCAATCACACCACGTTGAAAAACTTCCTTTATTCTATGAATTGAAAGGAACAGAAAGCTATAATCGTGTCGAATAAAAGGAGATTCACAAGACGAAAGAATTATCATGCGAATTTAGGTTTATTTCTCATGCCTTTCCTCGCGGATTTCCCTAAAAAATTTCAACGTCGTCTTTCCCCGCGCCTCTCTGTGGCACGCCCTAATCTTAATCCGATCGTGATTAGTCTAACCCTCTATCTTCGGCATCGTTGGCCACAGTACTGGCTCAGGATTCGTCCCGCTGGTTAACGGCAGTATTGATATTTTCTCCTGGCTGGCGCGCCGAAGAATCGGTTGAAGGGAGAAATATAATTACGGTGGTGACAAAATACCCCCTGGGCATGATGGTCTAGGGACGGTGTACAGAGATGGGGCGCACGGGGGCAGGGGGTGGTGGAGCGTGTTCCACGGGCGAGAGAGAACGACGAGCGAACGGAAGGACGAGGGGAAACGTGCGAGCCGGGCGAAAACGGGGCAAGAGGGCGGGGGTGACTTCCGGCGGTGCTTATAATTGTTCCAGCACTCAGTTTCTGGTGCTGCGGATTGCCCCGAGCGTAACGCCTAAATGCTTCTGCAGTTGAAATACAGTTCACCTTGACTATGCTCTCTGGTGTCCTCGAAAACGCGGTCGCAACGTCACGCCTGGCGCTGCCTCCAGATCTGGGTTTACTTTGCCACCGGACGTAACTCTTAGCTGGTGTTAAATCGCGCCTTGTTAACGCGGAGGTCCGTGCAGAGGCCTTAATACAGAAAACAACCCCGAAATAAATAAGAACACGATCAGTTCTGTCATCGTGGGCGACTAGAGACGTTGGAAGCTTCAGCCCAATTGGGTCAAGTCTAACCAATTTCTTTTCTACCCTTGATTGCACCTCTTTACACAAATCACACAATCTCCGTGTGCCCATCAGCATCAGAGTATCAATTACCGTAGCAATCCAACTAAATCGAACTAGTTCGTCCCACGATTCGTTTAAAATTCTATAAAAAGCGTAGCGTTGCAGTCCAGTGCATTACTTGTAATTCATCCTCGTCATCATCGACAAATCGTTAATCTCGTTTGCTCGAGGAAAGGTGAAGGCTTGGAAGAAAAAAGAGTATGGTGGTTGCGAGGAGGCTGGTAAATGGGGAGGGGCTGCAGAGGGAAAGGGACATGGGGGTGGTGGGACACCTGGGAGCGCGGAACAAAAGTTTCCTTCGCCTCGTTGTCACCGAGGCGGTCCCTGACGAAAGTGCTCCTCACGGAGGGGGCGAGACAGAGCGACGAGGAGAGGAAACGGGTAGCACTTGATTCAAGAGGGTGAATCGTTATGACTCTCGCTCGTAAGCCCTACTTAATACTTTAGCGCTTTATTTTATGCGTGAGGTCGGGCCCGGCTGTAGGTCGCATTTATCACTCCAACAAAGAGCCACGCCGCGGGAAAGTTGGAGCGGACGAGCGCGTGCGGGGACACCTCGCGCCCCGCAAGTTCGCGGCTCCGGCGAAAGTGAAACGGGGATTTATAGTTTCCTAAGCAGCGCAGGGCTCCGAGGAACATTCGGTAATGGGGAGGTGGGAATGAAACACGCTTTGGTAAACTATGAAACGAGAAATGGTGCGTGTTCGCGATTTTGTCAGGCGATCGGTTTTGCGATTGATAGTCGCTTCATTATAAAAGATTTTTTTGGGTAGAGCGTATAAAACTTTCTCGTAGAGATCGTTTACAGGCGCAGGGATTTTTATTTGTACCGTGGCAATTGTTATTGTATTTAATATACTCATTTAATAAGGTAATTTAAGGGAGGTTTCTGCCTTGTTGGGCCAAAAAACGTTCGATTTTTTACCAATTTTTGGTGCGAAAAGTATTAAATATAGAATGTTGATATTTGGTATGTTGACTAAGCGGTCTTTATTGAACATAAAAATATTTTTTAAAGTTTGACAAAACATGGTAGTGGGAGTGGGATGAGCCACGTATGTCGGTGCGCGGGCGATGACATTCTTCGCTTGCGGAAGTCGTAAGTCCCGGACAGGTGATCTGAAGCAAAAAAATGAAACATATTTTTACTTTGTACAATATTGTGCATAAGTTGAACCAGAATCAAGAAGAAAAATTGGAAAATAAGACAATAGTGAGCGATCAAAGGGAATTTTGTTTTTTTAACAAAAATTTTTGCAGTTTTTTGTTCATTAGATAAAAACGTTTGAATATTTTTTGATAATTCTGGTTCAACATAAACACAATATTGTACAAAGTAAAAATAGGTTTCATTTTTTTGCTTCGGATCACCTGTCCGGGATTTACGACTTCCGCAAGCGAAGAATGTCATCGCCCGCGCACCGACATACGTCCCTCATCCCACTCCCACTACCATGTTTTGTCAAACTTTAAAAAATATTTTTATGTTCAATAAAGACCGCTTAGTCAACATACCAAATATCAACATTCTATATTTAATAATTTTCGCACAAAAAATTTGTGAAAAATCGAACATTTTTTGGCTCAACAAGGCAGAAACCTCCCTTAATAGTAGTGAGTGTAGGTTTCGTAGATTATGTCTTTCTATAGTCCACAAAAGTTTCAAGAGACTACTATCCATTCTTAGTGGCGAAATTCGCATGTACTTAGCAGGAGTAGGACATTATGCAGGAACACGAAATCTCTGAAGGTTGCGAGCGATCCCTCGCGTCTGACTCAGCTCGTGAAATGTATTACAAGAGTGGTCGTGCAGCAGACTTGCCCATTTATTGATTCATTGATTCTATATGTGTGCGAAAAATACGAGAAAAGAGACGAGTAGACTTCAATCGATTCGGACGATTCGACAATTTACAGAACGTTACAGTAACGCTGTCTTGTTTGTGAGATTGGGGTATTTCTGTAGTGCAATGCAAAATTGTGGATGTAATACAGTCAAAGTCGCGGATACCATAACGTAGCGAGATTATGTGCAGGCTAATAATCGCGGCCAATAATAATACAGCGGTCGTTGAATCGGATTAAAGCCCGATAAACCAATGGGATTATTGGTTGAGCGTTAATATAGTTGTTCTTGCTGTCTATGGGCGAATGTGTGCAGTATCGTTTAAAATTCATTGGGGGAAGTAGATTATTATGTCACTTGACGGGCTTTCTGTCTTTATTTATCTTGTATCGATTCGGCGAACACTAGCATCGATCTTTAAGACTATTTTAACGTGACAGCACCACAGACTGTACAACCATTTTTCGCTAACGCAAGCACATTTTCGTGAAAAATGATAATTGAACAGCTTGTTAGCATTGATCGGAGCAAACGCTGCTTTGTATTCATCGGCGGAGAATTTCGATATTCATCGGAGGTCCGATAACCGAGCGATCATTCTTCTCGGAAGTCGAGAAGATTACGTGGCCGTAACCCTCCATTTTCCTATTCTTCACTAACTGCGAGGGTACATCGCTCGAACTAAATATGAATTACGAATTTAATTATCGAAATCCAATCTAGAGACGCGGTAGCGTCTCGATGCCGAGTTCAATTCTACTGCAAGACTGAAAAGAGAATTTCGAGCATTCTAATAAATAAGCTGATCTCCGCAGCTGTTCCTGTTTCATAACTACCGATCATTAGTTTTCATTCCTGACACACTAGGGGATCGAAAACTGTTTTACGGTCACATTTTTATACCATCACATTTATCTTAACGATTCTAGGTGCTCCTATCCATTTTTTAAACAACCCTGCCTGCAATCCTTGGATAAAGCAAACCACCATTAATTTCGTTTCCATCGATCGCGTGGCCGAAACACGCCCTGTCAGCTAAGATGCTCGATACAGCCCGTCTCTGGCTGAGATCTACCCTCTTCCCTCGCGCATCGCGAAGCATCAGTCAACACGCCGGCCCACGACATCCACGGATCAGGCAATACGGGTATGTTTGCGCTCGCCTAAGTCGAGCCTGTCGCCGCAGTCATCGGATTTTCGACAGTTGATCGAGCCGCTTCCTCCTGCAGACTCTTCCGCCCGAAACTCGTCCCTGTAATTTCCGTATAAACATCCACGAATTTATCTGTTCCAGCGAGACGGCCGGGGGCGACGGGGCGGGGGGTGCGAGCCAGAAGGCAATCGCCTCCGTGCTCGAAACAGCCCCCGGAGGGCACGACGCTCAACTTTGGCAGGAGAATTCCAATTTTGGCCTCTTTCAATTTAGGGCTACTTGTCTTCCTCGTCGTCTTCCCGTTCGTCTTGTACCGGCAGACGTCGCGCCTCCGTCCGCCGTCATTTCAATCCGTCTTTCCTTTTCTTTACCTTCCAGCCAACTCCTCGATTCGTGATACAACCACCCCACCGGGCCTCTTCGAGGGTGGTAGCAGGAGCTTCCGTCGCCATTGATCAGACGTCTCCTCCGAGAAGTCGAGCGTCCGTCCTCCTCTCTTCCATTCCCCCGTTGCGTGCGTCGTCCCTCGTTTAGGCCCCGCGGCCATCGTTATTGCTCCTATTACTCGTTATTATCATTAATATCGACGGCTAGAATCGCGAGCGCGAGTCTTCCTTGGGGGAAAGTAAAGCTTTCTTTCTGCGGCGGGCCAATGGAAATACGGCCCACTCTGCGCGCACTTATTCCGTTTAATGAGAAGGTGTACCGTTCCTGAGCACATAATATTCTCGCATTCTGTCGGGCTGTAATTTTAACCGAGGCGTTGAACGCATTTGAAAATGTAATTTCGAGTAACTCATTCGACCATAATCGTTACTTAAATGCTGTAATTATCACAAAACACTGCCCCCACGCTGGCGAGGCAGGTTTTAAGCGTCCTCTCGGTATTCTGCCCGCGTCCAGGGAATCCAGTTAAATTACTGGAACGTCGAGTACCTTTATTAAGCACGGAGATTAGAGGGAAATTTAGCCGACGTATCGGACAATATTTCCTTCGAGCGCAGCCGTGGAATTCCAATTGCTCAAAGCTGCTCTCCCGACCCAGCCGGCGGATAAACCGCCCGGGAAGAGGAAACGCGAGACGGGGTTGTTTTCTCTGGAAATAACGATCATCCGTGGGGAGGGGGAGCTAAAAATGTTTATCCGCCGGCCTTGGCCAAGGCATTACCGCAATTGGCTGCGTTCAGGGGCTGGGAATTGCGTCGGACTAACGTGTCGCGTGCTTAGTCGAAGAAACTCCCGCAATAACCCTTGCTGATGGCATCCCCCGAAGGGACGAAGCTGGACGTTGTTAGGCGTGCACGAGCGCCAAGCGGCCTCCTCGCTGCCAAATTAGTATTGTTACCGAGTCAATAATTTCTATTGTTCTCTTGCCTGTTTTCCGCCCTCGCGAATCTCGTCCCCTGGCTCTGCCCGTCCAATCGTGCTCGTGCTTCGGTTGTTTACGAAAACACGCTCCTGGAAAACTATGTGTCCCCTTCGGATCGTTTCACCTTGCGGAGAATTTTTCTGGCGACGGAACAACGAGGAGACCCCCTTATTGGCTCTAACAGTTCACGTTTCACCCACTCGTTGCGCGTGTTCTTCAACGATCCCGCTTGTAAAGGAACTCGCGACAGGGAAACGCGAGTGCAGCCACTTGACTAGGAGCTTTTGCTTGTACGTGCTTTCTTTGCTGAAATTTTTCACGGCGCGGTGGATTATGACGCGCGAGCGGTTTGAGAGAAAACCCGGGAAATTGTTCTACGCGCTTTTAACTGTCGTTTAATCACGTTTGCCCGCCAGTTCTCGCCCCATTTAGGCACTCGCGTTTGCTTCGAGTCGCGCTCATCCTTTCGCTGCTCTGGGCGAGCCACGTCGGCTGGAATGTTTGCCCGGTTTCTCGTGTAAATAATACACGACGGACCGGGGGAGCTTTCAGCGTATAGTTGGCGTTGGATCGTAACGGAAGGAAACAATTTCTGCTCTGTTTTCAGGCGGAAGTCGAGGTCGTGGAGCAATATAGCGACCCCAGGGATAGTAAGAACAAGACGTACGTCGAGCCAGGAGCGGAGTCGTCTCTGCCGACGTTGTACAGCAAAGTAAATCGCAACTATTGCCGACCTTATACGGGTAAGTGGTGCATATTTCGTCCCGTCACTCGAGACAACGTTTAGAATATCTCGACACGCGCCTGGATTCCGTAAAATTTATACCTATTGCAATCTGTGCATTGTTTAATGGTTGAAATTTTTAATGTTTGTATCTCGGTGTTATAAATTAAAATCGAGGGCTTGGAAGTTATAAGGAATTGTAAGGAGAAGTTAGGGATCAATGATTGTTGAAAGAACTCGGGTATCTTAGAGGTTCGATCACAATTTTAACACCGCATATAGTCCAATTTTAAATACAAAGCTGAACCCAAGGTCTGTTCTAAGTAAATACAAAAATGAATAGTGCAGTAAGGTTCGGTGTGATCCTTTATTCAAACGACCACTCTAAATTCACAATATTTTTCATTCAACTGTCAATGCACCAACAACTGCAGCACGGTGCAGTATCTGTATACCTATACAGGTATATTGACCATCAATAAATCGTAGTAAATTCATGCAAATCCAGAAATACAGAGGAGGGCAGCGACTCGTAAATTCCAGGAAGCACCGACCTAATGAACTGTTCGGATCAAACATATATCGGGAGATCGAGCTGTTCCTAGCATTATAATAAATAAACGTAAACCGTTGCTCGTAAATCAGGGATTTAGCCTGGCGTCTGGATGATAGTCACCGCACTCTTCCGCCCCTGCTTATCGATTGGCCTCGCGTCCTTCGTCCAACTTTCTACCAACCGACTCATCCAGCTTCTTTTCCCTCTATTTTGAATCCTTTCTCGCCAAAGATAGTGGATCGTACATAATATGGCGGCTGAGTAAACATCAGGGTTGCAATTGATCGCGAAAATGTAATGCTGCCAAAAATTCCATCGGAAGTATCGATCCTCGCGCCGCGAGTGCTGTCGCGTGCATTGTTGCTGTGGCAACGGACATTTCAGCCCGAATTATTAAATATTTCGGCATTTCTTGCGTTCCATCGGTACTCCTGCGCGCAGGAATTTTCACCAGTTTCATTATCACGTGTCATTTATTCCCGGCGCAGTAATTTCTCGTGACAAATGAACGTCACATGCAGGTGACACCGATAATTAAGCATTTCCCGTTAATAAAAGTAACTATTAGCTGCACTTTTCCGGAATGTTAAAATTAAATAGCCTAGGGGGTGTTTATTATAGGAGGTGGACCCTGTTTGTTATATTTTCGGTGCGCCTAATTAGGAATGGACACTGGGTTGATTAAGGGTAGTGAAAATGCAGCGTGGCTTGTGGCACGTAGTTATCCAAATGTATGGCTGTGGCGAACGCGATAAATGGGAATTTTCGTCCACGGGTTCCCAGCGACTCGAACGTCAATCTGGATTCGAAACGGCGATCCGGATTTGGACCTTCGAAGCGGGTGAAATCTATTTCTGATACCGCGTGGGATGCAGCCGTATAAATCACGTAGCCAGTTCCGTTTCAAAGCACGATATGTATTACGAATATTCCTGCAGATGAAGCTAGTTTTCAATTTTCACTCACCCTTTTGCGTTGATTTGGAATGAAAATTCAGTGTAATAATATAGAGAATGGAATTACCAAGCTTCTCACTGTTAATTGTGTAGGTATATTTACCAGGAATTTACAGTAGCAGCTTTGGGTAAAACTTAATTTGGATGATGAATCTTACGAAAATTACGAACCAATTGTTTTCTTAAAAATCTAAGATGACAGCTAGAGAAAGTGAACTACTTAGGGATGATCTATTTTTGTCGACTATGATGCAAGTTTGCAGTATTCTTAGTGTTGAAACGTCTGTAAGGAGAATTTACGCAGGAATTGAAGCGTTCTTTTGATCTGAATGTTGCGAACTTGAAATTGACTTGTCGACCGAAGTATTTGGACCGGGAGACCGTAAGTTTCGGATTATGGAGTTAACAGAAATTCCCGCGCCAAGCCGCAAATTAATGCGGCGACCCCTCGGCGGTACGGCTGATACTCCGATGTACGAATTATCGAGGCAACAACTCAGTTAACGCAGAGTAAGAGAGGCGGAAGAGCCCCTCGATAATTGAGCGGTGCACACAGGTTGGTCGGGAATGGTCGCGGATTAATCGAACGTTTTCGAATCGCAGGGGATACGTTTCTTGTCGGACAGAATGTTACCAAAAAGCGTGCACGTGTAGAGTGAAGTTATTGGGCAAGCAGGTATTTCAACAGTAGCGATGAATTGAAATCGCAATTCTTTATAGAGATTTAAATGGAGTGGAAACTTGTTACGTAGAACGTTGGCCAAAATGTTGTTCATTGGGTGAGAAGATGAACTAGTAAAACGTTGTTTATACAATACTACGCATTAAGCTTCTTTATTCAACAAATGAATCATTAAGTATAGAACAATAAAACATTCTATTCGTGAGCAGATATTCCAAAAAATTGCATACAATTATTCATAACGAACGTTCGTAGCAACTCCAGCACCAAAGTCCCAGTACCAGCAGGTGGCATTCGTGATCATCAACCTTAATCCCTGTACACTTCGAGTCTCTCGCAATTAAAAGATTCCACACTGCTGGTACGTCCATCCCCCGCGTTCCAGCCGCAGATTTTCGGATCCTCGGATCTGCAATCGGGCCGTGGCAGCGCCGCCTCGTAAACTTCGGCCACTCGTTAGCCCGTTTCACGGTAACAAGGGTCCCGCGTGAACCGGATCGTCGCGTCGGAATGCCCGTAGTTCCGGTTTGTAATTAACCCCCATGTAGTTATCCGACGCGCGGGACGCAGCCGAACGCGAACCGGGGACTCCAGCGTTCTCCAGCGCTGCGTCTCCCAGTGTTTTAACACTCGGCCATGCAGATCGCCGAGTAACACTGATCCCGGGGCAAACACCGACGGGGAATCCGCGTCCTTACCATATTCATGGGCTTTTAATTCGCGTGGCACACGGTGAACGCGGCGGGGGACCGACCCGGCGAACGGACCTGAGCAAACTTACTCCGAGGGTGGGTAAGCGTTTCGGCATCCTGCTGGAGGACAGCATGGCGAACGGCTGGCCTCACTTTGATACGACTTCTTGCCTTGATCCGCGAGGCATTCTAATGGAGGCGAACGATGTTTGCTCTAGACGGAGGTGGCTTCGGTTCGCGGTGCTATAAATAATGCATGACCAGTGGAGAGCGATCGGTTAGCTGAGAAAGCAACGTAATGACGGGCCAGACGAACTTCCGCTGTTTCGGAGCAAGTGTAAAGTGTCTTGCTACGGGATCAGCAAATATTTTGCGAGGCGACTCTTAAGTCGATCTTGGGTTCAGAGTGTTACGTGTACTGTGTGTACAGTGTAGTCTGTATAGCCAAGTTTCTTTGGAACTTTAGTTCTCTCCAAGTTTTCTGTTCTCGTAGGTGAAGTGACTTTGTTGTTTGTAGTACTTTTTAGCCCGCGAAGCAGTCGATGGTGCCAGTATCACATTTATTTTTAAAGAAAGCGAGATCCGTTCCTTTATCGTACTCTAAGGTATATTCACTTATTGTTTGTGTAATGAAAGTTACACTACTTTATTAATAGCTCGAAAAATCTGAATTACATTTATACCAGTCGGACAAGGCTGGAACAGTTTCATATTTCTTTTTATTCAGCCGCAAGAACACAATACATGAAAGTTGTATGAACGTAGCTCTTCGTTCCAACGCGACGGCCTAAGTAGTACGACAGTTCGTAGAGTCCGGCAAGGGGACTGAGTCCGCGTTTGCAGCCTGCCTTGTAGTAACTTTATTGACGCATCTCTGAAGATTATCCTAAGCCATAGGAATGTTGAAATTAGTATTCTTAAACTTCTGTATACTATCAATGCCGACTTCGGGAAGCTTCTACTAACCGTATCTGCAGACAGATGACCCTACCGCTGTCCATAACAGGATGAATGTCCCCAATTAGAATCGTGATCCCGAGTCCTGCTTCCTGAAAAATGTCGCAGACACGGGGTCGTGCGTATCTTGGCAGAATTGGCTGTTCGGCAGAAATATTGCGAAATTAAGAGCGGATTTTCATGGGTATTTGTACCATTGGGACGTCGTCTCTTTTACCCTGAATTGAATTGCCAGTTACGTCGTCGTTAGGGAGAAAATCCGGGGTGGGAGAAAGGGAGCAGCGTGACTAAGGCGAAATAACCTTTCAAGAGACGATTTATAAAAGAGTGTCCAGCAAATCGTGGCGCAACTAGTGAAAATATAAAATCACGCGGAAAAACAAGTAAAAAGTGTAAATTCACTTGATTACGCAGAAGGAATCTTTTGCTGACCAATTTTAACCGCGATTTACCACGCACCCTTGCTGTACCCCGTGGAGGGTACAGATGGGGCAGGACGCTCAGATTAGACGCACGTGCTCTAGTGTCATGATCGTGGCGATCGTTTCTTTCGGTTTTGGTACCTCGAACTTTTCGGTCTCGACGGTGTGTGGCTGACGTTACTTGCTACTGGCACCGCGCGCCGACCTCGTCCCATAATATGTCGTGTGATATTTAATTAAACCACCCCCCCCGTTACCCTCCCCTGCTCATCCAGGCTGCCCTCGCGCGGCACTCGCAGTCTGTAAAGTTTCAAGGGGTTCTCCGCCTGGTTTCGTGCCCCTCTGTCCTCACCCATACTTATTAACCGTTTCGACAAGGCCCCTTGACACGGGGGATTTTTCTTGCCCTCTCTTTCGAGAGCTGCTCGAGAGCGTCCGAAGTAATTAAAAATCGGCCGATTAACCCTAATGAAGTAGAACGGAATGGACCAGGCATCGACGAGATTTCTCGTTAAGGTTCGGCCAGTTGCCAACATTTTGAGGGATGATTTTGTTCGGATTTTACGTTCCATTCTTCTTAGCGCGGAGACTGCGATCCCCGTTTCACGAGGGTCTCTTTTGTATACCAGGATTTTCGCGTTTGCTCTAGTCTATAATGAGGATCGAGGATGCTGCGGTTGGATTCTAGCTGTCGGAAAAGATTGGACCTTGAAGGGTGAGTGAAAGGGTTTCATGGGTTTCTATTTGTTCTGTTATTAATACTAGAAGTAGTAGAGGCAGAGGCAAGGGGGTTAGTAACATTCATTTCCTCATAATACATTTCCTTTGAAAATGGAATTGTGTTCTCTGTGTACATACTTTCTTTTATCGTCGACCGTAAAAATGATTGGGGCAGATGAAACTCTAAAGGTGTGTAACCTGTACATTTGGGAATTCGTATTTAACGAAAGGCCGATAGGTATAGCGCGGAGGCAATCCCGTCATGTTGCAACACGGTGGGGAGTACCTACTTATGTAACGCGGCCGCGGGTGAACGAAGCCTAAAGTTTAAATGAATTTTCTGCAACTTCGATCTTTCGAAAGCTCTTGAAATTACCGCGACACGGGGAACTGGAGTGGGATTTGAAGGGCCACTTTCCGTAACTTTCTCATGCCCCATTCTGGACAGAACCGTTTCAACTTTCGGACGGGAGATGTAAGCAAATAGTCCACTGAACATTGCAGGCAAATACTTCCTACTACAACAGTTCCATAAATAACTAAAACACATCTATTCGTATCCTTCAAACAATCAAAACCCATATCGAAGCTTTTAAATTCCATCAATATTTAAATTTTTATTTCATATTTTGAGTCTTGAAACTCCTCGCTACTTGGGGAGCACCCAGATCACAAAAGTAATCGTGTAAAATAGACAGGGGTGGGAATCGCAGTAGTGTTAATCAGTGCCTCCGTCCCTTCTGGGCGAGAGTACCAGCTTCGTCATTACTCGAGCGATGAAAGAACTTTCTCCTATACTGATTGTCTCCTGGACCGACCCTCGCGGAAGAGCTACCCTCGTTTCAATTACCGGTACCAGGTGACTTGTAGCTCGTTCCGCGTCCCCGAGCAGTTAACGCTGCTGCGGGTTCATCGTATGCAAATGACAAGCCGTCCGTTTGTCCGTTCGTTGGTTGCTAGAGCGACCAGGGGCTGCTTGATTCGCATCAAACGCTGGCTAAACGCTCGTCTATTGTCTCAGCTGCCTATGCCCGTGCATATGAAATAATTGTGACCAAGCGAAAATGATTATCGACGAGGGTGTCGACAATTGACTACGAAATATCCACACGAGGCATCTAATATTGCGAAAACACTTAAGGTGCAAAACCAGCAATTGTCATTAATTTCATGAAATTAGACTCTCACGAGACAAGTTTCATGATATATTTTCAAAAATCTCACCTAGCTACTGATTGTGAGATATTTGTCTCGTGATGGAAAATCCTCATGTGAAATCGCATCGTGGATTCGCACTTTTATGATATTTCGTCGCGCCATAAATTAGGGATTCTAATTTCACAATTTTCATTGACAGCTAAAACTGTCCATTTTTTCAGTTTTTAGCAGAACTGCTAAAATTTCCAAAATCCTCTCAGTTCGTTGTTCCACGAGTGTTCAGCACACACACCACGTCACCTCGATTCCTCTTCCCCTAAGATACTCGCATTCAAAACCGTTTTACACCCCGCACTCGAAAATCTCCCACACGGCACCTCGCGTCTCATTTTCCACGCTATTACTTACGATCCCGCAGATGACTATATTCCGACTCGGCATTGAGCCTGATAGAATGAGCCGTTGTATCATTTGCAGAGCCCTCTTTGGGAGACGTTAAGGGGTCGCCAGCGACGAGTTATGTTTACGACGGCGCGATTTACCGTGCGACAATTTTAGTATTACAACGTGAAGAGCTTGGGGGTTGGGGGTGGGTGAAGGCGCAGGAAAGTTTGTTGGATTGCCGCGAAGATGAATAGTTAACCGAGAGCCTTCCACCCCTTTCTCCGCCCTGTTCACGGTATCCCAAATTTCCGTCTTTCGTCGTGCCCCTCTTTTCCGCCCCCTTCTCATTTCCCTTTCTGTTCCGCGTTCGAGAGCCGACCCACCCCTTCCGCCCACCGTTTCCCGCGCGGTAAACTAGATCATTTACAAACTGTCAACGGCATGGTTCCGCCTCTGCTCGTTGGACGGGACCGAGTACGTGTCGGATCTCACGGCGAGATCTTAATCCGCTCGCAATCTCCCGCGAGTTAAATTCGCGTGTCTTCCGTGACGAGCAGTTTTCCCGCTGGCGACTGGCGTCTCGATCACCCGGATCTCTATGCAGAAGCAGCGATCTCAAGTGTTCGAGCGACAGGAAGGATTGGAGAGCGTACGTCGAAATTCGTGGAGATTTTGGTATAAATGGGAACATCGACATGTGGTTTCAGGGGTTGAAAATTAAGAGCGTTAGACAGGTATTTGTCGAGGTTTGTATATTTCTTCATTTAGATGGATTTTTCTGTGAAAATGATCAGCTTCTAAAAATTGGGATGCTTCAGTTGTATTAAAAAACTTTTGGTCAAAAAAGACCCGAAATATAATGAAACGCTTTTGTTGCAACGTTCACCATTCTCCGGTTTCTCTCGAAATTTCGCCCCCATTATATTCCGCCCAGTGAGCTCGTAGCGAAACAAAAGATTGCAATTTAGCATGAAAGCAATTTCATTATCGAGTCCCATTCTAATATATTAACGAGGCGTCGCTACGTGGCCACTATTGGCATTCGCAGTGCCCATTGGCGAACAAATCAGCGTCGTAACCCTATCATTTCGTTTCGCGTACCGTGAAATCGAGCTCTGTGTGCCCACCAGTGATTTAATATCCTCCACGGTGGCCCATTGCCCGCATCATTTTGAAATCACGTTTCGTGGACGAACGACTACGAACGATTTGCACATTAATGAACCTTTGCAGGCGATAGAATCCCCCTGAAGACTTTCGAAAAAGTTTTAAGCGTCGAACGAGGGGACAATAGGAATTCGGTAAAAATGCTGGCGATGCAAGCTATATCACTGTTTGATCTTTCGCTCCAAAATGGGCGAGACTATGATCGTTTGATGAACGAGGCAATGAACTTTTTCCTTACCGTTTGTAGTTAACTTCCTCCCTCCGTGGTTCGTTGAACGAGTTGGATTCTTTGTCGCGCGATACTTTGGCTAATCGCGGGGCGAGAGAGCTTTGTCCCGGTTTTATCGCGCGACGGAACGACATTTGCTTTCGTAGGGCTTCCAAACGAGGTGGAAAGAAAATTTTCAAACAGGCCGCGGCCATTTTACCGCGGCTAAACGAGGAGGCATAGAGCCAGAGGCTGGCGGTAAGGACGTCGCGTCCCTACGCAGTTCCACCGAAAGGGTCCCTGAATTCATTTCATGGGCAATTACAATTAGCATTTATGCCGCGATTTGCATATCGTTGGGTAGATAATTTCACGAACGCTTAGCCTAATCTACGTGTCAGGTGTTCCACCTGCCTGCGAAGAGTTGCCGTTGCTAGAGATCGCGTATCTCGAAATGCAAACTTTTCGGGTCTGGAGTGAAACTAATTTGAAGACCAGTGTCTGGGTGTTCCATCTTTTGCTCCCAAAAATTGCCTTCCATCGACGCTACGGGAGATAGTTTCGCGATTCGAACTCCTGTTGCACCTGCCAGTAAGGTAAACGCTTATTGGCCGTTTGCCTTTATTCCGTGTATTTAGTTTGAAAGCTTCTAATACGCGCATTGATTCTACAAGCTCCTCTACGAACCTACGTACAACTTTCGAGCTCTAAGCAATACTTCCGCCGCACCAGCTTCGTCCATATCCAATCCCGCGTTCAGCAGGGAGGCCTGCAATGTCTACGGATAAAAATTCCACCACGTTTGCGCTAGGCTAACACGTGGACGATGGGGGTACACATAGCCAGCGTAAGATTAAATTCGAAAGCGAAAGTAAACCGAGCGTTGGATTAATAAAAACGAAGAAGAGAATGAACGAGGGGCAGAGAAAATCAGGAGCAACAAACAGTAGGTTGGAACTGTTGGCGAGCCTCTGGACACGATTGATCAGGTCCGCGCCCTTGATGAGCGAACGCCCTCGGCCGCAAAACCATCGTGCTCACGTGTGACCACCGATGTAGATTTCAATTGAGCAATGTCTACCGACAGGGAAAGCGGATAATCCGAGCGGGCCGCTATCACTGCCGGCGACAGCTCCGACACCCTCCTCGGACACCTCCCTGCGTCCTGTCGCGAAAACCCTTTGCAACGGGCGAAACATTGATTTTATTCCCTCGCAGAAACAGTCGGACTAAACGCCGCCCCGTCATCGTTCGCCGTGGGCGAGATTATTCTGCGAACGAGGTGTAATCGAGTTTAGGATGTAGCCCCTCTCCCCATATTCTTTCTAGTGGAATCCTCAGGTGTCGGTGCAGGAAGACGCGCACGAGGCGATAGGGGTGTTTCGGGGCCGAGTTAAATTAGATCGAGGGTTCAATTTGGCCACGGCGTAGGTACAGCCGCGATATTGGATTTGGACATTTGGGAACGCTTCGGGGAGAGTTTGCTATGGAACCAGCTCTGGGGCGTTCGGTTCGTAGAAAAACTGGTGGCTTGTAGGAGTACAGGTGGTTATATCATGTGTTGATGATGTGTTTGTTGGGAATGGTGGAAAAGTCAGGCGGAAATGCTACTGTATTGTAGTGGTTTCATAGAAACGTGAGGACTTTTGGATTTGACGATAGAAGAGTTACCTATATAACCATGTGTGAGAATACTATTGGTGGTGATTGTAGGGTAGAGGCGAGACATTTATCGGAACAAATGAGATGAATATATTTAATAAAAATTGCACTGCTTTCGCGTTTACACTGTGACTCTTTGACGCTTTTCTCTCGACTGCCACGGAGTTTCTTTCTCCGAGCGTAATCCCTCACGTCTCGGTTACTCAATTATTCGTACACGCATTCACACGTGTCGATTTCGGGCCTTATCGCGTATCCATTCCTCGAAACTCGCTCAAGCCAAACAGCCCGTCACTTTGTCCAAACACATCTCATTCACACCCTACACATGGGTATTTTATATGACAGTAGTAGGCCTTCAATGGTGCGCCTGCGTCCCACAAATCCTCTTAAAAAGATCTAGACAACACCGCAAGTTACCAAAGAACAGTGTAGGTACCTACATCCCGAGAATATTCACCGAGGAGTCCAACTACCAGGTCCAAGATGAAACGTAACTTTCATTCTTTACATCCTTCCTCGCCACGAGCCATTCTTTTCTTCGCCTTCTTCCAGCCGTTAAACTCGTACTGATGTACTTGCCAGGCCGAACGCTAAAAATGTTTCCTTTAAACCTGTTACGTGACGCCGGTCTCCTCCTTGGAATTCCTCTTGCTGGGAGGGAAGACGAGCACAAAGGGCAGAAGTTTGTCTGTTCCTTGCAGAATATCCCTTTTTTTTCCGCGCAAACTTTGGGCGTCGTTCCTTTTCTCCGCGTATTGATGTGTCCTCGACTGAAAACTGCGTAAGATGCCCTTCTTTTGAGGAGCGAGTCGGTATGGCGTTTTAAGATAATTTCCGGCAGCGTGAGCCTCTGAAGGATAAGCTGGCGAGGGGCTGGCGAGGGGCTGGCGACGGCGCAGGGGCGGACGGTGGTAGAATAAAATTACTGGAGTAAGTAATTCGGGGACAGACCGAGTAATTGCCACTCAAAACGCTCAAAGGCGTTGCCCCTTTCTGCGCCTTTTAAATTCACCGCTCGGCACCGTCTGGAATCGTCGCGCGAAGGTACAGCTTCTTTTCCTGTCGCGTGGATGAACATCTCGAGAAAACAATCAGAGCAGAGGATCTGGGAAGACACGGAATGGAAAAACGAGAATTTTCTATGTAATCGTATGTTTTACCAACCACTTTAACTTAAGAGGCTGATAATTAAAAATATCTTTAGTACATTGGTGCTTATAGATTTATATTTGTCAAGTAAACAAGATCTTTGTATCTCCCGCGCACCTTTACACGTTGTTTAATCTTCTTCGGGTTCATTTGCCCGCTTCAGATTCTTGACTGACAAATTAATATGTAAGTGTAGGAGCGTCCCTCTGTTTAGCCTCACGGTGATATAATATTTCCTTCGATCGAGACGCTAATCAAGAAAGATTGCGTCAGGGGCGTCACTGTCAAAGATCCACGTATCTCTGTAATCAGGGGATGCTTCAATCACATCGCGATGAAACATCCGCTCGTAAACTCGCGCCTGCGTTCGCTCGCGTAATATCGAGATGAGAGCCGACATGCTTTCCAAGCAAACATCTTACCTCGTTTCTTAATCCACTTTTTCTTTGTGCGGGCCTCATATTTGTCTTCGTAACCTTGACTCGTTAGTAGCTAGCTTTCGCTCGAGGAGAGATTTGAATCTTCAAAGGAGGCCTGATGGTATCGATGTCCCTGATATTAGGATCTGCTAAGCTTTAATCAAATTTCCTCGACGACTATCGACATTGTATTCTTTGTAGAACATGTGCCTTCACATTTAAGCACGTTAAGTTTCTTTTAATCCACCCTCCTGTCACTGCTCAGATCTATTTCCCCCGCCTCCACCATATATTACCCATTTCTTGAATAAAAAATGTATTCTGCAAATGCCAGATAGAAAACGACAGTGGCAAGGATGGAGGGAATAATGAGAAGAACGAACGGTCCCGTGTATCGAGGAAGCCTTACGTTTCCAGACCTATTAGACACCCCGTCGTTCGACGACCCTTGGCACGGCTGACACATTTCAGTCGCGAGCCATGAATTCTGGTATACACCGAAACCAATAACCGAGATTGGCTTTGCTTTCATCGTCGCGAGGCCCGAGTAACCTTTAGCCGCCACCTAAAAAGCCTCACGATGATCCTGTGGCTCCTGATTTCGTTTAAGGCCCTCCTTATACTACCTTCGCCCTTCGTCGACCCCCTCCTTTCCCCTTTTACAGACGATACAATCCCACGATCCACATGTGCTCCATAGAGACCGAGCCCACCACGGTTATGTTACGGGGACAATATCTAATAAAAAGCAGAGCGAAGTGGCTACGGGGACGCGGAGGTCTGTTCTTTTATAAAGCTTTCGCCGGAATTTTTCTCGTCATTGGCTTCTCTACCCCCTCGAACGGCCTGGGCAAGGGAAGATTGTATAAGTGACAGTTCAGAGGTTTTTACGGGACTGATGAAATCCCGGGCATTTTATTCCGGGGATTATCGCATCGTTTCGAACGAGTAGCTGCTCGCCTCTCTACTACACCACGAGGTAAGCCTTTCTATAGTAGCACATCGTGAACATTCTTACGGTTACGTGCGAGGGACGTTGAAATTTCAGAGCAAGTTCGTGTAGAAAGGAGGCTCATTATGAAAATGAATGTAAAATGAATTCAGCACGCGGTGATTCTGATAAGCTGCAGCCCTCTGCCTCGGTATTACCTATAGTTACATCTCCGCAACTGAATCATAATATTCCGAATTGAAGTGTTTGGAGGTGTGGAAAAACGAGAATCTCCTGCGCGCTATCTTCCTCCACAGGCAATTGGCTGGATTGTCCATTGTACACTAAACGGACGAGCGCTTTACAAGTTCGATAAGCGAATTCCGATAACCTATTACGTGCAACTACGAAGTGTTAATCTCCAGTGACCTTGACTCCCGCTCGCAGCTCGTCAGAAATTGCAATCTCTAACGTGGTTATCCCCTCGAGCTTAATCGATTCGTCGAGCCACTTCCAGATGCAAATTCTACGGCGCCACGATATACGTGTCCGACAGGGTCGCTCCGAGGCTGATTTTTCCCGAATAATTCGCCGAGCATTCACAGTTATCTGCCGGTCAGGCCGTGCACGCGTTGCGTAACAGCACCGCTGTGTTATCTGTAGTGATTGCCAGCCGGGGGTTCGTCGCTCGACGACCCTAATAGATTCATTAGGGGTAGACAGTATACCCCTCGAGTGCATCACGAACCCTAACTGTACGCGTGTACACTCTATTTCTACGGTACACGTCCCTTCGATCACTCGCTTCGTCACTCGCTCGCTTCACATACGAGTATTCATATTCTATTCATAGTAGCGAACGCCTCTCCGTCGACTCATTCACGAACGCTAGGCTTCTCTCGGCTGTTATCAGCCATTTCACCTTCCCACCCCGTTTGGGGTTCGTAGAGCTTTGGCATACAGGGTGTTCCGTGTTAATCAGTGCACACAAATCTCGCCGAAATAATTAGCGATATGAAGAAAACTCTCAGTCCAAGATAAATAAGGCTTCTCAACCCTTGCGCGTCTAATTCACAAAACACCAGAAATATTCTATTAATTATCAAACCTCCTTCAGATAAATCCTCCATCGTCCGCTTAACTACAAACCATACAAATAAGGCAGCGAAGGTGCATCGAGGCTGCACGTCGCAAACTCCAACGTGCGAACAATGAAGAGCTACCCGTTCCCTTTACGAACCCACTGTTTCGACGTAACGCATAGTGTCCCATTCACTCGCCCCCGTACCAGCTCGATAAGCTGCCCTCTGTCTCGACCACCTTGGTCACTCGCGCGTCTCCATGCACCATGGTCGCGCGCTAAGCAATACATCACTCGCTAAGCACTCACGCGACCGCTCGCCTACTCGCCGCGTTATCTGCAAGCTTTTCGTCGGCGGTTCGCACGTGCACGGGGTTTCGCGCGATATATCAGCAGCCTGGACAGCCCCCGCTGGCCACTCGTTTACTTCATAACTCATTCGGTCATTCAGCGAGTCTCCAACCCCCGATCGTATCCCCCGCGGCCCCCTCATCGCGACGTCCACTGGTTTGCGGATACCAAGCAAATCTGATTATCGATCGGTAATCAATATCGGTGCAATTTGGCCCCACGCCAGGGCACGGTGTGCTCGCCTGCGTGGCCGTGTGGGTGCGCGCCCTTGGATGTGGTCGAAAGGGTTCCGCTGATCTGACTGGGGGATGTTTGGAAATGGTACACGCGCGACGCTGCTAATCGCGTCACGGGCGACTTCAAACGAGCCCCCGATGGCGTTTTTGCCGTTTGGATAAGAAATTTCACTGGTAATACGACGGTGACGATGGAAACTTTTTCCTTTCTCTAATTAATTTCCGTGAAACAGGGATTATTCTCATCTCATTGTATGCGAAACGGAACTGCAATTAACGAAAACGTTGTGCAGTAGGTAGAGAAATGGCTATTAAGAGATAATACGTCTGTGGCTACTCGAAATATTACGAGATCAATCTTAATGTTCGTCGTCTCGCTTGATGCAGCCCGAATATATTCGACGGCAGACCGTTTCCCTTTAAATATTTATTTCTCTCCAGATTTCTGTAAATCGTGCGAGCGGGGCACCAGCGGATGCATATTCATGTTGCCTCCGACTTATTGTTAGTCGGCTTTTATTCCTGTTGTCCGTTCATCCGCTGCGGCCTAACCCCTCGGAGCTCCGTCTGCTCTATCATTACAATATAACGTTTCAGGCATATTGCTCTATCTGCAGGCCGCGACTCGATATTGCGTTTTTTATTCATATTGCTATGTCGTTGCACGCTGCCGCCTAATAATTGAGGAGCTACGCGACCATTTCCTTTAGATATTAAAATCCACTTCTCACGGGGTGGTCTGGGTTTTTCGAGCAGCGTTTCCAGACGGCATCGTCGAAAATCCCCACAGCGATATCACCCTTTTTTTTCTGTGCACGATGCATGCGAAGCGAGCGTTAACGTCGTTGACACGGAAACATGATGGATGTTTTGGGCGTGCGCCATTTCAACAATGCATCAATTCGCCGTACATATCGAACGGTCAGGGTTCGTGGGGCGGATCGGCGATACGAACGTTCAACAATATCCTTTCTAAACAACGGTACACTCCTATATATTGAGAATTAAATTACGCACGACTCAGTAAGTAATTAATCCAATAGGTCACACGCTCTCCGAACTTTCCCACCCACCGATAAAGAAAGACAGTGTATCGAGTCAGTGCTGCTCAGCGATTCAGCGAAACGGCTGCACGAGAGATCAGACGGGATTTCGATATAATAATTTTTTGCTTCCATTGGAGAAGTTTTTCGGTAGATCCTGGAAGGCGGTCCCTGTCAGAAGCAGCTTCTGGCGTGGTTTATGGTGTGCCTCTTGCACTTACCGCCCCAGCAAGGAGGAGCGAGGAAGGATTTCGGTAGAGCCCTCCGGCCGAGCATAATGCTCCCATTATCTCCACTCCTTTCCTCTATACTGCGTGTCTACGGTGGCTGGCTAACGTACCGGGTGTTCGTGTTGTTCAGGACATGTGGCTGTATATACGCTGTGATCGGAAGGGTCTGCTGTGTTACAGGTCCAAATGAATTCTAGGGAGACAACTGCACGCAGGAATTCCTGTTCTTATCGGGGTATCTTCCCAATCTTGACGAGCCACTGTATATACTCGACACTTTCATTTCAAATAGATAAAAGTATCTTCGAAAGAGCCATTGCAAATCACTTTGCGTTACACTTATAAATCGCGCATCTAACACGCGTAATTTCGTGCTTCCTCCCGGTCTAACCGAAGGTGCAGGCTTGGACGCTCGTGGCAGGATCGTAAACTCGAGAGGGGATGATACTAGACGACGCCTGAAACGAGTCAAAGCGCGCGTAAGAAGCGTGGCAGGGAAAGGGGGACGCTGAGAGATCGTGTCAGCCGGGCAGGCCAGAAACCATTACGGTAATATCGCGCGGACCGAGGAAGTGATTTTTAAGGAGTGGAGGCTGCCATTTCACGGCAATTTCGTTCTCCCCATAAGCATTTTTGCTCTCGTCCTTCGGCGCCTGAGTAGCCGATCCTACCGTCGTTACGGCGGGACGATTATGAAAATTTCCCGTCGTTTTGGCGCTTTCATTTTCGCGCGCCAGTGGTATCCAGCCGCGCGGGTTCTTTTTACATATTCCAGCCACGGCTCCGAACACCATCCTCTCTGTCTTAGCCCGCGTGTACTTTATGAACACCGCGAGTGACGCTTATTATCGTAGCAAGGGATTAAGCGGGATTCGTCGGAATTCGTGACACGTTAGCCCGGAGTTGAGTAAGTTAAAGGGGAATGAAAGGAAGACTTCGAGAACATTTGAAATGCATAAGAAAAAGGTAGAGGATTTTATCGATGCAAACAGGATATTTCGTTTATCTAACAGGAGTGCTCAATTGTTGCAGACCCATCAGCTTCGGGCTCGTCCTGCGAGGATGACGAGGAGGGTCGCCGAGCGGACATCAGAAAGCGCAAGAACAGCCTCTACGCGTCTTCCTCGATCCGTGCCCTCTCTGTAGACAGGGACAAGGAGTTGGCAGTCATCGACAGTGCAGTGGTAGATTGCGTGGCCCTGGTGCATCTGACCGATCAATCGCCCACCGAGGCCAACCAACCAGTCCGCCATCCGTCACCCTATTACTACGGCGACCTGTTCAAGGTGCCGGAACAGCTAAGCAAATCCCAGCCCAACAGGTACAGGAAGAGCGTGAGCCTCGACGTGCCAGGTGAACGATCAAGGACGCCGGGTATACCGAAGAGGAACTCGGTGGCGGGTGATGGGGGGACCTATTCGTCCCAGCAGCAGCAGCCGCTGCAGCAGCAACATTATCAGAGCCAGGATCTAGTGAGCCCCACGTCGGGGAGCGAGCATGCTGTCCCAGCCAGAAACGAGATCCTCTCCTCGTGCATCATCACCGAGTGGGATCACACCCTCATGCCTCCGCATAGGCTGTTGAGCCATGACCTGCCCACCACTGTCTGCACTTGCGTCGCATCGCCAGAAGAGGAGGAGGAGGATGAGCTAGATCACCGGCAGCCGCAGTTAACGCGGCACCAAGTGCGCAAGCTACGACGTACACGGAGGATAGACCCGCAGCCGATACTCGTCGAGGACGAGGACGACGTGGAGGGAGAGGACGAGGGTGAGGAAGAGGAGGAGGAGGACGCGGAGGGGGAGGAAGACGAGGAAGAGATGGCTAGGCAACGTCACCTCTACGAGACGGCCTTCGACTGCAAGGTCAATCGCTCTGACGATGACCTCGACGATCTTGATCGGGTCACGAATCATCCAGTGTTGCACTCGCAGGTTTGTGGATCGTGTTCTTTCAAGTAGCAAAGATTCATTAAAAACTTCACGTTTGAATATTCGATGAAATTTAATTTATCGCTGTTAGTATTAGTAATACCACCGAGGTGGTAATTTTTAAGGTAAACATTTTTCGTAACTGTTTCCCGAGGGTAGTCTCGTGATACCTCATTTTATCATATTACGGAAGCAGGCTCGCGGGGTGCAGGCGCAGGTTTTAATGAAGAGCAATTAAAGTCTAATACAGCTCGAAACGTTGCGGAATTTCGGTACACAAATTACGTATTTCCCTGTACCGAGCGCAAATTGGACGTTAATTACGGTTAAACCGTATAATTCAGCCATTAGGTGCTAGTCTAATTGCATCTTCCCTACGTGCAAGCAACTTTTGATGTAGCGAAAACGTTGTAATTCACATTCGCGGTGGCGGCATTTAATATTGTTTGTCGATGCAGATGAGAAGCAACAGTGCAATACCAGTAAGCAGAACCAGTTCATCGACGGACACGTCGAAGCAGCAGCAGCAACAGCAACCAGCCCCTTACGCTGGTCAATCCCACTGTAGCAAAGATCGACGCAAAGTCGTACTTCTCCGCCCAAAACCGATTCCGAGCCGTCTTCAGCAGCAACAGCAGCAGCAACAGCAGCAGCAGCAACAATCAGACAATATTTCTACTCTGTCCCAGGACATCGAATCCCTCCAGATTAATTCCAGCGACGAGAAAGCCGCGTCGCCGAGGCTACCCGCCAGAGGTTACACTCCGTCGCCTCCATCCACGGCACCGTTGCCAGCCAAGTTCCACGGTAACCGAGACCATTTGCTGCTGAATATTCGCAGCACGCCGAACTTACCATCCCAGCCAGACCATCCGCGCCTCAAGGATCTGAGACTTCCAGTCAAGTCCACGCTGAGGGCAAAGGACACTCCGCAGAGCAGCGAGGGCAGCATACTGGAGATCAAAAGCAGACCAAAGAACTTTGCCCAGGACACTGTGGAGTCCTCGCAGGGACGACGCTTCGACAAGGAGCTGATCCTGGAGTTCAAGGGCAGGCCGAGGGAGGACCGGCAACGACCTCGCAGCCTGATCCGCGAGAGCAAGCCCATCATGGAGTTCAAGGGCAGGCCCCACGAGGCCGAGAGCGATATCCTGCGACCGCGCCGCGAAGTAGGCCTCCTCGAGTTCAAGTTACGAACCAGCAGGCGCAGAGCGGGATACTCGAGCACGGAGAGCATGGCGACCAGTAGCAGCGGAGGTAGCATGGAGTCCCTTCGCAGCAGCACCAGCGAAGGGAACAGATCCACCAGTAGCTCCGAGAGCCGACACAGCACGAGCCTCAGCTCTCACAGTTCCGACAGCGGCAGCACCAACTGCTACCATCATCATCATCAGCAGCCTTCCATGACTGGCTTCCTGACCCACCACGCGAACAAGCTGCACATACTCTCCCCCATCTCGGATAAATCGTCGCAGGAGCCCGCGTCCGAGACCTCGGACAACAATCGTAACAACAACTCGCAGAAAGCCTCGCCCGAGGAGAACCTCACCACGGAGAACAACGTCACTGCGCCAAACAACACAAACACGAACACGGCTAACACCAACTCCGTCACCTCGCCCATGGACACTTCGTTCAAGAAGCGACGGGCACCTCAGAACAAGAACCTCATCAACCTGGCCCTGCAATCTTCCTCCTCAGGCGACGCCGAGATTCAAGGCTCAGACAGCGGGATCTCGATCGAATCTCGTGCTGGGATAAAGTGCAAGCCGTTCGGCTTCCATTTGTTGAAGCCGCAGCTGGACAACATCAACCTGGTCGACAACGAGCCAGAGCTGTCCGATCTGCCCTTCGACATGCCGAAGCTGCGTAGGAGGCGACTGCTCATGCAACAGGACGCGACCACATCCGGTAGCGCGACCAGCGTTGATCTGAGAGATCTTCCTTTTGACATGCCGAAGCTCAGGAGGCGGCTCAGATGCATGCAGAGCACGGAATCCAGCGGCTCACAGGCTTCTTCCAGTCTTTCCGTGCGAGACGTCGAACCGCCTGCGTTATTCGGTGAGTCTGAGCGATTTATGTTCGTTTATAACTGTATACTAGGAGTGGATACTGTAGAGTTCTGAAGGAGGTGAAGTCTGTGAAGGGGTTTGATCTGAAGTATTTAAACGAAATTATGGTGTGCAGCTGTTCTAATATGGTACTTGGGTTCTCTGTAGGACACTTAAAGCTATCAACTTTAAGGAAAATATGAGATCCTCTAAAAATAGGTCGGCAACCATGAAATCACTGAAGACTCCCATAACTATCCTATATATTTTCATTTTTATTAATAGCACGTAGTTTCCGAAGTAAGTCTACTTATAGCACATCTACATATTATTTTTCATAATATTCATGTCGTTTTAAGACCTGCAATCCCTCGGGACGAAAATATTGTGATAGTTAAGAACTCGAGAATTCACTTTTGGCATAGACAACACATATGAATTTCGAACGTGAGATAAATGGCTTACAAGCTTGCTATCCAATATAACAGTTGCCAAAGCGATGTCGTCTTTCCTTAATCTGGCGTCTAGCCATTAAAACGCTGAAAACCGTACTTTCGGCATCTCGAGGTAAACTGAGTACTTATCAACGCTAGGGGACACCGTAATTTGATGCTGATCGTTATGAACCTTCCAGACAGCAGCTAATATCGTTAAGCCTCACTTAGCGCCTGCGCCCCTCTCAACGACTAAATATTTAACGTCACCAACACATGTTCCGCCCTCTCCTAATGTGGCTACAAACTTTTCACGTGTTTCTTTGGAGTGCGGCCAGAATTCAGCAAGGATTTTAAAAGATCGCAATACATTTTCAATTGTTCCAATGCATTTCGAGCAACTCCGGACGCTTTGATAATTACTTCTAGCAAAATGATCTCGTGTTTAAAAACAGCATGGAACTCAAACTGCGATTCAATGTTGCTTCGAAACTTTCAATCAAACAGTAAACCAGGCGACTTCTTAAGAGAGTACAAAGACATCCGAAACTCCTCCCGGTGGGAACGATACCACTAACTAATCCTTATCGCAAAAGGCGAATTCATCAAGGATTAACTAAATTTACACAGACACAACGACGCACTGGTGCGCAGCTGGCTGCTGTGTAAACACAGATTACTATAACGCGTTTCGTAACTCCGCGATGCATGCATAACGCGATGAACATGAATCCATTATCGGCACTCGCGCTTGAATCACGCCTGTTGGATCGGAGATCCGATAAAACGGGTTCAGCGACATCCTCGCCGAAACGACCATCCTGAAATCAATCTGTCTCAGAAAAACAGACTAAGCACCTTCGCCGCACGCGAGGATGAAAATAGGAAAAGAAGCTTAATGTCCCCTAAATGACTTGGGCTAAAGAAGCGGATCGAGAGTCGGGGATTTATCGCGCGTCAGGCAAAGATGTATGCGTCATCGATCACCGATTGCCCCTAATACTTGAATCTGGCCGCGATTTACGGACTACGTCACGAGGCGTTCGGAATTAGTCGACCGATTAAGCTCGCTACCCCCCTGATTCCGCGACCGCACCACCCCGGGCTCCATTCTGCGAACTGATGGGAGTTTGAACGCGCACCGTCTACCCTTCGGGCCCCGATATTGCGAAAGCTCTAATGCGAGAGCTTCGGGAGACCATCGCGGCCGCGTCACGTTGCCCCGAGGGCGAAATCTGCACCGCGTCCCGTCGATCAAGGGGACGACAAATACCGGTACAGTGGGCTCAGATTACACGAACGTATCGATGCGCCAGGATGTCCTGCATCGGGATGCACGTAGCTTAACACGCTCACTGCTGGGCATTTAAATATCCTCGGGCGAACAGAATTTTTGCTCTCCGCTTCTGTTGGCTGAGGCTTAATAAAGCCTTTAATGTGTTAATCTGCTTTCTCTTCACATTGTAAATGAACTTATTGAGGCTAATGTCGTGCAAGAAACGACGCGTCTGACTCTGCGTCGAGTTACTCCACTTGCATAAGCGTGCATTGGCAATCAGGGTAGACGTTTGGAATTATTTTTATGTTGGTGGCAGTATTGATGCTACCATGATGTATATAGAAATATATTGGAGTCCGAATACATAGTTGGAATGTTCTTTCAATTTCGTGCATTTATGTATGGCCAGGCGTCCGATCCCTCACGTTTGCGTATGTATAGATCCTCAGACGTTACCTCGATTCGTATGATATCGCAGTCAGCTGGGAAGAAATCGAGGAGCCGTCACTTTTTCCCAGGTTGATGGATGTCGGTCGATTTGGACCCGTAAATTACGTTTCGAAGGGCGAAGGGAACTGGCGCGTTAGCACGTGATCGGGAACAGATTCCCGAAAATCTTCGTACTTTTTCCACGCCAAGGTGTCGACAATTACTTCCCTCTCGGCCAGGGATGGCCTAAGCCACGGTTGATCGATCGGTGTATATTTGTTTCTTACCCTTAGTGAATTTGATGAGTTTGCTGATGGATCGCCGATTACGTAAGAACAGCCACTTCGAGGGGAATTAACGGTTAAATTGGCAGAAGCACAGTACGGGAAACAGACAAGGGAGCTTAATGAGAAAGACAACAGTGTCCGAGAATAGTATCGTTTCGTATTATTTATCCATGGCTATGACACTAACATCCCTTTAATCACACAGTGTCGCTTTAACAAGATAGATATCCTATTAATAAAATCAGTAACCTTCAGGAAATTCAACCGCCAACTTCACAGAGTAACAGAAAACTATTAATCCTTTAAACTCTTCGTAATGTATCAAAGAACCAATAAAATGATGAATCCATTAAAAAAAGAGACACCGTCGCCTCACGAGCTCAGATCAGCGAATGCATAAACGAGTTCTCTGGAAATTAAACGAAGCAAGGGGGCATTTTCCGAGAGAATGGTTTTCGATTCTGGGTTTCTCTTTATTCCCGATTTTTTTTCTTTGCCGCGGCGGCAACGGACGACTAACCCGGAAGAAGCTGGGGTTCCGCATTGTGCCTCCAAACAAAACGTCCGAGCTTGCGCGTGTCCACAATGCACGCGGGGGGGCCAGTGCCGCGAATATAGAACGGAGCTTTAAGCTCGAACCGCGATATCTTTGTTCGCCTGCACCATACACATGCTGTACTCTGAGGCGTGTGCATCTCTCTGTGCTGGCGGAAGTGAAAATGCGAGTGTACGGGGTGTCCAGAAAGGTTACGGTATGATGTGTATAGAAGTAGACTAGTATTCCGCTAGTCCTTTCACTTATACATATAACTGTCATCGTTCCCTTCGTCGACAAGCATTGAAATTGCAAAGTTCAGATCCATCTTGAAGGATGTTCTCATCCGATTTTTAAGAAAAGGATAATGCCACTCGTCAAGCCCTCCTGTGGGGAGTTTTCGTAAGGTGTGCAGCTATGCCGATACGATTTTCAATCAAAAATCCTTCCGCGTTCTTAAGCTTCATTATCCTCTACCCATAATCTGTCCCGACACCGCGTATAAACGGGGAAGTGTACACCGATCCGTGTGTTTCGTATTCCGGTGGCTGTACTCTGTCACCCGGGAAGATACCAGGAACATATTGGAAATATCGGAAATATTACGCCCTACTTGCGATCCCCCTACTGGTTCGGCTCTTGTGAACGTCAATGGCGACCCTTTCGTTAAGCGGCTCCTGTCAAAGATGCGCTTTTTGCCTAGCGCAAAAATAGCCCGTAGTGAATCAATGAACGATCTTCGCGTTGCATCGTCGGCTGTTGAGTAACTCCTCACGATTTGCAATCACCCGTGACGTAACCGGCAGAGAAAATTCCATACAGCAGTTGCATCATGATCGCAGCTAAATCCGAGAGAAATGGTGCGTTGGAAATCTGGCAAACGACGGGAGTGAAATTCTAAAACCTTGGACTTCAGTTGACTATGTTATGAACAAGCACTATCGCGTGGTTTTGATTGCACGTGACATTGAATATTCGACAAAGAGATACTTTCTAAGCCCTTGAAGGATGAATGGAATCGTAGGATCAAGTGTAAGAGTAATAAGTGACGTCCTCCAACAAGTATATGTGTCGACAGTTGTTTGCACTGATTCCACGAGTGATTCTGTAAGATTAAATTGCCTCTGCTTACCTCGAAGCTTGATTGTTGCAGTGTCCTGATTAATAGTTGAAATTGGTTGATTAGCTAATTAAGAGCCTAATTGCTGAGGTAAGCTCAGTGAATCCGTGCTGACTAGAGCCTAGTTCCTCTGCTCTAATTGGCCCAGGACTTTGACTGCTTGTGATTATTTGTACAAGATTTGGTGATTGTTGCGATCTTCATGATAAAGTGTTTAATCAGATACCTTCGTCCGACACGCTCTGCAATCAAACAAGCCTATAAAACGAAGCGTTAGTTTTAATTAATGGTGCCTCTGATGTTCGCGCATCCTGCAAGTCCTGTGTATATGGTGCGCGGATAGACGTGACGTTTGTGAAGCTGCGTTTACAAGGCGACGGTATGTTGTGATTGCACACCGGATCCGTTTGCGTTTTAGCACCAAAAGCGCGCCATCAAACGTTGCAGTTTCGTGCTTTGATATCGCGGGCGTGATACACGACAAAGCTGAACGTTTCGACATTTCGTACGACTGACTCTCCTCCAAACGCTTCGTGTAACGTGCTTTCCACTTGGTAATAATTAATTATTAACCCCAGTGGTTTATTGGAATTGCTTTACTCATATTAGATGATTAAAAGATTAATTAAAATCGAAAGTTGTCGATAAGAAATTTTCAGAAATATTTATATATTTTTAAAAGACTTGAATAGGGTAAGAAACAATACTTTTTTCTAGAATTTAACGTAATTTTAGTTCACCATAGATTCGATGAATTCCGTGGCTTGATGGCTTGACGGATGGAGATTATGTACGCCTATGAAGCTACTTAATCACCCTATAAGGTAGAACGCTACGCGAGGTGTAGTCTTCATTTATCACGCCGTGTCTCATTACGCTGAAGGCGCGAAAGGTCAAGTCCAGCTCTTGAACGCCAGAACGAAGCCTGAAATAAACCGAAAACTCTGCAGCCCTTGTAACTTAATATCCGCTTCCGTATTTGGAATCTGGCTTCAAGGCTAGCGAATCTGGCCGTTTCGCATAGCTGAATAGACGGGGCATCTGAATTATGCGGCTGGCGAAATAATTAGGATACCAAGTTGTCTGAGGGGATGTTTTCCCTCTTGTACGAGGCCTGCCTCTTCTTGACATGTTTCCACGACGCCGCGACTACGCCAGTGTAACACTGTTTCTCATTTTTCGACTCGTAAACTGAATTTGCTTCTCCATCGTGCACCCGTTCCTCCAGAAAAGGTCACTTGTTTTTACGAAAACACGCTGGATAGAAATCTATACCATTCTACATAAAAATGTTCGTGCCAGAAACTACTGAACCGATTTCGATGACCCATATACCAGAAGAATCTTTGTTTTAATGGGGCTGCTATAGTCTATAAAATAGTTCCAAACTCCGTGTGCAGAGGGCGTTACACTTATTTTTAAAATTAAATGTTAAATTCAATGAAAACGGAAAGTCTAATTTACACCGTAGCGAAGCAGGGGTATTTTGCCAGTCTTATTATAATTCTGTAATGACAGATTGGGCTCGATACCACATCCCATATCGCATCTGACATTAACAATGATCCTAAATCGTTTCAATCTCTCAGCATCGAAAGCTCTCCTTCGCACATAAAGAACATCCAGCAGCCGTCCCAGTGCGATTCCCTTTTCACTGTCGCGAAACGTTAATCGAATCGATAAATACGCGTCTAGGAAGAGGGCTGTACACCTCCCGCGGTGCTCGCGGTGCGGTGTCTCGCTCTCCGAACTATTACAGTCGTACATAACTGTTACGGCATTGTATATCTCGCCGGTGAACGCTGTAATCCGTGATTTTAGCATCGACGCTCGGGCAGAATTGATATTCGCAATCTCCGCGGGGCCGATCTATCTCTCGCGTCTGGGCCATTTAACGGGCACGGAGGCCGACGGTGGTCGTTAACCGGCCGAACAGAGGAAGGAAAAACGCCCACTGCTCGGTATCTCCCCTCTCTCGCTTCGCTAGCCACGGAAGAAAAAATTCTGGAGCCAGCGAAACGGGCCATGGAAGACTCTCGCTACTCGTATTTGAATTACTCCCGCTTTTCGGCCGTTCCTTTTGTGTCTCGGTGACGTTCGCCCCCGAGGATCCCCAGATGAGGGAGCCGTCTGTCTCTCCTCCACTTTCACCGGGGAATTATAGCGCTGGCACACCGACTGCGTGCAGCCGTATTGTGTGTCAAGGCAGGCAAAATAATTGCGCGTTCTTTGCGCAGAGACAGTGGGGGTTCTGTGCGCGCTATTCGTAACGTCCACTGATTCCGCAACGGACGAGGATCTAATTCGAAAGGCCTGCAAAGAGGATGATCAGCAAGGCTGTGGAAAGTTGGATTAATAGACAAGCTTTCGGTATGTCGGACTGAGCACCGTTCTTCTGCATCTGCTGCTCTGGACAAAACACGTTCGATTCACGTGTCGTTTTTATTTCGACGAACGGTCTCCATGTGTGCTGGTTAATCGTTTGGTACACGTCCAAGGCGCCATTACAGGGGCAGCGTTCGTTAATCGTGATTACAGAAGGTATTCAGTTCTCGTTGGAAATGAGTGGAACGATGGTTTAAAACTCTTTCGGAGAAAATGGCATTTTTCAACGTCGATATTATTCGGTGAAACGAGGAAAACTGTGTAAAATCGTTCGTGTTGTTTTCTGTTTTCTGATAACAGCGTATCTTCATTTCTGTTATTATAGAAATTCTTTGCTAATTTATCTGGCGAATCTGTCGACTATGGAATTCATCCTTCTGCACTTAACCATTCGAAACATATCGAAGACCGTTTTACTTAAACGGTCCAGTTTGCTAGAGCTTTGCCAACGAATAGATGAAACATAATACACCACAATGTTTGTCCTACTCGTAAATGCAAATTGTTCGTACGCCCTAATACGATCTTCTAGATAATAAAGCTGAAGGTAGCTATCGTGCCCGACTATCAGTTACCATTTTATGGTATTATCGAAGAAATGCAATTTACGTCTGATCGAACTCTGCTCGTATGCCTCACCAATGTTTTCTGGCAATTCCCTTATCGGACAGTGGCATTTTGGTATGCGTCCAAAGTGCCTCATGGAATTTTACAAGCTGTGACCACGTAACATGCTCCTGGTCAGGGGACTATGTAAGACAGGAAGGTGATTGTCTCAAGTTTCCTTCTTCAATCGAAGGCTATCGCTGGCAAAATTAAATCCCCTTAGGACGGAACAGAGAAAACTACTTAGTCAGCTTAAAAATTTATCATTTTCCTTTAATTCCTTTTTCTTTCTTTATCTGACAATAACAATTCATCTCTCCTCTTGTGGCTTTGATTACACATGCCCCATGTTTCAAACTCATATAAATGTATATTGAAGGAAGAAAGAAAGTCACACAAAGGAAGTCCATCGCGTCCCGTCATATTTAGTGACTACCAGCAAACTTTTGCGAGTAACAGACCGATGACGAGTCGAATGAAATTTAGCGAATCCTCGCCGTGACATATTCCCGTCCAAGGAAAAGCACAATTTGCGTCTGGTCATGGAAACCGGTCACGTACGGTTTATTCGCTGCCACCAATTGTGACATGTTCCGCGTGTTTGCCAGGCTTGTCGTTCAACCGTTTTGGTAGCGGTCCAAAGAGGCGGCCGCCACGAGCGAACGGGGTCCAGCGAAGGCTCTAATTCCCCGCGGTTGGCCAGACGACGGATTTTAACGAATAGGAACGTTTTCCCACTAATTGTCACGGTCGGCGAAACTTCTAAGTGGCGCGGATCCTTGCGTAAAAACGCGGCCCGCAATGCTCGTACCGCGGGGTACCTGTCGTCTCGTAACCCAGTTTCCCTTTCTCGACCCGCCGATGCTCCGTTTCCCGCGATTTCACGCCGCCACTTCTCCTTTCCCTGCTTCTTTTTTTTTACCACATATACTTCGCTCGTCCAATTAATCCGCGACGGCAATTTCAATCGCGCTTTTCCCAAGCACGCTGCGCCATTAATTTCAAGCGGCGTGTCTTTAAGGTCGCGCGTTCCACGGATCAGCGGGGACCCGACCAGAGGGCTCGTTAGATGCCTCTCGACGCGTGTCGAACGGTCGGTCTCTGGACGAATTGATGCTCCGTGGCAACTGTTTACGATTATAATTTACATTAATCAGTAGGAGATGGAAACTGACGCGCGTGCCACTGGGGAAGTGGCGTTCATCATTGAGAGGCTCGGTTTGTGGGTGAACTTTTAACCCGAAAGGATGTGTATCTTGCGCCGTGTTGCAGAGGATATTCGTCAATGAGTGGGGTAATTGAATGGAAAAGCAAAGAGAACCTGGAGCTTGCGTTATTTAGAAGGCCTTACCTTAGGGGCTAGGATGGTCCATTTACTAAACAGATCAATGGCTGTTCTTTTCTTTTGCGGCTCAATGCACCTCATCGTCAACATCGCTGCAACGCCTCCTTCGTTTCGTTCATCAGATTTTTAAATACTTCTTTAACAACTACTCGACTCACAGATAAAAAAGGAAGAGAAAAGGGAGGCGCATTTCGCGGAGATCCACGCGAACGATGAGCTGTCACTTAATAAATAACGATCGTTGATCGTTGGGTATCGGTGCGCGTATCCTCCTGCGAAACCCGTGATCCTCGAGCAAATTGCACGGCCGATCCGTTGATCACATCGACGTGTACGCCTCTCGTAGTTCATATTTCATGAGGTTCGAGCCGTATCAAGCATTCCAAGCAGGCTCCAAGTGTTTGTTACCCCGTCGATAAGGGCTGCCGCGGCTTGGGGGAGCAGCCACGGTGGCTGGGGGTTGTGTAACTGCAACATCTGTTGGTGAAGATCTTAAGGTCTATCCCGCATCTGTTGTTCGGACATTTCGACGCGTCTCGCGAGCTTTCCCGTTTCTTGGGGGACGGGAGTGCCGCGCGCGCTGAAAAGATTCGGAATTGTAAAGAGGCGCGGATGATGGGCAAAGTTGCGATCTCACCGTGACTCGCAACATCCGAGGGGATTCGCCAGTTATTTATCAGTCTCGAGATTCTATGGGTTTCGTTGAAGGATTGGAAAATTATAGAACACACGTGTCACCGATTCTGCAGCTGGGTCTGGTCTGATCCTTCGTGATTGAAGGATGATCGAAGGTACCTATTTACTTTGCAGTGGAATGGTAGAATTGTAGCGGAATATTACATTTTCTGTCCACTTTAGTTAGTGTATTCTAAGTTGCAATGCTGCGCGATGAAAAGGATCAGTTTGCAGCAAGCAATTTTGTGACGTATGCGACTTATTTGCTTGTGAAATTCATTCAATATGGCACACTCCGCATTTCCAGGGGATTATAAACGTTCCGCCGTTCCTTTACTCGGAGTTCGAGCTGCTGAGAGCTGCTTAATGACCAAAGCAAATAGGAGCATGGTATATTCTGTTAGCAGAGAACTTACCATTCTACCGAAGGCATGGAGCTTCGATCGCACATCTTGCACATCGTTCCGAGATTTCGCAAAGTCTGGTATTGGTTAAGAAAGTCTACAGTCGTGAAAGAATGCTTCAAAGTTTTTTATTCTACATATTTATAGGGAACTTGTACGAATTTGCGTAATCCATGGAAGAGCTTCGAAGAGAAAGATCTTCGGAAGAAGTACAACAGTTTGCAGTTTAGGCACGAAGGGGAGGAACAGATTTCTTCCGTGTGACAATAGAGAGATAAGAAGTTTCGCGTGTCCTCGCTTTGAGGGTGACAATTTTCAGTGTGCTGCCGAGTGCAATTTTCGATCACAACTCTCGCGTAAAGCTCTTCGACGTCTGCTCGGAACTCTGATTTCTTACATTGGGGGAGATCCTTCTAGGGCGCGACTGACTCATGAAATATTTTCACGAAGTACTTCTACGCGAAACTTCGTTCCTTCCCTTCGATGGGCGAACATTTTGCCCTCTACATTTCCATATTCAAGCGAGCGTATTACTTTAACTTGATCTTTACTTTCAATTTATTTTCTAAGTATCTCATTACTAAATGTTTGAAATTTGCAACGCATTCAAGCCAATAATCTACGACTATACAGTGTGAAAATTCAAATTCAGAGTACAAGCGTTTACAGTCCCCGTGTTTAAATGAATTCTGCTTTACCAAGTTAGTTTCATTTAAAAAGAAAACACTGAATTCTCCCATCACATTCATATCGTGCACCCAGTTCCCGTAGCACCTTTAAAACTGAAATCTTTTTCATACTTTACAACTGCCCTATCTTTTCCAAGTTACCACTGCCCGTCCAAGTATCAGCATACAAAATACCACCCTCAATCCACAAAAGAGTCTCCAGTGAAAACCAAACAATTTCCACCCACACGTTAAACAATTCTGCTCCTCTCCATTTGCTTTCTTTACCCACAATTGCAACAGAAACACCATCGTATCCATCGAAACCGATGGAATCGGTGAAATTTCTCGAGGAAGGAAGGGTGCATCTCCCCTTTCGCGCCACTCGACGACTTCCCTGACGCCGCCGTTCAGACCCACTTCCGCTTTAATGGCGCACCGAGACTTGATGGAATCGCCACACCGTTCCTTTCCAGGGCTAGTGTGACACACCACGTTCATCCCCCCAGCCGCACTAAATTCTTCGTTCCCGTAAATCTCCGCGGCGAGCCTCACCCTCGATGTCTCGTTGCCGCAATAAATACGAATCGTCGACGCGGGTTGTTTGACTTTCACGCCCACGAGGAGCACTCCAGCCGACGATTTTCTACAGGCAGATCGGCCGTACGTCCTGATTTTCACGGGGAATTAAAAGTCCTCTCCTCTGCCGTCCTGCACGCGCTGTACACGCCGTCGGTGCCCGTCCAGATTTCCGTTGGCTCCTTCGTGACGAGGAATTTCCCCCGAGACTTCCACGGCTGGCTTCTCCTAAGTTTCTATGCCCAGGACTTGCCTCTCCTTTCCCCTCAGGCAACGTCTTCTTTTCTCCTCCATTCGTTCCCAGACAACCGTTTCGCCACGGAAAAATTGTCTGTCGTGACAATAAGATGGAAATATTGCTGGTTTCTGCCGTGTAGACTGTAGATGAATCAGCACGCTGTTAAATATGGATGTAACGAAAGGATAAACCCTGTGTCATTACAGAATAGGGAACATTAGGGCTGATTTGTTTTTCTTATGCCAAGGATTGTTTGAGATGACAATCTTAGGAGGTCTTTGGTATTTGAAAGGAAAGGGAGGAGAAAGAATAAGAAATACTAAAACCGCAATATTTATCTGATCTTATTCGAAAACCACTCACCAACACTTGATGGAAATCTTGTTTTCGTATAACTGTACATTCTGGTACGCTGTTAAAACGCTGAGTTTTAACAATAACTGCTAACTTGCTCACACACAAGTGCCTTCAAAGGGTACTCCTTCCTCACTGTGCGTCCCGAAGAACATCCACAAAGATTTCACAGAAGCGGTTCCCCATTCCCACCGTTCCAGCTCAAAATACGCGACACCTCCTCTCAACGATAACAAGTTTCCGAAGTCGGTTGTTCCATGTCGCAGATTCGCGACACTCCCCGTGTACAAATACCGCAAGCAGCGTAGATACTTATTCCGGTACTGGAGTCGCCTCAGCGTGCTTTCCTCGAACGCACTCGCCTCCTCTGCTCGCATTTCCCGCGGGACGGCTGGGCTTGGATGGATAGGAGGCAGAAGAAATTGATTGAGACGTATCTCCGTCTGAGACGGATATTAAAACAGCCCGCGAAGGAAACGAGGGAATAAGCGTGCGGGTGTCAAGTGGAAAATCTCCTGCGTCGGTAGAATGCTGCCGCAGGAAGAAGAGCGCTCACGCGCATCCCCAGTTCGAAGGAAACAGAAGGAAACTTTCCCTCCCTCTGTCATTGAGGGAAAGAGGAAAGGTGAAATTCGGGCAGATAAATCGAGCCGACCGTACAGCCGGATTAAATTTAATAATACAGACACTGGCAATCTCGGAGAGTAGTGGGCAGTTGCCTTCTCGTCGTTAATGTTTAACTATGCTTGAAACGCGTGCCCTGTCAGGCGAGCCGGAAGAGAGCGTGGATACGGCCTTTCGAGAGTTTCCTTCGGTGCTGCACGCGCCGGAGCGATTTATATCGTCGACATTCCTAATGGAGTGCTGCCTGGCGATCGTTCGTGGACAAACAGTCCGGTGTGAAATTCAAATGAAGCGAGTACTGCTGATCTTCAGTGTCGTTCTTGCCAATCCCACGCCACTTCGAGGCGTCAGGCAATAGGTATGTATCACTTTTAAATTATGAGACGTTCTCCGTTAACGAGAAGAGGTTCTGAAATTCTCGCTTCATAAATGTCGTTCCTTCTTTCCGGAGGGGTATTAAGTGTCGCTGGAAGAGTTGCCCGAGAATTATATTAAAAGCAGGCGTCCTCGGTGTTTTCAGCTGAAACATTTATTGCGTTGGGCCCGGAGGAAGTCGGCGATCTTAAATCCCAAAGTACACGGTCTCATCCATAATGTATAAAGCACATCCTTTCGGGGCGGCCGCACAAAACGCTCTGAACGCGTTAGCCCCGAAGAAAGCTAACACGGTGTTACACCTGTCAGAGCAATTCTGTCGTACCTGGATCATGCGACCTTCCAAAAGTCGGCCGCTAAGAGATTGCGCCCAACAAATGAAATTACCTCGCGGCCGCAGAGGCACTTTCTTCAATGGCGGGCCCTTCCGTCGATTATCATGCACGAACTTTCGCGAGGGTGTAATAATATTGACGCTAACGCTTGATGGGCGCCACCAAGTATTTACTTAGCGAAATTTATCAATTCTCGGTGGACTGCTAAACGGACGGAGATACTTTCCTACCCCTTCAAAGATAAAATTCATCGTTGCTGTAAGAAACGCTGTGGAAAATTATTATTATTATTGTTATTATTATTAGTATTATTATAAAATGCTTTGAAGTACCTTTCATGCTGTCAGTTATTGGATGGAATTTGATGATGACACAGGAATTATGGGTAGAACGCTGTCTCTACTCTTGAAAGAGTATCCATAAAATTTTCTGCACTTTTCAGTCCCACTTATGGCCACTGCTCAAAGAGTTAACAGAGCTACAGTACTTTTTGAAACTTAAACTCCTTCAAAGTTTTCTTATCAAGAAAGGAATATTTCTATAATTCTTATTCCAAGTGTATTTAAAGTATTCCGAGGATAATATCAGAATTATGTTTCCACTTTGCTTCACTTTCTGGCTATCATTTACAATTTTATCAAAGAAATTATAATTTCCTTCTCGTAGCATTTCTTTCGGAGCCCTCTTAGAGACATATCAGCTTTAATAAATGTAATGTCTCGTATTGTTGGTAGAGACTTCTCTTTCATTGATCCAGAAGCAGGGAAATAGTCGTAGCTTGTTGTTTACTTCTCCTAGAGCCACATTGTGCACAAGGAAACAATGCTCGTAATTTCCGCACGAATCTTAAGTGGCGGCGGGGCGAAAACTTTCAAGAGTCGGTAGGACTCGGTCCTGGCTGGTGTGCTCTGTCTGGAGGGGGAAAAATTCGTGGCAGGAGTTTCGATTGTATTGTTTCTGCCGAGTGAAAGCACTCGGGCTATCCATCGACGAGCACGAGACGTTCCATTATCATACCGCGACAAAGCCGCGTTCAAAGTCACGGTCGATTGTCTCCTCGCTGAAGGAAGTACTATTCCCCGCCGGGTAGTATCCAGTCCTCGCATCGAGGGCGCAATAATTGGTGACACGATTACCTAGCATCGAAAAGTCAATCGCCTTCGCGTTCTGTTATACCTCTTACTTTCAATTTTATTAATACTATTCACTTACAAATTCTACAAAGTTTATGTAAATTGTAAAGAGAATAGCTATCAACTTCCACCTTCTCCGAAGCACACAGTACCATCCCATCGAAAGCATTAACTCCAATTGCGAAGGAAACAAATAGCGCCGCGTTAATTCCAAAATCTTTTGCATAAATCGTTCCTGGACCGATTCCCTCCGCGCGATTGTCGTCTGCACCTTCGTCACTCGAACGCTGTCATCGTATATCGACAGGGATACACATGCTGTCGCCGTGAATCTTAGCGGAACACAGGCCCGATTTGTTCCAATTACGCGAGGGAGTTGCCATAAAACGTGAGACAGGGGGGACGTTCCTCGCGTCTACGCGTATACCAGTATAATCGATGTTTACCCCGGGGAATATCGCGGCGTCTAACCGTCGCATGACTCATTTCAGGCGGCGGTCTGGCGCGTCCGAAGATGACGCTGAATCTGGACGCTGGCAACGGGACGAACGGCATCGGGAACGCCGGTCAGCTCGGGCCGAAGAAGCCAGGAGGCCTGAGCCTCGGATTGCCACTGGAGATTAACACCGCCCGTGGATCCGCCGATCTGGTTGACGTGGACCTCCCTCTCGAGAGACAAGGGTGCGTTCTTGGTATTTATTGGCCTGTCGAGCATTCCGAGTTCGTCCAGGACAGCGCGATGCCTCCTTGTCGCGACTCACACAGTGTGGATATGCTAATTCCTCTACTACATTTGCTTAGAGAATGCAGGGTTTATTTAGATTCTAATTCTAAACCACAGGCACTGCGGGGAAAATTAAAGGATTTGAGAAAATCAGTAGAAAGATGAGATTACAGGACGTTTAGAGTCCGCTAGATTCTAAAAGCTTTCTCACTTCTGTAATGCACAGACTTACTTCTGTTTTTCCTGCAGTGTTTGATCTATGTAACCAAAGTTTTATTTTATATTTGAGCATGAAATGTTAAAATTTTAGAAGTGTCGTTATCGTGGTTTGTTTGTGCTCCAAGGAAATTGAATTCTCGTTTCGTGCTTTGGTTGCAGATGGTACCACGGCTCCATCACGAGAATCGAGGCGGAAGCTGTCCTACGACTTCTGAGGGAGGGAAGTTATTTGGTGAGGAACAGCGAATCGACCAAACAAGATTATTCTTTGTCGTTGAAGTGAGTTATGCCCTTAGTTCGCAACCTTGATACGTAGCAATATCTCTTTCACTTCCCTTTCCGCAAAGGTCTCAAGCTAATGAATTGAAATGACAAACTCGGAAGCTTATACTAGTTGTTTCTTTAAACCTGAAAATCTTAAAAGACTCGAAAGACATTTATATCTGTTCAAAACGATTTAAACATATCACGAATATTCACGATCCCCTTTTTCCTAAAAGTTTCCTCCTACTGTGTAATTTTATCCATGCAAAGATGCAAACGCGTGCATTGTCCAACGTATTTTGCACAAGTAGTTTTCTTGCTATATGATCAGGCTGAACGGATTTTTATGATGAATTTGCAGAAGCGCCCGTGGCTTCATGCACATGCGTATCCAGAAGAACGAGGAGCTGAACGCGTATATCCTGGGCCAGTTCAGCAAGCCGTTCGACAGTATACCGGAAATGGTCCGTCACTTCAGCGTGAACCGTCTTCCGATACGCGGTGCCGAGCACATGTGTCTTCTGCATCCAGTAATAGCCCAGCTTTTGTAGCGCATCTATCGTAGCGCTGTTTAAGGCGCTCCTACTTTTTGATATCCCGTTTATTCTGAGAACAATGGTTGTATGGCTGGAACATTATCGATAGGACGCGACGCTTGGGCGAGACCTTTTAACACCGGCACTTCCATAGAATTTCCATTTTTCGTCTGGTCATTTCACGCGATCGTTACGAGAAGCTTTCCGATCTTCCGAGGACAGTCGAAGGAAAGACAAGGCGTGAGAGATCGAGCCGGCAATCGGGAATGATACAGTACAAAGCGTAACCAGTGAAAGGTTTCTGTAGGCTTAATGAGCGACCTCGGATATAATCTTGCCCGTTCGCGTGATCCCTTCGCGATTACATCGATAAGCGGAGCTTTATTAGCCCGAGCTTGAACGTTATCGGTTGGTCTAAAGCGGCGAAGCTGCAAAGGACTTTGCATAGTCACTAACGTTTAGGGATCTGTCTCGTCTTCCCCAGAAACTATCGCGCGAATCTTGTCCTTCGGTCGAGGCGCGCGTACTTTATTTTCGCCAAGTGGATTCAACGTTCCGTTCCTTGCACCCGACCGAGCTGTAAAGTGGATCTCATAGAAGTACGATTGCCAGGAAGCGAAGTGTTCGAGGAGATACGGGGGAAGGCACGAGGTACACAGGGAAGAGGAACTAAAAGTTTCCAGGGAAGATTCCAATGGATATGAGGAAGTGTAACGCGAGAGATGGAATTTAAGGGTGTTTGTTGGTCTTTTAAACGAATGGATTCGTAGAAAATGGTTGTTCCTTGTGCCCGTGGCCGTGGACGCCGCGGGTTCCATGTAAGAAACTATCGATGGGATCAGAGTCGTTGTCTTACAAGCTGGTAATCTAGCAGCGTGCGAGGTCTAACGCGTACTTAGATTTAAATACCCGCGTAGCTGGCTAGCGTGGCCTCTACGACAGAGCTGGAAGCCAAAGAACAGCTAAGTCGTGTGTTTTCGTTCCGTGCGAGGAAGAACGCGAAGAGAATGAGTGGAGACGAAGAGGGTCGAAGGCGGAACGCGGTGCATTGCCGTGGCCGCAATGCCAAACTTCGCTGCTGAAATGCTCGCGTAATCGTTTTAACGAGGGTTTAAGTTGTTCGTCGTCGTTGATAAGCGATTAGGCTCAGACCGGGAAGTTGATCGACAGTTACTTTACGTTGGTGAATCGAATGGGAATGGAAAGGATGGTGAATTGGACGGGGAGACGTTGCTGCTTGGTCCCTGGGGGTTGACCAATCGAGAGCAGAAGGGGGTGGTAATAAAGAGAGCTTGTTGGTGAACGAATGGAGGATCGAGGTCAGCCAATCCGAATCATCGATGGCTCGTCAGCCGAGTCATCCGTCCGACAGTCTCTTATTTTTTGGGAGATTTTTGCGAGTGGAGGCAACCGATACATATTTTTTCATGTGATATGAATTTGTTACAGAGATAGCCTAGTTTCACCTGTGATCTGTTACTTAGTTCCCTTTAACCGTGTCTGTTGGTCGCCGTGTGCAATATTCTCGTACGTAACGATTATGGTAACGATAATAATACTAATAATATTGATACTACTAATTAATAATAGTAATAGTAATTAACGATAACGGTAACGGTAATTATTAAGCGGCTATTATCTTTATTATCGGGTAGTCAGCAACGACGCGCTATCAATCGCGACACGAGAGACGTCCGTGGTGTTACAATAATTATTTCGAGGTACCGAATTGCAGTTCCGGTGAGCGTGTAATCGAGCATTCCCATTAGTTGTAGGGCGATGTGCTCTGTCGGCGAACGTTGGAGGAACCACGAGACGCGTAGCGAGTGCCACGGTATCGAGGTAGGATCACTTAATTTGGCTGTCATGGATTCGTACTATTCGTTGGTCCGGTTTCAATTGAGATCATACGCGAACGTGATACTAGTCGTAACGTATATTTTTATTTTATTACGTCGATTTCATGCGAGTTCCCAACGTTACGTTCGGCATTCTCTACCGTTCTCCCGCGTTTTAGGTTGAGCGTAATATACACACACACGTACACGCTGATACACACGTGCATACAGACAAGAACACACTCGCACACACACCCACACACATACATACACGTTGTACTTTAAGCTGCCAGTATTATTAACTGTAATCGATAATGCATATCCATGTTAACGTTTAAGACATTATATTGTCCCCCTCCTAACGAATGATTACGAAAAGGTATAATCTATATACTATATATACATATTATATATAAATATATATTTATTTGACATTCTATTTATTGCATTGTGTCGTTAAGATCTTACGTGATGGTTCCGTGTAATACCGTTGATTTTAACCCGTAAGATCGTCTAGCGTGGTAAATTCATGGTAATCTCTATCTCTATGGTGATTAGCGAAACATAGATTAAACGCCCCATTTACCAAACGAAAACAAGTCAGTCGTAAATTATGTGGTAGACACTAAACTTGTAGATACTTCCTGTACCTTGAAATTTCTATGACGGTAGACGTTTAGCTCTGACGTATACAATAATATACGTATTATACATATATAAATATATATAAATATATATTATTACCAGATACTAATAGCGTGTAGTACTTTATATATAATATATAGAAGGTACAACAATATACCGGTGAGATCGGAAGTGGATCGAGTTATGAGCAAGTCCGATATATACATACATACATGCATACATACATACATACATACATTATCGAGCGCGCTGTGTACACTCTGTTTATGTAAACGGATCTCGAACGGTGTGATGTGCAATAAACGAGGAGCGATCTAGTGCGGTCGCAATCACGTGGTGCGATCCAGTATTTTTGTTTTAGCATGACAGACCACCGATGTTCCAAATCGACTTCACTAGATAGTCTTGTGTACTCCGAAACTCCCTCTTAATAATAAAACATTTAACAAAACAAGAACCTTGTGAATTGATTCCATCCAATTGGGTGATTCTTCGGCGATTATAATTCATTAACCACGCCAGAGTGGAGAGTGACGCAAGTCAATTTCCCTACCCTTTGTGAGAAATTCAGGCTTGTAGTGTAATGTGAGAAATAGGGAGTAGGCAATATTGAAAAAGACGAAAGTAGTTATTGATCGCGGATCTGTTTATTATTCTATACGTTACATCGTGTACTTTCTTACAATTGGTCTTATGAAATACAAGTCTTTGGGATAATCTTCAGAAAAGTAGTTTCACAAATCTTGTAATCGGCGATCAGAGGTTTGTTAATCGCCTTCCCCCATTTCCTCGTCATCACGGTATGGAACGACACGATCCTCGTCCGCGAGTGGTTCGAGCGGTATCGCGTCTAACACAGGATCCTCCGTTTCTACTGCAGCTGTTTCTTCGACCTGTACACTCTGTGAACCCTACGCCCCGTTTCACACATACACGGAATCCGTTTATACGGCGCCGTTTACGCGGTAAAAAAAATGCGAAGATCATATAGAAGTCTTCCGTCTATGCAGCGACGGCAAGTGCGAAAGATCTCATATGATCTATCACATAAATTCCCGTCATGGGCAAAAAATGCGCGGTGTCGTTTTACAAAGAACAAGTAAGTAAAACGTTTATGAGATGTGATAACAATCTGTTTCCGCCTTACGTCTCAGTAAGTATTCTTTCAATTTACATGCAACTGAAATTCTCTGTCGTTTACCTTTTCCATTACTTCTTTACTGGCCTCTTTGGAAAACTTCTTGGCGCTTCTTTTTTCTGTAAAATCGATCGAGACAACATTGGACCGTTTATTGCGAAATTTATAAACCCTTAATTGCCATTCACATAAATAGGCTCTCGCTTTCAATTACTACACGCATATTGAGTAAAATAAGGTAACGTAAACATAATTAATAATTTTCAGTGTAAAAGAAGTCTTAAACTGTAACCATAATTATTCTAAACTTACTTGAAACAGTGGAAGCCACCGCCTCAACACTCTTTCGTCGTGGAGTAGCCAGCGATTGTCGTTCCTGAATTACAATTACTTCAATGAGTTACCTGATTATAAAATACACTGGGAATAAATAAATTACCGAAGATGGAGCTTCTTCGGCAGGACCTTCGCAATACGCAGGTCCGCAGACATCGAATTTCCCAAGCATTTGTCGGCTCCTGTACATCCTACCGTCCGTTCCTTTCACCACTCCTTCCGTCAGTTGCACCACTTCTGGTCCCCATTGACTGAGGTAATGGCCCATTCGCATTACTCTTTGCTGAGGCGTCGTAACCGTGTGACTTCCGCCGCAGTAACGATTCACCTGGTGGTCTCTATCAATTGAACGTGTGTTCACAGGGAAATCAATTGTCTGTAAACGTGGAGCACCTTCTAATGCAACCAAATTGCAGCGAATCATTCATAAAATTATTTGTAATCTACGAGAACTTCATGAACCAGGGTCGAGCAATGTGAAATTAAAAGTTTCTCAATGTAACTGTGCCCCTGAAGATTTCTGCGAGCGTCCTCGGTGTTATCATTACGTGGAACATTATTGAATAAGTCCTAACAGTAATAACTAAATATCGCAAGACAAGTAATCTACTTTGCCCACGGAATTACCTAGGAGTCTTTACAAGTGCGTCTGATCTCGCGCTCTTCTGCCTCTTCGACTCCTCCTGCACGGCTGCCTCAAATTGAATCATATTTCTGCTGTGAGGCAATCTTCTGTGTTGCTTCCTAACTTGATCCAATTCATAGGTCAGATACGGCTTCATGCTCGTGCTACAGGGCAACGGTTCCACCCTGAACTTATTTGTGTCCTCCATCTTCATCACGACGTTCTTGTCGCAAGAGATGCACTGGACGTCCCTAATCGCGCATAACATTAGCAACACAGTCTTAGGAGGTAAATCCTCTGCTCGATCGAAGTACAGTTCCACCTGAGCATCTTCTTCGATCCAGCCGCTTCAGCCTCCTGTCTCATTTGCGCCACGTTCTTCAGCTTCTCCTGAAGCGTCTTCAGCCGAGTGTGAACGAAATCCTTCAACGGCGTGATTTCTATCTTGTCCACTTTACCTTCGATCTCCCTCTGCACCTCGTCCAGCGACTGCTGCCAAATCGACTCCTGTTTTCCCAATTTCCCAATTGCATCCTCCAGGCCTTGAGCAAGGTCGTCGCAAGCGGCGTCGAATTGGTCATAAGACACCTGAAGGAAACACCCTCCACTGTAAATCATTATCCCCTTTGTTGTTATTCTTAATTCTATCAGAGCCGGGGATGGTTTAACCTTTCTGTTTATTGCCTGGGCGTCAGCTTTGTCGGCCAGAGCATCCTCAAGATCCTCCCTGTCTGCTTTTATCGTCTTCAGAAGTTCCACTTGCTCGAGCAGAGCCTGTGGAGAAGTAACGGAAACTTCGTGCGTTAGAAGTGGTGTCAAAAACGAATGGAAGCTGGTTTGTCTAGCGTGAGACACTTTTGTGCAGTGTGACTGATATTTCAGAGATACTCACTCGGTTGGGACAGTATTGATTTGAGAAAGATTGGGAGGGATAGACAATATCCAAAGTTTATCTCAAATATCAGCCGACTATCACTCAACTATCTGCTACCTAAGTATCTTTCGTAAGAAGCCCGCTACTCACGTTAAGATGAACTTCGCGATTTTCTCGATCGTCGATCAGATGATCCGCGGTTTGGTTCAGTTTCTCCATGTCAGCCTGGATTCCGTGAATCTTGGAGACTAAATCGTCTAGTTCGGCGCTTCCAGTAGTCCCAGCCGGGGGTGCACTGTCTACCTTCTGGTTTAGACACGCTACATCCTTCTCTAATTTTGTCAGGCGTTCGTTGATGTATGTTAATGTCTCTGAGTCCATTTCTTCGGATTCCACATCAGCTTCCTCCTTCTGTGTTGCAACCTCCGGTGTCGGAACTTCCGCAGGCTTTTGTGCTGCTGCTGATGCCACTGCTTCTTTAGAAGTTACGCTCTCTGTATCCTCTGCGATCTTCGCGTCTTCCAGTACTTCTCCTTCCTCAGCTTGCTGTGCTTCCTGTTTCGCTGGCTCAGTTTTCTCCTCTTGCTTCACTGCTGATCTCTTCTGTTTCGCTGGATACCCTCTGCGAACTTTTGTGACCAATTTTCAAGTTTCTTATGCAATATCAACGTACTCAATGAATCTGAATTCATTACGGTGTATACGGTATAGACTACCCTTTAAATTAGTATTACCCTTTAAAAAGTGTAATCAAGTTTCAACGATAAAAAAACATGAGAAAATATTGCCACATATTCGTCGCATGTCCCAAAACGTGACGTATTAACTGTCAGTCGTGTGTAGTCAGTCGTGTGTCAGAAGTATGCTTCGTCAGCTTTCAATAATTCATTGAAACATGAATTTTGCAAGATAATAAATTATGTATAACAGCTATGTAACGTATAAGACGAATTACCAGTGGCAGTTTGTCCTTTCAGATTGTCCAATTCATCACGTATTTTCGAGACTTCCGCTTGCAAAGTTTCCACGTCTTTATGCATTTCCGCTACATTTATCCCTCCTAGAAGCTGGGTCAACGAAATTCGTTGTGACGGCTGAAGCGTCTCCCCGTCAGCAACCGTTTCCTCCTCCTCTCCGTTTATACTGGCAATCATTTGCAAATTCTTGACCGTCTGGTCCAAATTGTTGAGAGCAGTTTCTAAATTTGTAAGCCTGTCTTCGAACTGCGACGAGTCTCCCGCCGGGACATTCGTGCCACCTTTGATCGCATCTTGCACCATCGTTGTTAACTGCAAAGATTATTTTCGTAGTGCTATATCGGTATCGTTCGATATAAAGCTCTGGTAACTGAAGAGTGTTATTTGTGCTGTGTCATTCCTTGTGGAACCTTAATTGGAACTTTGTGGTATTAATAATACGCGTTGTCAAAAGTAACTTCTGATTTATTCACACGGAATGATGATTAGAAGAAGCCTTTTTGCGACAGCGATGCTAGCTTTTGGAATCGTTTCGTGGACGTCGAATATATCCGACGCTAGGCATTTTGCATCGTTCCTCGGATATATCCGACGCTAGGCGCGAAAGTGTTAAAATCTGAATGATGGCAGGAATAACATGAGTGAAGAATAAGGAACTCGGAGGAGCTGCACGTAAAGTGAAATATGCTTCAGCTTTGCGCAGATTAAAGGACAATCGAAACAATGCAGCTATACCTTATCAATACCTTGCTCACTAGCGTCCAATCTTTTTGTGATATTAATAATCTGCCAAACGTCGGTCAAAGGATCGGTCATTTTACCCTTGAGTCGTTCGATAAGCTCTGGGTTCGTTGTTAACTCCGTCAGTGCTTGAAAACGCTGTTGAAGCTCATTCACCTGTATGTACGTACGTGTTATCAGATGAGAAACCGTTCTAAGCAACCTTTAGTAAAGGCAAGCAAATATCTTTATGTTTTTAAGTCTTTATGTTAATATTTAAAATGCAATATTGCTAACAGTTTGCTCTAGGCGTTTAAATCCCAATGCAGTAGGAGCAACACCGTCAATGACCGGTTCTATGTAGATAACAGTTTCCTGTGCACCTTCTGCTCCAGGTCCAATTTGCTGTTTCGTACCTTTTGTCATTTTCATTTCTACAGCTGTCTGGCTGCTTTCTTCGGCAACACTTTTTGCATCTAATTTTCCAGAAACATTTCCTCATTTTATCCCTCTTTCATAATTATGGCAAATATTTTACTATCGATTTTGGCATAAGGTAAATAGAGGAGAAAGTTTATTCCGAGATCTTCTAAGTTACAAAGTTAATAATTTCATTCGTATGAAACTCAATATTATTCTTAGCACTGTATGTTTCATTACCATCCGTTACTACGTCGACGTTTATGGTGTCGGTAGTGTCAGCACGATGCTTCACATCGCCGGAACCATCGATGATAGTATATTCTTGGAGATACAGCGATGGTCCTGGGTTCAGAGAAGTTACCATCGTCTGCAAACGTAGAGCAATGCAATCACACTGATATACACCAATCATTTCGAGTTGCTTCTGTATGAGCTTTGAAAGCAATCCAAAAACCCCTAGAAGGTACTCGATACCGATTAGCCGTCTTACTTTGATGCGGTTCGCGTCGTCGCCGCGGTACTCGACCTTCGTCGTTCGCAAATTTATTTGGTGGAGCACAATGTGAAGGAAATTGTGCAGGATGTTCAAGTTCACCGCTCCAACCTAGACACAAACGAGAAACGACGTCCCTGAAAAGGTCTCTTATTTCGTACCACTGAAGAAATCTCTTTACCTCCGGCGTTCCTAACGCGAGGTCCAACATCTGAGGCAAGGAAACCTGCAGACTGGCTACGTCCTTAGCCGCAGGAGTGGAAGTCGGGGATTGCGCCACCGGTTTCGCGGCTTTCGCCGACATCCTGTTTCACTGAGCAATTTTTCAGAGCTAGCATTTAAAAAAAAAGAAAGAAATGAGAATTCTATCGATATGCCTGTAGCTGCTCCGTATTTTTACTATTTAGTTTTAGACGTAATTCGTACATGTCATTTTGAACATTTAGCGTTTTACTTTTGTTCCATTGCAGCGCTATCTTTCACAATAGTTTGGAGTTATAATTTAATCATTTGCTGTATCTATTTGTGTAATGTCTGTGCTTCGATAAATGTATCTACATAGAGTCAGTATTTTTAAACGTATAGCGCTGCAGAGAAACATTGATTTTTCACAAAGTCGGTATTTCAACTCGTGTAATACAAATTTCCTGAGGTCTGTCCTGCACTTCGCCTGTGATAAAACAGACATTTATTATTAATAGCCGATTATTTATTTGCTGTCTGCAAGGTAAAGGAATCTGGATACAATCACAGACGAGGTATAGGATAGATCCACAGACCAGGTATAGGATATATCTATCACGCAATGTATGTAATTTTGTGTCACACGCTTGGGGGGGCTCGCGCGCCCCCTTACCATTTTCATGTCACGTGCAACGTTACCGGTAAAGTCTCGACACAGATTGTAACGCTACGCGTGGTAGGAATAAGAATTCAACACGGGTAAAACTAGGTCATTCGAAACCCGCGATTTACAAATGATTCTGTTAGAGTAACAATTTAAAGATCGTTTTATAAACGTATTCTGTGCAACGACTAAGAAAGAAGGATCAAAACAAAACAAGAACAAATTCGCCTTTTAACCTTCCTGTCCTATTTGGGTTTATTAAACGCAAAATAAATTTATTTAACATACAAATTTATATAAACAACAACATTATTCGTGGAAGATATGCTTTCACGATGTAACGTGGAATACCGCGCCAAGGATTTGTACCTTGGTATATTCAGTAACGTGCTGGAGCAGAGAGGACTTTAGAAAACATCAAAAACCCATCAGTTATTCTTTTATCTTAACACTGTACTCGTGTTCTGGGGTCTGGTTCGAACAATCAAACAACATTCCAAGTTACATTGTACCATAGTATTGCAAGTTAAAGAAATTCTTAAATCTAATTAGAATATTTGACAATCGCAGCTATCGGCTCGGTTCTCACCGATTACCAGGTCTCACCACGAGGAGGTTGCTGCGTTTCGAGACCCGTAGAGAGATAGATGGAATCAAAGTTCCATCGATCTCCCTGTACATGAAGCCTACTAAACCAAAGAGATGGATGGAAACAAAGTTCCATCAATCCCTTCGGTTTAGACGTAGAAGCTAGGGAACTGCCAAGCAATCACGCGAGTAAAAGAAATTCAGGAAAGAAGGAAAGACTACCGGTGAGCATGAAAGGAGTATTGGACGGCGCAGTTCCTACCACCCTGCTGTCCAAGTCGAAAGGGAAAAGCGCTCGGCGCCTCCCAGACGATTCCTGTTTCACCGATGCGACTCGCCAGGAGCAACACCAGGTGTGACCTGACTTGAGCCGTCCAACACGGAGACTGGGCACCGATGCGACTCGCCAGGAGCAACACCTGGGTGACCTGACTTGAGCCGTCCAACACGGAGATTGGGTAATCGAACCGGATGACTTACGCAGGCAGTGTACCAAAAGGTACACCCCCTACGCCCGAAACTTTTCCCTTTCGACAAGAACACCAAGGGATGAAACCGATCTACCCATACCGATTCCAGGCTCAGTCGCTTGCTTCCGCAAACGGAACCAGCGGCGACCTCCTCATCGGAGATGAGGAGCCAACAAAAGAGCAACAAAGCTAATGATTTAGTGACTACTTCGCAATTTTACACGGGGCCTTAAATACTTCATATTATAATACACTTTTCACTATCACTTTTCACTGCCACTTTTCACTGTCACTTTTCACTGTCACTTTTCACTGTCACTTTTCACTATTTTGTTTTAAATATATTATTTTACTGTCTCCCTTCCCCGCGGAAGGGTGAACCTCAAACTCAAATCCTGAAACAATCAAATATGTTATATTAGTAATGGTGTAATAGCCTTGGGAGGAACCTAAGAACATACATAAAATCGAATAAATGATACAAAACTATCGAAGCAATACATAAAATCGAATAAATGACGCATAATCATCGAAGAAATACATAAAATCGAATAAATGACGCATAATCATCGAAGAAATACATGAAATAAAATAAATCATACAAAACCATCGTAGAAATACCTACCTGAAACAGAATAAAAATCTGATTAGTTGCCGAGACCGAACCAAACTCACTGAATGTAAGTTTGGCTCGATCTGGGCCCTTAACCTAGGTCGTAGGCTTCAGCATGATTCCGTTTCGCAAGTCGCAATGCTTGGGAAACGTTACCAAGTATCCGAGCACACCGTCATGGAGGTACCTACGAAAGTGACCCATTTCTACTAATTATTTGTAGTCGCATGTTCGACCAATGCTTTGTGCATTTTGAAAAATTTGGAAAAAGTAAGGATACACGAAGAAGAGCATGGAATGTAGACACATCGAGGAGATGCATGACAGAGTGACAAAAGTCATACAAAACCATCGAAGAAATCCACGAAAAGAAATAAATCGTGCAAACCCATCGAAGAAATACCCGAAATAGAACGACGCGTGCCAAAATCCTCGAAGGAATGCATGAAATAGGACAGATGATGAAAAACAATCGAAGAAATCAATTAGAAATGGAGGGAAATCAGTTTAGACCTTGACAGAACAATAAAATTTTAAACGGCTTAACGAACCCCAAAATTTCATCGGCACCAGTTGAATAAGCTAACCCAGGCCAGGGGGCGAGGGGCCGAAGAAAGAACCAGAGTCCTCTCCAGCAAGTCCAGCAAGGCCAGTAGGTCCGAATGGTCCAGGTGGCTCGGGAGCTCCGGGGGTGGAGGGAAGACCAGAGTTGAAAGCCTGACTAGGTCCCCAGGAAGTCCAGGAAGTCCAGTAGGCTCGATAGCTTCGGGGGTTGGGGAAGGACCCGGGTTGAAACCCTGACCAGGTCCGCAGCAAGTCCAGGCAGTCCAGGAAGTCCAGTAGGTCCAGGTGGCTCGGCAGCTCCAGGGTCCCCGGAGGTCCTCCAGGCTCGGAAGACCGACGACGACTGAGTCCATGGAGCTCCGTGAGTTCCCCACCTAGACTTCGAGAAACGCTGCCCCCCGATCAAAACAAGGTCGACAGTTAATTACAATTGCGAAATCCAACGAATTCTTCGGCAAAAATGGATTTTCTGCTGAAATATCCATTCCTGTGGCTATTGCTATGACAAATAATGTTAACAACATTTACACTATCCGCCCAGTATAAATTATTATTAACTGTGATCGTTAGAACGCGAGATATCAAGCAATTAGTAACATTTGGCCTTGATTTTGCAAATGATCTTCTACGCCCATTGAATTCTCTTTTATTCTCAATGTTTAATCGTTCGATACATTACTGTTAATGCTTATACATATCACATAGTATTATTTATAATGTATAAATATATTTTAGTTGAACTTGGTGTAAATGAATAGTTGCAGGAATATTCGGAGAAATATGAGTTACATACTTGTTTCTCGTAGCAAAAGCCTACTCTCTATGTCCAACTCTCACTCTGAAAAAATCACACGTATACAAGCACGCACACACGCCTTTCAGCATTTCAACACATTTCAGAGTAGTTGCTGAGTTGAACGCTGTTCATGAGCAGAGGCCGCTAAATTCAGTCCTCAAATTATGAGTCGGTAACACAGTTTGGGTGGTGACACGAAGTTCCATAAACTGATAGGTCTATCCTATACTTCGTCGATGGTCTTACTCTCCCCAAAATCGATTTTCTTACCCCTGCTTGGCTTCCACGAGCCACCGGAAGGTGTCTCCACGAGTATCACTGGTAGCCAAGTTCACTTTGTGAAACGAAATTTGCAATCTGCCCTTCAATTTCGATACTTTATGACAGCAAAATAATTTTCTGCCAATAACCTTACACAGATGCACTATATGAAAAAGTAGTTTCAGTCTTAAATATTCTTGAGAGCTGCTTACAGGAAATTTCTTCGAAATCTACATTCCTAAAGTATTACACAGTAATTTTATACGAACTTTAGGATCAGTAAGGTATAAGAAGAGATTTATAAATAATAAGAAGGAAATCATATCACACCATTACATTTCATCCTAATTGGAGAAAGGTGGAACGATTATTGTGGGAAGCATACTTTTCACAGTAAAAAATATAGCGATCGTTGAGTTTAATGTAAACGCATGCGTTCTCAATAACGTATGTCGCGTATTGCGTTACCGGCGTGTCATGTTTAATGAAACGATAATTCATCGCGTTCCGTTCTTTGCATGGTAGAACCGTTTGTCTGACTGCACGTGACAGGTGGTTCCTATCGCGGAGTAGAAACAAATTCACGATCAGAACGTAGATTATCCCGCGACGATACATATTTTACCAGACGACCACTGCATGACGCTGTCGATCGTTGGTGGCGTCTACGCGATACGGTCAACGCGATCGATCGCCAGTATTTACATCGGCGATACGGAAAACGACTAATTCGAGTTTACCGGTAGTTTCCATCAGCTCTGGCATTAAAAAGCTACGTAAAGTCCACCTAACTTTTCTTTTACTTTTAATATTCCCTTATTTTATCGCTGTTTTCTTTAGACATCTTTGATATACATACCTATAGAATATTTTGAACGATGTGAGTAAAATGGCATGAAATAATTAAAAATTCATAAAACAAGCAATACTTCTAATTTTCTTCAAATTTTGAAAACCATGAAAGTGCAACATATGAATCATTAAATCAATGTTCTCACCTGCACTTAAGCATAGTTGTTGCCTGTTTCAAAATGACTTACTGGCCTTAAGTAGACTTGTGGGATGAACTTCGAACTTATCTTGTAAACTCAGAACGTATGCACGTTTAAATAGCAAATAATCTTGATAAAAACACAACTATGATTTTCCGATTGTAAAATATCCGAATAGCAACGAAATAACGAAGGAGCACCCGATTTCGTTCTTCGCAGCAAACATTTTAATGAAAAACAATATATATCATCAGAAATAACTCCTGTCACCGTCAGTACAGGAACTATATTCCCACAATTTTTCAAAGGCATCTTGCACACCACGTTCTAGAGTTACGCACGATAAAACCGATCTGGCCAGTGTTTGAGTTACGCTGTTTGATCACTGGCCGAATGTTTAGCCGTGAGTAATGTCAGCATTCTTGACGGTACCCCGATATCTGTGCTAGGATCTCTAGCCGTTGCCCGTGCGATACCAGGAGTTGTTCATCTTTTGCATGATTCAGTCGTCCGTCAGGTGCGGGACGTATTGGACCGACTTCTACGCGCTACCAACCCCCTTTCATTCCTTTTTCGTCGAATTCCTTGTCAATGTCAGTGTGATTAAAGGGAGGGAAGCATGAATCCGTCACAGTGGAATCTTGTTTCGATGGTGATGGTGAGTAGAAACTGATACTACGATTAATAGGGGAGTTTCTCTAGTGCCGGACGCTTAAGATTTTTCTCAAGTAAGAAGAAATAAGTAATATTAAATAATCTCCTTAGCTGTGCACACGCGACGGAAACGCGTTGACACCTAATTGTTGCTTTTTCTATCCTCTCTTCGGTTTACGCGGAATAACGGCTCGGTAGCGTTTGAAATATCACAGAGGTAGCTAATAAATGTCCGGTAAGGTACTGTTCGGCATGAAGGGAAGTCCCCCTTCCTTCTTCGTAACATGCTGCTCCATTTCTGTGACTCTAGAAGCTACTAGGTGGTATAAAGTAATTATTAAGAGCTACCAAATAAATGTAAATCTTTAAAATCGATTTTGTTCCCCTGGAAATCTGTCGTGAGGCTTTAATAGCCTCCAAGAATCACTCCGACGTCACAAATTCTTCCAGTTTCCCAGGACACATAGAGCTTTTACCTGTCAACGTCTCACCTAGCATGGTGTCTACCATCGAATTTCTTGTCGCAGTTGTTAATCTGCACGGGCTGCCTGGCCAGCTACAGACAGCAGAAACGTCACGTCCCGATGGCGCGGGCGAGCCAATCATCTAAGTTGCCACCCTATTGGGAGCACATACTCCGCGAGTTCGTGTTCAGGACGATCTCGTCACCGCCGCCGGGCAACAACGACCTGTACAGACGTCTGCTGGAGGCGCCGTTTTACGGTGGCCCGTTCCCGACGGTCACCAACTACATGGCCAGCGTCGTGCTGTCGCGTGGGGACGTTTATTATCTGCCCAACGGCAACTGGCTGCTGTGCCAGGAGGGGTGTATCGACTGCGACGCGTGCACAGGGCACACGCAGCCCACTCTCAAGTGGGTGCTACGGAGGATCAAGAGGCTGCCGTCCCACGGGCCGCAGCGACACGATCTTCAGCTGACGATAATCCCTCAGATCGACGGCAGCTACCACATGAACGCTCTCTGGCCGAGATCGTACGTCTACGTGACCACTCAGAGCGACCTGGACGCGTACTTGAGCGACAAACCTGGCTACGGGGGTAGCGGGAGCGGTTACGGGAATCTCGAGGACAGTTTCTCGGGGCAAGGGCGCAAGTCCACTAATTTCTGGATGTTCGTCGACAGAGACTCGCTGCCCGAGCGACGGGTGTCTGGAGGACGGAGCAACGGGACCGATCCTGCCCAGCCTTCTCGAAGCGATCCACCGGCAAATGTTAGTACAACCGCGACGCCCAGCACCGAGACCTCCTTGACGCAGGACAGTTTAAAGAATTCCAGCGGACAGCATACTGAAGTGAAATCCGTGGACGGGCAGAACGATTCGACGCCTGTGGTCTTCAGCGAGGACGAGATAAGTGGGATGAACCAGATGATGCCAAAGTTGATCCTCGGGACTGATCAGTTCGGACAGAAGCACTTGGTGCACGTGGTACCTGCTGACAGCTCGAGTAACGCCAACTTCACTGACCTTGTGTTGTCCGGTCCGGTGAATCTGGACGGGCAGTATCAGAGCAAGAGCGCCTATCAGAAACTCTTGCGCAGGATCTACGATTCGTTGAGCAGCAACAAGAGGTCTATCGAGAGCTTTCTTGAGCCGCTGGTCAGGGCAGGTAATTCGTGGAGTTAGCGTTAGTTAGACGTGCTTGAGAAATGCATTCGTTCATTCGGTCGTTCGGTTTTAGAGATGGCAAGTCAACGAGCCGAGGATTATCAGCAACAAGAAACGAGGTACAGCTTTACAGGATTAGGGCAAGCGGGTGGTCTCCGTGGAGGCTCTAATGGGGGGATTCGTGATGCGTTCACGATGCACAAGCGGTGGCCAGTAACTTTAAATTGGAACAGACAGCGAAGGAAATCCAGTGACGACACGGATGCTGGTGGCTTCATAAGTAATTCAATCGGTGCGAATCGTGCCTCGACCAGCAGTCACGATTTCTATACGAAAATACGAAACATCAATATCAATTCGACGTTTAGTCCGTATCGCAAGAACGGAAATGTCTCGGGCCGGTTCAATTTCAAACCGATCGATCGCAATTATTACAGAGGAAACGGGTTTAATACCAACACAGGGGCCAGCAACGCGAGACGTCGCGGTCGGCGGCAGAAATTTGGACCTCGTAAGTTTAAAATAGTTGTTACCACCGAGTCGACGGCAAAACCGTCCAACAATTCAGGCGGAATTAGGTATCGCAAGTTACGTACTGTAAACAGGGGCAATTTGTAATCCTCTGCGAATCCTATTTCTCCGCTTAAGGGGTTATTCTACTTTGATTGGCCGAAACATGAAGCTATTTTTAAAGATTTTTTTCTCAATAAACACAACATATAATGAAATAATTTTTTGGGGATTTATTAAGCTACTCTTATATTATACAAAAAAATTTAGAAACATGGTTTTTAATTTGTTTCATATGCTTTTTTATAGCGCCAATGTAACACCTAACAAAAAAGTGGTATGTTCGTGGCGTAGGTGATTTCCCAGCTCAGGCTTATCTGAAATTAAAAATTCGAAAAGATTCTTAATCTGTAAATAAATCTTTAAATATAACTTGATAAATATAACAACGAGTAGAATGACCTCTTAACGCAGAGAGAGGTTCGATGTATCTGAATTTAAGTAGTACAGCTCAATGATTTCGAATACTTTTGCATAAAGCTGTGGAAAGTTTGATGTCATTAATGTGTGTTAGAATTCAGAGTCAGCAATGCAAAGCTTTGTATGCAATTATAAGTAGTTTCGTTAACTTTTACTTCATTTTGTCATTACATATACAGATACCCGCAGAGATAATTGTATGTAAATAATGTAGTGTAATGTAGTAAATTCCATGAATCCCTGAAGCTTCACATTAATATGGCAGGTTCAAATTTTTCATCCCTGTTTGCCCTTTCTTTTTTATTAATCTACTCATAAAATTCCAAAGTTGTATTCGTACAAATCTTCTAATAGAACAAACTAACAACCCATTTACTCCACTAAAGCTATTTACCTTCACAATCAGAAAATTCCACAGCTTTGATTTCTCTCCAACTGTAACACGAACGCCCAAATTCACAAAACAAAGTTCCAGATCCTCGTTCATCCTTCCTGCACATTTAAATCATCCCTTCCTGCTCGCACCACAAGCATCTCCCAATAAACCAAACAACTATCCTCCGCCCTCGGCGACGTTACTCGACTTCACAGTCGAACAAACCGCCGCCCCTACAAACTGCCACCATTGTAACCGTGGCGTCGCACCGCAGCTTTCGCAAAATAAATTTGCAAATCGCCTTTCCCGCGCGGGACTCCACGTCACAGAATTGCCAACTGAAACCATGCCCCTTCTGCCTTAAATATCTCCTAATAAAACAAACTAATAGCATCCAGTGCCCTCGGCGACGTCACTTAACACCGTAAAGCCCGCGGGGTCGTTCCATCGGTGGCGCCGCTAAGAGGATCGACGATCCTTAATCAGGCCTGGCGCGATCGTTTAAAACGATTATAGCCCTTCCTTGTTCCACTCTGCCGTTGTATGATCGGGCGTCGCATCAGTCTTCTCGCGCGTTACCAGCGAGGCGAGAGGGTGGCTGGGCTCTCTGTCCTGCGTGTGACCTCCGTAACCGTGCCCCGACCCCCCCGCGCCGTAATTGCGTGACGGTGGAAGCGACGGCGGCGCGTGTTGCACGCGTACGTGTGCCATGCGCCTGTGGTGCTTCCCTCGCGTTCGCAGAAGTGTACGCGACCGTGTTCGTGCGTCCCCCGCTGAATTTGTGCAAGCATGAAGTACCTTGTACCGCGAGAACGGGGGTGCAGGGGCGGGGAGGGGTGCTGGGGGCTGAGACGACTGGCTCGGGCGGTAAGGTTTGAGGGGCAGAGGTAAGCCGGCGCTTATATTTAATTAAGGAGGATACGGGCCCTAGCCGAACAGAGAAAGTCGAGCGGCGCAAAGAGAGACGGGGATAAAGGCAGTGTGTGCGTGTCTGTGTTTCTTGTCTAATTATCTACCCTCCTTCGCGTCCCGCCAGCCACCTTCACTTTCTACGCCTGATATCTCGCCGGCGTCCCGCTCTTTCCATCTTTTCGCCGATTTCCGGCCAACTTCCCCTCGCCCTTTTACTGTTCCCAGCGTCTGATTCCGTTCTTGCTACTTATTCGTTTATACCTCCTTTGTCTCTTCGTTGATTCTCTTCCGTGTCCTTTTCTTCTCACTGGCCCGTTCCTTGCGGATGTCGAAACGATCTCCATCGCCGTGGTGGTAGAGGCGGGGCGGTTCTTCCACCTTTCGCTCTCGATTTCATCATCCGGATGGGTCGACTCGCGATAGTGAATACTTTTGACGCGAGTTCGGAAGATGTTAATTGGATCGACGACTCTGGGATGCTTAATGAATAAAGTCGGTAATAATATTGAAAGGAACAGGGTGCAGTGCTGAGTCCACCGTGATGTCAACGTTGATCGTGACCTTGATACGCGAAAGAAGCACGCGATTGTGTCTAATACATTATAAATAACAGTATGGCAACAGGTAATAACAAGTTGAATCGTGCGTTGGCTTAGTTCCAATGGCGATTATGAGCCCCATTGCTCCCACAACTGACTGAATGTGTTAGACGACCAATAACCTAAGTAGTTCTGTGAATGCTAACAGACATTTATTTAAAACCTCAGCAATTTCAGCCTGCTCCATCGTGGCTGATAATTAATAGACCAGAAGTTTAATCCCTCGGGGTCTGGAGCTTTCCTCCGTGGGCGCTTTAAATCAGAAACACAAATCTTTCTACTCGAAAATAGCAATATCCCATGTCTATATCATCAATTCTACCAGTAGCAAGACCCAACACACGGTCTACACCTTTTCTATTTCCCTCTATCTCCTTTCTGACCGTCTTCTTTCCATCCCCCCGCGTCTTCACTCCTCCCTTCAATCTCCAGACGTTTCTTTTTTCCGTGGCCTTTCTAACCGCGCAATCGGACGGTGCAAAACGATCGACTAGATCGCCGGTAGATTGGTTTTAACGAGTTTCCTTTCAGCACGGTTTATCAAGAATTGCGGCCGCCTCCGTCGAGCCCCAGAAACCGAATACGCCGGGGAAATTTCGACGGAGGGTCTTAATTAAAGGCGCCCCCGCTAAAAAATGAGAGCAGGGGATCCTGGCCGATCAGGATCGCTGTTATTGCTGCGTTCGTCGCCGAGGGCCCCCATTGTCAGCCCGTCGTCCATCCCACTAATGACTGTGTGCATATAATTCGGTAAACGCCGAGGAAATCGTGGAATCGAGCGACGTCGCTTTTAATGGGATCGCTGACGGGCTTCGATCGAGGAAAAGTGGCGTTGATTGGTTTCGAAGGAACGGGCAGCTTGCCTGGGAATAAGAAATTAATTAGAAGCCATTCCGCGGGAAATCGGTTTCGAACGCAACGGCCTCTGGTGTGACACAACCGAGGGAATTTATATAGAATTTTCGAAAGAATACATCATCCTTTTTTCCCCAGCTCCATTTCCCTCGGAGTAATTATGATTCACGTTCACGGTGCAACGCAAGGAAAGGCAACGATGAGTAGCGTGCGCGCTAATAGATTAATGTTTAAATTAGCTCTTTCGTAATTAAAATATGTTTGGCCGGGATATAATGAGACGTCCAGGCTCGTATAAAATTAACGAGATGAATTATTTTAAACCGACACGTAGTTCTCGGGCAAACTGAACAGCGGGGAAGTTAACAATGACGCTCTTCCGAGATTCGAACGGTCTGTCGGCAGATTTTGTGTATTTACATTCACGCGCATGTGGGGCATTCATAGTTAATATTGACGAGGTATAGTTTGCACGGCGATATGCGCATACATTGAAATTTTCCTTAATTAAGCTAAATATTTTTGTTTCGACGATACGGTGGTATTTTTCTGCTCTATTTTCGTTATTTCTCGTTGACAGTTGCCGGTTGCGGAATGCTGACGCGAGAAATTATAAATTTCAAATTTCAGTGCTTGAAAAGTCACGAGTCGCCCGCGGCCGGTAGATATACACGATTTATACAATGTTTATTTCAATGAACCCTCGCGCAATTTAAATATTTCCCGTTGTTATCCCGGATCGGTATTAACGCATCGCATTTGCACTATCCCTCGCCGATGGAATTTAATAAACGTTTTATGAAAACGTACGTTCACGTTAATATAAAGAGAAACAGCCCTCCTCGCGTTCGCCGGAACGAAATTACAAAAACGGCACTTTGTTCGTTTAAAAATAATGAAAATATTATTTTCCCGAATAACTGGGATTCCGTTTGGCTATTTTCACCGCTGTAATCCCGTGAAAATTTCTCGCGCAAATATTGTTGCGCCGCGAATTTGAAATTCATATCGGCTAACGATCCCCGGCTCGCGCGTGCACAAATCCTCCGCCGAAATTCCACATTAACGTGATTTGTGCATTTTTCTTCCCTATCCCCGGAAACAGAAATATTTTACAATGAATTTATCCAGAAGCTGCAACAATTTCCAAGACAACCCCAAACGAAATAGTGAGACACTGGAGTATAATGTCATCCCTTACATTCAAATCGCTATATCCAAAACAAATACGTGCCCCTTCTTTTCTGCTGCTCCAACAGAGCTGCAGGCTCTTAGAAAAATGGACGACGAACAGTCGGTGGAGTGTTCCTAGCGAGTTGAACCCAACACCGACAACCAATTACACTCCGTCCCCGATAAACACCCTTCGTCTTCGGGCTCGAGTTTTCCACGGTGCCTTCCGCGAGTACCGACGTGTACACGGCGAAACGTCGGCCGAGGTAAACGGTCGCGGAGGTGTTCCAGCGGAAATGAGGGGAACGAGAGACCGAGGAGAAATCGGCCGGAAAAGAGGAGCGAAGGAGCCGGGGCTTTTAACGGTAAGACCGTGAACGCTCGGAGCCTGTCTGACGGGGAGATCGACGCTCCTACGTCGGAGGGTCTCGACGTGGCGCACGCGGCCGAGCCTTGGAGAGGGACGGGCCCGGCTAAACGCGGCGGAAAAGGCCGCCTTCGCCGTTCTCAGATATTTAAATCCGAACACCACCCTCGAACCGAAATCTCGAAGACAAGGCGGCGGCTGCCGCGGCGTAGGGAGGGGTGTTCGTCTGGAACGGTGTACGTGAAGCGGTCCATTGAGAGCGAGCCTTGAAAGCGAGCACGAGGGGAAAAAAAGAGAGGAAAAGACTTGAGGAAAACGTGGCAGGAGGGCGGAGGGAAGGGAAGAGCCAGTTGTTGGAGCGTAACGTGTATTCTTGTCAGAGCGAGGCCGAAAGACGTAGTGCGCGGCAGACTTTTGCGGGCCTCTCGCAAGGAAGCACGGAGAGGAGAAAAAAAGGAGGAACATCGGGAAGATTCAGAAGCTTGCTTCTTAATGGTGTGGGTGTGCCGACTAGCGGAGGAGCAAGTTTTAAAAACATCCCGCCCAATACGCCTCTGCTGCTGCTGGGTTTTATCGTCGCCCCCTTACTCCGCGTGCAGTCAGACCCCTCTCCGCGAACCCGTATCTGGGCGAAGGCTTTTCCGGCTTGGGTAGCGCAGGTACTCGCGCTTCACGTGCTGTTGCCTGTAAATCCCACCGAGGAACGTCTGCTGGTATCAAGGAGCACGTCCAGGAGTGACACATGAGCGAACTCTTAGACCCGCGCCGCGAGTGGGGTATGCAATTTCATTTCGGTTCTGGTGGCAGAACTGGGACGGGCCGGATGACGTCGTGGCGGTGTTTTGTGAGGGAACCGGAGCGTCGTTAATGCTCGAGGGGTTTTAACTTGCGGGCCGAGCGGGAGGTCTCCAAGGAGGGGAATTATTGATTCTCGAATTGGTGGCGTGAGAGTGATCTTTGGGTCATCTTAGTCTCTTCAAATTTTTTTTTTATACGAAGATGGAAAGCTCCTTGAAACCTTTTAAATGTCCACCTACAGACTATATATACTTTCATCCACGTCTGACCTATGATGAGCTGTTCCACTGTATCCCCTCATACTTTGGCGACAATCTCGCCGGTCTTTTCACTTTAATCATCACCTGGTCTTCAAACACGCACGCATTCAAGCAGCAGACCGCGATAGAGCAATTTCGACGTTGATCTGACGTCACTGTAAAGACGTTTCGGCTTGCAGCGGCGCGGCGCGGCGCCTCCCTTCATTCTTCGGCCCTTTTTGCGGCGCTCTTTGACCGACAGGGGAAGATTGGATATTTCTTCCAGGAAAGGTGTGCACCTGGTTTTTCCATCGACAGTCAGTCGAACGAGACGCGCGTACATCAGAGGCGCCGTAGGTTCGTTCTTTCGCGAGTGTAACAGAAAATGCCTGCACTCTGTTGCAAGGCGGCGGCTACGACGACGGGGAACAGCCTGAAACATTTCGTCGAAGCGAAAGGGGGAGGGAAAAAAAAGGTACCCAGGCCTTGGAGAGACGGAGGCCTGGCAGAAGGGGTGGAACAACTAAAAACAAATCGATCTATCGACATCCTATTTCGTTTCCTATTACGCGAACGTCTGAAACACACGGTTTATTTGGTTTATTTTCATATGGAATGTTCTTTGGCACGATCTCAAAGGCGGAATCCTGAGCCCTCTGTGCCCTCACCTATGCCTCCCTCCCGCGGCTCCCACCCTCCCCGTGCCCTCGCCCTCGCGGATCGACGGTTTCCCCCTTCGTACACGATTACGATCGACGTGCACCGAGCTAATATCTGAATTTTTGTAATTCCTTTTGCCGGATATTGAAGGTGTCTTTTTGTCGAGCAACGAGACGTATGTACGCACGCCCCCGCGTCCCTGATCCTTTCTCCCGCTGTCTGCTCCCTTGCGATGTGCGATGGCTAATGTGGGAACGGTAGTGGATCGAGCAGGCAGGAAGGAGGCTTTTATCATCCCAGCGGAGTGTTTCGAAAGTGTTGGTTTAAGGAGTCGGTATGAGTTCTGTGCATCGAAGCGGGAGCAAAGGTGTGAGGGATTAGGGCAATTAATAGGGCTTGTGGGACTTTGTCTCATGATGTGGTGAATTTAATTTTATTTCGTATCAAAAGAACTACGTTTCTTAATGGAGATTCTTGTGAAGGAATGAAGTGATTCTATTAGGAAATAATGTATTTATTAGTGTACGAAGCGAGACTCATATTTTTATATACGAATCTCGAGCTTCGTCCTCATTAATACCGTTCCTATTTATCTTTCCAATTTAATTGCAGAGTGAGTGTGGTATTTGCTCGCGAAGCACACTGCACGATACTCTACTCTTACCGTTTTGCACGCGAGAGTAATTGGTGCGCGAGCTTATTCAGTGACGAGCAGTTTCTTCGGCTCGCAGCGCTTTTAATTCGCGTCAAACGGATTCGGGGAAGTTGTCCTCCGCAAAATTAGATATAAAACGGGCGCGGTTGTTTTGGTAATTAGAGCCGCGAAAGTTTTATTGGCCAGAATAAGTTCTGCTAACTCGCATTATTCCACGAGCTCGCGACGGGACAGGCTGAAGGAAATATTTCATTATTTGCAATTATAACTCCCTGTACTATGAACTTTTGTTCTTGCCAACTACCCCTCTGAAATCTCCCGTGTCCCGTGTAAAACGCCCGCTTCCTGTTTTCCCTTGTAACGTTTACACTCCCTTCGTGCCTTTTCTGCATGTAACAGCCATAATTTGTAGTTACTTTGGTAGACAGTACAAAACGATGTTGACAGAAGCATCACATTACGCCTGGAACGATGAAACTTTAGTTTCTCTTCCCACACCTTTCTCTTTAGAGAGATGAATTTAACAAGCTTGTATTTTTAAGGCACATATGTACGTGGAAAAGTTACACCAACGAATAAAAAGAATCAGCGAATGCCAGTAAAAATCGTTTCGAAACGCGTATGGACGAAGCGAAACGTTTCTAGACTGGAATCGTTCGGGCGATTTGGCCTCGTGATTCTTTCATGGGAGCGCAAAGTTCGATGATCGAGTTGCCAGCTTTTATAGAATTGTCGGTGGGAATCGACGTCGGTGAATTTTATTTTGACATTTATGCGCGTTCCGAAGCGTGTAATCAGCAAAGTGGCCGGCGATACAGCCCGCCATAGATTGGCAGCTGGCCATCCGACGCCTATTTAATCGTCCCCGGCGAAATAGAAGTCGCGAAATTAAATGGGCGCCGCGGTGATGATAATAATAGTGATAATGACAACGGTAAATTTACCCAGGAATGGAGACAAAGCGTCACGCTTCCGTGTCCTGTAAATGCAGCATCATTAACGTCAGGTGGTTCTTGTGAACCAAGCCTAAACGCGCTTGGCGAGTGTCATTGCTGTTGTCACGCCCGTTGCATCATGCATTCATAGGTTCGCGCGCTTTTAATGAGCAGTCGCTTCGTTGGAATACAAAGTCGTCTTGCTTCTGCAAATTCACATTCACTTAATGTAACTGATAGCCTCTGCAGTATTCAATAATAATTATTGAAAGTTCTTTGAAATGCAAATGTCCGATTAAATTCACAGTACCTAGGTGAAATTTAATTAAATTGCGAATCCTCGATGCGCAGCAAATTCGTTGATAATTAATTATGCGACAGCGTACAATTTCGTCAGCACTCTCGTCTTCTATGTAAAGAAGACGACTAATAATTATTTTGTATCTGTCACAAGGCAGCAATCGAAGTTGTTTCTATCCTTCCGCATTACGAAGGTACACTTCTGTCGAGGAAAGGCACGCGGTTAACGTTCCTTTTCGTAGCGCGACGCACGATATCGGGAAATGGGTTAATAGAATTCTAATTTGAGAACGTGGAACGGGGTCGATCGCTCTGTTTCCTGTTCAAACAGAGAGGAAACGAGGGGAGCCCTATTGCGAAGAGGAGGACGCATTTAGCCCCTTCGTTTCACAAGTTCGAACTTAACAATCTCGCGAAACTTCCCATCGCGTGCTTCGGTCCTCTGTAAAATCTCTGGAAACGTAGAAGAAAGGAGGGAAAATGCAGGTGAGTGAGCATCCGGAACGAAGGTAGGCGATTGGACAGTGGATTCTTCAAGATACAAGCTTGTAACACTCCATGCTCGGATTCTACCGAAGGCGACCTGAAGCTGTATTAAAATCCAAATCATTAAAGCTCAATTACTTACCAGTCTTTAAAATCCCGCCGAGAGAATTCTTTCCCCTCGGGTCAGGGCGCCAATTAGTTATTCGTATTTTCAGTCCACCGATCGCGCGCTTCGTTTGGCATCGAGCAAGCATCACTCTTGGAGGCGTGAACAGCGGTCCCCAGGAAATACCGCAATTTCTAGGATGATCCCAGGCTCCAATATCAAAGCCAGTGGTATTCTAAAGCGTTTAAAGACGATTGCATAACCCATAAAGGCGGGCTGCGCGAGCGAGAAGCAGATAGGCCCGACAAAGGGGACAGGGAGATTGAAATAGGAACTAAGGCAGGAACAAGTGGAGAAAAAGAGGTGGATCGGGGGCGAGGGTGTGGGGCGAGGATGGAATGAAGAAGAGGAAAGGAGGGTCCTCTGGAAGCTCACCGTCTGCGAAGCCAGACACCAGGACCGCGTTACTTCCAGGCCGCCGATGCCTTTTGATCTTTCAAAGTCTAGACTTCCTCCAGTCTTCTATCCTATCCGAGGCAGTCGTGCTCGCCAGGAAGTAAACGCTCCGAGACCGACTTATCGAAACTTTACCGAACTACGCCGATATCCGCTCGCTGTCTTCTCTACCAGCCAGTTTCTCTTCACAGCATGCGTTCCACCCTTTCTGACGATCAACCCTCGTCACGATCCACCGTACAGCCTTTCCTTTTTTTCGGCACCGGGTAAATCGGGCCATGCGAAAAGCATCTGCTATTTAGCATCCACCCTTTTCACTGTATACTTCGGTGCACCATTCGCTTGTTGCGAACTGATTGTTTCTGCTGTTCGATAGGAGATGGAAGGCGGGTATAAGTTCTGTGATATTAAATAATCGTGTTCGAGGGGAAGCAAGGGTTCCTGGATCCTCAGATGCGGTATAGAGATGTGGGACGATTCAAGTGGAAACGGGCCTCTCACCATAGGTCTCAGAGACATGTGCCACTGGCACATGATTGACGCAATTCGTGACAGCTTAATTGTGTCACCAAACAATGGTGACCCAGATGCATTGGACACGATAGCGATGACCACCTGTACACACACTTCTATTGGTGATAACGTAACATCAGGTTGAAATCGTTGGTATCAAATAGCCATCGTGTTGTGATCGTTGCGATTAAGATATGTATACATCGACGATTCAAGGGACTAATTATCGAATAACGTACTGATTAGGCCTCATTAACACTGAGTTTCTCCACTCGATCCCTTGCGGCTCAGAAATTCACATGTTCCGTGCTTGCGCAATCTCCACAAGCGGATAGGACTTTATTTAAATGATTGACGGACACATCGCAAGTGCTCTTTATGTATGACGCGTTGCAAGCGCGCACACGAGCACGCGTTACCTTTGTTACTCCTCCATTAAAAAGAATGTATACTTAAGTAGACGCGACATCGTTTGAATTTCAAAGGCGAAGTATTAATGGCCCCTCGTTTGAAAACTCCGCGTGTTCCTGCACGGGAGCGAAGTGGCTGTATGAAGCTCGTTTTAATTGAACCTCCCATCTGAGTCACGTGATGACATTCCGAGGGAAGTCGTTTGTTTGCGTCCCGTTGCCTCTGAAGAGTGGAACATGATTTCAATAACCTCGCCGGTCGTGAAACGGAAAACGTTGCCGTTACGTTACCGAAAACGTTACCCAATCAAGCGATTTGTTTAATACGCCGACTAGGTGTGTGGAACTGCTTTTCACCCAGGGCAACGAGCTTGCACCAGCGGCATACCTGCTCTAATTGCTACGAACTCTGAATGACGCGTATACAATCATCCATTTTGTAAATGATCATTATCGAAACCGTTTACAACATGTATATACGACGAGGGATAATATTTATGCTTTCTAGAATCACTTACTCAAACACGACTGATATGATTCACCTAAAAAAGCTTTCAATTCTTCGCCACATCCCCAAATGGAGGGAGAAAGAGACAAAAGCATCCTCGAATCGTCTACACCTCTGTATTGAAGAATCCACTCGTTATTAGCTCGAATTTTAAAAACAGAATACCCCCATTAAAATAGCAAGGGGGCTAATTCGTAGCAATGGAGCCAAAGTCACAACGCCCAGTGAAGAAGCCTTGATGGATCCTCTCCTCTAGAGCAACTGTGGCTGCCAGTCGACCACCCTTTATACATTCACCCCTATCTTCCCTTCCTCCCGTGGACGGGATCCTCGGCGACTAACCTTCCGTCCACGAACCCGCCTCGCTACTTACGTTCGGCCCCAGTGAATTAAGCCGAGGGAAGTCAATTGGAAAAGTTTTTATTGGGTCTGCGTTTAGGAATTCCACGACGCCAGCCCATATCGTTCCGATTCTAGACGACGCTACCACCACGCGGGCCGCCCCCTTGTCCCTATGTTCGGAATATCATTCGTGCTTGGCCGAGTGCTTTTCCCCGAACGACGATCCTTCGCGTACTACTGCGTCCCCGTCTCTCCAATTCTCTTGATTACGTTTTATTTTGTTCCATTTGCTGGCCGTATGCTTTACGAGCCGACACGTAAATGGCCCTGCTCTCTCGGATTACGCTTCTGTTCAATCGCGAGCGAGCTAACTCGCTGGAACGTGATGAATCAACGGCCACGCGCTGCTCGATTCTTAATAATATAAATCTCGATTCCCACGGTCGAGTGGCCTCCTTCTGCTTTCTTTCCGAGGGTGGAAATAGAAGTTTCTTTGGCAGTTGGCCCTTGAAAATTTGTTTTCTCTGATTCGAGGGAGAAAGGGGGACGTGACGTGTAAAAATTTGACGGGCGAAGGTGTAGAATATTAATTCTGCCATTAAGAGAGGTTAACTTGCTACAGGCGAGGATTTAGTTATACACTTGCTTTTGCAGACTATTCGAGCAATTTCGGAGAATCAGAAAATTCTACTGTTTGTGCTCACAATTCTCGCGCATCTCCACAATCTTCTTAGTCGTTGGTATTCATTCGCACATGAAGTACTAGTCACTGAAACATGGAATTCAACATGGAAAATAAATCAAACAGAAATTCGGTGAGAAATTTTCACCGTTCCTCGCGACGCTCTATCCTCGGACACGCTGGAATTTATAAGGGTAGAAAATTTTCGCGTGCGATAACCGGGGGGAGGAGGGGCGACAAAGTATTTTTAGCATCCGCCGAGTTGTTGAACGAACAACGAAAATTTTTCGCCGTGCCGCCGTTTCGAGGGGAGGTGAACAGTAAAGGACACGGGAAAAGGGGAAATAGCGGATGGAAGGAGGCTCTTGACAACCAGACAGTTTGACATTTTTTACCCTTCCCCACCGTGTCAGATCAATAGATGCTTTATTGGATTTTCCGAAAAAACTGTGCAGCCGTTTCGGTATCATTCGTTCTAATTTCATTGTTGGTGCTCGCACAAAAAGTAGGGAGGATGGCTGGTCACCTGTTAAATTCGGCGCGAGCGCATAGCCGGCGGCATTATTAAATTATTCTGCTCCTCCCTCGCGATTAAATGGGATATTTGTATCAGCCGTTGAAAAGTCGATGCCCACCATCGTCCTGACCGATTGTAAACCATCCTTCGGTCTCGTTGGTCCCACTACCTTTACTTCCTCTAGTCGATTAACACTTGATGGAGAGCGGGCTTAAACGAATTTTCAAAGGACGGGGCTTCCTATTGTGCGATGAATCGAGCTGTGTAGAATTCGTCGGGACAAAAAAGGCGAAAATACAGTTTGTGCAGTTAGTCGGACAGAATTAACACGTTCTGGGCCAACGAACGTGCACCTATCCACACGTTCATAGAGACGATGAACGTTGCGCAGCGATAAATGTACCTACTGGCTTCCATTCTAAATGTGGTACGTAGTTATGGAATCCATTAGATTGGACAGAAAATGAAGGGTGCTGTAGGAATGTATATTTTAAATTGTAGGGAATATAAAATATTAGTGTATAAGTAATTATATACCAGCAAACTAAACTAAGGGTATTTTGATTCTATTAAATACACAGTAGAGGTAATACCACTATCCTAATGAAAAGGTATGTAGTGAGTAAAGACGGTGAAGGGTTTCTATCTCGGTGAGCAAAGTGAAACGCTTTCGTATATGGTCAGACGTATCTCAATCCTTCAGATCGCGGACAGGTCTACCGTTGCTCTCCAAGTTCGATCATATTACAAGTGTACCATCAGTAAATAGACTAGTTTCATATTATACATAAAAATACAACAAAAGAATACAAAGTGTATTTCTGTCAAGTTTGTGAGCATCAGCACTACAAGCTAAACAAAATGAAGAAACTTCATGAATCGCATGGTAACTGAAAGCTTCCAGTAACACACTCAGTCTTCACCCTCGAGTACGAATCGAAGAACATGTAAATGAAAACCGTCTTCTTTCACATAAGAAGTCCGAATATTACGGCTCTATTACAAGTCAATCAATGATTGATTTACCATGAAAGCATGCAATTATATGCCGAACCAAGAAGGTTAATAGGAAAATCGTGTTTCTCTCTAACCGATTTTCTCTTTCCAACGTGCACAAGTGTCTCTCAAAAGCAACGTAGGAATACCTAGGCACAGCCGTTGTGAAGTCACCCTCGGAGTACGTCATCGCAACAACGACAGGGTTATATGCGTTTCGTGAAGCGGCGCAACGCGGGGATAAATTTTCCAAAACGCCCGGCCCGTCGGTGGTTTAAACGGGTCAGAATTTCGGGGGACGCTTTACGACCCGTAAGCGATTCGATATTTGTGAAATACGAGCGACGTGGGACGTGTGTGCGCGCGGACGAGAAAAAATGAGCGACAGAACGCAACGTGGCTATTTATTAAAACCACCAGGCGGAAGAAAAACCGCGGCGGATTTTTATGAAAATTTCCGGCATGTGGAAACGGAGTGTATTTGTGGACGGGACGTCGAGGGGGCCAGACGTGCTGGCGTCATCGCGGCGAGGGGGTTTATTCGTGGACAAACACGCGTCGGAGCTTTTATCAAAGATCAAATGGTCACGTCTAAATATCCGAGCGAATGTATTCTTAAGCCTGGTATTTTTATAATGTCATCTAGAAATATACGATTTATGAAATATACTTAAGAATATCGAATATAAATACTATATTCTGCTGGGTTAAATGTGGGTACTGACGATGAGGTGTGTTTAAAATTTAATGCAAACATGAGGTCACGTTTTCTTGTGGCAAAAGAAAGAGAACTCGATTTATTAAGCTACAGATATTACTTGTCGTAGTTGTTCATTGGCATGTAAATTCAATATTAAACTGAGATTCATCGATCGTTCACAAATCATGTCCGTGTCACCCTATGCGATATCAGCTTACCCATTAGGGGTAAGAGATGGCAAAGAGATGGTAAGAGAAGACAATGGTAGAGAGATGAGCTCTCTACCAAATAATTCTGCAAGTCTCGGTAATCATTGAAGAGCAACTTTACGATACAATTGTCGTACCTCGCAACATTGTCGCGTGATAAACAATGGCAAATCACCCCTGCGCACCAAATTTATCCAGGGACAATATCCAAACATAACTGAACTAGCGTTCACGAGCATTTAACCGGCGTCAATGGTAGGCGTGTGTTTGTCGCGCGGTAGGTACGCGCGCTGATTTATACACCAGCGCGAAAGTTGCAGCGAAAAAGCATCGTCCGCGTGAGCTCGACCATTCATAAAGTTGATCAGGCGCGGGCGAAGAGTGCCGCGCCGGCCGCGCCGGCTGATTGTAAATTGTAAGCAATTTCGTAATTGCGTGGACAAAGCAATTAAGCCATTTGACTGGGTGAGCGCGGCAAAGCGCTCCATGGCAAATACACCCGGCTGACGATATAACCGTGCAAACACCGGACGATAATGCAATTTGGATAATACACGGCGCCTGCACCGAAACGGACTACACTTGTGCAGGTGCGCAGAAACGGCCGCGATCCGCGTCTGACACGCAATCAAGTCGTTTTATAAAATTCAAAGAATTCAAAAAGTCGAATGTGCTACCTCGCACTGCTGTGCCTAGGCGAGTGCTTTCGTTTCAGCATCTGTTGGTACAAATATATTTTCTTCTATCAGGAAATATGTACGTCATAGTGAGAGTATTTTCAATTTTTTAAAAGTGGTATTTATGTATTTCAATACCTAGTCCTGCAGCGCAGTTCTTGAACATTAAAGAGATCTTACATAGTCGAGGTTCTAATTTAAAGTCAATAATAATTTATAGTTCTGAGGAAATAATATATTTTCAAAATAATAAGTTCCTAACTCCGAGTGCAATATTTACATACTCAATTTGCTGATAGTATATACGTTTATGTGCAATTCGTGGCATAATGTTAGATAGCGTAAACGATATTCGATAGCGCCATGTCTGACCACGAAGTGGGCGTTTCTACTTGTGGCGACTCGATTCCGTCTGGTCGTAATACTTTCCAAGAACTCGTCAATAAATGTACGTATTTGAAGATATACGATGCTATTAAAAGAATCAAGATAACCTTAACATGACCTACATACCTATATACATTCATAAAGAAGAAAATTAAAATGATCGTGTAACGTCCCTCACGCGATCAAGATACCCCTAGACATCAAGATTTGGAATCACCCTTATAGTTATAAAGAGAATAGTCTTTGTACGCAAAAAAGGAGCTTTAAATAGTTTTCTGTAAATACCATGCACTAGCCACTTAGTTCGTGACAAAGAAAATCATTTTATCGCTATCAATCATACTGCGCCGTTAAAAGTGAATCGCTGTTGTCTAATTTCGCACGTCGTTTGCGCGTCGGTTCCCAACTATTTTCAACTTGACGAACAGAGTAGGTACACCGTTAATGGAGAGCGAAGAAGAACGCAAATTGAATGGAAACACCTACCTATTCGAGGGATTGACATTTCCCATTTGGAGCTCGGTTTATTATTTCTCCGCCGCGCCGGCCCCATGATTCATTTAATTGATCGAGCCCCGAAACGTCGCGCCTCCCTTCAATTTCGCGGGAGAATGGCGATCAGACGTCGCCGCCAAGATGCCCGTCAGAATTTTTTCGCCGGATCCGCATCGCCACGGCATAAAGCCACGCGAAATGACCCATAAAATTGAACATTTTCCCCGATATAAGTAGGCACATTCAGGTGCGGTCGCATCCGGTCGGATGCACGCGTTTCCATCCGCTCGGCGGACCAGGGGAGGAAGAAAAAGAGGGAGGGATCTTATACTGGGTGGCCCTCCTAACTATCGTCACAATTCTAAAACCACTTCTCACAGCTGGACAGAACAGATTTCCAACGAAAACAATTACGATTTCAAGCCACAGAGGAATAATGTACTCGAGACTGTAGTCATGCAATTAGAATTCAGAAAGATGTACCGTTGGCTTTTCATCGCGAAGATGAGGTTCTCAATTAATTTTTACATTTCGAAGATTCGATTACCTTAGTAAAATGTGGTTTTCGTCACGCCCCCAGAAGCAGCAAAAAAATCATCGACTGTTCCGCGGGCCACCCTGTATAGGGCACCCAGGGACAATTTTAACGCAAATGAGAAATTCTCTCTCTCACCGTACGATAAACAATCCAGATAAAGGATTTATGGCCGCACGGAAACAGCTGCCATAAAAGTCGCGGGCTGTTTCCAATCTGTCAACTCGGTTGCACGTGGGGAGTGAGCGAGCCGAAGAATCGCACTGCTCCAGCTCGACCCCGTTTCACCCGTCCTACTATCTTTCTTTCGATACTGAGGGGTTGGTGCCTATGGCTGCCATACGTACGCGTCCACTGGGGTTGCAGTCGCCAGGAATCATAATATTGGCCGTCGTCCATAAGTCAGGTCTGCGGGAGAAGTAGGCGGCTACTTTCACATTGCTCACGTTCCGGTTATTGAAAAGATGCTTCCCCTTTCGCTGCTGTGTACCTATTCTCATTTCAGCGGCCTCTCGTTAGTTGACAACCTCTTCGCTCTCGCGGCTAATTTCGTCCACGTCGGTTCGAGAGGGCTGTTGACCTGGAAGCATTTGATAGGAACCACAGGAACGTACCGCCAGCAAATATGATCCTAGCTCTCGAAGCTCGTAATACTTTCACGTCACTTCTTCTCGATGAATCCGCGAATCGGAGATTCCGGAGGAATCTGTAAGGATGCGATTAAGTGGTGCCAAACAACGCAAATTTGGCTCGCGTCTTCGACACTTCGCTACATCGATATTACAATCGGCAGCCCCTTTTACTGGAGCAGTTTTCCCAAGTCGATGGTAACTCAGCGACGCCGACCCCGCGAAAGTAAGATTCGAGGAAACTCGAATTCCCGCGGGACAAATTAAAGCGCGCGGTTCTTGGCGCGTATTAGCGAAGAACTATGGCGTGTACGGTAATGGACGTTTAAATTATGCATTCGCCTCGCCTTGCTCCCCGCCCCGCGTCACGGAGCTAATTAGTTATTTATACATTCCAAGTGGGTGTGAGTTAGTATCAATGATTAAAGGAGGCGGCATGGGGGGCGGGCGGAGTGTGGAGGGGTTGGAAGTTTCGCGTCGAGTATTTAACTTTGAATGAAAGTGAACTCCATTGCTCCGCAGTGAAGAAGAGTAGGGGCAGGGAAGTTGGGAGATCATGTCAAGATGTCGAGTTTATACGAATCTAAGAGACTTCCTCCGAAGAACACTGACTCTGTGATAACGAAACTGTACGGGGTAAGTTCCGCCGGTTTGTCTTGTGCCTCTGCTGTAAGTATGCATCGAAAACAGCGGACTGCGCGTTAAGTAAGGTGTTAACAATGGTAGGATTTAAATAAATATTAAATAAATTTATTTGAAGTAGCAGCTATATGCAGCACGAAATAAATGTTTCCGGAAGAAGTTTCTATTATTTAAGTAGATATAACACATTTCGAGAAATGGCAAAACATCATTCAGAAACGCGTCTGTTTCATCAAAAACTCCCTTTAGGAAAAACAATTCTGCTGTTACCTGAAATTTGCATCGACTAAACACTGTGGCACGTACTGTCGAATACACGCGCAAAGTGATATGGCTCGTTAAAAAAAAAAGAAAATTAAATTAAACGCGTGAAACGGGCAACCGCGGGCGATCGTAAATTTTAAGTTACCTCTGACAATTTGCAGGATGGAAGACGAGCGCTTCTTTTTTATATACATGCGTTTTAGACCGTGTGAAATGCACGACCAGCGAAGTTTCATCGGTAATGGCTGGCAGTCCATTTCATTTGCAAAGGTGGCTCTCATCCGGTACCACAAAAAACTGGCACACATGCCGCATGGGTTACATTTGCGCCACGGATCGTGGAAAGCGCGGATAGGTCAGCCTCATCATTAAAAGTAAGGGTAGAAAGGAGGGCAAAGAAAAATAAAAGAGCTCGGCTCGCTTTGAGCAACTGCTTGGCATGCTGTTTCCACTTCCTTCCTATCGTTATCTCTCCTATTTCTTGACTTCTCTCAAAGTTTTCTTCCCCCCGCCCTCTCCAGCGCATTCCTATGCTTCGCCCTCTATTTTTTGAATGCCGATGAAACCGAGAATATTGAGACGTCTGAAGAAATACGGTAATAAGGGATTAACAAGGCGCAGTTTCAGAAATATGTCTCTGTGGAGGATTCGTAATACCTATGTTCGTTCTGAAGTAGGAAGTTTCAAAGTATTCTTTCTGCTAAAATTCTAAGCCACCAGTTGATCATACGTGTGCACGATGAAGCTTTTGAAAAAATCCTTTTAGAGACGGATCCTCATATCGAAGAATTTTATTCCACTCTACTAACTTCTCTTTTGCCGCGGAACTATTCTTCTTTTCACCAAGTCACAAATTGTGAAAATTTTTCTATATTTCTTACGCTGATACATGAAATCCCGGTGCACGAGCCAGAAATAAAGAAGTTACTCTTCATTGTTTGTCAGAAAATATGGTCCCCGTGTCGAATTCCTCGAGGTTCTCTAAACAAATAGAATTCCGACCTGCCTACACTTTTCATTTTCTTTCTCCTTCTTCGATTCGTGAAATCCTGGGACCAAAGCTTTCAGCGACACTCTGCTCGCTCCACCGAGGAGGGAAAGTGAAAAATTAAGAAACCGAGTCACGCACGCTTGCCCATTACCGCGAGGTAAACACACGGCTTGCGCACACGACCAGAATATCGGACAGTTTGCTCTAAAAAAAAAAGAAGAAGAAAAAGGGAGAAAAAATAGCAACCTTCGATATCCCTTCTGGGTCGTGAGAGAACGACGTTGATCCTCTGATCAGATTCCCCGCTAATCGCGTTCAGCCACTCTCTTGTTTCAGACCCTCCTGCTTCGGCGATAGGATTCTTGGAAAACTCGAATTTCCCTCGTCCTTTGTCCTCGGAATGGAAAATCCAATCGTAGAAGAGAAAGAAAGTTAACGCAAAACGTGAGGCAAATGGCTGCCGTTATTGGAGTAACGATAACGATGTTTTCAGTATCCTTTAACAAATTTAATGTTTCCGTCGTGGCTATAAGCGCGCTTATTTTTCAGAACGAAATAGAATTTTACTAAGTGCAGGGAAATTCAAGCTCTTAAGTGCTGTGGCGGAAATTACGTTTGGTAATAAGTGTGATGGGATGATCGTCACTATAATAACACCAAGAATATCGTGATATTATGGTTCCATTTGGGGAAGACGAGTGGCTTGGTTTCAGCTTCGGAAATTTGAGATTTTACGATCAAATTTTATGATCACCTGGTTATATATTTTAGTATTGACGCAAAGGTTATGTTTAGGAATAATAGTAATGAGATATCACAGTCGTAACAGTAATAGGAATCTTGAGAGGCTAGTGGACGAAGTAGCTTGAATTTTAGCTCCGAAAATTTCTGGTTCCATACTGCCTGACGTTACTCTCCAGTAATATGACGTAAACCTCGCGTTAATTTGCTCCATATTTTACGGCGCCGTTACATTTTGCAAAAATATTTAAAATTTCACCAAACTGCGAGGCTCGAGGGGAAAGCTACAGAGCAAGCTCAGTGCGACGGGTGGATGCACATTTTCTAACTTTCAAAAGAAAGGATATACTGCTTCATAAACTTGACCGCATTCAGTTTCACGCAAAGGAAGGTGTAAAATATAAAGTATACACGTCGTATCTTCACAGGCGCCATATTCGCACCATAGCTGTACGAATAATTATTCAATAACTATGTAATTAGGTAATAACTCGCAAGATCATTCGCTGACACTGCGGTTACATAACTAAACCAATTTGAACGGAAAGCGTATTCATCGCCGGTCGAGTATACGCTCCCATTCTCTCGAATCTCTAGCGGTAATTCCGCGCGTTTTTCAAGCCGTCACCGCGGCCAAAGGCCGTGATCCGGCTGTTACCAAAGTATCATCTGTTAGCCGGTTTGATGGCGTCACATTTTCTCTCTCGGCGCCATCAAATCTGAGAACGGTTGCATTAGATTCACAAACATTTGCCGGTTGCGCCGCTTCCCCAAGAGGGTTGAGCAAGAGCACGGTAGGGTGGACACGGGAAAGTGCAATATTGAATTCCCGCAAGGCCTCTGGGGTCGGCTCGTTCTCCCTTCGCCTCCCCCTCTTCCCCAGCAGCCGCCCTGACAAATCTACGTCGTGGGGATCAGAGGTCCGTGCCATCTATATAAATTTAATAACACGAAATGACGTGACCTCCGCCCCCGAGTCTGTTTTCCTCCCGCGCCTGTCTCCCCGTTTCGCGGGCCCACCGATACTGCAGACTCCTGGCATTCTTACCCCACGCCCCCCGACCTGTTTCCCCTCGCCAGGCCATGTATACCGCTCGTAAAACTGATTTAAGATATATGATCGGTAGTAAGAAATTGCTTTCCCGTCCGCAAAGTTGGCTGTTCGATGGAACGACGTGGCTTTCAGAGAGAGAGAGGGACAGAAATAGAGGTTCTAACTACCTTGCTCGGCTCACGTATTCTCGAAGGTGCAACAACTATCGCGATTTCAGATTTTTGGGAGAAAGTGGAAGATGAAGGAGGCACCTCTTCGCTTCTGTCCTCGCTAGGATTTGTGAAGGAAATCTTTGTAGAAAGTAATTGGGGATGAAATTGAGGTTCTGGAGATTATTCTGGCACGCAGTGGAGTGACGGAGTGGTTCCATGATTAAATATCAGCTTTAATGTGAGAATGGAAGAATTTATGATTGCCTTCTTACTGGAATATGTCTAGGAATAGTAACTGCAAATACTGACGCTTCTAATGAGGCGTGCTTCAACGATTTCACTATCGAAACTGGCGAGCAGGCACTCATTGTTCTTCGGCGTTTAGATTTCACTTAGCGCGGGTGGCGTTTCCACGGCTGGAAAATCGATTTTCTATAATAAATACTTGAACCAGGCGGACGTTCGCTGCAGGTATTGGAGTTAGTGGAGGGCGCGGTGTAATTTCTCGCCGCGACCACGCGCTATAGATTATTTTATGTAAATACGGAATCGAAAGTGGTACTTGTCCGTGCGCCGTCCTGCTCGCTGCCAAGCCGCGACCGCTACCCTCTTTCTCTTCTATCTCTGCCTTCTCTACTCTTCCGTCTAGCCTTTATTAATTCTACAGATAACGCACCCGGTCGAAGGAGAGGGGAATTGATGAGTGGGTAGTAATCTAATTTGCCAGGGAATGTCTCAGGGCGGCGGTATTCCAGCTGGCGTATTTTTAATAAATTTACATGAAAACAAGCGGCGAAGTGAAAACGGTTCCACTATACTTTATGCTTCACTGGTACAATTATTATAATCGAGACACTTACGCGTATTTCAGAATGTCTGTTAAATAATACTTCTCCATCTGCATCTCATGTGTTGATGTGATAGTTATCCATGTGAGTGTCAATGTGTGTGCGTAGCTGAACACTTAGTCCAATTCTGACTTCAATTAGACGATGTACCTACACGGTGGCAAGGACGTAAAACACGACACCGTTGTCGTGCAAGTAGTATAGGTCAGCGCGTGGCCGGCTAATAGGAACTGGACAATATTTGGTCAGACAAGTAGAATAGAATGGGAGCCGGTCTGGCGAGAAGACCTGGAGTATGTATGTACTTGGTTTAGTGGATGTATTTAGCCATTCACCATTCTTGAAATGACAATTTTCAATCTCAGAAACGCTGATGTTCCCCTTCTCAAAGTAAGTGGCCTGCAATGTATTGCAAGGAGAACAGACTTAATTTTTATCACCGCGTCGAATTCCATAAGGAGCAAATGTAATCGACGAACATTCAACATTACCATCAAACTGCTGTAAAACGATAACACTTTCGAAACTCTTGCACAAGGAAACGTACACGTACACCTATCGGGAGTCACGAATACTGGCAAGCAGATGCAAAGTGCAGGCGCGATACATTCGTTATCGCGACGCATTATGCTCGCGTATGGAAATTTCGCGAAACTGGCACGCGTGGCGCCGCCTCGTTTTCAATGACTCAGACTCCGGCCCGCTTCAAGTCAGGCGCAAGTGCACTTTGGGCACTTGATCTGGTTGTCAGGTGCATTAAGCGGGCGAATCAAGCCAAGCAATAATTTCCCGAGGATTAATTGGCGAATGATTGACGCGGTGATTCGAGAGGTCCTGTCGTGTTCCGTGGCGCAGCTTCAAAGCCGAGTGCAGTAGGATAATTGGTTTCGGCGCTGCTGCAGAAAGTTCGCGCGAAGTCACTAACTCCGAATTTCCTGGCAGGGAAAGGATTATACATGGACGTGCTCGCGTATGTAGATGAGGCGCCGGTTCATCAATAGTGGCAGAACAATATTCCTGTTTGCTCAATTAAAGAGGAGATTTTTAGTACAGAGTGACCAAAATCGGTTCTTAATTTTCGGAGTGATCGAACCTATTTTGAAAGTGTAGGTAAATCTCGATTTTAGTTCCTCTTAATCAAACTGCAAGAAGGATGTTTTAAAAGTGTCAAATAGTACTCACTTTTGAAAGACTGAAGTTAGCTTTGAAATGTCATTTGAATTATTTAAAACCTCTGGAGTTATTGAAGAGCGATGCTCTTGGTGCAAACGGAAGGGCATTTGGAATGGCGCGGCTGAAAAGTTGATAGAAAGTAAACTGTGTGTAAAACTCCAACTCCGAATATAAACCGGGCGACCTGATTAATTTTGCTCGCGTGTTTTCGATTTCGAACGAAAAGCCGTTGTATACTTTTACCCGGTCGAATGTCCGTAATTAAAAATCCTGAAGATTTGAAGTACAAACGGAAAAGTTTTTGCTTTAACGCGTCAAACCCTTTTTGCGTTAAGCCCTTTGACGTGGTTTCCGTGGAACGTTGCATCTTCTGAACGTGTTTCCAACTGTGTTTTTATTACCAACATTTGGTCGATTCATCTAAAAAACATATTTCCTTTCGGTTTTCCATCTGCGGCTTTTATATATCGCGAAAAGGCATTGATATTCAACAGAACAAGAAGTTATCTCCATTTTTATGGTAAAGAAATCAAAAGATCAGAAAAAGAAATCAGAAAACAAAATTATTCACATTCACAGGAAATCTTTAAGAAGAGGAAAATTAAGTGAAAATATGAAATTGAATCTCAAGTAAGTTAAACGAATAAATGGAGTTTGTAGACGGTCCATGTATGTTAAAAGCAAGCGCTAGATAATTAAAGGGAAATGTGGAGTCTTTCAGAAAATTCCTAACGATGTCTGTAAAATGATCTGAAATCGTGTAATGCCTTCGCGAAAGAACGGATTTCGGCTGGAATCCTATTACTTCGGTGGAATTGTTAAACGGAAGGTTCGTTGCGAATCCGATACCAGGTTCACGGTAATTCCGTGAGAATTATTTACATGCACTTGTTCGGAGAAGATGTTCGTGCATGTAGATGACTCCACGGAACATTCTACTTGTGTCTTTGTTGTAATTAGTAGGTAATGGGATGCACTCTGCTTGGAGTTAAATGGTAATTTTCTTTTGCATAAGTCCCTCGGGGTTAATTGTGAAACAGGGTTCAACAACATCGTAACATTTAGTTCAGGTATAGGTACGTAAATCCTCGAGTCAACCTACTTATTAATTTCACATATACAGTTTCCGTATTTTTACGCTTTAGTATATTTTCAGAACGAACTCTTTACGAAGGACACACTGCATTACATTATTTACTTATTCCAATGTGACGTAATTCATTAGGGTATCACTGTTGAGAGTAATGCCTTAATTTCGATATGAAATAAGATACATAAATATCCTCCAAACGCGGATAGATGAAAGACCTTTCAAATCGTCCACTTAGATCGGGGTTCTATTACATTATCAGAATTATACGTTTCTGTAAATATCTGCGTAGTTGCAGAGATAGTAACGACTCAAAGGGAATTTCATATCTTTAATTAAGGAAGATGTACGGGCCAGATCGAAAGAGCTGGGTCCAATTAATGAATTAATTTTTATAAAATATATAAAGAATTTTATGTCTGAGGTACTGAAATACCATTACCCGTTAGACTATTATTCTTAATGTTCTACGAAATATACGCACTCAACTTGCATTCATTCTTTCGTTATATTGAAATTGAAAGTTCGCAGATTGCAAGAAGTTCTTTCGTATTTTCAATTATACCAAAGGAAATATTCTTTGAGTGCAATGCCAGTTTTATCTTCTAATTCCACTGGAATGTATAACGAGCATACTCGCGACTTGAAATACACGTTCGCAGGTATCCTTCGAAAAAGACATCCACTCGAGGTGCGCGAGTCGAGCAACTGTGACGCTCTTTCTTTGGAGAGATCTCATCGATCATTAGCTACCTTAGAGCCAGGCTCATCAGCTTTTCCAATCATTTCCGTTTTTCGTAATTCCCTCGTTGTGGCTTCTTCCTTTAGACAGCGCTTTATTTATTCGAGAGGCAATACTGTCGACTTCGCTGCACGCCACGAGAGATCATTTGCCCCAATTTAGAAGAGCACTGCGTTGACCTACCGTTTAATTTGCAAGGGATTTCGTTTGAAATCACATGTTGCACGGTCGAGGTAAATTTATACATGGCATGCATCCTTAGAACCCGTACGTTCATCTCATGTAACTCGATTTATTCCACCGGAAAATATTACCCAGTAATTTTGGGAGTCTTTAATGAAATGACGTGTTACTTTTACTGTTACATGTGGACCACACGTCTGTTTTCATCTGCCAGTTCGCATTAGCATATTTTATCCTGATTCTTATCATAAATCAATACAATGCTGCTATATAATAATTTAGAATTTTTACACAGTTGAAATTATCCAAGTGTTAAACGATCGCAATATTTTGCATCTAATCAGGGGTTCATTCACTTTAACTAAGAATTTTCTTCTTTTTATTATCGACAGCATTCATTGACGGAAGCAAACAAACGCGACACGCCTACGAAATTAAGCGGAACTGGGGTGGAACATTAACTTTCTTTCCGTGACAGATTCGAGGGTGCTGGAAATTTCGAGCTGGTCCCGTATCCGGGCAACCCTCCAGTTTACCCAAACCGTTGTCCATCAAAACTCGAAAAACGTCGACTAATTCCCGGCTGCAAACCGACTTCGGTTTGCCCGATGAGCATTTTTCTCCGCTGGTTGTCCACGGCCGACTTCTTCCCTCGTTTATCACACGCCCCGCTTTTATTTCGTTCCTGACAAGGCGGCAAGGAATTTTTCAATTAGTTTTGCAAACAGCGGCCCGCGCGACGCAGCAACGTGACCAGCCGAGAGGATGGTGAAAAATGAGCTCCTTGGACTTCGCGTTATTGTAACGTAGTCGCTTCCAACGCGGTGGATAATGTTTAGCGAAACGTAAGCAACACGGAGATAATTGGACGAGCTTAAACGAAGTTCCCGGCGAGAATGAATTCCGTTCTCAGCGGGAATTTGTTCAGGGTTTCGCTAGATTTAAGAGAGGAACGATAATAATCGCGTGACGGTTACAGGGGTAGGTACTCGGGCTCTTTTCTCGAGTTATGAAAGCTGATTTTTTGAAAGAAATGTTTCTTTACTGCCACGCGATTTCGTTGAGGGTTAAACTAATATAAGGAGAAACTTTGGGGGTTAGATCGAAGTCTCGCGATTCTCGAAAACAAAATTTCGAATTATTCCAGTTATTATGAACAAAAATAACACCAATAATTTTCATTTAGTATCTTCCTCTTGTGGGTATTGCGAAGTGTACCGCTTTTGAGCCGAACAGAATTGAAGTTCTTTAGGAAATTTGCTAAATGAAAAGTTCACCATCGGCTTTTGTCCAAGATCTTCATCTAATCCAAGAGGCCCGCGAGATTACATCCAGGACGTAAAAATTTCCAATTTAAATTCCGGTCGTCTCGTTTAAAAATTATTAAGACAGCAAGGATGCCTGCGCCGACAGGTAGTTTGCATTCGCCGGGCAAGCAGTGTAAGATTCTACGTGGCTTCAACGAGGCAGTAATAGACTCCGTGAGCGAGTCTCGGCGGGTGCTCCAAGGTTTTTCCTTCCTCTCAAAGGTGGAAGTGAAAGTTCCTGAAATCCGGAGCGTCCTCGAGCCTTAGAAGTGCGACCATAATAGGGTAGAGATACATGGAACCACGAAAGGAACGTCAGAATCTGCTTCACCCTATAGAATACCGCGCCCTTACGAGACGATCGTGCTTTCTGTTCCTGTCAAACCACATCCGATTACTCGATTCGCTCGCAAGTAATTCTGACAATCGAAGCCTTGCAGTACCTGTTACAATTCTGCAAGCATTACTTTTACTGACGCTATATTACTACAGAATATTCCGAAGGGATAACTAATTTACTTTTAATGAGTTTGTGAGAAAAACTCGCGCAGTAGTAACGGCGCAATTTTAAGTTGAGATTAAAACATTAAACTCGCGAGGGAAATTGATATTTGGCGAGGAGATTGCGACAAGTTCTGTTGCAGTGCGCCGTGTAGCAGCGAGCTTGGCATAAAACCTCCAGGCGGAAATCCAAGTATAAACAACGCGCGAACTTCGCGAGTGTCCCATCACCCACTTCCTGGTATTCTTTCTGTTTCGTGCCACTTAACCCCTCGGATAAAAGCAGCGCGGGACGTTCCATCCCAGGGAACCGGCGAGACATTTTGCGGGAGACGTAGCTTTCCCAGGGAAACCTTGCTGCACGGGGCTTATCGCCATGCAAGCACTGTAGAGAAATACGTTTTGAGTGGTATAATACAAAGATTACGCGAAGGACGTGACTTAACATAGCTCAATGAAGCTCAGACCGAGTTAATTAAATCCGCGAGACGGGGCTAAGAGAAAGACCTTAAGGGGCCGTCGTGGCAACGGGGATGAGGGTGACTGGTAGTGGTGGTGGGTGAAAGGAGAGACGGAGAGGAATGTGGGGAGGTAGCGAAGCGAAGAGAAGAACAAAGAGAATGCGATACATAGTGTGATGGTGGAGCAGGAAGGGAATGTGGAAGAAGAGAAGGTCAGCGTGGGAATAAAAGAAAGTTACAGGAAATCGGAGAAAACCAGGGCCGAATAGGAACAAGGGAGAAGTTATGAAGAAGAAAAGCAAAGGTGGGGAATAGTCTAGCGGATATTACGAAAGTGATGCCACCCCTATAAACTCTCCCTCGTGCACAGTTCACTCGGCAAGTACACGTGTCAAGCTCTGAAAGCGCGTGGAAAGTTCGCGTGCAGGTAGTACACTCAGAAACCTGCGTACTGTCGAATCGCTGCGTCTGCACGCAATTTATACCTAGAAGGTGTTCCAATTTAATCGATCCAAGTGTAGGAGTCGGAAAAAGAGAGCCACGGCGCCGGGAATCGAACCCGAGCCGTCCGCGTGCTGATCAGTCGCGTTTGCCACCACGGCTACGCCGACTCTCCACGGTCCCCTGTCTTCCGAACTCCTCATAAATGGACGCCACCTATGGGGGCCTCAAGCGCACACCATAAGGCCGTTGCCTAAATATGCCGGTTGCCTACTACAGTTCGGCCATACCTGACATATGCGCCGCCCTCGGCCATAATCCGAGAAGCACGCTTAACGGGCCAGGATCCCACTTCTGAAACTGTAGGAGTCGGAAAAAGAGAGCCACGGCGCCGGGAATCGAACCCGAGCCGTCCGCGTGCTGATCAGTCGCGTTTGCCACCACGGCTACGCCGACTCTCCACGGTCCCCTGTCTTCCGAACTCCTCATAAATGGACGCCACCTATGGGGGCCTCAAGCGCACACCATAGGCCGTTGCCTAAATATGCCGGTTGCCTACTACACAAGCGAATATCGTCGAATGTATCACTGGATATAAGAGTGTCTCGGATGAATGGAATAAATCTATCTCCTGCTCCGATTCTTTCCTTTCTCCTTTTACAATTCTTCTCCCTTCTTCCTGTCCTCTCCTCCTCCACCCCTAATTTCACACCACTGCATTCTTCTCGCCCCCCTTACTCTTCCACCCCCGTAAACCTCGCGCAACTTTTCCCCCGCTCTGTTCTGACTTCAAGCTTCTCTCTCCTATCCTCTCGTGCTCTCCCTTTTTCCCACCTACCTTTACTGCCTGGTGCCGCTAATAGTTCCGACGGTATTCACATGAATCGACAAAAACGGGACACCCTGTATAAATGTGCACGCGTTTGTACAGGTTCGCCAGCTTTCACGAGCTTCGAAGCGTCGAACGAAGTGCTCACTCCCCCGCCCGCCCCCGACCGTCGCGTATATCAAAGCGGGTTAAAGCCACCCCCTCTCCCCCCGCCATCCGCCGCCCTCCCCCACACCCCTGTTCCCGCAGCTGAACAGGCGCTCCTCAGTCATCCGTGTACAACGTGCCACCCACTTCACCGGCAAAATAATATTCCATGTAATCTCCAACGCTCAAACGAAACTCGAGTGGATGCAAAATGTGCGTAAATGAGGTGCCCGCGGCGTCGACGTCCTCTCGCCGTTCAGGCGGATAGACTCGCGCCGAGCCACGGTTTGTCGCGCGTTCCACACGTTTTTTGGCGGATCAATTTTTCGTTTTGCTGCCCCTCCCGTTTTTTTTTTCTGCGCTAACTTCGATGCCCCGTCCAAACCGACGCCGTTCAAAGCATCGGCGAGCACCGTTCGATGTTGCTGTCAAATCCTGTTGGACAGAGGTGTCGATCTTCCGTTCCGCGATTCCGGGGTTGTTTTCCTCTACTCTTGCTAATTAGCGATGGGATTGGATTTTCTGCTGGTACCATCGGTAAGCTCACTTTTCGAACTGGTAGCTTTTTATCAATTCGCTCTGGGGGTATCTTGATGAATGGTCGGAGGCTATTGATACGTTTGGCTTGATAAAATCGATGGGGGAGTTTCGTTTCCTTGTTATATGCATAGAGGAGTTTTAACGTGGTACTATTTTAGGTCTACAGTTTCTTACATTATAGTGAGAGGTTGCAAGTGATTTGTAATCACGAATCAAATGAAATCATACGATTCTAACGTTTATTTAGAAAAGGGAAGGTGTAAGAATTTCAAGAATTATCTGGAAGTGAGGATGTAGCTAATAGGAAAATATATAGATACACATCATGCGCACACACATTTACAAAAAACGTACGCAAGGATACGTTATTCCGCCCGAAAAAATACTGATAATGTTTGACCTCGGTGGAATTCGTTCTCTGTTTTCCATGTCTGAGTGTGCTCTGTTTCATTTCGATGCTGAACATAATTTTCGCCCGAATGAACTTAAGCATGCTAATCAAGGTTCGCGGGGAGAAGTTGTTGCACGCTGGCCTGAATAAAACTAGCCGAGGCTTCCTTCACAGGACAAGTAACTTACGATGGCCCGTTGTAAAATTTCACTTCTTTCTAGTTTCGTAACGTAAACTATGCCAAATTAACTCGAACACGGTATCCTTTGTGGTTGGACCACGAGGATACTGCTCCACTTCGGAGACGGAATAAAACTTTTGCGATCTTTCTTGCGTCCGTTTCCCCTTTCCCGTTTCTTGCACCGCCATGGAGTAAAGAGCTGGTTGTAAATTCATTTGAAACTCCCGCGAATAAAATTCCAACCGAATTAGTTCGAAATAAGTTCGAGATAAACAAAAAGGCAGCAATTATTGGAAGCATCCTTTCATTCTCTTTTCTCCAAATTTTTTTATTATCAGCGTAAAATAGTTCGATTGCGTTATCGGTTATCGATTGGTAATTACAAGGGAGAAGAAACGAGAGTTGGAAAAAATTCGGAAGACAGCGTGAACGAAAATACGCAATTGCCTATATTGTCCATTATTTATTCCATCGATTATCGTTTATTTACCGGGTCAATCTGCCTTTTATTCCAAACGCGAGGAAACATTCTGGGATGCTAAAAATGCCAGCGATTTCAAGCAACCCAATGCCACTCGATTTGCTATTTTTTTGCAAAAATCGGTAGAGTGTCACGCTGGTGATTTTCAATTCAGACTCGAATGGCACTTGACAGCGACGTTTGTGGAGCTAACCAAAAGTAATTTCACCGATCGTTTTGGTTTGACGTTCAAATGGGAACGTTTCGTTGTCCCTATACTCTGTACGAAATCGGTTAGTCTTCTTATTAGTGATTCTTTATATTCGTGAAATATGGATGTCGAACTGGATTCGAATCTCTGGTTAAGAGTGCTCGCTAACGATTCCCTTTTGTCGACACTTGTCGCCCCTGGCAAGCAAATGATACCTAACCGGCCGAGAGATTGGTGAAAGAAGGATGTAAACAATCCCTTTGGAACAAATAATTACACCGCGATCCACACGACAGGAATCGATTTCCTGCATTATTCTCTTCTTTCTCGTCGGAGGCTGCATCGACAGGGAAGATCAACTCGATTCGATTCTTCCCTGGCAGTCCTGGCACCGGAATTCTCTCCAACGATCGGCCCCTAATAAATCTACAAACTGGCGAGTGAAGTAAACAAGGCGATCCACAAACAGCCGTGTGCTAAACGTTATTCTAAATTGCATTCCCTGGGAACGCTGGCCGTAATTGCTTCTCGTTAACACGGCACACTTTAGCAGACACAAATTAAACGGACTTAAAGCAGGAATCGACAGAGGATCTTCAAATTTTAGAAGTATGGAGTTCCATAGCCTCTTCTTTTACTGTTCCACTCGTTTGCCGAGATTCGAACACGTAAACCTTCCCCCACGCGAAATATAATCCTAAAACGAGGAGGCGAAGAAGGCTCCGGACTTAAGTCCATCTTGAACTTATTCCAGTGGCGCTTAAAAGTCCGTGCATTTTTATTAAAAATTTGTGTTATCGTCTATAGATTCAGCATTCATCTTCAACGACATCATTGGGAATATTCAACTCTTTCTTCTCCTGAAATCGACGATTCTAAATGTTCAAAGTAGTTCGTGAAGGATTTGATCTATTATTTACTAATTTCTGGGTGATAGCCTTTATTTTTTTATTTCTGAAATTTTTGTAATTGGTACAGGTTTAATCACTGAATAATCAGCCATCTGGTCACTCTTTCACGACAAGGACAAGAACGACAAGAATAACACAAAATTCTACAGAGATTTTAAGAGAATTTATACCAAAATAGCCTGAACATCCAAAGGAATCTATATTCAACAGCGTATCAGAGTATTTCCCTTCCAGAGTAACAAATAACTATCCACCTCCTTTGATTACCTACTTATCTCCCTCGGCTAATTGCATTTCGATTAATCAACGACCCAGACGAATTCCTCCCAGAAATAAGCAGTGACCTTTCGCACGAGTGGTGTCGCGACTCGACGGGTTCACGTGCCCGCGATTACGGCTAATTATCGTCGGGTTAATAAGCCACGACGACAGCAGGCGGGGCGGGCGTGTGTAGTGGCGCTCGTCGTCGCGAGGGGGTGAATTTTATGCAAGCCTGCGCGAGAAAAGGTCGCAAGCGGAGCGGGACAATCGTCGTCTGCTCAGGGAGAAACAGCCAGTTACAGCGTTCTAACTGGAACGGGTCAGAAGTTGAAGCAATTAGCCCAGTTTGTCGGTAGCACGGAAAACAATGCCAGAAAGTTGTTAATGATGTCACACCCAGTGGCCCAACGTTCCACGCTTTAAAAGCTAGTCCCAGCCAAATCCCAGCCAAATCCACCCCCGCTCCGCGCCCGTTTCCCAGCGCTAATTATAAACAAATAACGATACGCCGCGACCCGTGATATAATTTCGACAAGGGTAGCGGGGGAGCAACGGTGGAAGGAGCCGGATCGAAGGAACCTCGGGAGAGAGCCTGGAGAGATAAGAACGATAATTCCTCTTGCCGGTTTAATCGCCTTGCAAAACGTTACGCGCGCTTAATTAGCCTGCCGCCGTGTCAGTTAAGAGGCTTCCTTCTTTGTTCGTCGTAGAAGGCGCTCGGAGGCGCGACGTTTTTGCGCGTCTCCTCAGGTACCGCCGAACAACTTCAGAGAACTGATTTCACGGACTTTGTTTATTACGAACGAAATTATTCGACGGGACGCGAACGAGAGTAGCGCCGCAGAAATTGTCTGGGCTGTGCAGTTCAATGTTTCCCCGCGAAAATAGAGATAGAAACGGGCGAAGGCGGAGACGCGGCCAGCGCGCTGTCAAATCTAATCTGGAGCCCGGCGATGCGTGCAACGGAATAGGGACTGACAGCTACAGTTGCGAGGATTGCTTCTTTGCAACGCATTTCTTGATTCCGGAATATCGTAGAAATAATAACGCGGAGCGGAGGGATTGCGACGGGAAATGGGAGCAAAGGGAGAAGATTAAAAGTGTCAGGATTCGAGTTAGAGGGCTCGGGGTGATGCTACTTTTACGCGAAACGCGGAGAGCCTTTCTCCTCTGGAAAGGAACGTGACGATAAAGGATGAAGTGCACTATAAATTTATCGATTCTCTCAGGGTAACCGAGTTTGTCAGGGCGAAGTGGGAGCCTTCTCGAACGTAGCGCCCGAAGAAGTGTAATGACATCCGTGAGCACATGCACAGCATCTGGGTCCCTCGGGGTTCTAAATCTGCTCGCGACAGCACGCTGTATTAACATTTTTTGCAAGAGTCCCGCTGCAAGTACAAAAAGTCCGACCATTATGCTAATCGGCGAAGGACACGTGTTTGTAATGGGTTATTTTTACGTAGCCGAAATACGGTTACGTCGCAGCCGCGCGCCTCCCCTTTCCGTCCTCTTCGCCCCCTTTAAGGGCCTCGGCAAGATTATGGTCCTTCAGAATCGAGATATTCGATTGCGCAATATTCGATACGGGTCCCGTAACATTTTAATATTCGATCGTGTAATTGATTTAAAGCGCGCTATCGGCCGTTTGGTGTCCCCTGTATTGCACGTTACGGATGTCGTAAAGAAATCTCATCTTTTCCCGTTCAGAACTAGGTACTCAGTGTTCTACAAACCAAGGCGACCTTCTTGATGAGATACCTGCAGAAGCTGGTAACGCAATCTAGCTTATCATTAGCTATTCAATTCTGATTTTTCGATGACTGAACGCAAGGAAGAGTAGTGGCACAAGAAATTAGACCCTTCCACACCGTTCAGATGTTCCTCTTAATTCCCCGTTTTTTACCTTCAAATTCCACGAGCCACTGTGCACATTCGATAATCTCGAGATTAAAGTGAATCAGACGGCGCGAATTTCGTCGCCGTTGTCACGAAAAAATTATATATGCCCTCTAGAGGATGCGACGATTTGCCGCGAACGATAGCGTTAATTACACCGGCAACTTCTTTCCGAGGGGAGGCAATTAAGCGAAAAGTCGTATAAATATCAGGGTAGATCCCCGGGCGCACGGGGCAGCGCGGAGGGTTAAGTTTTCAACGACCCCCGGAGGGCCGGGATGGTCGCATCAGATATCACGGAACGTACGACGAAAGCTTATTTCCTCTTACATATTACTTTTCCAGCCAGGGCGTTCTTCGTTATTACGCCGGTTCTAGGCGGTCGCAAATCTTGAAACTCCGGAGACACCGGATGCCGGGGTATCGGGGAGGGAGGGTACTGCTGGCGGGAAAGCCGTGCCCGTCGAATGGGAAATCTCGTCACGAAACGAAACGAATAAATTGGCCGAGCTTCGTTCATTTCTTCGGATCGGCGGATATTTATGTGAATTGATAATTAAATTTAATATCGCCGGTGATCCAGGACACGTCCGCTTCTGCTTAATTATGAAACGTCGTGGGAAACTGGGGCCGATTAAGCCAGCCGTGCGCTTTAATGCATATTAAATGGGTCCAGACGTAATCCCCATTTACGAAATTCACTTCCTTCCACGGATGGACGCGGTGGCCACATCGCCCTCGGGCCCCTCGCCTTCGGCTTCTGCATAAATCGAATATTCCGCGTTGCTTCGCCGCGGTATGGCCGGCAAATATAAAAGCCCGTGGATAAGGGTTTCCAGGACGGCTCGTTACCGAGCACAGGCAATGTCCATTACGAGGCATGCGATTCAGATTTATGGTTATTGGGACTTTCTTCTATATACATATACCTATTGTCTATTCAATTTTCCACATAAAATATGACGATTATTACCGCAAACCAGTGTCTTAAGTACCAGATGCTCGACCGGAATTTTAAAGTGCAATTCTTCTTGAATCGCTGATAAACATCCGTCGAGGAAGCAATTGAAAGAGAAACGGCGCGGCCGTAACTCGACGTCCCCAAAGTGTCCCATTCGCGGAGCCCTCGGCGACAAGCCATTCCGCGAACGTGTCCGCAACCCAACGACCGCAGCTTCGCCGTCGGTTACGCGTCGATCGTCACCGGTTCACCCCGTCGCCCGCCGTGCAAAAATTTGCGCACCGTACTGTGAGAAACGTTACTCGACTCCCCCTCCCGGCCGAAACTTGGACCCAGTTTACAACGGTCGTTTAGCCCCGCGGTGACGAGGTGAATCTAAAACTTTCCCCGCCGAACGTTCGTAAACCGTCCGTGGAATGATAGCTGTGCCCCTTACCTAAGTCTAAATTTTACTACCGTCAGGGTTACGCCCGTCGAAGTGGGCACCCTTCCCGGACTTACTTACCGCCCCCTCCTTCATCGGGCTCGAGACGAGATCCTCACCTTACCCGACGAACTGTTACCCAAGAGCACGAAGCGCGCGGCGCGGCGGCGCGAGGAACAGGCTGCCCGTCCAAGAGAACAGAAGGATCCTATCCTTACAATTCATGCATAAGCTTCCATCTCCATAAAGGAGCCAGCAGTGTCATCCCAGCGGGTACTCATGTTTCATGAGGCTTACCCGCCCCACTAAGCCGCCGGCGACCCACATACTACGCGAGCCAGAACAACGCCTCGTCTAAATAACACCGTCGAACCAACCCTTTCCCGCCCTTCGCGCCACCGGCTCAGGGAGGATACCGTTTCTTGGCACACTCTCCCCTCTGCTCGACCACGATGGCCCACCCCTCCATCCTGCGCGACGCTAACGCTCGCGGTTCCACGCAATCTCCGCCGCTGCTTACGAGACACGCCGAATAGTGTCGGCTGACCCACAAAGCTACTTTACTACTGGCCCGCAAGGCTCAGATTGTAATTACGTGCGTGGAGGCCGGGGTAAACGCTGCGACGCTATTTGTGGATGGTTTGTTGGTGCCAGTGGCAGGTGGTAATGCGGGGACGCGGCTAATTATTTCGTAGATGCCGTTGGAAGGATACTTTGTGGGTTCCTATGAGGAAGTGATATAGGGTTACAGTGATATAATGTTTAGATTCTTTGTAATTACTTTTAAGTGGGATTTAAAGGAGGTTTTTAGAATAGCAGTTTCTTCATGAATTTATCTTCGGTTAGACTGAGTGTTCAATTGATGGCAGGCTAAACGGCAATAAAAATGCTGGAGAGTCACGTTTATCCTGTTCCACCCCTTACATCTCGCGTCGCCAGAGCTCCTCCTCAGTCATATCGGAGCCAAGTCTGGCCTCGAGAGTAATCAGATCGTTTCTTGTCGCATTCCGCTGTTCCGTACACGGTCGATGCTTTTTGCATGGCGCATCTTTTTGGCTCGGTACCACTCGAAACGGAATCTCGAGCCGGCGAACGTCGCTTGAAACGAGGTCGTAGCCAGGCGAAAAAGACAAAGAGCGGAGGGGGAGGAACGAAAGCGGAAGAGGGCGCACCGTTTCACGGTGTATTTCGTAAAATGAACACTATTTAGGGTATGGAATATAGAGTAGCGGAAGCAGGAATATAGAATACGGAGGCTAGAATATGGAACGAAGCGTTACCCCGCGCTGACGCGAGGTCTCGGTTACTGGAAAATAGAAATTCAAAAAATACTGGCAACGAGGAACTCCTACGAGCGCAACTGAATTCCGCGCTGGAAATGCGTGGCCCGAGGCAACCGAGGAGCTTTCGAACGAAAAGGAATGGAGATTAAAATGCACCTAGTGGCACGTGTCGGGGGACGTACTTTTACTAACTGGATAATTCCAATAATCGGTGAACATTGTTTTATGTTTAGGAGGAGTTTGAAACATCCTTTTCCACCGGGAAATACGTTTCGTTTGTATCAAGAGAAATTTAATAGCGTTCTAGAATGCGTGAATAAGTGAGGAATGTGGCATCGCGATTTCAGTAAATGAAACTAGTTTATGGGAGTTCTTTGTTTGAATAAGTATTCTCATGTTCAGGGCAACAGGCTTGTGGAACAATAAATTGTCAACGTGAATAGTAAGGTTTAGATATTATGCAGTTCTAAGTAGGAGTGCTTAACCCTCGGTTGTCACACCTACTTTTTCGAACGTCGTTGTCACACTGGGTCAATTTGACCCTGCCAATTTTCAATCAATTGTTATTTAAAAACTATTTGTTAAATTAAGTCTCAAAAATTCTGAGACAAAGTTTGAACATTGTAGAATATAAGTCCATCGTTGAAAGTTGACATGTAAGTGTCATCATGATTAAAAAAAATTTGCAGCAATAAGAGTTCCGACAAAAAGTTTTCTGCTTAAAAAATTGCAGGGACAATTTGACCCAGTGTGACAACCGAGGGTTCAGAAACTCTACACGAGCAACAGACCAAAGAGATTATCCAATAGAAATTGAATCGCAAATTTTTCAAACCTTTCAGATGTTACATTAAGATGAAATCTAAAACGAGAAGTTTTACCAAGTGGTAGTTCTTCTTTCCGCAAGAATGTTTTTCAGTATTCTGCCGTTGTGAACAGCGACTATTCTCCTTCTATTTACGAGCTCTGCTCCTGGCAACGGGAATAGCTCTGTACAAGTATTTCCATGGTTTCTATGTAATTACTTAGTTCCTCCTTTACTTAAAATTTATTTAATTCCTTGCATAAACATACTGTAGTCTTGGATGCAATTCACTCGCTTTTAATTGCAAAAGAGTATAAGAGGCACTGCGCGGTTGCACGATAGCTCAGTGTCTAGTACCCTCCTTTTGTATGAACATAAAACGGTGCTACTTTCAACTCGTAAAAGTTTACAAATTCATCGTTCCCCTTTTTGCTTTTTCTACAACAATTGTCTAAAAACATAAAGCTAACACAAATTTAATTCTACCACAGAAATATCTGAAGAACAGTCTAGCAATGGCATAAAAGATAGATAAAACTACATATCCATGTGTGAACTAAACTTCACAGGTTCACAATTCGTCGAACTTCCCAAAAACACGAATGCTCTCGTTACAAGCTTGGAACGAGGCTCGAGTACACGAAATTTCACGCGGAATCTCCAGTTTCCACTGGAGTCGGTGCCCGTGTCACGCAGGATACTTGCTCCACGAAATACTTATAGGCAGATTCTCGTCGCAGGGCTCCCGTTTCGAAAGCTGTGAGATATCGTGCAACGAGAAGTGAGCGTTTGCAGAGCGCCCGGTATGTGAGCGACGCGCTCCTTGCAAATTCTTTTTCGAACCTCCTCGTTGGCCCTCTCCCTTTCACGCGTCCTCGTGCCTTCGTCACTCTCTGTTTGCCCCTCCGCCGTTCGTTCGACGAGGACGAGAGGATGGCTGCAATCCGACGCTGGCGAACAGAATCCTCGCTCGGCTTCTCTTTTGGCGCGACGTCAACGTCCACGCTGTCTTCGAGACTGAAATACCACTCCACGGCTCGCCCTTGTCGCGAACGCGACACCGCAACTGCATGTTTCGTTCACTTTTCACGGATCTGTCGAAGAACGCCGACCCCGGCGGCTGCGTTTGCGCGCTACTCCCGAGATTCTGTCCCTCGCAGGCGGAGATTTTTAAATAGTATCCTAGTGTACAGCTCACCTTCGCGGGACTGCCAGGTTATCAAAACGGCAGGCGAAGTAGCTCGATCAAATTATCGCGCAAAATTAGTGATCGCGATGAACGAATAGAAACCTGTTCAGAACTTTAATTGAAAAGTTGATGTCTAGGGGAGGGCGGGCGAAGCGCACCACCTTAACCACGGAGGGAAGCATGGACCCCCAATGAGTTCGCGGAGGCGAACGTTACGCGAATTATTTTTATCTTCGGCATTCAGAAGTTTGCCAAGAATCCGAGACTGCAGAAGTATTGGACTCGCGGGAGGAGGAAGTTTGAAAGCTCTATTGGAAACTCTCCTTTTCATCCATTGTAGGTAAGGCTTCAATTTTGTTTTGCATTCCGTAGCCAATATTATCGATATACCTGCTTACTATCATAATATATATCATTTGCAGGAAAATAAAATCCTGTAACCTAACGTTCAGCAAGATTACCAATGGTCAAAGTAGCAGTCTCAGCAACATCGGAAGAAAATTGAAGCGAAACTAGGTATAAAACCAGGGGAAGTTTCGCGAAACTTTCCGAAACTCGGTGGACCTGTAACTACGTAGCCTGATTCTCCGAGTGTCCGCAAACAGTTGTCAATTTCTTCGCTCAGAATACCGCGGCGGGTGCTTTAAATTTAAACTTACAATTAGTTCGCAAGTTTTAATTCGGATTAAGCGTTTCGGGTTTACATTTCGGGCGAATGTCTGGATTAAATTTAAATAACAGCACGCTGGTATATATATCCTCTGAATTATGACAGTGAAATGATCGCGGAACTGAGTGAACTTTCGAGCAAGTGCGCGCGGAACTTCGTTTATATTTCTCTTCGCGTGTAGCAATGGTAATTCCCACTCCGCCAAGTTGTCCAAGTGGACTCCTTAATGTTCTTAAATATTAACGACACGCCGGTAGGAGATACAGCTTAATGCCTGGCATCGATCACGAGCAACATTACCGAAAAGTTTGTTTAAAGCATCGCCATAAGATGCTTGATTAAACACCGAGGCGGGTACTATTAGCCGCGTTGGTTTTTCTCCTAACCGGGGCTAATTATCAACTATAAACAATTTTAATTTCCTGCGGGTGATCTTAGAGGTTGATTAAAAACAAGCAGCACCCCACCTCGTTTTTATCAAGGTTTATTTTTACGGCGGCCGGGCGAAAACGCGCTGCGCGGTAGAAAAGTTTGTTTATTAATATGAATTGTTTCTGGGAAAGTGCCGGCCCAGGAGCGGAACACTCTTTTCCTCGTGGACACGAGGAACTTGTGCAATTAAAAAAGTGCCCTTAACAGGATGAAACTGTCGGCTTTATGGCGTGTGTCACGATTTCAGGACTAAACGTGGTGCATAGATAGTTATAATTATCGGCCGAGGATAGAAATAGTTTATACGGACGTTAGCCTCTATTATTAATGCATCAGCACCGGCAATGTTTATTTCTATATCTTAATCAGAGTAATTTGCGACGGAAAACAGGAAGTGTGAAAATAGTCGCCGAGTTCTACAATTTTAAGGATATTTCTATTTCTATTTTGTGAAAAGGTTTTATTCAATTTCGATCCTCTGTTTGTACCTGGTATGTTTGTATATTTGGTTCAAATCTGGAAACTCAATTTTAACCCACTTCCACCGATTCAATTGTATTGGAAAATTGCAGGCGTGCGCAGTTTGGACGAGAATAGAAAATTATGAAAAAAAAACGAGGGGGTGAGAAATTTACCCAGTCATCAATAAATATAACCCAAAACCACAAATCCAGTCGACTTGAAATCAGCCACTCGCATTCTTTACGAAAACGACAAAAAGCTAAAAAATAATTATTTTCTTGTACCACAATTTCGATGGTGTTTTTTCACTTTAAATAAAATCGTGGAGCAGAATATGTCGTAACAGAATATGAATCAATTTAATACAGTATCAATCGTCGAAATGAATTTGTTGTGAGATATCCTGTTCCACGATTTTATTTAAAATGAAACATCATCGAAATTGTAGTACAAGAAGATAATTATTTTTTAGTTTTTAGTGCATTTTTAATAAAATCGTTTAACATACAAATTTATTTTTATATACTTTTCCAGCTACAGTATCATCGTACCACGCGTTTGCACTTTGTCATTGACCTTCTCCGCGAACGTGGCGCACCCGTCTTAATATTCTTAGCGAGTTTGTACTCGAACGGCAAACGAGAACCTTCAATCAAGAGAAGACGTAATCCAGAGAGGGACGTTCAAGGGAAGCACTAATTCCGAGCGCCCGCAAACGAGCATCCAACTGGCCGGGGAATCAGGGCAGCGTCTCACATAAATTTAAAAGGAATCAATCGGATCTAAATGAAAGAGCCTCGGAGGGATGGAGGAAAGGAAAAAAAAGAAGGGAGCAACCGCGCTCCCGGCGCGGAACACTGAAACAGGAAATGTGGTATTCCGTTCGAGAAATGGAGAGATCCGATGATATCTGTGTTTGAAGTTGCCCTGGAAAACTGGAAGCCAATTTTCAAACTTCGATCCGCGCCGCCCGCCTCTTCTGTTCCGCCGTTCTTCCCTTTCGCAAGCAGCCGTTCCTCCACTTTCGTTCTCGTTCCCCTCGATGGCGACGAACCGGAGCCTTTTCAAACAAGCAGTCAGGCTTACGCCTTCTTCGGTCGTCAGTTCGGTTGGAAGCTGCAGTTTCCGGCCTGGAATTTGCCGGAAATAATATCGTTGCGAGACGTTAGCCGAGGAGCGAGTGTACGTGCCACGATAAGGTTTCCCAGCGTTGCGACGCCACCGAGCAACTTTTAAACTGCCAAAGCCAGTTCGAAGTTTGCAGGATTCGTCGTGACTTCCCCGCTCCCACCCCCTCTCACATTTCTCACATTTACTCGTTCCATTTTCTTTTGCTAAGCTCCTGTTCTTTACTTCTTTGTTTCTGCGCTCCAGTCTCCTCCCCTTCCCTCTGTGTCCTACCTGTGCCCTGTCTCTTACCAAACAAATATTTCATTTCAAACTGCCACCCCCCGTGAATTTCGGCGAGCAATTGTCCCCCTTCCGGTTGCACCATCTTCGCTTTATCATGTCTCTACTCGTTACCACCTTTGTATCACCATTTCACTCTCTCCTTCGTCCCCTCTATGTCTGTCTCTTTTTCTGTATATTAAGCTCTGCTTTTCTTCGTCTTCCGGCCCTCGCTGTTTCACGGGACGTCGCGTGGGCGTTGTCTGATGCAAGCCATCGGAAGTGCCGCTGCCACGGCTCATACGGTACCCGAGGAAATTCCTGTTAACTTCCATTCGGATGTAACGAGAGCATATGTGCTCGCCGACTAAGACACGCGGAAGCGGCTTGTGGCGCTCGCGTTCGGGGGAACAATAGGAACTCTCTGCTGAGCGGAGTGTTCTAGATGTTGAAGCATTCTAGTCGCAATTCAGGAAACCATGCAGGGTATAGAATTAAGTGTTATAGTTAATTATTCGACAGTCTATCGTATTCGCACCACAAAGGAGGTATTCGTTTTTCCTGAAATTTCATCGCTCCAAGATTTAAGGTAAGGTTAAAGATAAACGCGTGGATACTTCTCGGCGTATACGTCTTCCCGCTACGTCTCCTCGAGACGAGCGACCGCGGCTGGGAAATTAGCGTGAAATTGTGTCCCGACTAATGCGAGTTTCATTCGGCAAGAGGATTAAATTCCGACGCACAGCTCGCGTTTTATTACCACGTTGGTTAAACGAAAGTTCGCAGAGTTGCGAATTGGTAGAGGGAGACCTATAACGCGAGATGTGCTACGGCCATTTGACATTTCATTTTTATTAAATTTGCACAGGTTTTTTGGTACACAAGGAGAAGTTCGCGAGTGGGGTTCCATGCTATTTAGTTTTTAATGCGATCAAGTTAAAAACTCGAGTGTTTATTTGACTGATATAGCTAGACACGTTTGGCTTAGTGTTTTACGTAATCGCACTCTTCGTTGGAGCAATCTGAAACCCAACAGGATAAAAATATTTTATATATTCTTATTTCATATTTTTTAAATATTTATCTAGTGCATAATGTAGCGAAGGTTGTAAGAGGTTCATTGCACAACCTGCACTGTGATTGCGAAGAGAGATAACGTGGCTCCTACTTTATTACCTCGGACGTATTCGTTATGGGTAATACACAAAATCCTGGAATAATGGGAACGAGATCCTGGATCTCGCTGCACACGAGATTTGTGTCTTCCTCGACAGCCGAATAACGACGATTTTCGATTCCTCTTCGCTCCGCGATTCGCATCGCACAGTCCCGCCGATAACCTCCGATATTTCCCGAGCAACGTAAATAAGTAGTCGTTCATTTTACGATAACCTAAATTCTTTATTCCTTCCGCATTGCATTTCGGGGCACAAAGACGTTTCTAATTTACTCGTACGTCGTTTCACGTTTTCATGCAGGAAACTACGGTTCAAGTGACGTGCACTTTCGTAGGCATTTCAAAGTTGCTAAATAGAAGTTTTCTTTTCGGGAAGATTTTCTGCATTGATATTCCGGCGTTTAAATTGATTTGGAAAGTACGTTTGTCTGTCACGAATTGCAGCTCAACGTATCGAACGTTTCATTTTATTAAATTGCGTAGGTTACAAGCGCTTTCGGCGCGATTTATTCCCCTCTTGGCACGATTATCATTTTAATATATTGCCACTGACGATCGCGCGAACCGGAGCTGCGAGAGCAATATTAATTATCATATTTTTAGCCGCCTCTGATTTAATTCAAGCACTTCCGTCGTCACGTGTTGCTCGCAGCCGGCTCGTACCGATCGTATCGCCTTTATTCTATCGTTTCATCAACCAGTTTTGCCTGCAATAATCTTCTAAAAGTATTGCGAATTCCGAACGACTCCTTTTTGCTGATTAAAATTTGTGATATTAAAAATATTCTCAATCCTCCAGCATGTCTCCTATTCTCCTCCCATTTCATATAAATTTCAAACTGACAACGTGCACGATAATCCAGTAACTATTAGTAGCTTCCATAATGCGATATACAAAAGAAGGGTGTTAGACAGGGGTGACTAATACTTGAGAACAGTTAGATGTGATTCTTTATTTATCACGTGGTGGCTTCCATGGCGATTACTCACAGACTGCCGATCTACCTGTAAACACCGCCAGCACCGTCTGACCCCTCCTTGCTCTATCAGTATTTACATCCATACACGCATATACTAGTCGGCGCGAGCTCGACTGCTTCGTATCCTCAACAAAGGGCATGTGATTCCGCTTTAAAAATATTCTTGATAACGTAATGGCTGTCACGAATAATAAAGACGAAGGGGGACCGACCCCCTGCGTTCCAACGGACTTTTTTCATTTATTCCGTGAACAAAGCGATCCCTGATGGGGATAGGGGTAGGTTCTCCGCGTGGTTCAGTCGTGCGGCATAATTTTCAATTACAATAGATTTATATCGCGCTGAATTTAAACTCGGAATGGAATCACGGAGTGGCGGATCTTGCTTTGACAGCGTCGCTACGTTGAAACCATCGTTCCCCGAATGCGAATACGGAAAAGAACTGTCAAAAACAGTCGCATCCTGCAAAATTCATGCCACCTCCTCATCCTAAAGAAGCAACTGTTTCGCAATAAAATACATTTCATCACGGAAAACATATTGAAACAAGAGAAACTGGGTATAGCTTCCTAGAAACTATTCCTTCGAATCGTACATCGAGTTCATCAAATTCTCCTTATACCACATTATTTCTCAGAACATCACACCCCCGTTTCAACTCTCCCACAACCATCGCCCTTTCGATTCATCAGTAGTCAGCTCCCGTTCCTGTAAACGCGGCTTTCCGTTCCTCCAATAACTCTGAACAAGAGGCACGCCACCCACGGATTACAAAAATCACTAGAACCATTAAAATTGCACACCACTCCGAAGAAAGTGACCCCCATTACTCTATCGCTATTATTCTGTGTTCCTTATCAATTCTTTCGCTCCGTTCTCTTTTTACGACCCGCCATTTTTCCGAGCCCCCTAGCTGCCCGACGTCGGCCAAGATCGTGACCAGGCTATAAACGGTCGGTTTGCGTAAACGCACAAAAATCGCCGAAACTGCATGGGTGGCCCGCTGCACGCGGAATATTAATTAAGGGTCGGCGGCGGGCGCAAAGCCGCGTGTCGCGGGACGGCCACGCTCATAACGCCGCTTGTACCCGTTGAATCTCCATTACGGCCGGTCGCACGTTTCCCGCGTCCGTTTTGAATTACGAGCGGAAAGTATGGAGCGATCGTAAAGCTCGTCTCCGCGGCAGCTACAGGGGAACGGCCTTGAAAGGAGTCGAGCCGACGGTGTTGGGGCTGCGCACGCGAGGACAATGTTAATAAGCAGGGAAATTATTAGTACGGAATTTTAATGACACTTGTCTGCCGTTCGTGTTCACGGCGAATACTGAGTAAGGCTATCAGGGTTTAAGGGGGAACCCTATTTTTCGGGATAAAAACATAGCAAAATTTAGGATTTTTTTAAGGAACTTATGATTCGATTCATCTCAAATTTCGACCATGTTTTTATGCATCTTCGAAGAGAGTAGAAGCGTCCTCCTCGCGGAAAGCAATCTCCGGAAGTAGGAATGATAAGTCCGCGAATATGGTATTCACCGATGTGGCAATCAACAGTCACGAATGGTTAGGTTACGTAATTCCAATGCTTTTCAACGTAACTCGACGCTTTTTCCCCCGACTTCCCATCCGCCCAGTCGCCGTTATATGCGCGCGTAATATTAATTTTCCTCTTGCCGGCGGTCTTAATTTTGGATTCAAACGGGGACCGTGCGAACGTCAGAAGCGGAATCAGGAGATGGTTAGACACACCACCCCAGCGGATACCCCTCGCAGAGGCAACGTGATAATGTCATGCTAAGATCAATTTTGTATTCCGGGCGTCACTTCGCAGACTCAAGTTAAGTACGAGCTTTTCGAAATTCCAGCCATTAACGGGCGGCGCTTCCTTCTTCTGTCTACATTTACGAGTGTCTGTTACGCGGCGTTTATTTACCCATCGAGCTGTTTCATTATTTTCCAAACGTTTCCCTGCTGCTCTGGAATATTATTTCTTACGAGACGAGTACGACAGTAGAGTTGTTGCTTCGAGGATAAATCGTATCATTCGTACGTAACGTTTAGTTGGAAGAAAGTTGGTTGAGTGTTTCTGCTGTTCTGCTTCCTCCCGTTGGCATCGTGTAAGGAAGTCACAAGTAAAGTTTTATGTGAATATTGTTCAGAAAGTTAAAAGCGGTAACGTGTGTACATAACATTTTGGAGCTTCTATCGAATGCTACGGAAAGTTATCTGAGGATGTTATACGCGAGCAACGCGTTAGGTGGACGCTACGACGAGCTGGCGCACATAAATTCCCGCGATTCGTGGTTTGATAGCAACATCAGACTTACCTGTAAATTAGATACGGGTCAGATCACTGGGTTAAACCTACGTCGATATCAGGCTTAACTGGGCGGAATTAGTGGCATTTGCATTAGGTCGAATTTGCGGTATTGGTTTACGGTTTTGGGGAAAAGTAAGCTAAAATTCTACGTGCTAATTGGCTGGTTCGTGTTATGTTATGAGGGTGTCTGTGAATTTGCACGCGTAACCGTCAGCGTTTACCGCAGCTCAACGTCAGTAAGTGGCTTTTCATTGTGAAGTGCAGATTCGGGAATCACAGATCTCCGAATACATGTAACGAACGGGGATAGACCTTGAACGCATTTTCGTCGAATAACCGCGATGTACATTTGTCAGTTCTCGCATTGAATTATTCACGAACAGATTTCCCTAATTAATGGTAATTGTCGTGTTGTTTCGCATCAACTCGTAATCGACTGCCACTTCAATTTTCACGTCTGTATGCATGTGTGCTTTTCATGGTGTGTATTATAAGGTGTAAATTTGAAAACGTTACTAATAATATTTGTAACACTAAGAAAGATGTGAATTTTTTATTCTTGGAGATTGTTTAATCTCTAGAGGAACGGCACATGGTCGAATCACTTTTCTTTTAACTGGAGGCATACAGATTATATTAAGAATATCTAGATCCCTTCCAATGGTACAGTATGTTACTAAATGTACACGTTTGTGTTGTACTTCTTGACGAGAAATGTGGCCGTATGCAGTTGGTATCATACCAGAATAACAATGAATATTTAATGGCTGAAAAGCTAGAAAGGAACTCTCAGGGGGCCTTGTTTCCTTGACACGTAAGGCGTGCAAGTAGTGACGATCAATGCTCGGTCGGACAAGAGTCTATAATTCACGCCATGGACGAGTTCGATGTTTCCCTTCAAACTGGAATACCGAAATACCATGAGTTAATATTGAACGTACTTATTATTGGAAATCTAGTACTTCGAAAAGCCAATGCTTTCAGTTCGCAACAAGCAATTGACAGTTCCTGTATTAGCTCTGCTACCGTTCTAATACATATAGGTAATTTCGACTATAACTATCTAAGCTAATAATGAAAACATGCAATCCTAGGCTACAAGCGTAGGAATTCGAAAATACATTGCTATAATTGTATAAAGGTTAAAACTATATGGACCTCGTTAGTATAGGATCCATATAAATTTACTCACTCAAATGTACTTCATTCAATACCTCAAAATAATAATAGGTAAGCTAAAGCCAAATGGACCCCAGTACGACCCGCGCGTTTCCACCGAGAGAAACTGAAACTGACCCAAAGCAGCAGAAGCTTCATATTTCTCAGAGTTTTACTAACACTAGCCTATAACTCCCCCAACTTTACATCCCTCGTAAAAAAGGCAGCCCAGTTTCAAGCCGAAAAGGATACTTGAAGGATGCAAGCGGGCGCCGTTCGTCCGGGGGCAGCGTAACGAAAGAACGGCCCCCAACTGAACGCGAAGACCAAGCGGCGGCAGTGAAACCTAGTCCACTAGAAAGATACAAACTCGATACAGCCGTGCTCGTTCCACCTTCCCTGGTGAACCGACGTCGTTGTTGCGCAGAGCGTCAGCCATCCGCCCCCGCAGAAGGTAAGCTGCGTTACTGCCGGCCGTCTCTAAGTTACGGCCGCGATCTGTTGCTCTATGGCCCGTGAAGCTCGAAACGCGGCAATAACGTAACCTTCTTACCAATCCCGGCCGCCCTCCCATCGTCGTCCATACAAGAATCACGGACTTGGCCGGCACGACACGTAAATCTGAGGGCGGCTTTGCCAACGGCGACGCGTCGGTGTCGATGGCGTCGCTGGTGGTGGTAGGAACCAGCGGGCGGTTGCAACGATCACGGCCACGGTTGAGAAAGGGCCTCGTCTGGTTAGCCTCGGTTCTTCTCCTCGGGTAGTTTAATTGCTAAATTGGCCTTGGTAAATTCAGCGGACCCGGTGCACCGTGCCCCTCGATACGGCCACGCTCGATATATCGTATCAGAAATTGAGATCGTTAGAGGGATAAGCAGTGAAAACTGTTGTATGTACACAGAGGGAATTGGGACGAGGTAGATGTGGAGGGGTAATCACGCTTATTACAGTGGCTTCACAGTTTCGTTTACAAGATGGTGTATCTGTCGTTCCCTGAATGTTTGACGGTTATCAGGCAGGTACACCCGTTCTGGGAACAAGGCGTGTATAATATTTGATGCCCCCTGCGATAATGGACGATACACGGGCATATGCGGAAGTGTAGGAGCTCGAGAAAAAAGATGTGGTAATTTTCACGATACGTAGCACTGTCGCGATAACTTTAGACTTTCATGGAGAGTCGACTATAGGAGGATGTCTAAGCACCGGTTCAACCGAAGCTTTTTATTACATTCCTCGATCCAGAATGGATGAGTTCCATCTACTCAGATTTCTACTCCGCATCAAGCCTTTGTCGTCTAACGAGCCCGTCTTTTTCCACAGGCACGCCTGCCGGCAATTAGTTTCTGAAAATTTAATACGCAACTTCTCCGTCGGCGACCGCGACGGGCGTACAAAGCGTTCCCTGTTACGAGACTCGACGAACAGAATTTCGGGCGCAATTATCAGCGTGCGCGTAATAGGGGATCGCGCGAGGTCGTGCGCGGCTAATTAACTAAAAATTAGTTGAAATCCCACCGTGGAGGTGATGGAGCCGCGGTTAGGTGGCGCGCTTTCACGGTGTGCATACGTATCTAAACGTGGATGCCTAGCATACCAGGAGTTAATAATAAAATTGTTGGCAGCCGTCGGCGGCGCGTCGTACGCGATACGCGCAAGAAATTCTTCAGGTGTTTCGACGACCGCCTGGCGAGCTCGGGGCTAGCCCCATCTCTAAATGACCTCTCACCCCTCTTCCCAGACCAGCGTCCGCGGGGGGAGCTGAATTAGTAACCGCACTTCTGACGATAGTTCATTATGCTAATTAAAGTTGGCCAGATACCCTGCGAACGGGCGGTCCCGTATTTTCGGGGATACCACCCCTCTGTGTTTCTCTGCCACGCTTCCACCACCCTTCGCAGACCCCCTTTCCTGGCCAGTTGCCGCCGTTCGGCGATCTTAGGCGCGGCTACAACGTCCATTCGCACATTTTTCTTCGGACCGCATCCGACCGTTGCGGTCGAGGGTTGCGCTCTACGCGCAGCCCCAATACCCCCTCGTTCGATCCTGCCACAGGGGACTCGGTAAAAATTCGGACGGCAGCGGCCATTAATTTCGGGGCGCCTGTGTGCGGGCGCATTAGCAAATATTCCAGCGCTCTCGTGTTTTTGCGTTACATTCATAAGAAGAGGTAATGGGGTGGGTTAGTATTTGCATGCCGTGATAAGGGATGTTTTCGGTATTACGCCTGGTGTTCCAAGGCTTCTCTTTCACATCTATGAAATTGTTTTAGAGTCATATACTTGAATATTTGATAGGAGAAGTTGGCAAGTTGCACTTGGGGAATATTAGAGGATTTTTAAACAACTTTTGCAAGGGGTACAGTGTGAAATGGAAGTTTTAACGATTTCGAAGGAACACGGACGATCCGCGGTGTAATGCAATTGAAATGTAGATATGTCGCGCGACAATGTAATTGCGTTTCAATGCAAAATTCGGAAACTAGGGAGGAAAGTGGACCGCGCAATGGTCCCCACTGTTTGCACGACGGAAGCGCGAGCGACGGCCCCGCGGCGGAAATAAAATTTTTGGCAACATTTCAATGACAACGGCCCCTCGGTGGTTCGTTTACCACGCTTTTTAATTAACCGGCTACAAGTATTCCCGGACGAAGATAATTTCCAACCGTGGCCGGAGAAGCGAGCCTCCATGTGAACGAACCGCGCCACATCCGCTTGGTACGTGTCGATTTACAACTTCCTTTTAGAAGTGGAAGGACGGCCATTCTTCACGGATGAAAATTATCGGTTTCACGCGCATTTCACCGGGCGCACTTTGGGGACGTAATTTGCCTTGAAATTGATGGAGAGTGTTTTAGCAACGATTGGTCGCGATACACGATCGAATCACTATTTAGTAGCGGGGCAATTAAATGTGAAATATTATCGTCCTGAATTTGATAAATAGTTTAATGTAAAAGTCTATTATTATTCCGATTTAATGTATTATTATTCCGAATTTTTTTATCGAAGATGAGGAGCTTGAAGCTTCAATATTTTTTTTATTCTTGCACGTTTATGGAAACGTCAGGAAATTGGAGACAAGCAAGGGTTCAGTGCTTGTGAATGTATTATAAGCGGGCCTGCAAAAATGTCACGTCACGTGAAAACGTAATGAAGCAGCCGATCACTTGTTACGCAGCGCATCGTTTCTGGTTCTAGTGCAACGCTAAGCGATTCCATTAGCAGCCTAATTTTCTGTGATAAATTATGCGCGCCAATAGCCAGCCGAAACAACGTATGTATCTAATTATCAATTTATTCTCGAGCCATTACCTCGATCATTAACGACAGTAATCGACAGTGATATACGCGTGCCGGTGAAGCTGGTCTGAATAATCTACATACCCATAAAGTTGTCATTCGATATCAACGGAGCGCGAAATCGTTCTAAAACAGTTGTAACAGGGCTCGTATCGAATCAGAAGGTGTATAAATTACGAGCAACGGGCCGGCGACTGAAATAAACATAAAACAACAAGATGATTAATTAACCGAAGTAAAACCCATCCAGCTTCTCATAAATCCCCGTCACTCATCGTCGCGCAACGTTTATCGCGGGCAGGTAAAACTTGCGAACATTAATTTCCAGCCATAAGCAGCGAGCATCGCGATCGGCGAACTTAACGAGCGGAATTGCAAGGTACACCGGTGTTTACCGAGAGCGGAGCACGGAGCTGCGACCCAGAACAGCAAAGACGGCAGTGTCACGCCGCGGTCCAACGAACTCGGGCCACGCGACTTTGCGTAAAGGCCGATGAAAATCGACAATTGGCCCGGCGGACGGTATCAAGCCCCCATAAATAATGCGACGATCAGCGGGAATTACCAGCACGCCAGGCCGGCTATGGCCGCTAATCGTGACACGGCACACACGTCCACAGACTGGATTTTACGGTTGAAATCGACACGGTGGCCGGGCTTTGCACGTCAACGCGCGTACAGCTAATTCTACGGGCTACCTTTCCACGGGGAAAGTCGTCCGTCTCCCGTCCCGATCGCTTTCCACGCCGGCACTAGTCGCGATAGTCGGGATAGGAATTCACGGGCGGAATCAATCGATGTTCGTAGATCGAGCTTTCCGCAGCCCGGATCGGGATTTCCTGGGACGGTTCACACGTAACCCCGCTGCCGGGAACACGGTCGAAATGTTAACACAGAGGTCGACCAGTAGCTTGCACCCGCGCGTGAGGGTAGTGGTACATAAAGACAGCTTTCGCCCGTTATCGAGCCTGGTTCCAGCCTCGTCGTTGGCTCACCCCCTCTATCGCCCACACCTTCCACCCCCCTCGGTCCCACCCCTCGAGCCTCTACCCGCTGCCCTTATCGGCTCAACAAATTTAACTTGATTTCCTATACGGACTTTGCGGAGCTCCGGGGAAATACAGAGCCGGCTTCGGCCCCGTCTACGTCTAAACTCGCTTTACGATAAGGGATAAGCCTCACCCCATATCCAGGGGCCACCTTTCCTGCTACCGCACCGATTCTCCCTCCCCCCCTGGCCGCGTTCTTGGCCACCACCGCCGCCAACAGCATCCACCCTCAACCTCTCCATTCGCCACTGTCGAATCCTCTTGACCCGGCCACCAAACTTTCCGCACGCAGAAATGTCTGGCGAGAAGTTCCCGGTGTGGCGCGGCTTTCGCGAGCCGAGAAAGATTTCGGTAGTTAACGAGATTCCTCGAGGATTAAAGGAACGCGGCGCCTGGGACGATATCTGGGTGGACTGAAAGGGAAATTGGCGGAGGTTGACCAGGAGCAGTTATCGCTCCCTAACATTATCGATGAGGATCGTTCTTTTGGTGTGGAATAGCGTCAGCAAGCGAATGTTGTCGCCTCTCTTAAGCAGATACGTCGAAACGTGAGAGAACTCGTTCGTTCTGGTAACAAAACATTTTAAGATCGAAAGGGAAAATATGTACCACCTCGTGTAACATTGGAACGATGATTAAGGCACGCGAAACTGGACGATGAGTTTTACTGGCGGCGGGTAAATTCAATCAGTAGTAGCCCGGGCCGTTTCCTTGCGCGGCTGGAAAGCTTGCCGCATTACTGGCGTATTAAACATCGTACAGGCAGTTTGAAATGACGGCTCTCTGGAGAGGAACGAACGCACGCAGTCAGAAAGACAACGCCAGAGGGGTAGAGGACGAATGAGAGAGTGGCGTATGGTTCACGCAGTCTGCCGCATAGTCTCTGTATAATTCAGTCATATCCATGCTAATCCCACCGGCCGGCTCGCGTTATTCTCCATGATGGATGCACAGCCACCGGAGAATTGCCCTTTTCATTGAAATACAACTAAAATTAAACTCATTTGCTGCTCCCGTGGATTTACGGCGAGAGTGGCGACACCGCTGTGCATTATCTCCTTCTTTATCTAGATGCCCCTTGCGCGTTCGACGGCGGTGATCAGTGGCTACCTTCAACTGACGAATACACTTCTAAACTGATAATACTTTACCTCGATTTACGGAGATCGCCAAGTTTCAATATTTAGCTTCTCAAATGATATTGCGAAATACTCGCTTTGATCGGTCAATCCTATTTTGTCGTCACGAATTGTAATTGTCGAGCATTTGCACAAGATGCGAAGCAAACGAATTTCTGTTTGGGAGAGATAATCTTGGTTTACTTTGTAAGTATATGCAGGAACCTAGATAGCAGCTAAGTAAGACGTTTTGGCCGAAAATTGTAAGGGGATTCGTCAAATCTATCGTCCAATAAATAGAGAGCTTACAACAGATGTGCCGGATACTTATTCGACAGATGTGTCGATACTTTCCTGTTGAAAAAAGCACAGTGCAGAGACATGCCTGGCAATATTGGCAGGAAATGTTGCGCCCCGCGGGAAAGGTTTCCGCTGGGTTTAGGGAGGAAGACGGTGACTATCTTATACGAATAAAATGATAATCGACCCACGCCGAGGGTACATTTATACATAGAGAAAAAAAGGAAGGGTACGAGTTGAAGTATCGATGAGAATTTAATATTGCGTCTACAGACCTGCATACCGTTAACGCGTGGGGAAAATAGAAGTGACTACTAATGTTTCTTCAAAATTGCTTTCCTGGGTTCAACTGGTGACTGGTGTTTGAACAAACGCGTGTCATACCACCATTAATTTCTCGAGATATTAGCCCGTAACGGCCATAATTTTACAAGCTGTACATATCGAGCCGAACAAAGTGGAAAATGGTCAGAGAGCTTTTCAGAAAGTGGGCCAGTTTTCCCTTTCAGGCGCCGACGAACCGTACCAGAAGCTGATCGGCCGGCTTTGTGTCGATTATCGAAGATATTCCGCCCCTTTAGTACGGGATCGTCGATAGAAAGAAGAGCAAGGAAAAAAGGGAAACTGCCTTGCAAAAAGGTGGAAAAAAGGACCGCACCGCCTCTATCCGTTTCGATTCGGGCCGATACCTCCATTCCCCCCGTTTTCATCTCGATTTACTACGAAAGAGATCGTACGCTCCCAATTTCTTCGATTTCTTTTTCGTTCCCCGTTTAATATTTCTTCCCGTTGTTCCGTGATACGGCTTGGCTGTTCGCAAAGACACCCTTCTCCTCTCCCAGCTTCCCGATTCGTACTTTTACTGGAATTATTTAACACTGAATGCACCGCGGCGGATGATACGTGTGCTCATACGAGTCATGTTCTCTCGCCATTTAATTTGCTGAATGAAAGGGGAGCGGGAGAAGAATATCTAATTACATCGTCGACAAGAAAAATTAATAGAGAAGGATACCAGGAAAATTTCATGGAAAGAACACTTTGCAGCCTCGCTTAGAGAATTCGTTAAAGATCTGGCTGTTTATACTGTATTTTCGTGCATGAGCTTCACTTCGTACAGCACGAATCTCCTCTGGAATGGCCACTCGACTACGGTGTTTTAAACAGCGCCGAAAATGGAAGACACATGCGTGGATCCCGCGCAGACGCGTACAAAGTTGCAAAGATTGAACAACGCATCTTTCGATTACCCAGAGGGCTCTGGAACACATCGAGCAGCTGAATACCTGCAGACATTCAGATGCATTTCCCACGAGGAGACTGTATCTGGTTTACAAGCCAACAGCCACTCTTCTTTCGTCCATGGTACTTGGTTTGCCTCGTTTCAGAGCAGATGCTTTCGTGAAATTTCCTGCACATGTAGTATACTCGACGTTTCAAACGAATCGATGTTAAATGGTGGATGGTTCTCAACGGAATGCCTCGAAATCGTTTTGAAGAGGGTAGAACTTTTGTAACACGAGTTTAATCATTCTTATTTATTCTTATACAGATACAAGTAACTACTTGTTTCGATGTGAAATGGAAAAAGTTCGTTGAAGTTAGTTCCACAAGGACTATACAGTAAAAAATAAAGGAATGATGACAGAGTGAAGAATTCATAATCGTAAAGTACCTTCTCATTAAAAATAACGAAACGTGTCAAGTGCGGATATAAGGTTCCAAGTAAACACGCGAAGATGCGACGACTCATATGCATTTTCGCGGTGACGAACTAGATAAAGGGGGAAAAATACGAGAACGAGAAGATTTGCTCGTCTGGAATTTTAAGTGATGTCGAAAAGGGAACAGAAGCTTAAGGCATACATATGATGTATATCAGACATTCGTGCGTGTGGTCGTACGCCACAGGAATCTGGCTTGAAATTCACTGGAAAATGAATATATGACCGCGGGTGTTGCTTGGGAAATAAGCGTATTTCAATTTCTGCTGCGAAAGCACATTTGAAAACTATGCTGCAAATAACTTGCCTGGGAAATTAACTGCGTGCGAGAGCGTGGCGCAGCTAAGAAAATTACGGCCGACGTTATCTGATTCAGCTCGGCTGTAAGCGTGCTCTGATAATTTGTGCGGTACCATTTTGCTTCTAATTGTTGACAGAAATGGTACAAATTACATTTCTTTAAATACGCGTGTACCGTAATCGTCGAATGATATTTAAAAAGTGAATGATTCTTTAGAATCCAGTAGTGCGAGCATAATAACCGATCTACTATTAACTATTCCTTTGAAAATGAAAATGTTTCAGATATTCGAAGATCGCTTTGCTATTAAGAACTATTTTCTAAATATCATATTAAAAGAGAAATTCCAAAAAACTTTCTCAATTCTAAAATAATACAACGGGCATCTAGCGTTGCCAGAAAAAAAGTGCAAGGAGTGGTCTCCTTGAAAGCATAAAAAGGATGTAACAAGTTATCCAATTCATCAGCAGAAGTTGATGTTTATTCGGCTTCCTCTCGCGAGACATCCCCCGCGAGACAAAAGGCGCAGCACACAATGCTTGCCAGCCGGCCTGGAACTTTGCTTTGGCGGAATAACGCGGCGTCGTTCTTTCGAAAGTTTTCAAGGTGTCCCAGGAAGCTAGTGACAAGAAGAGCGGTACATGAGACCCGCTGTCGCGTCGCCTGCGTGAATTATCAGTTACGACTGGACAGAAAGCAGGAATGGCAGGGAAAGGTTAAGCTGTCGCTTGGCAGACGAGGCTAATGAAAGCTTAGCCCTGTAATGCAATCTGACGGAAGGCAAGCTGCCCGTCTGACGTGATAGGTCAGTTCAGGCTAGCCCCCCGAGTTTGCCAGGAAGACAAGTGGATTAGCCGAGGCCTCGAGGATGGCGGCCATATAACCGACGATCTTCGACTTCCCTTTTAGTTTTGTTGGCCTTCTTCGGCCGCTGAGTGTCGACCTATCGTACTATATATTCGACGCTGTCCATGTCCGCCACTTGCACCTACCCTCCCCGTCCCACGTCCATGTGTAATCTACGGTGACTGTTATTGCCATATACGATTTGTCTCGCCCCCTTTCGAACTGTAATTCCGACGTAGAAACGCGCGAATCAAAGTGACAGCTACGCGACAACCACAGAGGTAGATCGCTTGGTAATTCCCGCGATTGCTGTCAATCATTGAATCTCCTACGATACATCGCGGAACGATAGAGTTACCTACACCCTTCAAATGATTCTGTGAAAAAGTAATGAAGTTAAAGAACCGCGTATCATACTCTCTTCGTTACAAGAGTCGCTGCTATTAAGTTGATTGCGGGGGTCGACGCTTTTTCTCTTTTCAAGAGAATTCAATTTCAATCGTTCTTACAAGCAGTTTCGCAGTCTTTATCTTACTCGATCGAAATCGCTGTCTATTGGAACACATTAAAGGTAGAGGTTGTAAACGAAAGCTATTATTTCTGAATGTCGAAGCTTCATGAATCCACTGTTCTGACGCAACAGCAATTGCCAAGGGTGGACAATTTCGTGACGGAATGTCGAGTTCTCATCCTCGTCGCGACGCAGAACGGCGCCAACGTGTTTTTCGACCGTCCAGCACGCATTGTAATTTCTGCTGCCTGGCCGGATGCCGCCTTTTCTCGTGACGACACGCGGCATGCGTAGCCTCGTACGCCCGCGATACGAGCACTCGATACGCGGTTACTTAATTCCGCCCGACACGGCACCTCGGTTTTTCCCAGAAGCGTTTACACGTCGCGATCAATGCACCCCGCGCAACGCGGAGCCAGGGATTCCGTGCTCGTTTGTCGTGTTTCTTCGTACGACAGTCAACGCGTTTCCACTTGCGTGTATCGGGTGCACGAAGTGCTTCCTTCTTTCAAACGAAGAACCACATACGATTGCACGCTGCCAACAGATTTATCGATCCCACGAATTTCTGACCAGCACCGCTACTTTAAACCCAGCCAGTGTATTCCCGTTTGCCATACTCTGTCGGGCTAGACGTCGCCGAAAATGTTCGACCGCATACGTGGAGCACGATACGAGGTTAAATCGCAGTTATTCCCTCGCAGGGTTATTAGGAGAAGGGACGGCGAGGCTGAGGGGCGGCCGTAAGTAGGGGGCCAAAGTGATTTCTCAAATTCTCGAGAGGATGATCGGTCGCGCCACGTAAGCGAGCCACCGCCGATGCGGCCTGATATTTACGAGGGCGAAATGGCTGGTTTGCAAGTAAAATCGTCTCCTCGGGCGGCCGGGCTCGCGGTCGCTGACAACGTTTGGCTTGATGTCGGCCGAGGGTGGATAGCTTATAATTGGTTTTATCTGGCTGCAGCGGCGAAGGTGGCCGTAATGGAAACGATAGGCTGACACGCGAGCTCGCGCACTACTTTGGGCCGCAAGGAAAGGCGCGCGGAGCTCGACGCAGCCGCCGCCGCCGCAGCAGCAGCAACAGCAACCTTTGGCTGCCAGTTGGTCTGCACGATATTACTATTTGCACAAAATTACCACCCCAAGATTGCCGTACTTACGAGCAGCCCCCTCTACGCCCCACGATTGGCCGACCGCTGCTGTTGCGAATAATCGCGTGCGTGATTCCGCGAACACGGACCGCGCTCGCCCCTCGAGGTTCGCTCCATTTTCTGCTTTACTTCGTCTCCATCTGAGCTCCATGCGGCATTATGCGAACGATTTTGCGGGTGTACAGGTTGATGCAAGAGAAGGATCGAAGGATTTGGAGGTACAGACTATTCGTAAGGGAGGAATGAAATGCGTAGAGATTACATAATACAGTTCCGAGGGAAGTTTTCAGAGGAATGAGAGATTTTATGGTCTTGTGATATGAGGAACATTCTTCCCTTTATTCCGTACGTACTATGCATAAGTAAAGACCATGAGTGTTTATATATGCGGTATAAAATGGAGAAAGGTACGGGTTAATATCGTTGAAGCTTTTTGGGATGTGAAATGTGTGCTTTCGAGGGCTGTTAAAATAATTAATATTTCCCGGATGGAGGATTATACGTCGCACGAATATTACAGCGCAAGATAGAGGTCGAAGAACGAGGAAACTATCTCTGTTGGTACTTTAGTCCAGTGTTTTCTTAATCAGGAGAGTGGGCAAGTAGAAATGGTCATGATGTAACCAGACGTACATCACTAACAAGGGACATTTTGCAACTGTTACACGTCGATTTTGACCAGGTTTACGTAGATTGTAGCTCTAGAAAAAGTTTGACACTTATTTTTTTACGCGCAATCAATCCATATCAAAGGGGTGAAATCAACCCTCAAAGTTGGGAGTGGAAAACAGAGAAAAAAATCTTTTAGACGAAAGTAATGTATTTTCTTAGAAGCAGGCATTTTTACTCGTTTTTCTCGTAGATTGTTGATCCATTTTCGCGTAAGTTTGTCAACGTAAACTGCAGATCATTTTTTCGAGAACCATAATCTACGTAAACCTCATCATAATCAACGTGTAACAGTTGCGAAATATCCCTTGTAAGTCACAAATTGAGTTACGAATTCCTGCTACCACTAGTAAGTGGAAATATAGTCTTTTGAATATGCGTCAACTGGAATTCCGATATATGGCGTCATATCAAAAGAATAGAGAGCTGTAAAAGATTGAGGCAAAGTTACCCTTCTTGTCTGATGTGCGTACGCGGTATAACGAGGGACTAAACGTTTCGAGCTCGATGCGTTTCACGAATGGTGTGACTTGATATATTCCCCGAAACATCCGAACTAATCTACATATTATCAAACTCTGCGCCGCGGCGAGGTACAAATTGAATGATCCACGGCCCGTGGAACTTGCTATGGGACATATCTCGAGGTTTCGCCAGTGCCTAAAATTCACTTATCACGCTGAACCGCCGAAAGACAATTTCTGCCGAAGGATTCGCTTATAATATCATTTTAATAGAATGCACGTGCTAACGATTTTGTCATGATAACAGAAAATTTATACACGTTGAAGAACTCGCTACTCCATGTCACATTTCTCTGATAATATCCGTGCCACTGCAGATTTAATAGACATTTTCATTGCATTTCCTTTATGACGACATATTTCACATTAATTGTTGAAATGTAGGAAGCCTATATTTGCCAAGTGTACGCGAGTTTCGTGAAGTAACTATGTAGAATCACTTTTCGTCGCCAGCCTTTGTGAATTAGCATGCAAGCTTCCCTCGAAACAAGGGTTACGTATCGGATGAAAATTGGGGTGGAGAAGATAATGCTCAGCTGACTAGAAAACGTGATGGATGGCGCCTTTGTCCATCCGTCCATTCAAGTAGGTCTCTTTGGCTTCCTTCTACTTCCCTGGTCCCATCCATCATGGAATAAGAAAGCACCAAGACGCTCTCCTCGTATGAATATTCAGGGGACTACAAAACAATGGAAAAGAAGTCGATAGAGTGCAGAAACTGCATCAAAGCCTGTAATTCTTTGTCGTGCAATGCTTCTCTGATCACTGAACCTGAATCTAACTTACATTTTATTCAGATCAGTCACCCTTCTTGAAAGTGAAGAATGTCGAGACAGAAAGCTAGGTTCAGCGAAGTCGAACAAACTACCAATACTTGCTACTTTTAATATGCCTGTATGTGGACGAAACATACCTTCCAATTTACAACAGAATCTTCGTCCTTTGTCACGCGTGAGTTATCTACATTATCCTTTTCACAAACAAGAGGCCAGTGACTTCTAAATAGACTGTCTTTTGTCAAACTCGTCGAAGCACAGAATTTGATCTGCAATTCCTTTAAAAAGGGGGAACCACCCTTCTTTTTCCGGTTCTCTTTCAAAGCAGTTAATACAGTTCGGCAGATAGTGCAGTGGACGCAAATGAATCAAGCTTCCGTGGATAATGTTAACCCCTTAATATCGATTATTCAGGCGTAAAGTCAGTCCTCGTTGTACCTCGTTAGTTTTGGCTGAACCCAGTCGAAATTCGAGTAATCGCCCGCAGCCGCATTGAGCTAGATAATTTCGTGCTAATAAACGTTTATAATACCGTGGCTATCGTTTCGCCTGCTGGCTCGTACGATATGCTGCATTATGCCGGTTAATGACGAGAGAAATACGGTTATTTTCGGTCCACTGTTGAGCGTGCTTCCATAGTTTACTACGTTCTCTATCTGAAGTATGCCATCTTTATTACGTTATCGTGGTCCCTGCGTGACGTACGCCAGTTTACGCCCAACAGATTCAGCCGCTGATACCGCTCGTAACAGTAATAATTAGCGGTTTCTTTTTCAATTTTAATAAGCCGCTAATCAGCCATGTGTAAAGGCTGATTGCGCTCACGGTACATCATCCTCTGGGAATTCTCGCTACATCCATTACTCGGCATTAGCAATGCCACTTACTTTTGGTCATGTATACGCTTCGTACACCGCAAGGATACGCGTATACGGAACAGTTCTTGACGGATATCGTCAAGTTTCAATTAATACAGCGGCCGCTGAACGGACGCCGCTTTAATCAACATCACTGGATGGTACTGAATAGTCGTGGAAATATATTGAATATTGGGAAATTCGCTCACCGATTCCTTGTCAGATTTCTCTACAGATATCATCCGCGAATGAACATTTTTCCAGCCGAAGTAAAGTGGACAGAACCCACTAGCCTTCGTACAAATTCACATTTACCTTTGTTAAATAATCAATTATGAGTATACTTCCGAAGCAGTTTAATTTGAAAAGTAACGATCGACTAAATTTGTGATACCTGGCTGAAGATATCGGTGGAAATTTAACGTTGCAGTTCAACAGTCTTGCATCCAGCGTTATCCGTTCCGTTCTTCGATCGAATGGATCAGCTCGAAGTAAGATTATCATCGACTAAGCACAAAGCTGAACGATAAAGGGAATACCGTCTTACGCAGACGTGGCTGATCAACCGGAAGATGTAAAGGAGGGACGGCCATCGATATTCCCGGAGTACAACGTCGACGGATACCATAAGTCTCGGTTATGGCGTGCAACCGGGGACACCGTCAGTCGACTCTCTTGCTTCTTATCTTTTTCGAGAAGTCGATCGGCTCGAGGCACACGTCGTAAATCTGCGCATTGCTTGCCTGGTGCACATCCACGTTACGCGACGTACGTTCACGTCCGTGTGCGTGCATTTTTACACTCGCCGTGGTATTAATATTCAAGGCAGGTCTAACGGTTATTTTGTGCCTCGTTTTTATATTCCGTGGAATCCGACGGGGAATATTCAATATATTATTGCCGGGCGCCGTGCCGCCGCCACCGCCTGCCTGTCTCAATATTTTATTGAAATATATATCGTAATATCGCCGAGCGGTGCACGAGGACAAGGTCGGAATTCGGATGCGTTTCGCGGGAAGCTTTTGAATCATCCACGATTTTCGAACGGAACGTCTCAAAAATCAGCGTGGGGGATGCTGTCGATTTAATTACTCGAAGAGTCTTCATCGAAATCATGCTTTCTTGGAACTCTCAACAGCGACACGTTGCCATGAAAGACAATTTTGCCTCCCAGAATCCCTGTGCAGTTTAATGAGCTTAATCAATGCTTCGCGTTTAGATAAGGAAAGCTAACTACGCAAGTTGCACGACACATTCGCGTTGAATAAATTATTAGCAAGAAATTGCGGCCCGGTGTTTCATGAGCGTACGATATAGTCAACGCGGGATACTTATTTTTACGGTAGAAGAATTAGTAGATAGTGGCGGCGATTACGTGTGCATAAAATCCAGGACGAAATTTATGACGGGGTCTGCGCCGTGCCATCAGGGTACAGCCCATTTTCCATGAATTTCCCCGGCCTTGCACGCACACGACTTTGCACGCGCACGCAGCACGGGAAACGCCGAAATGGCAGTATGCTAAAAAACGCTGACACTGGCAACTAAAATCCGAGCACACCGCGATGTCTCTCTGCCTCTCCCACCTCTATCTTTCCCTCATTTCGCGCAACTACGCGTCTCGCATTTTACAAAACTGCCTACCCATATTCTTCTTCCACCCTCCTTTTAGGGTGACATCTAGCCCTCTATTGCGGAACGTTTGCCGTTCTTACGCTTCTCTTTGCCAGCTCTTCCCAACAATTTCGCGGCGCAAACTCTTGGACCTCTTACACTTGCACAGGGTAAGTGATTAAGAGGGACTGGTGGCAATGATTGCTTGCTGAGAAAAGCGAGATATGTCAGCGATCGAGCGAGTAATAGAGTAATTCCGCGTATCTAAATAAAGATCACTGCACCATGCGCGGACTAAAGCCAAATAACGTCACTATCGTAGCTCACGGAGCATTAATCATACGGCGAAATTTGAACGCAACACGTCCTACGGTCCCCGACTGTAGGGTAAAGCTGTCCGTGGCGAAATTTATTTTATGTATTTTTATGACTTCCGCGAAAAATATGGATATTTGTAGTCGGATGGTGTCCCTGGGGGAAGAAGCGCGCGCCAGTGAAATTCGACAGTAGATTTAAAGAATTGCTGTACTGTAACAATTTTTCCGGAGCTCCCTGCAAATATTTCGCACTAACGTAGGGGCCCCTTTGAATATTACTAAGGACAGAAGTCTGAGTTCTATTAGAACCCTAAGAGTTGTATAATTTCAAGAATCCCAAGAATTTCAAAGATGTCAAGAATCTGGAGAACTCGAAACATCTTGAGGATCCCACGAACTCCAAATATTGTAAAGCTCCTAAGAACTCCGAACTCTCCGAAGGCTACAAAGATCCAAAGTACCTAAAGAATTCCAATAACCTCAACAACTCCACTTTCTCAAGCTAACTCTGAAACTGTCGAGTTCGAAAAATCAGCCACAGTGGTAAGCGGCAATCCGTCCATAGTTATCATTTCACAGTGGAGTTATCATTTATAATAGTTATCATTTCACCCTTCAATATCCCAAACGGCAAGCCACTTTTCATCGCGCAACGGACGCGGGAACGCGAAACGGCGAAAAAGGGATGGGAAAACGGGCAAACGAAGGAATTAATGACGGGACATTACGTTCATCTGTCTAACAGCGAATTCCGCTTGCATAAGATCGCGTTGCCGCGCGCGCGGATAATTTATACGTCGGTGGCATGTTTGCGCGGCACGATTAATACTTGCACGTCCGAAATTGTTACCAGACGTAACGACGCGTCGCGCTGTGATGTGCAAGCACGGCAATACATTTCCAGCAATGTACATAATTCGCCGCTCATTAGTGTAATGTGCTTCGCACTAAACGCTTCTACAAATTCGGAGCTTTATGTTTGCGAGCAATTGTATCGCGGCGGCAATCGATATTGTCTGCCCGAAAGCTCGGCACCGTTTAAGAGCGTATAAATTAACGTCGAACGTACAGGGTGTCCCGCGAGATAACCGATCAACTTTTCCGGAACGTCTGACAGAGAAGTCAGTCGATTGCATCGCGCTACACTCTGCGGCAGCTCGACTGGCTGCATGTGTGCAGGTGTCTACTGACACGTGTAAAGATAACAACGTGGCACGTTTAACAGTTCATGAAATGTTCGAACTGAATCCTTCGTGATTATCGTTTGTTCGTATTTTTGAGAAATTTTCGTCTCTTCTTCCTCTTCATGGCTGCTGTTGCTTAATGTAAAGATTAATAGTGAGCCTTGAGAATGTGCGACACTCTAATTTTACTCTTAACAGCGTACGTACATCGCGCGTGTACTGGGACAATGTGCGAGTTCCCAGCGTACGTGTACGCGCGACACAGAAACCGCGATACGCGATGTTGTAATTTATAAATTAACGATATACAAATCAGGTGACGGTTAAGTTAATTTAAGCCCGCTGACGATAAATCTGGGCTAGAGGGTTGAAATCGATAGTTCCTTACGGTTGCGTGACGTGCTCAAATAAAATACTTACGTAAGTACGTTCGCGTGTGTTTAAAAATTCGAGAAAGAAGATTGTTTGCTGAAACGATCGGGCGAACGAAATTTGGCACAAATTTCAATTCAATGGGAAGGGGCGGACGTTGGCGAGCAGGAAACGCAGCCTTTAATTCTCAGTCAGCTTTACAATGTAACGCAGTTTGCATTCATACAGTCGAATCTATGAATATACACTTCATAAAGAATGCTTCTGCATGCTCCAGTATTTTACATACCTTTGGTTGCGAAGGCGCACAGGAAGCCATTCTCCATTTTAGCGCATTTTTTCTCGTTCATACAATACCTCGGTTTTGTGATGTTGCATAATGATGCTTGTTCCTTTCACATTTCGAGGCAAAAGTATCGTTTGTTTTGGGCTTATTTCTTCTAGTACAGTTGCAAATCTGTCTGCATCGAAAACTATGCATAAAATACGAATAAAGATCAGTTGAACCGTCATGGATATTTTTGAGTTTACCACAGTTAAGTAATTTCGTGCACAAAGTAATTCTCTTCTCTTTTACACTTTTCACTTCGTCATGCACTTCTATACTGGTACTATTTACTTTATTAAACCTCACTGAACAAGAGAGTGATTGAAGAAAAATATACTTCTCCCTCGAGATTAAGGAAACTTTCAGTTACAGCGTGTTCCTCCGCGAATTCGCCGCAGTGCACGCCGCGTGGCAGCAAGTTAAACATTTCCCACGGTCTATGGTCCCTCGACGAGGAATTTATAATACATTTTTAGACGAATTCTCACGTAGCGAGGCGGTGCATAAGTATACACACTGTTTGGCGCGTGAGTGGCATTCGAGATGTCGTTGTTCGACGGTCTATCGGTTCCAAATCACTTCGACTTATTCCGCGATCGCAAGCCTCTCGAGCGACCCAACGACGTCGGTATATTCCTATATTTCGCCGCCGTGAGAACTTCGGCAGTCAGTCGCGATTCTCGCGGCTCCATCCAGGCGAGATATTAAAGTTGGGAGCGGCGTTTGCCTACCCTCGTCGACAAAAGGTGGGAAATTGGAACGAAAAATGTGAGAAAAGCTCGAGCATGGAGGAAAAGAGATGAATGCAAGGTAGGCGAACGGAGACCTAACTCGAATGAAGGAGATTGAAGAAGGAAGGTTATCTAGGTTAGATATACAGTAAAGCTCGTTTAGTGGTAGCTGTCATAATTTAACTCCGAGATCCTCGTGGAAATCAATACACCACGACGTGTTCATAATTGCTCTTCGTATAAACCCTATCGCATCTCCAAATAGACACCTGCCAGGGCCACGCATGCCGCTGATTCGATTTCATCGAACGAACAAGACAGGGTGCGAGCGAAAAATGAGAAACGCCCACTCAGAGTAGATATAGAGAGACGATCAGAAAACAAAACTCTGCGCTGTATAGGTACCGTGATATTTAGCCAGGAAGATGCGGGTGGAGCAGCGAGAATCGTTAGAAACGCAGGGCTGTGAAAAGAAGGCGGAAGGAAGAGCAAGCCAGAGGGCACATCGCGAGACCGTGCCAGGTTTCAGAGGATGGTGGTCCTGGAGGTTGGTCGCGATCGAAGGGCGAACACAGCTGGAAACGGGACAGAAAGTCGTGTCGGCGTCGTACGTGGGGCAATAAGAAGCCGTTATACGAGAAGACGTTTACGAAACGGCGTCCTCGTCCGTACAAACGAGTTCGAACAAGGAGGAACCGACACGGCTACAAACAGACGTATCCTCGACACGCTACCATTCCCACGTGAGACCTCTTCGAGCAATTGCATTGCCTCGTCCTCGGGAAAAAGCGATCGCGACGAGGACACGCGGCCACCAGCCTCTCTGTCTCTCCTACCTTGCGACCCCGGGTATGTGTCCGTGCACCTCTGCAAACGACTCAAAAATGAAGTAGTAAAGCCCTCGTGTGTACGCACCAGGCGACGCCCGTCCCTTACGAGCGGCTCGAAAAATTCCAGCCCATGTACACATCTGCTCGCTGTGTTTACGAGTAAACAACGTTAAACGATGTTCCCCGCGGTGATTCGACGTGACGTCTGCTTTTATTCGGGGATGGAGGAACGGGGGTGGCTGGCTCTCCACGCCACCGATTAGACCTGCTTCCCCGATGAACCGTTGCGGTGAGTCATTCTTGATTCCCTGGTTCCTCGTAGCTGAATTGCCTTCTGCATGCTACCCCGAGGAGATGGCCAAGGGATTTCGCTGTTTGTGCGTTCAATCTGTGGAACTCTTATTTTCGGCCATTTTCTGAAGTCTCTTTTTTATTCGAACGCTGAGGAATCAGCGTTAGTTAATAGTGGCGCGGTTTATGAAGGATACGATTGCGATGTTCGTAGGCAGTGAGGTGTCTGTGTGTACGCGATTTCACTCCGTTTGCAATACCCGTAATAAAAATGCACGCCCGGCGCGTGCATCTGCGCGATACGCGCGAAGGGCAGGGACACCGTTCTCGTTAAATATTTTACGCCCCATTTTACGGGGCTTCGGCACTACTGTTTTCCTTTTTTTATGAGCGGTCACTCTATACCTCGCACGAAGGACATGAAAGTGGCCGTCACGACACGACGGAATCAAACGCGAAAAAAGGGGTCGTACGGTTTGCGCCGCGATACGGGAAAAACGTGGTTCCCTTTCACGAACGCCGGGGAACCCATGAAATACAGCGGAATTGCGGCTACGATATGCATCTTCCTCCGTTGAACGAAATGTGCCCCCACTATTTCCGCTGCAATTACGCCAGCGTTCTGTTCTTCATTAGACCAATTATACTTTGACGCGCAATCATTCCGCCGGCGCGCCGTCGGCGAATTATTTTGATATAATTGCTCGTTCCCGTGTGCAAATTTGACGCAAAGAAATCTCCTAGTCCACGAGGACATATTTATTCCATTCCGTGCTCGTCTTTCCATGTCTGACTATTAAGTCCCCCAGGTATCTGACCAAATTCGCTGGATCATTCGTGCGTTGGGGACCGGCCCCCTTTCGCTATCATTCCGAGCATAACCACGGGCCATCGCACGCAACGGCAGTTCAGTTTTATAGGGAACGTAGGATACCTTGGCGAGGGTTCGCGCAAAGGCCGGCGTTACCCCGTCCCATGGGAGGGCAGGTTCGCCCGCCTTTTCCTTGCGGCTGAAACGCGAACCGCCTGAAATATCCACGAGCCAGGAACCGGCATCGTTTTTTCATCCGATGAATGAGTAATGACGCACGCCAACGGTCATCCATCGACGGGAGACAGATACGGCCCGCGCGCCATCGAGATCCATCCACGTTTCCATTTCGAAATGGGAGGACGTTAGGTACCGAAGGAAGCTAGGTTGCCGGGCCAGGCGACGGTATTATCCTGAACTTTTTAACGCGACGTTATGAATGGATGGGAACGACCGCGTCTCCCCGACTTTACGCGACTCTAAAGTCGGATAATAGAATATCGGGAACGGAATCTCTTCTGCTGTCCGGAGCTCCTCGAAAGTCGAGTAGCGCGCTTTTACTGCGCAAATTGGGCGTACGAGGCGACGATGTCCGCGGAAGTTGTAAAGTGCTTGGGTATGCAACGTCGTAAACCTGGATACCGAGGCAGTTGCACGAAATGCTCCCCCGCCGTCGACTAAACCTATGATTTTCGAGAATTTAGGGGTAGGTATATAGATGGAAATATCAATCTTGCTTGAAATCCGTTTGGTGGTCAATGTATGGAGAGACCTTCCACGATCCGTTTCGTTTGTAAACACGGCGGATAGGTTGCGAAGACGCCGTTTATCTATTTTCCCGCGAAGATGGCAAAATATAAGAGGATATCTTGAAGCTTAAATAAGGGTTGCTCTACAGCCGAATTGGGACTGAACTGCGAATCGAAACTGAACTGATACCGAATTCTCTAAGGAAATGCACGGAGTTTTAAGAGTTCCCAATCTTCAGCTTTGTCTTCAGATCCCGTTAGAGCTTTTACCGAAAACGGATGGTACAGAACCTTTAGCCGACTCGGAGACAAAGTATTCACGGTGTTTCTAGACTCAGAAAGTCCGAAAGTCTAGAAAATAGTGTTTGCATTCACCCAGAAACCGCCACCGCCGTCGTAGTTACATTTAGCACACGTTATTCGTTAAATTGCACCCCGTCCTGCCAGCAATCCCGATCGAAGACCGTGCGCCCAGATATTACGAACAATGTCGCTTATCATAACAATTCACGTCCCATCGAATTTCGCCGTAATATTTCACAAATTAATCAATTCGAGCCAGCTTCCTGGCCCGTTGACCGAAGGATCAGCGATATGGATGATCTGAAAGTGATACTCGCGGCCAATGCTGACGTTAAACGATATCGCGTTTTCGCGTGCTTTCCCGCGGCGGGCTAGATCAAACCGCCTCGCGTCGAGTCGCGCGCGCATAAATTGCATTTCGACAATACCGAATTAACTCTATCTCATCGACGGGTTTATCACTGTGCCGGGCTGATAGAGCGGGTCAATCCGGCCGGATTGTGGATAATGAACGCGTCATATCGCTATCATCGACGTCATTGTCGGCAGTTTTATACACTCTGACTCTTAATAACACGCAGGCTGTTTGCACCGGTCTGAGCCCCATTGTCGATGTACACGCACGAAACAGTGACACGTGCGGGCAGCCACATTCACGTGTCCGGCCGAATAATGAGGGGTATCGCGCTCGCCTACCGGCAATTTCATTTGAAAGCTCTCCGATTAATGCTCCCCCGCTGCCGTTCGCCCTTCTCGACGACTACATCAGAATATTCAAAGTGAATGAATTCCGATTGGACTACAAGGTCCACTCGAGTCGGACGTTTTGGGAGTCTCAATTCCCAAGTCTCTCGTTTCAGTTTTCTTTATCATGGAGAGTGGGTTGCTCGTAATTTTAGATTGATTGGAAAATGGTGACGGGTCTTAGAAGTGAAGTAATGCGAGTTCATTTAAGTTCGTTCATTCTCAGGATAACCCAGACCTAACCCTTTTCGGAATATAGGGTAAGGTTGCTTAAGTCGTACCAGTGCTTAAGTCGTACCACTTGAATTTTGAACGTCTATTTTTAAAGATTTAGTTTATTTTTCATGAAAGCATATAGATTTTCTAATTTCGTTATAATAAATAACAACAATATTAACACAAGTTTCGAATAACACATTTAATTTCTATTTATTTGATAAATCCTAAGTTTTATACGGTTTCTTTCTTAAGGGGTACGACTTGAGCAACCTTACCCTAGTTAGGTACTACAACCAAAGCTCGGACAATTGAGGCATTGACAGAAAAAACAGACTAACCCACATTGAATACAAATTAAGTTTTCCTATTTTATATGATTACATTTAACCACACAAGGTTTCTAGTGAAGGAGTAACTTATCGAATTGGTTCAGCAAACACCTTCAGCAAGATGATCCTACGAGAAACACCGTCATCCTTATTCCGGAACCATTTTTCACCGATATCCAACGGCACCCTTTCACGAGCCACATCTCTCTTTGTACCTAATAGCGCTTAAGAGGCGCTTAAGCGCTCAGCCCCGTCCTGCAGCGGTGTAATTCAAAGTTGCACGAGACATTAGGTTGTACCGGAGTAATAAAATCTCCATTTCCCGCAGGACGCAGTCAAGTCGGGCATGCATATTTAATGCGGAGACAGCACGTCGAAGGAAGGAAAGGCTTCTACGTTTGCTGCGACCCGCCTATCTCCGTGCCGTCTCTGCTCGCGTTGCCTTCTCGCTTCCCGTCTCGCTTTCATCCCCGTTCCGCCGTACCCCCCCTTCTATCCACCCGGCCGCCGCCGCTCCAACCAGTGTCCCGTCGGGGCGAGTCTCCTTGGATTAAAGACACGTTCGCAGTACTCGACGTCGCAAGCCCCACGACGACGGTAATTCCCCGTGTAACCGGGCGATTATGAAATAAAGCGACTTTCAGCTGGAGGAAAACGCTCACGCCCGGCGCGCGGGGGGGTCGATCGCCGGAAGCCCTCTCGATTATCTGACGGCGCCCCGGTTAACACGCGTTTGCCGAACTAAAAGGGTCCCGTAGATATTTACCGTGCACTCTCCGAAATACCTTTCGACCACGTTCGAAGAAACCCGCCAGATTCTGTTATTCAGTTCATGAATTTTCATTCGAACGACACGCGGAGAGCGCGAACCCTGGCCCGTTTGGGGCGGATTTCTGAGCGACGGGCGAGTGACCCTTGTTGCATTAAGCATACGAGTGCCGACGCAGTCTTACCCGGGACCAGCACAGAAGCACTGTGCAATAGTGAAAATAATTACTGCCTTCGAATTCGAACACGTTCTGTGCGTATTTAATATATCGCAGACAAGTACGAAGTACATTTGTTTGCCGATCGAAGCGCGTACAAATACAGCGTCCGTAGTTGCAAGCGCGCAGATCCGAGGGAACAATGTTTATCCGGCCACGTAAAAAGTACCGCAGCAAAATCAGCAGCACCTACTGGCGTAAACTTTCACGTCGCACGGTGGCCACATAAATTTCCCCGTGTCACCGAGGCCCGTCGGTGAGACGCGCGCGACACCCGCGTACGCGGGCGCATAATTTCGAAATTTCGCGATAAACCAGCAAAAGGATTACGACAGCGAGTGTCTAGTTCGCGAACTAGACTAAAGGTGTAACGTACCCGCGACGAGCCAGCCCAGCGGGTGGCGCTCGGCGGGGTGTCGGTGATTTCCCGCGGACGTGTAAATCCGCGGGTCTGTCGCGAGTTCTCCAGCGAAAGTTGCCGCGGCGTTATATGCGTACGTAACGAGAGCTCCGCCGCGGATGCACGTCTCACTTATGGTCATACATAAAATCCGGCATAAGCCTTTTCTTTTTACGGCCGCCGACTGTGCGGGGCGCGTGTTTTTCCGCCGCGTTGCCGTCGAGCACGCGTGTAATTCCGGGGAAGCAGCGAGGGGGTTGTTCCGCGTTACTTTTATTCGACGAAACGACCCTCCGTCGTTCCCGCGCGTGCAGCCGCGAAAGATCGAAGACGATAGCAGCGAACGAACCGCATTTCACGCCGCACCAGCATAATTGCCTTGCTTTTCCGCGCCGCTGTGTGCGCTGTTGCACCGTGTCCGACTTTGCACGACACTTGGACTACAGCGTGCTCTATCCGCTCGCTCCGAGGATAACACGCTTCGTTCACGCCGCGCGGATTTCGGAGCTACGAGTCTCTGGATTAACGCGTTCGCCGACGCTTCGTGTTTCGAGGCTTGTCCGAGTCGTGGCCGCAACGAATGAGAGCGCGTTTTCGCGGCATGTTCGGCATTTTGTGCAGGTGCTATGAGCGTATGACCCTGTTTCGGGAACGAGACTGAATATGGT